>OY720288.1:14326000-15768000 GCA_963082995.1 Noctua comes
TTTCTATGGACAAAGCGAGAGCCTAGGCTCTCTAGTCTTTTAAACAGTACCTGGACAGAATGGAGTAGAGATTCCTTAAAATAATTTAATGGATATTCTAACAAAAGGGAGTGTTACTTTAATGGAATCGTACTTTAAAACCTGTATAGAACATATGATAAACAAACAACAGAATGGAACTTAGAGCGTAGGAGTCAAAGCGTGATGACCGTGGCATTGTCTGTCTTTGAAGAGATCGTCTTTTATACGAAGATGATGTAGATGCACAAAATGTAAAACACTAGGATGCGGCGAAGGCCGGGATCTTTAGGGGGACTGTCTCTTGTAAATTTTGACTTTAAAAAGTGCTGATTATCAGCCTAATTTGAATAAATTACTGTGATTTCGATCTAGTATGTTCTACCTGCTGAAGAGTTGTACTCTGTACACCCCAATATAGGGGTTGCCCTGCCTATTATCATCAGCCGGATACAAATAAAAACTCCTGGCTGAGAAATTCCTGGGGAAAAACCTAATAACATTTACCTTGCACGGGAATCTACATAATCACTTGGTGAGTGAGTTTTAAGTAGATAGGCAGGTACAACCATAACTTACAACCCAACAGCTACTGCAAAATAAACCAACAGCATAAATCGTTTCCTACTACACAGACCAACATGGGCATTTGATTATACTAATTCTAAGATAATGTCAGACAATTAGAGTGTCAATGTGAATATTATACCAACAACAGCTATATACAAGATTGACATACTAATAGCTCCCTAACTATTTCGCAATAACATCGCCTGGGGGAAATATCGACTTGAATATCGGTAGCCTGGATTGAGCCCGGAGGTCTGTATTAATGAAACGATTTGGATCAATTAGGCAGTTGATTAAGAGAGCTATTCAATTAGCAGTCATCGGGCAATTGAGGAACCAGTGGCGAAGGTTCCATACAACCCGATTCCTACCGGCTTCCCTTTGAAAAATGGCACAGTCAGTATTCTATAGCCAATAATATTCCATACAGTAAAGATATGTACTCTGGCTTACCTCTTACAAGAATTGACCCTTCGCTACTGTGAGGAACACAGTTATTTCTGATGGAAATTCATTTATCGTAGGTATTACAGAGGATCGAACTTGGGACCGGTCAGCCAACGAACCTGGTGGGCTTTATACCAGGTCTCTCACTAAACTGTCGGTCTATCTGTCTGATACCTGTTCACGCCTTAACAGATTTCGATGACATTTTGGCGCATAGGTACTATTTCCATTTCCGTGCCATAATTTCTGACCTTTGATTTAACCTTTGACAGTCGTTACAGGTAGTCAGTGGACCAAAAGTCTGGCCGCCAGTCTTACCGAGGGGTATCGTATTAACCAGTACTTACTGGGTTGTGGAAGTTAGATAAGCAGTCGCTTCATGTAAAATACTGGTACTCGCTGCATCCGGTTAGACTGGAAGACGACCCCAACATAGTTGGCAAAAAGCTAGGCAGATGATGAAGCGGGTGAAGCAACAAGCAAAATCTAGTCTACAATAAAAATATATCTGCTGACAGAAAAACTTTAAACAGTGAAAAAGAAACAAATAAACGCAAGCCTTTTCAATATGACAAAAAATCCTGAAAAAAGAACTCAAAACATCGATTGTTGATGTAAAAGAGTCCAGTCAGGTATGCACGCAATTGTACCTACCCCATAACAAGTAGAGCGTTAAGATAAGTGATCGTACCGCCCACGTCAGTCGTGTCGGCAAGGTCACTGTCGCACGTTCACTTTTGTCGTGCGTGTGCGCATGTATGCAGGTGCTTTGATTTGTCAACTGTACAGTGGCCTTCCGATACTTAGTTATTTTACTTTTATGTATTTATACACTCTTATCTTGAGTATACGTAGATAGCATAAGTTTCTGTACCGCAAAAGGGAGGCTGGAGTTAAAAGTTTATTATTTGCTTCCACATGAAATCCGCAGAACTAATGAGCAATTAAGAGAAAGTCTGAAAGTAGCAGCTGAACAGTTGTGTGGAAATCGTTATATTTGTAAAGGCTGATGCGGAGGAATGAGGAAAACGTCGTGAGGAAAGATTTGAGTATGAATGATGACCAAAGAAACGATGAATGGACTGTGTAAAAGATGATTCTATGGTTAGGAAGGCTCTCATGAGATGACGATTAATAGAGAAGTGTGGCAGAAGAAGATATGCTGTGCCGACCCCAAAATTATATTAGGATAACGGCAGGAGAATGAGGCCTGATACAATCACTGTAATCCCCGAAAGTTTAGGCAGGGACGTAATAAAATATTTAAGTCCTGAGTAAGAGGGGGCGAGCCTATTGCCCCCAAATCCAAACTTCGGACTGCAACTGATTTTTGATGGAAAAACCAAATTACACTTTGCCCGGCCTGGCCATCGAACCTAGGACCTCATGCACAGCAGTAGCGGTTGCGACCACTGGACCAACGAGGCTGGCTCTAATTGAATCTACAGGGTGTAAACGGACCCTTCACGTATATACAACGTGTTTTTTTTGATATCCCATAACTCTAGGGTATGATTGAGGCCATATCAAAGAATCAACTGGCATATGAGTTATGTTCCAATCCTTCGTTATTTTTTTTTCATTTTTCATACAAAATAATTCGGCAAAGTCACGATTGTTATTAATGTAAAACACCCTTACGCCCTTACCCTTAGGTTTCATCGATGTCGACAAGGTAGCTTTCCCTTCACTAGCTGCCGCCGGGAAGCCCCGATACCAACATACCTACATATTTTATTTTACTATTTATTTTACTACACTACTGCGAAGTTTGGCAACCTCGCAAAAGTAAAGATTCGTCATACTGGTGACAATTTTTGACCTAATTTAGTTATGATTGATGATATCTCCGAAACGATGCATTTTTGGACCACCTATTCTAGGAGTTTTAGTATTATTTTTACCTACAGAATATAACCCTAGAGTTATGGGATATCAAAAAAAACAGGTTGTATATGAAATCAATAAAGTTCCAACTACTTGTCTACTTCTACTTCAGACATCTGTTCGGATCCATTCAAGTTCAAATTAAAATTCAAATATGTTTATTTGTCTAATTCCATTTAAAGAATACCAATCCAATGAAGCAAGGCATTAAGACGAACCTTCGTCATCCGTTCGGCACGCACTATGCTTTGAAATAAAAGTAAAAACACGTATCTGATTCGGTCCCTTATTTGTAAATAAGGCATTCTGTTTATCAGCGCCTCGTAGTTTGGCCACTATGTTCATTGTACGTTTACAAACTCATTTATGTGAAAGATGTTTGCCAGTTTCAGCCTTTGTTCTAACATAATACACTCCGTAAACGAAAAATGTGTCTTAACACATGTGGAGATGCCGCTTCAACAAGTAAGACGTTGGTTTGATCTCTGTTACTTTTATACGGGGAGCTTGGTGCGCCGTTTGCTAAATAGAACTGGCCGGAAGTGGCTGTCATTTGCTGTCTCTTCAGCCCCAATAAAGGGTGTAAATAGACCCTTAACATAGCCGAAAGGCACTTGTTCTCCCCGTCTTGGCGATCATTTTTTTGTTCTGGAACATACCTGGGAATCTTCTAGTTACGGAGATATTGGAGGTCAAAGTTCCAACTTTTTCACAAGTTTGTTTTTAAGTACTTGTTTTTAATGTAAGATTTTTACTTTACACAACTCCACGACCCCCGTACTATTCAATCCATCCTGCAGCTCAATGTTTTGAGTGCTTTCCATCGAGTCCTACCGTAAAACGTGATATTTCACCCCAAAAACAAAAGTCGTTTCCCAGCAATAATTTTTGCGTAAAGTTACTTAGTTTGATGTACAGAATGCTTGGTTGACGGCTATGTGAAGGGGCTGTTTACACCCTGTATATCATCATTGGCCCCACAGACTTTTTCACTTTAATTTTTTATATTTGTTTTGAGAAATCGCAAAGTTATTCAAGAGACTGTAAATTATCCTTACGGCCCACTCAATTTGACAAACGATGCACCAAACGTCCTGTAACTAAAAATGGGTGTACTTTAGTATAGGTAAATCTCTGCCTAACCCTACGGGTTTTACCGGCGTGATGTTATGTAATGAGACTTTATCTCTAATATAATATCAATAACCATACTTTAGTAACGGACTATCAATATACTTACTTGTTGTAATATTGATAGTCCGTTACTGTAGTAAGTACCGTTACGTTTGAAAAATCCTAAAAATTAATTTCACATTTCGGTCATCTCAATGATGTAACCAACCATACAAAACTATTCCAGCCATGTCCCATACCGTTGCATCTCCTGAGTAGCAACAAAGACACCACAATTATTAATGAACAGTATTAAAACACATTATCAATTCCTCCATCTACGAAATACTTGAGACAGCTCCGGCAGCCATCTTTTAATTACGAGCGTGTCATGATTGCACCGTGGGAAGAGTTAGAATCTTGTAACTTGTCAGCAATGCGCGCAATCTGAGGTGCTTTAGTAATTATTACTTAATTAAAGTTATGGGATCATTGTGTATGTTTATGTGTGAGGTGACCTTAGTATTGTTGGGTTGGAACCGCTTTTTCTCTCATATCTGTAATGTAATGTGATTTTTTAGTGCACAAGTTATGGGTCCCAGTGAGTGAAGGGGTTCTTTTGTAACTATCAGAACATTTTTGGGATGTATGTAGTGAAAGTCATAGTAGATGGTAGTTATAATCTATGTGATTAAAAACAAGTGCATAAAGGGTGTACACCCTGTATAAATAGAATCATCGTTCACAACGCGATGAAGACAAGTAGGAGTATGGACATTGGACAACACACGATCATCATTCCCCTGCCCTTATCCCAATATATATGGGGTCGGCGCAGCAGAGTGTGAATAATAAACCACAAGGTATAGATATGGCTGGATATTAGCAGATTTGTTTCAATATCTATTAGTCAAGGAGACATAGAATAACTTATTTCCGTCTACCTCACTATCGCTATAAGAATAGCTAGAACAATAAAGAAGGTGCATCGCGGCACTGCATTATTTGTGTTCATCACCACTAAACTGCTCCGTTGGTCTCGCAGTCACAAGCGCGACTGTTGAGCGTGGGGTCCTGTGATCGATTTCGGGGTAGGGCAAAAACTGATATTGCGTTTTTCCACTAGGAATTTCTCAGTAGCTGGTCGGAGCATGGGGGCTATACCGCAAACTTCCAAACGCAAGTTTGCGGTATAGCCCCCATGCTCCGAGAGCACGGTAAGCCGTTGGTGCCTCGCCTGATCTCTCTCTGGACGTGTCGGATTGCCGCCGATGAGGGTGAGGGAAGAGAGAGTTCACCTGTGCCAGGGTACACACGTGTGCACTATACTATAATAGCTCCCGCGCCGATGGCATATCTCCGCTTACATTGGCCGCCATGAAGATAGTGCAAAGAAATCTGTCATTGTTTCGACACAATCTGTCATTTTGTCGATTCTTCCGTCAAAGAAATTCTTGTCTATGGTGGTCATGCTACGGGGGCAGAAACGGTCAGGGGGACTATTATTACTGTCAAGCAAGAGCCTAGAAAAGGTAAGTAACATTCTGTGACGTAGGTTACCGAAAAGATTTACAACAATCCTGTTGAACGTTTTAGTAGAAACACGAAACTTGGCTTTGCAAAAACGGGAAAATGGAACGACCCACACCAGTTACCTCATTATATATACATTCAACTACATTCGTACATATTAAGACATCCAACACTGTGACTGCATAGCCACAATCATAAGCTTCCCGTTAACTCTGTATCGGAAGCCATGTTATAGCTGACCATTAATACAGATAGTCTCTCTGGGTGGCGCCCGCCTGATAAGATGTAGTCGTGGAAATTCTTGGGTGGTTTTCCAATGGCTACGGATGTTTGGTGAAAGATGGTATTTAATCAATATTATTAGTCGTTAGGGGAGATCACATCTTAAGTAGTTATTAGGGTCATGCGGTAAAGAAGTATTTCTATAATTGGTCTTGATGTGGTGGTGTCATATTACCCAAATACCCAATAACTGGGTGTTAAGGTCAAGATAGGAAATCGCACCTTTTAAATATTGGTGTTTGATCCGGTTAGCCTGGACGCCGACCCCAACTTATTTGGAAAAAGGCTAGGCAGATGATGGTCCCTCTGGCAAATGCGACGTGAAATTACTTAAAGGATCTATTTTTCTAGAGACATAAACATCATAACATCATGTCTGTAATCCCTGAAAGGTTAGGCAGAGGTGTACCTAATAGTACACCCACATTTCGCCCGTTACGTTTAAGTCCCGTGTAATAGGGGCGAATCTATTGCCATCAACCGGGTGCAAATCCTCTGACTCCTACTGAGAAATTTCTGATATAAAAACCCAACGACACTTTGCCCGACCCGAGAATTGAACTCAGGACCTCATGCTCTACAGTCGTGCTTGCGACCACTATACCAACGAGGCAGTCAGTCGAGTCGAGTCAGTTTCTAGAAACAATCTACAGATATTTCAACGCCGATACCAGATCAGACAAAACGCGTCAAGTTTCATACACCGTGAAGCCGTGGGCTGCTGTGGAGCGGTACCTTTAATTTCGACCTATAAGTTCAGTGATAATTAATTAGTGTTTTATAGTCCAATACTGTTATTCAGCTGCATCCGGTTAGACTGGAAGCCGACCTCTGATGATTACATTTTATAGCCCAATATTGATGTCGTAAGCAGCGGAAAACGGCATCCTACAAGCCTACAAGTCAACCCGAGCAATCTGTTTCTGGAGGATTATAAAGGAAACGGCTTGTCCAGTCGATTACCGCGCTCATCTTGTCCTGGGGTAACTGTGCTACTGGTGGTAACTGTAAGTGTAGTTGTTTGATATGGAGGAAGAGGTGGATTTATTTAACTTAGTTGAAGCTTTGAAAAAGCCGACAGCTATCTTATTTTTATGTATGTGTGTGTGTGGAAATTTCCAGTCAAGCTATAGATTTTTCGTCAAATCGATGTACAGTCGCCAGCACACCAAGTTTCAACAAACTGTCAAATTTCTCCAAATGATTTTAAACCATAAATGTGGCAGGTTAAGTTCAAAATAGAATGACAATATTTGACAGGTGGAAGTAACTTGATGCGCTGGCGACTGTACTACTTTCTTAAAAACATTATGAACCTAACCGTATCGATAGATAGACATTAGATAGAAAACAAAGTAAGTAATGAAAATTATACAAGAGTTAAATTGTGACGTATGGGACTCTTTAAAAACTAGACAAAAGCTTTCATCAAAAACAGCATATAAGCAGGACTGGAGAAACATTTATCTAGAGAAGATCCTAATGAGGTTCATGAGCATTACTTTTCTGTATGAAGTGTGTTACTAAATAACACAAAATTATAATAACATGCTGAGAACTGACAGAAGAGCACATAATCATAGATTCTTTCAATTTATTCCTGCATATCTGCGGAAGGAATGTGCATGGCAGATGTAACGTCCATAGCAATGTTATGGACAAAGATAGTACATAGTAGTTTCCTACTATAAAATAAAGTCATAATCCATAGTTACAATAGTATCGAATGCGGGTACCGGCGTAAACAAAATCATAAATCATATTAATGTATTTTTAATATCGGCTCGTAAAACATTAAATAGAGTTTATATTCGACGCTTCCTTGTGATCGGGACGAGTCTATTTTTGAACTTTGACTTGATATCTTGATAACACAGAAGAAATTAACTACATTTCTGCACAAAATGTATGTGAATTACATAATCATAACATAACTTTGTCTGTCTGTAATCCCCGAAGGGTAAGGCAGAGGTGTAACTAATAGTACACCCACATTTCGCCAGTTACCTATCTTTTAAGTCCCATGTAATAGGGGGCGAGCCTATTGCCCTCAACCGGGAAAAAATCCTGACTCTGTGGCTGCTACTGAGAAATTCCTGATGGAAAAACACAATCACACTTTCCCCGACCTGGGAATTGAACCCGGGACCCCATACTCAGCAGTCGATTTTTAAGTATTCCAGAAATCTGACTTTAAAACACCTCAAGAACATTAAATATACTTATGTTTATAAATACCTAAGCAATCATGCTCTTCCGTGCTTCAAAATAAAGGAATCTGCAGGAGAACTAAAGTCACCGACGCAGCCCGAAGAATTACCAAACTTAAGTGGACCTTTGTAATGTAATATTGCCCCCAGAACGAATGACGGAAGGGGCCTAAGGTTCTCTAGTGATGACCACGTACTGCAAGGTGCGGCAGCGGCGATGAAAAGCCACGGGAATCTCTCACTACAGAATGCGAGACGCACAAGCCCGGTTTATATGACGATACATGTGGAAGCATTGGACGTCTGCTGGCTGCAATAATGATGAAGATTTTCGGCAGACAGATGAGCAGTAAAGATGCTGCTGCTTATACTTAATAGCTCCTCAATTCCCTTTTACAGAAACCTAGCGAGAAGCTATTCTAAAACCCCTTGGGACAAGATTTCATAATGGAAACATATTTAAACGATTTGCTCCCAAAACCGCTTAACTTGTCTTTGCTTTAGAAGCGGTAGACCTTTGCGAGTATCTAGATACCTAACCTTGGCTATGCCTAAATAATAAAGGGGTTAGTGCTTACATAACTAATCAAGCATTTTAGTTACATAACTTATATAAGCGCCGAGTTGCATAACTAATACAAGATTATTATGCCAATGCGATGCAGTTCGGAATACTTTGGAATATCTGAATATACCCACTTATTAACAATGCGTAGGCATTTTATTCCGCTCCCTCTACAAGGTAAGCCAGGTATTAACATAGTCGGTATTATTTTACGTCAAAACCTCGTCCCGAAGTAAGACAAAACGAATAGTTCGATGCCAAAATGCATGGCAAGTTTTGTTCGTAGATTGGCCGGCGGCGGCGCTGTTTGTTGAGCACGTGTTGCAAACTTCTTCGATTTATTTATGTTCTAATTTTTGTTTAATTGAGTTATTAAATAAAATGTTTGTTCCTCATTTTGTTTGCTAAATACCTACTTGGTTTGATAAACTGACAGTAGAATAGAACGGGAATTCCCTAATCAGCAACACTGTCAGATTGATAGTATGTAGGTAACTAACGCTTTCAAGGAAACTTCGAGACTTAAATTGGGCGGATTTTAATAAACGAACGACACGTTTTTTTCCTACTTACCTAACTAAGTAGGATGTGTAAGTAGTCTTAACATAATGGTAAAACTACTATAATAGCTTCTTTTTTGGCGTGGGGAAAAAGCAAATTAAATAAAGTTTGATAATAATTAATGACAACAAATCCTTTCGTTCAGTAATTTTATTTCTTCAAAAATGTACGGTATTGATTAAAGTTTCATTCACCTGGGCATTGGCACTGGCGTCATAACATCCTCGTCTACGGCTCGGGTGTTTATTTCGCTTTGGCTGCAATGACAAAGTTGCCCCACTTGTATCAAAATGTACTATTGTCATTGATATATTAAAAAACCACTATTGTCAATTATGTTGAATGTCGTTTTAGAAATACCTACGAAAGGAACGCTTTGTAAGCGTTCGCTTCTTGTCTATGCCTTATGTAAGGGTCTACTAAGCAATGCAGATATGACCAGACCGGACTTCGATTACTAAGTATGGATGGACTAAGATAAATAGGTTCCCTAACTAATAGGATCATATAGGTACTTTAGTTTGTCGTTACCGTAGTCGTAGGCGGTACTCGACAGTTGCATTGCGCGCGACCGTACACGGCCAGAAGGGAACGGTACGCTCCGAAATGTGGCGTAGGCTTCGGGTAAACAAAGTAAACGTAGATTATAACACGATAAAGGTAATAGATAGGCATTATGGGACATCGATGCCCAAACTGTTAGTACGATAATTTCAGCATTATGATTCTATAGGTACCAAAACAAAAGAAAAGTCAGAAATTTTCAGGTAGGTACCTAAGTATTAAAAACAAGCTTTTTTTTTAGTTAAGTAGGTACCTACTTACGTATTTTAGCCATGTTTGGGTAGGATTTCTCTTCAGATTCTCATCAGTACCTAGATTCCTATCTATCCTCTTTCGAATATCGGTCTTCCACACTTATACAAACACGTCATCTGTTTCTACCCGGCTATGGCGGCGGAGCCCAAAAGGAGGTTTGACTTTTGAAAGGCTATCGTCGTATAGTAGGTACGGTCTATGACACCTCAGGATTGATAACTTCAATATGATAAAACTAGTAAATCAGATACAGTTGCTTCTTGGCTTGGGTATAGGTACCTACCTAAGAAAGTAATTCGTCTATACTATAAACTCAGTCAACCAGCCGGGCGTCACGGCGCGCGGCGGCCGTGTATAAAAAATAAAAACCCGGCCTAGTTAGTAATAGTAATTGTCAGTCAAACAGGAAGTCATGTATAATACCTACCTACTTCATTTTCGAAAGTATGCCTGTTCCTGTTCGTACACAGGAGCAGTCATACTTGCTAATACAAATAATACGGCAGTTTCTTACCAAAAGTGTTGTAAATGTCTACAGATATTTTCTCTGTACAAACACGCATTTTTAAACAAAAATATTTTGAAAATAATACAAAGTCAAACCAAACCATCTGACCATAATTCCGAACGCACTGGAGAGTGGGAGATCGCGCGCAATGATGACGTTTCGTTTCACTCCCCGTCAGTTCGCCGCGCCACGCCGCGTCGTATCCACGCACGGAGGCCGATCGCCGCTCCCCGCCGACCCAAACCGTATATAGAACTCAGCTGTGAATAAACACAAATAACACGTTATACATACAAATTAAAAACATTTAGTGCACCAAAACAGTGAACTGGACAATCTGTGTGTCATGACCAGTGTCTACAACGTTTGAAAAAACGTACCTAATCTTTCTAAGCATCTCGTCGTGTGCTGTCCGTAGTCTCGTGAGTATTTTAGTTATTTTAACTGTACTTTCCATGCTTTGCTGAGACACGCTTAGATACAGCCATTCGCGGAAAAAAATATCTTGCTCGTATCACTGGCTGCTATTGTATAATCTGTATCTAGAACTCGAAGTAGGTCGTATAGTGATCTATTAAGTACCTGGCTGAATTTAGACGGCGGCTGTTCTAAACATTGGTTCTTAAAAAAAAACATTGCGTTCCAAACCGGTTGGTTGTGGAATTTGCATTTTAGTGGTCGAAGGCGTCAGATATTTCGCTAATTAAAGACATTTGGAGTTTTTTGTCCCCTGTTTTGCCAGTTTTGTGAGATTTAGTGGCAGAGCGTCGTTCATCTTTGCTACCGTTGCTTTGGTTGGCAGTTAAAAAGTGGTCGGCTACCCTATTACGAACGTTGGCGATAAAAAAACACTTTTTTTGACTACGAATTCGATGATAGTGCCTGTTACCTCAGATAATGTAACGTATAGTCAACCGCGCATCAGTGGTAACAATTTGCCATTGACAGCTACTCTATGTCGAAGCAGTAAGGGCGATTTTCGTAATGCAATCCGCTGACCTAGACATACTGTTGATTGTACCACCGGTACCATGATGTCTATGGTAACAATAATAGTGATGACCCAAACATTCCGATTTAGGGGTTCCTACATCCCTTATTGTGAATGCATTTCGATTCTCTGACAATAACACAGCATGCCAAAATTCGCCTCCTATTGTGATACACTTTACCCATCTTAAACATGTACCCATTGTGTTCGTCGGTATGTGTGCGTAATGTAATCTCAATTCGCAGTTGAATAACTCGCAGATATTCCGATATATCCTACCATGCGAGGTGGGGATAATCTCTTCTCTGGAATCTGTTAGGTACCCACCTATGTATGAACTCATACCGAAGGAATTTGGATCGAGAAATCAACATCGATGTACCTACATGTTTGTAGGTATTACAAAATCGTTTAGTAAGCAAGTAGGTACCTAAAGTACCAAAACATTGACAAACAAACAAAATAACTTCCCGCTTACCTACAGTCCCAAATGATCAAGAAATGTTACATCAATGAAATGTTTGGAAATGACATTCCACGTATAGCTACCTATCATGGAACCGGTCAAATGTCGCATTCTTCTGTAGGTATTTTGCAACATAAGAATCATATCCCATTTCAGGTTTGAACATACCTACTACTTGTATAGGAAATTTGAAAAACAAAACACGATCTTCTATTAAGACGTGCTACCAAGCTAATGCCGGAATCTCAAGCTTGTAGGTCATTGAACTCTAATCGCAATGCCTACTCGCTCACTTTCATTGCTTAGGAAATCCCACTAATTTTATAATCTGGCAACGCTGTTGGTTACTCACTCCGAATTAACGAGGAACATACTCGTTAATTGGGATTCTGTATTATAAAACTTCGCTAAAAATTTTGATATAGGTAATTAAATGGATCTAATAAATCTTAGTTACGATCCATTCCAGAATCCTGTGTCTTCTATCCGTCAATACGTAGTCGTTACGTAAGTACGTAACGTAGGTTAAGTCTAAAGATTAGAAGATCGAGAAAGAAAAAAGTCACAAATAATTAGACATTTCGTCATTGAAGAAAATGAATGAATATCGTTTCTAGCTAGATATTATCGCTATCCGTTTAGAAATCACAACAAAACGACTGTTTCAAGTTAATAGAATCTTTTTCCGACGACATTTTACGAAATTCTTGCAATGTGCAAAAACTATTCTAAATTCGCCTTGACATGGCGCTAACTATCCCGCCTAAATTGGCAGCCGCCATTTTGCAATCATTTGCAATGTTAATTTCTGCTACCATTTTAGGATTTAAATTGACTGTAGATAATTTAGTTTTAATTTTCATGACGTAAACATATCTGTGATGTAAGTGTCATCTGTTGATTATTTCCGGTAATTATTCGCATAATCAAAGAGATTCTGTTTTCTAATAATGTTGTTTTTTTTCTCATGTTTGCAATTTCTCTGACGTGTGACTGATTGTTTTTGTTGTCTTTGGGTGTCAAACAGCATCAACTTTTACGAAAATTAGAAGAGAATTTGATTAATTAATAACCTATCGTAGGTGATCAATGTTAATGCTTCTTTTGTGTCAGAAGAGGCATTTGCAATAGGACATTAATAACCCAATATGAAAACCACAATATCCTTAAAAGACTCAATGATTAAAGGAGATATCAATTACCTACTATTTGTTTATGATTCTCTCCATCAAGAAAGCATTAATGATGTTGACGATATTCCTTCCAACACCGTCGAGAATTTCCTCTCTTTGTTAAAAACGTACAAACGTGCATTCCGAAGTTCAAACTGCGCCTTTCGTAAGGTAAAGACACGTGTTGTATGCATCTCCTAAAATAGATAGGGTAAACAGCACTGACAGAAGAGCGGTGGTGGGTATAAAAATAAACGGTGCCACATGGTCGAGACCTGGCTTTTGATACTGATATAGAATTGTAATTACGTTGGAGCCAGGCTCTTTTGGGAGATTGAGAAGCGTTGAAAGGCCTTACATGGTATTTTTTTACGCTAGCCAAAAGAGCCTTGCCTAGCCTTGGGCAAGAATTAAAAAATGTAATAATTAGAATCTATGGAAATTCCTATGAAGACAACACCGAAATAAATACTAGTATCTAATATTATATACTACACTATGCTAGTGGTTTTTCGACAACTCTAAAGTTCAGCAATCTGTTGCTTGCTAGATTTCGGTAGACTGAATCTTGATAAAACAAAGACACGCCAATGCTTCTTCACTGTATAATTATTTCATCATTCAAAATTTCCAATTACAGCAAACCAAAAAAATAAACACTTCTTCACTTTTGGGACTTCTTCAAAAGTGCATTTCAAGTTTCTGTAAATGGCTTCAAAGTTGCAACTTATACGTTGAATATATTTGCTTTGTTTCTTTTACGAAATTAATCGTCTTTAGAACTGCTGCTTTGCATATTATTCTTGTTATATTCTCCGACATTTTAAATTATATACCTTATCCGTCTTTTTACTATCTTCACGACCGCCAAACTAATGTATTGACTGTCACAAATATATCGATTTCGTGTGATTTAATAACTGCAACTGTATTCAAGGCTTCCTTTCTCTCGATATTTATTATTTTATTTATTGATATCAAGAACAAGAATGCAGTATCATGATTGTAATTTATTACAACTTACAGAAATAATGCTGTATAAAGTATTACTCTTCCTTATTACAGAATTAATTTTTGTATTATTGGTCCTGTCAGCGATTTTAATTAGCTAGTTATCTGCAAGATCGTTGATGTTATTTCATTTACAGTTACACTCTTTTTTACCGGCAAAATTTTTACTGCTCTCGTTACTTTCATCGATGTAGAAGTTTCCTGCTGATTTTAGACATTATCAGTAGGTCACCAGGCCACTAGTCAATAAGTTCACAGTTTATGGACTTCAATTCTATGAAAATTCTTATTCATTTTTCGTCAGTCTTTCAGGAACGCTCGTTGAAGTTCGTTGCCGTGGCTCAAAAGGCAACAGACATGTCCTGCCCAGTCCCTTTTAAGTTGGACAGCTTAAAAGCGACTGGGCAGGACATGTCTTTCGCATGCCGAACGAACTGTGGGCCCGTGAAGCTCAGGATTGGTGACCTGAAACAGTGACACGGGGTCGCGGCACCACGAAGGAGATGGCGGGACGAACTGGATGTCTTCCTTGAGAGTTGGAAAGAAATAGCTCAGAGACGTGACCTTTGGAAGGAATGGAGGACCTTTGCCCAACAGTGGGACAATGTGGGCTAGCTATAAAAATAATAATTTCAGGAACAATAAACCTTGCCATAAGCTTGTATGACCAAGCGTTCGATTCATGAATCTACGCTGCAAACGGTTCTTTTCTAGTCCTATCCCCTGTTGCACTTTCAGTAATTCCTAGTTGAATAAATGCATAGCATATTACGAAATGAGCATAATAACATGCTAAACACGTGGCAAGAGTTGGCAGTGTACAGTAATTAAACTTTAATCGAGGGTAAATCGTGACAAACCTAATTGTATGTAACTAAACGAGTCCTTGAGCCAATTGTTTACGCCTGACTACTTATCACCTGTAGTTTTTACTATATATATAACATAACGTCACGCTTGTAGAAGAAGAAGTAGATAGTCCTTCTGACCATTCACGGTCATGGTGGTCAATCTCAGCAGAGATTTGCCATCGACGCAGGGAACATTATAGTGTTCTCGTGTGTGCGCGAACACAGGTACACTCTCATCTCCCTTACTCTCTCCCTATGCTCTCCCCGATGGAACGAAGGAGAAGACGGAGGTTTACCTAAATTCGGCCAAATAAATAATTTTGTTCCAAGTATTTAACGGGCGTATTGCAATCTGCAAACAGCCATAACAAAACAATGAAATCATAAATCAAACCTTGGGGTCGGATACTGCAATTAAGAGTGGAATAAATCAAACAACCATTTAAAAAAGTTTACAGATTCAGAGATAATCAGATGATACAGCGACATGAAGCTGACGTTATACTACAACAAGGCAGTTCTGGTATAAACTGCATCGACTACGAAAACAAAAAGAGAATACACTAAGGGACAGTCATGCCTCTGTAGATTTCTGGGCACTAAACGAGCCCTAAAAAGGAAATGGGGCACGAGAAATTGTGTATATGAACCGAGGCCATTCCTGGGATAGACTGAACCAGATAATGGCTTAGATCGAACTAACTAAAATCAGAATCAAAATTCGCCTCGTATTTGGTCTCATCATTTGAGCGAGTAAAAGGCTAAGAAGAACCCGAGATTTAAGATGTCTCTCCCGAAGAAACAAACTCAGTCAAAGACACTTAACAATTATTCATAACCATGATCTGGATACTAATGAATAATGAGTTACGGCTTGAAAGTGATCAGTGACACAGCCGTAAGACAATGTCCAAGTAAACAACTTAAATGATTTATTCAAGGTGAATTAGGTAATTTGTATTGTGGCTACTGATATAATTATTAATGTAGGAGTTGAAGTAGATTTAAGGCTAAATACTGCTAATAATAGGTTTGATAACTGAGTTCTATATGACAAAGAAAATGCCACGTCAGTCAGGCAATGAGAAATTACAAAACGAAAAGTTTATGAAACTTACTACGTCGTGCGTCTTTTTATTCTGGTGTCTCTCCAATTACTGAAGGTTGGCCATCAATTTCAAATATTGCTCCCTGTCCTTTGCGAGTTGGAACAGCTCAACAGCACTCAAGACTCCTTGCGCAAATTGCCCTTTCTTAACCAAGAATTTTATTTGGTCAACACCGCCAACGTCACTGCGTAGCTGAATCAAAAATATTGATTCGAAATGGAAATGCCATTGGTTGATCTTGATCAAAGATAATGAGGACGGGTTATTTTAAAATCTCAATATTTGGATGACTTGCATCCAAATATTTAAACAGAGTCGATGAACCACCGGTGCTTGAAGTTATACACATGCCCAAAACAACAGCTTGTTCAGTTTTGTTGTTTACAAGGAAAACACTTTTAATTATGACTCTGTGCGCCTGTTTAAATGAAAGAATGCGTTGATTTTGGCTTCGAGGTTTGTGCTAAATATTTTACGAGTAATAGCCATTTGGTCAGGTTAAGGTCGATATTTTACTTTTTAATCAACTTCCATATAATTTTTATTGACAAAGATATTAAACTGACAATCATTATTTTATGGATCGTTTGCCAATCAGAGTTGATCTCGTTATTTTTGGCTCCTTATCTTTATTGTTTCGATGTTCTTAATTAGAGTTTTGGAATGTACTCGGATTTTGTACGCAATTTTAATTTTACCATTTGGCTTACGATAATACAACTACCTGTGTTCAATCTTACAGAAGTATATCTTCAATATATACCGTTGGATCACAACTATCATCATCCACAACCAGAATAAAATCACAGCTGGGCCTTTCTTTAGCTAAACTTAAACTGTCACTTACGGGATATCTTTGGTGATTGTTCATTATTTTGAGCTCCCGATATTTCGGGGCTATTTTCCCGTAAGTGACAGTATAAGTTTACTTGTAAACCGTGAAAGCTTAAAACAGTGTCTTTCTTTAGCTGTGCTAATCTCACACAGCATCACATCATCATCATCTCTTATCTCTTTTGAGTTGTGCCATTGCAATCTAGGTACGCGAATCAACTTATTTTCTTCCTCACCAGTTTTTCCTAAGCAATATTTTATATTAACACACATTCCACTATCAGCAATAATATCACCCAACTTTTTCTCACATTCACAAAATGATTTGTCAAACACATTCACGTACAACATTACAAATTCACCGTCGCACATTGTGATAATATTACCATGTAACCCTATCTCTTGATCTTGTTCAACCTTAGTTTTTGTGCCATATTGTATCCTACTGTTCTGCCGATGTATGACCTTGCTTGTTTTTTTTACTTGTATTGTTATTTTTCAGTGGTGACTAGTTATCAACCTCGTCTTTGGTTTGGCGAGAATCTTTGCTACTGCTTGTTTATAGCAGGCGCTGCTCTGTTCTATCTGTGGCGACTAACAGGGGAGAATAAAAAAAAACATTGCGCTGCATCGACCATAAGTAACATGGAACAATGGCAGGAAGCTGATGATGATGAAGGAGCTTCTCTGCTTAATATAGTGTCAATGTTGTTATCATAGAAGTACACGTACTTCGATGATTTTATACCTCATTCAAAATATCCTTAATATGGTGGTTTTGGAGCTTACGCTTCAAGATTTGCTCAAATTGCCACATTTGATTCATTATTATCCGAGTGAGGTTGTTTAAATGCCTGGTCTGCCTTGGTCAGCTTTTATATTACCATCCAAAGGAAGTAGGGCTTGTTCTTATCTTTAGGTCATACGGTATTCTAGATTAATACAGTAATAAGAACCTAGTTTTTGTTTAATCATAAAATCTGTTACAACTGGACTAGCTTCCTTTATAAGATTTCTAAGCTATATTTAGCTTTCTTGGTATTTCCTGGCGTTAAATTGATATCGGATATTATTATGAGATTCCATAACGGCTATGGAATTTGCTGTGAGAAAACCGCCGTTCTGATGCACTTACATTAAATATTCCACATTTTTGGAAACTATACGAAGATGAAAAAGGCGTTGGTCTACATTAGCCCTGGTTCGAAAGAATTTGATGTTATTTGGAAGAACCCTTTGCCCAGCACTGGGATGACGCAGGCTAACAGTAACCGTCATAATAAGTTATCGTTTGCAGGTCGGTCTTGAGCCAAATCATTATCTAGGCTGAGAAATTCAGCTGCAATAAAACCTTTGACCCACGGTTAAAACGCAGACCACACCGCCAGCTAACTAGCGAGCGAGCCGGGCAAGCATCGTTTCTCCTCTTTTCATACTTTGTTTCGGCTCTCTCGCTAGCCAGCAGTGTGGCCTGCGCTTAAGGCTTCTGCATGACAATACCCTCAGAAATGACCCAGAATTCTACATTAACGTTTAACTAGCTATTACACCAGCAGAATGCATCACTCATGCTTTATTTATCGCCATCCATACGAAACGTTTCCTATGAAATTACAATGCTTTCACCAGCAAATGCCACGACAACGATTAAATGCAAATGTACGTCGATGTTTCTTTCCGTAACGAGTAGTTGTGCCCACACCCGGTGTTTAACAGCAAAAATATTGCCCATATTGGGTGTGGCTATTTTTACAATGTCAATGGTGAATAAACTTGTTGTTTGTCTTTTGTTTTCACTTAATTGTTAGTTGGGTTGATTGCTTAATTGTTGTGCTCTTGGAATTTGTTATTTCTTGGGAGAATTTCGTTTGGTCTCTCTTCAATTTTGATTAAGATATCTTGGAAACTGATGTGTGATACTCGAGAACTATAAGTAGAGCAATATTAATTGTTTCGAATTTATCTGACACTAAGTGCATTAAAACTTCAATAAAAAAGTTGATCTTATTTCGAAGTCCAATCTTCTAAATCAATCTGGGTACAGGTTTCGCAGACATCCTTAATTCCTCTCGATATCAACTGAATTTCAATTATCCGCAGATTACAAGCTCATATACTACTGTTACTAAACCTGTCCTAGTATTTGGGTCAATCTTTTCAAATGGACTTACTTTTTCTTTGATGCAATTCCGAGAGAAAGGGGTTGACGGTTCTGATAAGTGCAGAGCACTGAAATGCAAGCAATTATAATCTTTATTACTATCAGTGACACTGTTTATAATTGCACGGAGTCTCGACCATAAGCTATTTAACATACAGAGATTAATCTTCAATCTCCAGTCCTACATATCGTCGACTATTTTTGCATACAATATCTTATTGCTTTCACTTACACATTAATCATTATCCATGTTATTTTTAACACTTTCTTTATAAATGGGTACTGATTCTAGATTATCTTGCGGAGACAGAATGCCTACGGTAGCACGATAAATCACTTATGGAACTGTGTCGATTTCATGCTCTATGAGTTTCAAGCGAAAGTACCACCTATTGTCTTGATCATGGAGTATATTCTTTTCTAAACGCATCTCCCGCGTTCTAAGAAATTTTAATTTACAGTTCTCGATCCGTGGCGTTGTGAATATTCAATGAAACGATTAAATAGTTAACACTATCTCCATCTGTGATTGCTTTGTTGGTCTACTGGTCTCAAGCGCTGCGAGCCTGGTCGGAAGTGTTATTGGGTTTTACCATTTGGAATTAGTAGCAGCGGGAAACGGGCGAAGTATTGGCGTTCTTTGGCACATCTCTGCCTAAGCCTTCGGGAAAAACAGGCGTGACATTATGTTTTGTATCTTCTTATTGTCTGAACGCTATCGGGTGGTTGGACTTTTCAAAATAATTGCTATTCTGTCATCAGTGACTGTTTTTATTGCCGTCCGCATGAAGACGGAGAAAGAATATTAATTGTTGATATTGGAAACAATACAAAAGACGTGTTTGGATACCGCTTAGAAATTACCATTTACGTATGTGGAATTTTATACGCTTTTAATGAAAGCCATATTACTTTTCTTCGATCGTTTCGATGACATATTTAAAAAAAATGTTGCTACACTGCTGTGATCTCGTCATGATAAGCCTATAATGTTCCCACTGCTGGGACATAGGCCTCCCTTTTGCATGGTCGTAATCCACCACGCGGATCGGTAAAGGTTTTCTTCAGTATCTATGACTTCCTAGCGACTATAGTTGCCCTTGCAAGCAGGACAAGAAAAAAAAAATAACAATAGTCATCATCATCTGCCTAGCCTTCTCCCGACTTTGTTGGGGTCGGCTTCCAGTCTAACCTCTCTCTACAACCCATTTAGTACTGGGTAATACAATACCCTTTGGTAAGACTGGAGGACAAAAATGATGATGAATGGTAATTTAAAGTTGTGTTTATCCAAACAAACGCTTCGGCCATGCTTTCTTGTCAACCTCTCTGCTCTAGTCGTAAGACTGTATTATGGGGGCAGGCAAGCCGAGTAGAAAGTGCCAGTTTCTTTTTAAATTATCATGATACCATTTTCATCCTACATCTGTTCTATATGTTCAGAAATAAATTTGGAAGGCACACCTCCTTTCGTCGACCTCTTTCGAGCTTAACCCGTGTCAGGGTTCCGCCCACGGATGCCAATCGGTGTAAAATATCGACTTGGTCCAATTTCGAGGCATATTGTCTTATACGGTACTCTTAGTCATGATTACAGGCGGATGCATCAGCGCCTCGCCCCTCTTCGAGAAGATTCAGACAAGGACTAATGGGAGGTCTCTGAATACGTGCTTATTAGGTTTAAGCTATATTGATGTGAAATACTTTTAAGGAGTCTAATTTTTTCTCTGACAGCCAAATTCGGTAGCGTGGTCAGTATTGATTGATATGGTAAGGTGAAACCTGCTTTTGAATTAGTTCACTGAACTAAGGACTACAAATTCTTGTAGTTTGTTATCCATACTACTGGTGAAATGTGGATGTACTATAGGATCTTCTCCGCCCAAGTCTTCAGTGATTACAGCCGAGATGTTATGTTATCCAAATCATACGGTCGAGATGTTCTTTGGTAGGCTTTCAGTCCGAGCTGTTGTAAAAGTCGGAAAACTTGCTCTTAGTAGTCCAATGATCCAACTGACCTTAACAAGGTAAATTCCGTTGTACACCTTCATCATTGCAATAACAACCATACAGATTTGCTCTGCCAATAAGAAAGGCATCAATATTTTACCCATAACTTCGTTTTCTGTGTTAACGACGATTCCACTTAAAAATAAGGTTTTATTCTTAACAAGATCGGGTTTATACCTTCTTGATTTGTGAATAACGGTCCTCCTCGGACATTTCCCGGAACTGCTCAGATTGAAGTCTTCGTAAAACATTTATTTGTTTGTTGAAGGGAATTTGATTATAGTTCGCAGTTTTGTTATTATTTCGTTCTTGATTTTCTTGGGAAACTTTCAGTAGTATTATCATATCAAGTGCCAAGTGCTGTATCCTAGCCACATCATCGTATATCCCGATTACTGCAATATTCAAGAAGATTCCTCTATGAACTATTATCCTATTTCTTTTCCAAGACCTATCTTCAGTAGAAAATATTTACCTGTTTGATTAGGTGTCAAATAGATTTTTTCTTTAACACCAGTCTCGTGGTCCGAAGTTCCGAACCAAAACCGGGCACTTGGAGTTCCCTGCTTGTTCTTCTAAACGACCAATAACTGTGCACCGACTTCCTGACGTTTCATGAGTGCCCATGTAGATGTAGATTTATGATAAATATTTTGAATTTGAACCTCACACACAATCATGGTCCTTCCAAGACCTTCCAGGATTATACCGAAGCCACTAAAGCCGTGCAAGTGGCTACAAATTGGTCGGATATAATTTGAGTCCATCGACACGCAAAGAGGAAGAAGTCTTGTGACCTTCATCTAAGATATCTTCTTGATTACCATTCATCAAGGTATATACCTTCCACAAATCCTTCTCCTAAGTATCTTCACAGTACATTAGTGCTACTTTACAGCCTCGACTGAACAATGACGTAAGTGTATCAGCATTGTTCGTATATCTGTTACGTGTACTGGTGGGAACTGTGGTGTTATCTGTTTCGCCACACCGCCATAATTGTGGGGCATTATGTTAGTTTTGTAAGTCGTCGGACTATGTGGATTGAGCAAAGAGTCTTGATTCTGTGTCGGTAATATTTGTAATCGAGAAGTTGTGAATTGAATGACAAATGCTTTTATTGTTTAATGACCTCTTTGGTTGTACAATGTTGATTTTATGTAGTTCGTTTTGTAGGTTTTCCTTGATTTAGTTGGATCAAGTTTGTTATGTTATGGCTTAACGTAGGCTGGTCATACAACGGTTGCAAAAGCATTTTCACCGTTTGGCTTACGTTAAATGAAATCACCGGGCTCTGAGCCGGTTCTTCTGACCTGGTAGACAGATTTTTTGTCGGGGAGTCTAATTCCACCAATTTTTAAAAGAAACAATAAGAAGTGACGATAGGTCATATTTTGAGGCCTTAGCAATAATCAGGGATCCTGTAATAATAAAGAAATATCCCCGCTTTAAAACCCGTAAAAGTAAAGTTTAACAAAATTATGGGTGCATTGATTGTCACAAATTAATATAATTCTTTATTAGTCCATCTTTTACGAGCGGCTTATGTCCGGCTTAATTCTGAAGGTGCTACCATAAAAGTTGTGTCTGTCCCTTTTAGTTTATTGCTACCGGTGTTTTATCACCTGATATTATTTTTATTATTTATATCATGATTTTGGTATTAAAGGAAAATTACGGTACTATTCCTAATATCTTGAACAGACGCCAGCACTTTAAGCTACTACAATCGGTCATATTGCTTTAATAGATTTTCAACTTTATTGCTGAAGCATTAGGTTCAAAATTGATTGGGAAAATTGTACAGTTTTGGGGTAGTTTGATGTGCTGACGTCTGTACATACACAAACTCACGTCTTTTGATCTCCCTTTCTCTTACCTATTTTGGCTTGTCATACTATCTATTGATTCTGTGAACCTATTAATTGTCTTCGTGACTAGGATTAAATGGGAATGGGAATGCATATTATTTAGACAGCTCAAAAACATTGCGTTATTTTCAAGATTTTGAACATAGGAGCTACGTATTGTGATTTCCCTTCAAAATTCTTCGGATCGCAATTAAAATATGTGTTACGCAACTTGGGTACACGTACTTTTGATTGTGATTTTCTGCATTACTTTAAAAATCAAAATATCCTTTTCATTTGACTGCATTTGACCGTAGGTACAGCTTTAAGCATTTAGCAGTAAAGTACCAATAAATATCATTTTTATGTTTCACTTTAGTATTTAATACTGTTAATTTGTCACAAAATACAAGAGTTATCCAGCTTTTGTTTGATAATATATGGCTTACGAAGCTTTAATGTAATCCAATAAAATCGTCAGTAAAACCGCCTTTCTTTAGGGTCTATAAAAATATTATATGACTTGGACATAATGCAAAATTGTTTATATGAGACTTTTGAAAATGTTCCTTTTGGTCTTAAGCGCCGCCTACGCAAGTCAAGTGCGGACAAAGTCTCACGAAAAAGATCTTATGACTCAGAGAAGTCAGGGACAGTAACCGGATTAAAATGCCAATCAAAACACTAAGCGACACCTAAGTGAATGCCTAAATGTACACTGTTTGAATTTTAATTCTCTTTGAAAATCTTACAGGAATAAAGGTGTTAGTTTTAGTGCAAACGAGTCATGAGTCTCAGGAAAAAGTTATATGACTCAGAGTCTGATAGAAACAGGATTAAGTGATGGACTAACTGCTTCTGTCACTACAACCAATTTAATTTTGAGTTAGGTTGTATTTTATTCTGAAGTTAAGTCTGCCTGACGTGACGTCTTTTACGGAATTTAAAATGAACCGTGGATAAAATTCGTTTTAAATTCGGATCACTACAGAATACTCGTATTACCCAACCACACCAAATAAGCGACTCCTCAAACCCCATTGATTACCCTAAATAATAGTAAACGCCACATGTCACTCCTATCAGCCGACAATCAGGCCATAACGCACGACCTGCGCACACGCATACACAAAGCCGGAAGGGGTGGGCGCTCTGTTTGTCCGGCTGTTTGTTCCTCGCAAACCTGGGACCCTGGTACCGTGGTCCGTGGGCTGAGGTCTAATTTCTGTGTGTCAATAGTTAATGTGGTGATTTATTTTGAGATGTGATCTCTTTGGTTTTATGATTGCCTTTTTGTGTGGGGATATCATGATTACTGTTAAGGGGTAATTAATGAGCACTAAAATCTTCCGCTTGTTACGTCTTCTCTTCTTCATTCTTTTATGCTTAAAACTACCTGGGAGGGGTCTAGCAGTTGACTTCAGTGATTGAAAATATATTGCGTGTTAAAATCTTGACACACGAACAAAGAAGTCCACACTTCCAGAATATTATCATAAACGCGAAAAGTGACTGTACTTTTCAGGCCTTATTGGATTTTAATGTTTGGCATACAGCTAGAGCATAACCTGTATTATGACACTAAAATTAATAGTACTTTCCCGTAGTACTATAATTCGTTTAGTCCACTCTCGGCCCCCAAAAATATTGTGTCCACTCGACCCCTAACTATAGTTTATTATGGACCCTTGGGGGTCAAGCTTAGCTTATTTTCCGAATTTATTGTTTTGTGCATGTGGTGTTTACCTTTAAGTAATTGTTGCGCTGTAATTTAATTTTTATAATGATTTATGTCGCTGTATCCGGTGTGAACAATTGTTGGTAGACCTAATATAATAAATAAAAAAGAGTGGATTTAAAAAAATCTCGTTTTACATTCATGATCTGGCAACACTTCTTGACAGATCATGAATATAAAACCTGTAACTATTCCTCTCGGCTCCACTTATTCCTATTAATCGTCCTTAACATTAACGGTATAATAAATCGCCCCATATTAATAACCTAGGAAACCCGGATGCTGATGCAAAACTTCGAAGCAATGTATGGAGACGATATTCATGTTCGATAAGTACCTGCCTGGCCACAAGCTACACGCGTGTTGCGACAACGACATAATTACGAAGAAAATAGACGAAAGCAATTGCTGAGAGCTTGCCATGAGTCATCGCCGACGTTTCTCATCACTTGAGCCCGGAATCACTCACTGTGGGGTATAGCTCCCCTTTCTGCTTTTTTTTTTTATTACAAAATGGGCCCGCTCTTGACCTCGATCACGCCTGATGGAAAGCGATAGATGAGGTCTATGATCGGAGGAGCGTGCCCAGAAGATGCCTGTTCACTCTTGCTTTGAAGGCTGACGATACTCTGCCATACTTCTCGGGTCCGTGTGTCCCTCATCCAAGTGTTAGCCGCGAGATTGACGATATCATCAACCCAACGCGTTCGACGTTACTCACGCGAAGGAAACACATGATGAACGCGTGTGTAACTTGATGCAAGTCGTATAGCACGAGGTCGCGAACGGACCGTAATACGTGTTCTGAGCAAACATGATATCCTGGTCCCGGATGTAATGAATATTTGCAAAGGGGTCCTGGATATCTTATGAGTACGTAAAGTTAAAAGTCAAAGTCTGCGTCATGCAGGATGTTGAATGTCGTATTTGTATTAATTATGAAGGAAATAATGTCCTTATTTGTGGAAATAATGTTGAAGTTAATTTTATTGCCGCTTTTAATGTCATTTGTTTATCACAAATGGTAAGGAAATGATTAAAAATGTAACTTGGTCATGACCACGATGGATTAATCAAGCAATTTTGCTTTTACACACATAAAGATATAAAGTCACTCATTTTTCTCATGAGTGTAAGCAGAAATTACAATACACCACCTGCTACTATACCCTACGCTTGCTTCGTCCACGTTCATACATCAAATAAATGAACACCAGCATCTACGTGATTACGATGCTATGATCTAAGGTAATAATTAGAACCTCGAAAATTTAACCTCGTGGTATTTTACCCAAATCTCAAAAACAATTACCGGAACATAACTCCGGAAAGAAAGCTTATTATTCCCGTCCAAAAAATCCATCATTCACCAAAATATTTCGTCCATTCACCGCTGTGTTTACACCCAAACCAGGTGTTGCCAGATTTAGATCGGTGCGCACGCGCATAAACACGCGTTACACTGAACATCCTGCGTCTGCAAGTTTAGATTTTATTATTTGGTTTATGTTTGCTTTGGATCGTGTGACGGGGGTTTTATTTTAGTGTTGGGGTTTTGAAATGGTGATTACTTCTTGTTTGTTGTGAGTTCTTCTGTGATGTAACGTGATGTCTCATTTCTGTTTGTTGAATCTGAAGGTACTTCACACAAATCGACCAACTCTAAACTTTTATCCATTGTTTGTGTTGTAGGAATAATAATCTACTATGGAAATTGTTTTTAAATATTTTTGCTACGAAAATTACAACGTTTTTGTAGATATTTTTATATTATATTTTTTTTTTTTTTTTTTAATTAACACTTCAAGCACAAAAGTACAGAGGCGGGCTTAATGCCATAGGCATTTTCTACCAGTCAACCTTTGGGTGATGCAGAGACAAGCAGTGGTAGGTGTAATCTGAAAATATTTTAATTAATACGAAGATTAGCTATATATAAAATACAAATACTATAAATATATATAATAATATAAATACTATAAATATATAAAATAATATATATTTATAGTATTTTATTTATCAAAATTTAGATAAATGTAAATGTAGATATTATAAGCCTATATTGTCCCACTGCAGGGCAAATGCCTCCCTTCCCTCCTTCCACTTTTCGCGGACTAGTGCGATTGTTGACCAATCCTTTAAGAGAGAGTCTTGCTCATCCCTCTATCTCCTTCTGGGCCTGCGTTGTCGCTTCTTGCTATTAGGCATCCACTGAGTGCTAATTTTTTTGCCCATTGCTCCTCCGACATGCGGCAGACGTGATCAGCACAGGTCCACTTCAACTGTAAGATATATTAAATGTTTTTTTGTTACTTTAATCATCAAAATCATCTTCCTGCCCTTGTCTCATATTACGTGGGGTTTGCGCAACACGTTTTGTTGCACTTCTTTACGCAAAAATGATTGCTGGGAGTCATTATTTTTCTTTTTGGGGTGAAAAATCACGTTTTACGGTTGGACTCGATGGAAAGCAATCAAAGCATTGTGCTGATGGATGGATTGAATAGTACGGGGGTCGTGGAGGTGTGTAAATTAAAAATCTTACATTAAAAACATGTATGTAAAAAAAAACTTTTGAAAAAGTTGGAACTTTGACCCCCAATATCTCCGTAACTAGATAGTTCCCCGGTATGGTAAAGACGGGGAGATCAAGTGCCTTTCGGATTTACACCCTTTATATTATTATAAATTCTGTAGTATACTGGATGTAAGGGACATTGACGCACAAACAGTTACCCCGCGTGCAGTATATAATTGCGACCGGTGTGGTCAACATAGAATTTTGTCATCGGTAATATATTATGGTCCCATAATTTGAGCTTCAAAGCTCATTTGCAATTCCGGATCAGATCATCAACATTTACCAATTAACCGACAGTATACATCCTTCATACCACAGTCAATGTTGTACTAAAATGTTAATGGTAACAAGCTGAAATAATTTTATGCCTGCAATCAGAGTACAAGTATATTATACTTACAAACGACAACCGCAATGCAGTAATAAGCACCGCTTTGGCCTGATACCGTTTTCGAAGTTCTGAGATCGATAAATTGCGAAATTATGTTTTGATGCCCAATATTCCGCAATGGCGGTACCGTTTTTGATAACTTGCATTAGAGCCTAATTATTTTGGAAACCAATACTGCCTGCAATTTCTGTGAGAAGCATTCATTATTAATTCAGGCTATCATAGCCTTCATCTGGATATACGCCTCTCCCAAGTTGTGTAGTTGGAAACCGGGTATTCCGCCTCCCCCATCCAGGCCAGTTTCTAGTCTGTACCAACTGAGTTTGAAAGTTGTATTCTGACTTCATCATCATCACCCACTACTGGGTAAAGGCCTCTCTTTGTAATCTGACTTACAATAGGTCTATTTGATAACTGAACAGAGCTAAGTTTGCGCTTAAAAATCTTTGCAAGGAATAATCTAGAATGCTGCTAGGTACTAAATCCCAGTCTAGCCTTTGTCACATTGTGTTCTAATCAGTACTTTCTCCTAGATGCTAGGTATTATCTATCTCTGTGCCTAGAAAGTGCACACATGTAGGACTGTCATTTGCAAAGTAATTGTGCTCGTAAATATGTCTCCGTATACACCTTTGTTAATTGTAGGTGCGGCAATGATAGTCCTTGTGTTATGTAAAGATAAGAACTACCTATTGGCAACAGATTTAAATGAACTGCTTGAGTAATCTTGAAACGGGTACGGAAACGACGACTGGTTAGATCTGATGTGCTGCTAGTGCGTGAAATTACACACCCAATTCAATTTATAATTTCTAATAATATTATTTAATTGTTGCTTAGCCCTCTTCCTCTCTCCTAATGTTGCTGTGCCCGACAGGGTCCATATTGACCTTTACCTTTGTACACCATCTTGTAATACATATGGAATGCAATAAAAAATTGAGTATTGAAGAAGAATTAGGAGCATCTCCTGACCTGTAAAATTCAAGAATATTAATTGCTCATTCGTATTAAGTTGACAGTCCTCGACCTCGTTATTGGCAGACTTGTTCCACACATTGCTGAGTACAGGAAAAAGAAATAGGAAGGCTTTCATTTTAAGCTATGCTTCCCACTTAATAAAGAATATTGTCCATTTGTCTGCTCATAAACACCCACCCGCAATAACTTCAGTTTATCCGTGATCATGGTGCTTGCAACAGCGCCGAAATATCGGGAACTCAAAACAAACAGTGAACATGGTAAATATCCCGTTTGTAGTGCTAATGATAGTGTTAGTGACCATGTCAGTTTCAAAATATATATGATTCCCTTGTCTGTGCATGCATTATGCATCATCCCCACGACCTTCTGTATTCCTCAGCCTAGAGATGTAGAAATACCCAAGGATACCTTCTAGAAAAACCACCAATAATAAGCATTTTTCCTTACGTAGGCGTATTTCACCAGAGTTCCTTTTCTACACCTATAATTTAGAAGGCGTTGTCCAATGAGTACAAAACCAGTAACATTTACAAAACAAGTACATACAACATTTATATACAAGTAGCAACAGTACCAACTATTTATCACATACCGTAGCCATTTAAATGGTACTGCAGTGAGAGGTATACCACAAGGCCGCCGTGGTACTTCAAGAGTAAAGCGTCGAATACACGATCGAAACTTGTTTTAATTCGTGTTTCCGGTTTGTTTTCGTCACAGCAGATTATCGTCGAAACATGTTCGGTTATGGAAGTTCAAGATCGGTAGGAAAGGGTCAGCAGTTTTGGAGATATGGTGGAGGAGCTCGTGGCTAAATAATAACAGCCACTCGGATCAATCTTCAGGTTAAGCCGCGCTTGCCTAGGTTGTTCTGTGGATGGGTGACCAGCCATTACATACCGAGTTTTCTCCGTGCCTCGGAAAGCACGTTAAGCCGTTGGTCCCGGCTGACATTGTAGATCTTTGTGACAGTCGTTACAGGAAGTCAGAGGCCCGAAATTCCGACAACTCAGTCTTATCAAGGGGTATCGTATTACCCAGCACTAACTGGGTTGTGGAAGCCATATGGGCAATCGTATTCAGCTGCATTCGATTGGACTGGAAGCCGACCCCAACATAGTTGGGAAAAGCCTAGGCAGATAATGGTGTGATAGATGTTTGGTCTCCAATTGATCTTGGACCGATCTGGCGGATTAATCATCTTATATAAATCTAGCATTACTATGAAGGGAAGCATTGTTTCATTTATTAAAAGATGATTTTGCGGTAAACAACACCCAATTTGACAATAGATGGAAGAAGATAGCTGGTAAAAGACTTTTTATAAATGTTATAATAAATCAACCAGACAAGAGCACAAATCCAGACTCCGTGGCTGCTACTGAGAAATTCGTAATGGAAAAACCCAATAACAATTTGCCCGACCCGGGAATCGAACCCAGCCCCCGTAGCATGAACACCGTAGACAAGGATTTCTTTGACGGAAGAATCGACAAAATGACAGATAGTGTCGACACAATGACAGATTTCTTTGCACTATCTGTCATTTTGACGATTCTTCCGTCAAAGAAATCCTTGTCTACGGTGTTCATGCTACGGGGGCTGGACCCTATTCTCAGCAGTCGCGATTGTGATCACTTGACCAGCGAGGCGCCCCCTATTACATGTGACTTAGACATTACTGGCGAAATGTGGGTGTACAATTAGGTACACCTCTGCCTAACCCTTCGGGGATTACGGCAGACTTATATTTCTGGTTAAGAAACTTTATAGTCGCTTCTTAATCTAACTTTCAATTGAAAACTTAAGGCAGGAAAACAAAGAGTAATCTTTTACGGTAGCCATCCGTTAATAATGTGTTGATGCCACTTTTATATCTAAAATCAATGACATTGAGATTCGATTTAATAGACCAGTCTCACGAACACACATAAAACAATTATCTTACAGCCTGTCTCAAAAACTACTGACTTAATTACAAACATAACTAATGTACGCCTCGATAACTTGCTATAAAGATTTTATCAGGCGTCTAGCATTACATTAGGAGCTAACCTAGCTGCCTAGATCTGAACCAGTGGAACTAGTCCTAAGTGTACTTAAGTTATTAGGTAAGGTCGTTACGTCATCAGTAAGGTATCCAACCTGTCGCGCCCTACAACTTTGCCTCAGTCGTAATGCGAGTGATTATTTGTATGTACCTAATTGGTCTAATGTGAGATTTGATTGCTCAGAGCAATTGGAGCAATGGGTTTTTGTGTGTGTTGTGGTATAGTATTTTGGTAATGTAAGTTGTGGGTGTGGGTTTATGAAATGGGAGCAGTTTTATTTCTATCGGAGGTCTAGCTATAGAGATTCTGTGGGATGCATTGAATTATAAAGGTTTCCTAAAACGTTGTTATACTTAGGTTGAAAGAAAAATCTGGTCCTTTTTTCCTGAAAGCACCAAAATCACATTTCAAATTTCAAAATCACATTCAAACGGACTTGTTTATTTATTATATATATTAGGTTTACCATCAATTCGGATTCGGCTTCGGGCGTTTTGATTTAAATTCTACAAGTTGTGTATCAGATTCAATATCGGTTTAGGGAATTCAGTTATTGCGTTTAAATAAAAGGTTTGCTAGCAAAAAATGTTGGCGTTTCTTTCACATTTTCCTTTAACTTTTACTGAAATGATTGACAGGCCATTAACCATTACTAGATCAACATGTTTTTACAAAACGCGATGAAAAAACTCGGAATAAACAGTTTTTTACTACACTATGTACGGTCCTAAGTAAGTACCGTACTATTAAAGAATGGAATTTGATTGTTAGCTATGATATCAAATCGTGCCCATTCAATTATTTATTACAATAGTGGGTACATGGAGTTATTTTATTTGTTGACAAGCAACTGAGATTTTATCGGCCAGTTGTAACAATGTTTTTTTTTCGATTTATTAATGGATTTTGTTATTTAAACATGTTCAATGATAACATATAAATGACGACCTATTAATGTAAACAATTGTCCTTATTTCTGGTCCCCTTACTTTTATTTTGTGTTTTAAAACTAATAAATGCTTCATTTATCTTAAAATATGTACCTGAGCCATGGAAGGTTGCTGAAGTCATTATGATTGCGAAGCCTGGGAAACCTCCCCACGAAGCATCATCATACAGACCCATTTCTCTGTTACCCGTACTATCAAAGTTATTTGAAAAACTGTTATTAAAACGGATAAAACCAGTAATAGAAGATAAAAACCTAGTTCCAGATCACCAGTTTGGCTTCAGAGAAAAACACTCAACGTTAGACCAGGTACATAGAATAACTAATGTTATTGAAAAAACGCTAGAAAATAAAGAAGTCTGTGCTACCGTGTTCTTAGACGTCGCGCAAGCTTTTGACAAAGTTTGGCATGAGGGTCTCATATTTAAGCTCAGACGCATGCTACCAGAATTTGTAGATATCCTAGAGTCGTATTTAACTAAAAGAATGTTTAGAATACGCCAAGAGGACGCATATTCCGAGCTAAAAACCATAAAAGCTGGGGTGCCTCAAGGAAGTGTGCTTGGCCCAATTTTGTACTTGTTATACACTTGTGACATCCCAGAGCTGGAAAACAGCACCATAGCGACCTTTGCAGATGATACTGCTATTATGGCCACCGGATCAAGCCACAGAGAAGCAGTAGAGAAAGTTCAACTAGCTGTGAACAAAGTTTACGACTGGACACAAAAGTGGAAGATCAATCTGAATGAGTCAAAATCAGTTCACATTAACTTCACAAACAAACACAGTGACTACCACCCACTCTACATAAATGGTATGCAAATACCTTATGCTAATACAGCCAAATACCTTGGCATAACTCTCGACGCCAAGCTGCGTTGGAAAGCCCATATCAAAAAGAAAAAACAGGAACTCGATATTCGTTATAAACGTTTGTATTGGTTACTGGGAAGGAAATCCTGTCTATCAATACATAATAAGTTGATAATATACAAGCATATTCTGATGCCAATTTGGACGTATGGTATCCAACTTTGGGGCTGTACTAAGCCAACCAACGTCAAAATAATTCAACAGTTCCAAAATAAAGTACTCAGGGCTGCTGTAAATGCACCCTGGTACATAAGAAACGATGACCTCCACCGTGACCTCGACATGGAATTCGTCACCACCATCACACAAAAATTTGCTGAAGCCCACGAACACAGACTCCATCGACACATGAATGTTGAGGCAATCCAGCTGTTAGACAACACAGGCATAGTGCGTAGACTAAAGAGAACTAAACCATTTGAATTAGTGTAGTGTAAGTGAATCAATAATAGTAACAATGTTGTGCTATTTATATAACACATGAACAAAGTGTTTTATCAATTTTACCAGACTCTAAGGAAGTGTTACGAACGTGTGTAAAAGTGCATACCTAATTATGGACACTATTCTTAGCATTAACATAATTTATAACGTAGCATAATAAGTTAGATTTAAATTGTTTATTAGTCTTCTTAGGCTAGATTGCAATTAACTAGTAAGAACTTGGTTCTTACTAATAAGGGAAAAAAAAAAAAAACTACACTATGTACGGTCCTAAATAAGTACCGTACTATTAAAGAATGGAATTTGATTGTTAGCTATGATATCAAATCGTGCCCATTCAATTATTTATTACAATAGTGGGTACATGGAGTTATTTTATTTGTTGACAAGCAACTGAGATTTTATCGGCCAGTTGTAACAATGTTTTTTTTTCGATTTATTAATGGATTTTGTTATTTAAACATGTTCAATGATAACATATAAATGACGACCTATTAATGTAAACAATTGTCCTTTTTTCTGGTCCCCTTGCTTTTATTTTGTGTTACCGTCATTATAACTTTTACTGGTATTTAAGTGTTGTGCTAGGTAATTTAATTGGTAAGTTATGTGATGTGAGCCAGCAGGATAAAGTTCTAAGACATATAAACACAAATCTCACAACTGTTTTCGAACACAGCTCCTGCTCAGCAGTACTGGTTCTAAGACTGGAACATGTTGTAAGCCGATGTAAAACACCCAATATTAAACCACATCAAAACCCTCCAATAAAACCATGGCTACAAACACACAGATATTCTCCATCACAAATTACACCATAGCCTATTTATAGTGTTCCCACAGGTTAAAAAGTAATCACACGCACGAGAAATGGCCGACTAGCATGGTCCCCAGAACCAAAACACCAAGACCTTCCCCTCCCTTCCTTGTCCCTAGTACTCTAGGTGTTATAGGTGTGTTCTCAAGGTGTTTGGAAGGTCTCGGTTGACTGGTAGGGTAGAAACTCTAGTCATTAGACCGATGAGCCATGCCTTCCTGATTTTACTCGTATTGTCTTTCTGTTCTCACATTAACGATTCGAGATTAACCCCTTGATAACTTGTTGCATGCTATATTGCGCAAGAGTGGTGTGTTTTAGTTCTTTGAAAGGGAAATTCAGACTAATTTATCAGGTGCTGGTGGCAGGTACTGTACACAATATAGTGACCAGTTCGCTACTCACTACCTTGTTGTTTTATCTTCTGAAGTGCAGATTTTATTTTTGGACAAACCAAAAGGCCTTGCCTATAATAATAGCAGCCTGTTATTTCCCACTGCAGGGCAAAGCCCCTTCGGTATCTTCACCAGCATTGATCACTACCTTACTCAATGTGGGTTGGCGATTTCGGATTTACTAATGGACTATTTTTCATATGGCTGAATTATAAAAAGTTTAGTCCGTAAGTGTCTGAAAGTATGATGTCATCGTCATCTCACGAATAACGTCAGACGGAACACATTTCGAATTCTAAAATACTCTCCAAATATCCAAGAATACTCTCTCATCTCCAACGCACCCTTTTACTACACCATACCTTACCTCCGTAATCCCTACTATCATTACACGAGAAACTAACACCCCAATTGTTTTTTTCCCTTGTTTAGAGTCCTCTCGGCTCAACCCATCTCATTGTGCACAAAGCCCACAAAAGGTCCTTTGTCCGTCCTTGGCGTCGTCGAAAATTGTAAAACAAAGGGACTAGTCACACAAAACAGCTGTTAGGCACGTAGCACCTCTCATTTAGATAAAAACAATGCATTTTCAACCTTATATTTTCGACTATACGACTCCATTTCCGAGAATCTAATAGTGAACTGTTAGGCAATGAATTCTGAACTTTAGGTTTAAGAGTCAAGGTTGATTTCACGTTGGAATGAGTAATATAAGCACCCTTCCGGAAAGAGGATAGGTGTCTGGGTTTTGTATTAAAATGACAATTGTGCAGACAGACAGACGGGTTCGTCACTCGGATTATGGTTATTGTGAGTACGTTGACGGTAAAAACAACTCTAAACAGACTACTTAAGTGATTCATAGCTTCTAAACTTAGAAAATCTTCGCCAAAGTCGTTAAATGGTAGCCAGTGTCCAGAATCTAGATTGTCATAACCGCAAGTCTCAAAAGGTCACCGGTAGTTACTTTTCTCCGTGACAAAGTCAAGCAGTAAATCACAACCAACATTTGCGTCTATTCCATTATCTTTTGGATCAAAACATTCTACCAACTCCTAACGGCACCGTAATCAAGACAAGAAAGCTTAGCCTTACCAGAACATTTAACAACGACAATCAGTGTTAAATCACTCAGAATTGTCAACTATATGAATACAAGTGCTAAACATTCTGTGATAAAATTACCCCGTTATTATTTCCACCTTGTCATGCAGAACCATGAGACGAGAAAGATTCTACAAACATAGAGGAACCACACAGATCTCGAAATTGGTCCTTATGCTTTTGGTTGTAGGTCCTTCGAGCCGGATTGTGAGTTGGTGTAAGCAAGGACATTTTCAAAGCATGCAACGTGAGGAATGCATAATGATGGATCTGCGTGCTGCATCGGTAATGTGGTGCTGAATGCGTCTTATTATATACCTTTTGTGTTTGCCACAGATGACGTTATGAATATTGAACGGGCTGTCTGTGGGTTTTATTTTGTGTTGCGAACTCGCGAAATGGTTGTCAGTGACAGACATGAGATTTCAATTGGTGAGGTTTTAGCACCAACTTTTCTCCTTGAAATTATTGTTTAACTATAATAGTAAATATGTAAATTGAATTTCCTTGTCCCGTTTTTATTTTTCTGTCACAAGTTTGATGTTTAACGCTCTCTCTCTTCACAATTAGTACTGTGGTCTTTAAAATTAGTTCTCAATGTCAAATATGAAAGTTCTAATTGCGTTTGCTTCATTTCTTCGAAACCTATGAAATGAGGGGCAGCATAAATGCATCAGTAGACATGCCAGGTGCAGGTGTCCTTTAATAATGCATTCAATGTTTCAACTAACCTGTAAAGTAAAGATGTCGGACGGACACAGAATATTACCAGTTATCTAGATAATAGCAAGGCTGTGTTGTCCTACTTGCAAAACTACATATTGCGAAATTAACTGCCAACATTGTCGAAACGTTCAAATCTTTTATTTTTATCACGATTAAACATTTAACGTGGATTTGGCTTTTATTTCATGCACTCTAGAATGTGGTTTTAATATCACGCTTTGAGTTGAAAATATTACCAGATCTGAATGATTGTGTTTCTTCATAAATCCTTGTCCCTTTCGTAATGTCCTTAGGTGATCGCCAGGTTATCATAACATGCTGTAATCGGCCAGATCAGTAAAGAAATGAAAATTAGATTCTCGCATCAGAACTATTCCATCATCCTAGTGCAGAATCTTTACTCGCCAACGTCATTCCTGTCATATTTTCTATTACCACTTTCACACAAATTGCAATCCCAAATCTGTTAAAGATAATCAACTTTATCTCAGGCGTGTAGATTTACATTTTTATTACTTGTTGTTTCTCATTAGACAGTTTTAATTTACGCTGTGGTATATTCTCTTACTTTGGCTGCGTTAATTAGTCTACTCAAGCGTACATGTGCTGCTTCTATTAGTGTAACATTAGCATTGAATACTTCATTGATTTTATTTTTAGTGTCGACTTTTTCTTCTCTTTCGCAATTTTGTATCGTGTTTATCACACCTGTATTTATATATTGAATTCTTACTTCTCTTATAAAATTTCTTAGATCTTTTTACGCTAAAACAAAAGTTAGTTGGTTCTCCTTTGGATAAATTGTGCTGGAGATATAATCTTCAAGTGCATGATCTTTCGCGCATTCATTTTCTTCAGCCTTTATATCAATTTCCGTTCCTTTCTTCGGCTATAATGGTACTGTGTATTGAATACATTATGCTTTATGAGTGCTATCATTATTAACACTTCATTGATCTTTTTCTCTATTAATCTTGTGTCTATTTTAGAAATCAAATAAGTATTAGCATTATTTATATATTTACACTGTTTGAATAGAACGTCATCATCATCATGCTTCTGCCCTTATCCCAATTTATTTGGGGTCGGCGCAGCATGTCTTCTTCTTCCATTCTTCTCTATTACTCGTCATTTCAGCAGTTATCTCCTTTCTAGTCATATCATCCTACACACAGTCCATCTACCGTTTCTTAGGTTCTTTTATTTGAATCGAACGTATTAACGTCAAACAAGGTGTGACTTCATCATGCTTTTCTCAATTTTGGCACAACGTTTTACAAAAGTTTTTTTAGGATCCATGAAAGAAAACGGAAAGTTACAAACCCACGTGAAACAGTTGCCAATAAATAAATTCGACAAAAAACCTCGATGAACACACGTTTTATTTGGGACGCACACGTAAACGCTTTCATTCATCAATCCGGCGAATGTGTTGCAAATCCCGAGCAAGGTCGTCTGTTAAAAACGGCGTTTTCACACAAATGTAAATCGAACGATTACTTAATAGTTCCCACAACCTTCAACTGGCGTTTTTCGGTCACACGCATGTAGGGTTGCCACATGTCCGGAGTTTCAGCTCAAGTCCGAGATGCGTGGAGAATTCTAAAACATCCGGAATTTACAAATGAGATAGTTAAATCAGTCCACGATAAAATTAAAAATATTCATAAACACTACTTACATGTACTGTACTGCACAATTCGATGGAAAGAAGAGTCCAGAATTTTATAATAACAACTTATTTGTATTTGGGAACCCTACACGCATTGCAATTGGCAGATTTTCAAATAAAACCCGTTTCACATTGTAACTGCAATAATTCCTACAATGTACTGGGAATTCGAATGCCCTGGAATGTTCCATTGCGGAGTTTTTGGCGAGATGTGTCAATAGTCGCGAAGAAATGGCGTAATGGTGATCGAAACCGCTTTCGGTATTTGTGGAACGCTGATTCATAGTGTTACTTATTGAATACTAATTCGGTTAGATATGCGAATCGTTCCCTGAGGTGTTAAAGGTCGTTTGTAAGAGGGCGCTGTCACCTCAAGGCTTGTCTTTAAGTGTTTATGGAGACTTGCGATCATTTTCTAGAAACCGATGTTCGTTTGACATCATTCTCGGACATTAACGTCTTGATTTACTAGCTTTGTGCCCGATGGGAAACCCCTTCGTCAAAAATGACGATAACCTTCTGTTAACTCCTTTAGGGGATGAATTTTGAAAACATTTTGTTACAAAAGGAGGTTGTCTTGAAATTTTCATACCTCTTGACCGGCGGTTTAGGCTGTGTGTGGTCTGTCAGTAAAACATCCCTTATCCCAATTTATTTAGGGTCGGCGCAACATGTCTTTTTCTATACTTCTCTATTACTCAACATCTCATCAGACACCTCCTTTCTAGCCATATCATCCTTCACGTAGTCCATCTATTGTCTGCCAGTGAATAAATGAATGAATTTAAGATTTTAATTAAGTAGCTTCTAAGAACGTTGATAGCTGCGACGAATACACCTGCCGGATTCCGTGATGAAATTGTATTAGCTGCTCTTACAAGTGTTGCGACTTCTGACTCAACTGGACACTAACCAGATGACTCAGATTACGCCACAGACACGTACGTGGTCCTTTTACACAAATTCGTGCTTTGTACGAAAGGACCAGATTCCTAACAGTATTACTACAACAAACAGGTAAGTTAGCATTCCATTGCATAGAAGACCCTTTGAGGTAAATGCAAATTTATATTCAAGCCAAAACATTGTGTAATCCATTCCTAGCATAAGCATATTGAATAGTGACACTGTCTTCTACTCTGCGATAGGGAATGGGTATTCCACAACGCGGAGGTAGTGTGGGTTGGTAGATGCCACATCACATGCCTTCGGATTTTTCCTCACGATATTTTTCTTCACCGTTTTGCGAGCAGTGCTGGCGAAAATAAGTTCGAAGCTACGAATTACAGTTCATAAGTCGGGGTCATTAGTACTTGGCTGCTCATTCTCAAAATCATTATGGAACCAACAAAGACCCATTCTTAGAAGCGACATTAATATTTCCACAGCATATTACACCTCATTTTGTAGCAGATCGAATTCCTTTATTGAATTAAATGGTTTCGTAACTGTCCGGCACACTTGCAAACAATGGACATTGCCGATTGGACACATGTCGATTGTCGTCGGATCGACGACGGTCAATAGGCACGGTGACCTGTTAATCCGTGAAATTATTTTTTCCGGAGTAGATTTTTGCAATACTTGTTTTACTGCTATGGATGAATAGGAACGGAAAATTAGTACGTATTGATGTTAGAGCGAAAATAGGTAGAATCGAAGGAAGTATTTTGGTGTTTTAGATTTCCAAGTTGCTTGGCTATCCCAAAATCGGATGAACGGATCGTAGGTACCAAGCCCTACGTAAGCTTTTGTATAGCCGAACTTGTTATTGCTTTGTCACCCTTATGTATAATGTCCTTTGCCACGTCATAAAACGACAAAGTCTTTGTCAACCTTATTGAAGCTTAATTTTCAAAGGTGGAATGTGAAAAGTGGACCACTTCTGATAGCATTTATCAGAAGTGGTCTACTGTATGTACGTATTACCTAATAATGAATCAGAGATATGCTTGGTAATATATACTGGATTCTAACAAGTTGTAGCAATTAATTCGCACTTAATATTAGCATAGGACATTAAGGATTCCACACAGGAAACTATTAAGATACCAACAGGTTTTATGGCACATAGATTGTCATAGATGTTTCCGCTAAGATATGACGTTACACAAAAATGTCCTTTTTTATGCGGAGAAAGTGCGAAAAAGTCTGATCATTGATTTAATTATAATTTTAATTAATCGTCGACTGCCTCGTTGGTCTAGTGGTCGCAAGCGCGACTGCTAAGCCTCATGCTTGCGTCCTGGGTTCGATTCCCTGGTCGGGCAAAGTGTTATTGGGTTTTTCCATCAGGAATTTCTCAGTAGCAGCCACGGAGTCTGGAATTGCGCCCGGTCGATGGCAATAGGCTCGCCTCCTATTACATGGGAGTTAAACATAGCTAGCGAAATGTGGGTGTACTTATTAGGTACACCTCTGCCTAACGCTTCGGGGATTACAGGTGTGATGTTATGTTATGTTAGATTAATCGGTTTTTGAAGGCCTCGTTGATGTAGTGGTCGGAAGGGCTGCCCCTACTGCTGAGTTGAGATCCTGGGTAGGCTGGGCATGAGTTTTATTGAGTTTTTCATAAGGAATTTCTCATTAGCAACTTAGAGTATGTGGGATGACAATAGGCTCTCCCTTTTTACATGGTACGCACGATGGCCAATCAAGCTTTACAGAGCCAGTTTATGCGAATCTCTCATTGTATAGGAAATCTATACAAAGCGAGGCCAAGTTATACTGGAAAGGTACAGCTTCATGTGCCGCCGTGTGGACCTAATCACAATTGGTGAATGTGGTAGTATAGGTGAACCTACTAATATTACACCTCTGCCTAACTAACACTTCGGGAAAAACAGACCTGATGATGTGTGTGATTAAAAAGTCACGACAAAATACTATCTTGCAGTAGCGAAGGGTCAATTTTTGTTAGGGGTAAGCCGGAGTACATGTCGTTAATGTGATTATATTATTTGTCTATAGAATACTGGCCTGTGCCATTTTTCAAAGGGAAGCCGGTAGGAATCGAGTTCTATGGAACCTTCGCCACTGCTATCTTGTCAAGACTAAATAAATGGCTTCGCGTTTTCCAATGACCGCATCAATGAACCCTCCAACGTACCTAAACTCACAGTTACACAAGGTTTTCAAAGAATCTCTAATAAGCATTACTAATATTCCTGCTAACCCCACTAAATCGCACCGGTCAGACGAGTGTCAAGTAATACCGGCTCACAATTCGATACGTTTACACAAATCCAGTCCATACATACAAGTACGGTCTGGATTGTTAGGTAAGGCAACGTGATACTTTTCATTGAAATATAAAACTTGTTATGTGAGAAACTGGACGGTCTAAATGTAACAGTATTTGTTAATATCAAGCTTTACTTGAAGAAAGATGCTCATGATGAGGTTTCGCCATTACCTTCCCTCGTTTAAACAAAAGCTGGACGAGATTAGCTAACGCGTTATTAATTATTAGGCAGGTTAGTAGCAGGACCGTTTGTTCATAGGACCTCTTGTAACAAAATAGTCCTCTAGTTATATATAGACCAATGCCTGTCCCACTAAGGCTATGCGACACCTTAATGAATACCTAAATATCATTATTGTCCTGCTGGAATAACAACTCGCACGCAGAGCAGAGTGTTGAAAATCCAGCAGTACGCTTTTATTTTAGGTGTTACGAAGTGTATGTGGATAGGAGCATAAAACACACTACGCATCTAATGTAAAGAGGGATTCATCGAAGCGTGTGGCAAATTCATAGCGATCGCGATGGCGATGTTCTAAAAGTATCTCTCAATTTCCGATCAATCCGAATTCAGAAAAGATACGGGGTCACCTATTTAACTTACAGACGACCCAAAAACCCAGCACTTCTGGCCCAGTCCCCAATCCCAACTTTATCACTATGAAGAAAATCTTCGAACAAATTCCCAGTGACATATTATTACGACTCAATATAAACTGTGTGAGGAGGTAATCAGGTTCAATGCCGCATCAAGGCCGTTGTTTTGGCATGCGCCTGAGTCGTTAATGTGGGACATTGACATGTTAACATGTTTTTATTTTTGGTCCTCCGCAATCCCGCTTGTAGGCATTTATCGGGAGTTTTTGCGAGCGGATGGTTTTCATTGTCGATTGTTTTCGCATTTAGGTTTGGCTTGAAAATTTATTGGTTATTTTGACTAGAGCACAAAAATACCAACAAATTAAACTTGAATAAGAAAAATGGGTCATTCATTGGTATTGCAAAATTTGCTATTGTTCTGATATGATATGTTGCTGACTGACGGATGAATGATTTGATTTAAAAAGACATGGAGACGTTTCCAGCATTTGGCCAGCAGAGGCTTAATTAGATTCCAAGTGTCCTATATTGTTTTTCCAACTATTAGTAGTATTCAATCTGAATTAGTAGAAACCGGCGCCTCCAATCGCGGCAACGACACCAATTACGGCATTTAATTCAATTAGTGACATTCTTTGCCAATCAAAAACAGCGCCCACGCATTTAAAAATAAACCTCACGCATGGGTGTGATTTGACAGTTATTAACAAACGAATTCAAAATGGCGGCCGTCACGGTTGGACCAGCACATTGAGAGATATTTATCAATGGAGGACAAAGGGACCTCATCGCGTTACATTCAGTGGCTTTTAGTTCAAACTATGTAGTACAAATAATTAAATGGAGACCCCATTTAATTATTTGTACAACTTGGATTGGATTAAGTCATATTGAGTGCTTGTCGATTGTAGGGCAACCTTGCTGCTGAGCCTTGGGTTTGAGCTGTGATTTTACATTACGCTAGCATAATTGATCAATTCAATTTTGGTGGAGGTGAGACGAATCCGGCTCGAAGGACCAGAAAAAAAATGTTGAGTTCAGAAAAAAATTCAGATACATAGGTAAGTAAGTCTATTTCCTGATTTAAGTACAAAAAAGATCTCTTAGCAAAAAGTAAACATAACGTCTTGTCTGTTTTTCAGAAGGGTTATTTCTTTACTTGACTCTCTAGTCTTCTATTAAAGATTGCTACAACACAACCTAGTGAATTAATGACGTGTCTGAGGCAACTCCCTACCGTTAATTAGTGACATCCTTAAACAAGTAAGTAAATTAACGCACCCACTGACTAGAAAACCTAAATTATGCAAGAATGTAACATAACTCCCAACATCCATAGACATTACGGAATACTATCAAATACCGCAGTACCAATATTGGGCCATAAAAAAAGTTAATGATCCCATTTTTTTTTAGAACGGATTTCGCGACATTTTAAACATATCCTTATGCCATTGATTTATAAATTAATCGTGTAATATGCTTGTCAGTCGTTAAATAAGTCTACTGACATTTCCATGACATAGGGTGAGGCTCAGTTAATGGCCAAGCTTGGTTAAGATTATTGGTTTAAGAGGTTGATGTAGTAAGATAATATTTACACGCGAAATGATTTATGATCAAGAGATTTTATCTAGGTCGTATCTACAGCGTGGCGCTACAATGGTGACATTAATTTAACACACGTGTAGGGCTAGTGCCCATTAATCATATTAATTTTGATAGGTTAAAATAACTCGTAAATTGAAAAAAAAAATTTTTCAAACAAACTAAATGATAAAAAAGTAACTAAAATTGGGATCACCCTTGCAAAAAATCATTCATGAAATTACTTACCTAGCTGGCTTACGTTTTAACTCAGAGCGGCAACGCGTCGCTTCACGCGCAACGCGTTTTGTACCTACTCGTGAGCGGCCCGATTCTTTGACGGCGTTTAATCAAAGAAACCGAGCGGCGGCGGCGGCGGCGAGCGGCGCAAGTGATACCTACAGCGGAGGTGCTTAGTCTAAACACTTATCATGTCACCCTCTCTTGTTACTATTGGTTATAACTATCATCACTAATCACTGCTTTTATTTGTCTTTATTTTAAATTTTCTTATTTTCAATGAGACCACCACGTTGGCGGATGCAAAGAGTTAAACGGCGTTTCATGTTTTCCCGCACATTTGAAAATAAATTGTCACTCAGAGCCATTTCCCTCAATTTCTCAAACGCATTTATTATTCGATGGCGTAATTGTTCCACCGAATCCACGTTCTCCGCGTACACATCGTCTTTGATGCATCCCCAGAAAAAAAAAAATCGAGTGGCGTGAGGTCTGGCGATCTTGCTGGCCACCTACGAGGTCCAAATCTACCAATCCATTGTGCACCAAACGTGTCATTTAGCCACTGCCTGGCTGTTATTACAGAGTGTGCTGGCGCGCCATCTAATTGGTACCACATTCGTTGGTATTGATGGACGTTTAGGTTGTTTGTGTATTCTGACACCGTTTCATTCAGTAGATTAACAAACCTTTCTCCGTTCAAAGCCCCATCAATGAATACGGGTCCGATGATATTGTTACCGTGAATAGCTGCCCAAACATTTAAAGAAAATCTGTACTGATGGGCTGACTCCCGCCACACGCGTGGATTTTGGTTTTTGGGTGCCCAATGGTGTAGGTTGTGCTGGTTCCACATGCCGTTTCTGGTGAACGTGCTTTCATCAGTCCAACAAATTTGAGAAAGAAAGTCACTGTCCTCTTCAATTTTACTCAGTAACCACTGACAATAATTCACTCGATCAATTTTATCACGCGATAGCAGAGTATGTACTTTTCTAAACTTGAATGGGTGCCACTTTTCGCGCTTTAATATCCTATGGACGGTCCTGTGATGAACTTGAAAATGCCTAGCACTCTGGCGGAGGCTAGTTTTGGGTTGGTTTTGGAAATATTGTAGCACGTTTTCAGTTAACTGCATTGGGTTTTGTCGTGTAGGTGGTCGATCAGGGCGTTGAGACCTAGGATCCACTGGCCGGTTTTCGCGGATGCGCTGAAGAGCTCCTACAATAGTGCGAGGATTAGTAGGACATTGTCTTGAACCGCCATATCTCTCGCGATATGTCCTTATCGCAAGAGCGGCATTTTGACGACATTCTCCGTAAATTAGGATCATGTCCGCATATTCAGCTGCTGTGTAGTTCGGATGTGTATTTGCCATCACGATCACAAGTTTGTACAAGCACTAATAACACAAATAAAAGCGTCCGTATCGCAAGAGATGTCAACGTACCTACTAGATTAGAAAACTAAAACAAAACAAAGCGTCTTTATCGCAGTACCTTATTCTAATTACTATCATAACACAAAAATAAATAAATAAAACAATAGGTGAGCGTCTTTTTCGCGGAAACATTCACAAAATTACTCGACGTAATTATGCACACTACTGTGAAGAAGTGTGTCAAGGACACGAGTTAGGCTAGCACTAGAAATGCAAAAAAATAATTCGATTTCGCTGCGACCGACGGGGTGGGGACGTCGCCTGCGCCGCGCCGCCCGCTTGCCGACAAAGGGATATCTCTTTCCTTTAAAGTATTGCTTATTCATTTTAATTTCATTGATGCGATGTTATGATCCGTGACCTCGGCAAATGACCGCTGCGCGACAGTTCTTTAAGTACAGGTTGCTCCAAAATGCTATTTTATAAAACTTTAAATAAATCCGCAAATAATAACGTTTCATGAATTTTTTTTTTTTTTCATGAAATGAAAATGTGAAAACGTATATGTGTGTTAAATTAATGTCACCATTGTAGCGCCACGCTGTATAGGCTACTTATATACCTAATCGCTTAATTTACTTAACATATCAAGTTCTGATTCCGAATTGTGATGAAAAACGTACGATAACTGCTGGAATATTTTAATTATGAAAAATACCTGAGCCTTTAGAGTTAGACGATCAGATGACTGAATACGATTAAAAATTGGACTTTAAATAGTCATTTTACATAACATCATCACGCCTGTAATCCTCGAAGGGTTAGGCAGAGGTGTACCTAATATTACACCCATATTTCACCAGTTGTTTTGTCATTTAAATCTTTAAGATTCAAGATTGCCAGCGTAAAAGTAAGAAATGGCCTCAAGTTCCATAAACACTTAATAGGTGCTTCTTCTTATAAAAAAATACTAGCTAATGAAGGAATTAGGTAATTTATTTTCTTAAAAAATAAACCAAGTCCGTCTGATTGTGGCACAAACGTAATTTCATCCGCCATTTACAAAAATAAACACAATTTAATTTAAAAATAAATTACTCAAATTAAAAATCTTAATTGCCAATCACAGTTTCTTTTACGTCGCCATCTTTAGGTGCGAACTGTCACGAAGTATTACGATAACTCACGAAGATGCCCGAAGTGACCCGATGTTTAGACTAGATATTCAGAACTAGACTATTAAACGATATTGGTCCTAATAGCGTGTCAAAACAATTGGGCTAGCAAAATTTATTGCTAATTTAATTTAATTCATCTTCGGTGACATAGTTCATTAATTTATGAGTGTAAACAGAACTTTCGACATGTGGATCTTGATTTGCAGTCGCAAAATAGTAATAAATGTCAAACAAGACAGAACACAGCTATTTATTTTGATGCTTTTTAATCTTAATATCGTGCTGTTTTCACTGTCCTGTCATTTATTTTTGCCCTCTTTTTAATTTAGAGTTGACTCACAAAAAGCTTTCTATTCCTTTATGTGCCTTAATCTTTACTCTGAACCCCTGCGTGGTGGAAACGGACCAAAAACAATGTACAGCCACCACATAAAGCTACCCGAAACTGTCAAATTTTTCCAATCAACCTTGAACCCAATGCTTTAGCGATAAAGTTGAAAATCTATTAAAGAAATTTGACAGAATTTGTGCCGGCGTCTGTACCGAGCCGAGATGAAGGTCTATACATGCGGTGGAGTTTATCAAACATACAGCTTCAGAACTCGAACGTAAACTGGCGAATAATAAAAAAATATCGGAAAAATCGACCTAGAATATTCTATCTTAATTATTATTCTAAACAAAACATTATGTCCATTCAAGTGTAAATTCCAGTAATTACCACGAACAGCCCCACAAAACCTAACACCACCTAACCCACATATCTCTCACGCTGAACCTCACGCAGTAATGTCACTTTAATTAGTCCAGTTCCACTTTCACTGTGCCAAAACGAGATCTTCATGCATAAATAATGCGAGTAGCAATCTGTCAATATGTCCACTCAGCTGATACCGGCTGTCAGCAGTTATTGGGAAGTCGGTAAACATTCGGACGTGGTATGATAACATGCATGTCAATGTCACGACACAGTAGGCCGGAGTCTTGAGTACTGACCGGGATTTAAGATCTCTTGTGTGATTGAATAAGAAAGTAATTAAGAAATATAGCAGTACTAATGCCTTACTGATCTGCATAGTTGTTTTGGTGCTTGAATGTCAGAAGGGCGCTGTTGGTCGACCATGGACCATGCCCGGGTCGACGGCGCGTTATAATGACGGGGCCCCCTCTAGAGGGCCAAAGCCTGCCGGGGTCGCGGGACTTATAGAATTACCGTGACCCTGGAACATAAAGGGCTATTGAAGGACACCGTGGATTTTAGTCAGTACAAGTCTGACAGTCCCTCCCGCTCTGCCCTGGGTGGGAGGACTCATTTGATGATTTTACCACGATAAAAAAAAAACGGTGCTGTTGGTAAACATTTGTAAAACTATTAGGAAAATCCGGCCAAGTGCGAGTTGTACTCGCACACTGAGGGTTGTGTTTAAACTTATAGGTATTTTGTTATTCAACTATATATTTACGGTTTTTACATGTGCTGTAAGACATTGCTTCTTGCCAAAATTCATGATTCTAGGTCAACGGGAGGTACCCTATAGATTTTGATTCCCTTGTGAAATCTGCGACATAAACGGTCATATCTTTTGATCGCGTTGACTTCCAAGTTTGATTTTTTCACTGCTCCGAGAGGTAGCAGACTTGAATATTTGATATTAATTTCAGCTTGATACCTCCACACGTTCCTGAGAAAACGGGTCTTGACAGTAGGACAGACAGACAGATGGACAACAAAGTGATACTATAAGGGTTCCTTTTCTGTAGACTGAGGTACGGTACCCTAAAAAGGCAAGATGGCGGCGTAAGTTCTGACATAGAGCCATGCTGCACTATACCGGCTGTCAGCGGTTATTGAGACGTCGGCAAACATTCGGACGTGCTATGATAACATGTCAATGTCAAGTTACTGGGGCGGAAGTCTGTGAAGTGACCGGAATTTACGTGTCTGATAGGTCTTTTGAGTGATTGAAAAATAAAGTAAGTAGTGGTAGTTGAAGGTGGTCTATGTTGATAATTAATAACAAAATTAGTTATTCAATTATCATTTTTTATTCGGCAGCTTTCCGCATTTAAATCCGCAATCATGGTTTAAGTTTCTAGAAAAATGTTTCTAGAAACTATCAGATGAAACTACCAGAAGTTTCTAGAACAGGTTACCAGCTTGGTATCGAGAACATGACTAAGGAGTCATTTTCTCGATACCAAGCTGGTATCCTGTCTCTTAGACTGTAACTCAAAATCGGTGGTTTAATCGTAAAACATGTCAAACATCTAGTCGAGGAAAAGACAGTGCGACATGTGAAAAAAAAAATCTAATAAATTATAACTCAAAAGACTTATTTAAAAAACCAGATTCCAACTAATACGACGAAAAAACCAATAACAACATTATTAATTACAAATTCGACACCATAATCCCAAAAAAAAAACAGAAGTAGTATTAATACTACAACAAATACTTCCTCTACTAGAACTCGTTTCCCATAGACACAAATATCTATGGGTCGACTGAACTCAAACTGTCTAGATCTAATCGCATCAGGATTAGTTTCAAACTGACGGCTAATATTAGTCATTGGACATAGATATTAAGGTAGCCTTATTAAGGTAAGTTATTTGTTTGTGGGAAGTATTAAAGCTTAGATCACACTGGAGGTTTGTAGACACCAGTAGCGAAGGGTCAGTTTTTGTAAGAGGTAAGCCGGAGTACATATCTTTACTGTATAGAATATTATTGGCTATAGAATACTGACTGTGCCACTTTTCAAAGGGAAGCCAAGGTAGGAATTGGGTTATATGGAACCTTCGCCACTGGTGGACACACTGGAGGCAAAACAGTTTGGTGCACAGATATAGTTATACCTAGATAACGCAAGTATCGCGGTCCGTATGAAAACCAACCGTGCAATTTGTCGACTACCTACTATGACGTCATAAGCACTATTTAGTTACTTACAAAATAGACTACGTTTTTGTGCTCTAAGTGTCTAGAATTATGTTCTTGAGTTGTAACGTTGTTTTTTTAAACAAATTACCTTGCTGCGAGTGCTGCGACAGTAGCCACGTTAAGCATAAAATGCTTAAGCCGGACACTCGAAGTAGGCGCTCTTGCGTTATCTAGAAATCTATGTCTGTAGTAGGAACCTCTAACATTGATGGTTTCCGATCACAGTGATCTTGTTAGACTATTTAGCGTCATAAATTCCAGGATTATGGATCAACTTCTACTAAGATTGACTGCTTCGTTGGTCTAGTGGTTGCAAGCGCGATTGCTGAGCATGAGGTCCTGGCTTCGATTCCCAGGTCGGCTAAAGCGTTATTAAGTTTTTCCATCAGGAATTTCTCAGTCGCAGCTACGATGTCTGGTTTGTGCTCGGTTGATGGCGATAGGCTCGCCCTTGTAATAGCTACATGGGAGTCCAAATAGAACTGGCGATTGTGGATATACCTACTATTAGGTACACCTCTGCCTTACTAGTTATTATAATTGTCATTTGTAAATTGTAAACACCCATGCGATTTACCCATCTTCAGCAGCATCTATTGTAGATCATTTCTGGATAAAGACCTCTCCAATCGCACACCATTTACGTTTCTTTGATGGAAATGAGCCCAGTTTTCCGTATCAATAGAAGCAAATGATATCCACAGATTAGTGCAGTGTGGACACTGCACTAATCTGTTCATCACCTACAACAAGAGAAACTGTGACACATCTCGATTATTCTTGCTCTGATTGGAGACGTGGCCGACATCTTGTATATTAACATTATTTAGCACGTAGGCTCTAATCTCACGGTGCACGCTTGTCTGTTTTGCTGGTGGTGACATAGACTAGGAATTTGTAGAGGGGACTCCTGATTATTCAAATTTAAGGGGTTCTCATGAGTCTTCTGTCGCCACAATGCGAGTGAAAGAAGCATTATAATTTAAAGGGGACATATAATTGAGTTGTGTTTGAGTTATCATCATCATTCTCCCCCTTTTCCCAATTAATTTGGGATCTCTTCTTACAAACTTCTTTCTCTATAAGTCGAAATACCAGTTAATACCACTTTAATAACTAACCAACTCATCTTTCATACATCCCTCCATCGGTTTAATTACCTTCCCCTACTCTTAAAGTCGTCTTGAGTATTTAGCAGTAAATCGCGCTAGGTAGCTTCAATTTGAGTACGTATGATACCTACGTCTTATACATTCATCACACTCGAATCTTTGTGAAAATTGAGAGCCCTGTTTTTGCGACGATCGCAGGTTGTTGCAGAGTATTAGGTAGATAAGTTTTCGGCGAGATCCGGCGCAGACGCACAAGAATCTCTACAGATTTCTTAGTCTATGGTAAGACTTTGTTGATAGATCCTCCCACGGTCTGGTATTGAAGCTTTGTTAGTTTGATTTGCATATTGTTGAGTGAATGTTATTTTACGTTTCATTACAAAGAAGTTATTGATTTAAAGCGGTAAATGACGTGTTGATGAAAGTGATACCTACTTATACAGGGTCGGAGTGGATTGGCTAGCGAAACTTCAAAGACGTGATTGTTATCGATATTTATAATATTTAATAAGCGTTACCGGCCTATATTGTCTCCACTGCTGGAAAACAGGCCTCCTCGCGGTAAGAGGGAGTGGACTGCAAAGCACTACACTGGCCCAGAGGGTTAATCAAATTTCAGTTCTAGGACCTGCCCTTTCCTCACTTTCCTTGACTCGATGAAAGAATTTATACAAAGAAAACTGCCTGTTTAGTTTCGAAACTAAAGCTCAAATTGATATTCGATCATGATAGAAACGCGTCTCAACGTTGTCGAAATTACATCTTAACAGAAAAATATTGAAGATTCCTTTAGCACCTTTTCTGAGAAATAACGACTGATTCACACCAAGAAAGTGAACTTAACCTTCAAGAGAACATCAAACATCGTGATCATCCGTGATACGAAAATGTCAAACGCATTACCTTACTTTCCGCAAGTCGGTTAAGACTAACAAGTCACGACTGACTTGATGTCATGGCGGCAAAAAACACTGTTTTCTTATTAATTAACAATCGTGACTGCGGTGGATATGGATGGACTAAAAAACTGATGTCTGATATGGAGGATTAGTTTAATGTGTCCTAATGGACTACTTAATTAGTCTGAAGTGTTTTGAGATATGTTGAGGTCAGTCTATTGTCTGATATGTGTCTGTGTATATGAGAGAGGATATCGCTTTGACATCGGTTTACTTAGAATTCTGATGGTTTCATAGAAGTAGATAAAGAACCGAGTACTTGCAAATGCTTGGTAATTTTTAGCTATTACCCATTTCTTCGTTGTAAATCATTGGCGTTGAACGCTGCCTGAGGCTGACGAACTAAGAGGTTACATCCACATTACTAGTTTTAACCAACAACCCAGACAATGCTTAGTTAAGGGCATGGTCAAGTATCAAGCGCCTTCCAAGCATTTCGTGTTCTTACCACGGCCTTCAACGGAAACAAAAATATATGAAATAAGTAATTTATGTCAATCCCATACATTTTTGGCTTTTCCTGCATCGTTATCGCTGATGGTGGAATGTTACTTTGCCTAAGCCTTCAGGTCCTTGAAACTTCATTACAATATTTTTGGGTTTTTTTGGGTATTTTTTGGGTAGCCTTAACATTACTTACTACAACATTACTTGCTCCCTTCGCTAAAGAAAATTTCGCAGTATCTGACAATACAATTGGAAAGCAGCTGTGTAGGCCCAACATCCTTAGTTGCCAGCACCTAACATATCGATCTCATTACAGCTACCACTGCTACAAGGCAGTAATCGTTCATAACCTAACAAGTTAACTATTCCTGGTTTCCAACTACTTCACGTCATATAGTTTCTCGTTTCCGTCTCCCATATATCGCAATTTACTGGTAGATAACTTTGTGTTATAAACGCAGGCTTCATTTCTATCAATTCCGAGTGTATTTGAATTATTTTACCTTTTTACTGTGTGTGTAGTTTATGAATGGGCCACCCATCAGTTGTGCCTGCGGCATATCAGATGAAAAGGCAGTGACATCGTTTTATGTATGTCGACATTAATCTTCTCTGATTTGGGAATTGCCTTTTGCTGGGCTTTTGGTGGGAGTAAGACCCAAAAGAACCCCATTAACTCCTAAATATAGTCCTGTGAAATAAACTGCCGCAATTAATGGTCAGTCTCCAGACCCAGAAGAGGTGGTAGGTAGACCTGGACGCACGCACATACCTCAAGGGACGGATCCAGGCGGCTCAGAACAGGGATACTTGGAAAAATTTGGTGGAGGCCTTTGCCCAGCAGTGGGACGGCTTTAGTCGGCTAAAAATAAGCACTGCTAATTCGCCAAAGCTCTGTAAAGAAATCTATGGCCGTACATTTTTCCGACAACGTTCAATAACAAAACAGTTACGTTAGAATCCAACAGTGTGGCGTGTCGTGACAGGCGGACATAGCCGCGCAATGCATAACAGTTCTGCATCAGTCATACGCAGTTATACTTAATGGAATTTGAATGATTTGAACGTTGGCTGGGGTCCAAAGTTAGCGTGGCAGCGGGTTAAGATGCGGAGCGGTTCTGAGAAACAGATGTCGCGGGAAATTCCATAACCGTTCCAACTTAGAAAAGTAAACCATATCTATGTAAACTTATACTGTCTCTTACGGGATATCTTCCGTGATTGTTCATTATTTTGAGCTCCCGATATTTCGGCGCTGTTGCAAGCGCCATGATCGCGGGTTGACTGGATATCGGGAGCTCAAAATAATGAACAATCACGGAAGATATCCCGTAAGTGACAGTATAAGTTTAGTTGTAAACCGTGAAAGCTTAAAACAGCATTTGTATGTATTCACATATGATTTAAGTTTTTTTGATTCGATGGATGAATGATTTAAGACACATAACACTTTTGTATTTAATAAGCAATTACAGCAGGGTTGAGGTAGAAGCCCGTAGCAACTCATTGAGCCTAGCGTACTTTCTTAGTCTTCAAATTCTGGGATGCTGAAAATGTTGTGGCTGCAGATATGTAAATAAAACCGTGGAGTCAGTCACAACCAATCCGTGGATTTAAATCTAGTAGTGCTAAAACAGAATGACCTTAATAATACATGTTTTTGGTGAAAAGTATCAAATTCTGGTGTCCTTAGCCCAAAATGATTGCTAGGACTACTTCTTGCTTGTACTTGTTAACAGTTTTAAGTCTAACTCCGCTCATCTCTACTTCCCCGCTCCGCTCACCAATCACGACCAAGCCCCCACAATTCGGTAAGCAGGCCTGTGGGGCACTCGTGTCACTAGATTCGTCACGCGGATTGACCCAGTCGGCGCGTGCGCATTTAATATTAAACACTTACTTTTTTATAGTTATTGTTATATTGAACAATATTCTAACGTCTCCTTGACTAGTTGAGACTTTTTATTGAAGTTTAAAAAATGGTAGTAAAGGTATATTGATAGTAAAACTTGCTATACGAAAAACGCCCGTATTGCTTATAAGTTAAAGGTGCTGTCAATGTTATGTAGTTACTACCGATGTGTGATTGTGTGGTTTACTTTAGGTACTACAACGATTAAGTCTTTATTGTGGTTAATAGATGCTTCTACAACTTTTATTGAACCATAGTTTAACAGTAGAGGTATTTTTATACTTCATTCAATAGATCTTGAATTTCCAAAGCTCAACATATCGAATGGCCCTTTTAAAAGTCCATAAAACAATGGTTTACAGCTTGATGAACTGCCCACTGCTATAGGGGGTGGAATCCCGACGCGAAAACGGTGACCACGTATTCAGTACATCATCCTGAGCCCCTCCGCATAGAAAATTTTCATCGGTTACTAAAAAAGAAACAGCTGTTCCCTACAATAGTGCAATATGCCTCACATAGGGCAATACTTGGTCACCGTTTTCGCGTCGGGTGTCCCTGCCACCCTCTATAACTAGCTAGTAGTAAAGAGTATGTATGGAATAAGAGCCCAGCTCATAGGTACTATTTTTATTTTATCAAATAGGAACAACAAACAGCTAGATTATGGGATATTACGACACGATAAAATAAATAGCTTAAATAATAATGTAGCCCACAGCGTTTTTCACAGATTACCATTAATGATTTAACTTTGAATTGCTAGGAAATAAGCTGTTCATGCATGACAGTTAAAACACAAAAAGAGAAAAAATAAAGTATTATACTAATACTACTAATTATGAAATTACTAAATTATATGGCTAAGAATATTAATTGATCCAAGAGCTAGCTTTATACAGGTACCCGAACCTACCTATTCACAGACTGTCTTCACAAATTCCCATAGCCCATGCGCCTGCGCCACTAACACTTACATCGCATTAACGACAGCTTCCACGAACCTTCCATCACGACACTTTTTCCTTCACTCTCACCTTCCACCTAGTGGCTCATATCGTGCGACTGTCGCGTTTTTATTGCGTTTGTCGCGTAATTGGTTTAATAGTCGCAGTCGCACGGATTTGGAACGCGTCGGGCTGTGAGTGGACCGACTCCCGGATTTTAGTCGGTAATGATTTGGATGAAGAAGATTTGATTCGAGGAGGGATGAAAGATGAGGAAACAAAGGTCGTGAAAATAATAATTATACTAAAAAGTCTTATAGAGAAAGAAAGCAAGTATCTAGATTAAGAAGCTATTACTGTGCACCTATCACTGAGGTGTTTACTGTACCATCGAAGACGGTGTCTGTGACAATTCATATTATTAAGGACTAAATCCATCCATTCAGGAGCTAAATAATAACAGCCGCTCGGGTCGATCTTTAGGTTAAGCCGTGCTTGGCTAGGTTGGTCTGTGGATGGGTGACCACTCATTACATACCGAGTTTCCACCGTGCCTCAGAAAGCACGTTAATCCGTTGGTCCCGGGTGTCATTTGTAAATCTTTGACAGTCGTTAGGCAGTCAGTGGCCCAAAAAGTCTGACAACCAGTCTTTCCAAGGAGTCTCGTATTACCCAGTACTAACTGGGTTGTGGAGATCAGATAGGCAGTCGCTCCAGGTAAAATACTGGTATTCAGCTGCATCCGGTTAGACTGCAAGCCGACCCCAACATAGTTGCGAAAATGCAAGGCAGATGATGAAGGACTAAATCCATTCTCTAAAGAACTCCGTCAAAATGATTCTAACCTGATATCAAATAGTCGTAAATGGTTGGTTCCCAGATGTGAATTGTAAGGATTTCAACATAGGTACTTTCCCAAACATAGTTTTTAATGTATTTCACCATCCAGCCATTTAAAAACTCTAGACAAGTCTTATCATTAGGTAATTTGAGAGTCAAATGTTCTGAGCCAATAAATTACAAGTGTCATCAATCATCATAAACCACATTCGCTAGTTTTTGTGGGTTTGAATCAAATGTCATCGCTTGAAACACTTGATGAACGTATAGTAATTCATATTAACGTAACAACGCTAAATGTTCTGGTCGTAAAACGATTTAAATTAAAATCATTCGTAAAGATTCGTCTGGTAAAGTCCAATGTTCTGATTGGCAAGGCTCCGTCGCAAAATAAGGAAGCCATTTCGTCACGTTTGTCTGTCACTTCAATAAGTCTATTCATATACAGTATTGACAAATCTTTTAGTGAAACTATTGATGAAAAAATTAAGATTCACCAAGTTTAAAACTTGGGCAAAAACAACAAAACAAATACAAACAAATCAACAAATTTTTGGTAAACCAAAAATTTCAACAATCTTCTTTACCAGTATTTTCTGCGTTTACTTCTTGCATTGCACATACATAGCGTATTCTCAAAAATATATTAGTTGTAATGGCTGATCTTCTTTACCACAGTGATTACTCTGTCTCACTTATCGAATTTCATCTAATTTATTAGAATTTTCTACGGGACCCAACTCCATTCATTCCTCAACACACAGCTGACAGATGTTAATTATGATTGAAGCTCCATCCTCACTGACGTCGGCATAACGAACAATCTCAATGACATTAGCTCAATCATTAGAACAACGCCCCTTTAAGAGCATTGCTCATAGTTTAACAATTGTGTCTAATAACGTTATAACCAATTCATTCGGTTCAAATTCTTTGTGACTAAAATCATCACTGAATTCAGATTTTATGTTTTCTGAATTGAATTGTTTATTATCTCTATTGAAACTGTCGTAATTAGTGATTGTAGGTTTAATTCTTTAGTACCGTTAGTCAATTACGGTCACTTCTATAATGTCTTAAGTGAATGTGTTACTAGTGGTCATGCATAAGCTAAAGCATAATCGGCTTATAACGTTCCCCTACGGGGACACAGGCCTCTGTCAGAGGCAGGGTCCACGCCGGCACAGTGTGGCTTTGATGGATGTCACACGTCTTCAAATTTTTGGTTCTAGGAGATGTCGATTTCAACTCAATGTTTTCGTTTTCTGTTTGACCTAGTGGCTATAATTATGCTATTATAGCAAATACTAAGGTAATCTGGATTATTCATTAATGTTTTGTGTTCAGTAATCTACCTATACCTATTTATAGCCTATCATTTTCCTGATTATCATGTTTACTTTAGTAAACACTTCAGCTATCTAAGTACTCTCAACTGTTATCACTACAAGCAATTGATTCATAGAAGGTATTATTTCTATTTGCATCTCTCTTATAAGTACTTTCTACATCATCGTCGTAAATACTTCACTTGTTTCTAAAAGCAGCGTTTCAAATACCTTCCGTCTACCATCATCGCTAAATTCAAGTTTAACTTTCTGTTTTCTGAAATTGTCTGGTAATTATGTGGCTATCATTATTTTCCCATTATTTTCATATTTGCCATGACCCATGGCTATCTTTTCTACGGTAGTGACATGGATACTGAATTCCGGCTTTTTTGTTTGTTCGAGAATTTACATTTTTGTCTCTGCCTCCTCTTGTAATTGGCCTAACGTTTTTTTCTTGTGATGACCTTTGACTAGTCTTGATGTGTTTCTAGCTGTATCTGTTTTGCATACAGTTTTACGTTTTTACGGGTTAAGCAAGGCGGGAATCTCTAATTTCTTCTCCTTTAGTAACTGTCTCCTTAACTATTGAGATCGTAACAGATACAACTGTCATGATTTTATGTGAGATCTAAGGCATTGTACCTACGAGTAATTTTGTAAGAACTTCAGATAGTAAGCTAGAAAAAGTGGGATTCGGTCAGCGATAACGTTGGTACAAAAAACTATTGGATGGACATAGTGCAATGCATGTAATTCAAAAGCTTATTTCAATCCTATTGAAGGAAGGGAAGTGTAGGGCGAGCCTTTTGAGGGACTGTCTAATGTAATTGGCGTTCAACAGGTGCTGATTTTCAACATAAAATTTGATTTAATGACTTTTTATTGAAAGACGTAGGAACAGAAAATACTTTGAAAGCGATTGCTACTTGTCTAGGCTCTCTAGTATTTCATCACCCAAGACACGCACCTCTGATTTTTCGGATTCATGTGCGTATTGTATAATTATCACTTGCTTCGGTGAAGGAAAACATCGTGAGGAATCCAGCATGCCTGAGAACGAGAGAGATATTTCTCGTCGTCATATAAAGCCAAGTCAGAGACCCATGGGCGGCGTAAAAACTCTGGCATCAGGTTAGGCACTAACCACACGATAAAGAAAAAGAGTATTTCATCAATTTTCACCAATTAATACCGATAACGAAACACTCCTAGTCGGAAACCCTCCTAATCCTTCTCATAACCATCAGAAACTAAGCTCTCTAATTGGATTTTCTTCAATAAAGCTTATAGATTATGGATTCATGAATCGTGACTGCCCGTAGCCAGAGCTATCATTATTATTTATTAACGATCGACGATTAACTACATATTTCCTTAGACATTTCTCAAACGGCCTTGCAAGTCGTTCTATTTGTATTTTCAATGGCGGTAGTGTAATTTTCGCAAGAAGAGCAATGATCTAATCTGTTTTCTTAGACGTTGTCTTTTATCTATTTTTGTGAGGTGTTTGTCTAAACATGTGTTTTTTCTTTCTTTTGCAGATGTGTCAGCCCCTGTATTGAAAATTAGAGGATTTTTTTTTCGGTAAGTTTTAATTTTTTTTTTTTATTATGAGACTAAAGATATGTAGTATTTTGTGAAACATTTGTACATTACAGCATGTACTTAATTGATCGATATACGCGGTGATCGTCTTTTGATGCCCTGGCTAAGTTATTGCGACCAAAGACTAGAAAGTTCAAAATCATAATAATAGTAAGTCAAGGAGGAAAAAGGAAATAACAAGGAACAAAAGACTTACGAGGGTCAAATAAATAGTCTCCTTAATCTAGGTACTGGGGTAATAGATGATAGAAGACGAAGCAAACCTAGGTAAACCCCGTAAGTCCGTCCCTAGGTAAGGCCGTGTCGACGGCGCGTTCGTATTTCACGCGCGCCTCAAAGAGTTGTCAGCAACCAGGACGAGGTCCGCAAATGCCGATGCGTGCCGGGGCTGCGGGACTGTTCGAAAGAGATACCGCGGCCCTGGAACATAAAGGGCAAAGAAGGAACATGGATGTACTTTAGTCAGTAAAAGTCTAACACTCCCTTCCACTCCGCCCAGAGCGGGAGGGGTCATTTGATGATTTCCCAACCGAAAAAAAAACCCTTTGAGTAAAGTTCGAAAATAATTTCGACTTTATACATATTATGATATTATGTTGTACACAACATGTATTAAACTAATATTTACACTTTAGTTCTCATACACAGCCCTCATAATACTCAATGCCAATTGTGTTAATTACCTACATACCTATTATTTTCACGGCCAGCACACTACAGGCAAGTACAAGTTACATAAACGAGTATATACTTCATTAATTAAAGACTAATGAGTAAACAAGTAGATTATGAGTAATGTAGCGAAACTTGGCTGTTTTTATTGTTTGACATAGTACTTACTGGGTTGTGGAGGTCAGATAGGCAGTCGCTTCATGTAAAATACTGGTATTCATCTGCATCCGGTTAGACTGGAAGCCGATCCCAACATAATTGGGAAAATGCTAGGCAGATTCAGACTTACGTGAAAAAGCTTTACGTGATTGTGACGCATAATTTTCCCCCACTTTTTGTGCTTCATGTTTGCGTCATTTTTAGCGCAAGTAAGAGTATTTTCGTTCTTACTTTATATTCATGCAATAATAGGGTAGGAAGAAACGACGACGTGGAGACTCGTCGAATCAAAACAAGGCGAATGACGTATTTTTAACCGACTACGGCAAATCCAAAAGGACGGGTTATTATTTTAGCAGTCTGTGTATGTATGTTTGTAATATTTTTATATTCCACCGCAGCGTCAAACTACTGGTGCGATTTTGATGCATGTGATTTAAATCCATTCATTATTAGGGTCCGGGTGACTATGCTACATTTCATGTGAACAAAATCAAAATAGCGGAAGCAACATCCAATACAGTGGTTGTCGCAGATTTTTTTTTATTGCATGGATGCAAAGCTTTTTCTGATCGGCTGAAGTTGATTCCACGTCAATAAGTGTGGTCACTCCTTTAGGCGCGGTGGGAGGTCTCCCCGATGACCTAGTTGGACTAGGTGGGGCAAAGGACGGTATTTATGTGGTAGGCCATCAACTTGTGTTTATGTTTATTATTCTTCCTTATTATAAGTTATTTTTAAATTATTTTAGGTATAGTGTGATAACTGGTCGCGATGACGTGAATTAGAGCTTGCCTACTCGAGTTTGAACATTTTAAATGCCATTCAGTGGAATTGTTTCTTTGTTTGTGGTACACGTCTGCCTAACCCTTCGGGGATTACAGGTGTGATGTTATGTAGGGTTATGTTCTAAAAAATCACAAATAATTTCAGTACAACCTGAGAAGAATTCTTAAGTGGCTATTACTCCTAAGATTCCCCCACATTATGAGTCAGCAGCCACCGAGGGTACATTGACTGTCTGCAGCAACCGCCGCCGGTCGGCTGGACATGTTGTAAAATCGGTAACATTCCGTCACAAACGTTGACATGTCACGTACATAACACATAACATCCTAGATTACTGTTTCTGTTAGTGTGGCGCAAGTTATGAGAGCATAGCGATTTTAAAATTGACCGCCATCTTTGTTTTTTTGTCCTTACTGGCATGATAGTTTGAGATTTTGAATCTTCGTGGAGTAAAATGGTCGAAATCGGTGTAATATTTATAATCCGTTCAAAATATTATACGCCCAATAAGCCCTTTGTGAACGAATAGAATAGCCAAAAAACTGTCCTTAAAATGCTTTACTGATGCTTCCCAGGGCTTTAGCAGTGATGCGGCATAAAAACTCTGATACCACGTTAGGCACTAACCACGCGAAAAAGAAGCAGAGATGCGAGACACGGCACGAACATTAATTTATTATATCAATTTAAAATTTGTCTTTATTTAGGCATTCAGGTTAATTTCTTAATTTAAGACAGTTACTAAGTCAAAATTGAAACATATTTAAATTATACTGACCTAATGTATGTTACTGCAGTTAACATTTTATGCTAATACGTTTATAATCGGCGATGTTAAACTTAAATTACCGGCTTTTAATTTATTGCTGTCTGCGCATGATTGGCCATATTTTTTCTATTACTAGCCCGTCTACCTTGACTTCTATGAAAAATTACCTAACTCTATAAAGTTAGGAATTTATATTAGATTTATAATTTATTAGGACAAATTGTGTGTCTTTATATTCGCTTATTAATAGTTCAATTAAGTTCGCAAATTACTGCTGCACGATTATTTTTTATCAATTAATTGAATTGCTACTGCTTTTAATAGATTAAGAATAGCAAAATCATATGTAATTTAAATCACTGTTACTTTTTTGCTACCCGATGTGACTGGTTTTACCAATCACAAAGCACTTGTCATTTCCTAGAACTTTTTAAAAAGATAATCACTTTTTTCGGCGACCGATTTTTTAACCAAACATTTATTGAGTTTTTTTTGTAACCTGATCAAAGTACTAATGTCATTTTCTTTTCAATAGTTCTCTCCGTTTAGTCAACTCTCGGCCGCACGACGGCTAAAAAAAAATTCCACTTTAACATACTTGTTTTTAGAGCCCTGTGCGTTGTTTCTAAATCGCTACCGCTTATGGCCCGCCCCGCCACCCAATGTGGCATACTGTAGCGGGCGCGTGCGCCGACCTAAATACCCGCCTCTAACGGTGCGTGTGCACGTCGACCTTTATAGCGCGGATCTACGCGCAGCCGACTGTCATGCGAATATCTGACAGAAGCGTCACGGGCATGAGGAGAAGCGGAAAAACTCGAAGCGGACAGCTCACGTACTCACGTCCATAAGTGCCTTGTCTCCGCCTGTCCACCACAAAAAGAAGCACAGCGTGAATGAGATCTGCGGACGGACGTCTAGCTACTGTTACTGCCTGCTATTTCCTTGACTGGGCAAAGGCTTCCCGTGACTTCCAGTTCCCTCGAGCCTGGGCCAATGTCGAGAATGAAAAAAGGTACAGTCAATCTAATCGCTGTTTCTTCATAACCATTCAACCATTGTGTTTCAGTCAGATCAGAACCACGTCTCTTTTAGTCCTAGTAATTACGTCCACAGAATGTGAATCCAATAGATGGGCTTCTCCTGACACTGTTTGTACTGGCTGACATGAAGTTTGCCCATACATTTTTACATAGGAAGACTGCATCTTCCTAGAATATACCATTTACTTCGGGTATCGACATGCATCCTCATGTACGGTCGCCAGCGCATCAAGTTACCACAAACTGTCAAATTTTCTCATTCGATTTTGAACTTAACCCTCAACATTTTATGGTTTAAAACCATTTTGAGATATTTGTCAGTTTGTGGTAACTTGATGTGCTGGCGACACTGTACGATTTAAATTCCCATTGCATTTTCAATTCAACGACTTATTGAAATTCATTAACTGCTTATCTTCATATCTTCTAATGAATAACCTGCTCACAGCTCAACATGCTTTAATATTCGTCATTACACAAATGGCCAAGCCACTGGAGCGGTACAAAATGGTTAACAAGTAAACATTAATGAATGGCAAGCGCGACGGATTGTCCATAGTAAATCAAATTAGCCTGGACTCGCTCACGTGGACTTGTATCTTGGTATGACGTGGAATATTCACGTGATTTATATGTTTAGTGGCTAATAGCATCGTATTGAAAGTAGTAAAGATCGAGAATTAATGCGATGGATGGTTGTTTGGTGGTTCGTGTCAAAAACTCACTGGCAGTCACTGACTGCCTCGTTGTTCTGGTGGCCGCAAGCGCGACTTCTGAGCACAAGGTCCTGGGTTCGATTTCCAAGTCGGGCAAAGTGTTATTGGGTTTTTCCATCAGGAATTTAGCAATAGCTACAAAGTCTGGATACGAACCCGGTTGATGGCAATAGGCTCGCCCCCTATTACATGGTCCTTCAACATAACTGGCGAAATATGGGTGTACTATTAGGTACACCTCTGCCTAACCCCTCGGGGATTACAGGCGTGATGTTATGTGTGTAACTCACAGGTAGTAACGTAGTTAGATGATAGCTTACACAAGTATGAATTAAATAGTCCGACAACTTTGACCCTATCAAGGGCTATAAAGATGAATGCTTTCAAGAACATTGTGTTTGCGAAAGTTGGTGATAGGATTGGTGAAATAAACTCATTTCCAAAAGCGAGCTGTCTAGATTTCGTCGTAGTAGTTCGTCTATGAATCTTTAACTCCTTGCATTTTCTTCAGCGCGTTTCCGTAGCTTCCATTAAAACCAGCTGTATGTGCCTCTAAATATTAATATTTAGTGGCACACATTTAATTAATTTACTAAGAACTGCTTTCTGCCATCTGCCCACATTCTAAAATAGTATATTCTAGGACACTATGGGAACTCACCTCTTGTATCTGCATCGACGTGAATTACGAAATATTTCTATCATTGTCTATTCCAAAAGTCGAATACCTCTCGAGAAAGGAACATTCTAGATTACCATAAACAAAGTGTATAGTTAATTCCGAACCGTGACTAAGGTCGTTACGATTACTTCGAAGTAAATAATTCCAATAATTGTATGTAAATTTCGAGAAACCGACCGGAATCTTTTGAAGTTTCGCCATTGTAGTGAAGTGAAAATGGATATTTTGGCCTATTTCGGAATTGTGCCCTATCTTTGACTGCTTTGTTGGTGTAGTGCTTGCAAGCGCGACTGCCGAGCTCATGCTCAGTCACCCAGGACCTCATGGTCCTGGCTTCGATTCCCAGGTTTCAGTGGCAGCCACGGAATCTCGATTTATGACCGGTTAATAAGTAAGTTGCCGGCAATAGACTCGCCCCTATTACATGGAAGAGACTAGCGAACAGTATGATAAAATAAAGATGACATGCAAATTCTAGACTCATAAAATGTCTTAATCCTATGTAACAGTTACAGTAAACAACAAATATAAGTCAGTAGTGCAAAACGCAATAGACAAACCACCCAAGCATATACAATGGCTGGTCGAAACTGTGACAATGAACTTGCCTCACCGCTTCCGTGGCTCCATAACGGTCGGCGATCGGCCAAGTGTGAGTAATTAGAGGTACTCGATAATTTTGTGGAATTAGCTCAGTGGTTGAACTGATGTGGACCACTTGTGTACAAATTGGTTAGTTAGTTGAGTGGTAACGGTTGGGATAGGGATCCCCTTCCCACTTTCTCCCTGGTAGCATCGTCCTGGTAGCGTCGTCTGCCCATCTCACCGTTGGATGACCCACATTTGTTTTCCTAGTTCTTGGACGCCATTCGGTGGCAGCCTTAGTCCACCTGTCATCAATGCGCCTTTCTAGGTGTCCTGCCCAACTCCATTTGAGTTATGTAATCGAAAATCCTGTTCCAATATCGAAAATCTTTGTACGTCTTCGAATTTATTTCATCATGGATGAGGACCATTCCCCCTATGTCCCACTGTGGAAAAGTTATAGGCTCGTTATGTAGTTCAATTGTTGGGCTATTGTGGCTTTTGTACCGATATTGGGATTGGTACTGGGTGAGATATTGATGTGGGACTGGGTTTGGTTAGGCTGAGAGCTGAAAGTCTCATCATCAGCCTAGCCTTTTCTAAACTATATTAGGGTCGGCATCCAATCTAATCGAATACAGCTGAATACCAGTTTTTATCAGGAGAGCTGGATGACTGCTACGACTGCCGCTGGCTGTATTACTAAGGTACTACTATAGTAGATCTTGATGGCAACGCTGTGAAGACGTTAAAACTTGATCATTTCTCAAAAAACAACAAGAAAACAGACTGATCACTGAAACATTGTTGACAATAAAGCAACTATTGTCTACAAATATAATATTGAACAGAGCATAACACAATAAGAAGCCCTTGAAGCGTTTCTTGAAGCCGTATGCAGGAATGTTGGCTTTATGTTATTGTATTATTACTAGCACGAACATAGCTACAGGCATTCTTTCGTTTACCTTTTCAATTATTATTTTAAGTCTTGTCTATGGAAATGTCCATAGACAAGACAAGCATATAATGCTCGCAGGCATACAATAGTGTGCCTATAGTACAATCACATTTTTTCAGTTATTTTTAAGTAACGTGTAATAGGGGAGGGCCTTTTGTCATCATCATCATCATCATCATCCACAGCCCGACTTGACCCACTGCTGGGTATCGGCCCATCTTTGCGTGTGCCAAGCTCCACGTTCTTGTGCCTGCCTCATCCAGATATTCCCGCAATGGCAACAATGTCGCCTGCCTATCTCGCCGCCGGACGACCAACACTTCTCTGTCCAGTCACAGCTTTACTTTAGTTTTGTCATCAACTGGGAACAAATCAACTCAACCAAGTCAACATTTTGAAATCATGTAGTAAGTGTCGTCTCTTTACGACACCGATGCTTAATTAAACATGGTTAACTAATATATGCTACTGTCAATAAAACTGGTAATTCCAAAACCGACCTCAAACTCGAAAGCAATTTTATTCTTATCAAACTCGTTTTATAGCGTTGAAAAAGCCATAAAAAGCAGCGACCGGATGACAGCCATATCTGGACCAGTGATTGGTTAGGCATTCACTGCTCACAAATACACTAAACGTATTTGCGATTCATTATTCTTTGCTATTCATCACGGTTATAATGTAGTGGAACGTTGTTTAAGTTATAAGCGAAAGCGTTTTTAGCTAGGCTAACAGCAAAAATCAGATATTCACTTTAATACTATGTGTTATAGCGAAAATGTCTGCATTAGGTGGACAAAACTGTTGAAGTGGACGATGAGAACAAACTAACATATTGCATGGGTTTTAAAGGAGTTGCAAAGAGCTTATAATAAACAAACCTAGTCACCACTGCAGGCATAGTACAGTAGCATGCAACCGACTGGTACAAAATGCCTAGTGGCATTAAATCTGCGTTTCCACCAGAGTTGTGCGAAGATATGCAGCGAGAGATGTGCATAAAACTAACCAATCACAGCCTAGCTCTAAATGTGAAAAAGGAGCTTTAATATTGGTTTGCTTCACAGGCATCCTTCGCTACGCATCCTCGCTCATCTTATGTGGAAACGCAGCTCCGTCTATGTACCACTAATCTACATGAAGTTAAAGTAAATAATCGTAAAAGAATTTAAAACATCCTCTCATATCTTAAACCACAGCAAAAAGTAAGGAACGCGTGACGGACTAACACTGCGACCTTGCGGGTGAAATATAACACATGAATGCAACATATACCGTTATACTTAGCTGCGGCAGGTCAGCCATGGTGACAGCTGCATTCCTAGCGCTATGGCATTGTAAGTGGGTAATTATTTTCTAAAATGTACGGGAAATACGTGGAATAAGACAGTAATTGGCTTGGGTTTACCCTTTTCTCATCTTGAGAGCGAACACGCACTGAATAGTTCACGCTTGCTCACTCGGTCATTGTATAGTTCAAATTAGCCATAACTACCATGGTTAGGTCAAAATTAATCGTATAGAAAATCCGTACAGTTAAGATATAAACGGATTAGAACCGATAATTTTCATTGCATCTTTCGAGAGAGGATTCCATTCATTTACAACATCGTGTTTTCAGATTGGGTTGGCTCATGAGTATGTTTTTTTTTAATATGAACACATTTCATTTCTATTTTTCTTTTATCTTCAGCTATGTCATCTTCGGTTTGTCCCGTTTCATTCGGAGCATGCAAGACATCTACTATTGCCAAAACAGTTTCAGTCGAAAACCCATTAGCATCTAACCCTAGCTGCACTTCACCATTCAACACAACAAAGACACCAATTTATAGATCTTCATCTTCAAACAACGTCCCAGATGTGTCTGTGTCCAGCAGGGCCACTTCCTCAATAACTGTCTCCAGTGGCCCTAATTGAGGTCTGAGTTATAGCCTTATAGGCGCGAGAATTAATATCTCGTCGGGGACATATTGAAAAACACTTTTGTTGCCAGTGCTAATGGTGTTAATGCTATGTGGAATTGTGGACATAGTTTTGTCGTGTGATCTTGATTGAAGTCCTACTTCTGTCTGCTTGTCGCCTCGTGTATTTTGAAGGGTGCTGACAACTAAAAAGTTGTTTTGTTTTGTCTGCCTCAGTTGGAACTACGAGTACGATGGGCAATGATGGATTTGACCTTCAATTAGAACAATGATGGAGTACGACCTTGGTCCTACTGTTTAGCAAAAAGTGAATCGTTATCGGTTTAGAACTTTAGATAGAAAAGATCCTTAAAATAATAAGAAGTTATTACTAAATAATTTCAGAGATTTCCGAGCCGTGTTTTTTTCTCTCCATGAAGTATTTCGTTTAATTCCATAATAATCTTGCAAATCTACTAAATGCATCGTCTATTTTTTTCCATTTCTGTGTATAACTTTTCTAGCTCTATAAATGTAGTACATTTATTCTAGGCTAGCTTACTAGACGTTTCAATACTAGAATGTTCCAACATTACTTACTCCGTAGGTGTTAACGAGGGCTGTTACATTTGTATTGCCATGGAAATCTTTACTGCTCAGATTTGCATACGCATTGCACTGATACCATTTGGTTCTTATCTTTATATTAACTGCCTTGGCTGAACGTTTTCTTGTATTCTGATATCCTTTACATCTATTCTAGTTAGGTTCTCGGATATTGATGAAATAATGCTCATTTGTACGTTAGGATTTATGTTTGATTTTGCCTCTTCTGTCAGGAGTCTTTTTTCATTAGTATCAAACATGCTACCTATTTCTTTGTACCTTTTTTTTTTTTACTTACTTTATCTTTCAACATTTTGATCACTAATCTTAATAACAAAGTTTGCCCATCTCATCGTCACTATCCATAGCCCATCTTCATTCACTGACAGTTCATCATCATCTGCCTAGCCTTTTCCCAACTATGTTGGGGTCGGCTTCCAGTCTAACCGGATGCAAACGAACACCATGCGACTCTAATTTCTTTGTGCCAATCAACTCGCCTGTGACATTCCCATCCATCTACTTTTCAATAAACCTTACTGAAGACTTCATCAACTTCTTCATCCCATCCATTCCCACCATAAACTTCACAATACTTCAAGACATAATCAAACACCATGTCTACCCTAGCACGCAGGACATGCGTCTTGCGCCTCGTCTACCTCGAGGCTATCTAATGACCGTCTTGGATCTGTCCCGTCGGTTTTGTTGCTCATTCCTCTGCATAGATCCAATGATTTGTGTAATGCAACCGCGGTTACGCCTTGGAGCTATGGAAGCGGCGGATTTATTGAACGAGACTTGGTGATTCAAGCATTCTTACTCTATTTGAAATATTACTTGTCAAGCTTACCAGTCCACCCATGTCTCATTTGCATGTTGCATTATAAGGTGGTCACTAACATTATTATCATCATTTTTTTGGTCAGTAAACATGATAAAAATCCCGTTTCTAGTGTTAATGAAATTTCGTAGATTCGGAATAATTCCGAATATACGAAATTAAAGAAATTGCAAATGAATTACAAACTTGGACATCATCGGTTCATGAAAAGGGTAATATTTCGAAAAACATTCTGAATACTTCATCGCATTTCTTCATTATTGACGAACGGGATTAATCGAGAAACACTCAAACCAAACAACGGAATTAATAAGTCTCTCTGAAGCCAATTCCCTACTTGCAGACCATTTAGAATCGGAAACTGACCCTAAACCATTACAATATCTAATAGGCTTTAAACAAATAGCACCGGACATGAATAAATCGTATTTGCTTTACCAGAATTATTCCTCTCATTTCTTGGCCCCGCGTCATTGATAAACGAGCTCCTACAAGATTACAGTTTCCACAATCTGGGTTAAACTAGTCCTGATTAATGAAGATTTATTGGTGACTTTTATCATTAGGCCCACGGCTCTGATTGTGCTTGTTCAAGTTCATTATGCGGCGTGATAATACCTTCACTTGTTGGATATTCAATTTATTGGATGAATGTTTCATTTCTGTCTGACATTTTGAAAGGAAGGGCGGAAGTCGATAGAGTCATGATCACCTTATAGTTGTTTGTTTGTCATCCCTATCATGGAAGTCTGTCAACGCCATGTTTTGAAGCTGAGAGGAAAACAGAGACCTCTGCGAAAACTGACTTTTTAGTACCTCAGCCTTCACAGAGGACATTATTGAAATTGTATTTTTTATTTTTTTTGACTCGTTGGTCTAGTGGTCGCAAACGCAACTGCTGAGCTCAGGTCATGGGTTCGATTCCTAGGTCGGGCAAAGCGTTATTGGGTTTTTCCGTCAGGAATTTCTCAGTAGAGCCACGGAGTTTGGATCTGTGCCCGGTTGATGGCTATAGGCTCGCCCCCTATTGTATGGGACTTAATCATAACTGGCGAAATGTGTGTGTCTAATGTGGGTGTATCTAATATACACCTCTGCCTGAACCTTCGGGGATTACAGGCGTAGTGTTATGTAATGATTTTTCAAACTTATCACACACTTCACCAATTTCATCCTAAACTTTGTGGCACTGTCTAGAAAGTCATTTGTATTTTCCAATACCATATTTTCTTCTAACTACCAAAGGCATCTATTTTCCCATTTCTAATCATCTTCTATACTTCAAACGCTCATTACCATCATCCAGTTGTTACAAATGATTGATTCAACAAAAAGACAACCCCAGACATGAGACTTTAACCTTTCAAATACATTAGCAGTGTTGCCAACTTAATCAATGGTTGAAGTGATGGATTGCGCGAATGTTGGCAAGATTGATTGAGAGCTTAACAAACAGAGTTAGGATTTAGAATTGGAATTAGCTGGTTTGGTCTTAATGTGAATTTTACTATGTTTGTTTGACTGTGAGTAATGTTTAGAAAAGACTTAATGTTAGGAAATTAGAATCATGATGGAATTTTTGCATAATTCCCAAATCATTTTAAACTCTCTCGTAATTTATTATTACCAGAAATAACCAAAATGAAGATGGGACAAAAATGTTTACGAAACAAAAAATAATGCTTGGTAGAAACTTAGTTTTGGTCAGATTTTTATTCCTTGTGGTGTGGCGATGTTTGGGGAAGTACTATGTCCACTTGTCCAGCCGTGGATGTACCTCGGCTGAAACCATGATGGTGGTGATCACTCCGTGGGGTGGCGCTGCTCCTCTTGGAAAGGCTCTCTGCCTCTTCAACAAATCACCGTGATTTTTTCAGTTACTTCTTATAATTGATCAATTTTAAATCAGACAGTAATTGCATTTCTGCTCAATCCATGATTAATTACAAACTCTGTTTGTAGTTATAAACAGTATAATCATTTGGTAATCCTACCACGCTACTTGTTACTCAAAGGAGTCGATTCTGAGAAGTGCTCTTTGTAGGCGAGACGCAATTAATTTGCCATTACTCTTCTGTATTGCAATTGTTCAATTAAGCGCATTAAATGTTGCTTTTGAGTGCAGCCAGTAGCAATAATTTATCAATAACAAACAATTCATCATTCTAATTCCCGTTTCGAATATGTCACACCTCTCTTTCCATTTAGTTGTAGGCGATACAGTCATGATGGGGACTAATGTAGAAGTATGGAGGAAGCCATGCTGTGCCGACTTGGGGAAGGACAGGAGAATGATTATGTTGGATAGTCGTGAGAAACAACTCCTGAACAATCACTAATACGTGAATTAAGTGTGAATCATATACTACAATTATCAACCCCACATTCAACTATATAGGTTGGTCGTTGTAGAAATAATCTGGCCAAATGGGGTATCATCGACCCGTCCCAAATACAATGTCAGTGTGGAGCCCCTCTGCAGGATATGCCCCACCACTGGTCGGGTATTATTTGAGTCCATCGACACGCAAAGAAGAACCCTACATTACAGAACAACGGAACCAAGTTATGTCTAGAATTCTAGATGATGCGGCTTTAACTGACCTTCTGTAATTTTAACTTCTGCTAGAGAAAGGAAACTACAAATCTTGTTTTACTACAACACCCTGCATTAATATTATAATGTTTACGTTAACTTAAAAGGAAAAAGCTCTCGCTCTTGTTACAAATATGTGTAATTTCTCTCGAAGCTCAAAATGGCTCCTTTCACTTTCCAAAATCGTTCAATACAGGACGTGTTTAAGTGATTTTGGAACAGACCGCTGACACCGAGTTATGCACTTCCATTTCTATCAAAATTAAATGCACTCTCATCAAGCTACTTACACGAAAAGGGCATGCCAGAGATCTTGTGTCTTATCTACACGACTTTTACACTGATTGTTTTTATCTTTAACTTAAGACTAAGTACCTACATATACAATGTGTTTTTTTTTATATCCCATAACTCTAGGGTTATATTATATAAGTAAAAATAACACAAAAAGTCCCAGAATATGTGACCCAAAAATGCATAGTTTCGAAGATATCGTCAATTATAATTAATTTAATTTTCATTGATAAATACAAGTAATTCATTTTCATTCAAAACAATCATTCATATTTAAAGCTAAGAAATTGCGGCGTTTTCATATTTCAGGTCAGGGAGTTTTACATTAATAATCGGGAATATGTCATATTGTATGAAAACTGAAAAGTTATAATGAAAAATAATTCATATGCCAGTTAATTCTTTGATATGGTCTTATACATACCCTAGAGTTATGGAATACAAAAACACCCTGTAAACGACGACAATAAGACACTTAGGCGACAAAGTAACGCTGTCATCATTGCATCGCATCGCTGTCATCCGGGAACGTGCCCAGAAGATTAGCAGCATTGCCACGCTGAATGGCATGGCTGATGTTAATTCTTTAACTTATGTATTTTCAATTTCATTACCAATAGCTTCTCTCCCTTGTGTCCCACAGCTGGGCAAAGGCCTCCCCTAAAGCCTTCCATTCTTCTCTCTATGCGGTTTTTTCCGGCCAATCTGTCACAAATACATCTAAGTCGTCTTAGCGTTTTCTAGGCTTCATTATCATTTCATCCAATGCCTTTTACTACTATTTTAGAAATACTTCTGATGGCTACAACCAACTATTTGCTATTCATAGTCTCCACTCCCGAATTGAACCCAGAGATTTTATCACACCTCAGACCATTACTCCACTGGGCCAATGAGTCGATATCGGTACTTTACGCAAACACGGCGTTTAGCGCGTAAAGAAACAAACCTCTGTGCTAGAATTAACACAAGTGGGCGGTGTTAATGTTTAGCGCTAAAGTTTAGTGAACTCCGCGTTACGCCCCGTTCACGACCTCAGGCGATGCAACTCGCCACCCTACTTGCATCAAACGACATCCGCGTGCTGTATTTGTTTCCTTCGCGTCGCGGTAACTCGTGGCATGCTCCAAGATTTTTTTTTCATTTGTTATCTCTGCAGTCGATGTCGGGTGTCGCATTGTGTCGTGAAGCTCGTGGCCAAGCGGTTAGTTTGATCGCTTGGTACACTTTTGTTTTAGTAAATTAAGGTGAATTGGGCAGTTTGAGCTTCCTTAGTACTGTATATTATTTTATCTAGATCAATGGAGTGATAATGAGTCATCGCAGTTTTGTATTAAAGAGGTTTTGTTTATTGATTCAAGGTGAGTTGAAAGTTAAAAAAACTTGCCTTTAGTTTTTTGGTAATGTAGTCGGGTGTTATCTGTGAATGGGACAGTTGCTCCTTCTTTTTCTTAATCGTATTCGTATTGTCTTTGCCTAGTGTCTGACTTTTTCTGTATGTATCTATCTTTTCATTTTAGCACTTTAATCATTTTATAAAACAATGCTGTACAGACACATATAAACCTATAACGGTCCCGTCTGCTGAGGCAGGGCTTGAGTGTGGTCACTGTCTCATAAGGATCCTTTAAAAGAGAGTGCCACACTAAAGAACAAAAACGTCCCATGGTTTGAATGCAGCTTTTCTTTACACATGTCGGATCATACTATTTTAGGTAGTACTAATAGATCACTTAATGACAGAGAAACTAAACGCTGCAGACATGCGCGAGCGCATACATGTAAGATGTATGTATTCTCGTAGATCGCGTGTACTAATCACAGGTTTTTCTCCGTTTTCCCATACTCTTACTTTGTCACCTAATACAATCTACCCAGGTACTTTGCGACTTATCTGTCGACACTTCTGTATTGTCGTATACTAGAATGATATATGTGAAAGATTTCAATAACAAATATCCTTAATTGTATCGATCGTGGATTTATGTCTGTTCATCAAGATAGTAGGTACCTATAGTGGATGCAGAAGACGACTGTCATCTAATGAACTTACTTACATAGACTAGCTCGAACAGCATCAGCTTCAGATTTATGAATTGCATGTCGCTGAGATGAGAATGCTGAGGGGGATGTGTGGTGTAACGCGAATGGATAAAATAAGGAATAAGTACATAAGAAGAAGTCTGAAAGTGGTGCCGGTGAATGAAAAGTTTTGTGGTAATCGGTTATCGTAGTAAAATGTCGTGAGGAAAGTTTTTAGTATGAATGTGAATGGGTATAACAGTAGACGAAGACAAAAGAAAAGATGAATGGACTGTGTGAATGATGATATGGCTAGAAAGGAGGTGACTGCTGAGATGACGAGTAATAGAGAAGTAAGGAAAAAGAAGACATGTTGCGCCGACACCAAATGAATTGGGATAAGGGAACAGAATGATGATGACCTCACTACCTATATAATCTTTCTTACAGTATATCCAGCATTTCTTAGGTCTTAAACTTATACTGTCACTTACGGGATATCTTCCGTGATTGTTCATTATTTTGAGCTCCCGATATTTCGGCGCTGTTGCAAGCGCCATGATCGCGGGTTGACTGCAGAATGCGGGTGAATGAAAAATCACGGAAGATATCCCGTAAGTGACAATATAAGTTTAGTTGTAAACCGTGAAAGCTTAAAACAGTGTTCTTAGGTCTTCTCTCTTATAGCCACAAACACAGGTAGCTCAATATTATTTCCGTTCTCAATATCTATAAACAGCTCCCAACATCCAATGTTGTTGTTATTACTGAACCCTCCAGCCATTGGTAGGTTGTAATTATATTTAGCTGTAGGTGCGTTGCCCTTGAGTAATTTCGTCTGCTAAATGAGTATTTGTGTTCAGTATGTGTACAGTGGTGTACAGTTCGGTGAACGATAAACTCGATACTTTAATGGCCGAGCATATTGTTTTGGTAAAGATATTTGTGGTGGAGATTGTGGCGAAAGTTAATTTTAGAGGGCTGGTTTGGGATCGGTAGTTTATGTGAAGATATGGTCATGTATAGGTAAGAGCAAGTGCTCATCTGCCTAGCCTTTTCTCAACTATGTTGGGGCCGGCTTCCAGTCTAACCTGGTGAAGCTGGATACCAGTATTTTACATAGAACGACTGCGTATGTGAACTCCACAACCCAGTTAGTACTGGGTAATACGATACCCCTTGGTAAGACTGGTTGTCGGACTTTCGGGCCACTGACTACCTGTAACGACTGTCAAAGATCTAAAAATGACAGCCGGGACCAACGGCTTAACGTGCTTTCCGAAGCACGAAGGCAACTCGGTATGAAATGGGTGGTCACTCATTCACGGACCAACCTAGGCAAGCGCGGCTTAACCTGAAAATCGACCCGAGCGAATGTTGTTATTTAGCCACGTACTAAAGAAGAAACAAGTGCTGAACGTGTGAAAAAGATTATTAAACTTTGGCAATAGGCCGATGGACTTAACACTATTATACAAAAGCTAGAGGCATGGATGCAAGAAAGTGACTAAAAACAAGTGATACTTACTTGCTACCATATACTATTTTTATTAACCTCTTCTGATAAGAAAACCTTGGCATCAAGTGTTGGCTGTTTATTTTTCTTTTTTTTTCCTAACAATATGACCAGGTAATAAAAATAATAATATGGCCGGATGCAGCATCGCAGACTTAAAAATCAGTTTGATTTTTTTTTGACGCTATTTGTTGTTTACAATTGGAAACCATAACGAATGGTCTTTTAAATGACGTTTAAAACACTGAAAATTAACATAATGTACCATATAATCGATATTTTCCAAAATCCAATCCAAAATTATGCGAAGTGCACCGAAACTGATCGCAATTATGGTCACTTTCTCACTGAATAAAATTACATTTTATTGAGCTTTCACAAATTAAATGTTGTTCATAAGGAAGCCGTGTTATCTTTTCATCTTTGTAATTAAAGGCAGGATTTTAATACATACTTGCAGGTAACTCAGTTATTTTGAGGCAGGTCTAGATATAGAATGGTTTTGTAGCTCGTTATTGCAGTTAATTTGTTTTTTTTCGCCCGCTTTAGAAAACTCATGCTTGTATTGCACTTGCCTGTCTTGTCAAGAAATTTTAGCTGCATTCTTATGATATTTTGCGATGATCACGGCTAGCAATATGATGTGAGTATGGATGTGAGTGGCTATAAGCGTAGTGGAAGAACAGAAGTATGATGGATGGACTGTGTGAAGGATGATATAGATAGAAAGGAGGTGGCTGCTGAAGTGACGACTGATAGAGATGTATGGAAGAAAGAAAACATGCTGCACTAACCCGAAGTACATTGAGACGAGAGCAGGAGTATGATGATCAAGACAAGCATGTTGTAACTGTAACGGTGCTCCCTCACCACGAGCATTCACCTGTAATGTAACAGTCCAAGATTCGATTTTGTATGGAAACAAGTGAATCTGTACTGTTACATTACAGGCGAATGCTCCCGGTGAGGGAGCACCTTAAGATGAGACATGATGGAATGATACTGGTGCACATATTTTAGTTTTCAAGGCAAACTTTGACTTGACTTCTATCATTTGATGTGACGCTGTCACCCTGAAGTTAACCAAACTAACTTGTTGATAAATTCTCCTATTTTATTTCCCCATCTAACAATAATGTTTCCTATTAGTAGCCCCTTTAGTTTTGTGGACGTTTTATCTGATATTCAAATAGTCTGATGGCAGTTAAGATTATCCCCATTTCACCCACTCAGGGATTATATAATACTTACTGCCAAATATAAAGTGGGTAGTCGAGATTTTGAGGCCTACGCGTGGTTTCGAAAGAACGATGCTAATGAGGTAGTGGTGTATGGAGCTTTTATGTACAAATGACCGTTTTCATGAATACTAAGCGGCACCTAATAACTAGACGCCTAATAACAGTTTTAGTAACTAATATAACTACTCACTGCGCTACTACTAACTACTAATAAAATATCGCTTAGGGGCCGTCCTTTAATCACGTCAGGTTTTTAGGACACTTCTGCATCCCCACCTCCCCTTTGAAGATACTCCATAATATGGAGTATAGATGACTTTAACACACACACACACTTACATAATTATTATGTAAGATATTATAAAGAGGTAGAATTTGTTTGTAAGTTTGTATGTAGGGGTAATCTCCGGAACTAAATATCCAATTCTAAAAATTCTTTCACAGGCAGAAAGCTACATGATTCGTGGGTGCTAAAGGCTACAAATTATATTGATATCATTCATATTAACCGAGCTACCACAGTTTTTGCGGAAGTCGCGGGCGAAGTACTAGTAGGTGAAAAAAAAAAAATTATGTCACATTCAATTAATTTTTTTCATTCCTGAAAAAATACACGCGATTGTCACATTACCCCATCCCCGCATCCAATACAGGCCACACGTTAGGAAATGTCATAACTTCGTAAGATTTCCTATTCCCAACCACACGATGCGGTTTCCGCTCTCCATCTACACCATGATGATTTCCAAACAGTCGTAACCGCCATTTCTACACGTACATACATTACATAACATAACATCACGCCTGTAATCCCCGATGGGTTTGAAAGAGGTGTATCATCCACAATTCGCCACTTATGTTTTAAGTCCCATGTAATAATTAATAATAATAATTCTCAAATCAAAACAAATCCATTTATTTGCCAGAATGTAAGTTTATGATTTTAAAACTGTAATGGACATATGGTGTGCAAATGTTTAATTTTAACCTGCACAATGTTATTCCTCGGTCTAGCGGTCGCAAGCGGGACTGCTTAGCACGAGGACCTGGGTTCGATTCCCAGGTCCTCGATAAGGTTGGTCCAGGACCTGGGAATAGTATTTTTGGAAGGCATTTCTCAGTAGCAGCTACAGACTCAGCATTTGTGCCCGTTTGGTAGCAATAAACTAACCCCTCATTACATGGGACTTGAACATAACTGACGAAATGTGAGTATACTATTAGGTACACGTCTGCCTAACCCTTCTCGGGTTTCAGGCTTGGCCGTGTCGACGGCGCGTTCGTGTTCCATGCGCGCCTCAAAGAGATATCAGCAACTATGTAGGGGTCCGCAAGGGCCGATGCCTGCCAGGGCTGCGGGACTGTTCGAAAGAGGTACCGTGGCCCTGGAACACAAAGAAGAAACATGGATAGAAATCTGACACTCCCTTCCGCTCCGCCCAGAGCGGGAGGGGGGGGGGTCATTTGATGATTTCCCATCCGAAAAAAAAAAACTTTATGTATTACATAAGTGTACGCACAAACTTGTCCCAGTTTCAGAAAGCGTTAATAAGAGGTTACTTAAGCGGATTAGGTTTACTTAAAAGCATTATATTACGGCCTTGGTTTGTCTGGCTTCTGGCTCCCCGAGCGTTGACAGGGTTACTTGTAAAATAGGTTCGTTTTGAAAACGAACAGAACTGCTTTTCTGACAGTTACAGGAGGGGAAAGGCTATAATGTGAAAATTGCTGCATAGCATTAGGACCGTCCTTTTGCTTGTAATCCCCGAAGCAAGAGTTGTACCCATTAGTACACCTACATTTTACAAGTTATGTTTAAATCGCAAGTAATCCGGGCACAAATCCAGACTACGTGGCTGCTACAGATTCCGGATGGAAAAACCCAATAACACTTAACCCGACCTGGGAATCGAACCCAGGACCTCATGCAATATGTAACTAAGAAAGTGTAAACCTTATTACGGGTAATCAAATCAGAAGTATGAAAGTCTGAGAACTAGTTTTACCAAGGGGTATCGTGGAATCCAGTAAATGTTTCCTGGAGGTTAGATAGGCAGTTGTATTCAGCTACATTCGGTAAGACTGAAAGCCGACCTCAACATAGTTGGGAAAAGGCTGGGCAGATGACGTCTTTCTCATCGAGCTTTGTAGAATTTGTCCATAGCCAACTACTAGTTCATAAAATAAACATAGGTAAGTTAATAACCTTTGTAAGAAATGGCTTACGGTTAGTGCCGCAGCTTCCTGCTCATTCCTACTCATTTCATTTAACTTGTATTGTGCATTGTGTATTGTTTTAGCTCTATTTCATGATTTGGAACAAAGCAGACAATACCAACGTTTAATAAATAAATATCTTCACACCATGCCTATTACCGCCTGAATATGAAAAAAGAACGGTACAACATAAAGTACACTTTTTTCATTGTTTCCAATTTTATTTTATTTAATTGAATATTGGCGCTTAGTACTTACTAAGCTTAGCTTATTTTCCGAATGTATTGTTTTGTGCATGTGGTGTTTACCTATAAGTAATTGTTGCGCGGTAATTTAATTTTTAGAATGAATTACGTCGCTGTGTCCAGTGTGAACAGTTGTTGGTAGACCTAATATAATAAATAAATACACGCACGTGGCCGGCTTACGAATTATAGATCGCAGGTTTGGACCCATTCAAGCTCGTTACTTTCTGTAATTTATTTCATCACCATTGCCATCGTGATGAAATAAATTACCGCCGACACGTCCGTGAACTACAGATTCGAAGACGTGAAATCTATCAACCCACACTGGTTTCGTGTGGTGAATTCTCATAGAGAAGAAGTCTGTTTCCCGGCAGTGGGACACAGGTCAGTAGTTCTTTTTTGATAGGTCATTTCTGGAATTGTTTAACACAACATTTTATTCAATGTGAATTCATCATCATCTGCCTAGCCATTTCCCAACTATGTTGGGGTTAACCGGATGCAGCTGAATACCAGTATTTTACATGGACCGACTGCTTAGCTGAACCCAGTTAGTACTGGGTAATGCGATATCCCTTGGTAAGCCTGGTTGTCAGACTTACGGGCCACTGACTACCTGTAACGACTGTCAAAGATACACAAATGACAGCCGGGACCAACGGCTTAACCTGAATTCTTACCTCAAGAATTTCTGTAGGAAAATTACAACATGCCTACCCCAACACACTTCAGCCGAGGGGGATGTTATCATCCTCCCATTCAGAAAGGGGGAAAATGTCACAGTAAATTGGTGAGATAAAAAATGAACGAAGGGATGTGAAGGGCCGCTATCGACCCGTGCCTCCCCTGTCTGTCGTCTGTCTGGCGACTGCTATGATGGGGATTTTCATCCCGTGAACTGAATAGGGGTGATACTTGTGAACTGTAAAGTTATTTGAAATCTGTTTTAGAGAAAATCTCTTTTGGAAATGAGCCAATGACTAACGAAACAAAAAAAGCGAGCGATGGAATGAGTAAAGGCGTTTTTGGAAACTCTTAGTTTTCTCTGGGACATGGTAATAGCTTAGGACGGTAAAATAAATAGAGGCATAGTATAATCAACCTATAATGTTGACGGCACGGTTGGCGCAGTAGCTGAGCGATTGACTGCTGCGCTTCGTGTCGCGGGTTCGATTCCCGCACGGAACAAATATTTGTATGGCCTACAGGTAGTTGTTCCGGGTCTGGCTGTTTGTGTATGTGAATTTAAATGTTTGTAAACGCACCCACGATACAGGAGAATTTCCTAGTGTGAGGCAACGTTTTTTAAAAAAAAATTAAAAAAAAAAAAATTAAAAAAAAAAAAAAGTTCCCACTTCTGGGACACAGGCCTCTCTATCAGAGAGAATGGGCTATAATCCACCACATGTCTTCGAATTTTCGGTTCTTGCACCGGTTTCGTCACGAGGTTGACTGGTAGAAAATGCCTATGGCATTAAGTCCGCCCGTGCACTTTGTGCTTGAAGTGTTAATAAATAAATAAATAAAATGTTTTCCTTCACCGTTTTTGAGAGAGTGGTAATGAAATAAATTACACAAAGTAATGCGCCTGCCTGGGTTCAAATCCACGACTTACTGCTTGTAAGTCGGAGCCGCCAACACTGGGCCACCGCTGCGCCGCTCTCCATCTGCTACTAGAGGCACTGTAGAAAAACATACATTCACTGAACTGGAAAGGATAAGGAGGGAGGAGGGGGGGGCTGGAGGCATAGGGGGATGAAAAAGTGTAATTTACACTGATTGAAAATTCAATCAGGCCCATACTCCACCAAAGCAGAGACGAGCGGAGAGGAGAGGAGACGTGCGGAAACCGACCAATCAGATTGGTTGAAATGGACATAGCGTCTCTCGTCTCTTTTGTGATTGGTCGAATCTAGCACATCTCCTCTCCGCTCCGCCCGTCTCCGCTTTGGTGGATACCGGGCCTCAGGCTCGTGGCGTGTCCTACTAGCTAGGTCACGTTTGAAAATAAGTATGTCGTGGTATCCGTGTCACATCCTCGCACTGTGAGCCAAGGTTTACCGTAAAATGTGTGTAAAATCAAATCACATAAAGTTCCTTGAGTGAGACACCATACAGCGCTGTAGTAATTAGTGGTGGCGCGAGCAGCGTGGCGGCGCAACCAGTAACATTCTGTGCACGCGTCCGAGTTGGTCGCGCCACCAAATTGGTTGCGCAACCAAACAGACACCAAGTGAGTAACTCTCTATAGAGCTGTATACATTTTGTTGGTAGCGGCGACTGGTTGCGCCGCCATGGTGTCTCGATGAAATATAGCCCTTACAGTCACGTCATGCAACCACCTTTACAATATCATATCATTCCTCCATTTTATCATATATGTAGTGAAATGAAACTGTTTCCCCGCGTCGTATTTCATGGGCAACCCTACCGCCAGATGGAAAGTTCTAGATAGAAAGTTGACACATGATATCAGATACCAGCAGAAATGATACCGCGATTATATCGAGCGATATGACAATATTAGTACTTATGTTACGAATTTTTATTTTTCTTCGCTTGCAGTGAATGTTGTTGGTTGCGTAAGTGTTGAAAAAACAAGTGCATTACAGCCGGTTTAAAGTTAAAGGAGAAATCTACGTAATCTAAAGTAGTTATCTCAGGAAGCAAAAGTTAGTTTGTAAAATAACCCTCATCATCTGCCTAGCCTTTTCCCAACTATTTATTCAATCATTTATGTACGTACAAAATATAGATAGGAACAAATAAATAAATTTCTTCTAGCATACCTGCGAAAGGAGATACTAAAAAAGAAAATGTTGGAGTCGGCTTCCAATCTAACCCTCTAACCGGATGCTGCTGAGTACCAGCGTTTACATGGACCGACTGCCTACCTGACCTCCACAACCCAGTTAGTACTGGGTAATACGATACCCCTTAGTGAGACTGGTTGTCAGACTTTCGGGGCCACACAGATCTTTAAATGACAGCCGGAACCAACGGCATAACGTGTTTTCCGAGGCACGGAGGAAGCTCGGTATGGGTGAGGTTTGTAAAGTAACCCTATGGAAATAAATTGCGCGTTTGATCAACACCTAATAGATTCCTTTTAATAAAATCGCGACTGCGAAATTTGCGAATGCAAGATCTTAGTACTGCGATGAAGGAACAGGGGCTGGAGTAGTATAGGTGATGATGCAATGCAATATGGTTTCGCACACCTCTGCCTCACCCTTCGGGGAAGTATATGCGTTATATTACGTTTCTGCGTGATCTCTACCCATACATATAAGATGTTAAGTGTAAATCGAGTACACTGAAATCGCTTAAAAAAAATCTGCTGTTCCATACTTTTATGTGTAACTTAACAAAATGTATGGTCAGATGATTTTTTTAGCGATTTCTGTGTTCCTATAAAAAATATGTTCATAATGAGAATGAGGAGTACAATCACCCACACGAGCAGTTAATTTTATAACACCTTAATACATAACCTGTGTATCATCACATTTCTATGATTAGCATGAAAAAAATACCTTTAAAACGCTTAGCATGCAGTAGCGGTGTCAAAACCACCATTTACATTAACCACTACCACGAAAGTCGAAAATAAAAGCCTTTAAAACAACCATTTTGAGTACCATCACATCTCACTCATTAAAAGTCAGCCATAATGCTTACTGCGTGTCATTAAGTGTGGTAATATCATTACTTGCCTTTTACACTGTCGGTTAACAGTACAGTTGTCGTAATTACATGATTTATGGTGAATTGTGCTGTTCACACGGTATTTACGTTGTGGTCTTAGGTTTTACGTTAAAAACTTAAAGGATTATTTAAACTAAGGTGAATTTATTTATTTATTTATTTATTAACACTTCAAGCACAAAGTGCACGGGCGGACTCATTTTCTACCAGTCAACCTTTGGGTGATGCAGAGACAGACAGTGGTAGGTGCATAAATTTGCAAAAAAAATAATTTAACACTAAGATAAACTACAAGGATATATAAAATACTATAACTATATCTCAAAATACTATACATATATATCAATATAAATATAAGTGAATAGAAATTTACACGGATTTAATGAAATAAAAATACAAACAATGAAGAAAACATTAACGTTGTGTAAACTGCCAGCTTTTTCTGTATGTACTCGCGAACTTTGAACTTTTTTAATTCTGCGTGGGACAGAGATTAGGAAGCCATTCGACTATTTACAATTTAAAAGTTACAACTTTTCCCCCCCACCTACCGTTAACTATGGTTTTTCACCCCAAAAAGTCGATTCCCAGAAATAATTGTTGCGTACATAGTTTGATGTACAGAATGCTTGGTTGACGGCTTTGTGTAGGGCCCGTTTACACATTGTATATATTTTATCCAGCCTGTATTTTTTGTTGTTGTATGAAAAACAAGCCGACAATTCATGTGATGGTAAGTGGGCACCACCACCTATGAACCGCATTTGCCAATACCAGGGGCATCGCAAATGCGTTACCATTTTGTTGTCACCCCAGACTACCAAGAGGCAAAGCTGATTCATCTGATTTGCCTTAATATTAATAAATAATAATTTGTTTATTTAGTATAGTTCCCATGTTCCTGTTATAACATTCCCGCGAGTGTATGTTGAGGTATATTGACATGTGGTTAAACAAACATTGATAAATGAATTGTATTGTTCTAATTGTGTTACTATTAAACATTGATTGTTGCTGTTATTATGAAAGCTACATAACTACTGACGATGGGGAAAATTGACCTGTAAGAGGATCCTGTGGGTAATACGTTACACATTTAATTCCAATTCCTTTTATTTTGTCACGTCATAAACATTCATTACGTTGTCGAGTGACAACCATTTTAATCATATATTAGAAATTTCTTTCAAAATCTTTCGGATTGCGATACTAGTGTTTCGTAATTGGAATGCTATTGTATTATTAAGTTTGAAGAGGAGTCTTTTGAAGAGTCAGGACACTTAAATCTATCAGAAATATAAAGGAATAAGGCAAGCGAAAAGTAAATCAAAACTTAGGCCGTTTAATAAAGAACTGATTGCCAAATGCGTGCCAGGAGACAAAATAAAAATGCGCCACTAATACCAATATAGCCACTTCTCAAATCTTTTATTTAAACACAGACTATTTATTCGTAATTATAATCTGTATTTATATAATTATCGCTAATGTTTATTTTATTTCTGTTGCAGGTACGTTGACCTCTACAATTGGGTTAAGATAACACCGTCTATCTGAGTGTTGACTGTGAGTAAGAGAAGCCACCGAGTCTGCCTGTCATCATGATTTATGAAAGAACTGCCGACGTGATAAGTAGTTAGGTCGTGCTTTGTTTGTTTTCTGAGGTTTATTTCATACATTTAATGATTCGTATTAGGAACTTGTGTCGGAAATAAAGAAATTGCGTCTACTTTATATCTTTGTACAGTGCAGCATGGTTCTTTTGGCGCTTGAATGACTGTCAAGGTAGCGCTGTTCTGAAACATTTGTGAAATTATATAGGGTGGAAGAAACGTTTACCACGTTTTCACAGCTATCTCCTACAAAAGTGCAATGGCGGTCAAAATGTATGGAACAGCAATACTTAAAAAAAAATAGGTACCGATGAAAACTTTCTGTGGTGTTCGAAATGATGTACTGACTACGTGGTAACCGTATGTGCGTCGGTGCCCGTTGCGCCCCGTATTGGCTGAACAAGATGGCGGCGTTAGTTCCTAATATGGCCACGCACCGAAAGAGCCATGCTGCTCTATATTCCAATTAATTTTTCATTAATGTATGTCAAAGTGGCATAAATCCGATTATTGAAATATCAATCAAATTTAATTCTACATAAACTTCGGAAGATTTTAGGAGTATCTCCACCACGCTACTTCCAACAAGCTTTAACCACAGTATTAACAGCTACAGATTATATCGAAACTATCATCAAAATTCCACCTGCTAGCACTTCAACTATAATAAAATCAATTAACAAACCCAATAAGATGTCTTATCTATCCACGATTCTAACAACCAGCTGTTAGAACTCACGATTTCTTTAACTGCAAGTCTTACATAAAATTAACGTTATTTATAGTGGGGCACGCCCATAGTACACTAGTGTTGGAATGTGCGCAAGGACGTATGCTGGAATGTGTATTGGTAATGTGTTTAAATGTTAGTGACTACTTAGTGACGGTTTTGATTAGAGACCGATCAATCGGGTTAAAAAGTTAACCGGTTAGAGCTATAACCCATACGTTTCATAAACCATTATTACGGAACCTGTTAACCCTTATAAAAATGGGTTAACCATTTAATTATTGCTGATTCACCAGAATGAAATAGACAAAGCACCGATCGCGGGCTAACTTCGTTACTTTCTCGCATATTTTAATGTACAAAAATTAACTCTATGGGCGTGAACTAGTTTTTCTAGACGGGTTAACCTTACCCAAGAAATAACCCGACTCAAACCCCTATGCGGGTAACCTTATCGGTTCTCGGTTTTGAGGTTTTCAGTTGTAAATTGGGGCACGTTGAACCTCCACGTCCATAGCTTTTTGTCTTGTACGTATTGAGACTGAATAGGCACTTTCACAAGAGCAAGTAGGGTTTAAAATAGTATATTTCCCTCATGTAACTCAGGTACCAAAGCCACAACACATAAAAACCGATTCAAATATTTAATGAATTAACATTATTCAGTCTCATTTCAAAAATAATGTGCGGAATACGCAACCTAAAACTATTGGGATCGTGTGACAGATATTATTATATTACCGGAAACGTAATAATATAAAGCCTTGGCACATAGGATTAGTGTCGCAAAATGCTAATTTCCAAGCGAAATGTCTTAACTGTATATTTTTATTATAGGATGTGTAAATAAGAGTTAAGTTCTAGAACTGGATCACATGCCAACGATAAAAATGTGTATAAGGTTATATTTAATTAGGCAGCGAAACCTTACCTATCATCAAATCATGGTTTTTAGTTTTATCATATTTAAATATTGGAGAATGTCGTGAGGAAAGTTTTAAGTAAGTAAGTGTAAGTAACAAAAGAAACAATGGTAGGACTTGTGTTATGGCTAGAAAAGGGCTAACTCATGAGATAACGACTAATAGAGAAATATGCACGGTTTGAAATTATCGTTTTATTTTATTTTTTTATAATTATCCATGCTGATTCATAACTAAAAAAAATATTACTATTAATACTAACGGGATATTTACCATGTTTACTGTTTGTTATGAGTTCCCGATATTTCGGCGCTGTTGCAAGCACCATGATCACGGATAAACTGAAGTTAATGCGGGTGGGTGTTTATGGCATATGTACTAGAATAGCATAATATACCAATTGTTTTATTCTCTGAAACTAGCATTACACAATTTTTGCGCGTGGAAGCGACAAACCAATTTTATCATTATCATGAAAATTATCACTGCGAACCCTAGAAATATGGAAGGAGAAGGCATACTGCGCTGACCCCTAATACATTGAGATTAGGGTTAGGGCAGGAGAATGGTGGTGATGATGATGATGATGTTTAAATACAACTCATCACATGTGCAGAGTTTCTCTGGCTAATTCAGCTTGACCCTACATATTTACATAACAAGCCTTTTCCATAGACATCGGATCCGAAATAAAGATAAGTTGTTAGTTGAGCACGATTTCTTAATTAATCGGTATTTAATGCATTCAGGTTAACCCATAAATAACCCGATATTTGTTAGGAATTCTTTACGCCTTGTTATTGGTTTTGTAATGTAGGAGAAGGGCCATTATTTTCTAATTGATTTCGTAAGATCCTTATTGCAAAAGATCAGGTAAAAATTTAAACTGATTCTTTTGAAATAAAGAATCAATCGATTTTAGAAGGTAATTAATTTATATGAACTGCCTCGTTGGTTAGCGGTTACAAGGGCGACTGCTGAGCAAAAGGTCCTGGGTTCGTTTCCCAGGTCGGGCAAAGTGTTATTAAGTTTTTCTTTCATGAATTTCTCAGTAGCAGCTACGGAGTCTAGATTTGTGCCTGGTTGATGTCAATAGGCACGCCCCCTGTTACATGGGAATAAACATAACTGGCAAAATGTAGGTTTGTATTTGGTACACCTCTGAACGGTTAGGGTTCGGGGATTACAGGCGTGATGTTATGTTTTATGATTCCTTAGATTCTCAATTTATCCAGGCACTCTTGACCAACGGCAGCTCTTGACCTCGATCACGCCTGATGGAAAGCGATAGATGAGGTCTATGATGGGACGAGCGAGGGGGCGGATATTTACGACATCCACGCGGGCGAAGTCGCGGGCAAACGCTAGTAGAACATAAAAAGGCACAGCTTTCATAGATTAAGCTAGATGTTCCTTCAAACCGTTAAACGTCTAGAATAATCCATCTAACCATCATTATTAAATAAGGAAGCCAAGCATAAGTGGCCATAATGTGTCGTTTCTGATTCACCTTCATGATTTATCATTCTATTCAATGTACCAGGGTACCAACATTCTTAAGAATTATTATTAATTTCTTATAACGGTAAGCAGTACTTGAAGGTCTGAAGTTATTTCCTCTGCAATTATCAGTATCATTAAACTCTAGATAAATGGAATACTGTATCTGTTTGCTGAGAGCACATTAGAATTAATAGGAATAAAATAATTATGTTAATAACTGTAATTGCTGTAATCTTTAGTTTATAGATAAAATGCTTTTAAGAGCTTTAATAACTCTAACCTAGGTGCTTACCATTTCATTAGGCATAACTCTGTTCTGATAGCTGCCCGCGATAATGAAAGAGTCTTTACAATCTTGTCCATGATCCTGTGGTGTGACCTGCCTTCAAGCTATTACTTCAAATAAGCCGAATTAAACAATTTGCCATTTAAAAAAACTTATACTGTCACTTACGGGATATCTTCCGTGATTGTTCATTATTTTGAGCTCCCGATATTTTGGCGCTGTTGCAAGCGCCATGATCGCGGGTTGACTGGAGAATGCGGGTGGATGGAAAATAAATCGTTAAGAGCAGACAAATCTATCTACCCTCTTTCTTTGTCTTTTGTTATCGGGAGCTCAAAATAATGAACAATCACGGAAGATATCCCGTAAGTGACAGTATAAGTTTAGTTGTAAACCGTGAAAGCTTAAAACAGAATTTGCCATTTTTTCTTAAAATGTGTTTTATCTCAAAATTTTAAATGAATGAATTTCCGGTAATATAATAATGCCCGTCACACGATCTTAGTAGTTTTAGGTTACGAATTCTGCAATAATACTTGCTGAATGTTAATAATGTAGGTATAGACTTAATTAAATATGTTAATAAGTTTGGATGGACACAGAAGCTGTCTGAACGAAGCCATTAATATCAATAATTATGAACATATGAATACACATATCGGTAGAAATCTAATTTGTTAAAAGTTTACATAATTCTGCAAATATTGGATTAGTTAATTAAAATAAGAGAAATCAAACACCGAAGTGGAAATAAACTATGACTAAAAGTGACCCGGAGCAGTTTAAACGATACAAGTTCTTAGTCCTGGGATCGAACCCAAGCAGGCACTTTTGTGTAATTTATTTCATCAGTAATGCTCCCTAAAACGGTGAAGAAAAACATCGTGAGAAAACTGTATATGTACTAGAACCAAAACATCGAAGACATGTGACATCTACCAATATGCATTGGGCTTGCGTTGTGCATAGCTCACTCCCACTCGTAGAGAATTGTGTCCCAGCAATGGATACGTCATAGGCATCTGATTAATTATGTAATCCATAAAATAAACATGACAAAACGGTGAAAAATATACAAATTAAGTAAAAATGAACGATTACGTCACCAAAAAACCGAATTTTCCAACAAAAACTTAGATACACTTTAAATTATAATATTTAGTCACCAACATGAGGTAACGTGACAAAAACCGGTGACCTCTGGAACTCGTCACAATAGCATATCAAATTCTCGTCACAGTTGCCAGTTAGCGCGGCTACCGTGACCACTGACATAGTGACAATGGTTGGGCACCTCTGACCGCTTATACTTTCGAAGTAAAATTTAAAATGTACAGTCGCTAGCACATCAAGTTACCAGAAACTGTCAAATTTTCTCATTCGATTTTGAACTTAACCTTTAACATTTTATGGTTTAAAATCATTTGGAAAAATTTGACAATTGGCGACTGTACATAGACACTTAACATATTCAGTAAATGATAATAGCCAAGTGCACCGTATCAAGCTTTATGTGAGGAAATAACCATATTTAATTAAAACTACTTTCTTCTTTCTTTATCGTGTGGTTAGTGCCTAACCTGGTGTCAGAGTTTTTTTGCCGCCCATGGGCCTCTGACTTGGCTTTACATGCTGTCGAGAAATATCTCTCAGGCATGCTGGTTTCCTCACGATGTTTTCCTTCACCGAAGCAAGTGATAATTATACAATACGCACATGTATCCGAAAATCAGAGGTGCGTGTCTTGGGTTCGAACTCGAGACCTATGACTTGTCAGTCCGACGGTCACACCACTAGACTATCACTGCTATCAAAAACTACTTAAATTACTCAACACTGATAATAACTGTTAATTACTTCAGGTTATGTTACTTTTGTGTCAATTGACTACTATGTCCTTTACCATGCAGATAATTCTGATAATTTTTAATAAGTCGGTCTGTATGCATACTTTTATAAGTAATTAGAAGCTCATTTTATTAAGTCCTTAATTAATTGGGTTATGCCCTTTAATGGTGATCATTTAGATTAGAAAACTTATAACTGGTGTAAAAATAAACGACGTGGTTGGAAAAGAGGGTATTAAAGATGATTGTCAGATAGGGAAGTCGAGTACTGTGTACTTAACTGCAATCAAATTAATAATTAACTGCAATCAAATTGATAATTAAAATGTACTTTTGTAGATATTAAAATTACAGTGATCTGTGGTACTTTTGCATCTTGAAATATAAAATGAAGCGTAATACCCGTTTTCAAGAGATGTCGGCAATCATGTAGGGGTGTCCACATGGGCCGATGCCTGCCAGGGCTGCAGGACTGTTCGAAAGAGATACCGTGGCCCTGGAACACAACAAAGGGCAAAGAAGGAACATGGATGGGTTTTAGTCAGTAGAAGTTTGACAGTCCCTTCCGCTCCGCCCAGAGCGAGCGGGGGGGGTCATTTGATGATTTCCCATCCGAATAAAAAGAATACCCGTTTTTAAAGGAGCGTGGGCAGACATAGTCAGCTAGGTGGACGATCCAAAGGTCGCGTAGAAGACCTAAATGAGACTTACAGACTAAACTGGGTGGATAAACATAACATCACGCCTGTAATCCTCGAAAGGTTTAGGCAGCAGTCTACCTTGTAGTACAGCCAGAGCTATGTTTAAGTTCCATATTATAGGGGGCGAGCCTTTTGCCATCAGCTGGACACAAATCCAGACTCCGTGTCTGCTACTGAGAATACCTGATCGAAAAACCCAATAACACTTTGCCCGACCTGGGAATCGAACCTAGGACCTCATGGTCGGCAGCTGCGCTTGCGACCACTAGACCATCGAGGCAGTCGAGTGGGTGGATTTAAGTCAATAATGATGATGTTGAGCCGTTTTCAAACATCACAGATGAAATTGAACTTGTCTTTGAAAGAACATTTTGGAGTAGGATTAACTCTCGGTTATGGAAATACGAATCGGGTCAAAGTAGTAAATTAATTTCACCTAATGTCGCAATAACATCAAACAAATATTAAGAGTCCAAGCAATATTAATCATTGGCAGGGCGTTACAAATTGTAATGTTGCAATCGTCGACATTTTCCACGCCCGCGGCTCCGGCTGTGTTACCATAAACTAACATGACCTTTGATAACTCTTTGTACTTGTAGGGAAGTTATTAATTTATATTATGTATCTGTTTGTTGATTTGTAGATTCATAGAGGTATGGGAAACAGGGCGGAAAGTTTCTCATCCTCTATGGAAAAGGGAGGACCCTCTGATCAGACGACACCAAATATAATACTTAGCATGGCATGTCCTGGAACCAAAAAATCGAAGACTTTTAATATCTACCAATTCGCATTGGACTGAAATAGACCGCAAACTGACCCGTAAATGAGAATACATAAGAAATCATTATGTTCCAAAAGGTCAATGTACTCGAAAACTGTTGGATAACTATGCCAAAGCACTATGTTAACCTTTGCTAACAACAAAGCACTTGGCTGCAATATTACACTGATCAAGTCATATTGCACTACTAGTAAAGAATCAAATCGTTAGATTCCCGCAACGTCTGTTACGTTCCGTTTCTGTTACGTTGACAATGACATTTGAATAGTAGTCTTGCTCACTCGTACAGAAAATCGTGTCCATGCGTGATGCGCGGTGAGTGAGCTCACTTCTGTGTGTTCCCTCGCACGACCTGACGATGAGGGCACATCTGATGATTTAAATCTTTGACAACTAGTAAATAAATTGACATTTAATTCAGTAATACTCCTTAAATGATGTTGACAACTTGAATGTGGTAACTGATGCCAACAAAAGGATTTAAAATATTGACGAGACACTTTATGAAATTGATTTGACTTTCGGCACAGCTAGCTAGTTGATTCATGACTATTTGCTTCCGTATTACCAAATCTACATTGGCTAAGAAGCTGTGTTAACTACTTTCGACTTAATTATAGATAACAGCTGCATAGAGCCTCCGGCTTTAACAGCGCTTAACACAACTGATCTAAAATAAACAAGATCAAAAGCCGATTCTTATTCTGATAAAGATTGAGAGCCACAATTTCGGCAGCAAATCAGGGAGCCTGGAGAATTGGCAATCGCTTTTAAAGCCTTTCTCTCAGCAGTATTCACAATCTTATTTTCGGTCCCGATCGGACCTTATGTCAATAAATAAAATTTTTGACATTTACATCATGTTCTCCATGGCTAATTCGAAAAACGCGATCAAGTTGGAAGTTGAGGCGTTTGCAGCTGATCTCCTAAAACGCTGAGAGCATCTAAAAAGCTATCAGTGTTATCACTGTCGTGAAACATCGTCACTCTCTTGAACGCGTTTTAGTTATTGGTTCATTGTTGCAATTCGACTAGTGACATAATTGCAGAACAAAGAACTAACGAGGTGGTTAAAATACTAGGATTTGGTTAACAAAGGTGTTGAGCCCCAAAAGTCGGCAACAGTCGAGTTACGCCACGGTAGCCGGTAGCATTATGGCGGGAAATGTCGTAGGTCAGCGCCGCCATCTTGTGCAACCGTTACTAAACTAATGGACAGACAGCTTTGTTTTACGAGTTCTTTTTTTGAAGTATTCTACTTCTTTTTTCGCGGAATTGTTTGGTGATGGCCCGTATTTATGTAATGGGTTAGTACATTGTGTTTTGTTGCTTTCTTGAACAAATAGATTGCTTGCTATTGTGACGGGTGCTGTAATTTTTGACCACTGGTAAAATAACATCAAGCTTATGGAGTTGGAGATCTCGAGTGGCCAATCTCGACTTGAGTTTGCATACCCATTAAAGCGTGGTGACTTCAAAGAACTGTATTAATTACAAATTGACGCCTTCCATTTTGGGAGAGACATCACTCTTTTTTGTGGCTGTCTTTGTGGATTTTGTTTTATCTAAGGAGATGGGCCAATTAACAGAACACTAGCGAACTATGTCATCCTTCTTTTTCAAAGACTCAAAGGACCAATAAATAAGATAACGTGTAGGTACGCTTTCGATGTTAATTGGTTTATTACACAATACAATAATTGACACTAAAGCTAGTTCAGACAGAGAAATAAGACAAATGTCTAAACAAATGGGCCCGCACAGAATAATTGCATCGTAATTCATTTCGTACATAGAACTATTATTTACTGCTGGCAAACTAAAATATGAGAGTTATATTAATTAGGTACTTAATCTGAGCAATTGTTTAACTATAATTATAAAACCCGGTGTCCTAATAGAAAGCGGTAGTCGCGAGAACGTTGCGACCATTTGTCACTTATTTGTTTGGAAAATTGGCACGCCGTATCCTAACCAAAGCGAACGTTGCGTTAACTTGCGACCGTCACATCGTGTTGATATTGTTTGACTAACCCGAATTACGTCTTCGCGTCGTCAGATGGAGTGTTCCGATTTTTCGAACATTTGGAACGCCAGGATCGCGTATTGGCGCGACAATCACTTATATTAGGACATGGGCTCAGTGTAATTATGGTCGCAAATTTGCTTTGTTTGTAAGGAAAGAGAAGAAAGTTGCCTCAGTGGTCTACAGTGCGGTTGTGGTCAAGGTTTCAAGTTCGATTTCTAAGCGATAGAATGAATTGAACAAACAATAAGTTATTACTTATTGGTTTTATATTTTATTGCTTGAATATCTCGGTTATCTAAACAAATATCTCGGAGTTCTAGATTTGTGGCAGATAACATAGGTAGGTTGGTTGCGGACATTCGTTTTTTGTTTCTGTCAACCTAGGCAGATATAGTTAACTTAGCAATTGCATTACGAGCCTAACGTTTGATATATTTTGCACGATCACAATGTAAGATAATTTCAGGCTTACTGAAGTTTCAATTTTTTGGGAATTTTTGTCAAAACTTAACAAAGTGGTAAAGTAATTACGAGGTCAACTATAAGGGTATATCTTTGAATAGTTCAGGCACAGAATAAATATTACAAGAAGTGGTTCGGGTCCCGGTAACCTTTGAACAGTAAACTCGTACAAGAACGACGTATTCGTATTTTTTGACACTGTTAGCAGTTATTAAGTTTTCAGCTAGTTTTTTTTACGCCTAAACTTTAAAGCTACACGCCTACACCTAGTCATAGCTTAGGTACTTGATAAGCAAACATGCACACTGCATTCTAGATTCTAACACTAAACAAAGGAAAATTATCACTAAGCTAATTAGGAACATCACAAGATCTAGATTAACTATATTTAATTAGACTGTATGTTTTGTCTCTGTGTTTTAGATAAGAGATTAGTATAACTATAGCAATGTATGTACAGTCACAGCCAAAATACTTTCGTCACCTTTAATATTTGTCGTATGACAATTTTATAAAAAAAAAGTAATTATTATTTCAGACAATGATAGAACGATCGTATTACTCAGTATTAACGGGGCTGAGTAGTTCAGATGGCAGTCGCTCCATGTAAAATACTGGTATTAAGCTGCATCATTATTATTATTTCATCACCACTGCTCTCAAAACGGTGAAGGAAAACATCGTGAGTAAACCGGCATGTCGTAGAACCAAAAATTCGAAGACATTTGTGACATCTACCAACCCGCACTGGGCCCGCGTGGTGGATTATAGCCCATTCCCTCTCACAGAGAGGAGGAACATTATAGGCTGATTATGCTTATGCTATGCTTAAGCTGCATCCGGTTATACTGGAAGCCGATCGTAACGTAGTTGGGAAAAGGCTACGCAGATGATGGTCTTAGAGCGATTCAAAAGGTTTTAGGCTGGGGTCAATCTGACTTTGCTTAAGGTGTTCGCCATTTTGGCTTTTGTAGTCAAGTGAATTACAATACTTTTCGATGCAATAGTCTACTCAGAATCCGGGCTTGATATAGGAATGATTTTAAAACTGACAAAGGTATAAGTGCTTTGACTGTACAGTCGTCGTAAGTAGGTCGGTCATTAACGCCACAGTTTCAACAGTCATGCTGCCAATTTAAAAGAGAAGAAGATTGCCACATAAGTTTGTAACACAGAAATCATTAATCATCTTTGTTAATATCGCTAATTGGACAATGGAAGTCAAAACATTAAGGAATATTGCGTGAATTTGCCCTACTTTTAAATGGACTCTTGAATTGACCATAATCGACTTTTAAAGAGACCTTGACCACTGAGTTTGTTTTGATGTTTACCTCTGCCTTTGGTCGAGTGGTCGCAAGCACTACTGTTGAGCGTGAAGTTTTGGGTTCGATTCCCAAGTCAAAGTGATATTAGTTTTTTTCGTCAAGAATTTCTCAATACTGCCCCATTGATGGCAATATGCTACTATCACGGGGTACTTAATCATAACTAGTTTGATGGGGGTGTACCTACCCATAGGTACACCTCTGCCTAACTTTTCGAAAACAGAGGTGATGTTCGGTATGTTAAAAACCGGCCAAATGCGAGTCCGACTCGCGCATGAAGGGTTCCGTACCATCGTAGTAGGGGAGCCCTCTTTAATTTTTTTTATTTTATTTGTTGTTAGGTCGGCAACAGAAATATACAGTCTGTGAAAATTTCAATTGTTTACCTATTACGGATCATGAGATACAGCCCGCTGACAGACAGACGGACAGATGTAGAGACGGCCGGACAGCGGAGGCTTAGTAATAGGTTCCCGTTGGTTACCCTTCGGGTACGGAACCCTACAAGCGATCATTTGATCAACCGAAATACGCCCACCGCTTCAAATATTCGATAACAATCAAGAACAATGTGCATCTCTGTTATGAAATCGAAATACCAACACTTCGCACACAGTGGCGGACCTCTCATACAAGCCGAAAAGCCGGGCTTGCCTAACGATAAACAAAAAAAAAAATTAAAAAAAAAAAATAAAAAATAAAAAAAAAAAAAAAAAAAAAAATTAACAAAAAAAAATACTGTCCTGATGCCGATGGGCCATCTATTTTTTATATTTTTAAATGTTTTTTATATTGTTTTATAATGGAATACTTAAAATGTATTTATTAATGTGTTTAAAAATAACATTCTTACAAAAACAAAATAATACTTAGTAATTTTTTGTCAAACAATAATAACATTCGGTTTCCACACAACTATCAATCCATAACAGAAATTATTTTAAATTCGCGCGCTTAAATTCTGATATGCCGGCCGCGATACTCTGGCTCGCTCTAACACTATACAAAAGAAGAGTTGAAAAGTTGAAGTTTAGTGCGTAATACGGCCTACGGTCAGTGACCGAGTGCTAGCTAACGCCGTCTCTTTCTCACCCGCTGGCTTTTACGTGGCTTCTGTGACCTCTCATGTTTCCTAGCAAAATGTGTCCGTTTTTGACAAAAATTTTATGTACTCATGTGAGAATTTGTATCGAGTTTAAAGCTAGGCTTTTCTTTGAATGTGTGCGTGTAAGTCTGTGTAAGTTTGAGAGAGAACGTGTGTGTTCGCGCCGATGCGATGATGCGCGCGGCTATGTGCTTCGTGTTCTTTCAAGTTAGTTCGTATTGTTTTGACCTAGGAATTATGCCAGTAGCACGCGTTAATTATTACGAATGAATGCTGTTTTGAAAATTTTGAAAACAATATTCTAAAGTTAGGTTTTGTTTTGTTATTGTAATTGTGTGAAAGATATCAGCACGATGTGATTTATACCAATGATTTTGCAAGTTATTAATTGATTGTTATAAAGTGGTCTGTGAATGTGAATGTGAATTCGGATATTACCGTCGAAAAGGTATGTAAATATGTTGAGTTACCTCTTTACTTCACTGTTAAAGAAGTCCTAATGATAGTTTTTCTCGGCAATGTATTTTTGTCGCTTTTCGCATATCATTTTGTAGGTAGTTATTTGATAAAGTTCTTCCAAATAAAGAACCATCATCGTAATATTATATCTCTTTGAAATAAGGAAATACGTAAATACGAGTTTAGGTACTTAAAGAGTTGTTCTGAAGAATAGAATAAGTAAATAAAATTGGCTATTATTTATTAGTGATTTATAATGATTTTGTGAGATCATTAACATTTATGTAATATCAAAAACTATCATTTTAATCGACACTATATTGGATTAATAAATTAAGTGTGTACAGCAATAAAATAACAAATCAATAGTGTAAATGCCATCTAGTGGCCATTTTGAATGAAATATTTTGCACGTCAGAATTGTAAACAGTAGCGTAGCGAACTTACTTTGGTGTCACGATTCGTACGTATAGATGGCGCCTTTGTCAATTATGCAAGCGTATTACGATATCGAGACTAGAAATAAAATTATTTCCCAGAACATCGGTAGCTGACTAACTGGGCTTGCCTCCATTCTGACCTAGCGGCACGCCACTGTTCGCACATACGACTCCGTGTCCATTTCACACAATAAGTTAACATGATAGAATCAATTGAAAGAAATGGGTCAGTCGGACTCCGTGCATAGGAGCATAGGTTAGCAATCTGTCCATTTTAATAAACAGCTATGATTTAGATCAGGAACATGTTACTGTTGCGTGTCAAATTGAGTCCAGCTGTAACAATGTCGTATGTGGAAAAAGTACTGATCAATCAAACAAGTGAGCCTATCGCAGTCCACTGGTAGACCTAGGCCCTCGTCAACATGCGCCACAACACTGCCCTCCGCCCTCCGAACCCAGTCTTTTCAAGCCACATTTTCCAGACATGTCCGCTATTTTAGCTCAGCGGCCGATATACGAACGGAATTCTAATAAGTTGCGGCATTTTACAACAATAAGAAAATAAAACACAGAAAATGATACCAAAATAAAATGATATTGAATAAAACAAAATGAATAAATTCAGTTAAATTGTACTGCACCATTTAAAAACAAAACCGGTCGGAACTTTTTTCAAATGAACTTATACTGTCACTTACGGGATATGTTCCGTGATTGTTCATTATTTTGAGCGGAGAGTGACGTGGGAGAGTCGGGAGTGACAGTATAAGTTTAGTTGTAAACCGTGAAAGCTTAAAACAGTGTTTTTCCAAATGTCTGGAAGTTACATCGTGCAATTAATTTCACTTTTATTTTAATAAAACGTGATCAGATCGTTCGTATTCTGATCAGATTAAACTGTTATAATAAACATCTAAACTACCTACATTGTTAAGTTTTTGACATTTATTGTCGGTAAGATGAAATTACGACTTGAATTTGAACGTTTTTTCTGTAGGAGCACTGAACTTATTCATCAAAATGACAATTAGGTAATTTCTAATTGTTCATTCATTATTGTAACTTTTATTTGTTGCATTCCGTTTACTTCGGAACAACCGAATGTCTCCGACCTCTCATCTGACAGTCATTTGACAGATGAGTTATTACGTCACTTCAAGACGTACATATGTCTCAAAACTAGATAACACTGTACACAATATTATCAGTATGGGTGCATACTGATAATATTGTTGATTGCGACAAAGATCGAAATATTCTCAATATCAACAATATCGAGTGTCCTACATAATATTTTGTAATTTAGTTAACCGTAATACGTAAATATGCGATTGCTGATAAAAGATAGAGTGATAGAAATTATTAATAGGTACTTATGACACTTTTCGATAGGCATTTGCATAATATAATGAAATTGGATTGTAATACCAAGTCAAATCAATGTCTTTCTTTATTTTAGAATAGCTCTAGGTGTATTTGCTTTCTCTCGTTTCTTATTTGTCAGTAAATAAATAAAGTTTATTTATAAATATATTGAAACATACTCATCACCTAATATTTATTCCTTATTAACTCACTGCAGTGCAATTTCTCTCACACTTTCATCGATACTTAACACATACCTTAAATATAATAAGACTGACCCCTGATCTTCGTATAGTAATAGCACCCATAAATAAAATAATCACTCGTCATTTCACCACCTAGGTCTCGCTACCGACTCGTTAACCTGAACTATAACATAATAGGTCTTAAAACAACCTTTACAAAATCGATTACATAATAAATTCGACATTTTCTGAATCGATCCCATCTATCTCTCGATATCTCAATTATTTCTATTGCATTTCGTCACGTATATAATTGACACACTCACACATTGACATTTCAGTACATATACATAGACAATTGTGTTGAATGTGTGGTTCATGTAGTCAAGTTAACAAGTTTCGCTCACATATTAGTATTGCGATGGGTTTGTGGTCTAAGTTGTGAGATGTAGCGTGTGTAAGTTACTTTCTTTTGAAAATAAGTGTTTTCTATTATTTGGTAGTGTACACTATTTCTAATCTAAATCTATTTCTGTTTACTGGTTTACTAAGCAAGAGAGGCCAAAACAACAAAATATTAAAATTAAAGGACAAAGTCCCGTTTTCAGAAACACTACACCTAAAAAAAGCGCGTTGAATGTTCAGCTTTCGGCGCTGAGCCCAGCGTTGAAAATCCAACAAAGCAGTTTTACCAAGGCTTTCATTTAAGTACCCTATAGTGTAGTAGTATAGTAATATCCTAATCATCGTCGCATTCCGAAGCGCTGTACGCTATATCTCACGGATCTCGCGCGTATTAAAAAAACAAAACACGCTCTTGCTGACCCTCCCGGAATCCTTACAAAACGCCTAATTACTCCTCTACTTGTAACCTCTCACACGTTTACTCCTCCAACCATCGTACACCAAGTCCCGCTATCCGCCTGTACGCGGGTCGGGCACCGAACCCGCATTATGTCACCGCAACGAGAGTGTTCTTATAAAAGCAACGCTCCTTACGTCATGTGGCGAAACTGTGCTAGTCATTGTAGTTGAACTGAGTGAGACTGTGAGTGAGTCGAGTGAATGATTGGAATTAACACGAGTGTACACAGTATGATCACCTTTCGTAAATTTTGATTTGTTTTGTGTCGCACTAATCTCATTCGTTGAAGCGTCGCATTTTTCGGCCGCGCTATTTTTAGTTTTATGATAAATGATGTTTATTTTGCAAATAGGTTTTTACAAACACTTTTTTTTTAAACCTAGATGAGGCCGGTGTTTTGTACCTAACTACTCTGAGAAGAAGCAGCCAAAAAAAACTCAGAGGTCATAGTCTCTTTTAAGGTCTAGACTAATCTTGGTCAACTCTCATGTGGACTATGCAGATAAGTATCTGAGATGGTCTTTTGAAGAAAGAACCAGACAGATTTGAGAGGACCTGTTCACCTGTCCGATCAGTGCAAGCATTTGTCATCGTGTAGCTCGACTCATAACTCAAGGTGCTCAACGAGTTGTGTTGTGGTAGCCCTGTGGCAATCGCCTCAACTTGTAGGACGTGGCCAAGGGCTTTACTTTATTCATTTCAGCACCACTACTCTCAAGATAGCGAAGAAAACATCGCGAGGAAACAGGTGTGCGCAAAAATTCAAAGACACGTGACATCCACCAACCCGGGCTGGGCCTGCGTGGTGGACACAGTCCTCTCCCTCTCACAGAGAGGCGTTCTGTGTCTCAGCAGTGCAAACATTGTAAGCTGGCTTTCTGCTAAATGAAAAGGTTTAAAGTATGAATAAGATTTTTGTTAGAAGACCGAATATATGTAGATACCTTTGTCAGGGTCATGTCGATGTTATGTTTTAGTCAGTCAAAAGTATCAGTCGGTCTAGGTAAATAGGTACCTTCGTATTGTAGATAAAAGCAGATATCTACCTTTTATCACCTGTATCTGCGTAGGTAAGAACTTTCTAGTGGAAGATACCTTATGAAGAACACTTAACTACAAGTACTTGTTAAATGTTGATAAGAGTAAATCTCTTTGTTACAGAGTTTGTTCGGGGAAGAACTTACTTAATACTATAAATAGGAACAAAATAATCTACGTGTGACGATAGCTACTTAAAAGCGTCTGGCACGGACAGCCTCAAGTAAAGTAGCACATCTTAGGTATATCATGTATTATATTGATTTTTACCGAAACCCCTGTTATTATTATAAATAACATAAAATCTAATAAAGTGTAATGATATGGGGGAGGCCTTTGCCCAGCAGTGGCAAGGCTAATAAAAAAATAAAAAGAAAGTGTAACGAAAGGATCCACGCATTCTTGCAGTAACAAGCAAAAGGTCTAGGTAGTTAAAATCATTCTGATTAGATCATTCCATCCATACGTAAACACACAACGATTCGATTTACACATTATGTAACAATAAAATCAGCTATTCGGTACATTCACAAACCCATCTTCATACATCACACACCATGCACCATAAAATCTACATAAAGCGAAACATATTAAATTTCTCACAAAACATTAATAAATTCGTAACAAGAACTAACACAAAACTCCACATACGCATCACCCAAGATATTTAAATCACTAGACGTGCCCTCATCATTCTAAGGTCACTCGAAAATATTGAACTCACATATCCGTATCATTCGTATGAGTGAGCGAGAGAGAATACTATTCGAATGTTGCGAAACGAAACCAAAATTATTTAAATTTTTGACGCGGTTGGATGAATCTTACTATTACAATCTTTACTCAACATAACAACACCAAGCAATTGGGATTATCCAATCGGATGCGGATATGTAGAAAATGTAGGTACATTGAAAATTAGCAATGGAACCGGTCATTAAATATGCATTTACTTGTCACACTGTAAATTGATAATTCTACAAAATGTCAGGTTACGACATTTTGCTTGATGAGCGTTCGCGTCGAGTCGTGACAAATAGGTATAATGCGAAAGTCTTGTAGGATAACGAGCTGGGATTGAAGTAAAGACTATTGAATTTAGGTTGCTATAATATAACCAACAACATCACGCCTGTAATCCTCGAAGGGATAGGCAGAGAAGTACCTAATAGTACATTTTGCCAGTTCTGTGTAAGTCCCATGTAATATGCGAGCCTATTGCCATCAACCGGGCACGAATCCAGACTCCGTGGCGGCTACTGAGAAATTCTTGATTGAAAAACCCAATAACACTTTGCCCGACCTGGGAATCGAACCCAGGACCTTATGCTCAACAGTGGCGCTTGCGACCACTAGACCAACGATGCAGTCTATACTTACTTTATTATACTTATAATAATAATATTTTATTAATTTACAACATTGTCTTCTCAACGTCTTGAAATATTTTCGAAAGGACATGGTGATATTAAGCTGCACCAAATATCCTAGCACAAAATTTCAATGACATTATTGTCAGCGAGGAATTCGATAGAAATTGGCACTAAAATATTTTGACTCCTATAAAACTGATTCACTAGGTGACTTATTACAATTCGCATTACATTTCATGTTTTATTGACAGTTCGACATTATTTATCTAAAGTTCTACAGAATCAAGTTAAGCCGAACCTTATCGGGACATTCATGCAGTTTCAAAACTTCTTACTCAACATCTTTTCTCTGATCAGTTACCAGAAAATGATAAACACGAAAGATCACTGACCTCTTACATAAACAAGGACGCGGGAAAAGTTAAATCGCAAAGCATTAATTTAATTTATATTTTACGTATGACAACACTCATGCATCTGTCATTGAGTCGAAATGTCATAATTTATTAAAGAAATTGACATTAGAATGCATAAAAATGTCATCGATATTCTAATATAATGCATATTGTAATCATAAATTATGTTTAAATTTTATTTAATATGGTAAAGATTATGCTTATGGGATTGGTTTAGTAGCAAAGTCTGATTTATGGCTGTTTCTTTGTATTTGACACGTTTTTTTTTAAATTAGTTGTATGATTGTAATCTGTATCAATTCTGGAGGTGTTATCTTTATTACAATAATTAGCTTTTGATTGTTGTCATAATAATAGCCAGTAATTGCGAACACGCAGTAAACCATCGTGATTTTTATGGCCTTCTAATAGTAGTAGTAGTTTTAGTAGCACTGTCATATAAGATCGTAAACATCTGAAACAAGGCATGATAGTGCATAAAACTAACCAGAAATCAAAACCGAAATCACCTGTTTAACGACATACCAAAATGCCCATTGTCCTTTATGTTTTCTTTACGGGAAGAATCGGTATAGAATTGTGATATTTGCGTTCCTTTCTTTTACCAAGAACCACAAGGCCACATAATTTTATTAATCAACTTTAACCCATTACAAAACTCGAATGAAAAACTATCAAAATATGCTCATTGGTAAAAGTTACACCAGACAAAAGGATATTGCGATTATATGAATAAATATAATTAATCGCGCGACCATGTCGCAATTGTTGGCGACAGTTGCGCAAACGCAACATTATCCAATGAATGTTGGAGACGTTACTTTGTGAAATTGATTGTGTAAGGATTAAATGTTTAAACATATGTTATTGAGACGTTACATACTAAACTTCGCAGATTATAAGCAAACGTTGAAGAAGATTTCTTCTTTCTTAATAACACAAAATTCCTTATAAGTGGTTCATAGGATTAAATGAGCTGTTCATCAGGATTAATACCAATACGAAATACCTCTAAGCGATTCAGAATAACATCATCGGAAGCAATTCTCCGAATCCGCCCGAAGCTAAGACCATCAAAATTCTTTTAAACATCAATAATTTTAATAAGAATTTCCTAAAACAAAGACATAGCGCCTAATAGAATCAATTAATATAAGCTAACGTATTCAACCTTTAATCCTGAGCTAACGTTAATAGAACCATAAAAGTAGAGAACTTACTCAATCAAATAAACTATGCAGGAACTTGTGTGTTGTAATGAGTATGTCTGCAACATCAAGGGGTATTCCTCAAAGCGCAACTATTTTTAAGCGCAACCAACTAAGCGCAACTAAATTATTCCTCGAAGCGCAACCATTAGTTGCGCTCACAAATTAAAATTAAAAATATTATATGTTTATTCTTCGAAGCGCAACCATGATAAAACATAGAGAGAGGTATGATGGATTCATTATTTTTTCTATCATGGTTGCGCTTTAAGGAATAAACATATAATACAATATATTAATTTGAATTTGCGAGCGAAACTAATAGTTGCGCTTCGAGGAATAATTTAGTTGCGTTTAAAAATAGTTGCGCTTTGAGGAATACCCCAACATCAAGTTTAACGCTAGCTTTGTGGTATAAGGTTTTAAGATTTTATTACAGACTGCTCGCAAACTGCCTTAGAGACAATATCGGAGACCGTAGACTGTGGCATGAGGAAAACATTGAGGTAGATTACAATATTACATACGTAATGTAATCAGTAATCCCGGAATATATATTCTCGAATTATCTTAGGGTTATGTCTCTTAGAAGTTTGGTACATTTTAAATATGGGTGTGAAGTCGAGAAAAAGAGGTTCACCTATTAATCTTCCTTCTTCTTCATTCTTACAAGAGTATCTAGAGAGATTTTTGCTGTTGAAAGTTATTGTAAGTTTTTACTTTTTACTAGACTTCGTTGGTCTGCTCGCAAGCGTGACTGCTGAGCATGAGGTCCTGGGTTCGATTCCCAGCTCGGGCAGTGTTTTTGGGCTTTTCCATCAGGAATTTCTTAGTAGCAGCCACGGAGTCATGATTCGTGCCCGGTTGATGGCAATAGGCTGGCCCCCTATTACATGGGACTTAAACATAACTGACGAAATATGGGTGTACTATTATGTGCACCTCTGCCTAATCCTTCAGAGATTATAGGCGTGTTAACGGAACAGTTCATGTCTATTGTCTATGGAGAACCTAACCTACATATTCTTTCCTATGATAATAAACACATGCTTGTAATAACATCCTTTTAAATAATTTACTATTACTAGTCCATTTTTATTATTATAATTATCCTTTATACCATTATTCTATCAGTCCAATACATATTTCACAAATGGTATTTTAATTAATAAATCAAAGCCATTATCTTCACATTCGTACAATTATTTCCCCTCATTATTTATGTTTTATAAGGTCATTTCCAGATTACAGCATTGCTATCTGTTCCGCAATAAACACAATTATTGCAGTCTAAAGTCTGCTAATCTTGTGAACAAATCTGTGGCGTATCGATTGTGATAACATTTTATGATATTTTCGTCTATATTTGAATTAATGTGGACGGTCAGGCGAGTAAAGGAAGATCATACAAAATGGGGTCGAATGTGTGAAAGATATTGACTGCACTTTTACCAAATTCTACTTTCATTCAATTTACATTGACTCACTGAGAAGTATGAAAGGTGATGTGGCTAGAAAAGAGACGACTACTGAGATTTCGGTTAACAGAGAATAATGTATGGAAAAAGAAGACATGTTGCACGACCTCAAACAAACTGAGATAAGAGTGGGACGAGTGGACGATGATGATTTTCGCCTACATTTGTGTTCCTGAGCTAGAAGCAAAATAAGGAACGTAGTTTCAAGGGTTATTAAGCCAGCTTTGATCATTCAGAGATTCACAAATGCGTAATTAATGTAGAACATTGGTCTAAAGTCCAAGTGTTTTGTTTGGAAAATGAAAATTTACATCCTCATTGTCCTTATCACAATTTATTGATACAGTCCTATTGGCTACTGTTTTGGTCGTGTAGTGGCAATTCAATGATAAGAGTTTATTATTAATACTGTGAAAGTAATACTAATCTTCTTCGGAAGCATTGCCTTTGTTTAGTTTCACAGTATTCTGAACTTGATTTGATTCGATTTGATTCAATACCATTTGTACTTAAGCATCTCGTCTGAACTGCATTAAACCCCAATCCACCTTTCATCATCTGCTTAGCGTTCTCATAACTTTGTTTTGGTCGACTTCAAGTCTGACCAGATGCAGTTGATTCCCAGTATTTAACTCTGAGCGGCTGCCTATCTGAGATCCACAACTCTGTTACGACCGGTGCTTGGTTACCCCTAAACTGTTTTAGATCTTAAAAAATGTGTTACCCTTGACGTCTTACAAACATTGGCTTGTACAAGATAAGGATACATTATCAACCTTATCTATTAGAGCGTTTATATTCTTACGAGGTGAAGGCGCATGAACCTGTTTATGCACCGACCTCGATATTACGCGGTAATGTTATTGTTTTATTTAATATCGCTTTTGCATTAATACTCACTGCTTGCATAAATGTATTTATTGAATTCTTTGGAATTATAGCATTTATTTCTGTATTCTTGGTATTGGTATTGTTACTTTTGTAAGTTTATTTGGAACAGGAAATTGTTGTAATACTCCTCATCTGGGCTTGAGTTGCTACCGTTTGTGCAACTGTTAATAGTTGCATCATTGATGTTGTTATGTAGGATGCACTTTTGACCGAAATATGCAATATTTTTATCTTGACTGCATTGTCGGTATGGTGGTCGCAAGCGTGGCTGCTGAGCATGAGGTGTTGGGTTCGATTCATATTTTCGTCTCGGGCAAATTGTTATTAGTTTTTCCTATGAGGAATTTTTTAGTAGAAGTCAGTTTCGATTTGTGATATGTCGCCTCCTACCCATTACTTGGGACTTAAACGTGAAGAAATGAAAGCCCCATTTAATCTTTTTTTTTATATCTTTCTCTTCTTCTTTTGTAGCTTCAAAGTAACCCGTCTCAAACAAAATTTTATTAACTACAGAGAAACGAGAAACACTTCCGTATATTTTTAGCAGCAGCCATATCAAGTATTTTACGATTATTTATCTCACACTTATCTCCATATTAGATAAGTTTGCTTCCTACGCCGTGGCGTTATCTTTGTTTTTGTATCCGAATAACGGTCGGGTCTAGTGTTGCAGATTGGCAACTTTGTGACTCAGATCATCATGTGTAGAAGGATAGGTGGACATAAAACTTGTAATTTATAGCTTTTGAGAGCAAATATTTTAGGAAACATACTCAAATACTCCATGTATAATATTCAGCAGCATCTCCTTGGATGAAAAGTGGACTCCGATGTAGTTGAAAATTAATAAGATGCTGATAATTTGTTTCGTAGGGATTGAATTTACATTGTCAGTCTTTCAAGTTAATGTTTAATGCATTAGGTACTAATTTTAAACCACTTGAAGACAGGAGAATAAAGCTTTCAAAACCTTCTTCCGTCCTTCACGATATTATCAAGGAAATTAAACATATTTTTACCAAACAACATTGTTAGACAGTAGCGAAGGGTCAATTTTTGTAAGAGGTAAGCCGGAGTACAAATCTTTAATGTGATTATATTATTTGTCTACTAGCTGTTGCCCGCGACTTCGTTCGCGTGGAAATTTTGGTGTGCATGTATGAGACAGCCACGTTGGTCTAGTGGTCGCAAGCGCGACTACTAAGCGTGGGGACCGATTCCCGGGTCGGGCAGTGTTAAAAAAAATATGTTTATTTCAATTACATAAAGTTATCACACACATGATTTGGAAGATCACCTTTTAAGCAAGGAGATGCTTGTTTTAGGGGGCATCCATTAATTACGTGAGGCGATTTTTCGACCCCCCTCCTCCCCTGGTGGGATGTCGTGAGATTTGGCTTGACCCCCTCATCTCCCTCCTAATCTCACGTGAGATTTATTAACATGAGATTGGGTGATATTTGGCGCGAATATGGATTTGTGCCCGGTTGATGGCAATAGGCTCACCGCCTACTACATGGGACTTCAATATAACTGGCGAAATGTGTGTGTACGATTAGGTACACGTCTGCCCAAACCTTCGGGGCTTTAAGGCGTGACGTTATGTTATGTGTGAGAACTGACTGCCAGATCAAAAGGTGATAATGATAAAACGACTTTCATACAAACTTGCGAGAGCCCTTAGACCTCCTTAATCCGGCCCTGTCGTAAAATGCATTCTTAGCGGACGTCTACTAACTATAAACTACCTGCCTGCCAAATTTAATCTTTATACGTCAAGCGGTTTTCGACCTTTCGCTTTCATATATTTAGATAGATTTCTCATAATTATACCTGTCTTTCAGTACCAAATTTTTAGTGCAAAGAGTAAAGACAAAAGGAAACAAAAACTGAATCAAACAAACAAAGTCACCGACTTCTGAAGCTAAAGTTATTTTTCACTTTTTCGTGTTTTTGAAGGCGGTTTTATTTTTTGCAAAAAAGTTTTTTATTTTTCCATTTTTAGTTGTAATCTATACATATAAAATTCAAAGTCCTGACTGACTGACTGACTGACTGACTGACTGACTGACTGACTGACTTATATATCAACGCACAGCCCAAACTACTGGTCTTAGAGACATGAAATTTTGACAGTGTACTCTTTGTGAAGAGTAGGTATCCACGAAGAAAGGGTTTATCGAAATTCCACCCCTAAGAGGGTGAAATGGGGTATTGAATTTTCTATGAAACTTTTTATTCTCTGAGTCAATTGACTTGAAAATATGTCTACATATACTTCAGTTAAAATGATGAGATACGTGTATCACAGTTTTTCCAAAATCATCCCCCAATTTAAAATTCGATGTCCTGACTGGCTGACTGATACATCAACGCACTGCCCAAACCGCTGGTCCTAGAGACATGAAATTTGGAGAATGTACTCTTTGTGGAGAGTAGGTATCCATTAAAAAACGGTTTTTTGAAATTCCACCCCTAATAGGGTGAAATGGGGTTTTGAATTTTCTGTGAAACTTTTTATTCTCGGTTCGATTGACTTGAAAATTTGTGTACATACTCTTCAGATAAAATCCAGTAAATCCGATGTCCAATCTCAAACCAAGATATCAATATTTCACGTATCTAATTTAATTGATATAACTTGAAACGAATAATTGCAAGTTATAAGCAAGTACATGTAAATCTATGTATGTATTATAGATAGATACATAGATTACTTATTATCCAGAAGTACGATCCCGTGGGCAATTCTCTAACTCCACGCGGGCGAAGCCGCGGGCATAAGCTAGTATCCTATACAATTAATATTTGCTATGCATTTATTTTATATTGTCAACAAAAATAAACAAATCTGGTTATACTGCACACATCTGTGTACACCCTCGGAGCATACAGGCGTTATGTTAGGATATTGTGTTAACAATAAACATCTAAGCGATTGCAGCAATCACGGCAGATTTGCTGCCTAATTTTGTTGAGTTCCATTGTACCTATATCTCCGAAGATCAGCATCAGATCTTCACCAAATTTAAACGGGGCCAGCGCCGCCGAATAATATTCTTCCAAATAAAAAAGAAATCATTGAAATAGGTTCTCTATTGGCAAAGGTATAGCTGAACTTACACACAATGATGATTACCAGGCATAATGCCTGCGAGTATGTGTGCCTATACAATTTAGAAAATTCCCTTGATTTCTCCAGGATCCCAACATCAGATCCTGACCTGATGACCATGGGACCACATGGAAAGTATACTGTATCAATCAATGCCCATAAAATTTGAGGGTTGCCCTTAATTTTCCTGGGACCCCATCATCAGATTCTGACTTGATGACAATGGGACCACCTCAGGAGTATAGACTTTCGAATAAAAAAAGGATTTTCAAAATCGGTCGACGATTGGCGGAGAAATCGGTGTACATTAAAAATACATACAGTCGAACGTAGAACCTCCTCCTTTTTTGAAGTCGGTTAAAAATTATCAAAGGAGTTTTGGTGAAACATTAGATAACCGTTAACAATACATGTCATGGTAATAGGCTTATCCCCAACAAAATGGAACAGGGCATACCTAATTATCAAAATGTGGGTGCACTGTACACATCTGCGTAGCCCCTCAGAGCATACAGGCGTGATATTATGTTATGGTGTTGTGTAAACAATAAACATCCAAGCGATTGCAGCAATCACGACAGATTTGCTGTCTATTATTGAATAGTTTCATTGATATCTCCGAAGATCACCATCAGATCTTCACCAAATAAAAAATGGGACCATTGCGGAATAATATTCTTCCAAACAAAAAAAGAATCATCAAAATCGGTTCACAATTGGCGAAACTAAAACCTATTTACGTAAATTATTTTTATCATAGAAATCGCGCATGAGGTTACCAACTAAATTTTAAATATTAATATCTTTTGCGTCTGTTGGTCGATTTTGATGAAATAAACGCTAAATAATACCCAGAACAATGTTTCTTATTTTGTAATATTTCGATTTTGAATACAATGAGGGGTTTTTACGTGATGCGCGCACAAACGAACAGACAAACCGACAAACCGACAAACAGGCGAAAATTTAAAAAAATATTTTTTTACTTTCTACTACTTATTTCTAGCACCTTCCAGTGATTTTTTTGTAAAAATATGGAATGTACAGACACGGAAAGTCTACGATTTTATTATATGTATAGATTATAACTTGCTTCGGTAAAGGAAAAAACGCGAGGAAAGCATGCCTGAGAGATATTTCTCGACGGTTTGTAAAGCCAAGTGAGAGACCCATGTGCGGCATAAAAACTCTGTCACCAGGTGAGCCACTAACCACACGATAAAGAAAGAATACATTTAATAGAGCCTTTTCCCCGTGGGGGTAAGCAGAACACCACCAGCTACTTACTCCTCCTTATTTATTCCTTTCGCTTCGTCCACGTTTATTGTCGGTTTAGGGTGGCCCCACTTGGCCTTTCTGAAGAACATCTTCAATAAGGGCAGTGTCTATCAGTTAGATTATTCGGTGGTAAAAGGGCAATGACAAAATCTCATCATTTAAAATACGGCTGGGAATAGAAACTTTTAAAGGTCAGAGTAACAAAAGATGGCCCAAAACGCCCACTCCTTACAGCTTCCTATATCACTTACATCCTACGCACGAGTTAATGTGAACCATGTCAGTTAAGGTTAACTTACCTCAAAATAACTATTTTGGTACTTTTGGTTGTATACATAGAGAATCTTTGAGACTGGACGGCAAGGGCAGGTATCCACTTACATAGTTGGGAAAAGTTTTTGTGCGATTAGTGTCTTTTCTTGTACCCTAACCTTAGCCCCCTGTACCCTAACCTGCATCGATGATCGTTCGTAGCCATCGTTTTTGTTTTTCAAGATAACTGAAAAAAAAAATCCAGGTTCTGTGAGTGCCGTTAGCAATCAGGTGGTAAATTAAATGATTTTGAGTATAATTATCATTACTATTAATACTAACGGGATATTTACCATGTTTACTGTTTGTTATGAGTTCCCGATATTATTTTATTATTATTACTATATTTTTTTTTTTTTTTTGTATTTTTTTGTTTTTTCCGTTGTTTATAATTATCATTTTCCAGTATTTACAACGGCTAAAGTACTCTATCTCACAGTCAAAAATCCACCGTGTGGTGTATTTACTTACTTGTTACTTTCTAGTAGCTACCACAAACGTATTCATATCTTTCAAGTTTACGTGACATTTTCGCAGACATACATGGAATAATCGTGCAAGTGCACAGACTGGTGCGACACCAACTTTGTCGGCAAACTAAGGCGATCCATTGCCCCAGCACATACGTGGCTCACAGTTTACGGTTCACACTGTTCATTGTAGTAGACGATGCCTTAATTATTAAGCTAAGTTTCCTTGTTTTCCTGTCATTTATAATGATTACTAGCTTATGCCCGCGGCTTCGCCCGCGTGGAGTTAGGGAATTGCCCACGGGATCTTACTTCTGGAATAATAAGTAATCTATGTATCTATCTATAATTATTACGTACATAGATTTACATGTACTTGCTTATAACTTGCAATTATTATTATAAAGTTATATCAATTAAATTAGATACGTGAAATATTGATACCTTGGTTTGAGATTGGACATCGGATTTACTGGATTTTATCTGAAGAGTATGTAAACAAATTTTCAAGTCAATCGACCCCGAGAGTAAAAAGTTTCACAGAAAATTCAAAACCCCATTTCACCCTCTAAGGGGTAGGAATTTCGAAAAACTGATACTAACTCTTCACAAAGAATACACCCTCCAATTTTCATATCTCTGGGACCCGCGGTTTGGGCTGCGCGTTGGTATATCAGTCAGCCAGTCAGGACATGGAATTTTAAATTGGGGGATGATTTTGTGATATCTCATCATTTTAACTGAAGTATATGTAGACACATTTTCAAGTCAATCGACCCCGAGAGAGTTTCACAGAAAATTCAACACCTCATTTCACCCTCATAGGGGTGAAATTTCGAAAAACCCTTTCTTAGTGGATACCTACTCTCCACAAAGAGTACACTGTCCAAATTTCATGTCTCTAGGACCAGTGGTTTGGGCTGTGCGTTGATGTATCAGTCAGCCAGTCAGGACATTGAATTTTAAATTGGGGGATGATTTTGAAAAAAACTGTGATACACGTATCTCATCATTTTAACTGAAGTATATGTAGACATAATTTCAAGTCAATCGACTCAGAGAATAAAAAGTTTCATAGAAAATTCAACACCCCATTTCACCCTCTTAGGGGTGAAATTTCGAAAAACCCTTTCTTAGTGGATACTTACTCTCAACAAAGAGTACACTGTAGAAATTTCATGTCTCTAGGACTAGTGGTTTGGGCTGTGCGTTGATATATATGTCAGCCAGTCAGGACATTGAATTATAAATTGGGGGATGATTTTGGAAAAACTGTGATACACGTATCTCATCATTTTAACTGAAGTATATGTAGACACAATTTTAAGTCAATCGACTCAGAGAATAAAAAGTTTCATAGAAAATTCAACACCCCATTTCATCCTCTTAGGGGTGAAATTTCGAAAAACCATTTCTTAGTGGATACCTACTCTTCACAAAGAGTACACTGTCCAAATTTCATGTCTCTAGGACCAGTGGTTTGGGCTGTGCGTTGATATATAAGTCAGTCAGTCAGTCAGTCAGTCAGTCAGTCAGTCAGTCAGGACTTTGAATTTTATATGTATAGATAGAATAGTGACTGTGCCATTTTTCAAAGGGAATCCGGTAGGAATCGAGTTGTATGGAACCTTCGCCACTGTTGTTAGGTCTAATACACTACACTCAAACAATTAAAACCCCCTAATTTCTCAAACATCAACAACACAAACCAAACAAAAACACTAACCACACACTGACCTATGAAACACCTAAAGCAATATTTCATACGACCCCGTGGGTGTTTGTATTAGCTCCATGTACGGAAAGATAAGCAAATGCAACGCCCACTGCCTTTCATAATACATCCTCGGTAATAAGCCTTAGTGCTTGGCGAGTAATGGAACGCACTTATGATTTTGTTGCCGATTAATTATGACGCGAGAGGTTCTCAATCTCTCAATGTGTTTGGCAGATTTTATCTTGTAAGCCTGAAGGTGTTGGTGTTGATTTGTATCTTTGTTTGCATCATGAGGAGCATTAGGGTGGCTTGTAATGCTGATTTTTGGTTGTGGAGTGGGTGTGCTGCTAAAAATAATAGCTCAAGTATTTCTTAAAATCGCATTGTTGTCATTTTTGACTTCCTAATGTTCTTTTTCATAACGTTCATCTTATATGGCTCTTAAAGTCTTAGTCTTCATTTTGTTATATGCTTTTTCGGTGATACGATAGTAATCAACATTATGCTTAGAATTTTAGAACTATTATTTTATTTTCTCTAAGTGGCTCAAGAGGTATCTAGAATATAGAAAAGTACAATTTTCCTCGAAATGTTGGGAGCCAGCGCCTTCTGCCTCTACAATATGTCAAACCGTCTTTACTTCATCATACATGCAACTCTATAATATGAAGCCATTTCAGACTATACATATGAATGCAACCTTTACATTTTGTTGTCTTTGCATGTAAATTATATATTAAGCTATGTTTACGATTTGCAAATAAATACATAACATATAAAATCTAAATATTTAAGTGTCGGGACGTAAATTATAGGTTTTAGAATGTTCATGCTCGATTCATTTCGCAATGTTCTATGAAATCACTTCGCATAATTCATTATGGATACCTCTAATGATATTTCAAGGTAATTCGGATCAGTAGATTCCATTCGATGCATCTTGCCATGTCGCTCGCCATCGCATGGAAGTTGTGTAGCAATCTCGAATCTATTATAAATATGGCTACATTTCTACATAATTGAACTATCTTAGATCTACCTGATAGTATGCCAATTAAGGACTGGAAAGGTTATGCACAAGCACATGTTGCGTGAGTTGTAACAAAAAATACCAGGTTCTTGCAGTGTTTATACTAAATGTATAATAATTAAAGGCCTTACTGTAGACGTCAATTCCGATAGTTAAATAACAAAAACTAGTAATAAAGTTCCTTTGATCTATAAAGCAGAATTCAATATCTCTAAACACAAAGACTACTGCAATTTGAGTCAAGATTAAAGGCTTGGCCGTGGAATGTACAGACCGCGGCATGAACATTTCTATTAAAGCTAATATGCGGACAAAAGAACCTATAAAGCATTATCTACTACCTTCACATCTCTATCGGTAAGCTCAAATTAATATTCATGGAAATAACATAGTAATGGCATGAAAGAGAAGTGGACCGGAGCGCAATGACGTCTTCAATTTGATTTATAGTTGCTAGTACAGACGGTGACCTAGTGAAATCATTTGATATGGTAATTGGTAATGCTTCTAATCCTGTATAACTTGGAAAGGTAGACCGTTTTATTGTGGAGATAGCAAGCGGTGAGCGAACCTTCGATATTTATCATGACCTACATCGAAATTGTATTGATGAGTCTCCAATATATCATCAGATCTCATCCCATCCCTTAAAAAATCTTGCTAGGATCGTGGGTTGATTTCTGAATTCAAAATAGACTCCCGAACAAATCTCGTCTTCAGAATCTATTAACTGTTTAGATCGTGTGCCGAATCCCGTGATCGTGTTCCTAATCGACGCTAAATATAGCGTGCGGTCATGTTAACGCAATTATTGTTGGCACAGCTTCGCGCATCGTAAAGGACAACGAACGAGGTTTAGACGAGAACTTGTTGGTTTAAGATGCTATATATCATCACCATCCACGGCTCCGACTTCCCTCACTGCTGGGTATAGGTCTCTCTTGCTTGTGAACAATAATAGATGGTGTAAGTAAGGTGAGCAATTTGGAAGACAGCCTTGTGTAGTCAGCCTGTGTTATGTAACGAAGAAAAAAACCTTAAAACTATGACTATACACGTAACGTTGTCGGTTCTTGTAATGTTTTGACGTTCAAAAAGTGTTGCTTCTCTAGCCTTATATCAATGAAGGATGGGATACGTTTTGTAAGCACCGTTATCATAGAGTTCTAACTTATCTTTCTACGGGTATAGGATCATCATCAATGGTGTGAAATGTATGATTGTTTCTATAAAAATATTTAAAGTAGGATGTTATTGATTTCGCCGTTAGTGAAATGGACTTGAATGGGTTTCCCTTTCTCATGATGGTGATTTTCTTATGAACATAGCAAGTTAAGAAAAAATGATCTTAAAGAACAGGAAGCAAAGCAGTCTTAAAAACTACGCACAAAGCAGTCTAAACTTTTTTCTAAAAATATCACAATTTGCATACAAATATCTTATTATCAAACTTTAGATAAAAAAAGCATTAAAAAGTAACCAAAAAAGCTTAAAACGATATGACGTGCTTCGGACATGGTCGCTTATTTAACTTCAAACAATATTACAAAACTGTCCATCATGCTGCATAAAAATTCAATTGGATATGATAAAATTCGCCTCGGGCGTTCTCCAAGGCTCCATCTTGGGACCGGTTCTTATCATACGCTACAGTTACAATTCCAGAGAAATTGCTTTGACATTATCTTCCCAGGTTATCTGGAGGTCAAATGTCAGAATTCTAGTTTTATAATCACCTTGATCATTTGTGTTTTAACTACGTTGTTAATTAATGTTGACTTAGGATTTTTTTAGATTTGAAAATTAATAGATAAAAGACGATCAAGAAATCAAAATCAAAGCTATCGATTAAATAAAGAGATAAAATCAACTCCGTTATTATTTTTCATCAAGATACATTTTTATTGACAGAAAGATTAGATTGATTGGGTTTAACACCTCAATATAATTATGTATATCTGTTTTACTAATTCTCTTAGCTAACATTTCTTAATTCTAATATTGGTTCTTGTGTATCAAGTTGTCGATCAACCAGATTGAAATCTTATGATTGCAGTTCGCCGATACGATCTTATTTCAAAACGTTTTATTTCTTGTGAAGTTCTTGTAAATAATGTAAAAAAAAGATATACATTGCGGTTACAACTCTCGTTTGTTGCCTTACTATCTACAAATACTTGTATTTCGCAATAAATATTGCAATGCTATGGTGTGTGGCTTGAAATAAGTAAGTAACAATCACTTCGACTTTATCATAATAATTTGCAGACTTCATAATTATGAGAACGGTATTATTATTTTTAACCTTGCTCTATTGTTTGTGTTTTCAGTAAACTGTGTTGACTCAGAAGAGGTTTTTTTGATAGTAGAAGTTTTTTCAACACTATATAGTGCAGTGTTAATTAGCAAAGATCTTACCCGTTAGTTGCCGTTACTTTCCAACCAAAAAAGGCGTCCGAGACATTACATAAGGTAAAAGTACGAAGACTGTAGACTTGTAGAGCCAACACGTCAAACCAATTTCAAATACCAAAAACAAAATCAGTGAATGCAAAATAAAAACTCGGTGATGCGTCACAAAACCGACTAACAAGCAAATAGGAGGCTTTTGTAATTTATGGTCATGCTCTGTTAACCGACAACACTACTCCATAGTCTATGGTCAAATATGGCGGACGAAGGGCAACGAACCCGTACAACCGTACACGGCGAAAATTAACATTCACTATAGTTATTTTAACATCATTAGCGTAGATCAAATATGAGTTTCAAATTACCGAACGTATTCTTTATTGGGAGTTGCTTTTGAATTTTTTAAGCTCCGTTGTGTAGCTTTCAGTCAATGATCTCCTATTATGTCCTTTATCTCATCCACGTTTCTGTTGTCTGCTATATTCAATTGTTCTCCGCAATCACAGATAGATTCGTATTGTCAAATATTCGGTCCATTGAATTAATTTAATTTGATGTATTGACCATCGATTGCATTTACGTAAGCCAGTTGCATTCTAATACATTATATCATTTGATACGAATGACTTATGGCGGTTGTAACTTTTCATCAGCTTCTGTGCAACACAGAGTAATATTTCGTGAAACCAGTTCTTGGTATCTAGTATAATTTAGTGGCTGACATGCCATAATCACGATGCATTGTACGGGCAGTTCTAATCTGACAAAAAACTGGCGGACCGTTACAAAATGCTACCGTAATGGCTGAACTGTGCCAGTTGCTATTCCATGGTTGTGTAGACGATATGATTATTTCACACCATCATTCCCTTTCTGTCCGGCCTTCATCTGATATTTCAACTTTGTTATTTCATACTTAATTGACTTTAGCAATCTTGAATGATTCTCTTTCTATGATTGCGTTCATTATTGTTGAATATGTATAATCTTTTTCTACGTCAGCTTGTGAAGTTATGTTGTTGTCTCGAAAACAGAAAAATTGTGTTATCCAGTAAACGGCTCACATAAAACAAACACATAAACGTTTTATTTTGTCTGATACACCTAATTTGTATTTTATTGCTCCGATAACCTTATGGCTATCACGGATTCAATTAAATAAAATAGTTAATTATTCAATCTATTTTTGATTGGCATTTAGCACAGCTTGAAGCAATATTTGTTTTTACGAATCAGATATAATTGCCACTAGAATTGAGCATTGGGAAACTTAATTTATGTATAGGTGTAATTATATTAATATGATTTGAACCAATTATTTCGGCTGAGCTGAATGATCTCAATAAAGTTACGTAAGAGGCTCTCGCATCACTTACAAGAGCTCTGTATGAAATATTCAACAATAGCGGAGGCTTCGCTTAGTATTCAGGCTACGTTTCTGTATCAACTGACGCAACACGAGATACCAGGGTACAAGCACTTACAAAATTGTTTAAAACCCTTTATATCACGATGATCTTATCTGAGTCATGAAATAGAAACTTGATTTTTGAAATCGTCATGTTTTTCTATTTAAAATGTAACGAGACATGTTCTTAAGGAGGTTGTGTGTCAGCTGCAGTCAATTATTTAACATTCGGAACATGTTTCTGGATTGAAGGAAATGTATTATTCTGATGTCTGTCCGCGATAACCTAGCATGTTATCGTCTTTGTGCTTTTGCAATCTTTAGACTCCTTACATTGATGTTTTATGTGTTGTTGTTGTATGTTTCTGATTTTGGAGTAGATTAAGTTTCTATCCATATTATATCAGTTAGAGGAATGTGTTTGTCAACCTACTGTGTATTGATTTCCTCTTGAAAATACATTTTAGTATCTAGACCTCTTAAAATAGCCCCATCTTTGTCGTTATTAATTTTATCTGAATACTAAAGAATATTTAGGAGTGTAGCGCTTTCAGTTTCCAGCTAAAACCTAATTTGCATAAATGCGTCACAGCCTCATATGGCTTTACTTGCTCTTAAAGGTATTAAGCGTGAATAATTGACACCTACGTTTAATCATCTCTATTTGTTTTACTAGGCATAAGAATATTAAGTGTTCTTTAGTTTCTCTCTTTCTTTCAATTTATAACTTCGCTGCTTCAATGGCGAGATGATTTGGTATTTTATAGAAAAGTAATTCCTATTAACTATTTGAGCAGCTCTTTTCGAAACGTTAGCTATAACGTTAAATCTCTCATCAGCCGTATCATAAAATATCTAATACTTTTTCCGAATCAATTGAAAATTCTACCGTATCAAATAGACCATTGTTTAGCCAAGAGAAAATAATCGTAAACTCTAACAAATAAATCTTTTTCGTGCCTTCAGCAACATTTTCACAGTCTGGGCCACTTTCTTAAACGATTTATACAAACCATAAGGTTTCGCTCAAAGCATCAATACGACTAATGTGGCATGTTTAAGACATCTCGCTTCATTAAAGTGCATTGTTTATTGGTATTTACTGCCTTTATTGTGTGAGATACTGCTACCAGCCGGGGCTAAATTGGGACCTGGGACACTCGGTATGGAAAGACAGAAATACCACTCCAATACCACGTGGACACTGACATCTGTTGAAGCAGTATACCTTTCTTGATTTAATTTGGATTGACACCTCCGCCGTTGACTTCTTCTTCTTGTCCTGGTGTCTCTCCACCACAAGTTACTGAAGGCCATCAACACCGAATATTTCTTTGTCCTTTGCGAGGTGGAACAGCTCAGCAGCACTCGTGATTTCGGTCCGCTTATGTTTTCCCGCTATTTTAACATATGCCATTAACAGCTCAATCTATAGTTCAAAATACATGTGTTCTAGACATTTATTTGTTTCTTTCGCTGTCCTCGTCAAGACTTCTGAACATTTCCCTATGGTGTCCTTTTATAGTGTTAAAGGTCTGACTATCATGTCTATCGGATCTACGTTTGCAGTAAAAATTACTGTGTACAGTATAGTGTAGGTTTCTTCGATTTCTATTAATATTTCAAAAGGGCAAGTATCAAGTATTTGTTGTTTGCTGTTGGGATCGACTTTCTGATTGTGAAGATTGACAACTTTAAAGCTTGTGAAATTGTTCATCGAAACTGTAGATTGGTTTGGAGAAGAAAGTTCTACCATCAACATGGATGGATTGTATGGGGGATGATATGATTGGAAGAGGAGTAACAGATAGAATGAAAGAATGAAAATAACGTGGTACGGCCGACCCCAAGCAACAAGAACGAGATCAGGAACGAAGAAATGTGACGATGATGGTGAAGATAACTCTACTATATGAATAAAATACATCTGGTATAAAAACTGTATTAAAATAAAATACTGCCAAAAACACATTATCTACGAGTAAGTTATTCGAAACATTCGCTTCTACGGTCCTAAGTTTACAAGTACTTGTAAAAACTAAACACATGGTAACACTTGTAACTTCTTTATCAGTACAACTACTCCATGCTGTCGAGTACAGTCCGCCCTTTTCATGTTACAACTACGGTGTTTACAGTTTTTTATGGCTGTTTCGAACTATCTACAGGTAGTTTTCAGCACCGAAAAGTGCTTGTTTGATAGTTTAACCTTTAAATGCAAGGAAATATATTCTTAGTTCTAGTGATGAAAATTTTATAGCCAGAAAATGCACTTCATAACATACAGGGTGTAAACAGACCCTTCAAATAGCCGTCAACCAAGTATTCTGTACATCAAACTAAGTAACTTTACGCAAAAATTATAGCTGGGAATCAACTTTTTTTTGGGGTGAAAAATCACGTTTTACGGTAAGACTCGATGGAAAGCACTCAAAGCATTGTGCTGATGGATGGATTATTGGGGGTCGTGGAGGTTTGTAAAGTAAAAATCTTACATTAAAAACAGGTATTTAAAAAAAAACTTGTGAAAAAGTTGGAACTTTCACCCCCAATATCTCCGTAACTAGAAGGTATGGTCAAGAACAAAAAATGATCGCAAAAACGGGGAGAACAACTGCCTTTCGGATATGTTAAGGGTCTATTTACACCCTTTATATAATTATCGTACTACTGAGATCCAAGCCTTTCTGTCTGGAGTTCTTAAAAAGCACTGGTCTCAAGCCTTCCTACCTCAAGTACATCAGTCCATCTAGCTGGGGGGGTCCCACAAGGAACACACATCAAACTTCAAATAGATAGTCATCATCTTCATGTCCTTGCCACATGTCAGTTGGTGCAGACGCAACATGGTTTCTCTTCCTTTCTGCCCTGCCAGCCGTCACGCTATCATTTCCTCCTTCACCTTCAAATAGATAGTACAATAAAATTAATGTTAAGTCTACAATATGCATCGCGGAGTCATTAACCTCGGATAGCTTATCATACGCAGCCATATTATTACATTTTCCTTCCACAAAGGTAATAATTATCACAATTACAATTCAGTTACAGGCTTACACCGGTAACGTTCACGCTCTAATTGTATAATTATACAATTTGGTAAACGTGGCGATTCACGGCTATGATACTGGCCGACAAGATATAGCTGTAGTTTATGTTGATGGTGATTTAGACAAGAATAAATGCTGAAAATAAAAAGTTGTGAAACTGATGGTACAGTGACATAACAAAGAATCTGTCTGTAACACTGATGGAAGAGCTTGAATGGTCAGTACCACTACGAAAATGCTTCTTGACACAGATGATGACTGTTCAGTTATGGGTAGTGGCAAAATTTAAAAGAGTATGAGGAAATGCATTTGATCTTCGTCAAAAATGTTCCTACTGCTGGGAGACAGGCCTCGTCTCTGTGACAAGAAGATGGCCGTAATCCACCACGCTGATCCGTGGATTTACGGTTCTAGGACATGCCGGTTTCCTCATAATCAGACTTAAATAGATACAGGTTATTTCTAAGCGATATAACAGGAATAGAACGTTGCTATTACAGCGCTAAATGTCATCATCTGCATTAGTTCGACCTTCAGGTAATAAAAGTAAAAATGCATCTTATTCGTTCTGAACTTGACTCCTAATGCATCTACTGCTTTATTTAATTCGATGTTTTGTACGACCTTTACTATCGCTGGGCTCTCAAGGTTAACAGCTTTAATATTGTAGAAACTAAAGTGCTTCAGTTCATCTTTCTTTCTTTTGTTTTTATTTATCGCCTTCTATTTCTAGTAAAAGATTATCATCTAATTCTTATCATGCATAATGTTTCCTAAACCTTTCACTACGGATTTTAATACAGGTGACTATGCCCAGAAATCTGACTCGTCTGACTCGTCACCTCAAGGTCATTAAAAAGAAATGATAGAAAGGGCCATATAGAACCAAACATAATAAAAACAAACTATCAACATTATAAACTAATCAAAAGTCAAAGCAACAAATTTCACCGCCTACCTTCCCGGAACTTTCTATCCGCATTTGCATCGAAACTTAAGAAAAAATCACCTAAGAAAGTAAAAGTTAATAATTGCATAGATGCGCCGAAGTGGACAAACGAGGCGTGGTACAGGGCAGAGAAGGAAGTGTGCCGACTCGAATACTGGTGGAAAACGAAAGTTTTTGAGTAAAAACGTATAATCGAATTAATTTATTCGATGATATTATGACTTTTGAAGAAACAAAAGAATTGAATAATGATACAGTAGAACACAAAACTATGGATTGACTATGTGAAGGATGATATGGCTAGAAAGGAGGTGACTATGAGATGACGATTAATAGATCGAAAAGTTTGGGAAAACAAGACATACTGCATTGAACCCTGAATAAATTGAGATAATAAAAACAGGACACCATCGCAACTTCTGATGACTTTAGTAGACAAGTAAGCCACAATATAAACATGTACCAAGTGCAGGTTAACTAAATAGCCTTTTAATTAATAAGTAATGTTCAACCATGGACATTTACAGGTTCTTATGGCTATAAGACATAATTTGAAAGAAAGTAGATGCATGCAGTTTAATGCTTCATCTTTAAGGGGGTAAGTAGACCTCCAAACGGTACTACCATGAGTTGTACTAACGTAAATTGTACAACGGTTTGAATATACACCGTAATCGAGCTTCGAAGCAATATGAATATGGTGTTACTTGCAGTTATTAGTGAACCGAATTACCATTGAACAGTATTTTGGGAATTGATCGTTGAATTGAATATGAATTATATATGTCGCCGCAAGAGCGTCTATCTGCTAAGAATATTAGTTAATTTAATTAATAACCAACTTATAATGTCTCATCCATCATAATATTGATCGTGCCATCTGTGGGTTCCAAGAACAATTATTACAATGACCTGTATCGATTGACAGAAGAGATAAGCGCCATCTAATGGTCTCTGTATTAACTAGTACTGAGATCTTATCACGAACTCGTGATAAGATCTTCTGAAGATTAATTTATTAAACGAAAGTCTAGCTAGAACTATAATTAAAATTAAGACAAGCAAATATTTGACAATTGGGATTTTAACAATTGCACATTTAACACTAAGATTTGTTTTGAGGCAACATCCCACAATATTGTGGAAGATGGCGCCGAATACGATTTTAATGATCAATAACTCAATTTATAATTTGAAACTACAACTAAATCAGTTTCTGTAACTAATTACAAACTAAAAAGTAACAAGATTATTTTACAGAGCAATGTATTAGTGAAAGACCTGTTTGTATTAAATCCTTCGATCTGCCAGAAATGGTTTTAAGCAAGATCCCATTGTTGTAAAAAGTAATGAAGCCACTAATTAGTTTTAACTCATTAATGCCTTTGCATTTATGAATATTGGCATCGTTTAATTATTAGAGTAATTAATTGTGAAGTATTCTAGTATTGTTTGTAAGGTTTAATGAACTTACTATGTTATAAATTACTGTACCGGCGGTGTGGTACTTCCGCCCGGACAGAGAGAACACGCGTAGGTACAACGAGAAGTCGAGTTAGTTAGCTCGCGATTAGAAAACAATAGAAGTATAGAAATGAAGTGGTTTTTGAAGTGAACAATATTACGTTGTGTAAATGAGAACTGTAACACGAATTAAAAGAGTGTGTAAGGAGTTTCTTAGCCCGTTCTTCTCCTTATGAACAATCATGTTTGCGAACGGGTGGCTCAACTTGTAAATGGTTTAATAGAAATAAACGTTTGAAGTTTGAGTCAAGTATTGTGTGTGATTTAAACTACCCAACTACCTATCTATCAACAAAAGAATCATGTCACACGAAGACAATATGGCGGATGGCGCCGATATTTGGGATTAGCGTTCCTCCTACTCCATTCTCTGTCATAATATCAGAAGAGGTGATAACTCTTGCGCGCTGCTCATGCATGCCGGACATCCGAAGACTTACATGGAACTGCGAAACCTACTTGCATGGTCATGGCCGAGGGCGTGCCTTAAGACTTGATGAATCGTAAACATGATGCTTTCCAAGAGCGAGCGACTTTGCTGCCACAGCCAATGTACGGTGTTAAGTGGCAATGGACAGGAAGATACTGTAGACTATGACAGTCAAAGTGTTGGCTGCATTTTTATCCAAGTGGCTGACAGTCATTAACATGATAATATTATGGCTTACTGCAACTTGAACACACAACCCAAGTCAGACCCTAAGAACACATTATGAAAATGCAACATCTCTAAACAAACAATGAAGTTGTATGTGACGGACAACTTAATAGTGCACTCAAAATGACTAACATTAACAGCACAGAATGACCGAACAGCAGAATAAAGATTGGACACCGGGAAAGCATAACAATAAATAAACCTGCTGCTGGATACCCACATCAATCCCGGGAAGTATTTTGCTTTTATAAATTTTAGTATTTTGTTACTGTAGATATTTACAGTTAACAATATTTTATCTAGTCACATCACACACTGGCTAGGTTAAAGCCACCTTTAACTTGCCACCTTTAACTTGACACCTGTGGATGTGAAATAATAAGTTAACACAACAGCTTTAATCACTCCATTTAATTCATTTACTAAGAGCTCAATGTAATTATTGAAATCCAGTAATGATGTGTTAGAAACTGAACTCATGAATCAGATTTAACTTTTTAATTACTTGCATTACCAAATAATTAACTAAGTGGTATCAACAAATTTTAAATCTTGTATTTGACTTTTCATTCGCAGTGACTACAAACATTCAATAGAGAATATTAATTTTTATTTGAACTTAGTCACATTTGACATTCACACTGTAGGCTTATGTCTCACAATCAGATATTGTTTGCATTAAGTGCAACGTTTAGGGCTTTTCAATGAAATGACAAACAAGTTTTAGTTCAACAAGTTGTGACTATGAAATCTTAGTGCGATAAATCAACAGAAAGCAAAGCTTTCAATATGTTAAAACATGAATGTTTTGTCGGTGTAATTACACAACCAATAGTTTTTAAAGTATTTCTGATCAGTTTAACTTTCCCATCTTAGTTTAATTAACTTAATCTAAGTAAATAATTATTTCAAAACAATTGATTACCTACTTTACAACTTATCACTCCAACTAATTTAAACACTAGTAGGACTGCTTTGTTGGTCCAGTGGTCATGAGCCTTATTATTAAAGCATGAGGGCCTGGATTGGATTCCCAGGTCTGGCAAAGTGTCATTGGGTTTTTCCATCAGGAATTGCTCAGTAGTAGCCCAGACAATCATATTAATGGCAAATAGCAATATCGCTAAACAAGAGGCTCAGGCATGACTGGCAAAGTGTGGATGTATTATTTTCACCTCTGCCTAACCCTTCAGGGATTGCAGGTGTGATGTTATGTTGGACATGTTTTCTTGCACTTTATTTACCTGCACTAACTACCTCCTTGGTCTAGTGGTTGCAAGCACACCTGCTGAGCACGATGTCTTGGGTTCGATTCCCAGGTGGGGCAAAGTGTTATTGGGTTTTTCGATTAGGAATTGCTCAGTAGCAGCCACAGCGTCTGGATTTATCAATCAATCAATCATTTTATTGGCAGGCAACTGAGGCCCATAGATAAAACCCAGATTATTGATTTATGCCCAGTTGTTGGCAATAGGCTCGCCCCCTATTACATTGTACTTAAACATAACTGGTAAAATGTGGGTGTACTATTAGGCACACCTCTACCTAACCTTTCGGGGATTATAGGCGTGATGTTATGTTATTTACTTGCATGACTTCTCACATTTCAGGTTCCAGGCAATTGTCTTATAATAGAGGAAATGATAACCTACTATCAAAGAAATTGAAACAAAATTGAAAGCAACTATAAGGAACTTGAGTCTTCTAAAACTATGCACCCAGTCACTCTCAAGATAGTGATGACATCAAGTGTGGAAGTACTAGGCCACTGTCAATAAGAACACCTTTGAGAATAAGCTGGCTTACCAAGCATATCACAATTGGTTTTAGCCAACCAATACAATTTATTTTAATGCAAAGTGGCAACATTCCACCTGTTGACCACCACCTCAGCAAATGACAGTGGAGCGAGATCACTTAAATATGTGATTCGACCAACAGTTTCAAAAACCACCAGCTTCATGGACTGTAGCCTGGTGAACAAATGACCGTGTCGCCAGCTATAAAATGAGGAACAGCATGGAAACAGTCAACCAAGGATAACTGTTTCAGTGTCTACACAGCATAAGCTAACATAAAAGGTGAGGAGTTTTCAAACTACTTGCTACACTTCACTGATACCTACAGTGTTACATCAATAGGCTTAATACAATAGCCAAATCAACCTACCCACGTGATGCTCATGCGTGATGAGTATTGTGTTGTGTATCCATTTTTGTTTTTGTAATCCTGCCAATTGTAAGCAACTACTAACAATAATAATAACAAAGTATTAGTACTCCTAACAGTAACTAATAAAGTAAAAAAAAAAATAATAAAACTCACAACCAGCTATTGGTATCCATGGAGGAAACAATTAGCTCAATGAGTAATACAACAAATGAAAAACGATCCTATCAGCCGCCGTGGAGGCAACCGATAATGAACACAACAAATGACAAACAATCCTATCAGTAGCCACGGAGGCAATTGATAATGAACACAACACATGACAAATGATCCTATCAGCAGCCGTGGAGGCAACTGATAACGAACACAACAAATGCCAAACAATCCTATCAGTAGCCATGGAGGCAATTGATAATGAACACAACACAACAAACGATCCTATCAGCACCCGTGGAGGTAACTGATAATGAACATAACAGATGACAAAATATTCTATCAGCAGCCGTGGAGGCAACTGATAATGAACATAACACATGATAAACTATCCTATCAGCAGCCGTGGAGGCAACTGATAATGAACATAACACATGAAACTATCCTATCAGCGGCCGTGGAGGCAACTGATAATGAAAATAACAAACTATTAGCGGCCGTGGAGGCATCTAATAAACAATACTCTCATGTTATCCTGCTGGGTCCACGGCGGACAAACCGCCCAGAGCCTGGTTCCTTATATCCTGTCAAATCAAAGACTTCGTGCCTGTCACGGAGCAATGGTCCTAAACTCCTTATCCTTTAATCCTGTCAAATCAAAGACTTTGTGTCTATCACAGAGCGGTGTTCCTGATCCTATCCTTTTATCCTGTCAAATCCAAGACTTTGTGTCTATCACAGAGCATTACCTTCCCGTGAGAATGAACAAATAAAAACATGCTACTTTCACTACACTTACCAAATACAAATTACAGATTATGTAAAGCAATCAATAATTTTATTTAAGATGAATCTAGTAAAACGAGGTTCTAAAAACCTAACTCATACTAAGATTAACAATTTAATTAACGTTAACGTTGTTGGATAATTTTGGCAACAATATTCTATTCAGCTAGTAGCTGATCATACAATAGCAATAAAGTCAATACAATTAATGTTGTTGGATAATTTTGGCAACAATATTCTATTAAGCTAGTAGCTGATCATACAATAGCAGTAAACTCAATACAATTAATTTTGTTGGATAATTTTGGCAACAATATTCTATTCAGCTAGTAGCTGATCAAACAATAGCAGTAAACTCAATACAATTAATGTTGTTGGATAATTTGGCAACAATATTCTATTCAGCTAGTAGCTGATCAAACAATATCAATAAACTCAATGTAATAAATGTTATTGAATAATCCAGGCAACATTATTTTATTCAGCTAACAGCTGATCATCAATAAATTTAAATAAAAATTGCAAGCAGCTTTAAGTCTGAAACTGTGCATGTGTCTAGGTGATTCATAAATGCATTTAATTTTAAATATGAAGAAAACTGAATAGATGTCAGATCTATTACAAGCTTTCTATGTTGATTGAAACTTTCTGTTACCAAATCCTACATCTCAATGAACATTGTAGGATAATAAAAGTAACAATAATCTGCCGACAAAATTTATCTCCACTATTTCAGATAACAACCACGAAATTCCATAAAGTGACGGCGGCGGCAGGTGCAGAGCGCGCACCACCGATCAGAATGGCCGTGTCGCCGCAAGAGCGTCTATCTGCTAAGAATATTAGTTAATTTAATTAATAACCAACTTATAATGTCTCATCCATCATAATATTGATCGTGCCATCTGTGGGTTCCAAGAACAATTATTACAATGACCTGTATCGATTGACAGAAGAGATAAGCGCCATCTAATGGTCTCTGTATTAACTAGTACTGAGATCTTATCACGAACTCGTGATAAGATCTTCTGAAGATTAATTTATTAAACGAAAGTCTAGCTAGAACTATAATTAAAATTAAGACAAGCAAATATTTGACAATTGGGATTTTAACAATTGCACATTTAACACTAAGATTTGTTTTGAGGCAACATCCCACAATATTGTGGAAGATGGCGCCGAATACGATTTTAATGATCAATAACTCAATTTATAATTTGAAACTACAACTAAATCAGTTTCTGTAACTAATTACAAACTAAAAAGTAACAAGATTATTTTACAGAGCAATGTATTAGTGAAAGACCTGTTTGTATTAAATCCTTCGATCTGCCAGAAATGGTTTTAAGCAAGATCCCATTGTTGTAAAAAGTAATGAAGCCACTAATTAGTTTTAACTCATTAATGCCTTTGCATTTATGAATATTGGCATCGTTTAATTATTAGAGTAATTAATTGTGAAGTATTCTAGTATTGTTTGTAAGGTTTAATGAACTTACTATGTTATAAATTACTGTACCGGCGGTGTGGTACTTCCGCCCGGACAGAGAGAACACGCGTAGGTACAACGAGAAGTCGAGTTAGTTAGCTCGCGATTAGAAAACAATAGAAGTATAGAAATGAAGTGGTTTTTGAAGTGAACAATATTACGTTGTGTAAATGAGAACTGTAACACGAATTAAAAGAGTGTGTAAGGAGTTTCTTAGCCCGTTCTTCTCCTTATGAACAATCATGTTTGCGAACGGGTGGCTCAACTTGTAAATGGTTTAATAGAAATAAACGTTTGAAGTTTGAGTCAAGTATTGTGTGTGATTTAAACTACCCAACTACCTATCTATCAACAAAAGAATCATGTCACACGAAGACAATATGGCGGATGGCGCCGATATTTGGGATTAGCGTTCCTCCTACTCCATTCTCTGTCATAATATATACTTAAGTAATTAAATACAACACAAACATAATGATCCTTAAAACCTTTACAATTTATAGCAAATAAGACCAAAAATCTGATAAAACATGCAAAAGAAATACCACATTCGCTATAGACGATCCTGATCCCAAACACAAACTGAATACCACTTCAAGCCGAGTACCCCAAAAAGCCATCGATCAAACTCGACCCAAAAGTGGTTGTACAAAAACGCAACCGGCTCTAAACCAGTCGGAGCAACAGCCGATACGCGGCCTACAGTAACCCAAGGTCGTTAGGGTACCGCTTCACAATCCTCTTCCTCTTTTTGTACTACCTTTCTTCCTTACTAAATCATAACGTCATAGAACTCATCATCACCTACTTTAAATTCAACTTTAGCTTTAGTAGTTTAAGGTTCGGTTTCATTTGATCGGTTCTCTTTAATGGAATTTCAAAGGTCGTCCAGGCCATGTGTTGTGTTCGTTTTTGCAAAAGTTTTTTCGTTTGGACCTCTAAATGATAGGTTGTGATGTCTGTACCAAACAACTCGGCTGTATTTGATTCTGTTTCGATGGCTATCTCTCTGATCGTATCTGTATTAGTTTTTAATACACCGTGCTGTTATTTTCCTTTTAATTCTTGTCTGCCTGTAATGCTTTCATAATTATTAGAAATCTCTTTGTGAAGTCTTTACCAACTTTGGTATTTCTGTCCGTTAGCTTCATCATTGAGACGAATCGAGTAATTTCTTCCGTTGAATCTTTCTTAGTATCTAGACTGGAACGAATTATACTAATACCTACATGCAAATCTACAGATATTTCTAGGAGATTGGTTTCTATAGACTTTGTTGACAACGGCCTAGAATCCGCTTCTGTTTCTATGGTTTGAGGTTACTCAAGTGATTTTACTACATTCTAAGCGGTCTACCAAACTCGTAAAATCACCGTCATGACAATGATCTTGGAATTATACGATGTCTGCGCCTTCTTGTAGAATTCTTGCTGGTTTGCTATTGTTATTGGAAAATTTATATTTAACCTGTGCTGACTCTGCTTGGGTAAAGGTCTCTCCATATTTTTCAACTTTTCGATGTGCATTGCCTTTACTTACCAATCTCATAAACTGTGCTAAATCTTTTATATAATAATGAAAAAATCTTTTGTTTGTATTCTATTCAAAATCAAACTGTGCACTTTTCTAAAAGTCTCTGCCAAAATCGGGACAACTTTAAAAAATCGTCTTGTAAGCAGCGTTTTGGGACCACGTTTACAGTAACATCTTACTCCAAAGAGCCTACACATACCGGCAAGTTTCATCTACCATTGTTTGGGAACCTCCCTGGAAGTAAACAAGCAACTATCACAAAGGAAACCCTACACCAAAGAGTCCACAATCTTTCCTCATTCCTCCACGCTCGGCTTGTTCGCATAAAGTTACAGTTTTACAATCTCACCGGCTTGTTATACAACCGGCCATCTGTCGAGGCTCTAGTTTCGACAGACATGTGTCTTGTAGAGCCTGCAGATTCGCTCCATTTTGTAAATCAGGTATAAGTTATTTGCAAGTTAATGAGCTGAAATCTCACGAGCTATGTCTTAAATCGAAGCGGATATGAGCCGATTTGGCCATGTTAATGTGTAGGCACAAATTTGCGTTAGCTTTAACCAAAGGCGTCTTTAAAACACCAGCAGCTACTTAGCCACACATCGTTTGAAGCTTGACTGCAGCATATCGTGTTTGGCCCAAAATTCAGCCACACGAACTCACCTCGCAGACGCAGTTATAAGGTCATCAAGTGTACAGGTGATAGGGCATGCCGCGTACGATGGCTGCCACAGGTTACGAAAAATAAAATTAACATTTGGAAATACTACTATCCGTGCATTTATCAATCAGATCTCTCATTACAAAAGCTTCCACCTTAAGACCCCTTACAAATACTCCACGAAATATGTGAAAAACTCATATCCTAACACTAATTAAGCGACAATAAACAAAATACTTAAACTAAATCGAGAAATCCTGCAAGCCCCACTACACCGGACGAGAGGACATGTGCTAACGCCATTTAAGGCACATAAATGTGACTTGTTTGTTTTGCAAGCCCCGGAATGTGGGCTCGGCTAGTGTTTTTAGATGCAAAGGTAATGAGATGGATGCCTGTATGTTGCTAGCTTTCTGTGTAATTAAAGCTGTTTAGTTTTATTGAGGGAGTTAATCATTCTGGCTAAGTGTAAAATTCTATTGGCTAGATGGCCTCGACAATCACTCAATCAAATTAATCAATCTCTTCATCTGATCTCTTTCAAGGCGTCTTGTATTTATGCAACGACTTTCAACAGAATTGACATAACAATTTCGATAGCTTCAAAACAATTTGAGTTTCCATCATTTTTATCGCTGGTAGAATGTGACTTACGAGCTAGTCCCTGAAGCCGTTAGCCTAAATGCCGAACGGCAGTTGTCACTGTTAAAAGAGTTAGTAATGCAGCTGTCATCAAATCCGATTTCAGGCATGGTGCCAATGCAATACATGTCAAACACCGAATGAAGATCACTGTCTTCTTTCTTCATCTTTATAAGGCTGCTTGTACATGTTGTTTTGCCGTGAAAAACTACGACACAAGGATGTTCAGGCTAGGTCGCCGTGTCTGTCAACAAACTTCCATTGCGATCCATAAAACACACTATGACTGCCTTTTTGGTCTTGTGGTCGCAATCGCTACTACTGAGCATGAGGTCCTAGGTTCGATTAATTGGGTTTTTCCATCAGGAATTTCTCATAGCAGAAACGGAGTTTGGATTTATGGAAGATTGATGGCAATAGGCTCGCCCCCGATTATATGGGACTTAAACATACCTAGCGAAATATGGGTGTACTGTTAAGTCTTACCCTTCGAGGATTACCGGCGTAATGTTATGATGGCGATGAAAAATAACACGCTGTATTTAAATCTTCAAAAAATACCGTTATATGCATCCAAGATATCTAATTTTCCTTAAACTTTATCATGAAATTACTTCTTACCATTTATGAAACCAACAACAAAAGATTACCAAAGCAGCTTGCTTTACTTAACTTGTTTCTAGGCAGTAACTGTCTTCTAGCCATTATGAAGTAACTATAGTACGAAACTCGACTCGTCAACCCGTCACTTCTCTGTATGGTGTAAAAACTCCGGATGACTAACCGTGACGAATCCGAACTGAAGAAGTACAATTGAACCGTTTTTTCAGTGAACTTATTTCAGTAACAGAACCTGCGTTATGTGTTGACAGGCTTCTTGTAACTACTAGTTCGACAGTTATTATTTATCTTTGCTGCTGCGTAATTTTGCGTTGCTTCAGAGGCTTGTTTTGTTCAGTTCCTGTGCTGACGTTAACATTTTGATTGTTCACCAAAATTGTTACAATATTTACAATATTGATTATTTTATGGATAGGTCAATGGCGGTATTATAGCTAACTTCTTCTTCTTCGCAAGATTAAAAATCATGAATATTACGACTATTGGCCACCGTCATCCTGCATAATCCCAGGAAAAAGACATCCCTCCAAGTCTTGAATCTGTTTCTGTCCAGGATTGGACCATTATCTATTGATTTAAACCACCTCATCCCCCCATCTTCTGTGTGGTCTGCCACACCGCCTTCTGGTTATTCGACCCACTCTTCTCATGGAGCATGCTGCAGCAAACTTCCTAAATTATCATCATCAAAACCATTAATAACGTAATAAGAAAATTTACCTCAAATACTGCTGTAAATGATTGAGACAATCGTTAAAATAACCCACCGAGATCATTTCTAAAACACAGACTATCTGACGGCTCCATATCAGATTGTGATCTCCGAAAGAGACAGCACTATCCGTACACTAGTTCCATCTCCTTCACACGACTAACAATGCGATCTCGAAACCATAGTAAAAACTAAGTAAGTAGTAATATAATCTTTACTAGCTTCATAAAACCTTACCTAATTAAGTTTCTTCAAGTTATGGCCATATTAATTAAGGAATACTTTGTTTTAGTTAGTATTTCAATATGAAGTGAGTGTGTTGGTTGAGTTAACGAGAGATTTGCCGTTGTGCAGTCTTGTAACTTGTGCATAAAGTTTTAATAAATAAATAAATTTGTAATTAAATGAGATATAATAATTTGTATTCCAGATGTTTTTGCTGGTTGCAGGCCGGTTCTCCTCCATAGGGCCAACCCGAACCTTACACCTTTTTTCGATGTTTTATTTAGTGCCCATGTGAAATAAAATGTTTTCATTTTTAATAGGCTTGAGCCAGTTACGTTTAAGTCCCATGTAATGGGGTTACATGGGACTTAAACGTAACTGGCTTAATCTGAGTGAACTATTAGGTACACCTCTGCTTAACCCTTCGGGAATTACAGCCCTGATAGTGTGTTATTTTATTTGGTTTTCATATAGTTTAATGTCGTACTTAGTTGATACAAAATCTGTCTAAATAAATAATTTATAATCTCTTCTAAAGATTGTCGAATTTCTGCAGCAACTGTGAACAGGATTGACATATTTAAGTTTTTTTGGTAGCTTATACGCCGACCAACATATCTGTGCAGGTGGCAAAATACAGAACTAAAATAAATGCACCAAGTTTGACGTTTGTTTGATTTACTGATTTTTTTATTTATTTTTTTGAAGCAATTTAATTGTATGTACCTTATTGGAGAAACATTTTGTATGCCTAAAGGCATAGATACATAGTTTCTGAATTTTATATATTATACCACCTACTGTTTACTTATGTTCACAAAATAAATGAATTTGAATTAGACATATCGTTGCATTTTTTCTTGAAAAGCAGCGCACCCCGAACTGCAAACTTACACTGTATGTTAATTCAATACTTTTCAATAATTTTTGACTTTTCTATCATCTTTATCGCTAAGTATCAGTTCTCGTCCTCTTTTATTTCATTGGAAAGCATTGCCACAAAACAAGCATGAGATTTATAATTATCGATATTACGTTCAGGTTATCATTATCATTCTGCTGGCCTTATCCCAATTCATTTGGTGTCGGCGCAGCATGTCTTCTTTTTCCTTACTTCTCTATTACTCGTCATCTCAGCAGTCACCTCCTTTCTAGCCATATCATCCTTCACACAGTTCTACCATCGTTTCTTTGTTACGTTACAGGTTAATTGGTAGATAAAGGTCGGATATATATATAGATAGACCATAGATCCATTTATAAAAATTGAAATTCAGCTGTATTTGGTCAGACTGGAAGCCGACCCAAACCTAGTAGGGAAACAGATGGACGGACGGATGATTGACACCGCAACCCATTAAATCTAGGGGACGAGGCAAAAAAGGCACAAAAAGGAAGACATATTCCTTAACAAAAAGGATGCAATAACGCCTGTATTGCTAGAAGGACTAAGCAGAACGTTTCGCCATTATCTGAAAGTTAGTACTATTTTGACATTGAACGGGGACCCAATCCAGGATATGGGTAGCTAATATGATATCCCAAGTTTTCTAATGGAAAAATTGGCGCTTGCAACAGTAACCACCAGCTGGATCATTACGTTTACAACTGGACCTCCCGTTTAGCCTTGCTCGGTTCTGTTTCCTTCTTGATTTCCTTACTCCTCCAATGTTCTGATTAATTTCGTTGCAGCATACAATGACAGTTGCATTATTTCTCCGGGATTTCGTCGAGCTTCATTGCCTCTGCGCTTTCCTGGTGGTCGCCACTGTCGATTCTGGCTTTCTGAAGCTTCAGTGGTTGGAAGTAGTGAAGCAGGCAGTGGACAGACAGAACTCTAAGTACAAAAAGTAATTCGTTGCTGTAGACGTATTTAAAAAAGACGGTTTATTAGAACACTTATAGAGACAAAGAATGTTGATAGATACCGTTTGCCAAGCAACACCACAAAGCCAGCGATCACATTTAGGTTAAGAGTGTGTCATAATCATAATGCCACATTGGTAATCCATTGCATAGCAACGTTGTAAGATTGTATCTCATTTCCTAAAGAATTTGTCTTGTAGCTTGCGATAGACGATTAACTGGTGATGCATTGATTTGTAATATTGTACAATACCGGCACTGCCGCAGTTACTATTCTGTCGCGACAGTTGCGTATTTCCGCTACCGATCGCTTTGGTTAGGGTGCAGGGTTAACCTGGTTTTAAAAACAAGCTTGGATTTTGACGTAGTCCTGGAGGCTGCCACAGGTCTACGTCAGTATCCGTTCCAACTATTCCGTTCCCGATTCTCTCTATTACTTACTCTGCGTGTTTAAGTGTAGCTGATATCGCCATTCTCCTTGTTTCCAGATTTTTGGCTTTGTAAAATGAGCTCAAACGGGGACAGGTTCCCAACTCCTATCATAAAAGGTGGAATATGCAACTGCAGCACGATTTGTCTTCGAAAAAGGTTACCGTTATTGTGCAAAATAAAATAAAATTATAAACAACAAACGAACGTATGTGCTAAAAACTAAAAATAATCCACAAAACCTTACAATAAACACAAAAGAGAATAAGTTACGCAATCAGGCAGCGAATTTACCATGCGTATCACTCTCACCGTATTATTTAACAATAATTAATAAAATTACCCACTTACCCACATGTTACGTGCACGAATTTGCAAACGAAATCGCACGTACGTGAATACCTAGAATAGCGGCGTCGTAACTGAAACAAAGAATACTTAAAAAGAAATGTTAATTTTATGCCTTACTCTCTTTTACCTTTGGAATTTTCTTTCTATCATTTTTTACTGGATGATGTTCATAGGGTGATGAATTTCATACAGGTGTATTTAGGTGTTTTTTGTTTTTTTTTTATGTTTAATTGGTCTTGCTTTTGTCGGGGCATGCAATGTCACGAGATCTTGATTCTCACAAGCAGCATTCCCTAGATTAATTTCAGTGCCCTTTGTTGTGGCAATCCTTGGGGTATACCTACCCAAGTTCAAGCGTCTTTAGACTGAAATGATGATGAGATGACTCTTAGACTCCACCTCTAAAACAAAAGATGAAGTAGCGCCCTTTTCTCTTCGATTACTTCCATGAGAAGATTTGTTTCTGTAAAGAATAAAGATGTCGTATTTTGAGTTACGTCTCTCTTGACCTAGGTATGCAAAACAAGACGTATTTTATATCCTTGCACAATATGGCGCTGTACGCATGATAAACTTTAAAGTGTACGCAGCCACGCATTTTAATACTGCCCCGAAAACCTTTTGGATATTAACATATTATGAACGCATAAATTGGAGAAATGTTTCCGTATACACTGCAATTTATTAAACATGATCATATTTTTATCTGACAAATAAACAACTGTCATAATTAAAAACGGAACGAGCGTGTCGCCATTTTGTATAATTTCGGCTTTCTATTGTGTCACCTAACTTTTTTATCCATAATTTAAAGTGCCATAACTTTTTTTGTCCTAATCATCATTTGTCCGAATGATAACTTACCCGAACTTAATATCACATAATATCACATGCCATAAAATTGAAATCAGTAAATATAATATGTCCTAAATCCGTTTGTCATAAATATTACAATCAATAACATACAAAAGACATAAAACCGTTTTCAATAAAAGTTATAAGTCCTAAATTCAAATTACATAATGTTTATTTATAATAATAATATTCTTAGAACAAATTTGTATAACAAAGCTTTTGCTATGAACTTCTCTCTCTTATAATTTTTTATTATACATAAATAAATATATTATACATGTACTCAATAAAGCAGTTGATTGTGAACATGTGGTTTTTGTAAGCAAGCAAGCATGCAGCATGCAAGCAAGCATGAAGCATGCAAGCAAGCATGCAGCATGTAAGCAAGCACGCAGCATGCAGCATGCAAGCAATCACACAGCATACAAGCAAGCATGCAGCATGCAAGCAAGCATGCAACATGCAGCAGACATGGTTTCTGTCACGGCTCCGGCGCTGCAGGGCTCCGGCGGTCCCACGCGAGTTTATCGTCGCAGATGGGTTTAACGCTCACCACCGCAGCTTCGGCTTGCTGGCCGGCTTTGCCGGCCAGCCTCAGCCGCGGCGGCGAGTGTTACAACCACCTGCTCCTCAACTCGCGGGCCACCTCGCCCCTCCGCGCCTACGCGATTTTAAATTACACTCTAGGGGTAGAGCAGACAAGACTGCGTGGAGTCGGATTTACAGCGATTCGTTTCTGTCACTATGGCTGTACGCAGACTTGAGTCACGACAGTTTTAAGTGTTTCAAGTTTGCGCGGCTTCATACTTTATGTGAAGCAATAGTCTGTCTTAAGACTATCTTGACTCAAGTCTGCGCTCAGCCTAAAACCTAATTTTTAGCAAATGTTTTAAGACTAAAAAAATAAATGAACTTTGGGAATAATACTCATTATTTAACACAATACTTAGGACATATGACTTTAGGTCATGTAAAATTAGGAGATTCAATTATTATAGTACTCGATATTATGACAGAATACTATTAGAACTAAAAAAAATTATGCTAAACAAAATTTCGGGGTTTTGAACATTATGGTTACTGAAGTTTATAGCAAACGTGTTATGGATAATGATTTTCGGACAAACAATTTTAGGAGAAGAAAGGGAGTACCCTACAAGGCACATAATTATATAATCAGCCTGGAACGTTTCTGGTTCACACTACTAGGAAAAAGGCTCCTCTCTGTGATAGGGATTGGGCCATTATCTACCAAACGGGCCCAGTACGGCTGGAGGAATGTCACATGTCTAATGTCTTCGTTCTAGAACTAAATGTTCTAGGACGTGCCGGTTTCTTCAGGATGTTTTCCTTCATATAATTGGGGAAATGCAATAATACGTAAACAAGTACTAAAGAACATGGTCTTCGGAGGAATGCCAGTTGTTTTACTAAGCAAAGGTTAGCAATTGTACAAGTTCTATCATATATAAAATTGATGTAAAAGTCACCGGTAATCCACCAACCGCCTGGTCATAGCACTAATCCTTTTAATTAAAAACTACATTTTCATTAGAAGTTATTAAAATAATTACGATTTTCTCCTGATTTCCCTTTCCTTAAAGATTAAGTACCTATTTATTATCAGTGATTATCGTTCATTGCTAATTAGCAAAACAACTTTGCAATCACGGTTTAAGACATGTTTCACTTTTAGTGGAATTTCTTGTACACCTACTAATGCAGGTGAATCTAGTCAGTTTTCCTTTCAAGAATGCACAATTCAGGACTTCTAAAAACCTTTTAATTCTAGTCTGTATCAGCATTCAGTGCTTATTAGGTACACTCTGGTCAAAGATAGAAACAGTTCGCGATCGAATAGGCTCGTCTTGTTGACCACTCTACTGCAATCTTATGTAAATAGCTTGTCTCGTTGTTACCTTTTCACTCCTAACTTGACTACTCCCAGGCTATAGCTAACGACAAGCAGAGATTCTGGAAATGAGACCTTGTCAGACACATTAATGTACAGACGACAGCAAGACGCAAGCTTCTACAATCTGTCAAATTTCTTTAATAGGTTCCTAACTTTATCGCGAAAGCATTGGGTTGAAGATTGATTGGGAAAATTTGACAGCTTTTTTTTATCGGATGGGAAATCATCAAATGACCCCCCCCCCCCCTCCCGCTCTGGGCGGAGTGGAAAGGAGTGTCAGACTTCTACTGACTAAAACCCATCCATGTTCCTTCTTTGCCCTTTGTATTTCAGGGCCGCGGTATCTCTTTCGAACAGTCCCGCAACCCCGGCAGGCATCGGCTCTTGCGGAACCCCTTCCTGGTTGCTGACATCTCTTTGAGGCGCGCGTGGAACACGAACACGCTGTCGACACGGCCTGTCGTCGTAATACGGCCGGACGGCGAACTAGCCTATTACTCACTGTCCTCAGGCACGCGTCTACGGTGGCCGGGAGCCACCACGTGAATTCAACTTTATCGCTAAAACCTTAGGTTCAAGGTTGATTAGGAAAATTTGACAGTTCTGGTAGGTTAATGTGCTGGCGTCTGTACATAATAATTAGGATTAGTACACTATAGCATAACTAAAAATCATGCTTTAATTAGACATCATTTTTGTTCAAAGTCATCCACGAAGTATTTCTTTTTCACTCCAAATCTAAAACTGACCAGTGCCCATCAATCACCGAACATTACGCTAAGTTAGAGTGAGACAGCGACGTAGCTGTACGTGTGATCGCAAAAACGGTAGTAACGGTGCGCATGAGCATCCGACCGGCTGATTGTGAATGTTCACTGTGGTCAGTGTCACTATGTAGGCGTTCGGGTTTTTACGAACAGTTTTAGGAATCGTGAAGTTTTTTTGGAGGTAGAATAGGCCAATCACCACATTTTTTCTTTAGTCTGTCTGCAATAAGATCACGTACATAACTTCACATCATCTGAAACTTCATTAGTCTCTGAGCTAAACTCTTAAGTGACTGGCAAGAAGGCTTCCACTCAACATGGTTCATCAATTTATTTGGCGTAATACATGCAATTAGGATGTTATTTGCAATTCTCTTTGAAATCTCATTCTAAGTTTATAAAAATTGTGGTTTCCGCCTGAATCGGTCTCCTATTAAATAACATAACATTCCCGAAGGATTAGGTAGAGGTGTACTTAACAGGTAGGTTCACCCCCATTTCGCCGTTATGTTTAAGTCCCAGGTAATAGGGGGCGAGCCTATTGCTATCAACCGGGTACAAACACAGACTCCGTGGCTACTACTGAGAAATTCCTGGTGGAAAAACCCAGAACCTCATGCTCAGCAGTCGCGCTTGGGAGCACTAGCCTAACGAGGCAATCTCAGCCTCCTATTAAAATATTGATAATCAAAACAATATCTAAGCAAACATTCACAATGTATGCAACCTCTTACACAATCTGCAAGCACACCTCTCGAATCAACGATCAATCTTCTCAAACCTTCACTACGGGGTCTGCCTACCCATTTAGGGAGTGAGCGTGTACTTCGAGTTCCGTATCCTTGTGCAAAGGGATAGCTTATGAATGTTACTGGTCGACCTCGGGCCTTCCTGCAACGTCGAGATTCTTTTAAAGGCCAAGCATTATTAATTGATCTGCTACGCACTGTAATGTCTGCTTGCAGGGCTGGCTAAGTTGAGTAGAAATTGGCTGTGATTTTGTAGTACTTTCCCTTGAATAAACCAATGGCAGGCTTTGTATTTAGGTCTTTTTTATCTCTCGTCTAGTCCACTTATCACCGTACTAGACAATGTTTAATCACTGCGTTCCTCAGCCTCTCAGTCATCGCCTTGTTTTATCTTAAATTATTTGGAGGCCGTGTAGTACCTACGTCCTACGTCTTATTTTATCGTACCTATCTGTCAGCCGTCATTTTAGTAATTACTGCTTTGTTAGTAATACCTATCATCTTCCACCTTGCTTGCTTCTTGCTTCTTCTTTGTTTATTTCTTTTCTACCTATCAGGAGCGAAGGGTCAATTTTTGTAAGAGGTAAGCCGGAGTACATATCTTTTATTTGAATATATTATTTGTCTATAGAATACTGACTGTGCCATTTTTCAAAGGGAAGCCGGTAGGAATCGAGTTCTATGGAACCTTCGCCATTGCTATCTTTCTGGCATACAATTTATACACAATACGAGTGCCTAGTAAAAACTAGTTATTCATCATCATTCTCTTGCCCTTATCCCAATTCATTTGCTGTCGCCGCAGCATGTCTGCTTTATACTTCTTCTATTACTCGTCATCTCATCAGACACCTCCTTTCGTGCCATATCATCCTTCACACAGTCCATCCATCGTTGCTTTGGTCTTCCTCCACTCTTAAAAATTTGCTGTCCCTTTGGTTTTTTTTTTTAAAGTTTCAATAAACCTTGCTGCCATGTCACTAGCTGGGGAATTCAAGCAGAAAATTACTTTATGATAGTATATTTTATCCAATTTTCTTTTAGTATCGGCCAGTTATCCTTAGCCAGCCCTATTCAGTGACGTCCAATAAACAAATATGCAGCACTGTGTTAAATGTCATATAGTGACATTACATCAAGTACTGTATTTATTGTTAAATGTAATACACACTATAATAACGACGTCGTTGAGATGTTTATAAACACTTCAGAGGACGATGCCGACAAAAGTAATGTGTAACGATTAAACGTAAAACAGTGGCGCGATCGACCAACTGAGATCAGCTATATCAGATAGGCTTTTATTCATTCATACTGGACGAAGAATGCAACATGAATTGTCGTCTATAACTGATGTACTATTTGCTTATTAGTATATTACTTATACTATATACTTATTTGTAACTAGTTTGTCAGCAGCAATGATTTAAATTTAAATCATTCACCCCATCGCGTCAAAATGCACATTCACTTTCACTAATAATTAGCGTCACCAAAATAAATGCCTTAATATTATTGGACTGCGCTTTTATTTAGCTTAGCCATTCACATGGTTTTTTAAAACAGGCATCAGTGGAGGAAAATCTTGACTTAAATAGATAAAGTTGTCTATTTAAGCTAAGTTTTTCCTTTACGGCTTCCTTAATGGTTCCACTAAGTAGTCCAACCGTGACAGTATTTATCTGATGACCGAAGTAGTCTCTAAAACTCCTAAACACAATGGATTCTTCTAGAGTCCCACATCTCGCGTATCATTGATTTGTTCATAGGATTAAACAACAGACAATATCAGCTGTTTATCACACCTTTCATTCTTATCAAAAGAGATTAGATCAGACGCTATCATCCCGGGAGAATCGATAAGAGACAAACTGATAACAGATGGATAACAAAACGGAATGTGTTGAAAATTTTAGACTAGTCAGTGCAGACATATAAAATAAAGGTTAATGGGATCACCATTTCATTCGAACCAAGTGCCTTGTTGTTTTAGTGGTAACAAGCGCTACTGCCAAGCCTGAGGTCCTTGTTTTGATTGCCGGCTCGGGAAGGAAAACATCGTGACGAAAACGGCATGTCCTATATCTAATTTAAAGACCTGACATCCACCAACACGCACTGAGACCGTGTAGCCAATTATGGCCACTTCTCCCTCACATAGAAGACCTGCCTTTGTCCCAGAAGTGCGAGGTGTAGCTTTTATACGATGCCCAAGTTCAATACATGACATTTATGGTTAGATCCAAGTAATGAGACCTGTCGAAGAAAGCACAACAAATCAATAACTTTAATGTGCAAAGAATTAAACACAAAACATTGATAAAGTATTAATAACAACCAAAATACTACCACCACGAACAGACCTTAAACAGGCTAGATTTAGAGCTGACCAAGAAACCGCACTAGCATATTTCATAAGACAACCCGGTCCCATAACTCCCTGTTAAAGCACTCTGTTACATAAATCTACGAATAAGGCCAGACCGGCCGATTTCTCTTGTTAGCCCTTTGTCTATACAATGACCCAAAGTGCCCTTTGGTAGCGAACTTGAACCTTATGCGTGCAGGAATAAGGGTGTGTCCGTGTATTGTATTCAGCGAGACAATTTCGCCGTTATCTCCGCACGGTGTGTAAGCGTAGAAAGTGTCCCATTTGTAGGGTGGCTATGCGTTGTGCGTGGTTTAGGAATTGTTTGTTTTTTTTTTTACATTTATTATCAAACGATATTGAACCGTCCGTGTCTTCTTTGAAGCCTAAAAATGTGAAAACTTTATGTGGTTGTCGCATGACAAAGTTTGCTTACTTTTAGTACTCTATGCTTCGTAATGCACAATTTCTTCATGAAATGTTAGTTGCATAGGTCATGCATCGAACATTTAAATATCTGCTGACATTTCTCTTCAGTTTTTACGATCAAAAAAATTTCACTTTACAGAGAAAACTCACTTTCACGAAATACATTTCTTAACATTTGTATAATTTAAATTAAACAAATCCCATCGAAGATGTTACCTTCACAAAATTTTTACTGAAATTTTGCTGGAAATAGCCACTTTTTAAACACACAGTTTTAAAAGGCAACCTCATAACGCTTACCCATCTTTAATACTCAGAAAGTACACAAAACCGATGCTAGCTGATTACCAATCCAATCAAGACGAGTCAATATACCTAGTTCCGTCAGATCACGTCAAGTATCATCATCACCTTCAAAGGTTAAGGTCACCAATTAAAACTATCCATAGTTCAAATAACTACATATACCTACAGTGAATCACCACACCACTTCAGAGATGCCACTAAAATGACGCAACGGTGCAAAAATGTCCTTTTTATGAGAACCGGTTCGTCAGCAAGCGCCATTTTAGGAGACTGATGATAATTGTTTTAGCAAAGTTTAGATGACAAAAAAACGGTGTTGTGGTAAAAATATTTACATTTTATTAATAAAATAAAATTTTCTATTAGCTGTTCTGGGCATATCTGGTGGGTTTTGGATCTAGAGTAATATTATAAAGAGGTAGATTGTAAGTATGGATGTAGGAGGTTATCTCCGAAATTACTCAACAATTTCAAGAGAAGTACTGCGGTGGCCTCGGCAATAGGATAGTTTTCTATAGTTAATACATAAAATATGACATGAGTGTCATAGGATCTAGATCTTTCCGCGGACGAAGTGGCGGGCAATTTAAAATATAATTAGTATTTCTTACTTAAGTACTTAGCACGAACCATTCTAGATGGGAAAGAAAAACCAAAGCCACGACAATAATACTCAGAACAATTAAACTAACCCATTAAGTGCAATTATAATTACTAGCCGGAGATAGATCATTAATCAGGAGACCTCAAACGTAATTGCTAATGTTATATAAAAATGCACATAATGCTGAATCACGTACTGCCTGACTATTGTTCAATACTGCATTTAACTCCCTACAGCTTCTTAATAAGAAAAAACTAGTTTTTTTATAGACTACAGGAAACATAATCTACGACTAATTCAGTAATCTTTGTGCAATTAACACAAAAAAAGAACACAATAGTCTGTCTGACAGGATAACCTCGTAAATTCCTGGACCAATTTTGATGCGGTTTTCCTCGTTTGATAATAAACGGAGATAGACGGTTTTGATTCTACCCGTGGGTGTATTATTATGCATTGGAGATTCTTGCTTTTTTTCTTAACATATTAATCGATAATCTTGTATTTTATATGATCATTGAAGTTTTTGCACTAAATGCCTTGGCATTTAGACAATAAAATATATCCTTAACATTTAAAATGTCGAGTGATAAAATATGTAACTTTGCAACACTAAATGCTTGTCCGAATTATTATTAAATTATTCGGTTTCGTATCATCTTTGAAAATTATTCAAATGGCGTTAAATCTGCATTCCAATTTTTATTTCCAAATGGAAGCGAATTTGTAAGACAGTCTTAAAGCTGACCTTAGTATACGTGGGAAGACTAAATTATTTCTTTATTGCTTGCCTGTTAAGCGAATAGACTCTTGCATTATTCGTAGCCAATAATAATTTAAAAAAAAGACGAATAAACACCGGTATAAAAAAAAAAAATAGCTGTTAAAACCAAACGTGTGTACTCCTAATCAATCCAAAAGCCCCTTTACCGAAAAAAAAGTAATGAAAGGACAGTCCCCGCTAAATCCCGAATTCATGGCGACCCAGAAAATACAATGCCTCCTATTTCGCTGGTCGCGATAGATCGCGTCATGTGTGCCCCGTGTCATTTGAATGGGTAATTGATCGCGTGTCAACAAATACGTACCGATCAGATATATGAGGTATTCAGGCCATACTGTTCGGCCATAATATTTAAATGTAGTTCAAGTTTCTTCGGCGTTTCGTGTCAAATTAGTTTTTCGTACCGAGAAAGTGTCTTGAGGCAGGCGTTTAAACGGTATTGTAAAAGCCATTGATCGATTTATCAATAGAGAAGTTACAAAAAAAATATCGCTTGTCTCTTTTAGGTCATAAAGTCATAAGCGAACAGAAAAATATAAACCTGAGTTCAGAAACAAACGAAATATTGGTCAATGACATAGCGATTTAGCAATACCCGTATTGTTGTATAACGTATAGAAAAAAAAAACAATGGACACTATTACCTTAATTGCACTAATGCATTTACGCATTAAAACTAATAATCCGACGAAAACTTGTGCAAAATAAGATTGTTTTATAATAATAACTGGTTATAGTTTAAGAAATAATATAATTTATCTGTGTTGGTGTTGTCGTGTAAGTGCGCGCGCCTCGCCAGTACTCCGCCGCGCGCGCCACCGAACGGACGTCTGTTTCCAACAGCGGTTATTTCCGAAATAACCGAGCGATTGTAAACTTACTACTGTTAATGATATACGAAGTTTTCGTAGTATACTTCCAGTTATTGTGTGAGTTTTTCACATGTATTTTAAAAAGGTTTTGTGATTATTTTTGTGTGTAATCTACAGAAAGATCTAACACATGTTTTTGTTATCGCTCGATTTTATGTTCTCTAGCATATTCTACAACAGATAGTGAATTACAAAACATTGTTGTGTCATAAAAAATGTCAACGTTATTTTTTTTCTTCCGCAGGTAAACGGGACAAGTAAAATGGACCGCGGAACACCGATAGTGATGTGCTAGTGTTGTGAATAACGGTTAATAACGAGTTAATAGTGGTTGATAGCTATGATGTGAGACAGTTGTGGTTGTCAAGATGCCGTCAGACAGTGGTTCGGCGTGGTCGCCGCCAGCGTCCAACAGTGAAAGAAGGTTGAGCAACTCTTCAGATGGAAGCGCCGGGAGCGGATATTCTAAAGCTGTAAGTGTTTTTTTATGTAGTACAAATCTGCCTCCTTCCTTCCTTATCTCAACAAATCTTTTTCGAGGATACAGGGAATCTGTGTAAGTGTCTCTGATGCGAGATGGTTGAGGCTAACAGGAGCAAAAATATACAAAAATTTCGACATTTAAACTGTACCACTTTTTGGCATACTAGGACAGATATTGTTTAGATATCCTCACGTGATCTTTTGTAATGGCTTTCAAAAGTCTCGTTTGTGCAATACTTTTGTATTACATGCGAGATTTTAATAATCTAAACTCGTACTCGTAATCTCGAATGTGTTATAAAACGCGAGGTCGCTTTGCATCTGGTCAAAATGGTAATACATAATCTGAGAAACGGTGTTTAATACTAGATCTGAAAGATACTTGTGCTTAATTTACTTAGTTTAAATGTTTGTAAAAGCACCCATGATACAGGAGAAATTCCTAGTGTGGGGCAACGTTTTTTTTTAAAAAAAAAAAAAAAAAAAGAAAAGAAAAAAGTTACACAAATTAAGAAATGTTCGCCAAGATACAGTAGCTCTAACTATTAACATCATCATTTGAAACGAGGTTAATTTGTTTCTCAAGTTGGTTAAACACAAAATAGACATACAGGAAACGGATATATCAATTTAGGAGATAGGTGTAATGCAAACAGACAGTTATTGATTTTCTTGCCGTGACTTCCTATCTTTGAAGAAATTTGATTGATAACATTGGTTCATTCTAAACTTCTAGCAAATGAAATTCTAGCAAGTATTAAGCAAAGAAAAATTATTTCAAAACTATGTTCGATACCTGTGCACCTTAATTTTATGTGGGTGTCTAGCACCTATTGTGTTACCCAAAAGTTGTTTTCTCTGATAAGAGCGCATGTAATTGCTGATAAAACTCGTACCTAAACACCCGTGTAATCAAACATTCGATGACATGTTTAAATAGAAAAACTAAAAATACCTACAGTTTTTTTTTTTCCTCGGAAATGTGCCCTTTGCTCACGGGTAAATAAAGCCACATTTATAGATGCTTATTAAACTATTAAGTAATAATTGTGTTGATTCATTGATTTTTACCTTGAATTAGTCAACCACAATATTACCTTTACGTACCATCATCAGTACGTAAAACTGTATCCAATGAGTTCTAACTCTGACAATCGCTAAAATATATTATTGGAAGGCAAATCTTTAATAAGTGCAAGTATGTTAAAATCATTGTTGTACAGAAACTAAGAATTCAAATAAATATCTTCCAAAACAGTCTATACAACTACACCAACTCGAAAGTATTTTAAATTAATTAACGTCAGAAAATTAGTAAATCGCAATCCATAACCAAAAAAACGATTGCCTAAGAAACCGGTTTCACTCAATTAATTCATGCCAAAGTAAACACTTTGCACACACTTTTATATTCAAACCACGAAAAAATCTTGACAAAAAGTTATTTTCCACAAACTCATATTATCACACTCTCTTGGTTAAACAGCGCCTTACGCCAACTAGTTTTTGTCAATCGGCAATTGATTAGCAACGGTAGACCAAGTAAGCCAATATTTAATTTTAAAATAACGTTTAGCTGAAGGTAAATAGTAGGCACCGATGCGTTACGAATAACTTTCACTGTCGTTATTCGCCGTGGATAACTAGTTATTTTTTCTGATTTATTTTATTTAAAATAATCCGTTAGCCGCTCTCTTGTTACGCACTATTCGGTGGGATAATGCAATAGTATTTTGCTGTGCAGATTTTTTTTGTGATTTTATTTTCTATTTTTATTCGAGGTGAATAACCGTTTTCTTTAAACCGGTTTTTATTCGTTTTTTGGAGCTTTGAAAATCAAATTATGAACTTTGTTCGTTAAAAAAATTTGAGCACAAGTTTTTAGTGCGTCAATAACTGTAGTGCTAGATCGAATTACAGCCAAGAATGTGGTGAATTAGTCACTTTATTAATTTACAAAAATACCTAAAGTATATGAGACGAAACTAAAGTTGGTAATAGCCTTGAAAATGAATGAGTAAGTGAAATTCCGATTACGACATTGTCGGCGTCAGGTGTCAATGAAATATTTTGCAATGCACACAATTTCACACCGATTTATGAGAAAGTCTCGCTTTGTGAAAAATCATGGCCACCCTTTTTGTTTTATTTTTTGAATATTTATTTTTCCCGAAGTTTTTTGTCAAGGTATGTTTTTTATAATAAAATGTGTGTTAAAGAGAAAGCGAGTGACTTGCATTTCAATTGCGTAACACATACATAATCGCAATACTCAAGAGTTTTGACAGTTCAGCGAAGTTCATTGCACCCACAGATATGCACCCTACGTTTTAAAATCTGTCTTCAAAACACCTCGGAAATTATTGAAGCATAACTTGGGCTGTCATGCGTAGATCTTTGACCCTCATTATTACGGGTAGTCCAAAACTTGAAAGCCTGACCATCCGTCTTGGCAAGAGGTACCGCGTTACCAATAACTGGAATGTGGAGGTCAGATAGGCACTCCATGTAAAATACTAATTGTATTCAGATGATGAGCTTGAGCTGTCAATTTGACAGCGGACTGAAATAGGTCCCTTCTGTCTCCTATCCAACACTGGGGCTCGCCTCAATTCAAATTGGGACTCACATCCTCTCACAGGGCGATCAGAATCCCAGGAGCGCAAGCACTACAAGACATAGCTACATAATATCTAATAGCTATATAATATCTTGCTAATCCATCACAATTTTCACATTAACTCTTACCAATTACCATTAGTAGCTTATTAAGAGCGACACAGCTACCTTAGGCCCTCCACAGTCCACACCACTTGGAATTCAGCTCAGCCAGTAAGGCAAGACGACATAGCGGCGCTCATTAGGCGCGTTCTAACAACCAGATTTTACGCAAATGTAACGCTAGCCTTATGAATCTAATGATACTGGGATAACTGCTTATGATGTGTAACACTGGTTTTACGTGCTTAGATGATTTCTTGAGTGTGTTATTAGGTGACGAGCCCCTGGTTTCATAAAGACCATGCATTTGAAACTGTTGTCAAATCTTAATGTCAACTTGTTGATTGGGAAATGTTGTTAGTCCAAATGTCAAAACTGCTAAAAAAAATGTTCATTTACATTTTGTAGTGAGCATACATACATACTCGTATAAATAATTCATGGTATATTGTGGTTAACACTTCCTTATTACACGACTGCCCAAAAAAGGATTTTTATACTTCCATTCTTAATTAAAACAGTCTAAATAACCGGATTCAGCTGAATATCAGTATTTTACATGGAGCGACCTATCAGACCTCCACAACCCAGTTAGTACTGGGTAATACGAATAGAAATAGTCATGAGTATTAACTTCAAAATAACTATCCGAAAGGAAGTCAAGTCCGGAAGGAGTCGTGAAAACGACTCTGACAAAAGCAAAGTGAACTCACAAACCGACTGGAGAAGCGGAGGAGGACAGCTAATATACCTAACACAATCCCCACCCTAGTCCTGATTAAACCTATGTTCCGACAAAATAAAACTATTATCAGACCTTATCAGATCAGTCATCATCTGACTCGCCTTTTCCCAACTATGTTAGGATCGGCTTCGAGTCTAACCGGATGCAGCTGAATGCTAGTATTTTACATGGAGCTACTGCTTATCTGACCTCCACAGCTTTAGTACTGGGTAATACGATACCCCTTGGTAAGATTAGTTGTCAGTCAGATTTTCGGGCCACTGACTACCTGTAACGACTGTCAAAGATCTACAAATGACAGCCGGGACCAACGGCTTAACGTACTTTCCGAGGCACGGAGGAAACTCGGTATGTAATGAATGGTCACCCATCCACAGACCTAGGCAAGCACGGCTTAACCTAAAGATCGACCCGAGCGGCTGTTATTATTTAGCCACGAGCTTAATTAAAACAGTTAGCACCTAAAAATAGTCACAATGATACATGTTTCCCTATAAAATTAGACACGCGACAAACCTCACCACGGTGTCGCGACCATGTAACCAGCCCTAATTCGCTTGCAAAAATACCCCTCCGGTTTCTCGATACAGGAATCGTGTGACATCGATAATCGTTCATAATCGTAGTATCATCGCATCGAATTAAATCGAGAATTGAGGATGTTCTCGATCGATCACTATTAGTGTTTCCACTCTCCCCTATATTTCCCACGGTATGAACTTGTAGATTATAATTACTCTTGTGTGATTGAAAATTAAGTTTAAATTTGAATGGCAAGTGTTTGGTAGTCTGTAGTAGTTTGTACTGGATTTATACATATAATTTAAATGGCTGATATAAGGAATTATTCCTTAAATAGAGGCATTGTTGTCTGTGCCTACGTTATATTGTAAGTTGTGGTGTTTATCGTAATTGTATGTAAATTAGTTACGTATAAAGTTATTATTACTTTGAAAAGGAAATGAGCTTGTAGAAATTGATTAAGTATGCAAAATGTAAAAATAACCGGTAAAAATATTAATTTATTGACCGTTCAATGCAATGTGTTTATGTTCATTTAGAGATCATTAACTCCATTAAAATAATAATCAGTGTAAAATACTACTCCGGGAAACTTAGCTCCTCTCTTCCAAAATTCGTTGGACAAAAGTAATGTAGGTATACGCTAGTTGACAAACAATATAATAAAAAGCATCACTATTTGATTCCCTTAGGGTTATGTAGATATGTCCCTTTAGTTCACCAACATTTCACCAGTTATTTTGAAGTACAATGTTGTAGAAATGGCGAGCCTATTGTCATCAACGGGCACGAATTCAGCCTCAAAATTGAAATAATAATAATTGACCAATACTCACAGAAAAACATGCCTATCCCCCACAAAACAAATGAATTCGCATAGCTTTGGGGCGCACCCTGAACTTCCTACTTTGACCTACTTGTGCAAAACTAATCTGATAAAAAAAATATTGGTAGTCAATTGGTAACCCCAGAAGTAGCCCCACTGCCACTGCCAAAACAAATGATAAACAGTTTCTAAATAGGACAAGATCTTTGGAAGAGGTCACCGCGTCTCCATGCTAGTCCTTTCTCTCTGCGCAAGGGCACATAACCGGTCCTATTATCACTGATTACACTGATACTGTATCAGGGCCAGTGATATTATATGAGCAAGGGCGATGGTGTTTTACATGTCTTGTAGTTTAAACTACGTTTGTTAGAGGCGCCTGTTAGAGGAAAAATGAAAGAGAATCGTCTGTCGTGGTATGTGATGTATTAAGGAGGGAAGAAAAGAATGTAACTAAAGGAATGATGACTATAAATGGTGATGAGTGGAGAGTGAGAGGAAAACTAAAGAAAAGATGGAAGGATTGTGTGAGGAACGGTTTCTTGCTCTTGAGTAAATGAAACCGTGACAGTTGACGCTGGAGACAGAAAGAAAAAAGACGTGTTGCGGCAATCCCAAGCATCTCAAGACAAGGGAAATAAGTATATGATGTTCAATAACCCACGACCAGACTCTATTGTATTGTATTGTATAACGGGCTGGTGTCCGCAACTCCACGTCCAAAGCGCGTATTTTGCGTGCGAAATACGACCAGACTCTAAATCAAGGAACGGTTTGAAGTAACACAAAAGGACCAAATTTTTCGAAAAATTGTGAATCTCAGCGCTTGCTAACCAAGGTGTGTTCTATACATTTCCAAAAGTAATTCTAATTCAATTGATAGCAAAGCTTTCCATACAAATTAATTGGTCTATTATTTTCCCACGTAGTCGGTATTGAACAGGTGTGGCTCTTAAATGTTGTTCAGCGATCGATCGAATAGAAATCTGTCACGACTTTACGATCGGCCGTTATAGTGATTAACTATTAAATCTATACGAGTATGTCACCAAAGATATGCCGATTTGAACGATTTAATTTAGTGATAATAGTTTTACATAATCACCGGCTTTCCCATAGTAATAATTAAGCCTTCATATGAAAATAATAACAAATTATATATAAAAGTTTATTCGTAACTAGTTTGTGCCCGCGGCTTCGGCCGCGTGGAGTTCGGTAATTGGTCCACTATGTCTTACTACCGTAAGTCCCTAATCCTATGTGTTAATCCGGATTATAAACTATCTGTGTACCAAATTTCATCCAAATCCATTCAGTAGTTTTTGTGTGAGTTACAAACATGCTTACATCCACCCTCACAAACTTTTGCATTCACAATAATAGTAAGGCCCATACTTTGACCGTAATATATGTATGACTAAATCCTCATAAAAAGTAACCACTTACCGAATAAGGCCAAAAAATCTCCTTGCAAAACTTAAACGCAACCTGTTGCATTTTTCCTTATAGCCAGCATCCCGATCCCATTGAAGGCAGGAAGCAGGTAGATCCCTTGCTACAGTAAAGGTACTGTGCCGGCTCCTCACGGCCAATCTCGGCCCGTAGCCACAATGTGCAAGCGCATCTGTTATTTTTGTGCACCTGTCGCCCGGACTTGAATAGGGTTGTCAATGTCAAAAGATTAAAAAAGAAAGATTGTTTTTGTGTTTATCCTTTTGGTAATAAGATAAAAAGAAATGTAGATTACTTACTGCCTTGTTATTCTTTGTGTCGATGGTACTATTAAATTTGACTAGGCCCATACTCCGCCACTTCTACGGCATCGTCGGTGAAGTGCAGAGGTCGCTTTGACTGCAGCTTTTCGAACACTGACATCCGTATCTATAAACAAGTCAAAGTGATTACTTGAGTAAAAGTAATTACTTAAGATATGATTTTTATTCCGTAGTTTAGTAATTGCTTGAAGTTAGAACTGTGATAAGTTTAGCTGTAGCTTTGCTTTCTTTGACGGTTCTTACTTCGTTCAAATTCTTGTCTATTGCATAAAAATGGTTGCATAAGTGATTACTTAAACTGAAGTAAGTACTTTAACTTGACTATAGATACAAGAGTGAGAGTAGGAAAACACATGGCATTGTCTGCGATGCAGTCCTATTTCCACATCCTTTAAAGTTACTTAGTGTTTAAACTTTAGGCAACGACTAGCTAAATACCTACGACACCCTAAGCCGAGGTCCGAACCCCACAGGGGGTCCTTAGCGAGCGGTCCTTTAACTTATAATCTAGTTTATAAGCCCCGTCTCGCCGGCCTTAAATTCTTTTGAGGTCACCACAGGATAGTCCGGTTGAGCAATATTGCAACCTTATAGATTTGAACTGCGAGTGGCCGTGTCAAAAAAAACTGTTTATTCTTGATAGTTTTATGTAAAATATGAAAGGTGTCTGATGAGATGACGAGTAATATGGAAAAAAGAGAAAGAGAAGTATGGAAGAAGAAGAAGACATGCTGCGCCGACCCCAAATGAATTGGTATAAGGGCAAGAGAATGATGATGAGTATGTAAAATTCTGTAAAAAGGAGAACAGCATCAGACAATAACCTCGGTACTACTTTGAGTAATTAAAATAGGCTTTAGTGTTAGTAATAAATAAGGTGTAAATAATGAACCAAGGAATGTTTCATCGTGACTATAAATTTCAGACACAGTTAATTCCTACACAGTACTTTAATGAATTCATAATATTGACATTTCGATAGCATGACGTATTAGATTTATGTTTATTAATTAATTTCTGTAATCTGTGACCTGAGACCGTTCGAGATAGGGATAATATTGCGAAGGTGTTTTAATTAGTCATAAAGTCTCGGTTAGGAACTCATTAATTTATTATTATAATAAGAGGTTAAAGTGGAAAGTTTCCCAATAAATGAATTATTTATTATAACTTACTAATCAATATTTCTTGAATATTTTGCCTGATATTATAATTCCTGCCAAAATCTAACATCAAACCTAATAAATGAATTTACATCCCAAATTCAATCTACATAGATTCAGAGGTATGAGGAAAATGTAAGGAAAGTTTTGGGCATTAATGTGGATAGCTATAAGAGTAGAGGAAGACCAAAGAAACGATGGATGGACTGTGTGAAGGATGATATGGCATGAAAGGAGGTGTCTGATGAGATGACGAGTAATAGAGAAGTATGGAAGAGGAAGAAATGCTGACCCCAAATAAATTGAGATAAAGGCAAGAGAATGGTGATTCTATCTACATAGAAAAACCTCAGGAAGAAAGCTGCATGTCCTAGAAAAATACGAAGAACTGAGATCTCCTCTAATACGCTCTGTGTCACCGCGTCGTCTCTGTGTTGTGCGCCCCCAGCACTGGGAAACGTTAAGCCGATAAATGCAATATTTCATGTAACAATTACTTTGATTCCTCTGCCATTTTAATATCCAAAACCCTACCTACAAACCTAAATAACTCAAATCATAACGAATTAACATTCAACAATCACCAAAATCTCACGTTCTGATGGGTCAGCCCTATCGCATCTGACATTTAGCAGCGCCCGCACCGGTCGGCCTTCGAAACGTATCGTTCGTTCGATTCCTTGCAAATGCTAAGGGTCATGACTTGGGAACCATCTGGTACACCTTCAGGGCTTATTGGTACCAAAACTATAGAAATGCCTTCGGATAATGCTGCTATCACGATTTTGATCTTATGAGATAGGCAGACAGGTAACGACCTTCCTTGTTACATTCATATAACATAACGTCACGCCCGTAATCCCCGAAGGGTTAGGCAGAGATGTAACTAATACTACATCCATATTTATGTTTGAGTCCCATGTAATAGTAGGCGACCTTATTGACATCAATTGGGCACAAATCCAGAATCTGGCTGCTACTGAAAAAAATCTGATGAAAAAATACAATAATACTTTGCCCGACGTGGGAATCGAGCCCAGGACCGAATACTCAGCAGTCGCGCTTGCGACATCTAGGTATCTCGTATACCTTCGGGCTAAATTGGTACTAAAACTATGAAATGCCTTCAATGCTGCTATCACGACTTTAATCTTTTGGAATAGACAGACACGTAACTAAAGACCTTCCTACATTCCTTTAGCGATAAAGCGACAGCTAAAGTTGTGTTTGTAAAAACAGTAATTATCTACCTTTAGCGAGTTGATTCATGTGTAATTAACTCCTACATGATGCCTACAAGGGTAACTCATTACGACATTGTTAATCTATCACTGAATAGCATCACACACTTCGATCCTAGAATAGTATTTCTTGAGAATACTGTTAAAGAAGCACGTATGGACCAGTAGACAAGTTGCAACTACACTAGAAAAAAATATTCCATTTTTTTGTTTTCGTCCCGAGGCCCTACACTAAGTGACATTCAATCAAAGATAACCATAATGGAAAAGACAGAAATGATCTGGGTTGGAACTTAATATAAGCTATCGGAAAACTTGAGTAAATCCGGTTAACAAGTCGTTGTTCAATCATATTAAGAAACGTTTCGTGTCTAGGCTCTCCGGTCAGGTGAGAAGACAAAGATCCCCAAAAACTCCCATTTATGTCTTAGTGAAGTCCAGCGCCTACTTAATAACTTGGGGTTTATTATAGTTTTGGTCTTCCGGTCCTTGTCCGTCCGTCTGTCTGCGGGCTGAAGCTCATGATCCGCAATAGGTAGGCGGTTGAAATTTTCTATAGCACTTGGCCGGTTTTTATATCTAACTCTATCCCAAATTCCTCAGTGCAAGTGCATGATGTAATACGGAACCGTAAACAATTTATTTTTTCAATTTCACACTAAGCGACAAAACGCGTGCCATCCAATAATACTCCGATTAATAAGAACTAAATCATCCATTAAAAACAAAAGAAGCGAATACCACCTTCCGTGACAGTAAAATTAATACCTACCAATCATCCTCATTGGTTCTAATTATATGTCTTTCGAAGTAATCGCGTATCACCCACACGCAAAACTTTGTTCAACAGTATTGTCTGTTGTAACATGTAAGGCTGATTATACATGACACTTTACTAATACTTAATGAGTATTTATTGTAGTCATCATCAATTCATCATAAAAAGATTTCACTCCTGGAAATAGGTCTTCCCCTGCTTCACCACGTGGACTGGTCTTGAGCTCCATCCACAAATCAAATGTGATTTTTTATCAGCTAAATTAATCCATTTTTCAGTCGGAGTAACAGCTTCTGAACTCAGAAGTCGCCAACCAAAGGCAAATATGTCTTATGGCAAAGACTAAATTACTTTCAGACTTTTGCAACCTCTTTGACCTTATCATATCAAGCTGTTTGTCCCAAGATCAGTACCTACGATAGGCAAAATACCAAGATGTCTACAAATGTAGGTTTGTGTGCAATTAAATATTTTAAGCGTTCAGTTGAATTTTTGACAATAATTGGCATATCATTAGGGAGACCTGCTAGGCTACTACCCATCTTCTTGATGTAGGTGCCTTCTACGACATGCATGGCGATTTCGCCAGAGACCTCACACACTGCCCTTGAAGAAACTTTCAAAGTCATATAACAGCGCTAATATATTATGTATCTAATATGACCATAGCCTAACCAGTCTTACCAACTTGACAGAAAGAAAGTTGTCGTGTCACCTCATGTCACAGGCGTGAGTGAATACAATTCTTGTTTATATTTCATTTTAGACACATTTGCAATGCAAATCTTAATATGAGAGTGAAAAGAATCAGCTGTTTATCGAGTTTTATGGCTATTTAGTGAGATTTATTGTTTATTCGTGAGAATATGAGCTGTGAGCGAGGATTCAAAGTTATTCAACCGGATATTTGGTATCATAATATGTTATTAATGAGTAGGTAAAGTGTAGATGATGAATTGACACGTTGAAAGCAAAATGATGCATATAGTATCGGCCTGTGGAACGCAATAAAATACTAGCATAAAACGAACAGTTGAAGGCACAAAACACATCCAATACTGGTAAGAAGCCATCATCTCATCTTCCTGCCCTTGTTCCATGTTACTTGGACGTCGGCGCAACACGTTTTTTTCTTCCATTCTCCTCTAGAAAAAAAAAAAGCTGGTAATAAGCAAAGGACCGTAAGAATTAGTCTTCCTCCCCGATCCCGGTCACTCTTTCGCCTGGTTTTATGGCCCACATAAAAAAATGAATTAGTAGCACAATTTCGTTTGAAGTTGACTGAGACAGAATGATGTTTTAAATATGTTTAGCGCTATATTTATTTAGTAATCTGGTGCAAGTCTCCTTTTTTTTACGTGACCAAAAAGTACCCAGACCAAAACCTAGGTTACCTTACCACTAACCTATTATTTTTTTCATAATATCAGATCGAATCTAATACGGTATTCGACCTCGTCCGGTGCAACCTTTTAAAGTTATTACCAGTCAGTAAGGCGTAACAAATCATTGCATATTAGGACTCAGTCAATTATTGCTGATATACACGAATTATATATTGAGAAATATTGTAAAGAACATTAAGATGGTGTAGTGATACATGGGCACTTATTGCAGAATTAAATGAGATGATTTAATGCTCATTTAGAAATTATATCGACAGAGAATACTCGTGAATTCAAACTTTGTTTTCTAAATTATAATTCTTCCATGCTTGAATTATAATGGGTTCTATATTGGTGTAAGGCCACGATCTATAAACGTTACTTAGATCGGCCTTGGAATTAGACATGTTCCCGTCTTTGACAGTTGTGCGTCAATAACACATTTAAACAATGTTTCGCTCAAGTACGCCCAAAGTAACGTTTATAAATTTCGGTTTCAATACAAACGAAGAATTTTTTTGCGAAGAAAAGAAGTTGATGACATCATACTATTTATTTGTTCTGAATATCACGTCCTAAAACTTCATTAATTAGACCTAAATTAAAACTATAAAACTTAAACTAGATACGCCTTTTTAATTACACATTGTGAAAGCCTTACAACTTACAAGTTAAATAGATAACAAACAACAATCATTTCCGTGCCACTCTCCGCGATACCGAAACCAGGTGACCGGTACCGATACCAAATCGATCAGGAAGTAACAATGAAATGTCGCACTTGACCTTAAAATGGACCGGTATTGGGACCACTTTTGCGATACGAAAATGATCCTTATTGCACCTCTATTATTATCCAATGTAGATTTGCATTCATAAAACGCTCATTGTATATTGAGTTATTTAAATTGGAACCTTATAGCAAAAGCAGCATGTACTGAAACCTATTGAACTGAAGTTTATAATTGTATTTGTGATTGAAATACAATATTCGTATAATGTATACCGTTACAGTTTTCAACCTCAAACCATTTATTTCAATTAAACCATTAACAACCAATTTTGAACTGTCGATCAGTATTCAGAATGAGGGTAACTTAAATCGAGAAGAACGGACAAGAATCTCTTCCGAATATAAGCTATAGATTATACCAGCGGCTTCGCACGCGTGGACATCGGTAATTGTCCCACGAGATCGTACTACGGGGATAAAAAGTATCCTACGGGTTAATACAGGTCCTAAACTGTGTGTGTGACAAATTTCGTCCAAATCTGTTCAGTAGTTTTATTGTGAAAGAGTATCAAACATCCATCCATCCATCTTTATAAACTTTCGCATTGTTATAATATGTAGTAGTAAGAAGTAGATAACTTAAGGAATGTACATTGAGTACCTCACCTAATGATTATTACGATTACAGATACTTAAATTGACCGTTGGCTAAATTAAGTAATTACTTTTATGAATGGGTTACATATGAATGAAGTGATTGAAGAAATGAGGCCATCACGAATAATGACCACGAATACAATACTGGACAGTACCAACAAAAAAATATTTTGCGAACAAATCGTGTCTTTTCAATTTAGACTGTTTCTTTCACGCCATATTATTTGCGCCTTCCACTTTCCTTTTTTTTTTTACTTTTGTCGGCGAAAGATTCAATATCGCCCTTCCGTTTGTAATACTTTCTTTCATCAGTTCCAAATCGAAAGATGTTGAATGACGAGGAAATTTATTGAACCGTTGCACGTTGGTAACTAGGCGGTTAAATTCATCTATTTTCTTCTTTTTGATCATTGATATGTTTTTCACAAAACCGCCAGTATTAAATAATGCTTGTCGTAGGAACTTACGAAAGAAATATTCTAGCGGACCGTGGTGCACCGAACCCGTACTAGGCTCGCGTGGTAGGTTACAGGCACTTCCTTTAAAAAAAAAGAGCTGATGCTATACATTTTTGAATAATGCCAATCGTTTTAGAAACCTACGCAAGAGCTTCTCAATTATTACAAGCAATGAAACAATTCTTACTAACTATCACGTCTTTCTATGTAGATCATACGTAATCGCAATCAGCCTGCATGATTCAACATTCGCCGACCAAATTGACCGACATGTAGCAAAACCGATCGAGACTTAGAGGAGGGTATCGACGTGTAGACAGCGTCGGTCAGCTCTATCGTACGATACTAGGAACTGTCGATCGATCGATACCGTCGATTAATGTTGAAATGAGCGGATATTTGTCCTTGGTCCTTCGAGTCGGATTCTTGAGTTAGAGGAATTTGGTACTTGAAATGATAAGTTATTGATTAGAGAAGTGGCGACATCCTCTGAGCAGTGTTTCGTGGAAAACTTGAAACACTCAATTTTCTAAGTCAAAGCAGTCACTTTAATTCAATCATTTACAGATACTTCCGAATATTTTGAAGGAATAAAGGGGCTTGCTACCATAAAAAAATGCCCCTAGCTATGAAAATAATCAAATTACCACTAGGTACTTCGTCTCTTACAGTGTCGGTTGTATACATACTTTATAAGTAATTGTTTACGAAACTATGTTTCTATGTTATAACGGTCCCACAATATGTTATTTATCTCAAAATATTGTAACGCAACATCGTGAAGAATGTTATTTATACACGAAAAGTAATAAAATAAACATGTACCAGTTTGAATAAAAAGGCGTTAAAGTGAAAAGAGTACATAACTTTTATAGTGGACCGACACGCGCCCCATATTAACATGTGGTAGTCAGTCAGGGATCGTCAACATTGTTCAAGGATTTTTATTCCGACTTAACTAAAAAACAAAAATAGTTGTCATGCATTTTTATTTCTAATACTTAAGTTTAAACTCTACTTGTCATGGCCTATCCCACTTTGTCTTGTAAACCTAAATCTGAGATTTATTTTTTTGACGAATCAAAGTTGAAAGTTCAGTAACCTTGTGTTAGTTCAAACACAAGTAATGCAGCAGTGTGTGTGTTATGTATGATTGCCCACGGTTTACTTTGAGATATCAAGAGAAATCTAACTAGGAAGTGAGTTGAATATAACCGTAATTTTCACTAAACGTGCATTGCGACATTGCAAAGCACATGACAAAACAAAAAAAAAACAATTGTCTTTCTCTTATGTTGATGTTTAGACCTGAGTTCTCCTGAGACTATTAAAATTACAATATTTCCTGTATTTTTTTTTTCTAAACTTTTTCCCCCAAAAGTCTTTAAGAAGACCAAAAGTTCTCAACCCCTGCAAAGTGTTTCAAAGTTTCAAACTAGGTTCCTTAGTCACTCACAAAGTCATAGCTGGCCTCATCTCCAGTCGGCTGTAACTTGGGGCATGCCCTACTTGCGTCTTTGTACGGCCGCGCTAAATACCGGCCGCTGTGCCCTATGTAAGGCTTCTGTGTGCAGAATGTGAGTAATGCCGCGTTTTATGACTAGTGAAGTAGCGTCACTTTGAACATTTAATCACTGGCAAGAATGTTAGCAGAAAGGTGTTTAGGTGTGAATGTAAAAGAGGTTGGGCAAAGAAATGTGAGGTAGACTTTGTAACAGAACATACTATGATGCTCTGTTTCCCCGTAGGTCTAGGCAGAGGTGGGCTCCTATAGGTTGAATCGTCTTTAAAGAGGGTGATGTTAGTCAAGTCACCTTCAAGAAGGCATATGAATTCAGTTGTACTGGAGGGCTCCTACAGGCCCTACAGCTACACCCATCTTCGGGTCGGTGGTTCGTCACAGCCCGCGGGTATATTCGAATACGAGAAGAAGTTGATCCTAGGTCATCACTGCACTGTGGTGGTAGTTCCTTTGGGACGGCTTTGTTGTTTAAAAAATTCTACCGAATTGAATGCACCCCTTACCTTCCCCACTCATAGAACATCGAACCCAACCAATCTCGCTTCAAAATGAGACGAAAACGCCCCAGATATCATTGACAACCGCAAAATGAAATTGAAATCTGTACCACCGCCAACCAGAGTCACGCACTTTACTTTTTTCTTTAATAACGTGACCTTGCCGAAGATAATCTTTGTATTCTAACCATTGTGGTCCAATTTCGATCGTTTTATTTTTTATTTTAGCCTTGTGGTTGAGAAAAGGATAGTTGGTATCAGTCGAATCTTTGACTTTAAGTAGATAGGATTCAGCTACCTGCGCCACTTTCTTTTTCTTTTTGTCTGGTATAGTTTTATGATCGTGAGGTAGTTCTTTTTTCTCCTATTTTGATTTAGATTCAGATGTTTCATCTAAATCATTATTAGTGCTTCTGTTATGTTCAGTCCTTCCATTTTGTATTTCATCTTCATTAATATAGGAACCTTCTACGCTGTAGAATGGGGAACTAGCTTCATCTTTCTGACTTACTCTTACAATTCAAAAGTCTGTTAATGCTTTGTCTAATTGAAATAAATGCTTTGTGTTTGAGTTCATGAAGGTTATTTGATAGATTCTTGGCCATGACGCTATTTCGTCTCAGGTCCTGCTTCCCACGTTAAGCCAAATATTATTTTGATCTTTACATCTGCACTTTAACCGTGGATGTTTATGCATGTTGATTCTGTTTACAATAACATCCTTGACTCAGTCATGTATGAATGTGTTGATTTATTAGCTTACACTGTTATGATTAGCTATCCATTTTCAGTGTGTTTCTTTAGGGTGTCCCCTGTACCCGGTCGAATGTCTATTCCGTAGTTATTTCTGAAGTGCCTTTGCTGGTTATATTATGTATGCGCGTCACTTTTAGGGTTACTCAATATCTTCTCTCTTTCCAGTTAAAAGTTTACTTTTGATATAATTTTATTATCCTTTTTTTTGCCTCGTTTATCTAATAGTCGCAAGCACTACTACTGAATCCAGGACCGTAGTTCTGGGTTCGACTCTCAGGTCGAGAAATAGTTACTGGGTCCTCTGATCCATACAGAGTCGCTCACTAGCAGCTCGATGTGCCCAGTCGGTGGCTGTCGGCTCGCTCTCTGTTGCGGAGGTGTTCTAAAGATACACCTCTGTCCAACCCTGCTAGGATTACAGGCGTGATGTTGTCACCATTTCTAACAAGTTTAATTCTGAAACTTAATAATCTGTATCCCGCGTATTCACTGTTATCTCTACAGCCGTAACGAGGTGTCTTTAATCATGGTTATTTCCTTCGAGCAGTGGAAATAAACATGCCGTTTCCTTTACAACTAGTATGAGTTTGAAATAATAATCTACTGCTAACACTCTATGATTTTCTTTCATTTCTACTACGTAGGAAATTGTCATACCTTCAGGTCGTTAAATGGGCAGGTAAGATTCGACATTGATATATTAAACCTGGTTGTCATCTCGCGTTCCGCTATTCAGGTAGTTAAGCTTAAAAGAATTCTTAGGCTATGGAATTTGAATTCAGCAATCAATCTGAAATCAGATTGACTTAACAAGTATCAATGAGTTTCGTATTTCTGCAAACTACGACTATCAAGTTTGTCCTGAGATTTTCGGCAGTTTTTGTCCGTCGAATACATAATATAACATAACGCCTGTAATCCCCGAAGGGTTAGGCATAGGTGCACCTGGACGAAATTGTCCACGAGACGGAATTCGTGTATCTTTCATTTATACTATGTAATTCCTTCAACGATTAACAAGAACGACGGAAGTATAATTGCGGGTTCTCTATTGTGTCACCTAACTTTTTTATCCATAATTTAAAGTGCCATAACTTTTTTTGTCCTAATCATCATTTGTCCGAATGATAACTTACCCGAACCTAATATCACATAATATCACATGCCATAAAATTGAAATCCCTAAATATAATATGTCCTAAATCCGTTTGTCATAAATATCACAATCAATAACATACAAAAGACATAAAACCGTTTTCAATAAAAGTTGTAAGTCCTAAATTCAAATTACATAATCTTTATTTATAATAATAATTATCTTAGAACAAATTTGTATAACAAAGCTTTTGCTATGAACTTCTCTCTCTTATAATTTTTTATTATACATAAATAAATATATTATACATGTACTCAATAAAGCAGTTGATTGTGAACATGTGGTTTTTGTAAGCAAGCAAGCATGCAGCATGCAAGCAAGCATGAAGCATGCAAGCAAGCACGCAGCATGCAGCATGCAAGCAAGCACGCAGCATGCAGCATGCAAGCAAGCACGCAGCATGCAGCATGCAAGCAAGCACGCAGCATACAAGCAAGCATGCAGCATGTAAGCAAGCATACAGCATGCAAGCAAGCATTCAACATGCAGCAGGCATGGTTTCTGTCACGGCTCCGGCGCTGCGGGGCTCCGGCGGTCCCACGCGAGTTTATCGTCGCAGATGGGTTTAACGCTCACCACCGCAGCTTCGGCTTGCTGGCCGGCTTCGCCGGCCAGCCTCAGCCGCGGCGGCGGGTGTTACAACCACCTGCTCCTCAACTCGCGAGCCGCCTCGCCCCTCCGCGCCTACGCGATTTTAAATTACACTCTAGGGGTAGAGCAGACAAGACTGCGTGGAGTCGGATTTACAGCGATTCGTTTCTGTCACTAAAACCTAATTTTTAGCAAATGTTTTAAGACTAAAATAAATATTATAAATGAACATTCGGAATAATACACATTATTTAACACAATACTTAGGACATATGACTTTAGGTCATGTAAAATTAGGATATTCAATTATTATAGTTCTCGATATTATGACAGAATACTTTTAGAACTAAAGATAATTATGTTAAACAAAATTTCGGGATTTTGAACATTATGGTTACTGAAGTTTATAGCATACGTGTTATGGATAATGATTTTCGGACAAACAATTTTAGGAGAAGAAAGGGAGTACCATAATTGCGCCATATGAATAGCTGAAGTGATACCTACTGTTAATCAGTATCACTCAAGAATGCGCTATTTGAGTGCTTAGTTAATCTCAAGCATGTCTATTTATCACGTTTTACGACATGTGCAAAAGATATAGTAGGTATTTGACTATTATCTTTGTGAGTCCTCATTAGAAAAACCTCCCGTTTTCTGTTTTAACCATCATCATAACATACAGTAGTCCACTGCTGGCCATTGGGCTCCCTTATTGCACGCCTTTCGACTTGATTTTTGGCAACTCTCATCCGGCTGCTTCCAGCCACGACGCAAAAATCGTCGCTCCAAATCATCCGTCTTATTAATGCTCCCAAAGTAGTTAGTAGTTGCTCACACAATTTTGCTTGCCAACCTAGCATCATTTTATAAAAAACTTCTATTGCACATTTACACCTATTAGCAAACCATGTGCCATCTAATTAACTAACCACAGCTGATATATCTCCATAATTCATATATCAATTCAACTAAACAATGTATTTTACTGTATCTAATTTATGTGGTATCGTTGTCAACAGGGTCATAAAATTTAATCATGTCTCGATAAATGTTAGTTATTGTTCCCAACTAATTATAATTCATCTTGTGGCTAGATAATTTACGAACTAGGTTCGCGTAAGGGTTCGTTCAGAGCGAAAGGCTTACGCGGGAAGAGCTTTCCGCTCTTATGATTGCTCTCCTATGACGACTTGGACGATTACTATTAGAAGCAAATCGTTGTCGTTAACTGAAGTGTCTACTGCACATGTACGTGTTATCTTGATATTTGATCTTATCAAGAAAAATAAACAAAAAAACAGTTCTTACAAGGATTGTGGTGCTGGAGTACTTGCGCAGTTCGTTACGCTCCTGCGGCCAGGTTTTATATGGTCACCTAGTCGCGCCCGCCTCCGCGTTCACCTTGCCCGAGGCCTTAGATGTGTATGTTAGTTTCTAAGATGATTCATTGTTTGTATAGGATCTGCATCGTAGTAGATTGTCAGTGACCTTGCAAACACCTGACTTATGAATGTGCACGACTATGACTAAAGACTGTAGTCTACATATTCACCGACTTGGAAAATATGTATTAGATAACTATGCATTTGAGTTACGAGTATGATAACATAAGGTACATTAAAATTGTATTTTTTCCTACAGAAAGATACTTTGGTACTTAAAAGAATCATGAATAAATTACTGATTCAAGTGACTAATTCAGGACAGCTTTGCCAAAAAGTAAAGCGTGAGCAATATGGAATCGCTTATTGTCGTGTCGATACTGTTTTTATTCTCTTTTCCTTAATAAGGAAACTTGCTGAGGCACACTGAACTAACTTCAAACTTTAATAGTATAACTGTTCTCCTTTCTTTTTGTATCCTACTCAGGAGTTAAGCACTAAAATATTCTTATTTCTATTGTTTTAGTCACTTTAAATCTTCAGTTTCTCTCCTTTCTTTTGCCATCTTAAAAAGTAGATAGTCAGAATCTTTCTATATTATTAAAGCTTCATTTTCACTTGCCCAGAGTTCATAAAGTCATTTTATATTGTAATTTTCTGAGATAATCGCCACTAAGACAAAGAACTGGTGGCATTATATTGTGCAATCGTGAGACCATTGTGTTTGTGGTATACATATAGAATACGTATTGATTTGCTACACTACATTGTGTTAAATAAGAAAAACGTGCCAATTGAGGAATTTTATTATAATTATGTAAAACCTTATTTTGTACGCATTTGTCTTCTTGGTTCCTTGCCAAGACATTCTCCGGATTCAAGTTCTGTATGGTGCACTAAGTCTGCAATTCCTTTGTTTTAAAGTAAGAGATGAATTTAAACAATGAATATCTAAATGACATGTAGCTAAATTACAGACTTAAGACTGTGGGTCATGTTATGAAAACACTCTAATTGAACTCTCATTCATATAGACTGGAAACATAAACATCTTCTAAATTCTAAACACTTGCTTCATTAGAATCTTGGGACGTTAATTATTGATAGTGAAATGTCAATATTTTCTGGAACTACATATGCATCAGTCTGGCTAGACAGTGATATTAAAACAGCGTAAATGATGATTGAAAAGGCAAATTCCATTGAACTTGAAGTTTTTGTAGACACACGAAAGTAAAAATGTAAGCGATTCCCACTGGTCTAGAACACTAGACCCTCTTTTTCCACGCTCCCGCTAGTTCAGCTTAAAACAAAAACAAAAGTGAATCATGAAATGAAACTAATTTCTACCCAGACTTGCGTAAGTGAGACAAATGATGTTAATTATGAGACAAAGCGAGATCGGCCAGTAACGGATTAGCTCACTTTACAACGGTCACGAGAATTGTTTATGCAACTGTCTAAGCATCAATAACTGTATTGATTGCTAGAGAGTTATGCAAGAGCTGTTAATCTTCAGTAATTGGTGTCTTTTCAAGATTGGCTATGGACCTCAGTGTCTTGGTTCTGTTTCACTAGCCTCTTCAGAATTTGCCGCCTCTGTTAGAATTATCTATTGATGAATTTATTGGCAATAATAGTATTGATTGTCGGAGAGCTAAATAAAACTTGTGCATTTTACCAATTGGTGTATTTGCAAGATTGGCTATGGACCTTAGTGTCTGGCTTCAGTCATTAACTGCTTTTGTTTCAATTGCATCTTCAAATTTTGCTACCTCTTTGTCAGAAGCTTTGATGAATTTATCGACATGATGGACTATTTTAATAGTGATGGGTTTATAGTCAGAATAAATACACCCTGGTGTACCTAAGGGCGTTAGCTTTAACACTAAACAGTTCTGTCCAATTAAGAAATTAGTGTTGACTTTGATGGTCTTCTGAGTTATAGTTCTATTGTCACTTAAATCTTAAAGGCCAATTTTGAATGCAGCAGATTTACATAGCTTTTTTGTACTGCATTTTATTGGTCTTCGAGATGTTTATAGCTATTCATTCTCACTATTAGCTAGCTTGATTAATATCTAAGATTTTCAAGGCGTTTAAAGTATAACAAGGATAAAGTTGAAATGAAGATATAATCACGTCTTCAACACGCAAGGGAAAAGAACTGCTGATGCGCAGTTATTTTCCTTCGTTTTACAATAAAACATTCTGTAGATATGTACTTACAAATAGTATTGAGTGACATGATGACATCATTAATTCGATTCGATACTTTGAACAATCAGACTCCATACGAAACATGTACAATTAGTACAATGACATTTATTTCGCCAATTATTGTTATCTATTCAATTCTATTCTGCAAATGTGTGGAGGTAGATTACACCAATAAGAAACGAATGACAACTGGAACCCAGCTGGTTATTTGAAAGCTATTTAACTCTCGATGATGACGCTACTGTTCCTGAGAAATGTCAGTTGAAATAACCTCCCACTTACTTGACCTGCCGCCCACATGACAATAAATTGACACATTGTCCTCAACATTTAGAATTCTTTTACTCTTCATCATCTGCCTAGCCTTTTCCCAAACTACGTTGGGGCCGGCTTTCAGTCTAACCGGATGCAGCTGAATACCAGTATTTAACATGGAGCTACTGCCTCCACAAACCATTTTGGTAGTACGGTATCCCTTGGTAAGACTGTTTGTCAGACTTTCGGGTTTCTGACTACTCATACCTATACATATTACGCCGTGTAATATGTGTATGACGCCTATTGTCACTGTCTATGTAACACACACTTATCTATTAGCTAACACAGCAACCTCGCCAGCGTCACCCTGTCATCTTCCGTACGTGACTATTCTGCAGTACTGGCTGAACGTGACCCTTCGTCTGGACATGTCGCAACTTGTTCGTTGTACATGTCTCAATGATTCACTTCGACGATTAATCTTCGATGTCGTCTTGGATGATCGTTGACGTGTAATTGGCTTTATTAGTATCTTGGTTAGGTATTTTTCTTTGTGTATTGTTGTTGGTTTTTTTTTTTTGTAGCATTATCAGTCGTGTCTAGAACCTTCTCATCTTAGGTCTTAGTATAGCTTTTAGTTTTCCTTCCTTCCTGAGAGTAACTTTTCTTCTCATCCGACTTTAATTCTTTGTAATCTTCTCAGTGTAATTGCGTTAAAGCCATAATAGTGTTACTTGGTGACCCACCTAAAAAGTCCCTGACCCAACTGAAGACACTAAGGACGGATGTAATTTGGCCCTTATTTCTAAATATATTTTAGTCATGTTTTGAGTAAAAACATCAATTAGAAGAGTTTGTAGTTCTCTCTAAATTCCATCAATATAATGTAATTTTTCTTCAAAAGATACCTCACTTATTAATGACATCATGTTTTAGTTTCATGTTTCCACTTAATACATGGTATACCATAACAAATTCTATCTCACCTTGCTATTTAATTTCAAGTAATGCTTCGGTGACCACTGAACCTGCTGGCGCTGACGGTCAAAAGCGTGATTCTAACTACTAATTACCTTAATTACTATCTTATTTGGTTACAATAGAAACAGGTTTGTACGCAAATCGCGTGTTTGCCTACAATTAGTGGTTATTTACTTTTTAGTTCAGCCATTCGTTGCGCTGCAGTGCCTTCTATGTTAGGAAGTTCGTTGCGTTTACGTGTTGTATGGGAAATGGGAATTCTCGTTTGCTTATAGTTAATTATGATAGGAGTACTAAGTGAAAGTTTTGTTGTAGTATGTATATTAGTGCTTTCATATATCGGAAACAGGAAAATGGTATATTTACTCTCTGTGTTTCTTTCTGATTGAAGACAAGGAATTAGAAGTCACTTGTGTATTCAAACTCTGTTCTGGCTTTTGGTAACGTTATTATCAGCTCGGTTCTTTATTGTCCATAGGATAATCAGGAATGTTCAATTCATTATCTTCCAAACACTAGTCTTTAAGTAGGTTGTTGTGGATTGATAGTGTTGTAAAAAATCTTTATGTGAGTATCGGCCATGGTCAATGTAATTATTTCTTTTGTATATTTTATTTTTTGTTCTGTCAATTTGTCATTAGTTGTCGCTGTGATATTCAAAGAAATAACTTCTTTATCTAAAACTAATCAACTACAAACAGTACAAAGGCGTGGTTAAAATGTACGAATGGAATTCTCTTAATGTCAAGCATTCGCCATTATTTACGAGTTATTATTACAAAACAAAATACCAAGGCTATGGCTATCTACACATCACTTGCTATGGCTATTTATACACGTAATTAAGACTTCACTGTAACCTTTTGTCTGTTATATGATTAATCCATCAAAAGGCTAATTGTTGGGTTTTGTAAGAAGTATTTGAAGCGTATTTTTCAATGTTTACTCAAGATCTGCGCAAACGCAGCCGCAGGGTGTAAGGTAGACACGATTTGTCGTGAGTCGCATGTCGTCATACCTACATGCTTATCATTATGAATTTATGATTGTCGTAAGCATTTGACAACTGGTGCTTTGTTTAAAGCTTCTTTGTGTTAGAAGTGATAAATCAGACTCAAATGCATTGGAACAAATCTACAGGGAATACGATTATGCTTATTGCGATCACCAATGTGTTAGTAAGGTTGGTGATTATTGCAACACTCGTCCCCCATAGGCCCACAGTCGTTCGTACATTTCCAAGACTAAGTGACAACATACTGCAAACTGACGACTGTCACCGTTTGCATGCATCAGCCCATTGCTATGCAAACATCTCTCCATAATCGAAAGAACTAGCGACTCTTAAACCATGAAAAGCCCAACATTCCACGGATGCGATTTCCTCTACATAGAAACAGTAAGTAGAAAGGAAAGTTTCTAAACCTTATATGCTCTGAAGATGTACGAATAGATAAGCGATATTATGGCCGTAGGAAGTTCCACTTATCACATTGTGTAACTGCCGGTAACGTTGATGCTTCGTTTGATTCATCGTCTAGAATTTAGTCTGAAACAGGATGAAATGTGAGCATCCATAGGATATCGCTCGTTAGTACCTACCATCTTCTTCATGATCTATATCAGACTATTTCCGAATGAGAATGAAGTCAAGTATACGTAGATTTGAGGAGTGGCTGGACTTGAGGAGTGGCTGGATTTGAGGAGTGGCTGGATTTGAGGAGTGGCTGGATTTGAGGAGTGGCTGGATTTGAGGAGTGGCTGGATAGGCGTCACGGCGTCCTGACCTACCGCATGACGCAGGTCCTCACCGGACACGGAAGCTTCGGGAGGTACCTGTGTCTGATGGGGAAGGAGGAAACGCCTGGGTGTCACCACTGCGAGGACCGCCCGGAGGACACGGTGGAGCATACGGTGCAGGACTGCCCCGCTTGGGCAGGGCACCGCCGTGTCCTCACGGCGGCGATAGGCGGAGACCTCTCGCGCCCGGCATTGGTCGAGGCCATGCTGCGGGGCGAGACGGAGTGGGAAGCGGTCGCCTCCTTCTGCGAAGCAGTCATGCTCGCGAAGGAGGAGGCGGGCCGCGTGAGGGAGAGGACAGCGTCCTCCCTCCACCCCAGCCGCAGTGGTAGACGCCCACGGCGCCGGACGTCGGCAGACGATCTCCGGCCACCGTAGGCGCGGGTTTGCGGGCAGCGAGTAATGGGCGACTCGCTGTCCGACCATGGACCATGCCCGGGTCGACGGCGCGTTGTGTTCCACGCGCGCCTCAAAGAGTGTCAGCATTATGACGGGGCCCCCCTCTAGAGGGCGAAAGCCTGCCGGGGTCGCGGGACTTATAGAATTACCGTGACCCTGGATCATAAAGGGCTATTGAAGGACACCGTGGATTTTAGTCAGTACAAGTCTGACAGTTCCTCCCACTCTGCCCTGGGTGGGAGGACTCATTTGATGATTTTACCACGATAAAAAAAAAAAAAAAAAAAAAAAAAAAGTATACGTAGATCATCAACGAAACTATCCAAATGACGTCTAATAGAGATGGTGTGTAAGAATATGAAACACCCAATTTCAAAAACCACCATCCATACCCTAAGTAAGTACCATCATTTGTACCAGTTTACTTGCATATTTTCGTAGTAAATCAGAACTTAACAAACACCTATGGGACTGCAAATTCTACACCATAGGAGGTAATTTCTAGAAAAGCTGGTCACATTTCCTTAATTCCCAATCCCAGACAAATTCCCAGACTAATGACGAAGCACTAGTTTCCGACAAAATGTCACAATACACTGCAATATTTTACGGGTTTTCGCGACAGTTCTGTTTAAAACATTGTCTTCTACAGAATTGTACATGTCTATCCAACCAGGTCGTTTCTAAATTATTGTAAATGGCTGTCCCAGATTTTATGTATGAGGTTTTTATTCGCAATTATGCAGTTGAAGTATTCGAGTTCTGTGACTTAGCAGGTCGTATGTTCCTCAAAATGATTAATTATGATTGTCAATGCCCTGTCTACTATTATCTGTGGTATGTCTGTTTCTGCCTTCCGTGTCAAGGTAATTTTAGGACGTTTCAAGTTGTCATTCATAACGTTTTTTGTTCGTAATTTTATCTTCAAACTGTGAATCTTAATGTAAATATTATTTTAAAGGTCATACGTTGGAATTTGAGATGTAATTAAGAATTTGACAGCAAAAAGGTTGGAATTGATATTTTAATTAGATTTGGGAGCTTTAGACTCGTGGTTAAACTGCTGGATAGCTCCGTAATAACAAAGATTTCTTGTCGTTGTCAATGATGAAGCTAGCGAACAAAACGGATTGAAAGTTAGACAAGATTCTGACAGTGTGTCCTTTCTTAATGCTGTAAAGATGAGAAGTTATAGTTGTTGTATCAAAAATGTCGCTGTTGCATCTTCAATCAATTTATCCGTTGTTTATGAAACTTTCAGAATAATAAGTTGTCATAGAACATTTCTGATGAGGTACCCCGAAAAAACCTCCATTCAGAGCCACAGCTAATCATTAACAAAACACGTTACAGATGACGCAATCTTACTGATCCAAATGTGTTGTGTTCGACCTCGAATTCACCTTACAAAAGGGCTTTGGGGCCCTAAATCCCAAGAAACGCAAACAATGATACTCAAATAAGTACTTTTAATTACCATGAACATAATTCATTTATAACCGAGTGAATTCCCAAAGGTTTAATAACTAAGTATTGTCAAAATCGAGATTAATCGTGGGATTTGTATCACGACGACATTGATGGAAGGTCGTGGGCAGGCATTGAACAAAATGGAATAATATTTGTTATGTTATTTACGGTCAACCGCAGTAAGTAACTTGAACTACAAAAATCGCTCTTAATGCTCAGATATAAAGGTGATGTCAATGTCTAATTGTTGCCATGGGTGATTGTACTTAGTATGACTGAATAACACCCATTTGGACCTCTGGTCCATTGTTTGTTAGAGACAGTTTTTTGTGATGCTGTACAGAGCCAATAATAGAGGTACTTATGTACTTACTTCTAATGAAGGTTGTTCTAAAGATTGGTCGGATTTCAACAAAAAACTGGCCTAGTGCGAGTCGGACTCGCGTTTGAAAAGGTTCCGTACCATAGTAGTAGGGAAGTCTCGTTAAATTTATTTTTATTATTTGCTGTTATAGCGGTAACAGAAATATACATTCTGTGAAAAGTTCAACAGTCTACCTCATGAGATACAGATCGCTGACAGACAGACGGGCGGAAGCACCGACATCGGAGGCTTAGTAATAGGCTTGGTAATAGTACGGAACCCTAACAAAAAATGGTAGACAAAATCGTCCAAATTCTACTTATGTATAATGCTATTATAATAACAAGCTTCGTTAGATGTCTGAATCTGTCTCCAAATAAATTAGAATGAGGGCAGGAGGATGATGAGAACTTCAGAACATGCCTAAGAGATATTATGAGAACGTGAAGGTCCCTAGTTTATGGAGATAGTCAGTCAGTCGCTCCATGGAAAATTTTAATATTGTGCAGAACCAGGTTGGACTGGAAATCTACCCAACATAGTTGGGAAAAAGCTAAGCAGATAATGATGGTGCGTTTTTTGTTTTATCTTTATTCTAGTTTGTATCTTTACTTCATCATTCTTTTATTTTATTTAATGTAAAAAAAAAAAATTGAAGCTACAGTATAAAAACTAAATATTTACAAACAAAAGGGACTAATTTATATAAAATAAACTAACTAATTAAATAAACAACAGGGTGCTTAAGCTCTAAGTACTCATATGTTTTCATATGGTGATGTCGACAGAGTACTTAATCGGTAATATAAGATTTTTATTCCTACTCAGACATTTTTAAGACTGAATTGTTGTAAAATGTAGGCTAGAATTTGCGTGTATTTACATAACTGTAAGCAAATGCAATGTAGGTGTGAACTGCAAACCAGCTAAAGAGCTAAAACAATAAGTCGTTAACGTCAATTAGTAGGTAACAGAAATTAATTACGCAATGTTTATTGATTGCTTTATAATTGAACCTTAAACCTAATTAAGTAAGTTATAAAATCGATTGCACAATAGTCTGTAATTAATTAATAAGTTAAAGATAAAATAATTAATTTAATACGGTTAAATGTAGTTCTTTGAAACTTGGAAGAAAATTATGTGTAGCTGTGAACTGCGATAGCCTGAGTTGATGGATGGCTTCCTTTTTCCAAGACCGCTAGCCTCATCGTTATCGACCTATAGGAGTGGAGTCGTCAACTCCCGGCTGTCAGTTGTATATCTTTGACAGTCATCTGGTAGTCAGTGTCCCGAAAGTCGACAACCAGTCTTACCTAGAGGTATCGTATTGTGGTTGTGGAGCTGGTATTCAGCTGCATCTGGTTAGACTGGACGCCGACCCCAACTTAGTTGGGAAAAGGCAGGCAGATGATGAGTGGACTCCTCAATCAGCCTGTAACGTTCCCACTTATGGGACACGGGTCAGGCTTCACCTCTGTAAGTGAGACTGGGCCATAATCCATCACACAGACCCTTTGTGAGTTGGTGGATGTCACATGTCATCGAATTTTTGTCCTAGGTTGTGCCGATCGACTGTTGGACATTCAATTACGCTGTTTTAAGCTTTCACGGTTTATAATTAAACTTACACTGTCACTTACGCGGGATATCTTCCGTGATTTTCAATTATTGTGAACTCCCGATATTGCGTTTCATGGCGCTTGCAACAGCATCGAAATATCGGCAGCTCAGAATAATTGAAAATCACGGAAAATATCCCGTAAGTGACAGTGTAAGTTTTATTTATTTTTATTAAATTATGCATCTCCACTTGCACGTCACTGGCGCACTCACATCTATCCGAGGTTTTTTAGAGGTTCATCATTTAAACCTCTGTTGAAACACTAAAAACTTCATGTTTGCAAAGATGTCCACAAAGGACAGGCAGATTTTAACACAGCAATATTCTAAACAAAAACGTGCGCTGCGCACGTAAAATTAACATAGAATAGTCCTCTCACAAACTATTAGGCACTTAACAGACGCTCAATAAAAACCCTGCAGCTAACTATTTAGTGACAGCGCCGATTGGGCTCGGGTATTTACAAACAATGCAATCGTGACGTTCGGAGGTCGTCTGTAATGGCCTTTTTGTTGGAACTCGGCCTTTTTGTGCGGTTCTAGGTAGTTATGGGTTTGGAGGCGTCAATTGTGTCTTAGGCGTTGTGTAGAAACAAGTTTTGAATTTCAAATGAATGAGGAATTTTTATTGCACTGATTTTGCGGCATATGTTTTACGGATTTCTTTGCTTTGGAGCGTTATTTTCTTCAACGATGTTTGATGTGAGGTACACACGTATCATCATCTGCCTAGCCTTTCCCCAACTATGTTAGGGTCGGCTTCCAGTCTAACCGGATGCAGCTGAATACCAGTATTTTACATGGAGCGACTGCCTATCTGACCTCCACAACCCAGTTAGTACTAGGTAATACGATAACAATATAGATAAACGTGAGGTACACACGTATAAAGGTAGATAAATCGATCATTCAGCTGCACCCGATTTGGCTAGAAGCCGATTCTAACATAGGGAAAAGCGTAGGCAGAGGTAATAATGTGTGCGTAGTTTAATGTCAAAAGTTAAAATGTGTTTCATGCAGCTGCTGGTATTGTCAATTTATCAAACTCAAACAGTGATTAACATAACATTAAATCACGCCTGTAATCCCCGATGGGTTAGGAAGAGGTGTACCTGATAGTTCACCCACATTTCGTCAGTTGTTTAAGTTAAGTCCCATGTAGTAAGGGGCGGGCCTATTGCCATCAACCAGGCACACATCCAGACTCCTATTGAGAAATTCCTGATGCGAAAACGCAATAACAATTTGCCCGACCCGAGAAACGAACTCAGGACCTCATGCTCAGCAGTCGCGAATTCGACCACTAGACCTTTCCTGGTTTCTTTTTAAAAGTTTTTTTGTAATAAATACCAATTGCTTTCATGTCTGAAAAAAACCTCTATGAAAACAGGCGACAGCAAACAACATTCTGGCACATTTTGGAGTCGGAAATCTATCATTAGATTAATGAAGACCCCTTCATATAAAACGTTTATACATCACTAATCATCGCAAATCCATCCTTCCTCCGATCAATATAATTTACTTATTGTTTCAATAACAGCTGTGCTCTGACGGAAGCGCTCAATTCAAGCAATTGACATAGCGGCCATCTTCTATCGCAGGAGTCAATTGACTTTCTTTTTGTACTTATTAAGATTATGTCTTGTTACATTTGCAAAGGTCGTGCGGTCGTTTGTAAAGGTGATCTGTGTCTGAAACTTATAGGACTATGTATGTTATATTCTAGTCAACAAGATGCCTAGACACGCTTTCAAAGCTTTACGTTTTTCTACAGGATTGTCGTAAGTTTTTCGGTAGCTAATGTCAAAAATGTCAACTTTGGTTCCACCGTCCGTCGCATCGTTAACGCTGATAGTATGTCACTTAGAAGTTCTAGACCCTCAAATTGCGAAGAAAGTTCGTTTCGAATTGAATATTGTGTGTTGCAAATTGGGACAAGAATATTTTGGTAATGAGCAGAAAAATATCTTTTCCAAAAGTATTCTTGTCCTATTTTGCAACACAATTTTCATTCATGCATTCTTGTGAACCTCTCCTTTCCCTTTATCTTTTGTGTAAATTAACTTCTAGGTAACAAGACAATCACACCCATAAATAACAGCAGCTCAGACAAAACTGACATTGCACCACACCTTAAAACAGCTGTTTATCAATTTTAACGAATACCCCTACCACATTCACGCATGCCAATACCAAAAAACGTCCAATTAGGAACTACCAAAACTTTCAAGCTGCACAGAATTCCGGTGCACAAAAAGCTGTCAGTGAAAAGTAACAGTTACTGAGAGTGAAACGGCCCGGATCCCGTTTGGTCGTAGTGCGGGACGGACGGCCCAATTGCGGGCCTTATCGAGTCCTAGGACGTTAAGACTGGTCGCATACCACTTTTACCAGGTCCCCGTTGAGATTTTTAGGGTCTGGCGATACATTCTTAAATAAACTTATACCTTCGGGTCGATACGGGTACCTAGTGATGTAAAAGAATGTTTGGTTTTCGTAATTTTTATTTAAATTTAGAACAAGGATTTCGGCTTTCAGACATTTTTCTTATCAAAAAGGTTGGTGAGCTGTATTTTTCTTTTTGCTGACTAGTATTTTATTTATACTTTGGAAATTGATCCACGTGACAAGAATTGTGATGGGCAAGCGTTTATTGAAATTAGCGAATAAAAAAATATGCATGTCTATATTATGGCAAAATGTGTCGTTGAACTATCACATTTGGAGCAAATAAATAATGTTGACTTTTTAATACTTTCCTTTTTTGTCAGCTTATTATATCTCAGCCAATTTAAATATTAATAACGATCATAATCTCGACCACAAAATCTGCATTTATTAATTCCTTTAACGAGTTACATAAAACGGTTGTACAATTAAGAATCCAGAGCACGCGTAACATAACATATCCGACTTTAAAAAGAAACCAGTTCTTTTAAAACAAAAATTACAAATAACCTCCTCTTTTTTTTAAGTCGGTTAGGTCGTGAACGCATTTGTTGCTACCGTGTCGCAATTTGCTTTGAGAGCCAATCTGCGTTATTGACTTTTAATTATAATGGATTGTTTTTACTGTACACTGTGTTATATTTTTTGGTGTAAATTCGCGGTTATAAATATTGTAAAATTGCTTAAGCATGTTGCCTCAATAAAAAACTTTGTGCATAATTCCATTTTTTCCTGTCCCAAATGCCAACTGCTAGGCGTCGGCTTCCCTCTCTTGACTGAATGCACTCACCTAAAGGTGATGAGGAACAGTCCCTTCTCGTCTTCATTTAGGTCACCGGCGTTCTCTGCTGCTACGCCCAGAGACAAAGTTCATTGCTCATTTAAAATGCGTCACATTATATCGCATCTCAATTTTATTTTATGATTGCAGCGTTCTGAGACCTAAATAAAATCTAGCTCAAAGTTCTTTGATCCTAGATACTACCGCAAAAACAAACGACAATCGCAAAGTTCAAGGACAGTCAATCATGACGAAATTGATTACAAATCAATAAAAACACATCCTGTATCAAGAACGGAACCAAAAAAATTATTGCTCATTTAAAAGTATGCGGACATTTAAAATCAAATTAAATGCTCGATATTATCTTTAATCAAATTAAAGTATTTGATTCAAACCATGTCCAAAAGCAATGGTTTAAAATTAATCATTTGTAACAATCATTTGAATTCCTTGGCGATCAATATCTTATGTCCGTTTTCACTAACACTAAGCAGAACCCAAAGGAATGCCTAAATATTATTTCGACAGTTGGAATTTCAGCTCTCGGTGCTGAACAGAGCATTGAAAATCCAACGTAACCATTTTATTTAGGCATTAAATTTGGCTTATTGTAACTAAAACGGGCATAAAGGTCAATCCTTGTAATGGTAATGTTTGGTAATAGTTCCGAACGATTATCTACGAGAAGTAAAGAATGGACTATTTTGAGTAAGGTCGTCTTGATCACGGTGTGATTGACCTGCTTAACGGAGGATTAGTTTCATTGTAACGGTCAGATTAACAGCGATTTAGTCGATTTGTTAGAATAACAGGTACTTATTTGACACTGACCCCTATTTACCAGACTACAAAATCTATTTTTAAGTTCCGCTTGTCCAGGACATTCTACGAAATCAAGACAAAAGTTATTTTTTAGGATTGTGTGAAAGTTTACACAGGGCTAAGATAGTCCCACGAATGAGGCCGTTGTTAGCCGCAAAATACTCTGTACTTAAAAAAGCAACCACCACAATAATAATTAGGTTAGCGCTTTATAGAGTTTGTCAAAGCCCTACACTAATATTATATAGGGAAAGATTTGTATGTTTGTAACAAATAAACTCAAAAACTACTGGATCGATTTCGAAAATTCTTTCACAATTAGAATGCTACATTACCCCGAAGTAACATAGGCTGTACAAGTTTTTTTTATGTCCGCCCGTGCGAAGCCGGGACAAGCCGCTATTCATATATGAAAAGCGGCCAATCGGCGACAAGACAAATCACTTTGCGCCATCTCGCGGCAAAATTTTCATCTCGCGGCAAAAAACTCCAAGGAAGCTGAATGAATATTTTAACCTGCTCCAGTTCTTAACGCTGCAAAGATTTCTGCTTACGACACGCACCGAAAAAGCCAGCAACACACTACCCCAAAAACAATATCTACATCCAGCACATTGACCTTACAGCCTAGCCTACATTCTAAATACTTGCCAAAATATTTGTGCTACCGATAAGAGAGAGAAAGATAAATGATAATATATGAGTATGACGGAAACCAGCTGTTTAAACCTCCAGGTGGTAAAGGAATTAGCTCAGCAGGTCAAGGGACCGTAGTGGTGTTTGCTCAGATGGCAATATCAACAGTTCTTTTTAAATTAAGTATTCGGTTGCTTGTAATGTCTATTGATCAGTGATTCATATCATCATTTGAAATCTGCCTCGTTGGTCTAGTGGTCGCAATCGCGACTGCTGAGCGTGAGGTCCTGGGTTCGATTTCCGGGTCCGGAAAATTGTTATTGAGTTTTCCATCAGGAATTTCTCAGTAACAGCCACGGCGTCTGGATCTGTACCCGATTGATGGCAATAGGCTCGCCCCCTATTAAATGGGACTTTAAACATATCTGGCGAGAAGTGGTTGTACTATTAGTTACACCTCTGCCTAACCCGTCGGGGATTTAAAAAAATTGGAAATGGAAATTATATGGTATGAAGTTATGTATATTGTCTTGACCCCTGTGTTAGTGACCCGTCTTCCCCTCTTTTGTAATAGATGTATGGTAATGTACACATGTAGGACACTGACCTATGTGAAAAGTACAGTAAGGCCACGAGAACGACTGTAAATTGCTGTGCCTGTTTATTCGCTATTTTGGGCAGATAAAAAGGCAGGTCAAAAAGTCCAGTTCCTTGATAAACTTTCCGTAGACACCATTTAAAAAAAGCCTACCAGCAACTTCACAAGTCAATAAGAATAAACCTATACCGATCTTAGATCATCATCAACATTCTATTTGGGGTCGGCGCAACAGGTTTTCTTTTTCAACTCTCCTCTCCATTTTTACTCCTTTCTCTCACCATTCCTCGCACAATTCATCCAACTTTTCTTTGGCCTTCCTCTCCCTCTCCATCCATCAACTATATCGATCTTAGATAACCCATAAAAATATTCCCCACACTTCTATTGACTACGAACTGCATATTTGTTTAGATTCTTCAGGTCCATAGACTTTCTCCCCCCAAGGTCGTGCGTGGTCTGTCACCATTGTTCATTGTCCATTGTTCCTATGGGAAACTGGCTGATGGAGTCATGGCTGACGCGGGGAATTATTATCTAGAGTTGATGGTTTCATTCGGATAAGAAAGATGGAAGCTTATCGGAGAAAAGATGGGGTCGGGAAACTGGTTTGTGGTGTATGGAAGTGATGTTATTAATTTGAGCTTTTGACTGGTTCATTGAAGATTAGAAATAAATCAAAACAACTCTTTGTCTCTGCCACAGAACTCGTATGTTGATGTGTGTCAGGACACAAAAATTACAGTAGAAAAATTATTGAACCATAATAATACTAGACTGTTACTGTCCCAATGCAGGGCAATGGAATCTTCTCTAAAGAAGCATTAGCATTAATCACCACGCTTGCTTAAGGTGGACTGGCGATAGTTTGAATTGGACCATAACTTAGTAGTTTTTTAATCCAATTCCTAAATTTACAGACACCCAAAAGCGATCTTGAATTGTTTTTAGAGCGGTCTTTCATCCTCAAAAGTCGAAGTCAAACCATTTACTCCATGTGATAAAAAGGCACTAAAGACAGTAAATCTTTACACGGAAACGTAATTGATTTTACTGTTCAGCGGCCCCTCAGGTCTACAAATATATATTTCGAAGTCAGTCAGTGTATTCAGTTACTTTAATCCCCAGACCTCAAAAGGCTTCATCAAAGTATATCCTTGAAACTATTTTAATCTTATTACCGACTAGAAAGTTCTAAACTCATGACTATTAACTTGATACAGTTATAAATCGTCCAGGGATTAGAACCGAGGTCTCAATCCCACTAAATCCCTGAGCGAAAGTGGATGACTGCTTGACAAGTGAAGAGCTGTCAGTAGTACGTAGGTAGATCACGTAGCAGGTAAGGTACAGAAGACTCAGTCTTCGATCAGGATCTTTGGACAAGTCTAAATCTAAGCAATGACATAACAGACACTCAGGGTATGAAGTGTCGCTTTGTGTAGCTGAAATGAGGCAGATCGACTTCAACAAATTCCAATTAGTATAGAAAGTTTTCTTCTAAGTGTTTCGTTGGCAATCTAGCAACCAGCATTTGGCACCTTCAGAAATTAAGGTTTAAGTTTTACCAGCATATGCTCTGCTGCAGGACGCAAAAGACAGGGCCCTCGTGCAAAGAAAAAATCAGCAATGATACTGCTGCATATAACTTTGTCTTTTCAGACCAGATTTATTCTTAATGATTAATATCCTTTATCGTAAATTAGTAGTGACTAAGATTTACTGTAAAACGGATCTATAAACATCCGAGTCACCATAACTTAGGGGGAATTGCACTCCTGGGACTAAGCGTTAGCTTCTAAACAGCGTTTGAGGGCTCTTACTGCCAACATTACTGTTTACGGAATTCGAAACTTGATTAAGTAAGGATCTTTGTTTGGCAAATATTATTTCGGTAGTTACGTCTCTTTGTGACGCATACGGAACCAACCTTCTGCCCAACATCGATGTCAGCTGTCAGTAAAAGTCGCACATGTAGGGCAGTGCGTGTGCGCCGAAACTGTTACACAAATACCTTGCGATGTACTTCGTACTTGTCAAACCATTAGGGTTACCATCCGTCCGGACATGTACGGTTTTTCGGCCCTTCAATTGGCTAAAATTAAATAATAAAGGGGTAAGTTATTGAGTTAGAGTAGGCCATCTCGGAAACTACGCATCCATTAAAAAAATCTTTCACAGATGGAAAGCTAAACTATTGCCGAGTGCCAAAGGTTATGTTCCATGTTAAAATCAAAACTGCACGCTTACGAAGTCACAGGCGAAAGCTAGCAGATAAAGATATATTTAAAAAAATTCCTTGTCCGGATTTTTTTGCAAATGTCCGCCTTTTGTCAGGCCTTTTCAAATGGTAACGCTACATACGATGTGCTTAGTACTTGTCATTTCGTAAGCGTTCGTTGAATGGTAATGGAACTGTTATCATTTTTTATGTGGAGTTTCTGTATGCGTGCGTTTTCCCTTAGACGATGAGCGAAAGCAATGCTAATGTGTTGTTTAACTTGCCTGAGGACCATATTGAAGATGTATGTGTCGTAAGGTTTACGTTACTATGTTAAAGATAAATATCGTTTTGAATATCTTTGTGTCAAGTTTTGAGTATAATGGGCTGGCTATAAGAGTAGAGGAAGACCAAAGAAACGACGGATGGAGTGTTTGAAGCCATATCATCAATATGGCTCGAAAAGAGTTGACTGCTATGTCTAATAATAGGGAAGTATGGAAGAAGAAGATATACTGTGCCAAAATCAAATAAATTGGGATAAGGTCAGGAGAATGATGATCGTTTTGAATATCTTTTTCAAGATTTCATAGTCCTTTTTTAACAAAAACAGAGGCATCGCTTATTACATCATATTGATTTTTAAACAATTTTCGGAAGCACGAAATAAGATTAATTTGATGAGCTCACCACAATATCCGCCCTGATTTCGGAAGTATGCCAGAGTCCAGCCAGACTAATCGATCCTTCATGATTACGTATTTCTGAGAAACGCCGCTGGCATTATTGTTTCGGAAGTTTTTGTCTGTCTAGATTTTAACCCTGATAGTTTATTTATGTATCCCGTTACCTTAGACCAAAAACTTAGCAAAATTTAAAGTCACTGCAAAATAGTTACCCACTCGAACTCAGTAAAGCCTTCTATCATATGGTCAGTTATTACCACTACCAACCGAATCCTGAAACATTAACCACACCATCATACCAAGGAGCTCCCTTAAAACGATTCGGACTGACAAACATCGTCCAAATAATTTCTCTAACCGTACATCTACTTTCATTACCAAAAACAGAGCATCCTTTGATTACCAATAAAGCCCCGTAAAAGGTATCCATCAGTGTGTGTTCCCGTTCATAACCGCACGATAAGCTGTGATAAGCCAAACCAGATGTTCGTAACAGATAACAGTCGGTCTGTTAGAACTTTAGGTTCAAAGAGTTTTGGAAATGTGATGGTAAACATGTGGGTGATAAGGTGAAGTACTTGTGAGAAGGTAGTGTTATCTGTGAAAGCTTCTCCAAGTTTCTAACTTGAACTTTCATTGTTTGCTTCCTCAAGGAGTTTGTTTAGATGGGGAAACCTTTCTTATCCAATGTAATTAGCCCGCTTAGTTCCACTGAAGGCTGCCGGTCAAATGCCTCGTTCTCCCTTTTCCATATAGTTTCTGATTTCTACTAATGCGGGTCAGGCCAGCCAGCTGAAAATGGTTAAAAATGTCTCCGCCGTTATTTCATAAATCGTTTTTTTAAAAAGCACCCTATGTAATGGCGCTGGCCAGTAATTTTAATGTCCCTTTGATGAAAGATTCCTTTCCGCAAAAAAATGGGAAGTTTTGATGTAATATCATTCGGTACAGGTATAGTTAGTAGCCCTTTTCACATTCATTACTATTTTTAATCAAAGGTCTAACTTTTAACCTGTCTTCTTCATAAATATGCTCAGTATTGCGATACTGGCATGTAACATTCCATAAATTAAATGACATTAGCTATATACCTTCGGAAACTGGCCAGTACGAGTACCTAATGCTTCATAACATTGTGTGAATCCATCATGTAGTTGCAAGCACTCATATTATTGTCTTCCACAGACATATCAACATGTATATTCATATACATTAGGTACATAATGGCGTGACTGCACTAATCACTGTGTTTCCCACACTCTATTGTACTTAGGTTTCTTCTTCTGGGAATTAGAGAGAAAAACATTGTGTCAATTGCATGTCATCTCACTGATTGTTGGCGTACAATTAATGCTGATGACGTGTTGAAAGCCAGGCGGGGTTGACCTGCCCCCTTTGACACGGCTATCTGCGATCAGCAAAGAATGGGATAAAAGAAATGTCTACTTATGTATAAATTGGTATTGGAATACGGTTAATGAATTTATGTCTTGCCATGTTGCGACATTCCACGACGTGACGAGAAACAAAGACGAAAACGTAACGTTTATGTGACAATTTCTTGACAATCTGAACAATTTAATCTATCTTGTATTTTCTTCAAAAAATCACAACGGTTAATTATCATAGAGGATGTTTAGATGAACACATTCACAGATGTGTTACTACTATATAAATGTTTTTGCTACACATACCTGACGCGCATGCATCAAGAACTTGAGATACCAAAACCAACAGAACCAGAACAACAGTATCGTTGTTGTGTTGGTATCTCAATTTCTCCTCCATGCATCTATCAGCTGTCATCTCAGTACTTAGCCATACAACGGGATGTCCTAGAACCAATAATTCTAAGACATGTGCCGTCTACCAATACTTACATATTTAGATTTAGAGGAAGCCCGAGTAATGTATTGTAATAGTAGTGGAAACATTATACGCTGATTATGGTATAATTAATATCCGTTGTTTCCCTACTCTTACAGCCATTCACATCATAACATCACGCCTTGTAATCCTCGAAAGGTTAGGCAGAGGTGAACCTAACTAGTACACCCACATTTTGCCAGTTACGTTTAAGTCCCATGTAATAGGGGGCGAGCCTATTGCTATCAACTGGGCACAAATCCAGGCTCCATAGCTGCTACTGAAAATCCTGATGGAATAAAATTGCCCAACCCGGGAATCGAACCCAGGATCTGATGCTGAGCTATCGCACTTGCGACCACTAGACCAACGAGTTAGTCAGTCTACAGCCATGCACACTCAAGACTTTCTTCACCAACATACAACTAACCTGTACATTGTACACATTGTACTGAACTGCATCACGAACACAATCCCAGAAGCAATGTTATCGCAGCAATCACGCTGCAGAGCAAATAGTGTCTGACCGATAGCGAGGACACTGACCCACACCCACTCTGTGCGTGCAGCGTTACAGCGGGCGGTGTAAGCAGTAGTGCAAGTGGGGTCAGTCCTCGAAATGTAGTAGGAAGATGTAATTTGAAGAGGGCTTTGATGTGGTTTGTTGTGTAGTGGAATAGTTCGTTCGTTGTTAAAAATCTTTGAAAGATATTGTCATGGTTATTCGTTTTGAAATTAAGTGGATATACTGAATTGAGAATGGAGGTCAGACAGGCAGTCGCTCCATATGTAATACTGGTATTCAGCTGCATCCGGTAGATCGGAAACCTAGCCTATTCTGAAATAAAAGGGACTTAAGTACTAAGAAAATACACAACCGTAATTTTTTTTAAAGTTTAGGTTTAAAATAAAAACATTAATACTTGGATATGTCGCCAAAACAAAAAAAGTGAGTAAATGATAGCGTGATGTTTGACAGCGGAGAATGGTAGAAAAAAACGTGTTGCATCGACCCCAAATAACATGGGACAAGGGCAGGAAGATGATGATATGTCGCCAAAATAAGCTTAGTCATCACTTCATCAGCATCACAGCCAAAACCTGTGGTAATGAATGAAAGAGAACCAAAAGTCGGCCTGTCTAGATAAAACGAGAGTCTTAACTTGATAGAGACCTCTAACAATAGACCAGGCTTGATTGATAGAATCACTTACGTATCAATAACTTGAACTTGTTATCAAACAGAGAAATGTGTGGGGTCGTCGACCTGACCGGTACACTGTCTTGCGTGCGTCGTGCGTGAGGTGAATAGCTCTGGTGCAGTGAAGCTGCGGCAGTGGGTGAAGTTGGGGCTGTCAGTGAGATTTGTGGTTGAAATTAAAAGTTGAGATAATCTGTTGTTGTAATAGTGCTTTTGTAATCTGATGAATAATTCTTGTTTAAGAATAAGATAAGGCATTATCACTGAAAATCAGATTACCTTATAATTGCAATAATAAAACCACTGGTATTGAGTTTACATACAGTTCGTGCTTTACTATAACATTACTTTCTGCCTCCGTACAATGGTTTTCCCTTGTTTAAGAAAGCCTTTTATCAAACGACAAAATATGAAAAAAAAAAAAAAAAAAAAAATGTCGCAATATGTAAATGCGATATTTTATTTTTCATTGACGTGAATTTTTAACCATCAAAATAAAATATTACAACTACTATACATTTTAATCGCCAAGTTGATCTACTGCTTACCATGTGCTACGTACAGAACTGTTATTGTAATAACGTTGCATAGCAAAATGTGACCGCTTGATCGCTCACGAAGACTTACGGAACAAAAGGTCATAAGCGGTTACAATATCTTTATAACAAAATAACTACTTTTCTCTGCTTTTCTCAATCACATAACGCCTGTAATCCTGTAATGTAAGACAGAGCTGTACCTTTAATACACGCACATTTCGCCAGTTATGTTTAAGTTGTTTTTTTTTTTTTTTTTAATGGCATCTCGCATGTCAACCTGTGAGACTGGCTTCTGCTTAACGGCACTATCCTGTGGGTGCCTTGAGTGTAGGGCCTCCAGCCAGGGGGTTAAGGACCATTTATTAGGGGACGAGCCTTTTGCCATCAACAAGATACAGATCCAGGCTCCGTGGCTGCTACTGCATGTCTTTATTCATAACCATAGATGACTCTGGAGTGTAAATGTGGTGTTGCTTCCCATAAACGATAGGACACTTGATATCGTGTCCTGCCTGTCCTGGTGTTTGCACATCGCAGGAGCTGATGGACGATACTGAAAGTGCCAAACTCGTCGCCAAATGGGCTGACTCAATTAAAGAAGACTAAATGTCTTTTTATAAATTACAACTTATCTTCTTTTTTTTTTTTTTAATTAATAATTATTTATTTACATTATATACAGACTACAAAGAGAACTAAAAACTAACTAACTTATCTTTACTTTTATGTTAGACATTTTGAAATTGATGAGAATTGTAGTTCCCTGATTCTGTCGATTGATAATAATCTACAGAAACTCAAGCATATCTTGGAAATCACCATCATCATCGATTGATTACATAGGCTGTTAGCCTTATCTTACTAATAGTTTCGTGACAGTCTGACAACCAGTTTAACCATAGGCGGATATTTTGTACTACTAATAACTTAGGTATTTGGAGTAATCAAAAATAATTTCCCGATTTAAATAATTGTTGCTGGGTTCATTAATGACAGTCAGCATAACATCTCGCCTGTAATCTCGGAAGGGTTAGGCAGAGGTATAACTATTGTATACCCACATTTCATCAGTTATGTTTACCGCATACCCTACACCGGAAATCCTTACTTAGGGTCATAGGTACTTCCTATATACTCTTCTATAATATCAGCACTATGTATCAAAATAATCATTGAATATCGAATTAGACACCACTAAGTATCAAATATCATAGTTTCCAATAGGCCCTACACTTTCTCAGGTCGAACTTTGACCCAAGCTGCTGTGAGGTCATGTTTCATGCTTGGCACAGCTTATAGGTACATTTTTGCCTTTTTCTTGAATTTATGAGATCCACCGTCTTATCAAACATTTTTTTCGACAGTAGGTGAAAAACATATTGTAGGGAAGCTTAACTTAACATCGCCTCTACAACAATGTCTAGCTGGAAAAAGTAAAATTAAATTAGATATCGTCAGATAGTTTTTTTAGACTGCCTCGTTGGTCTAGTGGTCGCAAGCGCGAGACTGCTGAGTATGAGGTCCTGGGTTCGATTCCCAGTTCGGGCAGTGTTATTGGGATTAGGAACTTCGCAGTAGCAGCCACGCAGTCTAGGTTTGTACCCAGTCCAGATGGCAGTAGGCTCGCTACCGATAACTTTGTCATTTGCAATCCATGTTAATATCATATCATCTTAATTTTGTATTCAAATTCTGGGTTCATAGAGTTAATCATGATGATTTCCTGTTTCGCCCGAGTACCACTCGAATTTCAAAGCAGGCAGAAGATATCGCTACCCACTATCTTAACATCGAAGCACTGATCAGGCGATCATTAATACTCATGCGACACCGGTCTGCGCCGGCGCACCGTGGCGCCTACGCACTGTGACACCGCCGATGTTGCGTAACGCACTGTAAGGTCACCAGGCGGAGTTACTGACCCTGACATGTTACATCTTCAAGCTAGCTGTGGTTTATGGGGGGAGTAGGGTTTCAAGTTGTTGGTTATATGCATCTGTTTCTATTGAAGATCGGCTTTGTTGAAAAGGATGATGAAAGATCTTCTACATAATTGGAATTATTATTAATAGCTCCTTGTTAACATACTGGCATCCAGCTGCATCTGGTTAGGCTACCTCAACATAACTGGAAGAAGGCTACGCAGATGATAATGGTAATGATGATGAACAGTACTTCCTATACATGAGAGACTGCCTCGTTGGTCGAGTGATCGCAAGCGCGACTGCTGGTCATGGGGTCCTGGGTTCGATTCCCAGGTTGGGGAAAGTGTTATTGGGTTTTTCTCAGTAGCAGCCACGGAGTCTGGATTTGTGCCCGGTGGATGGCAATAGTCTCGCCCCCTATTACATGGGACTGAACTGGCGAAATGTTGGTAAACTAAACTAAACTACTTATTTATTAGGCACACCTCTGCCTTACCCTTCGGGTATTACAGGCGTGATGTTATGTTTTTTGTACTTATCTGTGGCTTTAGCCGGGTACCAGATTCTTGTTTTTCAGCTTGAAATAAAATTTCTCTACTTGGTTCAGTTGAAAGTAGCTAAAGAGTCAACATAATAGATGATATTTTATCCACATGTAATTTCACTTATTGACCAATTTTCTCTCTATAAAATGACTGTGTAATCAGCTAATAGCTAATAAACATTGTTTATCTATCATTCTCGAGATAATCAATGTAATCAATATGTTTGTCTCAGAAGTACCTACTCTCGTAATAAAAAAATACGCAGTGAGAGTTGTCCGCAGGTGCGTCTGCGCAACCCACTTGTGTTTATGAAATTTTATACACGTGGTTGTTGAATTTTTATCTTTTTCATTTTGGATATTGTATATAACACTGCCTCATTGGTCTAGTGGTTGCAAGCGCGCCTGCTGAGCATGAGGTCCTCGGTTCGATTCCCAGGTCGGGCAAAGTGGGTTTTTCCATCTGGAATTTCTCTGAAGGTGCCACGGAATCTGAATTTGTGCCCGGTTGCTGTCAATAGGCTCGCCCCCTATTACATGGGACTTAAACATAACTGGCGAAATGTGGGTGTACTATTAGGTACGCCTCTGCCTAACTTGATGTTATGATATTGTTGTTCGGCTTAATAAAATTTTTTTACTTAGGTAGTTATTTATATGATTTAGTTACTTCATGTTATCCAATTCCTAATCATCCACCGTTTATGTACGCACGACGGCCAATCAAGCTATACTAAACCAGTTTATGCGGATCTCTCATTGTGTAGGAAATCTATACAAAGCGAGGTCAAGTTATACTGGAAATGTACAGCTTCATGTGCCGCCGTGTATACATTCCAGTAAAAAGACACCTATTAAAATTCTTCCTACTTAGTTTTCAAATACCATATTACGTATTAACGCCACTTGAAAATTCAGTCCAACCAAACTGCCAACTACCAATACATAACCGCTATTATTAAGTAAAGCCACGTCCACACGCGGTATGAAAATACCGCATATACGACGATTACGTGCTGGCTTTAACAAAACACTCACGATTTTGGTGAAAGTGCACGCTGTGTGTAGCGGTAACACCGCCAGTCTGAGTGTGCACTAAGCTTAGTGCAGACCTTTTTGGAATAAAAGGATTTCAGTTTGAATTTGAATTTGGAAGGATCGAATAATCGAGATTGTATAGTTTGAAAGTAGAATTGAAGAACGTATTTAAAAAAAGAATTCGTTTGTTTGGCCTGTTGTCTATTTGGTAAGTGATACATTTTTGTTAAGTTTTTGAGAATTTGAGAATGTTTGGAAGTCGTAATAGATCTTTAAATATGGTAACATTTGTAGCATCCTATTCACTGTCGTCAAACTGCAATAACTCTTCTTCTGCTAAGCATGTTCATTTTAACCACGCGTCGTCAGTTGAACTAGCATTAAAATCATAATGAGTGCATATCGTCGGGTAGGTAAGTCTTGTAATTGACTTAATCTTGATGTACAGTCATGAGCACCAAAATGTAAACACTTAACATGTTTTTCTCCTACTGTTCTGCTTAAAATTTCATGTTGTTACGAACATAGTATTCTGGAACTCATATTTCTATGAAAAATATCCTATCTCCAAGTTGCAATCGTTATTGTCAAGAAAATAGGTTTTATATTTAGGAAAGTGTATACATATTGGTGCTCGTGACTGTACATTTATCTATTTGTAAAGATTATGAAACCACGTAGTTGTAAGTTAGTAATCATTTACGTAGAAACATAGCCTTGAACGCAATACCTAGAATAATTTCTACATATAAGTATAATTTGTAGTTTTCACAGTATTTCTGAGGGAATTACATACGACTTATGTCAGTTTGCTGTAGAATGTAATGCGTAATAAATTACATATTTTTCTATTCAGATTAAATGTGTCATTTATTCCTAGATTCAATAACGTAACTGAATTCTCCACCCATTTGTTCAAGTTAGGAAATAGTCAACAAAATTCTTGTAAAATATGAAACCTATATTTTTTACTTTCTCTTTAAATAACCACTAATGTATTTAACTGTTCAAGTAATCTAAAAATCAAATAAATGTAGGTACTAGAATATCATATTTAACATATTTATTACCTACCACACCAGCTAACAATTATACCTAACATATAAATCCCTCAATATGTCTTCTAGAACAACAATGAGACTGGTTTTACTACGTAGGGTACAGTCACGAGCAATAATATATACACTAGCAAAATATTACATAGTTTACAAAATGTACAAGTATCAAGACGAAATAATTAAAGGACGTCAAAAAATTCGTTCGCATCGCTGTCAACGAGAAATATGCCCAGAAGCCTGGCAGCATTACCACGTCAGATGGCAATGTGCACTGTTCTTAGCAAAATATAAAAGCTATTTTCTCGAGGAACTTGCAACTTCAAAATCACACCTATTTCTTGTTTTTATGGGTTCCTGAATACCATGATTGTAATTATATGCATACAATTACAATATTGATAGAGGGAGAGGAAGACCAAGGAAACGAGGGATGGATTGTGTGAGCACAGAAAAAAACGTGTTGCGCCCACCACAAGTAACACGGGACGAGGGCAGGAAGATAATGATGATGATGAATTACAATCAATACAGAAGGAAAAAATCTGCTTTATAATTTGATTTGGAACATTATTTAGTGTTGGTGACTGTACATACCACGAACATTGCTATTCGTATAAAATATCATAAGAACTAGTCTTGTTGCTAGACTCGACACAATGAGGTTTTCATGTCACCCAGGAATTCAATTGTTTTCTACAAGTAATTATAACCTTGTTAGTATGTGGCTATTTATTATGTTGAGTCGCGTGTTTTTCTTTGAGAATGGCTAACAAAAAAAAACTTATTTTCAACTTGCGGAAATTGTATTTTTACCCAACTGTGGCGGCCCAAAGAGGGTAAGGTTTTTGTTTTAGTAAACAGTTTCGTTGGTAGTTAATAAGGGTGAACAGCCAACACTCCTAACGTCACAGCAAAGGCTTCCCCAAAATTCCTTCAGAATGGTGCATTACAAACAGAAAAAAAGGAAACATGAAATCAGCTGCTCTTGCAAGCATTTGCACCAATGCAATATAAATCTATATTTAGACTGTAAATAAAAATAGATTGGCAGCAGTTCGCCCTTTAACACAATCTATATCTGTCATTGGCTAACTGAGTGAGAGTGTGCGTACTATAGCCACTACCTGCGGTACGTTTGTCTACCTAGCCTTTTAAGGCTTCAGGAGTGCCATTTATAATGATATCACGCCTGTCATTGCCGAAGTACCCTTCACCTTTGCCCAACCGGGCAGAGGTGTTCCTAAGGCCTATGTAACAGGGGTTGAGCCAATTACCATCACCCGGGCACAAGTCCAGACATTGAGAAATTCCTGCTGGTAAACCCAATAACACTTTGCCCGAGCTGGAACTCAAACCCAAGACCAATTCCGTGAAGTCAAGTAGAGAGGCTGTATGCGGAACGCGACAAACCAGGTCCAATATTGTGAACTCGATAAACCGAACCGAGATTTCATTAATAAATCAAAGTTTCAATAAAATAATTGCATTTATTAAGATAGCACTGGCGCTACTTTGATTGACAACAGAAAACTTGGAACCAGCACGCGATGTTAATAATTATTTGTACGAAAAAAGTAAACTACGAGCGATGACAACAATATTTTTGATAAATTCAGTGTTGCCATTCAAAATAATATCGATCATAAATAATTTTAAATGTTCCAATAAACCACCAGCTTATAGCCACTCAGTCAAAATGAACAAAACGTTACAAATTTATTGTCAGAGTACACGCAAGATCGGCTCCACGTATCAATTAAAAACCACGCTTGTTTCCACACATAAAATAATGCATTAATTATCACAACACGTTACTTTCCCCTCTCTCAGTAGCTTGGAAAACCGCGAAAGTTGGTTCTCAACGCAGTTTACGCTCAACCATCGCACCTAATAGATACATGAGAAACAAAACGAAACTTTAAATCGATTTGAAGTTTATAATCGATTATTATCGATTTAAAATAACGCTTGATTATTTTAAAAATAGACCGAGCGAGTGACAAACGACAGTGTCGAACAGTGAACTAAGTCTGGTTCTAAATTTAAACACGCATACCGAACGGAAATATAGAACGCCCAACGGATTGCATGTTCTAAATTTAAAACCCCCGAATGCAGCTGCCAGTGTGAACTTTGTCGCGGGATTCTGCTTTCTTTTAAAAGTAAGTTTGTTTTAAAGTTTGGATGATAGTTTAAAAATGGCCGTTTGTTTGTATCGATCGTGATCTTGGGGCGTGATTCAGTCGATCGATTGTTTTGTAATTGCCATTGATAGTGAAAGTGTCGTGTTTGACGGCCGTCGTCAGATTGTTGGTAAATATTTTCTAACATTTATGAACTTTCACTGTTCGTAGTAACTAGTACTGCGGTGGTATCCAAACGGTTTGATTCGAAGAAATTGTTTTGTTACGCAATGATAGCGTGCACTGCGGGCATTTGTTTAGTTGTTCTACTCATCAGTGTCTTAGACCACAAATGGCACGATGAACTCATTCATTCCAACCTGCTCGACCAATATTGATTATGTTTTGACGACAAAAAAAACCACCAATCATTATGACCTTTGAAAAATCTCTTGCTAATGACATCATTGGACAATGACGTATCAATTATTGTCTTTAGACAGACAAATCATTACCTCGGCTGATCTATAGACTTTATAACACGCATCTATCTGCAAGTTCATTGGGCCGTAGAAGAATTATGTGTATGAGGGAATTCAACCATGGCACTATTGTCAATGCCTTTTGTTGAAGATTTATTTATTGTCTCGTCAACTCTTGTCATGCTGAACATATTGAATGCAGCGCGAAGTCACGCTGAATAAACTATGAGTAGGTACTTGTGAGAAGAGACGATTGCAGCGAAAAAATGTGTAGGATGTCTACTTTAAAAGCCACCTTATTTTATACCCGGCGCCTCCACCAAATTGTAATGGACGGACGCCTGCACCCTGGAACCAGAACCATCAAATTTATCAGTTGCTAATAAAAGGCATTGTTACCTCCAAAGGATTAAAATAAAATCCGTTCATAATGATCTAAGAATTCCTGTTGTTATCTGCCTTTAAACTGCATTCATTGGAATGCCACTTGTTAAAAATAAATATTTAATAGTACATTTTAGTCACCTTTTAATAAAACCCGCAGATGTTGCGATTACATCCTATTACGATACCAACAGCAAAATAGACGTGAAATAATAAAAAATCATATTATTGTTATGTAACTCAAAGTAACACTTGAATACCAAAATAATCAATTAACCAGGAGGTCATGTCAAGACCAATTAATCTACTATCTGTCTTCAATAAATATTTATGAACAACATAAAATAAATAAATAAAATAAAAACATCGTTAATTTTTATCAAGTCGACCTCCTTAGTAGTGTAGCGTGTTTTGAATACACCTCCTTTTTGCTAACCTCCTTACGTAAGTTAGCGTAAAGGCTCTTTTACACGAGCAGTTTCTAGATTCGCATTTGCATAGACGATTATCGAATGAAGATACAAAAACCGGCTAAGTGCGAGTCGAACTCGCGCATGAAGGGTCCCGTACCATCGTAGTAGGAGAGCCCCCTTTCAACATCATCATCATCATCATCATCATCATCATCATCATCATCATCATCATCATTTCAGCCGAAAGACGTCCACTGCTGGACATAGGCCATCCCCAAGTGTCGTCAGCCCTTTCATTTATTTTTATTATTAGTTTTTATAGCGACAACAGAAATTTACGGATCACGAGATACAGACGACGCGACGTCCGTTGACAGAGAGACGGACGGACGGACAGCGGAGGCTTAGTAATAGAGTCCCGATGGTTACCCATCATGTACGGAACCCTGAAAATTAACTTCTATACCACGTGCAATAGTGTCCAAAAGGTAGGAATTGAGTCGCTTTTGAAAATTAATTTTAGTCCTAGTAAAGAAATTCGAATTTCGAGTTTTCTAATAACAATTTGAGAACATCTTCCGATTAGTCTTTTCACAAGACAATTGTAAGCGAGATTTTACTGTCGCTCGAGTGTAAACACAAAAGTACAAATAATAAAACGCCTAAAAATTCTAGTCTCTCTGCGTTCGAGAAACTCGCCTCATGTAAACGAGCCTTAAGGCTTATTATTACGCTATTCGCTTGCGGGGTGGGCTGTTACGACATTGTACTTAAAATGCAATAAGTTGAATTCATCCGGTGTAGGAAGTGTCGTGCGGTTGGAATAGAGATGGTGGTGGATATGGTGTGTTTTGGCCTGTTCGGTATTCTGAGCATAGCTCCTCTTTTAGAATCAATGATAAATTCGTCCAACATAACGTGACGTCTGTAATCCCCGAAGGGTTAGGCAGAGGTGTACCTCTAGTAATTTTTCATTTTGCTAGTCTCAAAGTCAAAAGTAAATTAGTAATTAGTAAGTAAATTTAAGTCTCATGTAATATGGCGAGCCTAACGCCATCAACAGAGTAGCAAACGTTTTGGTTGAAAAACCCTAATTTTGAAGAGGAAATCGTGAACCTATTTATTGTATTTTTTCAGGCTGGGTAAAATCTCCCGTTGTATAAAACTTAATTTTGTAGAGGATTTTATGATCCTATTATATTTTTTCAGCTGGGTGAATTAGCTCCCTTGTTCTCCACAAAGCCTCGATTGTGCCGGCTCCCGAATAAGGTTGTTAAGATTTTAGGTAGCTAGGTACTCTGAGTGGCAGGCGTGGCTGCACAAAAACCACTCACTTTTCCTTAAGACCTTATAACCTATCACGTTATTTTTGTGTACGTGACTTTGAATAGGATCGAACAATCGGTAGTGTTCGTGATTCTTATGAAGTTTCTTCGTGTTCTCAATCCATAGTTCAGCTGTAAGCCGTGTCTTTATTTTCAATTTATTTGTAAAACTGAACAGAACTGAACGCGCTCAGCATATTGAAGCTGTGGAATACTAACACTGACAGCTCCTGCACTCGGTTAGAGATGCTGATCGTGTTCAGTTTCATAAAACATAACATCACGCCTGTAATCCCCGTAGGGTTAGGCAGAGGTGTACCTAATAGCACACCCACATTTCGCCAGTTATGTTTAAGCCCATGTCATAGGGGGCGACCCTATTGCCATCAACCGGGCACAAATCTAGACTCCGTGGCTGCTACTGAGAAATGTCTGATAGAAAAACCCAATATCACTGCCTGACCTGGATATCGAACCCAGGATCTCATGCTCAGCAGTTGCGCTTTACACCACTAGACCAACGAGGTCGTGTTCAGTTCCATCATCATCTGCCTAGCCTTTTCCCAACTATGTTAGGGTCTGCTTCCAGTCTAACCGGATGCAGCTGAATACCAGTATTTTACATGGAGCGACTGCCTATCTGACCTCCACAACCCAGTTAGTACTAGGTTACGATACCCCTTGGTAAGACTGGTTGTCAGACTTGTCGTGTTCAGTTTCATTGGTGAAATAAAAGAGATAAGTAAAAGACATTGTAAGAATGCTCATTCAACGCCATCTTGCGTTTCACATTTAGTAGAAAAAAACACAACTGTTAGAAATTCTTCTTTCCCGTGTTAGGTAAATAATAACATAGATTACATTACAAAAACTGGTCCAGTTCCTGTCATTACTTTACGTAAGTAAACATAGAAAGTACAGTAATGCACAATAATCCGAGGAAGCTCGTAATTTATTGCGCACGCGTCGCCGCCATGACACTTTGATGGTGTATTAAGTTATTACGCGATATTAAAGAAATGTTGTCATCAATATTACGTTAAGAATTGCATAGTTTGACCAGTTTTTGTAGAGGCTTTCTTACCTCTTGTCTTCTTGAACATGTGAGTATAGAAAAACATATCTAGCTTGTCACCAGGTGGACCACCAGTGTAAGAAAGAGATGGCGCTTGACGACCTGTATAGCTCTGCCTCTTTCCCACACTGGAATTACTCCTACTTTAAGACGTTATAGTACCCCCCCTGGTCGGAGAACGGATTCATTTTATTTATAAAAAAATGTTCATCGCGAAGTGATAAACTTAGTCAAAAGTTAAGGGCAGTCGACTTGCGGACTTATCAAGTAGATAAGGGGCTCCTTCAAGTCCAATGATGATCGACGGTTTCCGAAACTCTCACGATGTTTTCTGCATCCTTTTGTGATATTTATTTATTTATAACAGCTTAGCCTATCATTACAGGGTTTACCCTAATGCGACAGTTAAGAACTTAAACTAATATACTAAACTAAATAATTTACAATAAAAAAAATTACAAAAATTAAAAACTAACAACACTATTAACATATAACATAATATAAACAGCAACAAGTCTGGTTTCTGTTTCTGAAATATCGACTACTTCAGACTTGTTGATGTCTAAAGAAATGTCTTTGCAAAAATGTCATGCTTTCAACCTTTAATTTGCATATCATTTTAAATTAGTATTAACTAACTGCTTCCCCAGAATTCTAATTTAACGCTATTAATCATTATTTTTATTCAACCGTTATAAAATCAGAATTTTGTTAATTAACCACGCTCCAGTCGCTGCAAATTGAGAAAAATTACCAAAAACCACCGTTTTCCTGATCTCGAGATTACATCGAAATAATTAAATCAGAACTCCGTAATCTACATAATTGTTAAATCCGTGGTTTACCGTATAATTATGTTAAGTTAGTAAAAATATTCATAAAAATTTCAACTTTAAACTGTTCCACTGCAGGACGAAGGCTTCTTCTCATAAAGAGATGGAAAGAGCATTGATCGCTATGCGGGGCTAATGAGGAAGGTCGGTCAAAGTTCAGTGTATATGGCGTGTCCATAGCTAGGTCCCGATCTGACCAATGAGATCGCGCTATTTTCAAACCCGATTAATCAGGCCTTGATTTCTATTTCAATATTCATAATGTAGTTCTTACAAATAACTTCAGCTTAGCAAACATTAACATTTATAGACCAGATGAAGAAATCCACTTGACTAAACTATTAACATTCTTCAACTAACCTTTAGACTAGAAATAATTTCATCATCACCACATGATGCTATATCATCATTAAAATGCCTAGACGTTTACTAAAACCTAATGATTCAGACCCACCTGTTATATCGGAAATGTCTGGAATATCTCCAACTAAAACATTCATACTAATTATATAAATGCAGAAGTAACTCTGTTTGTTACCTTTTCATGTCTAAACAGCTGAACTGGTTACGATGGAATTTGGTACAATGGTAGACCAAGGCCTGGAATTGCACATAGCATACTTTTTTATATCAGTAGTACTTACGATCCTGTAGGATTACTTTCGAACCTCCACAAAGTCGAAGCGAAAAGAAAAAGTGATTAAATCATACTATTTCTACATTCGTCACTAAATGATGATTAACATTTTTACCTTCAGGCGTGGAAACGCCGATATAATTGTACGTTATATCAGTTAACGATAATCTATTAAGAAATATTTGTACCACACCTTCATGGACGCACGTTGGGGAAATTACGTAAAAGTACTTTCGTTTTTCTTCTTGCTTGATGTACGAGGAGAATCTCAAACGGTAAAATGTTAGTATTGGACTCAGGTTTTAACTTAGCTTCCCATTTCACTTAGTTGTCATGTAAAACTAAACTTGTGAACTGTGGTCCAGCATCCTCAAACTCACTGCTTGCTTTTCTCTTATTTGAATTGTAAAAGTAATACTTTAAACTTGTATGTTGTATAACCTGTGCAGGATTGTAAGGAAGTCGAGATTATGAGTACTTACGAAGTACTTGTACGATTTCAATTGGCTTATGGGGTTTGAACTTCACCCTAAGAATCCCAATAAGTGTTGAAAGCGAACCATTCTGTTGTATCCGGATATTGTTGTGTTTGGTCGCACCGCGGAGACGTGTCAAATATAACACGAGCTTATAAAATAGTTAAAAACAAAATACAATATTGTGCTGTTGCTTGGAACCTCTTTTCTGCAACGTTTAGGCATAGGTTACCTCTTATTAATTTTTCAAATTGTGTAGTCTAGCGTGAGTATTCGCTACTCAATGGTTATAATCGTCATTTCAGCTAGGTATTACCCTCGGCTGGGTATACCCAGGCGTCCCCTTTCGTTTGCCATATGTCCCGGTTCCGTGCGACCTCATCCAGGTGTTCCCTGCGAATTTGACGATATCGGCAGAACAAAGCGGCCCCAGTTTTTTCATACGGTCAAAGCTGTACTCTGATATGATAATTAACATTTTTCCTAACCAAAATCTTCTCTCTTTTCCAGACAACAGACAGCGCCGACTTCCTGGCGACACGGCCGCACACAGCGGCTGTTATCCCAGGCAAACCCGCGGGTAACCCGCTACAGTTCGTGCGCGTTGGTCCTGCTGACCTGGGCAGCCGAGCACGGGAGCAGCTAAGACGGGCAGAGCTCGCCAAGAGAACAGACCCTGCTCGCATTGAGAGGCAGGAGGATTGGCAGTCGGTGAGTGACCATGTCATTAATTTATACATAGCATCCCACCTGTAATCCCCGATGTGTGAGGCAGTACCTAATTAGTGCATCCACATTTCGCCAGTTATCTTTAGGACCCATGTTAAGTGTACTAGCATTCGTCATACTTATGGTCGTTTTTGAAACAACAGAATCTAATGGCCTTTTTTTAATGGCCTTTTTTTCTAATGGCCTTAGGAACTGTTATGTCTCGTGATCCATACTTGTTATACCATGTGTGGATTACTAAAAATAGTACAACCGTGACCGGAAAATACGGATGGTTCGTAAAAAAAATTGGATACAAAATTGTAGATCTAGCCTAGGCACTCTGTTCCCTCTTATATGGTCTTCAGTGTACATGATTCAATGATCATCTCCAAGCGGTGAATCTATCTGTAACTATTGAGTATCTACCTTTGCCATTTGGAAAATACAAGTTACCATTTACTAAGAAACATCCACTCATTACCGCACCATTTACCCGTCAAAGGAAAATCAATACTATGACTAACTAGATGACAAATCCATTATATTCAAAGCATGGGAACGTATCGGCTATGCAGCATGCGCACACGCATATCTCCATCTGGAACACCGACGAATCAACGTAAACATTCTACAGTTTTATTTCTGCCTACACTTTTAGTGGACCAATGAGGAAGCGCGTTGCTCAAGATCGTTGTAGGGTTGTCCAATTTTATTGGTGTGTTTTGGTGATAGGTAATTGATTAACTGATTGGAGTAGTTAATTGTTTCAAGAGTTTGTTAGTTAGTTAGTTTACCCGACACCACGGGGTTGTGTGTCAAGGGTAGCGCCCTAGTAACAGGGACAAAAAAAATATTTGGTGTCACAAATGGAGCCAGCAATGTAGTAATTATTGATATGGTAATTATTCTTTGTCCGCGTGGCAGCGGTGTCCAACTTTTCACTGATTCTAAGATTATGCTACTTATACAAGAATCGAAGGCCTGAACTGTAATAGAATTTGGATTGAAGGAGCTCTTAAGCATTTATTTATACCCACCTCCTTTTTTTGCCGTACTTGCCAATGATGCAAGGCTTGCTATTCTTTAACCCTTGGGCTCAAAGTTTTCTTACTGCAAAAAACAAATACTTGTATTCCCTGTATTACATCCATATTACCCAGTAGCACTTGTTAGTAATTATCAGCAGTAGGTTAAGTATCATTTGCCGCATGGTGTGTGGTCTAACTCTCTCATCTCAGAGCGTTCCGTCACGGTCGTTACTGAGGAGTTTACCTATTAATACCTAATGTTTATACTGGTGACATATTTTGCTCAGGTTTTCTTAGCAAATACATCTTATATGAGACATAATAGGTGTCTGTCCAAGTGTCCAATCATAGGATACATCTCGGTTTGTGACATGTCAACATACAAAAAACATAACCCTGCTTCTGCTGCAGTCGGGTAAATACAACCACGCCTTTTTTTTCGTGGCGGATTTTGGCCGGCCCCCTCTCCATGCGAGACTAAATTACTACTATAATATTAAATCTTATGGACAATTATTTTTTTATAAAATACGATTTCTGTCACAGATTTAAACATGGCAATTAGCACGAGACTTATCAACCATCTTAAAGAAAGAAAAAAAGGAGATTTTATTCCCTGGATGTTCCAATTATTTCCCGCCAACCCTAACAACCATGGACGCAGTTAAAATAATTCAGTGTTCCTACCGAGTGAAGTTTTTCACTTTTTTTCCTAATGGCAGTTAATTACTGGGCTTCCGATGAAACTGGAAAGCGCGCCAAAACCAGGTTAATAGCCAGACATTTTTTATATGAAGTTTTCTGCAAAAATTATACCCTTGTACGTAGTTTGCCTTGATCTTCTTTATTCCCTTTTGCGGCTATGGCGTGAATAGAAAGCCTTTGGTCTAGTTTCTTTAAAACTGTAAGAACACTATCAATTCGTATTATCCATTGTCTGATAAGGGAAAAATAAAACACGAAAACTTTGAGTTTGAATTTGGTCGTTGTGATTGCATACGTCACCAAAATCGAGAAGATATTTTTTATTTGGTGTCATAATAACTACAAAACAAAAACGCATCTGGTCTGTCTGGTTTATGACCTAGAATCCAAGATCATGCTCATCATCCTCCTGTCCTTGCAAGTCATTTGTAGTCGGCACAGAATCTTCTCCTATTCCCATACATCTTTCTTAGCCATGCTCGCAGTATTTACCACTTACCAACTATATTTTCTTAAAATAATCGATTGGTTATTGTATTAACATATTTTTACTTACCTTTTCCAACACTATTCGTCAAAATTCAGTACCTTGCGCCCGCGCAGCTGGTTGAAAAAGCAGTTAGTTCCGTTCTACGTGTAGCGATTTCAAAACCCTTAGTTAACAGCACTGAGTGGGTATTGATTTATCACTCGTAAATCCTCTAACGTGGCTTGTTTTTGTTTGTTATGTCTTTATGACATTAATGGGCGAAATATTTATGTATTTTCTGTTAGTTTTCAAAACGCCATAACTTTGGTTCTGAGGTAGGTGGTTAAGAATCTATTTCTACAGCGTATTTTGCGAATACCTTTAGTCAAATTGTCTAGTAAGTTTCGTGGTTTAGCTGTACAAACAAATTGATCAGATTCACTTTCACATGAACCAACTCGACCAATGGCATTTCGACAGTCCACTGCTGGACATAGGCCTCTCCCAAGCCGCTCTAGAACATCCTGTTGCCCGACTTCTGTATCCAGTCTGTCCTAGCCACTTTAACTTAATGATAACTCTTTTCCAAACCAATGCACAAACAAACTACCTACAATTAAAACACAAAAAACCGAAGCTATTACAAAAACGTCACACCACAAATTCACAATTTTTTCTTCATTTCCATTCTACCTCACGTTTCCCTCCAATTACTCCGATGACAGATTCTTCAGCCAGCATGTGAAACATCTGATAATGACAGAGAATGTCGCCGCCATCTTGCGTCCAATTACTTGGATCGTAACAAAACAATAACAAAGCTTGCGCTGCCTCAGGCGCGGGCGCAGGCCGGAAGTTGTGCGCATACGCATGCCCGGCGACGACTTCCGGTCGGGAGTAACGAGCCGCCCTTTGTAACTGTGTGTGTTTAAAGTTTTTGTGAGGTAGTTGCACTAGTTGGGTTGCTGGTGATTAATCTTGTTGGTTTTTAATTTATCTTAGGTTTTTTTTAACAGATGGTTTTGTAGTAGATGCTGTCAAAAATCAAACCATTAAAAGGTAATTTTTTATTGTCAAACTTTACAAGTAAATAACATTTAATTGTAAGCTCCTCATCTTCCTGCCCTTGTCCCATGTTACTTGGGTTCTAACACGTGTTCTTCTTCCATTCTCCTCTGTCAACCGCCACGCTATCATTTACTCCTTTTTTTGGGGTCCCGTACCCGAAGGGTAACTAACGGGACCATATTACTAAGCCATCGCTGTCCGTCCGACCGTCCGTCTGTCTACGATGTTTTATAAATACGTTAAATGCATTTTCTGATCTGACGTGTGAAAGGGTCTTAGAAGTTTAAGTCGTGTCTAAAAAATGCAGTGAAACTATTTTCAATCAACTCATGTAAATTCTTGTTTCCTTCTATTCCGTCCAATCGAAAAAAAATCTTCACCTATCCTGATTCTTCGAATATTTCCAAGCCATCTTTCCTGGAGATAAAAATAGAACATTCCTACCACTTGACATACCAAATACCGATAAAACTCATCTTCTAAACATACCAAACAAGAACTTAACATTTTACTTCTTTTCAACATTGAACATTATTGCGGTCATTACACAGATTAGCCGAGATTAGCCAAGATTAGCCGTCGTTAAGCTGCCAAGAGACTGTTGTGCAACTGGACGATTTAAAAATATCTGTATTTTCTAGCCGACACTCAATAATAGGTCTATTAAGTTCTGTTGGGCTGTGTGATTGGTTTAAAGTGGAAGCTGTTGGACAAAGTTGCTTGCGAAGTTAGCAAACTGTTTGGTTTAAAGATAGGTTGAGTTGAGGCTAAAATAATGTGGTTTTTTTTTGTTAGCAATAAACAAATTCGTTATATCGTTGTCAATTTACTTGACATATCATTATATGTTTTGGACTCATAACATAATTATTCTCGGATAATATTCTTATCTTCTTTTTCCGCCTGTATTACTCCTTCTCTTCTTAAACTAGGGTTAAATTCTTTGATCTTCTTCTTAGCTTGTCGATGGCAATCTAAATTGTGTCGTCACAGAACTGAGCTACTAGTTTGGCGCCTTCCGTAGCGTGCAACAGTTCCTGTTGTGGACAAAATTCTATGATTAATTCAACTTCCTGTTTTGTTTCCAATACTCGTTTTTTTTTTTTATACAAATACCAACACGTATATGCTGCCAAAGCAAGCCATATTCTCCGCTGGTTCTTCCACTTTGTGCCACACAAAATGGCAACATTTAACGTCCACCAAGCGAAATTGTATAAAAAAAGCCTTCGCTACCGGCACACGCGATGTTTGACATGCCAACTAGAACGATCCACTCTCTCGATGTATCGAGAACTTGTAGTTAGTAGTGTTAGCGATTATCAATAACTGGACTGTAGACATAAACAGGCGAATTTGTTGCATGTGATGATCGAGGAGGTAGAACTGGAATTTGATGGGTCGTCATTTTCCTGGCCTTGCCCTATAATATGTAGGGTAGTAGCAAGAAGTCGGATACTGATTCAAATGCTGTCGACGTGCTAAATGTCATCACGACTGTCAAAGATCTACCTATGATGAATTAGCAGCCGCTCGGGTCGATCTTCAGGTTAAACCGAACTTTCCTATGTTGGTCCATAGATGGATGAACACCCATTACATACCCGACTTTCCTCCGTACCTCGGAGAGCACGATAAGCCGTTGGTCCTAGCTATCAATTGTAGATCGTTGACAGTCGTTACAGGTAGTCAGTGGCCTGGAAAGTTTGACAACCAGTCTAACCAAGGGGTATCGTATTACCTAGTACTAACTGGGTTGTGGAGGTCAGATAGGCAGTCGCGCCATTTAAAATACTGGTAATCAGCTGCATCCAGTTAGACTGGAAGCCGAGGCTAGGCAGGTGTTGATGTTCATTAACCCCACTTAAAAAAGATGAAACTACATGGTATCTTCCAGTTCTGCTTACTCCACATAAGACTACACCGTGAAGGTTCATAATCTTGATTGTAATTAAGACAGCGCGATATCGGAGTTTCGCCCAAGAGTGAAGAGAGCGTGACCACGATACGTAATATGTATTTAATTGCAGAGAAACTATTTGTTTATAGATTTACGACGCTAGAATATATTATATATCGATTAATATTTATTGTAGATCATGTTGATTGAAGAAATTGTGAAGAGAAAGGAGACTTGCAATTCCTAGGAGAATAATGATTTTCTTAACTCTGTCAGTTTGTCAAATTATGAAAAAACTTGCGTTTTCCCGCAGCTTCGCTCGTGTTTTGATCGGAAACTAACCCACGGGAACTTTTTAAATATTCTCATTGGTAAAGATTTTTTAGAATCGGACCACCCTCGAACGTTACCCCCTACATTATAATCCCTATTCATTATAATCTAGATCTCTTCAAAGTTCGAGTTAAGCGGTTTTTCTAGGCAACCGTGCTCCACCCTAGGCCGCGTCATCGGTTCACATCAGGCGAACTGCATTAAAACATTAAAACTCACAAACTGCTTCTTTATAATATTTGTATGTAGATACAGGGTGTAAACAGACCCTTCACATACCCGTCAACCAAGCATTCTGTACATCACACTAAGTAACTTTACGCAAAAATTATTGCTGGGAATCGACTTTTTTTTGGGGTTATATATAAATCGCGTTTTAAGGTAGGACTCGGTGGAAAGCACTTAAAGCATTGTGCTGATGGTTGGATTGAATAGTATGGGGGTCGTGGAGGTGTGTACAGTAAAAATGTTACATTAAAAACTTGTATTTAAAAAAAAACTTGTGAAAAAGTTGGAACTTTGACCCCCAGTATCTCCGTAACTAGAAGGTTCCCAGGTATGGTCTAGAACAAAAAATTGCTCGCAAAGACGGGGAGAATAAGTGCCTTTCGTTTATGTTAAGGGTCTTTTTACACCCTTTATAGTCCATATTCTACCCACTGGCAAAAAGCTCGCCCCGTTGCTGTGGTGGGACTTTAACTGGCGAAATATGTGTTTACCAGATATACCTCAGCCTAACCCTTTGGGGATAACAGGCGTGATGTTATACTCATGTTATATTCTACTATACTGCTGTTTTGGCATGGCATGCATAGTATCCTGAAATTACCTATTTGCTCACTAAGATTCATAACCCAATCAACCAAGCACTACATCCGGAGTTCTTCTCTCAAGGTCTTCAACTAGATCCACATTAAAGATACAGAGCAATTAGTCTAGTTTCACCTAATTAATGATGTAAACTGAGCGGCATTGAGATAAATACGTAAACATCTTTGAGTGGCTCCGACCGTCTTGTAACCTTTAGGTCAGGAGTTAAATATGCATCAGTTATAGACAAGGACTAGCATTAGTTGAAGCATAGCCACTGTGTTAATAAGCGGTTTATTGGAATCATAGATAGTAATTAAAATGGAAGAAAAGATAAAAAAGTTACGTGACAGGATGCGTAATGTGAGTTTTTCTGTTGATAATAATATACGTCATATTAGGCATTATTTAATTCAGTAATTAAACTTTGCAAAACTACAAACGACGACGACATCATTCTAAGTGATTTACCTAGCCTGTCTCATAGATCCCTCAATTTATTCCAGTTCAAGTAGATTCTTACTATGGTTCAATTCAAATCAAGTGATGAACTCCCACAATTAATTCTTCATCGTGTCGATTGTGATTCTCATGATTATCTAACTTAAGTTAGTTTTGGTTACTAAACAAGTCATAAAATTTTTGGACGCACTGATTATGCTATGTGTTGGGGGAAAGGATAAGAATAGTGATCTGATGGATAATAAAGATGAATTGACTGTTAAAAACGAAACAGGGCAAGATAATGATCAACGGTTAAACTAACAACTCAACTCCCATTGTTACAGAACCTGGATAACTGGAAGTCGTCGCGGCGAAAGAGGGTGGAGCACATCATAGAGAGGTGCGTGGAGGTGCGGCGGATGGAGCACGAGCCCAGCCAGCCGCGCGCCAAGTCCAAGACCTTCAACGAGATGCTGGAGGAACGGTCAGTACATAGGTAGTACACCAACAGAACTTATTATAATCATTTCATGATCATCTTCATTAAATAGCACCATATTATCTTTTTCTCAAACTCGAAGCTGTTATTTTAATCAAAGCATTTAGAGGTGCATTTTAATGATTAAAGAGTCGTTCTGTTAGTTAGAATCTTGCATCTGGGTGCGTATTCCAAATAGTAGGTTTCCAATGTCTAAATCGGGCAAAAAAACTCCATGGTTCAGCTTCCAAACAGCACTGTTGTGTTCCATTTTTTATGAGAAGCGCTTGAGATTCTTATTTCAACTTTGTCGCAGGGAAAACAACGTGTTTGCAATGTCTCTGATATTACACAATGCTTATGTAGTATAGTGATTGTGACTTACCATCAGGTGGGTCTGCTCGTTTTGCCAACCAATAACATGAAAAGAATGATCAAAGCAGTGACAAAACCCAATCTGTAAACGTTGAAAACTTCACTAAACACAAATCAATTCGAGCTCCTAATGCATTTCGTTTGCACGTCGGGTTAAGTCCTGTGATCTTCGGATGTCCGTGTAAGTCAGGATGTTTATGTTGCACGTGATTTGGGTATCCAGACTCAGGGTATTTATCATCGTTTACGTCGTTTAGTCATAAAAGAAAATCAGTGTTTATAGCTTTGATCGATTTTTTAACCACTGGAGATAAACTGAGTAAAACGAAATTATTTATTTGTTATTTTAATATAAAAAGTATCTTCTTCTGGTGCCTCTCTAATTATTGAAGGTTAGCCATCATCTCGGAATATTTCTCCTTGTCTTTTGCCTGGTGGAACAGCTCAGCAGCACTCGTAATTCCGGTACATTCGCGAATGATTCTCAGCCAAGACTTTTCTCCGGCCAACAAATCGTTTTCCCGCTACTTTTTCCATCATTATCAGTTAAGAAAAGTACCAATAGCGCCTGTAAAAGAATGTTACAAGGGTTTGAAATTGAATCTTGTATAGCTCTTCAATTCTTCGACCCAGCACCAGTAATAGATAGAAGGCATTTCAAATGCAGCACCTTCCGTCTTCAGAGGTACTACAGTCTTATTTATAGTATTCTTAAACGTAGTAAACAAAGCCGTGAGTGTCAGTGCTATACATTAACATCACTTTACTGGCAACGGAGTTCAACTACCAGATAAATATGTACATATACATGTGTAATATGTCTGTGTCTTCGCGAGAAACGAAAGAGAAACATAATGTATGGATTAGATTCTTGTCTCGTGTGGAGACAGACTTGAAGGTTTACTATAACGTAGTGGATATTGTGATTAGGTGTAGATTCTGACAAGTATAGAAAATTGCCCTTTGCGTGGCAACCGATATTTCTAGTCAGAAGCTGTTTCAACCACTGGAATATACGTAAAGGCTAGGCTAATGATGAGTAAGCTCAATATTGTTAGGACTCCTTGTTTAGAAGCATACATTTTTGCAAGTAAAATCCTAAAGCGCACTTTAAGTTTAGTTTGTATCTCCTTCGGTTTACATAATGATGTGAAACGCTCTCTGGTTGCGTCTATTCTTTGCTTTGCTGTTATGAAAATACCGTCTAGTTTTCCATAGGCTTACTTTGAATCGGATTATCTATTTAATTATTTAACACTTCAAGCACAAAAGTACAGAGGCGGACTTAATGCCATAGGTATTTTCTACCAGTCAACCTTTGGGTGATGCAGAGACAAGAAGTGGTAGGTGTATATCTGAAAATAATAAAAAAAATCAAGTTAAGTTATAAAGTTTCCTAACAAATATGTGGTTAGCTCCTTTTTGGTTGCCTTCTAATTAATCTTCAAGATCATTGTTCCACTGTTTAGTGTATACTTGAAATACTTTCATATCTGCAACCTATACTTGTAATCATTCTTCAAACAATAAGTTCCCACGTAGATGATCTTCTTACACCACAGATAATGAAGTTACCAACATTAATAGTCCGATTTGTTATTTCTTAACGTATCGGATTATTGCTTATTATTATATTACTATTACTTGCGCAACGGACAGTAAACTATGTTATTATTTAATTCGTTATTACTTTTTGTTACAAAACTGCGACAAGCGAGATTATTACGGTAATTAGTTGATATTATTTTATTGGTAGATTTTTGTATAATGAAAAAGACAGATGTCCTAAGTAGTTGCCTTTTCCTCCTTTTCGTCTCGAAAAACTAAGTTTGAGAAAAGTTGAGCAACAATCTCCAAGGTGTAGAACAAGATGGGTAACCTGTCTAGTAAGTTAAACAACGCTCTCCAAGGTATATAACAAGATGGGTGACCTGTCTAAAACACAGTTGCCCGTTTTACACCCAAAATGGAGCTCTGTATAATTGTTGGATGAAATTTGGTGTTACTTATTGTTGGTGAAAACGAGTATAGAAGATTTTTTGTTGTAATAAAAAAGTTTTTTGAGTTCTGTTTTGAGTAGGGTTCTCCAGTCTGCTAATAAAATCTAAACAGACAGGAGTTATCGGTGTACAGCGGTGTGACAATCAATAACAATTTCACAGTTTTTTCTGACCATTTGAAAGGTCTAGTAAAAAGCCCACGTTTTTACATTTACATTGTAAAAAACTTGTAAAAACCAACAAAGTTTGGCTGACATCGAAACATAGTTGTTTTAACACATTTTTTTACCAAACAAGACCATTTAGACCATGTAATGTTGTCGTAAAAATACTGGCCACTCGATCTATAAAAAATACTACATATTTGGTAATAGTTTACTCACAAAGCAATTTTAACCTTATTCACACAATTCTAAGTTTGATATCACAGTAGCACATTTTTAAATCAAATTTTCTTACATATCCCAATACTATTTCGACTTAATTTTTTCTGTGTTAAGGTTGCTTTTCCAAAGTGAGGTGACATGTGACTTTTCCTACATACTAGAGTTGCGGTAGAATAGTAAGGTTATCGATTCGCAATGCTTGTAATGTAATATCGATGTCATTGACTCGATATACGGTGTAGTATTGCTCGGGTTTCATTTAAATCGAGTACTGACTCTGATTTCAAAGTGGTTGGTGGCTGAACATAATCATGTGTGAGGCTTTTACTTCTTACCTGTATGAAGTTCTGATCTTCTGAAGGTCTGGTATCAAATAAAATCTGCAGGTATCGAACTTAATCTTCTGGCAGTCACACTTTGCAAAGTATATAAGAGATCAGTCCATAGTTATATTCAACTTTATAATATGAAGTCAAAAGCCATTTTTTATAAACAAACTCTTTTTATTAATGCTTCTTTCTTCGTTAGTTATATGTCCAAAGAAAAATTGAGGTTTTAGAATAGGCAACTATGGGTTGAAAATTGATTAAATTACGTTATTATCACCCTATGCTTCATCACTTACATCTTGCATAACCTTACGTCAATACAAGAGCAGCAATGAACACCATTCCGCATACATTGACTTTTAAGAACTAACGTGTGAAGGTACACAGGTTCAAATCCAGGTCAGTGCAAATTGATTGTTTCGGCAGTTATTCCAAATCAATTGGGAGCGGTGTTGAGTTCAGAAAATAAAGTTATTTTAACTATGAGAATGTTTCTGTTACGTTTCTTATTGGTTATTGCTAACATGGGAATTGGTTAGTTAATGTGTTACTATCACGCTATAGTTGGGGGTCTGTGGAAGTCAATTGGTATTGTTTGGACAGAAAGTTGTCTGTGTATTTAATGAAGTGAACTTAAACTTGGTGTATGACGGCTTATTAATATCTCTGAAAACACACTCCCACTATTCCCGCATTGTGATGCTGTAAACCGTGTTTAAATTATCTGAAATAAAAGATACTCCAAAGCCGCCGACCGTTGACACGGTCCGAGTATGCTCGGACCGTGTCAACGCGGCTTTAGAGTATCTTTACCCATAATCCGAGCGCACTCGGATGGGTTGGTATGGGTTGCCACAATACGAGTTGCGTCCGAGTAGGTGTCCGAGTCCACTCGGTCCGAGCATAGATACTCTGATCGTGTCAACGCGGCTTCAGTTAACTAAGTTTATTTCGTAATTTACAAGATTAGGAAATCTTTACGTAGGTATTAATATTATAAAGAGGTTAAGATTCTAAGTTTAGATGTGGAAGTTAATATCTGAAACTCCTGATACAATTTCTAAAATTCTTTCACTGATGGAAAGCTACACTATTGCCTAATACATTGTGTTTTTCACGAGGGCGAAGTTGCAGATAAAAGGTAGTCTTAAATAATCTTTAAATGATTTAGCTGCTGCATAACACCTGCACCCTTAAGTATTCTCAATCATCTAAAATAGTTGACAGCTATCTCCTCCCAATTTCTCCCACACCCACAAAAAGAAGCCCCTACAACAATTCCATCAGTAACCGAACACCTTCAATAATTATAAAATCTAATCTAAACTCCCCCAAAGGAAATCAACTTTCGTATGTGACTGCCTGACTACAGCCGGTGTAACTTACACTACACGTCCGTCTCGGTCGACGAGCAAGGCGCGACTGATCGGGTTACGTTACGAGTACATGGGGAGTACATGCGCGAGCGCAGATAGACGTGACGCGTGAGCGTTTACTTTGGTTTGATTTTAGGCTAGATTTTTTGGTTATGTAATGATTTCTGACGTTTCTGAAGTTGGTGAGTGGACATACTATGGGTACACTTCTACCTAACCCTTCGGGGCTTGCAGGCATGATGTTGCATTATGTACACAGATGCTGTTTATGCTCCTATCGGTAGGTACATAAGGAGATAATATCTAGGATATCCCTGAGAGGTAATAGGACGTCCGTTACCCATGACCCCACAGGAAATAACGAAGTAGCACGTTCATTGAGGGATCAGTGACCGCCATAGCGTGACATTTTTGATTACCTATAGAACATTTCTTAAGATTCTGTGCAGTTGAATAAAAACTAGTTATTTTGACTACCTTTATCTATGTGGACTGCCTCGTTGGTCGAATGGTCGCAAGCGCGACTGCTGAGCATGAGGTCCTGGGTTCGATTCCCGGGTCGGACAAAGTGCTATTGGGTTTTTCTATCAGGAATTTCTCAATAGCAGTCACGGAGTCTAGATTTGTGCCCGGTTGATGGCAATAGGTTCGCCTCCTATTACATGGGACTTAAACATTACTGGCGGAATGTGGGTGTACAATTAAGTACACCTCTGCCTAACCCTACGGGGATTACAGGCGTAATGTTATGGTATGTTATGCTTTATCTATGTTTTAATTAAAGAATACCATTTGATGAAGTAAATTTTCAGTCACAGCATTTATTGCGGTCGTAGAAAGTCCTTACGCAATTACAGAATCAAAGAATTTGATCGATATTTTGGCCGCCATACCAATGTTTTACCGAATCATTTAACAACCAATCGGGCATAACCATCAATCGTTAATGTTTAATCAAACTCATCGGAATTGCGATCAAATTGTAATTGAAGTTCAAATAACCCAATTTTAATTTATTCTTACGTAATACTTGTAATACATGAAATCGATTATTTATCAACTGATCGACTTTCGTTACAATTACGATGTTTTTAACATCCGGATTTCCGTTTTGCTTCAAATAATTTGTGAAGCTGAAGTAGGTACCTACCTAATTAAAATATTCTGAATTGAATTTTGATAGACGTAATATTCGTGGTATTTTATAATGATGTTATATTAATTGCACACGAGAATAACTTAATGGCATAGTATGTTAGCCAATATAAACTCAATCATCAGCATCATCATCTACCTAGCCTTTTCCCAACTATGTTGGAGTCGGCTTCCAGTCTTCCCGGATGCTGCTGAATTTCTATGAATGCCTAACGTACTTGCTATTCTCTCTTTTATCCACCTCTGAAGTTTCGTTCAATTATTACTATCCCAAACATTAATTACACAGTTCGTTAATTGGTAGGTTATCGCTACTGGCCTACTGTTAAATACAAAGAAGTTTGTTGTTCATTTATTTGTAAAACAAAGACACAACTAACGCCTTGTTAGTTACATTTTAATAGGCAACTACTCAAATTATATTAGACTCATATATAATATTAATGTTCTACTCTACGAATTGTATAATAGGTAGATACTATTGTTTTGGCAGCGAATATGTTTCATTATAGGTACCTACATCTACACTAGTACGCGCACGTCAGTCGTAAGAAAACCAGTATAAACGGTGTTAGTAAATAATCGGCTAATAGATCTTGCAGATACAGAATCATGTGCTAAAGTCGTGGTGATGTGTTTACACCGTCTATAAGCTTATCTCTTATGCCATTTAAACTCCTTACTCCAATTGTATTTTATTATATTTATGTTAGTCTGTAAGGTATAAATACCTATGGACGAAAGTTGCCTCACAATAAACGAATGTTGTTGTTGCTATACCAGCTCAAATCAAAATGTTACCACCGCGCACATGTTGTGACTATATTGTGCCATTGCTTTCTATCATAGTGTGTGTATGTACCGCATTCATACCAAAACCAAGTGCATTGTATACTGTTTAGCGGTGAACACATAATTGGCGATAGTTTTCAAAACTAGAGGATGTTTGCTAACGTTCCAAGAACAGCTACATTGTGCGCTCATTCATACTCGTACATACAGACGGAAACTATTCGGAAACAAACACATAGGTACTTGTGCTAAATTGGACCATTCGGAGATCTTACCTGCCTCTCTTCGTCGAGAAGTTTTGTCAGACGAATGTTGTTTGGTGTATTATTATGAAACAATTTGATATTTATAACTTATTAACCTCTAGCTACCTAGATAGATACCTAACCGCTAATGTCTTCAAAATGGCTTCCTATTTTTTTCTACGTCATATTTTCTCAAGTTTTTGTTTAGACCACATCTCTTTATTCTTCGTTTGGGGACTGGCCTATAAGATAGTCACTGGTCACCAATCTGATTAAAATGAAACCTTATTGTGGTGTTCGATTTCCAGGACAGGCAAAGTGTTATTGGGATTTTCATTCAGGAATTTCTCAGTGGGAGCCGATTGAATGTATACTCGGTTGATGGAAATAGGCTCGCTCCCAATTACGTGGGACTAAAACATACCTGAAGAAATGTGTAATAGGTGTACTATTGGCACAGCTCTAACCCTTCGGGGATTACAAGCCTGATGTTATATTGCTATAAATCAAGAATAAACAATACCGGCTCTAATAATGGCAATCATCAACCGTGGCCTATTTATCTTCAGATTACATCAGTTGTTCGCAGTAACACCTCCATTTGTAATTATACGTAACACTAGTGTTCCGATGTAGTGTGGCCAATCCGTAATTATGAAAGGACAATACCGATACTTATGTCTGTGTTATGAAATATTGGTAGGAGACTGGCGAGGTAGATAGAGGTGAACAAAATTGATAAACATTCATGGGAATGACGGTATCCTAGTCCGGTCCTATCAGACGTATGTTATTTTATGCTTTTAGCCATTTTTAAAGCAAATATCGAAAGAACAGTATAGTTTATTGTTTTCGTATATTTTGCTGTAATACCAATTCTGGATCTGTATTCAGCAACGTGTTCTTCATGTTAGAACTGTGGTTTTATGAACAATCTTGAGTGGGTATTGGAATAAGCCAAATGTGTACCAGTATTTAGGATATCGAAGTAATTTAGGTATTATTTTACGTAATCAAAACATAGCTAGATAGCAGTCGTCAGATCTTAGTAAATATGATAATTAAAGGATGACCTCAGTAAGATAAACATTAGCGATAGATCAAACATGATGTCACCCGCTAGGAATTAATTAAACATTATGATTAAACAGTAAACTGCCTTGATAAGTCTACGTTACATCGTCATCTACGTCGGGCAGTCCACCACCGCCCATCAGACTCCCAGAGGATCCCCCCTTTTCTATGGCAGATGAAGAACTTAACACCCTGTTCCTCACATCTGCTTAACCTTTTTGCAGTCTAACCGGATGCAGCTGAGTAACAGTATTTTACATGGAGCGACTGCCTTTCTGACCGCCACAACCCAGCTAGACTGGTTGTCAGACTTTCGGGCCACTGACTACCTGTAACGACTGCCAAAGATCTACAAATGACAGCCGGGACCAACGGCTTAACGTGCTTTCCGAGGCACGGAGTAAACTCTATATGTAATGGGCGGTCACCCATCCACGTACCAAACTAGGCATGCCCGGCTTAACGTGAAGTTCGACCCGAGCGGCTGTTATTATTTAGCCACAAGCTCCTCCCTGTTCATTCCTTTGTAAAAGGTAACGGACGACTGAAGATTCTCGTGAAGACAAATAATCAAACAATCAGTCAGCAAGTTTAGTTGATCTTTCTTTTGCTTTTTATATTGAGCGGTAAACGTCAAATAAAACCTCAAACTAAAATAACTAAGCGTACGATTAAAAAGACGTGTGTTAGTTTAGATCTCCGTTCAAACACGTAATGACAAAGAGACCGCAGCTCCACGTAACGCGATCTTAACTTTTCCCTTTTTATTGACACCATAACCGCATCCTTTCCGCTTTTAGAGATCCGTGTGTAATGTGGAATGGTTTTATGTTATTTTTGCCATGGATAGGATTTTAGGAGTGTTTTGAGAACCAAGAAGAAATGCTCCACTTTATAACGAAGAGTAATTACAAAAATATGGCTTCTAACATTATTTATTCGCGGTTGTCTATGAAATAGCAAAATTAGTTTTTATTTTAAGGAACATTGGGTTTTTCAAAAGTGACATTTGATTATTTTCAATACGATCTTAGAAACGCTTAGTTAACTTGGAATCCATGATCTGAAAATGTCAACACGCAGATAAAAAGCGTGGCTGATCAATGATTCTTCAATTCTCCGTGCTAGGTACATGCAATCCGTTTTTTTTTACATGACACTCTTAAAAACTGCCTTCCCATTAAAACATTTTTTTTTCCACGTACAAATGTACAAAATAGGTATATCATCCCAAACGAAATTATCTTGATCATCAATAAAAGTAATTCAGGAGAGTCCGTCCCGGTCGTGTGGTCACCCTGACTCACCACAATCGGGTCGTGGAACCCACTGTCATAGTAGGTATCATATCGGTTACATTACATGCACTTGTACAATGACATATTATATCGCGATGAGGTGAGAAAGTTTGTGTTTAATCATAGATAAGTAATAAAAACTATTTGTTAGTGAGAAACGTTTGAAGAACCGTTCTATTTGTTTTTGGAGAGAGAAATTGATCCTTTACCTACGTAATAGGTGTAACATCAAGCCAGTGGTTACAGCTGCAGGTTTAGGCAGAGGTGTACCATGGTGTACCTATAAGTAGTACACCTGCATTGGCCCTTTGTTCAGTAAAACTAAAGATGATTAAAGCAGTATTACTTATGAGTGTTTCCCGAGGCATTGAGACTTCCTACTAGTCCTACTTCTTACTAATCTTACTAATATTATAAATGTAAAAGTTTATGAGGATGAATGGATGGATGGATGTTTGTTACGCTTTCACGCAAAAACTACTGAACGGATTTGGATGAAATTTTGCAGACGGTTAGTTTATAACCTGGATTAACACATAGGATACTTTAACCCGTTAGTATGATCCCGTGGGAGAATTATCGAACTCCACGCGGGCGATGCCGCGGGCCTAAGCTAGTTTTATTTTTACTAAACGTTTTACTGTGCCCAAAGCATTCATTCTCAAGCAAATCATCAGTAATCCTGCGTTATCATACTCTGACATTAAATCCTCAGTACCCGTTCAAGTAAAATCGACAATCACGCTACACTTTTCCTTTCAACCAAGTCGTTGCCTCAACGATTGCGTTTTAATACCGAGAGCATTCGCTATCAGTATCAATCTACTTATCTCTAATAACCGCTTTTTCACAAACACGAATATCTAAGAAAATTGTGAAATTCATCTGTCGTGCAACCGATGACACGGATTATGCTATCAGATGCTTCTATCACTTGCATGACCAACATAATCTGATCTCTTTACCGATACAACTTACATCACGTGACAGATAATGACAAAATGGAGCTTATGTTCTACTTAGATTGAGAGGTACGACAAATGATTATTAACTTTGAGTTGTTGTAATAAAGTTAGCTTTGAATTGCACATCATAATAATTGGTTTAACTAAATTAGTATTGCAACAGTTTACGATATTTCGCCAAAGATTATGCGTTAGTCTGTAATGAACGTTTATTTTACTGTCGATCTGAATTTACTGCAATTTTCATGCTTGTCTCGATTTGTAATTGTATGATCTAGTTTGAAGTGGTGTTATGCTCAGATAATAACGAGAGCAGGTAAAACATCTAAATTAGATTGCCTAAGCAACTATGCTTGGGTAATGCAATTCAGATGTTTTCATATTTAAGAGCGTTTACGACTCACGGCATTTCATACAACCTTTCAAGTCCTATATCTTCGAAATGACTGAACCGATTTTAATGAAACTTCATACGCATAAGCAAGATAAATAAGTCTAAAAAGTTATCAGAGAACATTTTCGAAATGTCTTTTAAAAAAAAACATAATTGGAAATTTATGTTTCTAAAATCGGTCTAATTTAGCTGTAACACTATTTTTTTGAAAATGTTCTGTGATAACTTTTTAGACCTATGTATCCTGCTTATGCGAAGTTTCATTAAAATCGGTTCAGTCATTTTGAAAAAAAAAGGACTTGTAAGTATGAAATGCTGAAGTCGTAAACCCTCTCAAGTACCTATTTACTACAGTTTAGACGGGAAACTAATGGCTGTACAATCAAACAGTAAATTCATAGCTTTAGTAACTTGATGATGACGAATTACCGTCGCTGATACCGTTAATGCAAGGTTTTTGACCCTTAACAAAACGTTTGTAGAAACTGTTCTAATTACCATGAAAATCAATTTTTATTGGTTAGAATGACAAGAGAATTTTTCACTCGACGATACATAAACACCAAGCTTTAAAGCCGAGATCTATAAACGTTACTTAGCACGTGCTTTGAGTGAGACATTTTCTCGTCTTTATCTGGCATAGCTTTTACTTTGATAGTCTTACGAAAATATGTGTTTAATTATTTTATGTTTTTTTTTGTTATTGGTTATAGACATCATGTCCCTGCTACAAATAAATATTTCTGTCTTTCTTTCTTACGACGTTTAAATGAATAAATCTTAGCCAAACTATTAAGTAACGTATATCGATGTCACCCTAAGTAGACTCGAATTGACCATTTCTATTTTCCTATTCCAGCATAATTACAGATTTACACAATCCCACGGAAACTAAAAGGTCTTACAAATAAGGGTACAAGCCAATAGCTAATTGTTTACTAGAAAGCTGGACGATGCACGACTACGATCGACGGGCTAAATGGCTAAACGGCTAAAGAATGGCTGTCTGACTGACGTAGGCGCTTTTAGACTTAAATTGAGCTAGTTTAGGTTTAAAGGGATTTTTGTTGGAATGGAAAACAGATCTGTTGTTTTAATCCTCTGGGACATCGAACACTTTCAATATTTTGTCCTCTGGATACCGGTTCTTCAAATTCCTTCAAAACCTATTAAAATTATTTGCGAACCTATACCTAGTGTCCAAAGTGTCTTCTTCATAAATAATGCTATTTTTATTCGAAATGGCTTTTACAAAATTAACACCAACCTGCTAATAAAGCCATTAAATCCATCAATCAATTAAAATCAAAAATCACAGCAAACAATTTTCACTCTCCGCCCACAAACAATAATTTTATGCAAAAATGTTATCTATACCTTCTGAGATCACTTTCTAAGCAAACACTATCATTACGCTTAGCTCGGGGGGTGTAAGCACTGTAATTGTGATGGCTGATAGTAGGAGCCACTTTCACGAGAGCAATACCCTTGTTGCCTTGGTTACTGGGTTGCATGTTGAGGTAGGTTTTATTGTCTAAACTGGATTTATGTGGGCCTGAATTTGGGGCAAGATTATTTTGTAAGCTTAGATACTAATTTTATTTTACTTATGACTGGCGCAGCGCGGTCTTGTAAAACGCATATTTCAAGTTTACCCTAGATGTGAACCTTTGTTTTGATTTACATATACAGGGTGAAAATATCAGCTGTTCCATACATTTGGGTCGAGTAAGTATTGAAATTTAGTATGGGACAACTGATTATTTTTTCGCATTGACGATATTGGACCCATGGAGGAAGTTGTTCAGTTTGATGGTCTGCAGCATATCCTTTCATATAACTATACCCTTTCTGTAACACCCTGTATATCAACATAGTTATCGCTAACTAGATTGAAAGTCCAGTCTACCTATTCTTTTGTACGTGTCACCTGTAGAGTTATATCATTGGCTAAGCATTTAATAGTCCCACTGCTGGGCAAAGGCCTCCCCCCTGGCTTTCCAGTTTTCTTTTTGGCTAAGCTTAATTACTAATTTAATTGACTGCATTGGAAGTAACTTTTAGAATTAACCGTGAAAAAACAACCGTTTTGTAACACCAAATATCTCTATCATGTCTCAATTACATACCAAAGATTCTAACCTAACCAAACACGCAACAAAACAAACCATCCAATGTATGTATCTCCAAGCTAAGTTAACCATTTCTCCGGCATCCCACGTTCGGAGCAAAACAGGGGAATGTTCTGGACCAACAGCCAGTTCTTACGTGCGATCTCCCATAAAGCAAGGCATTGCGGCCGTGGATAGCATGGTGTTATGATAGTACGCCGTATTGGAACGCGGGTGTGCCGTATTTGGAAGGAGAGATGTGGTATAAGGGTTAAGATTTAGCGAGTTGGTGTTGATTTTAGCAGTAACTTGCTATTTAAACAATTAGAAATCCAGATCACCTGGACCGCAAAATCTTTATTAAATAAGGCACTCTTTGGTTCTACAGCAAATGCTGTGATGCACTTTATATACAGTAGGTATATCATCGAAGTTCCCATCTCAAATATCCGGTCCTTCGGTACAGCAAAACCTTTCTGCAAAACGCTATCTTTTTCACCTTGTACAGCCATAATTAATTCCATATTTGTCTTACACAACAGTCAGTGTTCCTAGATCGTGTACACCATACTCCATGGGGATTTTACGTCATTTTTGTTACAGCCGCCATGATATTTTTGCCTCACGCAATCGTAAATGTTTCTGTCCATTTCAGGAAGATTGCTGTAATCGTTGATATTGTATTTGATAGAGATCGTTATGTCGGATTGAGTTCCTTTTTGGTTTAAGAAATGGTGCTGGTCGTTTTTTTTTCGTCCTTGGAGCCGGATTGTTAGTCCGTGGAAGTGATCGATTGAGATTTTTAATGGTTGTTTCAAGCTTTACTAAGCTCACTTATAAGGAATGTGCTAAAGCTGTCCGCCATTTTTATGAGTTGTTTTGCATTCTCTTGACACATTCACACTTTGAACCTGAAAAAATGGAAGTCGATTTATAACACTAAATAAATAGACATTGAAATATGCTGACCTTCAGACAAGGCTTTAAATGTTAGTTATTAGTTAGTATAAGTACTTAAATTGAATATCATTAATGCAAAAGTAACTCTGTCTGTTAACTTTTTACACCTAAACAGCTGAACATGATTTCGATGAACTTTGGCAAAAAGGTGACCATACGATTATTTTAACCCCGGTGATACGTTCCCGTAAGATGATTCCCGACCTCTACAAGAGCGAAGCCGCGGGCAAAACCTAGTTGCGAATATTACAGCTACAGAGGAAATAATTCTCCAAACACATTAAAGTAATATTGACTGCAAGTCCGATACAAGTGAGAGTTAGTATTTCTAAGATATTTTCTAGCTCATAACCGATCGGTAGCAACCAGTAGTTTATTACGCGTTCATTTTAACAGCACGCAAATACGAGTGTATTTTCTAAGAATGCAACTAACTACGTGTCTTGTAATTGTTGCTGTTAGTGCTCCGTAATTACTTACCACCGTGCGTAGGTAAATTTAAAGTAGCTAAGTGTCCATCGGTAACTTTGTATCCACTATCCAGTCCAGGTAAGCTGTTAAGAGATTTACAGGCAGTAGTTATGTTGAACAGTTGTTGTAATTATGAGGTCGTCGTCTATAGTTGTAGTGTTTAAATCTGGATTTTAAATTGTGCATTTAGAATATCTGTGAAGTTGCGTTTCGTCAGTCACTGACTGAAGTTTTGCCTGGAATATTTGACGTCATCATTATACATACAAGGCTCACACATCTCGCCTATTCAAGTGAGGGTAAGCAGAAACTACAGAACGCCACTTTCCACGATCCTTACATGTCATACTCCTTTTGTTTCGTCCACTTTCATACATCTTGTCATACTCGTTTCAATCTTCTTCTTCTTTTTGGTGTGAAATATAGTGGCCTAACCTGGTGTCAGAGTTCTTATGCCGCCCATGGGCCTCTGACTTGGCTTTACATGCCGTCGAGAAATATCTCTCAGGCATGCTGGTTTGGTTTCCTTATGATGTTTTCCGTCACCGAAGCAAGTGATCGTTATCATGGCGTCTAAACTATGAACTGTCCACTTTAAATCTTTAGGAATTCTACATTTTCACAACAGACGATATACCAAAAGTGTGTGAAGAATATGAATTTTCAAAACAAATGCTAAAACACCTGACCTTCGACTGCCAAAGAGCATACAACCAAAACATTCGTGCGTAGGTGCATGTTTGCCGATGATTGATTAGCTGTCGATATCGTCACTTGTTTTGAGACCTAAACACTGCTTGGTTGTTTGATTAATACATCGATTGTTTGGCTGTATGCTGTTCTCATTATGCTTTAAGCTTGCTCTCGAATATTTGATCCTTTACGATTTGGCGAATTTCAATTCAATTTCACATTCCAGTCAAATTTGGTAACTGTGTTTTTGTCATCTGGGGCCGAGAGGATAAGCCGACCCTTACACTTATTTAAACATGATTTGGAAAAATAATGGAGAAAAGAGTGCGTAAGGATTTTAGAAGTTGTATCTGTAGTTCTCAAACTCAAACTCAAAACTCTTTATTGCATTCATGTGTACATTTAGTTGTTACAAATAAGTAAGTTCCAACATGAAACCCGGTTAGGGCACGGCAACATAATAGATTGGACAAAACAAGCATCCAGTGAGTAGGTATACTGGATTGCAAGTTTGTTAAGCAAACATAACTATTTTGGATAAACTAAAATTTTATCAGCCTAGGGTAAATTACGAACAGTCAAAAAGGCAAACGAATAAACTTTACTTTTTCAATCTCATTATACTAAAACTATAACATTTTAATTAGAAACCCTGAACGCGTCTCCCACTTTACCAAAGCCTCTACAATCAATACAACAACTAACACTAATTAATTTATCGTCCTCCGATTACAATAGTAACAATCTAATTCCTTTCCCGAGCATTTTCATTGTTATGTACAACAGAATCTAATCAGACTACATTAACAGTAGTGCCTTAGAGTCTGTTCCGATACAAACATCAGCTTTCTCAGCTTATCTTGTAGTCTCTAGATTAGAAGCTATTGTATTTCAATCCCTCTGATAAGTTCAATCCTTTAGTGGAGGAAAGGTTTGCGAATAGGAGTGCTGAGATAGTGGGGTTTGTGGGATCGTTTGGAGGGGAAAGTTCAACTTCTACTTTTGGTTCTGCCTTGGGGTAGCACTGTGTTACGGATTTTAAAGTTTTGGTGTCGGTGACATTACTTATTTTGACTCAGCTTACGATCTAGCATGTGACATGTGACATATGACGGCATCATCATCATTTCAGCCGATAGCCGACCACTGCTGGACATAGGCCTCCACCAAGTGTCGCCACATTGACCGGTCCCGTGAGTCTCGCATCCAGCGGATCCCCGCAATCTTCACCAGGTCATTGGTCTACCTAGTGGTAGGTCTTCCAACGCAACGTCTTCCAGTTCGCGGTCGCCACTCCAGAACTTTTTGACGTAGCATAGTGGTACTTAATGGAGTAAATTTTCTACCGGCCAAGAAGGTTAATCATCGGTTGGACATAAGCCTCTCCCAGGCTGCACCACAATCTTCACAACACCCTGTCTTCCGCTTTCCGCATCTAGTCTGTCGAAACCATATTTTTAAGGTCCATCCGTCTAGCTGGGACGTTCCAAGCTACTTTTGTCGATATGCGGTCTCCTCTCTGTAAGCCAGGTAGTTAGTATTTTGCAATTCTTGCATGTGCTTATCCATCCAGTAGAATGACCATAAGCTTCTTACAAAACCTTAAATTACCTTCATCGAGCATAACTAAATACAAACCATGAAATAGACAATTTCCATGCTCAATGACTCGGATCTGATCTTTGCAAATTGTACCAACTTTATCCTGCTATTAGCCCAAAGTAAGCCCCTTGCGTGGGCCTATATCACGACCTCAGTATAACTGTGCGTGGGTGCTCTGCTCATACACATTTGTTTTACGGTCATTAAGATACATTGTAGGCTTTTGTTGCATGATGTTCTTTTATTTGTTTGGGAGCCTACGCAGTGGGTTAGGTCATGGAAAAGCGGCTTTTATCTTGACAAATAGATGAACTGAAACCTTCTTCTGTTAGTTTGATGTCGCGGTCGGTGTGTCGTCATTTACCTTTCAATTTGCAGTCCAATGCTTTAACGGTGATTAAGTAAAACGCAACAGCAGCGACATTGAGATCTACTTGATAGGTACTGTTATATGTCGCTCTATTAGTTACAAGCGGCCACGAACTATTTAGCATTCTAAATTGCTGCTGAAATGTTGTCAGCATTGGCATTTAATTAAGAAAATTATTGGTTGTTTACTTCCTTACTATCCATCGCGCCATTTACATAATTCACGGCAAAACCTAAAAACTACCACAGTACTTCTCCACCCGGAGGATCTTTCCTCTTCAGCAGGACCCTGTTCCTCGAACCCCGAAATAGTCACAGGTATCCCAGTCCCAAGCTAGTTCTAATTACATCACTATAATTAACCAGTACTGCATTACATCCAGCATATCATATTCCGACCTGTCTGAACGTTCACAACTGTTACATGTACATATGATATCTTGACTAAGGACGTTATACTTGACGTACGACATTATACTGTATAAGTTTGGGTTAGAGTTGAGATTTACCCACGCTTATGATGATTTGAATGAGGACCCAATGCTTAGTTAAAGTAATTTGTTCTTTGTGTGTTTGGGGTAAAGTTGAGATTATCTTTACAAGGTGGTTTAGTGGCGAACAAAGTACTATTGAACCGGTGTTAGTGTCGTTTTTCTTTTAGAGTATTTGTTTTAACTCACCATTCTCGTGATTCATAGTACTTACCTACATATTTTATCTTCTGCGCAAAACACAACAAAGGGATAAGTAGGTAATCTTTCCATTATTGTCTCCTAGCTGTAAGATCAATCTAGGCCAAGCCACTTGTCATAAAACTCTCTTATCTCGTCTGAGTCCCGAGATGCTTACCTATGAACCGATACTTTCGCTTATTCAGAGATGCCATACAAATTGGAAATAAACTGCAGTACAGTTTGTTGGCAGTTCCTACCTTTATCTTTAAATATTACATGAACCCTGCCATCGCTCATTTTCCTACTACTAAGTAAGTCTCTCTAACTTCCCAGTATGCTATATTAATCCAAAAGGAATAGAATAGAATATTCTTTATTATATACACCATACAAGTAACATTCTTAAAAGACAACATTTCACATAGGGTGACACAATGACAACGACAAGTAGTGTACCTCTCTTGTATAAAGCCATTCGCTCCTGTCCTATAACCCTTCTATCCTGGCTCGCCTTACAATTTATTTTCTACGACTGAGTATAAAATATGACTCCACAGCCACACAAACACTTAATAATGAATACTAAAACTCGTCGAAACATCGACACTTTCTTTAACAACTTTCCTAATCCCTTCAAATCCTATTTGCAGACCACTTACATACATTACCATTAGTAATATTCTGTATCGGCCAATTCATTTGCTATTCAAATATAACTGAACGGCTAGATCGAGAGGTACCGAGGCCTGTCTGCCACTCGGCAATTTAATTCCTGTTTTATCTGTCTGATAAGTGGGAGATAACAATGTGTGCTGGAACGAATGTGCTGTTTATTTATTCATAGGTGCATTCCTTGCGAATGTGTCAGTAGTAAATATTGGAAAGTTTACTCCTATTTGTGTGTGCTATTTCCTTATATGAAGGAGTGCTATTGTGTGGAGTTGATGCATGATTTGCCTCGTGCCTTGAATCCTCGTAAATACGTTTCTATGTCCCTGTGGTTTTATCCATGCATTGATGTAATAAGTAATGGTATGTTTATGTTAGAAGAGATGACGAAACATTTTTGATTAAACTAGGAACTTATCATCGTTCTCCTGCCCTCATCCCATTTCGCACATTGGCGCTGCATGTCTTCTTCTTAAATACTTCGCTATTAGGTATTACTCGTCATCTCAGTAGTTACTCCCTTTCTAGCCATATCATCCTCCACACAGTCCATCCATCTATTATTCGGTCTGACTAAAATAGGCACTTAATGAACATATAAGCTATATTCTTTTGGCTTAATTGCTTTTAAACGACAATCTTTTATGGAAACCACGAGTCAACAAAAAAACATTCATAACAGTTCAGCTACGTATCATAATCATAAACCATATTTATCTCAATCGCGCCCCACACAGCCATCATAGAAGTCATAGAGAAAAGATCTTGTAGACACATTTGTCGCATAGCATAGAGCAGCGACTAAAAAAGTTATGAATAATGAAACTGCCGTTAAGCGCAGTATAGACAAAACGACTGGCGGACATTTGCGTTAAGGACTGTTCACATTAGACTGGGTTGCGGCGCGGTTACTAGTCGCGCAGTCGGAGCTCGGCATGCGGTGTAGGGCTGGCACATAATACAAATATGACTTGTAAATTCTATTAATGAAACAATATGTGATAAAAAACCCTGTCTTCTTAATGAATGTCTTAAAATTAATATTTAGTTATGAACAGCACGTCCCTTTTCTAAAGATTATGCTTAATTAAATATCCAGAATAAAATTGTCTGTGTCAAATAATAATCCCTCACGCACTAACTTCTCGTATCACTGTATCTAAGACTATGTACGTGCAGACTTGTTGATAAAAAAAGCAAGTCTATATACGTCAGCACATTCTTGAGTATCGATTGATTGAATGTGATCTTTTGTTTGATAACAATTCAATGTGGTATACAAAACTCGAAGTCGACATACAGCCTTTGATTCGCTGCTGTATCGTACTGGTATTAACTGACTACCCGATACTATGTTTTCATTCTTCATGATCACCCTCTTGCCCTTAACCAAAATTTACTTTAAAAGGTCGGCGGATCATGTTTTCTGTTTGCTTATATCTCTACATTATATTAGCCGTAATCTCTGTGGTCACCAACTTTCTACACATCATAGCACCTTCATTCTTTTCTTCTGTATCTCATCATCATTCTCCCTATCCCAATTTATTTGGAGTCGGCGCAGCATGTATTCTTCCATACTTCTCCATTACTTGTCATCTCATCAGACACCTCCTTTCTTGCCATATTACACAGTCCATCCATCGTTCCTTTGGTCTTCCTCATTATTGTTTCATTCTTTTCTTCTGTATCTGTCTCAATTAAAAATTTTAGATCCTAGTATAAGATCTTTCGATTTCATCTCTAAACAACTGACTATCGATGTCGTTCGAACTTCAAAACTCCCTCTTGGCAGCCCTGCCTCCATTAGTCCTAGTCCACAGCATCGCATGTGTCTTACTGGAATAGTGCCGACAAAAAACCGCATGGTCTTCCCATAAGTTCCCGCCACACCGGTTCCTCGCCAATTAAAGGCGCAGGCGCGGCTCGAAAGCTAATATCTCCGTAGTTAAGGCTACGCACATACATCACGGTGGAACTGCACATGTAGGCAGAAAAGTAGGCCTGGTTTTTATCGTGGTGAGGGAAAAAATGTGGTTAGTTATCATATAAAGTATGAATGGTGAGTTAGAGGTGCCTCCTGGGAGGTGGCAAGGAGGTTTTGTTTTGTATGGTCGTGGTTCTATAGACCTAGTGCTGTTATGGTGTTTGCCAATCTAAGAACTCATTTTTATACCAAGATGTCTATTTTACCATAACTTAATCTGGCTATATAACAGTGGCGAAGGCTCCATACAACTCGGTTCCTACTCCCTTTGAAAAATGGCATATAATTACCGCTGTTGGGACACAGGCTTCCTATCTGTTGGCTGAATCCACGACAGGGCCCACTGCGGGTTGGTGTATGTTTTACAATACCCAGTTCAAATATTAACTGAATCTCTGTAGGTTAAAATAATGAAATATAACCCACTCTGATCAACTCATGTTCGTCTTTTTAATATTTCATCATGTACTTTAGAAACTATTTTCAAATTATAAGTCGAAAAATATTTGACTCATTCCAATAATATAATGGTTCTCAAATAGGACAGGATTTTTAAGAACTTCATTTCAAATGACATTCTCAGTCATCACGAAAAATCCTCTCACGATCACAATGTCAAAAATGTACCTCACAATCACGTACTTCACAGACAAGTACATGAAGTTGTAAGTTGTCACACGGCTGCGCAGGCGCACGTAGCCTTGCGACATAACCACGGAGTTCGCTGACAATGCTCTACAATGCTCATGTTTCGAGACATTCCCACTGAGCTCGGACGAGGAATGCTCGTTGCTCATGTTGTGACAGAAACGGGGATTTAGAAATTAAAATGCTCGCAAAATTGAAGCTGCCTTGACGTTTGACCTGAAATTCTAGTGAGTTTATCATCAGACCATCGAAAAATTGTTACTGTACATAGATGCAAAATGCAAGCCTTGATTCAAAAATATCTATGGCCACAATGAGAGATTTAAAAGGGCCCCAGGAGAGTGTTTTTAAGAACATTTTAAAATTAGTCTTTAGATTTGATCAACTGTGTGTGGCGGTGGGCATTACTACCAGCTCAACATTTAGCAAACAACAAATCCAATAAAATGGAGATACTTCCAGCATGTTAGCTACAGGAGCTATAACTTGACAGACTAATCTATTCCATACAAGTCCATCTAACTTAATAGCTGCGCCCACACTGACGCCACTCCCTTGTCAAACATTTAAACCCAGGAATAATTAATGAATGGAGTCCTAAGTTAGTCAGTGTTCACTCTTAAATCTACCTTGCCATAACAACGATACACCTACTAATACTAAGCAAGGACAAAAGATATTTTTCTGTCATTGAACAATCAGCAGCATCATGTGTAGTGCTTTTTCTATTCTTAGCCAGTAACCAACTACTGCCAGACTCAGTATTCTGTAGTGCCAGACCCAGTAGTCTCTAGTGGTAGCATAATAACTATGATAATCAAGCTTTCTTGGTACTTCGCACTAACTAGGGAATACTTAAACGAAGAAAATTAAAAACTAGTGCTGGCTTTTCAACACTCAACAGTAGACTGCAGTAGAATATCTTTCGCTGCAACTTTTGTCAATGATGATCTAACCTAACAGACAACCCGGCTTTTTCGGTACCTCGCACTAACTAAGGAAACTAAAATTCTGGCTTCTTAACTGACGACAGGCTGCGGTAGAACAATGTCTGTCGCCATTTCTACGACTCATAGCACTCCATTTATTACTTACTTCGTGCCCCAAAACCATTCGGAATGCGCGCAAGTGGCATATCGTGCAAAAATCCACGAATAAGTGACGATCGTGCGCCGGCTCCGCGTCACGTGATGGTACGTGCGTCGTTACGTTTTATGATCTACATGGGCAGTATGGCCGTGGCTAATTGACTGTTGTTTTCTTATTTGAGAGGTTTTTTCAAGCAGGTTTTTGAGTGTTTTAATCTGAGATTAAAAACCTTCATTATACCTACTATTCGCAAGCTCTCAAATCTAAAATGCCATCCTTTGTTTGCTAGCCTTCACAATAAACTGTCCGGGTCTGCAAATATAGCTCTATTGATGACGTCTTCAACGCGAAGCCAAGGCATTTTCTGCAAGCTGTAAAACGGCCCCCTTGTCCCCTTTTAATCAAAAACCTACAATAAAAAACAGTGCACTATCGATTGAAGCCTCACACCGCGTCTCCAATAACACAATAATGTATTTAACATCCGTAATGTACTCTTATATATCACAAAACTATACATAAGTCTTGTAACTTCATTAACAACATAAGAATCCACATTACACATTCTTAAGGTAAGAAATGAGGAAGAACACGAATTTTTCCGATACGTAATAGTTGAACTAAATCGATTCGTGATTCGACGCACGCGCATCGTGAGGCAGGAGTCGATTCCTGTGAAAATTATCCCCTCTACCATGTGGGAATGGGTAAGGAAATGAGCTGTCGGTTGTGGAATAGATAGACAGAAGGTTCAATAAAGTTCAGCTAAGAAATCTTCTTATTCTTGGTCTTAAGTCCACCCCAGGATATCCTGATAAAGATATGATACACCTGGGTCTTTGAAAGACGTTAAACCGTAGATTTGACACAGTCGTTACGATCAGCTCAAAAGTCTGACAACCAGTCTTACCACGGACTATCGTGTTACCCAGTGCCTGGGGTTTTGTGGTCAGATAAGCAGGAACTCCATATAAAATACTGGTGTAGGATAAGAGGATGTGAACCGTCTTTATAAGGAAACATTGCCTGGTCACCCATCAAGCAACTTTACTATATTTACAACTTTTAAGCAAGTCCCCACCACACTAATAGGGATGAGTTTTCTGCTATTCTTTATCATGTGTCAGTAATAGGATTATGCCATTTTTGTTTTACGCCAAGGATATTTTCAAAGAATCTGTGTAATACTGGGAATACGCGGCGAGATAGATCTTTTATTGCCTTTGAAGTTAGTGTTAGATGAATTCAATTTTGATGTAATAATTTTCACTTTGTTTCTAACTTAATATGGCATTGGCAAAGTCAGAAGCGAGAAATTCCAATTTTGTCTAAAATTAGATTTTTACATATGTGGGCATTAAATTAATGTTTTTTAATGGTCTTTTTACTATTTTGATAAGATAAAGCAATTTATTAATTGAATGCAAGACCGAATGTATAACGTGTTTTTTTGTTGGTATATTTTTTAGTGTCTGAGAACTGTGCTGTAATAGCATTTTTCTTTTGAAATCATTGATGCTTATATTAAAACAAAAAAAAAATAGATTTCAAGTTGCCCATGTTAAATAGTAACAATTTATTAGAATGTTAGAAGTGAACAGTTAGAACATTGAGAAGACCTTTAAAATCAGTCTTAGCGAGGTATTAGGAAACCCCTAATACCCATTAACTGGGTTGTGGAGGTCAGATACGCAGGTCCCTCCATCATCATCATCATCATCATCATTTCAGCCGAAAGACGTCCACTGCTGGACATAGGCCTCCCCCAAGTGTCGCCACATTGACCGGTCCCGTGCGTCTCGCATCCAGCGGATCCCTGCAACCTTTACGAGGTCATCGGTCCACCTAGTGGGAGGCCTTCCAACGCAGCGTCTTCCGGTTCGCGGTCGCCACTCCAGAACTTTTCGGCCCCATCGGCCATCCGTTCTGCGAGCAATGTGCCCTGCCCACTGCCACTTAAGTTTGGCTATTCTTCGGGCTACGTCGGTAACTCTGGTTCTCTTGCGGATCTCCTCATTTCTGATTTGATCACGCAAGGAAACTCCGAGCATAGCCCTCTCCATTGCCCTTTGGGTGACTTTCAGCCTTCTGATGAGGCCCATTGTGAGCGACCACGTTTCGGTCCCGTATGTAATCACTGGCAACACACACTGGTCATAGACTTTCGTCTTGAGACACTGCGGTAAGTTGGACGAGAAGATACCACGCAACTTCCCGAACGCTGCCCAGCCGAGTCGGATTCGACGATTGACCTCTTTCTCGAAGTTAGACCTACCTAACTGGACCGTTTGTCCCAGGTAGACATAATCGTCTACAACTTCGAGTCGGTCCCTCCATGTAAAATACTTACTAGAGTCATCAAACCACATTTTGTTAGCCAACCCCAACTTAGTTAGGATAGAAGGCTAGGAGATGATGAAAATGTCGAATAAATAATCTATCTACACACAACAGTAATGTGAACTACCCGCAATTTCCAGGAAATAATAACATAGAGAGACAAATTAACATGTAACCGCATGGTCATCAAATAAAACCATTATTTCGCTTAAAGTAATTTAATCTTGTGATGTAATGCCGAAATTACGGTCATATGTGAGTTCACACTTCAGAGGTCAGTCGTGTCACAAAATGGCCGACCTCTGGTATTTAGACATGGACTTGTTTCTTAGACTTTATTCTTTATTATTGGTTGGAATTTTGTAATTAGGTTGAATTGTTACCCGTTTAACTAGCAGAGCAAGGTGTTGTACTTCGTAGCACGACCATGAACGCATTCATTAAAACTTTAGATGGTAATAAAATCTTTATAATTTATACTATTTACCACTAATTAGAAATTTTATACCTCTCAATTATCGTAGATATACAGGTCATGTTGGGAAGATTCCTTCCCAGCACGACCACGCTAAAATTCTAGATGGCATAAAAGTTGGTGAAACGGGTGCATGCCTAAAAATTTTTACTCATGAGGACCTCACCCTCCCCTCCTCAGCGTTATTGGGTTTTAATTAAAAATATATTCAGTCGCAGCATCCTGGAGTCGAATTGTCGAATGAGACGGTCGTCCCCCTACAACTTAGGACTTCACCTACATCTGTCAAAATGTGAGTGTACCATAGACCGACCACACTTCTGCCTGTACCTTGGAAGAAGACAGAACGGCGTAATGTTATGTTGGAATTTTGTAATTAGTTAGAAAATGGGTTTTAAACGTGAAAGCCGGACCTTAAATAATAATATTTGGGATGGGCTTGACGAGTTTTAAACAAACTAGAGGAAACCAACTTCTTTTAAATGTGATTTATGGCTAAAAGAAATGTGTCTTTTGATTTATGAGAGAATGCTAGTTTCGTAAATATTACATTCTTCAAGCTTTGACTGTCGAAAAACTTTCGCGTTGATTTATTGTTTGTTTTCGTATGATGACCCTCCTTTTCGAAAAAGATGGAAGCGAATCTACCTCACATATCCTATTAGCCTAGCTAGTGCATAACCTCTTCTTTGCATAAGCAAGCTTTGCTTTTGCTTAAGTAATTATTTACTTTAAAAAAATCATACTATAACAATCTTCTGACTATAGTTCTTACCACTAAGTGGGTGACCGCATTTATGGACGCGGAATCTGCGTGATCCAGTCAGAAAGTGCTTCCAATTTATTTGGGGTTGGCGCAGCATATCTTCTACTTTCACTATTACTCGTCATCTCAGCAGTCACCTCCTTTCTAGCCATATCATCCTTCACACAGTCCATCCGTCGTTTCTTTGGTCTTCCTCTGCTTTTATCCATTAAAGCATAAAAGACGACTTACGCCTCGTTTAGGTTCGGACGACGCCAATCGATTCTGTGTCGAACTATTGGGGTATTCCTTAAAACGAATATTTTTAAGCGCAACCAACTAAGCGCAACTTAATTATTCCTCGAAGCGCAACCATTACTATTATTAGGTTGCGCTTTGAGGAATATCCCGAACTATTTGCGTCACTCTCTAAAAATCTATGTGCAATAAATTAGCATTGACATAATGAGGTAGGTACATTGTAACAAGGTATGATCACTAATCTTGCGCCTACAATACGTTTCATTTTCCTTCAATTTCTCCTTGCCACGGGAAGCTGGTAGGCGTAATTATAGCAATTAAGATGAAATCTAGATATACGGTCAGGGCTAACTATGATCTTGAACACAGTAGTGAAAAGAAAATCTGGGAAGGCGGTTAAACTGTTTTTCTTATTCTCACTGAATGCCTGGTAGCATCGTAATTTTGTTTAAAAAATCTGTAAACAAGCTCTAGTTTATTTTATAATTATTGTGTTATGAGACAGTTTTGTAATGACAAACTCACAAATTATTCATAGCTCTTATTTACCAGTTTTCCAACCATCGGAAAACCGAGAAAATGAAGTGTTCTGACGATCGAAAAAATTGTTATAACCACAAGCAGTCCTCGTAAAATAGAATAGACTAACTTTAAGTCGCGGCTTCGCTCCCATATATGTACGGAAATTAACCACTGAAACATTTAAATGTAGCCTTTGACACTCGGGGATAATGTTGCTTCCCGTTAGTGAAAGAATTTTCTGAATCGGATCAGTAGTTCCGGAGATTACCCCTATATACAAACTGAAACTTATAAACAATTTTTAGCTCATATACTGTCACTTACGGGATATCTTCCGTGATTGTTCATTATTTTGAGCTCCCGATATTTCGGCGCTGTTGCAAGCGCCATGATTGCGGGTTGACTGGAGAATGCGGGTGGATGGAAAAATAAATTGTTAAGAGCAGACAAATCTATCTACCCTCTTTCTTTGTCTTTTGCTACGCGCACTATTGGAACTCGACACTAAGTCACGGCAAAACACACTCACAATATCACCAGGTTTTGTGGAGTCCTTATTACGACACCGGCTGAAATATCGGGAGCTCAAAATAATGAACAATCACGGAAGATATCCCGTAAGTGACAGTATATGTGTAAACCGTGAAAGCTTGAAACAGTGTTTAATTTTTAGCTCTTTATAATATTAGTATAGATATGTGACATGATGATGATAGTTTTCGTATCTCAAAATATAATGATGATGACGCGTCATTTTGTTACTTCCCATCGAAAAAACTAATAAAACATAGTGAAAATAGCACCACACGCGCACACAGATCTCTCGCAGAACGTGTTAATTACTCCACAATTTCCCATGGTCTGTTAAGGTCAATGTCCCCGTGACAAACCGAATCACATACGAATTACAGAACAAACTTTATCTCACGCAAATCTGTCGTAAATCATAACATTATCAGCGGTGCCATTTTAACTGCTTTCTATTCAAATAGTAATGTGTTACGAAGAAAGTTTGTGTGACTGCGGACATGTTTTCACTTTTCATACGTTATATCATTCGGTAATGATGTGATTTGTGATGTTGCGTCAGGGAACCTTGAATAATAAACTGGTTTTCGGAAATGTGCAGTCGTTTTTTAGGTTTTTTTTTTTTGAAGATTTTTTTTTGCTTGGTAGTGTTGCGTTTCGCACGGGGAGTGTTAATTGTTGGTGAGGTAATACACAGTGATTTTTTTATCTTAGCCTGCTCTGACCCACTCCAGGGCAAAGCCCTCCCTCCACTCTTTCCATTTCTCGCGAACCCTTCTTTCTCCCTTCAGTTCTGACGGAACCTGTCCGATTCGTCCCGCCATCTCCTTCGTGGCCTGCCACCCTGTCTCACTGTGTTTGGACACCAGTTTCCTGAAAAATCTTTAAATTTTGGATCATTGTTTTCCATAAAGCTGTACAGTACACACCTACTTACATTACATTTTGTTTACTTAATAGTTCGCTTCATTTTACAGCAGCAATAGTTTGCTCTGTACTTTTTATTGAACAAGGACTGTGGTCCTTACCAAACTGAAAATAAAATTCAAATTGAAAAAAACTAATACAATCACTGTTACCATAGACATTAACCTAACACAGATAACCATATCACAAAACTAGGCTATCCAAAAACAAAAACAGCACCTCCAAAAATAACCGCAATTCTAAAATCATAATAGAAACATGTTCCACCTCTATTCTTGGAACGTAGTAGTCACAACACTATCTAGGATGTAACCAGTGACTAAGAGACCTGACTAATAGACAGATATAGTCGAGGAGTGCGCGGACAGCCGGTGTGAGTAGGCCCTAATTATAGGTACATGTGGTTCTGGGAATATATCTGCTGGATATCGGGTTAGGTATTGTTTGGAAATGCGGTGACTGGTAAAGTAAACTGCATAGTTTACCTGTGACCAGTTCCGTTGTCTTACTAAGTGTTACTGATAATTATATCTGGGGAGTTTGTTACAACACGCGTACACTCCGGAACGACGAGAAGATAACGGAACTCGAAGAGGAATTGAGCAGGCTGCGATGCAGTATTGTGGGATTATCTGAAGTCCGAAGAGAGGGGGAGGATACGATAATCCTGAAATCCGGCAACCTGCTCTATTTCCGAGAGGGTGACCGGCAGTCCCAGGGTGGTGTTGGGTTTATCGTCCACAAGTCCCTCGTGAATAACGTGGTGAAGATCGAGAGTGTGTCGACCAGGGTGGCGTACCTTATACTCAGAATATCCTCAAGATATTCGCTGAAGGTCATACAGGTCTACGCCCCGACCTCGGCACACCCCGACGACGAAGTGGAGACCATGTATGAGGATATTTCTAAAGCCCTGCATGGTTTCAAAACTCACTTCACCGTTGTCATGGGGGACTTCAACGCGAAACTGGGCAAACGAGACGGGGATGAGCTGCAGGTGGGGCAATTTGGGGTTGGACGTCGGAACCACCGGGGTCACCAACTGGCTAGTTTTATGGAGAAGGAGGGCCTCTATATGATGAACTCCTTCTTCAGAAAGCGTGAGCACAGGAAGTGGACCTGGCAGAGTCCCGATGGTGCAACTAAAAATGAGATTGACTTCATCATGTCAACCAAGAAGCAAATGTTCAATGATGTCTCTGTGATCAATTCGGTGAAAACCGGGAGCGATCACCGCATGGTAAGAGGCACATTGAACATCAATATAAAGCTTGAAAGGTCTCGACTGATGAAGTCTACGCTCCGTCCAGCACAAATCCAGATCCAAAACCCCGAGAGCTTTCAGCTTGAACTCCAGAATCGTTTCGAGTGCCTAGGAAGCTCAGTGGACGAATGCAACGATGGGTTCGTGGAAACTGTCCATACGACTGGGTCTAAGTTCTTCAAGACACGTCGTGCACAGAAGAACAAAAGACTCTCTCGAGCTCATGAAGGAGCGGCGCGAGATGATCCTGCAGTCTTCAGACGAGGCGTGGAAATACCGGCAGCTCAATAGACGGATCTCTAAATCCTTGAAACGCGACCTCCGCCGCTTTAATACCGAGCGTATTAAAGACGCTATTGAGCGGAATAAAGGCTCCAAGGTTTTTTCAAGAGATCTGGCTATTGGGCAGAGCCAGCTCACGAAACTGAAGACCGACGATGGCAGGATCGTATCCGCCAAACCGGAGCTGCTGAGGGAGATCGAGAGTTTTTATGGGCAGTTGTACACTTCAACCAGTAAACCCGTTGCAAATCTAGCTAACGACCCAAGAGCTAGACTGACCCGACACTATACCGAAGACATTCCGGATGTCAGCCTGTACGAGATTAGGATGGCTCTGAAACAGCTTAAAAACAACAAGGCACCGGGTGAGGACGGAATTACGGCCGAACTACTGAAGGCAGATGGAAAACCGGTACTTAAGACCCTTCAGAAGCTGTTTGATTCCGTCATACTCGAGGGGAAAACGCCGCAGGCATGGTGCAGGGGTGTGGTGGTACTCTTCTTCAAAAAGGGCGACAATGCCCGGCTGAAGAACTATAGGCCCATCTCACTTCTAAGCCATGTCTACAAGCTGTTTTCAAGAGTCATCACGAATCGTCTCGCGCGCAGGTTTGACGATTTTCAGCCTCCCGAACAAGCCGGATTCCGAAAAGGCTTTAGCACCGTAGACCACATACATACGCTGCGCCAGGTTATACAGAAGACCGAAGAGTATAACCTGGCTCTCTGCTTGGCGTTTGTGGACTACGAGAAAGCCTTCGATTCGATCGAGACTTGGGCTGTACTGCAGTCTCTCCAACGGTGCCAAATCGACTATCGGTACATCGAGGTGCTGAAGAGTTTGTACAAAAACGCCACCATGTCAGTCCGACTTCAGGACCAGACCTCGAAACCTATCCTTCTGCAGCGAGGTGTGAGACAGGGAGACGTCATATCTCCGAAACTGTTCACCGCTGCGCTGGAGGATGTCTTCAAGGTTCTGGACTGGAGAGGGCTAGGCATCAGCGTCAATGGCGAGTATATCTCTCACCTTCGGTTTGCCGACGATATAGTGGTCATGGCTGAGACCATGGAGGACCTCAGTACAATGCTCGATGACCTCAGTAGAGCTTCCGAAAGAGTGGGTCTTAAAATGAAAATGGACAAAACCAAAGTCATGTTGAATGCCCATGTAACACCCACTCCTATCAAGATCGGAGACTCTACACTCGAAGTTGTAGACGATGATGTCTACCTGGGACAAACGGTCCAGTTAGGTAGGTCTAACTTCGAGAAAGAGGTCAATCGTCGAATCCGACTCGGCTGGGCAGCGTTCGGGAAGTTGCGTGGTATCTTCTCGTCCAACTTACCGCAGTGTCTCAAGACGAAAGTCTATAACCAGTGTGTGTTGCCAGTGATTACATACGGGACCGAAACGTGGTCGCTCACAATGGGCCTCATCAGAAGGCTGAAAGTCACCCAAAGGGCAATGGAGAGGGCTATGCTCGGAGTTTCCTTGCGTGATCAAATCAGAAATGAGGAGATCCGCAAGAGAACCAGAGTTACCGACGTAGCCCGAAGAATAGCCAAACTTAAGTGGCAGAGGGCAGGGCACATTGCTCGCAGAACGGATGGCCGATGGGGCCGAAAAGTTCTGGAGTGGCGACCGCGAACCGGAAGACGCTGCGTTGGAAGGCCTCCCACTAGGTGGACCGATGACCTCGTAAAGGTTGCAGGGATCCGCTGGATGCGAGACGCACGGGACCGGTCAATGTGGCGACACTTGGGGGAGGCCTATGTCCAGCAGTGGACGTCTTTCGGCTGAAATGATGATGATGATGATGATGAGTTTGTTGCGACCAACTAAAACTCTAGGAAGTGGTGAACGGGTGTTGGGGAACTATCTTGACGTTCAATATTGCCGGACTTCAAAGACACTGATTAAAATTACATAATCGTGTAACTGTTATTCGTACATCTTTCCAAAATGCGTTATTTTAATCATAATAAGCTTTGATCATAAGTCATGTAGCCAGTAAGGTAATTTTACGTAACCGTAGGTACTTCAGATAAATTCCATTGCTTATATACTTGAATATAGTTCAACACTACTTCCCACAACTTATCTACCAAGAGCACAAAAATCACTGCACATTCACAATTCATCATTTATTACCAAACTCGTACTCTTCTACCTTAACTAACCTCTTCTCTACCTTCTGTTCCAGCGCCGGCCGCAGAAGGCGGAATCCCCTCGCGCTCTACACTACAGAAGACGACAGCCACGACCTGAGCGACCTCGGTATCGGCACCTCCAGCACCAAGAGCAGTCTCAGCGAAGACTGTGATACGCATAGCCTCGCTGTAAGTACCCAATATTTGATTAGAATTAAATTACGGATCAAAATATTAGTCTATGACGTCCGTAACTTCAAGAAAGGAAAAAGCCATCCTCCTGCCCTCAGCCAAATTAATTTGGGCTCGAGAAAGCTTGCCATTTTTCTTCATACGTAAAATTTTCAGCCATTATCTCTACAACTTTTCTAGTCAAATCACAATCTTTTTTTAAATTAAAAAAACTACTTTCATATTCACTCTACTTGGCCCTTAACAACGTTATGTTCTGTCGACATAAATAACAATTAATAGTAAAATTATCCATTTCCAGAGCGACGGTATCGACCTGGATAAGAATCATTCAGATGTCGACAACCTGTCGAACTGCGACACAAATCGCAAGCTTGGCTCCAGCGCCAACGAATACGACACGTGCACGACCACCACTATCAGCTCCCCCGAGCCTGAGGAGTATACCTACGAGGGAGCCATCGAGGGTTACAAGTCCAGGATCATCTCACAAACTAACAGCAACATCGTTAAAACAGCCGTCAACAACAACTTCAAAGAAAAGTCTCCTGAGAAAAATGGCGACCTCAACAGAATCAGGACAAACGTCAGCAACAAAATTGAAGAAAAACTCTCTTCTTTCCAACAAGAAAGAGCCAATGACACAAAAAACAACAACCAGAAGAAAGACTTACCAAAAGTCGACATACACAAGAGGAGGGAACAGTTTGAGAGAGAAAACTCTCAAGAGGCACAGACGAAACCGAAATTGCCTGAAATTGCGAACAAAAAATCCATCAAGGAAAGACTGTCTAGTTTAGAAAAGTTCACAGAAGAGATGCACGTTCAAAAGTCGACGAGCGACCTGACCAAGTTACCTACAGAAGTGAAGCCACTTAAAGAACGTCTGTCTTCACTTGAAAAAGTAAAATCTTCTGAACCTGAAAAGGTCAAGAGGCTGTCGAACGGTGATCTGAGCAACACACGTTCTTTGAAAGAACGCCTCTCCAGCCTCAAATCACAAAATTCTGAAGAAGAAAAATTGACCAAAACTGAAGTCAAACAAGTGTCCATGAGCCTAAAAGAACGTTTGTCTTGTCTTGACGCGGCCAAAAATAAGGAGATACCAAAAATATCCGTTGAAGAAGAGATGGTACACAACAAAGATATCGAAATCAAGCTAGAAGAAACAAAAGAATCAATGATGGACAGCTCTCTAAAATCAAGCTTGTCCGGAATTGAGAGCCAAATGCAAAGCTTCTGCCGTTCTCTTGACAGTTTGGACATCAACGGACAATCGTCTCCCAATTCATTTGACAGAGTTCAAAGCTTAGAAGATTTCGATTGCGCTGAGATGCAGAACAACACTGTCCCGAGCGATATCGAGACAGAAGACAGCGGGATCCACACTGCTAGGGACTCTTGCGTTCCTGCTGACGACATCGCTGATTTGACCCAAGTGGCCTCCCCTATCGGAGAACCAATGGTAGAAGCCTCTGAATACGAGTCCTCAAACGAAGACGGAATAGCTATGGACATCAAGATGGAAGAGATGTACAAGATACCAGAACCCATTCAACTAATTCAAGACATCATTGTTGAAGAGACAGAGGAACAAGACATCAAAACTGATGACGACAGCGCAAGCAACTACCTTCAATGCGTATCTCAGCCTGAAGAGCTAAGTGTGACAGAGGTTACTGAGATACAACTAGACAAAGATGACGAAGACACTCTTAAAAGTTTGGAAAACCAGGACACCAGTGTAAGTTTGAATGAGCCTGTCTCCACCGCGTCGGAGAGCGACACAGTGGTGTTCGAGGGCAAAATGACCATACATCTTAATCTGAATGAAATTCGCAACAACATGAGCGCCGGTGCCGGGACTACTAACAATGTTAACTCTACTAACAGCATGCCAATGGTAACTGTCTCTAATATCACAACTATTACTAACATATCACCCAAAAATTCAGTTAAATCGCTAAAAAGTAACGATATACCCGACTTATCTTATACATCTGAGTGTTCACTTGTAAAATTAGATAATTCATCTAATCATAATAATATAAGTATTAAAGATATACATCAACCTCGTGATATTACAGCTAACAAAGGCGAAGTAGCGGTAAGTAGCTCGCAGGACGGAAACCCGTTTTGGCAGAAGCGGACTAAGCGTAGCATAGAACCGAATAGACGGAAAACTATACTGTTTATTAACAATAAGATTACGACGAAAACTATAACTAATTCTGTAGCCACCGATGAGGTTTAGATTAATGTTGCAGCTTCATCACGTCATCCTCTTAGTACTCATACGAGTAGGATAAGGATTACTACAGATGGGCAGATTTCTTAAAGACTCCGACGACTTTTAGTCGGTGGAATAATTAATCTTCGACTATTTAATATATTATGTCGTAGATTATCATTTATGAAAGTGATAGATGAATAGAAACAATATTTTTAAAACCCCAAAAAAATTACTTAAGCCCTTTTTGAGTTGGACAGTATTCATCTATTTTAGTAACGACACGAAGTGACCGATCTATATACAAATAAAGCCGCGTTCACACTTTGGCTCTGCTTATTGCGACTTTTCGCAAGACATTATTATGTCAATTTAGGTATGTAGTCGTGAATATAAAATCAAAAGGCTTACCCTGCCTATATTTCTTTATACAGAAAATATCGACTGGGGAAACTTGTAATGACGTAAGGGACATTGATCACGCTGTTGGATTTATGAAAATCGGCAGCACATTTACTGTCACTTAGATAATTTCAAAGTTTCACCGCCTATATGTCATATCCATATCATTCTCATATATTGCATCGCAAGCTTAGATGAGAGTCCCCATGGATGTCATTTCTTGTACATTTTAAATCTTTGATATCACCAGTCAGTCATCACTAATATCACCTGTGTCTCGTAGACCCATTTATTAATACCTTAAAAATATCTCCACTGTGCTAAAACCAAAGAATTCAGCCATATTAAGGATCACTGCACCCGTAAGACAAACATAATTAAGTGTCGATGTTAATCAAATAAATTACCTCTAGTCGCACATTGCGGACTATAAGGCATTAAGTCTTATATTTATTAACACTCTTATATTTAGAATATATTTTTAGCAATCATTAAAGTGCATGGTACCAAAAGTCTTCAATGTGCGATTTTTTAACGGTACTAAACGCGGCGATAAAAAATAGTCGTTAGAAAAAGTAGCTCGTGTGTACGAACCCTTAGACATACAGGGTTATGTAGCAGCGTCACACAGTTTTGTATAGACACCTTATTCATATACATTTAGCGTAGAACCCCAGTATTTATTCATTTAATATTAACGTGATATGTTTTATGGCATTATATCAAAATACATGTTACATAGTTATTTGTATGAGTTTTATTTATGTACGTAGTTATTAGTACTCATTTATTACCCTCAAGAAGCATATCAATTTAACCCCGAATTTGTAGTATAATTATGAAAAAAGAAAAACCTTATGTCACACTAAGATCTAGTCTGTCATGAGCCTTATCTGAGAAATATTTTTATATTTTCTTTTGTTTGTCTGTTTGTTTGTATTTATACTCAAACAGACACACACAAGTTCCAAATTCTCTTATATCTCCCTACATTTTAATATAATTTTTATTTGTTTACACATGTTACCCTTATTATATCTGTGCCATTATCAATATATATGTAATATAACCACACATTATCATATAATTACACGCAATCATTAATCAAAATGATATTATAATAGTTATAAAATCAGTACAATGTTATCTTGCTACTTTTTTATCTTAGACAAACAATTTTATCTGTACATCATGACACAGTATGATAAAAGTTCTCTCAGAGAGTAGGTGAACTATATCCTAATTTAAATATTTTAAGAAAAAATGGTGATGGGCTAATATAAAGGTAAGAAAAAGTTAAGTGGTGGGTGTCGCTTCATTTTCATTTTGCATTTAACAAATACGCTTCTGCATGCATCTTTTTTTGCACTTTCGTGTGTTAAAAATCTTCTGTGACTTTTTAGAAGTAGTTCTTTTTTATGTGTTTTTTTTAGTTCAACTGTAATATATTTTTACGCAAAACTTGCAATTTACACAAGTTTTATAGTTTTTTTTTTTTTCAATTAATTTAAATAGGGATTTGATTATTTTTTTCTAATTCAGAATTGATTTCTTTCTAAACGTGTTGTCGTTTGTTTTTATTGGAATTAGCTTCCTATAAAATAAAGCCTTTAATTATGTGTTAATTTTCTTTAGATGCACTGTAGAAGCACTTTGACATTAACAGCATTTTCGCTGTGAATTTTAAAGCATTCACTTAGATATTCGGGGTGGAAGGGACACCGATGCGAAAACGGTTACCACGTATTCAGGACATCATTTTGAGCTCCAGACATAGAAATATATCATCGGTAATTAAAAAAAAAATATCGACTGTTCCATACATTTTGCCCGTGTAGGTATTACATTTTTGTAGAAAACAGCTGTTTTAAAAAAATAACCAATGTAAAATTTGTATGTGGGGATGGGCTCAGAATGATGGTCTGAACATGTGGTAACCGTTTTCGCGTTTGTGTCCTTTCCACCCCGTACTTATTACAGAATAATCTAATTTATAACCAACTTCATAAAAGAAGAGGTGATGAATTCGAATGAAGGTTTTTTTTTTCAAAGACACTATAATTTTCCATAGCATCCTTGCTTACACCAAGCAATGCTTCTACAATGCAATATTTTAAATAATCTTATTGTCTCCCCTACACCACAGACAAACCCTTCAACTTTTAAACAATGCCCATAGGTCCTGGATGCTCTAGAACTGGCATTCAAAGAACTTGACTCAGAAGACAGCGCTACCATGGACGAGACAGAAGTCCAGAAGAAGAAGGAAGAAGTAGACTTTATGGAGAAGAAGATAGTGGTGACGCCTCTGTATGAGAACATGGATCTCTTCTATCAGAACTCCTCGGCGTTTGCCCCTGAGAGTGCGTTCCCTCTGGATATGCCGACGAATGTGCTGGAACCGCCGAAGGAGAAGCCACCGCCGCCTCCCACTGATGATGGGGTTGATGATGAGCTGCTAGGCAATGTGAGTAGATCTTGAGTCTTTCAAACTTGTATGTCATCGTGATCATTTTGAGTGTTTTATCTAGAGACTGCCTCGCTGGTCAAGTGATCGCAAGCGCTACTGCTGAGTGTTAGGTCTTAGGTTCGATTTACAGCTAGGGCCAAATAGTTTTGTGTTTTTCCACCAAGAATTTCTCAAGCAGCTCGGTGCCTGGATTTTGCTCGGTTGATGGCACCCTAATACATAGAACTGAAAACCTTTGGATGATTTTATCATGTTAAAAGGTTATACAAGAACTCATAAAACAATTACAATTTAATACTAACCCTAATTTTTCACAATTTCCAGGGTAACTTCAAACACACCAGCTCAGCCCGCCGCATCAAGAAGGAGATCCGCAACAAACGCTCTAGCTTCCTCGGCATCGAGGGTCAAGACGACAGCTACCTGGACGTAGACCTGACTCTGGCTCCACGACCTGACATCACCTCCTTCCTCCAGGAAGAGACGAAGATCGAGAAGCTTCTATACAAGAAGACGTTATCTCATGATATGGATGCTAAGTTGAGAGAAAGTCGGGATTCTGGTGTAGATGTGGATAGAGGACCTTCGGCTGAGGCCTGGTATAAGGGGCATTCGTCTCCAGAGACTTCGAATCCTCATAGCAGACAGAATAGTGAGGTATGTTTGATTATATTCATATATATTCATATTCTTTATTGCACACAAAAACAAAATATACATATAAATTGCAACAATATAGCTTATGTACAATGGCGAGCTTAACCCAGAATTGGATTGGATTGATTGATTATTTTTCTGTTTTATTTTTTTTATTTGAAGGTGTTCGTAAAGTCGATGGAAGTATTTAATAAAAAACCGTGTGCCTCGTAAAGCCCTGAACAAATGTTGCGATTCTAAATAATATCTCATTGACCTATTAAGGATCGTTTTCAAAGATTTTAGACTGAGAAAAAAAGGGAGTGTGTTTTAACACACTCTCGCTCCGTGTGTGTTCTCGGGATTTATCCCTAAGAAGCATTTTATCACAAGCATGCACCCGAGGTCACTGAGGGTTTGCCACCTTTCACCCTTATGCCCTAAGTAATAACGTTGACAAGTGGTCGACCACAAAGATTCAATTTTGTTGACACAAAAAGGCCAATTTATGCAATCTGCCTTTATTGTTATGCAAAGTATCTGAAATCAAAGATTTAGGCATTACAGTGAGATAAAAGTAAACAGTATCTGTTATCAGATAAACACGAAACACTAGGATACCTAGATCGAGCCCCACAGCCTTGAACAACATCAGAAAGATGGTCAAGGCATTAACTGAGATGATTTCATAAGATGATATCACTTATTTGCAATGATTCTGTTTTATTGCTTGACTTGAAGATCTTTTAAATTATTTTTTGGTGATGTTGCATTGCATATTCTTTGTAGAATTTATAAGTCTCTATCTTAGGCGAGAACTTCCTGATTTTTACGCGACTGCTCGAAAAGGAAGAGTTCTGTTTTTAGGCAAGCGTAAAGCGTCAATATCTTGCCTGAATTCGTGTTAGTTTCTGATAGAATACTTCATCTAATAGAAGCTCACTACATAAAAACATAAAATCAGATAGAGAAATCGGACAGATGTATGGCTTATTGATTGCCAGGGCTACCTGGCAATCTATCCTGGTATTCAAGTTAAAAAAAAATAGGCATAGTTTTCCTTCTTTTACCGCACCATAGTCCAAAAATGTGATTCCCAATTTCTTATCAGTAATCACATAATGATGTCCGAATTTAATCCTATCATGACTCACAATCTTCTGCTACTTATAATTTACATGCGATCAGCTGATAACGATGGCTAGAAATATACGGAAGTTTGCCCTAAACCCAAAGTACGCGTACGGCTATAAAACTTCCATAGTAACATATAAGCCTACTATGTAAATTGATAAAAACATTTACCTTGGAAGATTAAGGCTGTAAATAGCGCTGTAAATCAATTTTACTATGAAGTCTATGACTGAATCATCTAATAGAACGCTTCAGTGAGTCATGAGGAAAATATTGTCTTAATCACCGTTATTGGGAATTACATAATGTGAAATAGTTTGGGAATATTAGTGTATAATAACCTTTCTAGTTACAAAAAAACCACAAATACTAGATAAACAATTAATGTGTCTTATTAGTCTAGGCTAGATAAGACAACACAATTATCACTTGAAAATGGCCATTAGAGGTAATAATACCAACCTATTATTGTCCCACTGCTGGGCAAAGGCTTCTTCTCATACAGAGAAGGCACGAGCATTGATAAGCACGATTGCTAAAGGCGGGTTAGCGATTTCAGACTAATATAAATATAAGCTCAGATTTCCTAATGCTCGTTTTTCCTTCGTCTTCATTAGAGTTACTTTGATTATATTACCATAAAAAAACGATTAATAAGAAAAACAAAATTGAACTCTATTCTCACAATCCTAACGTCTCAATTCCAGCCCTACACACACGTAACAGTAACATCAGATGAGGAAGAATCTGCGAAGAAGCAACAAGAGACTTTCTCCACGAACCTCAGCTCTAAGCTGAGCGAGCTAAGCGAGCAGAGCGAGGGACCGACAGACAAGATCGAGAGCCTCGACAAAACTATACAGCAGCAGCAGGTACTTTAAACTGATTATATAACTATGTATACAATTATATCGGGTTAGACGAGTACAAAGGTTATTTTGGAAGGTGCAAAATTTGTGCGAAATCAAAGCAATCAACCTTACAAGCAATTTAGAATTGTCAAAACATTGATAATGCTACAGGCCGAGGCTTGAGGTAACTGCGCGTAGCAGGAGTGGTAATGACGTGTCACTAATGTCAGTCGTGACACACCAACTTCAAATATTTGTTACTAAATTCAGTGATAAAACAAATGACTAATGATTTCATTGATCTTTTTATGTCGATTTGATTGATAAATTTGTATCAGACAAGATCATTTGCAATCATAAAGATTATTGCTGCTAAAAATATTTACGGAATATACTTTTGGCACATATTTTGCTTACATGATAAGCCTCAAAAAGATAACATTCATAATGATTTAATCTAGGTACTATGTCTTCGAGTAATTATATATTTAATTTTGCACCTCTAAATGACCTTTGTTACTTCAGGTAAACATTTTGATTTGGCACTATTTTTCACTGACATTATTTGCACAGTTTATGGGTCTGCTATGAAAATATCTATGCTATGATTACTGCTCCATTTTTCTTAGAAAACCATAGTGCTATTATTGTTATTTATATATTTTTCATAGTAGACTGAAGCATACATAAGCCTGTGTGGTGGTGGTATAATATTGGTTGTCTTTGGTTAATCCGCACTTGTTAACAAACTCATTTTAAAAATAAACCAAAGGATTTTAGTGTCAAATCAAATCAAAATTAAAATTTATTATTATACTCTTCTTCATTTCATCATAATGAAATGCTATTTAGAAGATATTATTATTTATTAGAAAATTATTTACTTAAAAATATTGTTTCCTATTTCTTACGTAGAGTGACTAAGTATGCATGCTGAAATTATATCTGATATCTCGTTGAAAAATCGACCTTATTTCTAAGAAATATAGTACTGATTTTTGTAGCCAATTCTTCAGCATGTATTTTCGTCGCAATTTACAAATAGTAGATCTCTTTAACATATTATTATAAGCTATATTTTGTATGGGAAATATATTTGGTCGTTTCTCGAATTCTCCGCTTTGGTGATTAGTTGATTAAGCGGTTTATTATTTCAGCCGCTTTCGCTTTGTCTTCACAAACAATAACTTATGTCCTGATCATAATTACGTGTGACAAACATTTTTTTAAATTGAAATAAAGAATTATTTGATTATATTCTTATGTTTGGAAATTATGAGAAGATATATTAAATTTTTGTGTCTAAAATTCTACTATTGGCATTTATATTATGTGCAAATGTAAAGCAAAAGCGGCTATATCCTTGCTCCTATATATCTAAGCTATGTCCACGCTGTGACCGTAGGAGCTAGCACTGTATATGCTCTGCAAGCACTTTAGATATAAGGATGATTATTTATTTGGTATGTGATTAATTTACGTCGTTTTAAATACCACTGAAAATCATAAAGTTGGTCAAAATAATTTAGAAATTAGTTGGTAGGTAATAAGTGAATAAAAATAAGTAATATAGCTGTAGGTTTGTGTAAGTTTGAGTAAAAAATACTTAAAAGTTCAAATTAAATAAACTACTTAGTTATTTATTCAACACATAATTTATTATTAAAATATAAACGTTGCTAAAAATAATTCAAATTATGTATTTTTACTTTTGGTCATTTGTTTGTGTAAATATTTCTGTAAAATACGTGGTATTTAAAACATAAACTATGCTGCCATTAACACATTTATTATGCTTTTTAACGCTTTTTTCCGTCGTATTTAAAAGCCAGAATCACTTTATTATTGAGAAAAAATAGCAAAAACCTAAATTAGTCACAAAAGTAGTTCTTGATTATGTTTGTATTCTTTATTTTTAAATAAATATTATTTATTTTAAATTATTATTTGCCTTTTATTTTCTTCACTGCAATATTTACTTTAAACGCACTTGGCATGTTGCACCGAAACTAGTTTTTACACCAATGCTAGTTAAAACTATTTTTTCAAAGGGGTAATTGTTATACCTATATATATTTTAAATTGTGTTATTAAGAAACATTTCTACTAAGTTTAATTTACATAAACATGTCACTTACAAATAGTGAAATCGTTAATCATTGAAACATTAATGTTGTCAAATGCTCAAGGCATTAACTCCCATCTAACATTGGAACCACAATATTTAAATGAAAAATAATGACCTCAAAATGGCGACGCTTCCCCCTCCCCCCGCGCGATGCGTCACAGTCGTCACTTGGCGTAATGAATTCTTTGATCCTTTAGCTATCCAATGGTGTAATTGAATTTAAGATGGATATGAAGCTACAACACCAAACTGTATCCCCGATTTTGTTATCATTATATTTTTTTGACTTGCCTCCCACTATGGAAGAATTTTAAAGACGTTTTCACGTCAAAATTTTACATTACACACTATAATTTTACATTACAGTAATGTTACATTTTGCAAATTGGCAAAATCAAAAAAAACTATTTTTTTTTAAATTACACAGTTATACGAGCAAATAAAATTGCACTATGTAAGAAGCAATAATTCGACGGCACAGTTTCTTCATAGCTCTCAAGTCTCAAATAATGCTGTCAAGTGACCAGGTGTCCTACCATGATGTCTCAAACCAGTATTGTTTTAATCTTATTCCAGAGTGGGAAAGAGATGGCGCTAGACGTCCTCTATAGCTCCGTCTTTTTCCCACACTGGAGTGACATTAAAACAATGCTGATTGACGTCATGGTAGCCACCCAGTTGACTAGCAAGTTTATTGAGCCGATAGCGTTCTGGCTGCTGAGACACTGGCCCCTGCGACAGGGGAGTGTGCCGTAATCCTCTACAAGGGCCCATTGTGGGTTGTTAGATGTCACTTGTCTTTGAATATATGGCTCTAAGATATACACCGGCTGCCTCGTAGGTCTAGTAGTCACAATCGCAACTCCTGAGAATGAGGTCCTGGGTTCGATTCCCGGGTCGGGTAAAGTGGTATTGTGTTTTCCATCAGCCATTTCTCAGTAGCAGCCACGGAGTCTGGATTTGTGCCCGGTTGATGGCAATAAGCTCGCCCCCTATTACATGGGACTTAAACATAACTGGCGAAATGTGGGTGAACTATTAATCAGGTACGCCTCTGCCTAACCCTTCGAGGATTACAGGCGTGATGTTTTGTTATGAAATTCGCCGGTTTAAGTTTATCTTTTCCTTCACCGTTTTGACAACTCAGTATCAATGTTAACTTTAAATATTGTGGTTCCTACTGGTCGCCATGTTGTGATTGTAAATAACAATGCGCGGTGCGGCGTCACTTTCAGGCGTCGGCTAGCGAGGACTGGCCGGACGGGCCCTATGACGATGCCAACACCAAGGTGAATGATGTTTTACACTTACATAACATACATACTAAGAGGGAACTTCGGTTCATGTATTTCTTTCAACAGGGATATCTTAGTCGGAGTCATAGCATGAGAGTAAGGGTTTAATTTCTAAAAATAAACTGTTCTGGATCCTCTACTTCTACCAGGATCATATAAAAGATTTGTTTAAAAAATAAACAAATTCAAACTAAAGAGGGAAGGACTTATAACTTTCTATGTTAATTTTGTCCACTGGTGGAAAAAAAACATTTGGGTCGTTCAAACATAATGTAAACTAAAAGATAAGCTACTTGTTGACCGAAGATTCCTCTAATTTCTTTCAAACACCATCGCCCCAACAATGTAATCAATGTCTTTAACGCACGCCAGCTTTAAGCCTTGCACTTCATGTTAATGTCACTAAAATTACATGTCTTCCTAATCAAATCAATCAATTACTTATTTTATGTCCTAAGCTGTAAGGTCCTATATTATATTTTCTAAGTTTTAAGCTACTAATATTTGTTTCAGTTGTAAAAAGAGTGTTCCGAAACCACGGGAAAATAATCAAAAGTAATTTTAAGTAAACATAAGTTAACAATCAATAACTTAAGTTAACAAAAATACTAAAACTTGTACATTCTATACGCATACTTTTATTACTATAGGGCCTTACACCAACCCTTGACACAGCCCTACAAAAAAAAACAAATATATATAATCTTAAACAATCTCTTACTTCAACATAGGAAGTCCTTCGCTTCGAACGAGAACTCCTCCAACTAGAGCAAGAAGAACTACGCCGTCAAAGAGAAAACCTCCTTCGGGACCAGACAAGAATTATCCAGAAATCTGTTCAAGACATATCTTTAATACCATCATCTCCTGAGAAACCGCCTTTGAACAGACCCAAGGCCAACCCGCATTATAGACACTCCATGCCAAATTTACTCTTAAACGAGAATTTTCCATCCATACCTCCTGCAGTGCCCGAAAGGCAGATAGATGAGAGAATGGTGGATGAAAAAAGGAAGCCTATAGTGTCAGAGGAACATATGCAGAGGCATTTTGGCGTGGAGGAAAGTCGGAGGGTCTTGTATGAGAGGAAGGAGATCAGAGGACAGCCGATGAGGGTCCCACAGCCTGTGCTGCCGCCTAAGCCGAAGAGTCGGGAGTCTATTGAGAGGGAAATCACTATGAGGTTAGTTTAATGTTACTTATTTTTAACATTATAATAGTATTATACTTATAATAGGGGGAAACCAATTAACAAAAGGCTTCCCTTAAACCAAAATAGTTTGGCTGCCACAAAATCTGAGGTGTTTAAATATCTGTTATTTGTAGGGGTACCACTTGTATATGCGAGCACAATACATAAAAATGCAATTTCTTGACAATTAAACGTAGACACAATGAAGTTCCCACTCGCTTTGATGTTGCATGAGAAATACTTATTTTTTCTCAACACAATGAACAATATCATACTTTAATCTACATACCTATACCTAATTCTAAACATTACTTCACGTCTGTTAATCCTTGAACTGTTAGTCAGAAGTGTACCTGTATAACCACATTGCGCAAGTTATGTTAAAGTCACATGTAATGGGGGACGACCTTATTGCCATCAATCGGACACTAAACAAGACATCAGGCTGCTGCAGAGAATTCCTGATGGAAAAACCCAAAATCACATTGTCCATCTGGGGATCATAACCAAGATCTCGTGCACTAACACTAGCGACCTCTAGACATGCGACGCAGTTACAATCTTACTACTATATAAATGCGAAAGTTTTTGAAGATGTATGGATGTTTGTAACTCTTTCATGCAAAAACGGTTTGAACGGATGTGGGTGAAATTTGACACACAGATACTTTATAACCTAGTTTAATAAATAGGATACTTTTTATCCCCGTAGTACGATCCCGTGGGATAATTACTGAACTCGCCGCGGGCGAAGCCGCGGGCATAAGCTAGTTCTTAATACAGAAAAAAAAATCTGCAGCATCAGATGTTGTACTTCTTTCAAGCCCCCTTCTAAAGTCACATCCACTTATACTAACAACTCAATAACCCCATTTGCATGTTTCCAGAAGCAGTCGCGTGCCTTCAGCGGTGGAGTACGCGAACGTGCAGCTGCGACAGAAGCCCAACACTAACGGCAACGCCAATTACCATCCCATGACCAGGCATACGTTGCAGGTATAGATATGTCCAATCTTATCCTTTTTTCGTAATGGTAAAAATTATAGTGTGTGTAAGGGATCTTATCATCGACGCCTGTTAACATGAATTCAGCACATGAGTTTAGACCTACAAGCGATGTCATTTTTTGACAGTTATTAAAAATATCAGCTGTTTTATATTAAAGTGAAGAATGTATGAAACACTGTGTATGGGAAAAAACTCATGGCTGGTAAAAAAATATAAGCTTTACCTTACCGTTTTTACCTTTTGCGTTACCTTAGTATGGTTTAGCAGAACGCAGTGCCTAAAGCACGCTGAAGCACAGAAGCTCGATTCGCCACATCAAAGACTACTCTGTATAAACTAATGGCAGCCTGCTATACATTTTTGAAAGCCTCTATGAGTAATACATAAATTCTCACCCTATCCAGCTACAGAGTCGATTAGTTTCTCGTGCTTGTAATTCCACCGGCACTGCTTCAAATTGTTATCCAGCCATATTCATTTGAGTATCTTTTTAATATCAAAGGCTTTCTCCAGACAAAAATAGCTTTACGAGTATTGAAATAAGTATTTTGAATAATTCCAGGCTCTGAGCGCTGCCCCTACTCCGAAGTTGATCGCCAGCACAGACTGGATGCAGGCGCGGAACAGGAAGCCAGCCAACTTCAATTACAATCAGCATTGGCTTATACAGGTAACGTAACGCTTTATCGAATATAGTAATTATAAAACCGTTACAACATGTATAATTATGACAGAAGTTGTTGAATTTTTGAGGCTAGGCTCTCAAAAATTCGTCCACATCAACTTCTTTTCCGCTTAAATACGTGCTCATACTTTTATTTTAAGTTAGTTCGTTTATCTTGCGGTCGCAAGATGCTGAGCGTGAGATCGATTTCCTCTGACAAAGGAGTTTCTTGCCCATTTGTCTCCATATATAATAACGTGTACAAGCGGGCACCTCGAGTCAATTCTATTTCCTTTTAAAGGTTCAACTTTCTTTAATAGCTTAATGAAAAATTGTTTTACTTCGACAGCCCCAGCCCTTGAGTCTCTGAACTTTGCCTACTTATAGTTTCGTTACGTAACTGCAATGCTGTATGTCCCCAGGAGGCGGAAGCTCGTCGCATAGAGGAGCAGCGTACCGCCCAGCGCGCCGCCCAGCGCCACTCGTACCAGCACGACGCGCCGCCCGTGCCGCTGCACGCCATGCACGCGCTCAGCACCAGGTCACAACTATACCAATGCTACTGCTACTAACGCAATGTCACTGTGGGGCCCCGACAGACCATTCGTTGCGTTCTCTCTCTCTGCCCGTCGTGCACAAGTACCTGATCCTTTCAACACTTAAACAAGCAAACGATAGAGCTGTCTAGGTCGCTACGTACTGGTCGGACAAAATCTGTGTCATCGATTTTAAAAGAAGAAGAACCAAACAATTATTGTAAGCCCATTCGCATAATTTGACTATGGGACGGCCAAAAAATGATGCTCTGTTCCGTTCGAAATAAATGCGTGTCTTTATGATCTTCGCGTTGCCTTTGGTTATATAATTATTCAGTAGCATAAGCAGCCAATAATGTTACCACTGCTGGGGCACAGGCCTCCCCTCTGTGAGAGGGAATGGGTTATAATCCACCACGCTGGCGCAGTGCGGGTTGGTATATGTCACATGTCTTCGAATTTAGACGGCAGTAATCACTTACTATTGTTATGCTTGTTTCGCAACCAATGAAGTCGTGAGTCCGAAACCCATCTTTTGCACTAATTTTAGGCCCGTTTTCTAAAACAATGCTGAGCAAAGAGTTCTGATTAACATTCGGATTCATGGTCATTGAAAAGCAGGATTTTACAGTTTAGCTAAATATAAGCAGATTCAATTAATATTCCAAACTGACTAAATATCTTGTAATTCTAGCCAACAACTAGTATCGTCCGACGTGAAGCGGCCCGTGCGGACTGAGCCGCGCGAGGACAAGCTGCTGAGCGTGAGCGGCCGGCGCAAGTGCTCGCACTGCGGAGAGGAACTAGGTACGAATGTACGCACACCCACCATGCACTACTACTCACAACACATTGCACGACCCGTAGTAGATTTAGAGCTTGCATGTTATGATCTTCAAAATATTTTTAGGCATGTGTGTGAACTGCGACTTACTTTTTTATGATGGGTAGACTGGTCTTCTAAGACCATTTTCTTGTAGTCAACCTGTATAAGCACCTACATCCCATTTCAATACTCATCTTCTTCATTGACACAACATAAGATCTTTTTGTAACATAATCATTTAATTTCATCCCTCTCGCTGTGCTAACACTGTTAACAATTGTTATTTCACTACTATCGGCTACATTGACTAAGAGAGTGCGGGAAAAGAAAAGGCTCCTGCGTGCACGAGGTGTGGACTATAAATGACATAAATGTTCAGTGATCGGTCTCGTAATGGTACGTTGTGTTCAGGTCGCGGCGCCGCCATGATCATCTCGTCGCTGTCGCTGTGCTACCACGTGTGGTGCTTCACGTGCGCGGTGTGCGGCGCGCGCCTGGGCGACGGCCGCGCCGGCGCAGACGTGCGCGTGCGCGCGCAGCGCCTGCACTGCCAGCACTGCTACTCCAGCGACGACGGCAGGAAGTACTCCGCCGTCTAGGGGCTGCATAGCACTGTATACATACAAGGAAAGGAAATAACTGATCTTTGGACGTTGGGCGCGCCATCTAGTGGCAGCCGAGTGATGTGTGTGAAGAAATGACTTGTTCAAAAGGCTAGGCGAGATATGAGAAATGATAGGGACATAAACGACGGACTTTTTGTGCATACCAGTCTATGGCGTCGCAAGGTTCTTTGTCCATCGCAAATTTGATCATACAAAAAGTCTGTCGTTTGTGTTATCCCTAAGCAAAAATGTTTTAAATCTTGAAGCCTTGGACTTTAAATAATATGTAGGCTATAGATTTTCATTTTTTGAGCCTAGTTATTCAAGTGCAACTATTACTTATTGAATCTTAAAATTAAATCTCTAAATGTTTTATCAAAAGTGGAATTGAGAACTGACTGAAATTGCGGAATTTTCGAAATATATTATATTCGGTTGGATGAAAACCAAAACAACATAACTTGGGCTGGTCCAAAGACTTTGAAGAAAGGAGTGTGAATCAACTAGTTATTCTTCATATTGATATTTTGTTAAAATCCTGAAGTTATTTTATACTGTTATCAAGTGTATTTGTTTTTCCATTTAATTGTAGTGTACAACTATCGTTTAAAACCCCTCATTTTAACATATCTCATAAAATATACAATACTTAATATTGTGGGTTCATTTTTATGGGGAGTTCACGGGAATTAGAATATTAGTTTTGAGTGTGCCTGAGTGATTCTTTTTAACATAACATAAGAGTAAAAATGGCCAAATAATTCTATGATTTAAGATGTAGAGAACAACTAGACAGTCTTACAAGACTCGGAGAGACGAGAGAAATTGATACAGCTACACAAGTGCGGGCTCCTATTGGCACAAGCGCGATAGTCACCTACCACGCTGTATGCCAGTATGTGTAAGCGCCATCTCCAAAACGTCTAAGCGACTCAGCACGTTCTGAGTCGGCTATTGCACGCTTTTGATATCCTCACGCCGACCTCGCTCGCCGAGGTCAGCAGGAGCACATGTTTTGATCATTTTCGACATTGTCACAGTATTATACGTTTGTCACATAATTTCGGACTATTTTGTGCCATGTCATATTTTGTCTTGTGTTCACAACAAGTACATAAACAGAAACAATAATAAATAAGGATACCATTGAATTAATATTTTTTTCACTAATAAACGAATAATGTTTTGTGTAATGGAAATAAAAACCTTTTGTAATATTTTGTAAATAGTTTTTAATTTATACTTTAGTACGTTTTAATGGTTAGCTTTAATAGTTATTATTTTAGTTTAAATAAAACAACTTAATCCATCCAAAAAATATGTATGATTAATAAAATATTATGGTCGTTTGAATGCAAAATAGTTTAAATATTATGAAGATGATTATTTCCAATTAAATGGATCTGAAACAATTCTCATGTTTTGTACTTTATAAAAAAAATATCAACATAACACATAACAAATACCTTTCTCTGATAATAGGCTATTTTGCATACACACGTTAAGTAAATCTATATGTTTGTTTGGCGTCACTGCGACAGTCGTATCGTCTTGTTCTTCTAACTTGTGATTGCACTTACTTGTAATTATGTTATAACTGTATTCATACATATGTACATTCTCTATGTGTATAAGCTGCAAATTGTATAACATTAAATATTTGAATTATACAAATATTGTTGTTTTCTTTTTAGACGCTTACGTCTTCGACGATATCTTCTCTAAGGGTGTAGATAAAACCAGCCCAGGGCGTTACTATGACGTCTTATTAAAGCAAGAGTAATTCCAGTGTGGGAAAGAGACAGCTATACAGTTCGTCTAGCGCCATCTCTTTCCCACACTGGAATTGCTCCTGCTTTAAGACGTCATGGTAGGCCACCGGTGCGAGTCGGACTCGCGCATGAAGGGTTCCGTACCATGGTAGTAGGGGGTTTATTTGTTTTATTATTTGTTATAGCGGCAACAGAAATACATCTTCTGTGAAAATTTCACCTGTCTACCTATTACGGAGAATGAGATACAGCCCGCTGACAGGCAGACGAACGGACGGACAGCGGAGGCATAGTAATAGGGTCCCGTTGGTTACCCTTCGGGTACGGAACCCTAAAAATTACATTCTATCAGCGAATACTTTATTGGACTAATAATAAAGGTTTTGGATTGCTAGTCAGTCTGATAGGCAATCATTCCTTGTAATATACTGGTGCACTGTTACCGAAATGGACTGGAAGCCGACATCAACTTAGTTGGTATAAGGCCAGACAGATCATATTATAATCTTTTTTGTATGGATCAGTTCACAGTACCAACATCTTTGCATCGACGGAGTCCACTAAAATCAGAAATAAAATAATCATCAATCATTTTATTGTCAGGCAACTGAGGCCCATAGATAAAAATACACAAAATAATCTTGTAAAATAATAAACTAATACATATAAAAATCCTTATTTAACTAAAACTAGACAAGAATCGCTGACGACGGCAACAAAAAAAAAAAAAAACAAAATAATGGCAGACAAATGGTTGCGCTCAGAGCAAATCAAACAAGATGAATTATCACAGACCACAGCTGTACTCTCTGAACAGTTAATAAAAAAAAATCTTTTTGTGTTCATTTTTACATTTCACACAAATCGTTGGGGTCAGCTTTCATTAAAACCAAATGCAACTAAATAGGGTTTTAGCATAATAGCAATTCGCAAAAGATCTTTTGAATACGTTTGATGATAATCTTTTAAAACGGGTGCGAAAATTGTAAAAATGGCCTTCAAGCACCCTATGGTAACTGGTAATACTAGCATTTTAAGTACGAATAAAGCTACCCCAGTGAATTTGCCATCCATCTGCCGTATTTTCGCTACAGTTGGCGTTTTTTAGTAAAACACTAATGCAAAATGAACTTTATTTTTAACTTTTTAGGATATATTTTGTATTGCTCATCTTTTTAATGCCAATATTTCGGCAAATACAAAAGTACCAGCACCAGGTTAGGTATGGACCAGCGGCTATTCAAGTCATCATCATCAGCCTAGCCTTTTCCCAACTATGTTGGGGTTGGCTTCCAGAGTAACCGGATGCAGCTGTCTATCTGACCTCCACAACCCAGTTAGTACTGGGTAATACGATACCCCTTGGTAAGACTTGTCAGACTTTTTGGGCCACTGTCCAACTGTTAGGACTGTCAAAGATCTACAAATGACAGCCGGGACCAACGGCTTAACGTGCTTTCTGAGGCACGGAGAATACTAGATATGTAATGGGTGGTCACCTATCCACAGACAAACCTAGGCAAGCACGGGTTAACCTAAAGATAGACCCGAGCGGCTGTTATAGCCATGAGCTCCTCACCAACGGCTATTCAAGTGTTGGAATAATAAAATTGTTGCTGTTTTTTGTTATCTTCAACGGTCACTACCAGACATTAAACATGATGCTTAGGTACAAGTATTGAAAGCAGGACTGGAATAATGAGACAAAATAATAAAGCTAAAATACTGTATTTGATGAGAAAATAATCGTTGAATTGAATGCAAATGTAATCTGTCTAGAACTGGCAGCTGCGGCTGAGAGACTTGTCCTAGAGGCAGCCGGATTTTTATATGTGTAATACAGTCCATGCATTTTGTATAAGGTGACTTTTTCCGTTTTCTATTCGTTTTAGCGAGTATGAATGTTGCTGGCTATAAGAGTAGAGGGAGACCAAAGAAACGATGGATGGACTGTGTGAAGGATGATATGGCCAGAAAGGCGGTGACGGCTGAGATGACGAGTAATAGAGAAGAATGGAATAAGAAGACATGCTGCGCCGATCCCAAATAAATTGGGGTAAGAGCAGAAAAATCCCCATCTGCCTAGTCTTTTCTCAACCATGTTAGGGTAGGCTTTCAGTCTTACCGGATGCGGCTGAATATCAGAATTTTACATGGAGCGACTGCCTACCTGAACTCCACAACCCAGTTAGTACTGGGTAATACGATACCCGTTGATACGACTGGTTGTCAGACTTTCGGGCCACTGACTACTTGTAACGACTGTCAAGGATCTATAAATGTCAGCCGGGACCAACTGCTTAACGTGCTTTTCAAGGCATGGAGGAAACTCGGCATGTTATTGATGGTCACCCATCCGCGGACTAATCCTGGCAAGCACGGCTTCAACGTAGACATTACACGGAACCTCGGGCGTCCTTCTCCTAAAGTCAGCTTGCGTAAGCTAATTTGGAATAAAGTTACTTTGTCTTCAGAAAACGCTCAAGTCCATATTCCTTAGTTACACACGACCTTACAATAGGTTTATCAATACATTCGACAACACCTCTTATAGAGAAACGTGCAGCATATAATAACAAGTTAATTAGATAAACGCATGTTGACCTCTAGCTCTTTAGATATTCATACTGGACACTGGTCAATAGGTACACTATTGTATTATTAACTGAAAGACCATTCCTCGGGGCGATGCAGACTCGGGATTAATGTGCGTTTGATTTTGCGATGGGTTACTTAATGTGAAGCCCCTTTGAGCTGTTTGTCCTGCGACTTATCGCTGTCCGGTCGCGTCAGACTCAGATTGCCGTCCTACCAAATAATTAGAGTAAGGGAAGAAAGAGTACATTGGTGTTTGGATATACAATGCACTATATATCTCATGTGTCGATGGCTAGTTTGCGCTGAGTTTGGGCGCTTGATTGCGCGGATTTTTCAGGATTAGTCGATCTTGTTACACTACACTAACATTTCTGCGAGGCCTACTTTGCGAAAACGATTCTGTGTTGTCCATTTTGAGGGTCACGAACAGCTTGAACGCCCTAGCATAAAGATATGTAAATTCATGCGTTTTTCCATTAAAAGATAGGTATATTTAAACGTTAGAAACACCACCCTGCGCTCCATAATTCAGGTTACAGATCTATGACTTCTACAAATCTTTGAAACGACAACACCATTATCTCCTTAGCATTTATTCTAAGAACAATTCCTCCACTCAGGATGTAAGTAAGTATCACATTATTCAGTAATGAAACAACAGGTCAGTTTACTTGCATTCTACAGCATGAGCAAATTTCATTGTCTCTTAGGGTAATCACACGAAGTAGGTATCTCATGGATCCTGTGACCCTGATAAAATCTTGTTTATGGCGCATTCAGTGCCATACTTCTGAATGAAAACTACTAAACATACAAATCAAAATTATCCTAAGTAAGTACGTAGATCATTTTAATCTTCATTATACTAACATCCATGTGTCCGATTGTACTTTGACCACCATTGTGCCCCCATGAGATGACCAGGCCACTCCGTTCACAGCCATTGGTCACACAATACGCTATGCTGCTTTGTATGTGGTCGGTCTAGCGGAAATCCGGACCGGTAACCAATTCGCATGGGTAATCGAATTTACTGAAAGAATTCGTTCCATGCAATTCTGTGAATCGTGTGCACTAGTTGATGCTGCAGCGTCGCTTGTTTTTGTGAAAAATATTTAACATTTAGCAAAAAACATCGGAAAACCTAACATAAAAGGGGACTATATTTCTTGTCACCAAAATTTATATTTGTCATCAAGTTGTATCATCTAATAAATAGATCTATCGCCACGAAATATTTTCGTTCTCAAATAAACAAAAAGTGTTCCCAGGTATGAATTATCAAATTAATGTTAATATATGTGTACAATAAGAGATGGATTACCAATAAAATTGTAGTGCATTAGATGAATATAAACTTCGTTGTTATAATAGTAGTTTCATTACTTAAATAATAGCTTTGTGCTCAGAATGGTAGATCTGTCACCAAATAAATCGATTATCGCAAATCTCGGGACTTGGGGCACCCCGACTTTAGGTTAGGTTAGGTTACTTTAAACCCTGCAAACAGAAATAGGAGCCCCGTGCGAAAATGTGGCCGTAAAATAATACAGTTTATCTCTTGTTTAGAATCCTACGAAAGTTTATAAATTTCCTAGAAAATTTATTAGTTTGCTTAAATATCTATTAGGACAAACCTATTATAATACATACAAAAACATTTATTTGGTACTGGATCCTATATCTCCATGATTTTAGGTGATTTATTGTGGAATTGATTTTATATTGTTTGGGGACTAAATTTTGGTGACAAATCTGCTATTTTGCGGGCAAACCCTATTATTTAAGAAACACAAAACTAATTAAATTGGCGATAGCTTAAATGATACCCAACATAAAATGAGATATAGTCACAAAATGATTCTTGAAGCAAGCCGGCATCGTATCAAAGTTATTTTTAGACTACGATTCGAGATGTAAAACAATTAAAGATAAATATGAAAACCAAAACGGCTCAGGCGCAGACCTGAATCGAACTCTGAACCGTCAGGTACCATCTGGCGGAGATCGACTCGGTACCTACAGTTCGATTATCGGATGGTCGTATACAGTTCCACAGAAGAAATAAGAATAATACTCTAACCCCGTCGAAAGTTATTGAAGAGATTCTCTGGGGTGTATTTATGTCCAGCAGCATTATACGATGTATCCGGAAATACGCCTACCATATCTTAGTCTATTGTCTTCTAGATAAAGGTCCTAATGTTATCTTATGCCGTATTTTAGAATAGAATAGAATAGAATTTTTTTATTTCAGACCGGAGTCCATAGGGTTAGTAACAATTTTACTTACCTTCTAGTGTTAGTAGGTTACAGACATATACAATAAAAAATAAAAAAAAAACAACAACAATCCACAATCACATTGCTCTTACTGAATTATAGCTGAGATATACCTAGTGGCTAATAGACCATTGTTGATAAAGAACGTTGATTGTTTCCGTTCTCACGAATATTATTGTAGGTAGTAATTGTACCTAAGTACGTAATTCTTACTGGATTTTTAATTAGTCTAGATGGACTAAGACGTCATAACTACAACAGGATGTTGACGTAACTTCGCTCAAGTTCCGGTTGGTCTAGACATCCTTCAAGAATTGGCTATGAAAACAGTTCCTAGCATAGATACTTAGATTAAACAGAAGCCAAGCAGTATCAGAATGAGCAGCGCCATCGTTTCCCAGTGGAAAAGTGCACACTGGGCACGAGCCCAGGGCCCCATGATCCAAGGGGGCCCCAAATTCCCGTAGCTATCAAAGTTAGAGGCTGTCAAAAGAAACTTGTCGCAGGCCGGACCGCAGCAGGATACTAAAATTTTCGAGTTCGCCTCGCTCGCTTTTGCCTCTAGCTTTTCAGCATAAGTCAATAGTTACATAATTATAAAGGCTGTTTTTTAGAGGTGGAGAACTCTAATTTGAAATAAAACAGAGAAAAAATATATTTGACATCCACGAAATTATCCAAAAGCTAAGCCAATTTGAGTTTTTATAGTGCACAAGTGCGTGCGCAAGAAATACAAGTTTTGGCACTCTCTTCCCTCACTCATATTTCAACGGCAATCCGAAACGACCGGGAAAAATCAGATGCTATCAAGTAGGTAAGTAGTTGGTAAAGTGTAGTTAGCTTTGAGATAATGGTGTCAGTTGATGGAAGTTTCATTAGCCGTTTAGCACTTATTCCATTTGCCAAATAGCGCCCAAAACCACGTGCGAGCTACGAACAAGTATGATGAGTCATTGATTCAATTCAGGATCTCTTTGGCTGTCGCCAATCCAAGTTGATCCAGAGACCTGACTCACATGTCTTCAAACAGATTACAATCTTCAGGTTTGGTTTCCACCAAGCGGGGACGAGCGAAGCGGAGAGGATAGCGAGAATCAGATTATTTGAAATCCGGATCGCATCTTTCGTCTCTCCTATGATTGGTCGAATCTTGGACCTCTCTCCGCTCCGCTCGACTCCGCTTAGATGTAGACTGGGCCTTAAAGGCGTCTTGTTATCCTAAGAGGCACGTTTTTTGTAAGTAGCGGTAATGACCGAGATCTTGTGAGCCGCCATATCAAGTCTTGGTCACAATGATATCACCGCGGGAAATGTTAGTAAATACATTCATTTGTCAGGGGTATTGTTGATGGGAGCCAGGTTGGTTGCACCACTAGCAACCGTGGACTATGATGATTAAGTAGCAGATACCTACAGATACAAAGGTGTGTCTGATAGTATTATAATAAATCTGAAAACAGTAAAGTTCTTCGATATTTGACAAAAAGGCATTTGACTATAGGATATAGGAATTTAATTTCCTTTTTTTATTAGCCTCCTGGAACCAGTCCTCGCGGTATGTTCCAGATCGTCTCGGTATCTCTTTCTGGGCCGGCCTCGGCGGTGCTGTCCGTCCTCCGGCAACCATCGCGTGGAGACTTTTGTCCAGCAGTCATCGTGCATGCGGCTGACGTGACCCGCACAATCCCATTTTAGCCTAGCAGCCTTCTTGCCAATGTCCACTATGCCTGTTTTGGAACGCAGCGTGGTGCTTCGAACCCTGTCTTATCTTTTGACACCCAGAATGCTGCGTTCCTTTGCCCTTTGGCAAACTCCAAGGCGGAACTTCTAAGACTCGGTGGTAGGTTAGGACGGGCAGAATGCACATGTCGATGAGTTTGCGCTTCAGTTTCAATCTGGGATAGGTAGGTAGGTACTTTTGTGAATTTGGATTTCGGCCGTTTCAAAAGGGGAATTCAGAAGTTGTTGATAACTTAATAACCAAGTGATTTACGTAATTGATTTCGACGTTTCTTATCTCCCTGATTATGCTGACGATTGTTTTCTTGCATATAAATATGGCTGGCTTCGACTGATTCCATACAAAGCCTGCCTCCTATGTCAACCCCAGCCTATATGCGACCAGCCGCAAAATCTTATTAAAAATGAAGAAACGTCAGTTGCTGAGACACAAAGTCGTTCGAAGTGGAAAAATATCTTCGTCTGTAGACAGCCTAACAGCGAAAAGGTGCGCGCGATTCATGTGCGGCCACAATTGGCGCATAATAGCGGCGTTCGGCGCTCAGTGCCGCGTCGCCGCCCGCATGCCCGCCACGCGCCGTCTGCTCACCGCGCGCTGGTTCGCGCGCCGCCGACAGACCAGCGAAGATGACGCCCGCCCCAAGACCCTCCCGCGCGCCGACATGGATCGCAGGCCCCGCGTCTCCCGCGTCCTCTCCTCCCCAGCAAGAACCCAGCACCAGACCCACCCTCCGCTTGACGAAGAGTCCCTCGAACGAGCCTACCCCTCCATGGGACACCTCGAGTACGTCAACGCCGGCTCCTCGCCCCCCGCCGAGAGCGCCCCCAACATGTACGACAGCTTCGAAGAGCCTCCCCTCGACCTAACTGCGCACATCTGCGGAGACTCGTTACGTCAGAGCGCGCACGAGCAGATGCGCGCCGTCGGCGGACGTCTGCGATTACTGGACGAGCTAGAGACCGGGGTTATTACCGCAGAATTCGCTGCTTCTACTTTCTCAACGGCTACAGAGGCAGAGAAGAATGTATGCCTGTTTTGGGCGGCCTTCCTGAAACTTGCCAACTTCCTGCAGCCGCTGATCGAAGTCGGAGCTGACCCGCTGTACTTCGATGCCCTGGGACTGTCCCCACTGCACGTCGCAGCCTTCAGCGGATCCACCGAATGCGCTACCTACCTACTATCCTGCGGCTCAGACCCTAATTACATGCCAAGATGCTTCGCCCCGCTTCATTGTGCCGCGTTCGGGAACTCAGTGCAAGTGGCTAATTTGCTAATCAGTCGCGGTGCATCCGTACATTCCGCCGTAAAGTATGTCAACTGTGAAGGTGGCCTGCTTCATTGTGCGGTGCGAGCCAACTCCGTGGAATGCCTTAAATTGTTTATATCCCACGGTGTCGACGTGAATCAAATTGAACCGGGCGGCACCAACGCTATACATCTTGCGGCCGATTTAGGAATGTTCCAGTGCCTAACGATACTGCTCGAGACGCCCGGTGCGGACCCGAACGTGCGGACGCGCGTCGGCGACAGGGAGTCCACTGCGCTACATCTGGCAGCTGACGGTGGATTTGTGGAATGTGTGGATTTGTTACTGTCTAAAGGTGCTGAAGCTAGTTTGAAAAATCACCGAGGTTTCACGGCATTGCACCTGGCTGCACGTTCATCGAGTTTGGAGTGTGTGGAGTCCTTGCTGAGAAAAGGTAACGCCGAACCGAACGCCAACGACTTCGACATGAGGACCCCACTCCACGCCGCTATCGGCAAGTCCGACAGCGCTTGCGATATTATCGAGACGTTGATAAGTTGGGGAGCCAATGTGAACCAGAAGGATGAGTACGGCTTCACTCCACTGCACCTGGCCGCTCTCGATGGACTGTCAGCATGCGTCGAGACATTAATCTACCACGGCGCTGACGTCACGACGAGATCTAAAAAAGGAAACTCGGCGCTTAATGTAATAGCTAGAAAAACGCCGGCGTCTCTAGCGATGGTAACTCGAAAATTGGACTGTGCGATCACGCTACGACACTCGCAGACGAGCAATAGGGAGGTTGAATTAGAGCTCGACTTTCGTAGCATTCTACATCATTGTTACCCGCGGGAGATCAGTTACTTGAACACGTTCGTCGACGAGGGACAGAAAGAGGTGCTCCTCCATCCACTTTGTTCAGCATTCCTTTACATAAAGTGGGAGAAAATACGTAAATATTACGTCGCTCGGTTGTTTCTGAGTTTCATATTTGTTCTGTGTCTAACATTGTATGTTTTGACTGCTCTGGCGCATAATTGTTACAACGGTAGTAAAGATATGGAGGAAACGATTCAGGAGCAGGAACTCTGTCAAAAACAGTCCATACTCGGAGACCTGTTACGGAAAAATCCATTTGTAATAGAAATGCAATGGTGGGTGCTAGCCGGAATCACGATATTTGAGATATTCAGAAAGGTTTACGGAATAGCCGGTTACTCTACTGTGAAACAATATTTGATGCAATCCGAGAATATTATCGAATGGTTCGTGATTGTCAGCGTGTTTCTCATATCGTATATCTACACCAACATCACGTACACTTGGCAGAATCACGTAGGCGCGTTCGCGGTGCTGGCGGGCTGGACTAACTTAATGATGATGATAGGCCAACTACCTGTTTTTGGGACCTACGTCGCGATGTACCAGAAAGTTCAAAAGGAATTTGCCAAACTACTGATGGCCTACTCCTGTATATTAATCGGCTTTACTATAAGTTTCTGTGTTATTTTCCCTGACTCCTCCTCTTTCGCGAACCCTTTCATGGGTTTCATAACCGTCCTGACCATGATGATTGGCGAGCTAAATCTAGATTTACTGCTTAACGAGCCAGATGGTAATGACCCTCCTGTCCTTTTAGAATTCTCAGCGCAAATCACTTATGTTTTATTTTTAATGTTTGTTACTGTAGTCCTTATGAACTTGTTAGTAGGTATAGCTGTCCATGACATTCAGGGGTTAAGAAAAACCGCTGGTCTATCTAAACTGGTGAGGCAAACGAAACTGATATCCTACATGGAACTGGCCTTATTTAATGGCTATCTGCCGAAATGTCTATTAAAGATCCTCCACTCCTCAGCTCTAGTATCCCCACAAGCTTACAGAGTAGTATTGAGCGTCAAACCATTAAACCCGAGTGAGAAACGACTTCCTCGCGACATAATGATGGCTGCTTACGAAATTGCTAAAATGAGGAAACAATATGGTCACACGATATCGTCGAGCGGATCAACAACTGGCGCTTACTCGTGTTTCAAGAAGTACGAGAATAACAATGACTCGGGTTACAGAGAGTATGGGTACTCCTCAGGGTTGGGGAGTCTCCAGGCCAGGCTGGATGAGACATCGGAAAATGTACGTCAGTTGACTCAGGAAGTGAGAGAGTTAAAGAAGCTGATAAGCGCGCAACAGCTTGTTCTCCAGCAAGCCTTGTCCGGCGCGATGGACCGTTGATGATATAATGGCTGCCGTTTACATTCAATGCCACTGTACACAAGTCAATAAACTACAGTGTGTATTGTAGCATGTACCTCGGTAGCTCGGCGTACTAGCTGACTTAAATTCTTTTAGAGTGGTGATATTATTTTTTCGTTTTGTTTTACCTAGAAAACCCACTGTTACACCGTCTTTTACTTAGGATTTAACATAATTATGATAATATTATGAGTTTTTGTTGTTATTATCGGTGTAATTAGGGTGTACCTACCTAGAATTAAGGAATGGAGTCAAGGGCTCTATTCATGCACAGTTGTGTTGTATCGCAAAAACTATATTTAAGGGCTGGTCCCAAATTAATGTTAACTAAGTTTTAAATATTTCACATAGTAACTAGTTATGAGTTTAGGCCTACCTTATAAGCGATATTAATATATCATAAAATTTAAAACTGTAGATGAATGGAGTCTCGTAAGCGGAAAGCACTGGACACTGTGATTGTAGGTATTATATTGTATTATAGCTTCTATTGTGATATTAATCGTGTCAATAAAAATATTTTTCAATTTAAAATCGTGTTTCTTTTAATATTCCATAGTTTAAAGCTACATTTAACACTGTAAAAAGCAACGTGATTGACTTACAATACCTAACCTAACATGCTCTCGCAAAATATAGTTTAACAGCTTCAATCCGCTACAACAAGAACACAACAACAAAACTTATTAATTATTCAACATTATAAGCGTTTTAATCTGATGTTAGGGCATCAGATTAAAACGTTCTCAGGTACACGGAATAAATTATCTCGCGTCTTTGACTTCACCTATACTGACGTTCAAACGATTAAAAACAAAAGAAACAAAGAATCTTGAAAATTTGAACAAACATCACAACATACCCAAAAAACCATAAAGCAATATGTCCTAATTTAATTTGTATCTAGGTGATAGCTGTAATTTATTCGTCGCCATTTCAAATTCGTATTACGGTAGACATGACATTAGCATATTTGAACGTTCGCGCCATTCACCCCATTCCACGGTTCCGGTTCCCACCCCATTCATCCCCATTCCCCAGTGTTTCGCGCGCAGCTCGGATGACAGTTGTGAACGGGTCAACTAAGATTCTTATAAGACGAAAATACACGTTTTGGCTTAAAAATTGGACGAAAAATCAACTAAATCAGTGCAATATTCTCCCCCTTGTTTTAATTTGGTGAAAATAGCACTATTCGCATTATTAAAGTCGAGATAACATTTGGTTTTTGACTGATATTCATAAAAAAAATTGCGATATAACCTTCACATTTTGCAATGTTATGATTTTTCAAGATCTCGTTTTGAATATTTGATAGAAAATTAGAAAAATGTTGTAAATCACAAAGGAAAAAGTGCGATATCGATGCCGGATGCACTATCTGCATCTATCTAGACCGGACATCATCAATTTGACGTATTAAATTGACATAACAATAACAATGTTGACGTAAATTACCCATGCGCGGACTGCTATAAACCGGTCGATAACCGATTGCCTGAGGAGGATAGGCTATCTAGATTTAGGTCTTGTCTCTTTCGAACTACCCCTAGTACCCCTTCCCAGCGCCGACCACTGTCGGCCCCTGCATTCGGCCGGCTCGGCCCCTCTATTTGAGTGCAGTTGCGTGAGCGGGGGCATTCGACCCGGTGCTCCAATGCAGGGCAGCTTCAAGATCCAGCTCATCAACATGGGAACCCGGGCGGCGGCATGTAAGTATCCCTGTTATTATTAGCGCTTAAATTAAATTCAGTGAACGCCTTGCATGGAAATTAACGCGTTTGTTTTTCAGAGTTGTATGAGGGGCGTCGTTGAGTAGTGCTTTATATGTGTCCAAATGCAGGGGCCACAGGATACCATGCAGTATTCGGTTTCGGACTCTGAGCTGAGCTTGAAAGGTGAGCTCGTACAAGCGAGCTATTCAATTTTGTGGCACTTTTTGTTCCGGCACGTTAGCTTGCCTTGCCCCCTCATCTCTTAGGGTTGCCATCTGTGTCTCTTAGCAATTGTGATACTCTAATTAGGTATATTGTGCTAGTTGATTTCCTTCCAAAATTTTCATTTTCTTGAAATTTCTTAACTGAGAAGCTCAGAGAATCAGTGCTCATAGTGAACTTTTCTTTTTTTGCCCTTGCTTTTGCAGTTTTATTTTATTTTTTGTAACTAGCGTCATGTACTTTAGGTTTTGTTTATCTCCAGATAATTATATTAGATGTTTTTCATTATTTAAAAAATAATATGTAACAATTAACATATTTAAGCATCCATCTTGCATTGGATGAGTGTTTCTTGCACTGTGAAGATAAACAATGAAGTGCACTATTAATTCACCTAAATCTTAATTTATTTAAAACCTATAAGCAAGGAGCTTGAAACAAGTGGCTCGCTAAAAACTTAATATTTTTTCTTGCACATGCAGTTGAAGTTATCCTTTGCGACTAATTAGCTAATTGGGTTTTAAAATGCATTTGCCTTCTGGAAATAAAATAAAAATTTCCATAATTTGATTTAAACTTTGAATCGGGAAAAATATTCACTTTTACCAAGCAGCCATATGCAGTTGAGTGTGGCTTGCTTTCACTTTGCAAATGCTTAAATATTTAATATTTGCAATAAAGTTAGAGAATATTTAAATGAAATACCTATTACACTAAATATGTAATCTATCAATATGCATGCAATTAGAAATAAAAACCTTTTTAAATGTTATTGTAGGACTAGGTCTTAGGGTAACTTTCTAAAAAGACATCATACTTCAAGATGGTAACCCTGTTTCCCTTCTAGGTTTCATGTGTGCATTTCCCTAGGATTATTTGGTGTTGGTGTCTCCATCCCGCCCCGTTGTATCCTAGAATGTTCTAAATATACAATGTGTGTTTAGTTCTACAGAGATGAGTATCCTGCTGTTGTTTAAATGTTATATGTATTCCTTATTCTGTTAACTTGTGGTCAAACTGCATTAGATTGGTTAAATCTTGACCATGTCATTGTGTGCAATTTCTTGGGCTTGCTTTATGAAGTAAAGTGAGCTCCAGAAATTCGTAGCATGTGGCTGATGAGCACCACAAAATGGCGGACGGTTACGTAAGCCGCCACGCGGCATCATCCGCAATTTTTGACCGCGCCCAAGGTGAAGCCACCACTACGCATGCGCGCAGGTGGGGGAGGGGGATGAAGGGTTGCGTTCGCGTTCGCCATTTCAAGCCACGTTTGCCCGGGGCTCACAATCCATTTAGAGTTTGTGCAAGCAAGTTGTGTTAGCTTTTTTTAATTTGAGCAACGTCCTGAACACAAATTAAAAAACTTGTCTCCGGTTAACAGCTTCGCAGTTTTGCCTGGGACTTTAACTAGGTACTAATCATAATTTTTCTAGCTTAAAATATCATCATTTAATTATTTATTATAACTATTTAAATGCAGTTTCACCAATTAATTGACTTAGCAGAATCAGGATTCCTGTTTGTGTGGCTCACCTTTCTAAAATGTTGGCTAAACCAGTATGTCTGTCCGTACCATCCCGCTGCTTGTCCTGGTGTGGGGGTTTCCGGGGAAGCTTTGTCTGTCATATCTCTATGTATACTCTATACCTGGTCTTACCCTTCTGTGTATGTATATGTATGTAAATGTCCTGTCTGTCTATATGTTTTATGTGAAAAAAAAGAATATAAAAAGCCTTTTCAGAATTTTTTCAATTATGAATTTCTGAATAATGTAAAAAAAACTTGTATTACATTACCTTGTCTTTGTCACACCTTGCACATACTCATTTATTTTGAGAAAAAAAATTGCTACAAAATTTTATAAAATTAAAGTAAAAAATATGCTTTTAACTTAAAAAAATATCTCTTTGTTCTCTGTAATATTATTGTAAAGCCAAAATGTTTCTATCATATTTAAAATATTACTATGAAACACTTACTCAAACTAAATTGTATTGATCCATTTGCTGGCCTTCTGAAATATACTTGCTTCAAATAAATACGTTTGTAACAGAATATAAATTCTATAAATAGATTCTTCTTAGGGCTGAGAATTTTCCTGAAGTAATCAGCGAATAAGTCGAGTTAAGGAAAATTGAAGCCTTATTTTGAAGACATAAGGACTGCTTTCCAAATAAACTTGTGGGAAGTAGTACATTTTCTTTGTTTGAAGTATAACATGCTTTCTGTTACATATTGTATTAAAAATCTGTGTGTGTGTAGTAGATTTGGTGACAAAACTGTTAGAAATAGTTTGGTGTCTGTCTTAGAAACTTAAAATTAGTCTTTGAAAATGTAGCCTCACTGTACTTAGATTGATAAATTGCATGATGTACTTTTGTGTAGTAAATAAATGTATCAATAAATATAATTAATGCTGCTTTTTTATTTGACCTGTGTTTTCTGAATTGTATTTATTGCCAATGACATGGCAAGACCATGTGTATGATTGCCACTCCAACGAAATCTTAGACCAGCTGTCTTTTTTCATAATTAAAACTATTCCATTACTGTTTAAATACTTCTACAAATATTTGCAAATAATTTATAATTATTCAAAAATAATACCTATCCCCCGAAATTAAAAATCTTTAAAATTCATTAAAGTAGGCCAAAACACTCATTTCAACATTCAAAACCAATTTTTTCAACAAACCAAAACTCAAAGTCAAAACTCGTCTAGACTTCTAATAAGAAATCAATAAAAAAATCTATATAGGTAGAGCAAAAGTACTGCATTGGCATAGGGTGCGGGGCGCAGGCGCGAATTCCCCTTGCATCCCGGTACACCCCGGGCTCGCCCTTCTTAGCTAATAGAGGACGCCGATCAATACGGTCTGCACATGCGTCCCGCGGGTTTATGTGTTGCGCCACAACTGCAGCACCAATCAGGATGCGTTGCCCCGCCCCTAACGCGCTCGCCGCGCATACTTCTCGCGGCCCTGATTAAATGTGCCAAGTTCTCGGGACTTTATTATATGAAGCCTTACTATTTTTAGTACAAGTTGAAATAGTTGATTGATTGACGATTAAACTATTTCTCTAAATCTCTATTAAACTTAACTCATAATTATTACAAATCGTCTAACCAAGACGGGTACGAGTTGTTTGAAAAACACACACGCGGTTCTTTGTTTTGATTTAAGATTTGACGTAAGTGACGCATGCGTTCTTCTTCCCTTAATAGGAGCGAAATCTTTAAATTTCAGCGGTTTTTCTTGAAAGAATTGGATGGCTTTCAAAATGAGCGAAGCGAGCTCTGGACTTGGGGCACCCCGACTTAGACGGGTTAGGTTCGAAGGGGATGGCGGCAGACCTCGCCATTCCCATCGTGTTACTTTAAACCCTGCAAAAAGAAATAAGAACCCCGGGCTACGTTGACTACGCCTTTTTACAAAATATTGAAATTTACCTTTAATTGAACTTTAGGTGTAGGTACCTACTTACACTAAAAAAGATCGAAATTACCCAAAAAAGAAATCGCCAGCTTTTGGTCTAGGGGAGGGACAGAAGGGTGCGAGTAAAAACAGATTTGTAAGGTTTGTAACAGGTTTGTAAGTTTACTATTTACGGATGCAGCAGAAGTTCTTCTAAGGATCTAAAATGCAATAGCCACTTCAAAAGTTAGTACTTCGGTTTCCTCGGATTGTTTAGATTTTAGATACTTGTTTATATAGAAGTAGAAGTTACTAATTTTGAAGAGTTATTTGAAAACCATTCCAGACAAGTTAGCTTTTCTTTAGTCCTTTTACTGTTACTTAATCGACTTAGGGCGATAATTTGAAGAACAAAATAAACCAAGTCTCCAAGAGCAAGCGAAGCTAGCTCGAAAATTTTAACACCCTACCTTGAACAGGTAATAATTGTCTGCATCGTAGAGGAGTTTTTGATTGACTTACAGAGAACTTAACTTAGAATTGTTTCGACCTACTGGAGTTAAGATTCAAGAGAAACTAGGCTGCAAAAGCCAGCGAAGCGAGCACGGAAATTTTTATATTTTGCCTCAAATAAATTTAGGTAATTATGTAATTTGAGATCAAAATATCCACATGCTCCATTTTTTGGCAACCTTGTGTATGTACTTATGCTAATATATAATTGCCTATTTAGGCCTCGGGGCAAGGGAAAAGTTTTTTCGCAGGGTTCAAAGTACGAACCGCGTGTTGGTTCAAAGAAAATGTATAAGTTTCTAGCGGTAGGTAAAAGTACTCAGACGCTCATTTTTACCATCCTAAAAAATATTTTAGTTTGAGTGATTCTATTGTACGCTAAAATTTATTGCGTACTTTCTGTGGCATCAGGCAGGAAAAGTTATAACTTTTAAAAATCTAGAGACCCTACCCCCCCCTGGACACGCGCATGGAACGCACTGCAATGTGTTGGCGTCCAAGATGGCGGCTTTGCGGTACACGAATAAAAAAAATAGGGGTGCCCCTACATACATGTAACAGAAGGTTAAAAAAAAAAATGTCTGCGTATACAAACTATTGTATATTGAGGTTCTTCAAATAAGTATTATACCTACTTATTTTCTTAAGTCAATGGTTGACGACACATTCGCTTTTAAATTCGTAAAAATTGTGTCCAATTTCTAAAGTAGGTAAGGGAAAAAATTAGGTTCGTAGAGCGTATAAAACTTTCAACGTAAATTGGTTTGCAATCATTTAATTCTTTGGAAACATGGGTAATAGGGGCATAGATGTTCTTCAAGCGTTGAGGGGTGCGCGATGTTGGGGGCTGTATGTTAATAATAACGTTACGAAGCAAGCACCTTTATTTTATTATAAGCAATATAACTTGTAGAGAGAAACAATATAAAATAATATGAGGGATTCTCCTAAACCTCTTTTTAATCTTCGTTGAAAACCCCTGCTCAAAGACAAGATAGGAACCTATATTCAATATTACATATCGGCATTGCACTCGCTCCCACGTTTCTTCGTTGCTACGCTAATCACTTATGCAAACAGCGACAGAAAAAAAAGCGTAATATTTTTGCACAGAATTAACATCTACTTGCATTTATAAAAAAAAATGCATTTATTAAAAAAAGTACGCGCATTCACGCGTCCCTTATATACAAACAAGATGTACAAGTAGGATTGCAGTTATACAAATAATAAACACTACGATGCTGTAGGGTAGTGCGATGTTGAATGTTTTTTTGATCTAAAATAACGCCTGCGAAGCTAGTATTTATTCCATTTTTTGTAACAATTTGCAGAGAGAGACATCAATATGAAATATTTTGTGGGCTTCTTGTAAATCTCAATTTCCCGAATCTTTTAAAAACCCGGATTGTAAACCTTATATGATTATAAACCTATCTGCATTGCACGTGCTCTTACAGTTTCTTACTGTTGAACCTAAGATGGCGGCTATCTATATATTTATATAAAATGGTAAACTGACTGACTGACTGGGTGATATATCAACACACAGCCCAAACCGCTGGTCCTAGAGACATGAAACTGGGAGGGTGTATTCTTTGTGAAGAGTAAGTATCCACTAAGAAAGGATTTTTGGGAATTCCACCCCTAAAGGGGTAAAATAGGGGATGGAAGTTTATATGACAGTCCGTCAGTTTTGAAGTTAGGATATTCAAATTTTGTGTTTAGGCTGACGATTGATAATTAATTTATACGTGTCTCAACGTTTTTGATAATTCTACCTTCGAAGGTTTAAACAGGGGGATGAAGGTAAGCAACTATGTTTGTTCGGGTGGAATATTTTACGACATCCACGCGGGCGAAGCCGCTGGCAAAAGCTAGTGATACATAAAATTATAAACACAATAATATAAATAAGTCCTAATAATGTCAAGATCAATACACTAGTGTTACACAAACATGTCAGAGGTGTTGGTTAAAATAAAAGAAGAGAAGGTTACTAATCAATTGTTTAAAAATAATAAGGCCCATACTCCACCAAAGCAGAGACGAGCGGAGAGGAGAGGAGACGTGCGGAAACCGACCAATCAGATTGGTTGAAATGGACATAGCGTCTCTCGTCTCTTTTGTGATTGGTCGAATCTAGCACATCTCCTCTCCGCTCCGCCCGTCTCCGCTTTGGTGGATACCGGGCCTAAGACATCTTAAACTGTCTTGTTTGAGCAATTTCCAACACCTAGATAGAATATTATTCAAAATAATTAGGCTGGTTCGTGGGCTTTTAGGCCGTAGGGAAAGCACCCTAATATAATAATATTACTGTACTTACATGCATACGCGATACATATGTTGACACCCAACCAAAGATAGCGGCTTTTCCAGTTTCATGATTTGATTGGAGACATTGAGGGGGGCGCGATATTAGACGTTGTTTGATTAAAAAAAATGCAAGACTAACATTTTTAAATAAGTTTAAATAGTTGATTGATTGGCGTCTTATAATCTATTACTTTACGAGAGGTCTTTGCCCAGCGGTGGGACAGACCAGGCTGATATAAAAAAAAAGAAAATTCTTCACTTTTACATTTCTTAGACAGAACTGAAATTACATTACGTTAAAAAACGACCATACATTCTTTTGATGCCTGAATGTGGCCAGACTTATTAAACAACCAGCATGCATAATAAGGATGGTTGGAAGGTAAACAACCTTACAGTACCTAGTCCAATTTAACAACTTGCTATCTACGCGTATTGTTAAATGAAACTCGATGAAATTAGACGCCATTATAAATCGAGTTTTACCTATATGCAGTTCGAATCAATAACTTGGTATATGATTAGACGACATTGCCCTTGCTGACACCTCGTTCACTGCTACGCTAATCACGGCAAAAAACAAGTCATATTTTCGCACAGAGCGTTTTGAATCAATAATTACCTACGCTTATTCAAATAAAAATCAGTTATGATTATGACTTTATGAGAAAGTGCGCAAACACGCGTCCTTTAGGTACAATAAATGCACATAAAAGATTGATCGATAACAGCGCGAGGGTGGCAGTTCTATACTAAACAAAACTGCGCTTGGAGGGTTGCCATACTATTTACAAAAAAAAACTGCATGCTTTGAAAAGGGGTTGTTTGTCTGCGTCTGATCGTAATCCACCCTTATATACCTGCTAATTATTTTTCATCTGACATAAGCTGATAGACACTGGTCCTTTGAGGGTTGTGTTTTGTAATAATGCTTTATATGGCAGTTTGCGATTTAATAATAAATCTTCTCTCCATTTTAATTAAACTTGATTTCATGCAGCGTGGCCCTGACAAGTGTACTGGCTAATAATTTTGCTTGTTACAGTGAAAGCTTTTTAATAATCTCTCTCGAAGTGGAAGCGCCAAAAAAAAAAACTTAAGAAATTTTTAATTTCGCGGGCTACCCGCCCGCGAAATTAAAATTTTCTTAAGTTTTTTTTTTTTTTTGCAAGTAAACACGTCAACACAACTCTCAGTATTCATTTAACCCCATTCAATAACTATTTCATGAAAAAGTCATTCATTAGGGTTAAACTTGAACTTAGAGGGTTGTATTGATGATTTTAATGATTATGTATAATTCTGTAACTATACGTTGTTTGTGTTTACATACGAAGTTTTCTAAATGGAACAATGAGTTTCAAATCTGGAATGGGGCATAGACCTTGAGTCTAGGAGCTTCGATATAATGCTGTTGCAGTCGCTGCGAAACAGTACAGGGTAGCACGCGACTTGACTACGACTAACTTGAACTAAGACTACCTATAAGTAGTAGAATTTTCGACATGGCAGCAAGGAGCAAGTTGACTTGAAACAGATCATAGGTTTTAGGCCCATACTCCACCAAAGCAGAGACGAGCGGAGAGGAGAGGAGACGTGCGAAAACCGACCAATCAAATTGGTTGAAATCTACATTACGTCTCTCGTCTGTTCTGTGATTGGTCGAATCTTACACATCTCCTCTCCGCTCCGCCCATCTCCGCCTTGGTGGAGTCCGGGCCTAAGTCTTAGAAACAATATAACTGGAATAAAACGCCTTAAAATATTTTAATTAATTCTCTCATTGTGCGTGTGTGCTTTGCCGTCTCAAACTATTCACCTTTTTTAAACAGTAATGGAATATTTGTAAAATCTAACAATAAGTAACTTTGTGCTCTGAATCTTACTTTACGCCATCTTTATTTTCTCCTTATTTTCCTTTAAGAAGAAAAAGGCCACTAGATACTAATATGATAACTCGATAGCCTCGTCCTATACAGTTACAGCAAAAATCCGCAGCCTGTACGATGCCCAGCTGCGGCTTCAACACAACATTCAGCCGTTGCCTCTTGGCACTGACATTGCCAACACTGTCAAATACTTCTCCCAGACTCTTCTTAGTAAGTAGCCTATGATTGTATTCTTCTTCTATAATTCTTGCAGGGTCTTTTCAATAGGGTCCTTAACGCCGTGTACGGAGCGATCTACAATGGGACTTAAGATGCGTGGGCGTCAAAAGGTTACTTGAACAGGGTCCAGATTTGTCATGCATCATCAATGTGTGTGTTTGTTTTATGTAAATTCTTAGGAAAATTGTCTCTGATCCGGTTTTAGTTAGTACATACAGGGTGTAAACAGACCCTTCACGAAGCCGTCAACCAAGCACTCTGTACATCAAACTAAGTAAATTTACGCAAAAATTATTGCTGGGAAACGACTTTTTTTTGGGGTGAAAAATCACGTTTTACGGTAGGACTCGATGGGACGCACTCAAAGCATCGTGCTGATGGATGAATGGGATGATAGCACGGGGGTCGTGGAGGTATTTAAAAATCTTACATTAAAAAAAAAAAAAGTAGGAACTTTGACCCCCAATATCTCCGTAACTAGAAGGTTCCACGGTATGGTCTGGAACAAAAAAATGATCGCAAGGACGGGGAAAACAAGTGCCTTTCGGCTTCGTTAAGGGTCTATTTACACCCTTTATAGCCAACGCGAGTGGAGTCACGGGCGCTTGAAAATACATAAACACCCTTCTGATTTTACAAGGCGGCTTTCAGAACAGTGCTCCTTTTTAAACGACTTCAAATACTATAATGTAGCTCTTCAAGCCCTAGGACATGATTTGAGTTATTTTTCTTGATTGCCCACAAACTTTAGGATATCTTCCAATATATCATTGATAGCTCAATTTCTGCAGGCGTTCTCAAAGATGTCCCGCGCTCCCCGCTTGAGATGCTACGGGACGCTGACAATGACAGTGAGAGAATGGGCCTGTACCCCAACCTGGACTATAAGAGCTTGTTCAATGCCCTGTCTGGGCTTGTGGACTCCACACCGCATCTGCAGTATGGAACGCTGGGTACATATTCTGACGATTGTTTTTTATTTTTTTTTTGGTAGCATTTGATGATGTCGTTTTAAGTTTGGAATTGAAGACTGATTAGGTCATCTTTTGTTTTTAACATGTCTTATCTTTTTAGTGTACGTTCGTACGTGCCTTTGTGGTAGTAGCTAAATGAAGTTATTTTTTTGTACGATAGCGAGGTTTTTTACTTAGGTATTAAGAACAAAAAAAAAAAGAACTTAAAATACTAAATAACAACAACAAGTATACTTTTCAAACAATTAGAACTATGAAATACGTAACTATAACACTTTGAAAATTTAATACACTTTTAAAACTGAAATACGATTTAAAACATTTTTTACCTCGAAATCAGTACTTTACTACATCACAATGTTTTAATACCTAACTAACACTTTAAAAACATTGAAACACTTTTTTAACACATTGAACGTTAATTTGTAAGATAAATATTGACTTTTTTTTTGGGTATCATTTAAGCTATCGCCAATTTAATTAGTTTTGTGTTTCTTAAAAAATAGGGTTTGCCCGCAAAATAGTAGATTTGTCACCAAAATTTAGTCCCCAAACAATATAAAATCAATTCCACAATAAATCACCTAAAATCATGGAGATATAGGGTCCAGTACCAAATAAATGTTTTTGTATGTATTATAATAGGTTTGTCCTAATAGATATTTATAAATTTTCTAGGAAATTTATAAACTTTCGTAGGATTCTAAATAAGAGATAAATTGTATTATTTTACAGCCACATTTTCGCACGGGGCTCCTATTTCTGTTTGCAGAGTTTAAAGTAACCTAACCTAACCTAAAGTCGGGGTGCCCCAAGTCCCGAGATTTGCGATAATCGATTTATTTGGTGACAGATCTACCATTCTGAGCACAAAGCTATTATTTAAGTAATAAAACTATTATTATAACAACGAAGTTTATTTTCATCTAATGCACTACAATTTTATTGGTAATCCATCTCTTATTTTACACATATATTAACATTAATTTGATAATTCATACCTGGGAACACTTTTTGTTTATTTGAGAACGAAAATATTTCGTGGCGATAGATCTATTTATTAGATGATACAACTTGATGACAAATATAAATTTTGGTGACAAGAAATATAGTCCCCTTTTTTTTTACACTTTCATTAAAATATCTTTTTACATTTTTTTGCACTTATGATTCTAGCATTCGGTCAAGCCATCCTACAGTGCCTGGGTTGCCTTCTACCCTTCCTGGAGTACGACATGATTGACAACCTGCCTTTCCTGGTAGCCTACTGCGTCGCCATGTTCCCTGTGGCGCTTCATCAGGAGATTCTACATCTCCTCTCTTATTACATCCTGCCTTTTACTATCAGTAAGTATTCACTTCAGTTTTCCATATTATTTCGTCCTCAGGCTAGGTGGAGCGACGATGTTCCCAGTGACGCATTGCCAGGGGCCATTTTAGGCCCCCAAGTCTTGCATCTACCCTTTTACTATACGTAAGTATTGATAGTTACTATGGTTGATCCGTTCGTATGGCGGTTTGTAGCTGCAGGATGACAGTAGCCGAGGATCAAGATTAATCGCGTGCGACTGGAGACGCTTATTATTTGCCTCTACTCACCTCCTTTCACTCTTGGTTGCTTAACAGTGATCACAAGATTACCTGGTTAAATAGTGCATAACTTCGTTCCCAGCCGAAAACAGTAAAATCGCTGGATTGCCTTTTAAGGATCCGCGGCTGCTTTAGTCGCTTTTTAAAATCAGAATGTAATGTTTCGTTTATTTCAGCTCGCAAGTATGCTGGGATGGAGGAAGAGAGCCAGGCTTCACAGTCAGTCGCCGCTATCATCATGATGGTGTTCCAGCACTCGAGCAACCCCGGTAAGTGCTCATTTCTAACATAAAGATCTTTGATGCATTTATTTGTATAAACATGTGTGACATGAAACATAGATATTACATGCACATATGGATGGAAATGAGTTTAACATAACATCACGCTTGTTTTCCCCGTAGAGGAGTGCCTAAGCAGAGGTGTATCTATAGTACACTCGCATTTCGCCAGTTATGTTTAAGTCCCATGACGAGGTTTCATTTGTAAAAACATCTACCATCACCCTCAGTTTAACATAGGACATAAAGAGTAGAGACGTAATGAGAAAGCCCAGGTAAAATAACAAAATCAATAACATAATAAAATTATTTTACAATAATTTTATATATTTAATTAAAACAAGACAGTACTACAACAAATATTGCGACGTCGAAGTAAAATCACTCATAATAAGTAATAAATAATAATTTTGAAAATAGCAGCGAAAATCAAATTTTTGGTTACTGGGAAATAAGTTACATGCCACAACGCGGTGGAAAGACAAATTATTTTTAAAATTCGTGTTATTGTCCACCAGTGCCAGACATGCAGGTGGTGGACATCGGGAATATAAAAAAAAGTAATGCCCCTGTCCACCAGCGGTGCCTAATGGAATTATTTTAAAAAATCGAGTCACTGTCCACCAGTGCTAACCAAGCAGGTGGTGTATGTACATCGCCATTTTTTTAAGGTTACAAACATGTTCAGTTAAACCTGTTTCGCGAGTCATTGATAGCTCCGGTAGATAGCGCCACAAGTCACCTATTGCTGCATTGCGGTAGTTTACAATTAGTGACTTCGTCTTTTGCTTAAGCGTGGCAAAAATGTTATTTTTTACTGATATATGAGTCATTTCGTAATTTACTAGATGGCGCCACTATAGATGATGCGTGTAGTATGCGAGATGGCGATCATTGCCTTTTCCCTAATATCTCTTCGCACGAACCAAAACCAAAGACTAATATCCTTTTTGATATGTCAAAAGTGTTAAGGTTCACGATTGATTTTGATTTAATACAAAAAAAGGCTTTATTTCCGTTTTTGAAGTGAAGAATGTCTACAAAATGTATTGACTGCTATTGCCATACTAAAACGCAACAATTTGGTCACCATTATCCTACAAATCGAAATTGTCGCACTGCTATTTAGTTGCCGCTAGTTTCACATCTCGCATTGTGTCATTTTTGAGTATTACTGCCATTTTGTTGAGCGTTACGAATTGTTTATCTAGGAAGTTTGTTCCATGGTACTGCGACAGAGGGTGACTAGTGAGTCAACTTCTGTCGCATTGCGGTAGTCCTCCATCTTGTTGCGCAACGCGCATGGCAAACACGTTGTTTCTAACCGGTATCACGAGGTTTAGTAGATGGCACCACAACTAATGCACTGTCGCATTGCGGTAGCCCTCCATCTTGTAGCAAAATGCGCATGGCAAACATATTGATTCTGAACGATATCACGAGGTTTGGTAAATGGAACCACAAGGAATGCACTGTCGCATTGCAGTAGTTGCTCGTTAGTGGCTCCATCTAGCACGGCGGGGCGAAAATGTGTTGTTCCTGACTGGTATATGATTCGTCGCGCGAGCCAATAGATGGCGCCGGCGAAAATGTTTTGTTCCTGACTGGTATATGATTCGTCGCAGCAACTAATAGATGGCGCCACAGGCTTACGAGAGCAAAGTTTTGTCGCATTGCAGTAGTACGTGAACAGTAACGACATCTAGTGTAATATTGTGAAGTTGCACCACAATATTAAACTAGAGGGCGTCCATCTCTTACATAATGGTATATAAGAGATGAAACATTCCAAGATGGCGTCCCTGGTCAAGTAGTATCGTATTGCAGTAGTTCGGGAACAGTAACGCCCTCTAGTTTAATATTGTGAGAGTTGAGGAGATGGCGCCACTAGTGGTGCACTGCCGCATTGCGGTAGTGTTTCGCTTGTAGCGCCATTTGTCGGTGACAGGAGCGACCATAAAAATGATTTATGAGTTGGTTTACCCTTCGCGGACTTAAGTGTTTCGTTCGTGCAATCTTATTGTGATCTTATGTTACCGAAGTTAGGGTCGCTTTTTGTGCTTTTGTGTACTGCTTTTGTGACTTAGTGGTTTAATACATGGTTATTGTCGGATTTGCTACTTTAGTCGATTAGTTTTTTGACTTAACAATTTTTTGATATCTTAACATTAACATATTAGGAGTTTTTTTTTAAATAATTGATTAGCTTTAGCTTTTTTAAATTAAATAATGTAGTTGGACTTTCATTGAATTAACAATTTTGTGTTGACTTCCATAAAAAAAAACCTCCGCATTCAAGCAGGGATGGGGAACCTGGGACTTAAACCAACATTTTTTTTATGTGTAGGTAGTAGTACTTCTTACTTATAGAATCCTAGATCCTAAACCTACATATTAAAGCAGATTAAAGACTTTCGCTTTTAGGACTTACGTGTTCCGCCAATTCTTCTTCTCAGCATAAACAATAGGTGAAGAGCGTTTCGGGGATCTAACTTCTTTCATATTTGACGTTGAAAAGGTGTTGATTCTTAGCTCAATTAGAATCAATGGACCTTCGATTTTGAAAGAAACCTGTACATCCTTGAATGAACTTAAGACTTAAATGTTTTATTGTAGCCCACCACTGCCAACTCCTGGAATGCCTGATGTCGATGAAGCAGTCGGTTGTGAAGGATATCTTGTGCGTCATAGCATACGGCACGTGGGGCGCCAGGCTGTCTGCTGCCAAGCTGCTGTTCTACTACTGGCCGCCGTTCGATGCCAAGCTGTTCGACAGGAAGGGACTGCTCTGCAAGTTCTCTAGTGAGTATTTATTAAAAATACTATCAATCTTGGACTAGAAAAGTCAGAAATCGCACAAAATGGTTTTCGTCAAAAATGTATAGCAAAAGTTATTTGCTGCCCCGTCTCAAAATTCCAGATTCCCAACACGAAAAAAATAGTTCAATTAATTTTCCTTGACCCTAATCCAACGTTCTTGTTTCAGACGATCTGGTCCCGTTCTTATGCCAACGTGACATGTGTCCCAACGCGGGGACAGCAGAAGCAGCCAAGGTGTGCTACGACCACTGCATCAGCGTCACCTTCGCGTCTGACAGTCCGCCGCCTCTATACCTATGTATAGAGTGCGCTAATGAGATACACAGGTGTGTGCCATGTTAAATTGAAACATAATGATTTGAATATTGGTAAGGCATTGCACTGTTCGGCACCAGTCTAGGTTGATGACAAGTAACAAAGGAATAGATTAGCTTTCAAGTCAAGTTACTAAATCAAAAATATTCGGTAGCTGCAATACTCTTGTGACATCTAAGAATGATCCTTCAAGTGCAATGACAAGATTAGTTTGTCCTCAGGATGACAAAGGTCATTGGGTGAAACTCGACCCGGTTTGTGAAAGATTGCCTCTAAAAGAAAACTAAATTTAAATTGTTAAGCTATACTACTTGGATTTCGAGCTTCCCGGCTTCGTTAAGAGTCTTTTTACACCCTTTAGTTATCCATAGTGTGGTGCCCTATGTCCTTTTTACCACGTATGTAGCAGGTTAAACAAACCTTGAAATTCTTCCTTTAATAAATCCTTGCTGTGTTTAATTCCCAGGGAGCATCCTAACCAGCGTTTCTTCGACATTTTGCACCCTCAGCAGCAGGTGTCCATGGTCTGCGAGAATAAGGTAAATAAAACTTTTAAAAATCTTTTAAGTACATTTTTTTTTTTTAAATTCGTACCATAAAAATAAATTAATGTATAATTTCAGAACTGCCGCTCTAGTGACAAGGCAGCATACTCGATCTGCTTTTCCAACGAGTGTGCCAGCTACAATGGGAACCATCCCATCAGGTGAGACAAAGAGAAGTCATTTATCTCGTTAGCCTTCGATGCAAAAGTGAACAGGCATCTTTTGTATGCACTCGTCCTATCTTAGATCACATCCATCGCTTTCTATCAGATGAGATAGTTCATTACGTAATATAAATAAAAACACTCAAGTTGCCTTCCATTGCCACCTGGCTGTCATCCCGAATATCTGAATACTGACATCCAGGTTTTTAAGTACAAGTCGAAAATACTAATTTAATAAATGGATTTTGGAGGTCCCCAACTTAGTTGGAAAAAGGCTAGGCAGATGACGATGATGACGTAGAGCTTATTTGCGAGTTTTTATGGCATAAAATCTTCGCAAAAATGTTAAGTCCTTTAAATAGTAGGGTATGTTTCTCTACCAATCATACACGTAACGAAATTAAAAATGTATTCTTAAAAAAAATTATTGCAATGTTGTATAGCTTGAATAGTAATGTAAGACACGTTGTTCCTGCTAGGTACTGCCAGCAGTGCCACGGCAACCGACACAACAGCCGGCGCGGCGGGGACCACGTGGTGCACACGCGCCTGCCGCTCGCCTGGCAGATGGACAGCGACATGCAGACCAACCTCGTCGAGGCTATCATCAGGTACCGATACTGTTACTGTTAGCCTGTGTCATCCTGCTGGGCAAAGGCCTCTCTCCATGACTTCCAAGTTCTTCGATCCAGGGCCAATGTGGACCACTGGTCGTTAGTTTTGTCTAGCTCGTCCCGCCATCTCCTGCGAGGTCTACCGCGTCGCCTTCTGGCTGTGTCAGGGCTCCACATCGTGGTTATTTTGTTATTTTATTTTATCATCAGGTACACACATTATATTTTTACTACAATGCTATATAGTTCATCGTTCAGGTGAGAGCCACAGCAATGCACCCTGACATCATCTGTCATCAGAAGGCAGGCGCCATTTTTCCTCCCCGCCTAAAACACTAGGAAATCGTGTAGGGCAGGCGTTTCGGAGGAATTTTCATGCAAAATTATATACGTAGCTTTCTGTCAGTGAAAGATTTTTTGGAACTACATTAATTTCGGAGATTACCCCCTACATACAAACTTACAAAAACAATTTCCTCTCTAAAATATTATATTAGAATAGATAAGCTACTTCTCAATTTTTAAGCGCTATTTGCTTTTGATGATTTGTGATATAAGTGGGCCTACCAGTATTATTTCTTCTTCAGCCTCCTGAAAGACGCCAAGCCGATCAACATGGAAGACCCTGACAGCTCTACCGAACAACTGAAACCTCCGCTCAGTGTAGACTTGCCAGATCCTATCTCAGTTGAAGACCGACAGCTACTCGGGAGGTAAGACTTAGTTTTTCATAGTTTTCACGGATATTGCGTGTGATTATAAAAATATACAGTTTGTAAGGGACAGCCCTCCGCAGACTGATGGGGTGAATTCAGTATATCATACTAAGATAAAATTTTAATAATAATATATTTTTTTTTAATTTCTTTCTCAAAAAGTACTTGATCTAGTTTACAAATAAATGCTATGAACATTATTATGTACTCAAAAGTTAGCATCGGAGCAGAATCAGATGACCGGTACAAGAAATTATTTCAGGAACGTTATGGGAATTCAATCAATTTGATTTGTTTTATTTCCTCATACACAATGTATCGTTATCGTGACAAAACGCACGTAGCGAACGGTAAGCGCGACAACGAGTTCGATGAACTCTGAAGCTAGGAAGGAAGTGAACAGCTGATTTGACGCATGTATTTACATAAATGGAGTGCTGCGTACAGAAAATGTTTTATGGTATAAAGGAGTAGGACTTAATTGAAAAAAGGAAAAAAAAACCTGGGGAAAATTCGGTGGAATACGATTCAAAATAAGGAGCTGAATGCACCCTGTCAGTTTGCGGAGGGCTGTCCCTTACACCCTATCATCTTCATAACAGTGAAGTGTAACCTACTTGTTTAGAATAATTACAGTACTGATGACAACATTTATGTCACTTGTTTAATTTAGTCTTTTAATAATATGTTCTTACCTTTGTATTGATTCTTTTTACCGACTGTTTTTGAATGCGTGAACATTGCAGGCCTTGATTCCTAGATGCTTGTTAACATAATCTTGTATTACGTTTTTTTGTATGGTAAGCGACGACTTATTGTCGGGCCTACGCTGTCCCCCCATAGAGAGAGTGCTTCGGAAGTTGGTCAGGCCGACACTATCCAGATAGATGTGCTCCGTGCGAGAGGAGCACACTATCTGGGTACTGCCGTTCTGACACACGCGACGGTATGGCGGCGACGACGGCAAGCTGAAGAAGATGTGCGCTGGATTGTATAGATGTTTGATTATCCACGATAATTTTTTACTGCTTGTTTTTGAATTTGGGAAGTTCAATGGCCGTTACAGTAGGAATTGTAGATTTATAAATGCTTCGATTAATTCACCACAAGCTATTGCCCGCGACTTCTTACCAGTGGGAATTTAGATATATGTGAGAAAAAAAGAAGCCTATGTGCTATTCCAGACTTTAATCTATCTCTGTGCCAAATTTCATCCAGATCCGTTCAGCTGTTCTGGCGTGACTGAGTAACAAACATCCAGCCATCTAAAGATCTAAGATTGTCTCTTGTTTTTTTAGTTAAGTACCCTGGTAGGTACATGTCAGCTTTGCACTGCCCATCCATGGTTGTTAACACTGTAATTTTTCGAAATTGTAAAAGCCATATATTTTTAAAAGTGTTTTTGAGATTTTTGCCGGTTATAAAAAAAAAACAATTAAAGCCGTGAAACATAAGAAGATGATCTACCGTTTCATAAGCAAGAAATACAATATTTTGAATTGTTTTATAATATGATGATCTTTATAATTTCCTGTGGTATTCAGTTGAATAAGATGTGTAAAATGTTATTGTTATTGTTTTGTTAAATATGTCTATCTGAATAATTAATGAAAACGGCTTTTCTTATAATGGAAATGTACATTCGAAAAAAAGGTTTCCCTAAATTATTGTAGGAAAATAAAATGTGTTCACCTTTTATATGCATGCGTGCATATAAAAAAGTGAACATAATATTTTATAATATTTTCTTACCTTTGTATTGATTCTTAGGCCTCCTAGATGCTTGTTAAATTTAATCTTTTTTTTTGCGTGGAAGCAACGACTTTGTCGGGCCTACGCTGTCCCCCCATACTAAAGTACTAATGCTGTAACATAATAATATTATAAAAGAGTAACCATAGAGTTTCTTGCCGGTTCTTCTCCATAGGAAACGACCAACCCGAACCGTGCACCTTGCCACGACGTTTTATAAGTGCCCATGTAGGCCTATGTGAAATAAAATACCTGAAAACGTGTGAAACAGAAACTAAACAATGTTTTTGAAGCTAATTTATTGATTAGTGGTACAAGTCTGCCTTGGAAATGAGAACAGAATGTGAGAACGTGTAAAACCTCGGGAAGACGTTTTACATGTCTCTTAGTCATTCCTTCTCAACCTATGTGGTCTGCGGACTGCTACTGGTAAAATACGGTTCGTGAAAGTTTTATATTCTGGTCTATATGACAATGCCGACACGATTATTTGTAAAGCTCTTCTGACTGAATTTCGGTCATGGCGGAAAAACTCGGCGGAGACCAGCGATACACGAAGACAAGTGCACCAGTATGCCCAGTCAGGAGTACGAATATGTATACACGTAGCAAGATTCAAAAGTGATTACATATCAGTTCTCGAGACTGTACGCCAACACAGATCATCCCATCGATGCCCACCGAGTGGAGAGTGCTTCGGAAGTTAGTCAGGCCGACACTATCCAGATAGATGTGCTCCGTGCGAGAGGAGCACACTATCTGGGTACTGCCGTTCTGACGCACGCGACGCTACGGCGGCGGCGCGGGCACTGAAAAAGATGTGCGCTGGATTGTATATATTTTTTATAAATGTGTGGTTATACACGATGATTTTTTACTGCTTGTTTTTGAATTTGAGAAGTTTAATGGCCACTGGCCAGTACCTACAGTAGGCCTAGTACATTTATAATTGCTTCGATTTATGTTTATGACCACAAGCTGTTGCTCGCGATTTCGTTCGCCTGTGAGCTATTCCAGACTTTCGCCATCCAAACTTTCGCATTTTTAATAGTAGTGAGATTGTCTCTTATTTGTTTTGATACGTGCCCTGGTAGCTACTTGTTGTCAGGTTTGCACTGTCCTCCCATAATTGTTAACATTGTAATTTCTCGACATTGGATAAGGCATAAATTTTTAAAAGCCTCCATGGATATTCTTTGCCGGTCCTTAATAGACCAATTTGAACCGTGCACCCATTTGACGGTTTATAAGCAAGGAATAAAAATTACTAATTATTTTATATGATGATTTTTTATATGTCCCTATGGTGTTCAGTTGTGATATGTAGAATGTTATTGTTTTGTTAAATATGTCTATCTAAATAATGAATGACTACGGCTCTTCTTATAAAGGAAATGTACACTCGAACAAAAAGGATTCCCTAAAGTATTTTAGAAAAATCAAATACGTTCATTTTTTATATGCATCCAAAAAAACACAAACATGAAAAATTACCATATAAAAAGGGTGCCTTACTGTGTTATGTATAGAACAGTTTTTTTTCCGGAATGTATGGGTGTACCCATACAAAAATTGACAAGATAATACTGAAAACATAAAAATATCGGCATTATTGTAGCTGGAATATTATACCATATACGAACAAATAGTTTGCCATATCCTTTCGGTTCATAAATGATACGGCACTCGTTATACATATTTTGTCATAGTAGTGGTTACGTTTTAATACTGGCCATCCTCTTTAACTACTTCTACATGTTCGTAGATACGGAGTCTGGCTGATGGTGGGCCTGTGTACTCCGAACCCCGACACTCCTGACGAGATCTTGGGCCGCCTGCTTTCCGTGCTGTTCCATTGGTTCCATGTCACTTCCTTCTCCTATACTGGTGAGTACGTAGACTTATAGGTACACAGTATTGAGGTACTGGTTCTTTAATTTGTGCAATTTATTTCATCACTACTGCTCTCAAAATGGTGCACGAAAACTTCTTGAGGAAATCGGCATGTCCTAGAACCAAAAATTTGAACACACGTGACATCGACCAACCCGCACTGGGTCCACCTGTTGTGTCACAGCCCATTCCCTCTCATAGAGAGGAGGCTTGTGTCCCAACAGTGGGAAAATTAGAGGCTGAGTATGATGCTATGGAAGTCGACTTTTAATTTTGTATTTTAGGAGAAACAGCCAACACAGTAGAGAAGCTGAAGTGCTCGCACGTGTGCGGCTGGCTGCTGCGCATCGCGGAGTCGCACCGCGCCGTGCTGGTGGCCTGCCTGCTGCCGCACCCGCCGCACTACACGCGCCAGGCCGGCCACTGGGACAACCTGGCCTCCAAGACGCACCATCTCAAGGACGGACTCAACAGGTCACTAACACATTTTAATAGTAAAGCTGCCCATGTGTGCCGAGACGTGCTAGGAGCGAGCTAGCTCGTCCTACCGTACCGTTTCTATGTACGTATTGCCAAGCCTTGGTCTCACCTTCAACAAAGACCCTCATGACGACGACTCATACAGTTTCACGCATTGAATTGTGGTATCATGTGCCGTGGGAAACCAGCTTTACATAAGTCCACTGTTGGTGAAATTTCGCTGTAGGTATGGATCAGAATTAAAGTTGTGCAATTTATCATCGTCTCAAGAAGAATGAAATAATCACTACACAGTATCTCCTTCCTGTTTAAATTAATAAATGTTTATATTCACAGACTGTACTGCTTGATCCCGTACGGAATCATCACGCAATCCATTTGGGACTACATCATGCCAGCTTGGATGGAGGCCATCTGCACTGATGTCCCTGAAAAGGTAAGGCATCACTCTGTTTTTACCTTATGTAATAGATAAATCCCAATTTCATTTAAACATCCTCCAACTCACAGGAATTAATGGAGCTGAAGGTTCCCCTCGGCAAGATCCTGGAGCCGGAAGGCGCGATGGTGGGCGTAGACGAGAAAAACCTGTACAAGTTCGCCGTGCTCAAGGTCACCACCACACCTACCCCTGACACTGTGCTGCCTGTGCTGGAGTGGTTCCAGGTAATGGGAAATCTTTCAAAGGTGTTCTTACTTACAAATAAATCATTAATATATCGACTCACACGCTATCACAATCACTAAAGTAGTCTATCACAATCAGAAAGACCTCTAAAATGTTTAACAGGGTCAAATGAAATAATTCGGAAAAACTTCTCAGACATGATCAGTATATAATTAAAAAGAAAAGATTTTCTGAACACAGAATAATCGAGTAACGCATAACACTACTAGAATATGTCCCACCGCTAGACAAAAAATATAATAAAATATAAAATATTTCTATGAATCTCTTTCCGAGCTCGTTCTCCGGGGGTTACTTCCATAGGCGAAGAAAGTTCCGCCTGGAGAACATCTGTGTAACGTACTCCAGGTAAGGCACCAGGTCAGTCACACAGATTTCTCCACAGACGATCTCCATGCTGGACGTGCGCATCCCGCTGTCGCAGCTGTTCGACCTGTTCAGCCACTGCGTCGTCAACCTGCCTGAGAAGATATTTAAACCGCCTACACTGGGTAATGTATTCATTTTTCATATTGTGCGAAATATTCACAAGAAAACATTAAATGGATGTGTCTTCTATGACTAACTTCAAAAAAGAATAAACATGAAGTAACATTTTATAGTCTTCTAAATATTTTATACTTATAAAAACTCATAGAACAATTGATTGTCACTCAGACGGCACTAAACCCAAGGAACCTAAGGAGTCCCCTAACAACGACATGGATAAAAAAGACAAGGATGATCAGATGAAGCCGCAGAACCTTACCTGCTGCATCCTTATGTTGGATATACTGCTCAAACAGGTCAGTTACACATATATACTCATATTTTTGGTCATTTTTGTACTAGAAAATTTGAAATCTTGTTGACTGCGTCTTTGGTCTTGTTGTCTAGTGGCTGTAAGCGCAACTGCGCAGCTTGGGTTCGTTCCCTGGGTCGCCAGGGACTGACCTCGATTCTTGTTGGTCAAAGTTAGGTTAAGATATACTCCGTTACAGGCAAATGGGCAAAGGCGGTCCTTTATTACATGGGAATTTTATAATTATGTAAGAGTAGTAAAACTTCTTAGTTTTGGTGATTTGATTCTCATCATAACCATTTGTATCCCTAGATGGAGCTGCAACAGCGTCGCATCAACAGTCAGAATGTCAGCAGCGAGGCTACGAAACTGCTGCGTCTGATGCTGAAGTCTAATCAGACCAACACTATTGAGCATGGTGAGTAGCCGAATTTTTGAAACCTGATGAATAGTTTATTACCTATTAAGGTTGTATGTTTGGATACATCAAATAAGAAAGAATAAGAATAAAAGAAAAGTACAAAATAAGACCTGGTCAAAAACCCGACCTGGACCGGATCTGGTAATCAGATCTGGTTTCTGGTCAATTGAATATTTTTTCAAACTCATGACTATTATTACAGCTAACATCTAAATTGTTAGCTTTGATCTGCTCCTTCTCAGTTAGTAAATCGTACAGTTGTAGTTTGTAAGCGTCGCGTCGTTGTGTGTAGCGGTGTGCCTGGCGGAGGGCGCGTGCTCGTACTGCGAGGCGGCCGCGCTGTGGCACCAGCTGGCCGTGCTGCTGGTGCGCGCGCTCGTGCCCGACAAGCCCAAGCCTATGTCCGAGGTCAGTCACTTGTCTTGGCAATAAGTCTGTGAGTTAGTTTGTTTGTTTGATAGTCCGACAATGTTTCCGGTTTTCCACTCCTACCAAAATATGAAAAAAAAAACAAATTCAATAACTATTTCATGAAGCAGTCATTCAATGGGGTTAAACGAGCTTAGAGGGTTGTATTGTTTTGTTGTTGCGATTGACTGCTGCGCTTCGTGTCGCGGGTTCGATTCCCGCACGGAACAAATATTTGTATGGCCTACAGGTAGTTGTTCCGGGTCTGGCTGTTTGTGTATGTGAATATAAATGTCTGTAAACGCACCCACGATACAGGAGAAATTCCTAGTGTGGGGCAACGTTTTTTAAAAAAAAAAAAAAAAAAAAAATTCTGTAAGTACATACGTGCTACTTGCGCGACTCATATTTTCATCAACATACAACCTGACACTGACCAGCAAATTGTAAAAACGTACGAAAATTTGAATTTCGCGAGCTACCCTGGCGCTTCCATCATAATAGTCGGTCAGTTCGGTAATTTAAAATATTTGAAACAGGCGTCTCTGGACGACATGTGGCCCGACGCGCACCGCAAGGCGCAGTCGGAGGAGGAGCTGCGTCGCTCGGGCACGTCGGTGGACGCGCTCATGTCCATGGCGGCGCTGGGGGGGGGGGGGCGGGGACCGCAGCTCGGTGGGCGGGGTGCTGGTGCACATGCCGCATGTACGTACCTACTTCTTTATGTGCTATTCAGTCTGGCTCGGTCACTGCTGTGGTGATTGTCGGTTCTTCAAAAAAAAAACTGTATTTTTATGGTTATTGATGTTTTTTGTTGTGGTTAAATATTGGTGTTGAAAAGATAGGGTTTTTAAAATACACAGATAAAAAAAATATTGTTTCTCTGTTTTTTACTTGTACTATAAAATGTTGCATGGGATAACTTAATCTAATGGATATTTATTGTGTTTCCTCCAAAAAAATCTTAAATCTTTTGTGGCTCTGAAGGATGAAGTCTCCTATTAATTTCATCGGCTGCATATATAAAAGATCTTTTCGTATGCCGACGCTTATTTTCTTCAGCAGTGTAAAATTAAGTACTTATTCTGTTAAGTTGTTGCGTCACTCACAACTCAACAAAGATAATTCGTAATACATTGCTTCACAATGTTTAAAAGATTTCATTCGTCTGCTCAACACCGCAATGAATGTTGTTGAATTGTCACAAAGAAAGAGACTTGGAATGAGCCGCGAAATTAGGATGCTAATTTCATTTTTGAGATCAATTAGAGACTCCAGCCTTGTTGAAGCATTTCAGGTTTTAATGTAACTCACCTCTTAATTTTTCTTTGGCACAATAACTAGCCATCTCTTAAATAAACACTTCAAACCCACAGTGACCACAGCACCAGCCAGACGGCTCCATGTCTTAGTAAATATATTGTAACGTAGTGGTATAGTTTGTTCATTTCATGCAACTCTCTCTCATAAGCGATGTCGGCTCGGATGCCACGATCACTAAATCTTCGGGCGACGCTCAAGTATGTCACTGGATATTATTTAGCTTTGCTACGAGGTGTCTTACATAGAAAACTCAAAGATAACACTTTTACTATGGTCATTTATAAATGTTATGCAAAATATTTAGTCTTAATTCCGCGAAAAATTCGGGCTTGGATGCTTGATGCAGCACCCTCCCGCCCGGAAAAATATGCACTTGCTGCAAAAGCGAAAATTAGCACGCCATGCACCCAAACTACTAGACACGCTACGAGGCATCCTCAGGAGATGTTTTGCTGCATCCTGAATCCAATCCTGGACATTTTTCGCAGAATTATCACTAAATATTTTGCATAACGTTTAATGTCATGGAGTCCCGCAAAGTAACACCTGATTCCATATCTTATCTATGGTAATTTTTCACGACTGAAGCATAATGTTCTTTTTCAGATGGAAATTAAGAAATTATTTGATCGACGTCAGTTTCGGGCGCGCATTTGAAAAAAAGCATCCTGTTTTACCACACACAGGTTGAATTTTCCCAAATGTGTTTCCGAAACTGTTAGAAAATATCTACGGAGTCTTGCAGATTTTGATGATTATAAAGACGATATCATTCGAATTTTAATTTGGAACACGTCCATTGGTTCTCGATGACTACAATCATTCTTATGAGTGGGTATCCATTAAAAAAAAGATTTAAGAGTGCATTGAAGAGAATTACCAATGACTGAAGTGTGGATAAAGGCGTTGTTCCGTATATGATCATATTCTATGTCAGACATGTCCGAAGCAAAAGCGTCTATCTAACCTAACTCTTGTGCTTTTTCATATGTGGATGTGATTTGTTTTATTAATGTTAGCTACAGGCCGATCATATACTTATATCAGAGAAAATACCTTCTTTATTTATACAGCTGGTTGTTTTATCTCTTCAGTTAAATATTGGAAGTATTCGATGGTACAGACGAAGCTATTATTGATTATTACGAAAAAAAAATTACTAGTATAAAATCGGCCTTTCTTAGGATTTCACTGTGTTTACATAATATAAATAGCTGATGTAGTGTTAGTAAAATAAATAAATAGCTTAATATCCAATGTATATCACAGTGAAGTCAATAGTTTGATGTTGTTGTAGTTACGATCGTGATAGTTCTAATGATTATCACGGTCCAATGTTGTAACAAAAATAAATTAGTATTTTTCAGGATATAAAGGAAAAAAAAACCCACTGTCGGGACACAGAATTATACAGGGTGTAAACGGACCCTTCACGAAGCAGTCAATCAAGCATTATGTACATCAAACTAAGTAACTTTACGCAAAAATTATTGCTAGGAAACGACTTTTTTTTTGGGGTAAAAAATCACGTTTTACGATGCACTCAAAACATTGTGCTGATGGATGGATTGAATAGTACGGGAGTCGTGGAGGTGTTGGAACTTTGACTCCCAGGTATGGTCTAGAACAAAAAAAATATCGCAATGACGGGGAGAACAAGCGACTTTCGGCTTCGTTAAGGGTCGTGTTACACCCTTTAATAACTGGTTTTACATACAGTATTGGTTATCTATTTTTAATCAAGCTGTAGATGAAAGATGGATGAGAAATACATGAATATTAATATTTTTAGTGAAACCTGAAATAAATGAAAGGTAGAATCCATAGAATGCAGGTAAGATTATCCCAATTTTTAACATAGAAGTTAGCTACTAAAACACTTTTAAACTTTAGACTTGTAAGAGCAATCTAAAATAATACAAAAAGCTCTAAAAAACAACAAAAAGTATCGATAAAAAAAAACAGTATTTAGAAGTAGAAAAATCACACTGTATATATAGCTGTAGAATTCACTGACAACCTGGTACCAACAGAACCAGCTTTAGTCCCGAAATGCTTTGAACCTTTCTACTAAAGTCTTTGAACCGTCATCTTTGAACTGTGGTGGTGATGCAGATAATGACGGCCACTGTGGAGACAATTACGGAACAGCTGGACATGGCCGTGTCGCTCCCACCTAATGATGCTCCTACCATCGCTACTGCGCATACGGTGACGCTGAATGATACTGATCTGGCTTCAGCTACTGCTGATGTAAGTACCTCTTAATCTGTTCCTAAAGTATTTGATAGAAATGTAAAAAAATGGTTCAGAAAACTTACAGTCAACCGCACATAAGAGGTCACACTTCTACTATTAACATTACCCCTACTAGTACCACATAAAGGCGCTGTCAATGTCAAAATTGTTACCACCTGCTGCGTGCAGTTGGCTGTACCTGGGGATGTCAATTTGAAGTGCCACTTACAATTTGGGTGATTTGGTTTTTTTAATACTTAAACCCGAAATTCTTCTCGTACTGTATGACTATCATTTTAAACCTTTTGACCAACATAGTCACAAGCAAGCGCGTGCCCTGAACGCCAAACGACACTATGTGACAAAATGGTAGGTGAAATTGTGGCTTGGCGTGGAGGGCACGCGCGTGCGTTTATGCTCTGGGGGTCAATTGAGCTTCAGTAACAATTTTGAATTGAATTTTCATGTTGTTATTTCTGAACAATGAATAATTTAATTTGCATGACATCAATGAGTAATTTAATTTTAATGAAGTCAATTTTTAACTGAAATAATATGAAATCAATGTGCCTATTTCTTAATTTGTTATTTTATTTTTTTATTTGATTTTGAATGTGACGTTGAATTGTAAATGAACAACTATATTAATGCATGCCGAGTGATGGACGTTGAGTTAAAACGAATAATGATTTAATGTTAAATAAATATGGAACCTGCATTAAATATTGTACACCTTATAGGTATGTTACAGCGATCCTTTATAATAATCATTAGAACTAAGAATTCACCCGTGACAAACAATAAATAAATTTGAATTTGTAGTTAGAACCAAAAAACGGCAAGATAATTTAAATTAAATTGTTCCATACAGGTATCAACACCGAACTTACTGGTCGACCAGGAACAGATGGCAGAGTCAGGAGAAGACGATATAAACTTCTGGTCAACATCAGCTGGGAAGTTCCACTTCAGCATTGAAGAACTACCTCAGGAGGTGCAGTATATTCACCAGCTTTTACAGGTAAGACTTGCTTTCCTTACTCTACGCGGTGCTACGGCGGAGCACTCGTGGCTCTACGATCTCATTTCGGATTTTGTTTACGTGATTGCTTTGAATCACTAATTGATATAAAATAAATCATCGTATTATATCATACGCCCCGAACTTAATATAATAGTGATATTTTGAAGGAAGTGGAAGTTTCGTTTCCATTAGATGTATCATTTGTTGTTTTTTTTCTTTCCTATTAAATCCATTGACATATGTATGACAAAAGAATAAAACTCGTGGTCTACATAATCTGTTTGTTTCAGGAACTGAAGAGCACATCTCGTCCCGACGTGCTGTACCACCTGCTACAATGTCTGCAAGTGTTAGTGCTGAGTACCGACGCGCTCGCAGACCATCGCGGCTTCCTCATCTGGTGCCAGGAGAACCTGCTCATTGACAAGTTAGTATTTTTATGCTATTCGTTAAAGGAAGACAGAGACAGAGTTAATATCAAAAGTCAAGTAAAAGTAAAAGTAGTAAAAATAAAACTAAGTAACAGCCACTTTTGCCAAGCGTGTGAAATTGGATTCGATAAATACGAGAACTCTCAGCTGTAGCCCGGAGGCTAGGCAAATGCCAGGATAGTGGCGACAATGTTATGGTGCGGCGTGGGAGAGAGAGCCATATGTCTATAGTTTGTCTAATATAAATATGATAGTACAAAAGTATTTTATTTTACATAACATCACACTTGTAATCCCCAAAAGGTTAGGCAGAGGTATACCTAATAGTACACCTACATTTCGCCAGTAATGTTTGAAGTCCACTGTAATAGGCAAGCCTATTGTCATCACTCGGGCACAAATCCAGACTCCATGGCTGCTACTGAGAAATTCCTGATGGAAAAACCCAATAACACTTTGCCCGACCCGGTAATCGAACCCAGGACCTCATTATCAGCAAGTCAACTATACCATCGAGGAAGTAGCTATTTTATTTTATATTATAAAAGAAGTAGAGAGCAGAAGTCACCGAGTAGCAACAGTTGACTCATAAATTGTTTATCGTGGCCTCATCCTCCAAGTTCCAACCCAGACAGTCACATTACTTTGTATAATTTATTTTTGCCACTCTCAAAACAATACTAGGAAACTAGAATGTCCTGGAACACAAAATTAAACACCTGACATTTACCAAACCGTAGTGGGCCCTCGTGGTGGATTATAATCGACAATCTCTCAAACAAGGTGTACACGGACACTTCACGAAGCCGTCAACCAAGCATTCTGTACATCAAAGTAAATAATTTTTCGCAAAAATTACTGCTAGGAAACGGTATTTTTGAACTGAAAAATCACGTATTACAGTAAGACCCAATGTTACGCTCTCAAAAACTTGTGAAAAAGTCGGATCTTTGATGTTTTCAATATCTCCGTAACAGGAAAGTTCCCAGGTATGGTTCAGAACAAAAAAAAATGCAATGACGAGGAGAACAAGTGCCTTTCGGCTTCGTGAAGGGTTCGTTTACACGTTGTATAATTGCCATCACCCCACGCCGGGGTCATAGATTTGATGTTAGCATCTACATTAAGTCTTTACCCCGGCAGCCTGTGGAACGTGTGCAACGCGTCGCACTCGCACATCTGCTCCGTGGCCGTGCCGGTGCTGCTGCACTGCGTCACCCTGGCCGGAGGAGCAGACGTGTTCTGCAACCTCATCCGCGACCAGTTCCATCATCACGACTACCATGTCCGCTTCACTGCGGTGGAACGAGTCAGCATTATCATCAGGTACGTGACTTGGTTCTTTAAAGAGAACTTGCTCATTGATAAGTTAGTATTACTGTAATATACTTTAAAAGAAGCCAATCACAGTTAATAGTCAAAGTAAAAATCAGAAGTCTAACTCAAAGACAAAGTCTTGTTTCAGGGACAAACGGCAACATTTAGAAGTTATTAAAAAAAGAATTAAAATTTAAAGTGAAATCAAAAAAGTATAGTCAAAACCAAAAGTCAAAGTGAATAGTTCTTTTTCACTTTCACGAGACATTTGTTTGAGTGTACAGTCACGAGCATTTACTCGTAAAAATCGATTTTAACTTTGAGATAAGGTCTATTTCATACAGTTTACGTTCCAAAATGCTACATTCGTATCAACTTACAAATTCAATCATAAAATTTAAGCTTAAAAAACAAAAGTCACTGCTTGTATACATATTAGCGCTCGTGACTGTACTTATTTTACGAACCACACATTATCGCCACCAATACCGCGCAAATGAAATATGACAAGATTTCAGAAGAGACAAAACAATATTTTTATATCTTAAGAAATACTTTAAAGATGTGTAATGGAATCCAAGCGACGACATATGGATTTTGCCAAGTGTCTTTTGCGCGAGTGTCTTAGTTACTACAGATACCACTACAATGTGTTCATATTTTAGTTTTGCAACTTTATTCCACACACACGCCACCCCACACACACACACAGACCACCACACACACACACACAGACCACCACACACACACACATACCACGCACTCACACCACACACACAACACACACACACAAACCACACACACACATCACACAAACACACCACACACACACCACCACACACACACCACTCCGCCGCTCACACCATCCACTTCCACATTTGTTTTAATCTTAGTTCGCATTTAGTGATATCTTCTATATTGTGGGTTTAGAATTTTAGATGCCCTTTAAAAGGTTTCCTATCTAAGGTAGCCTGTAATTGCCAGCAGTGGTTGGAGTCAGGCAGGGGATGATGACCTAGTGTAGTAAACCGATGATGATCTTAGTGACGATACCTTGATTATGATTCATGAGTCTCTGACTTATCTGCAACGTTCAAACAATAGTCTAGTACACCTCAACTTCCTCAAGGTTCATGGACGGCTCTCCCACGAAGACCAGCCTGCCACTGCAGACAGCACTGGCCACTGCCTTCTGCTACCTGATCTCCAGCATGGATGATATCAACGTCTACGTGGCACAGCGAGCGACCCTCTACATCGGGACTGTGCACGACAACGCGGTTGATGTAAGTCTTATTAATTTAGTTAACTATCATTAATACTGAAAACGGGATTTTACCAAAATCAAAATATTTTATTTCACATAGGCCTCGATGGGCACTTATAAAACGTCGACAAAAAGGTGCACGGTTCGGGTTGGTCGTTTCCTATGGAGAAGAACCGGCAAGAAACTCCATGGTTACTCTTTTCAAATCATTTGGTGTTACAGTATTATGGATACAGCATTTGTACTTAAGTATGGGGGGACAGCGTAGGCCCGACAATAAGTCGTTGCTTACTACACAAAAAATGTAGAATAAAATGCTATGTATTTTATCATTTCTCGGTTTTAGCTCAGCTACAATGTACCCAAACTACATCAAAATTTTCCCCATTTTAGACGTAATTATAATAATCAAATCATAATAATAATAAAGAGTGTTCAATCGGTTTGACGTATTTAACTGAATTGATAAGTAAGGGACTGTGGGTTGGCTCATTTTGACAGAACTTCGACAATTTCACTTAATTAATAATTTCCTTTTTTCTTACATCTCATTTCATATCAAGCTAAGACAAGTAGCAAATGCTCCAAACTGTTTCGTATATCAGCAACGACTTCAGGATTGACACAAGCATGTCAGTAGGTCAATGATGGTTGAAAAGCCAAATATGTAAACTCATTGCTGATAACATTTCCTCAAGCCCGTTAGATCCAGCGCCTTCATCATCCTAGCCATGGTATTCCCTGTACTAGGTTACCAGTATCCACACCGGCAATGATGTTGCCTCAATGGACATTGATAACTTTGTACAGTGTCTAACCAAAGACAACCAACGAAGAAAGAAGTCTACTATCAACGTGGGCGAGTGGAGTGTAAAACTTGTCGGGTTTTTATTCGACAACGAGTGGGAATGTCGCCATCTATGAAAGCGTTTTAAGAAAAAAAAAAAGAAAAATTATTTATTTGTCGCAGAGACATAATGTGCAAACAGAAAAAAAAAACATACAACGCATAGCAAATGTTATAAACAAAACAATACTATTAACAAACAAATATTATTACAACAGGACAGAAACAAAAAAAAGTTAATAGCTTGCACGTCGTGACTGCGACAAGCAGGTTACCACTCAGCATGATGCGTATATATGATACATATATAATCGTATTGCTCCGGTCTGCGCTAGCGATTAGGCGGCTTTTCTTTTCCAGTTACCTTCGGAATTATACCTTAAAATTGTAAACAATCAAATACTGTAAATAAATTGTTACTAAAAATACCGTTACTAGCCATAAAAATAACACATCAAATTTTGAAGCCAAAAGCCTGACTATGTAGAACCTCCTCTGCTACATATACCCGTGTGACTCCTTCTAACTCCGTGTCATATACATACACCTTGATACTTTATCTTAGGTTATTTGTTCCCAGTTACTCCTGTACTGCTTGGAGACCCAGTTCGACCTGGTCATCGTCGACCGGCCCATGATTCTGCAGTCCATCTACCAGCTCCACAACACCCTGAGTGACCGCAAGATCCTGACTTGGGAGTTCTTCCTCAACAGATTCGAAGCTCTGTTCTTGGAGGCGCAGATTAACTCCAATAAGACTATTGATTTCTCTAATCTGAGAGGTGAGTTTGTTAAGAAGGGCCAATGTTGGTGCATGTTGGTCGTTGTAAGTTGAAGCTGAATTAATGTATGCCCAACAGGGACCAATCTTCAGTCTTGGTGTTTAATGTTTGGGTATTTTTATTTGTTTGATTTATTTTGTTTTTGTATCTTTTTCAGGAACTCCTTTTTGTTATTGGGCCATTTTATTTGTTTGGTGAGTTTTGGGGTGCAGTTCAATTATCACAACTAAAAGTGATTTTTTCACTATACATACTAGTACTTCTAAAGCACTCGCACACTCACAGCTTTAACTTTCAATGAATAAGTTTATGAATTAGTTATTTCGATCTAGAGCTAATGTGGACCACTGCTCCTTATTTTTCCAGCTCATCCCGCCATCTTCTACTCAACATCTAAGTAACCTTATCTTGTTGTCCACCCAGAGCTGGTGAGCAGCGAGACCAGTTCGGAATGGTTCCTGTACAAAGTGCGTCGCGCGCACGAGGCGCTGAGCGTGTCTGCGCGCGACTCCAACGTGAACACTCTGAGCGCGTCGTTCGGCACCAAGTGGCCCTACAAGCGGACCATCTCTGCGCCCGCCACCATGCCTCCGCATCCTGACACCAGGCATGGTGAGTGATGGTGTTCTTGTGATTATTGTATGGCAACAAGGAGAAGACGCTTGGCCACGAGCCTTTATCATTTCATAGTTATTTTCCCTCTAATAGCAACAAACAATATACCTTTATTATTCTCCTTTATGGGTATTTTTTTTTAATATGACTAAATGAGTGTTTTGTCCCTACAGAACGCGAGAAAGTGTATTCCCGGCAGTACTCGGCGCCATTGCTGAAACGCAAGACGTCTCGCTTCGGGCTGGGACAGCTGCTGGCCGCGCCACAGCCGCTGGGCACTGCGCAGAGGTCCAACAACACACACGGTCAGTTCTAGTTATGTTCTGTATAATATTGTTTTTTTTTCTTCAGCTGATCATCTCCACTGGTATCCTTTTAAAGGAGTTTCTATTAACTGAGTAGGTATATTGCCCTAACTGAATAATATGGTAACTGAGATTCCTCAACTAAATAATTTTCCTTAACTGACAGTCCGTCCATAACTGATTTTCTTTTCTTAACTGAGAATCTTTTACTTACGGCGCGACGGCGGCGTACTAGTTACTATTACTGTATCTAATAAAATGTTACCTCCGCAGATGGCTTCCACTCCATGTCCGGGCGTTCAGAAGACACGCTGAACACGATCCTGCCCAAAGCTGTGGATCTTGAGGAGGCCGATAGAGAGACCACTAACTTACTGGTGTTTCTGCTTATGCAGTTCCTGTCGAGGTAAGACATGCACACGTTTATTTAAACCACTAATGTATTAAATAAATAATGAATTCGTTCATCGTGTTCATTTTGAGGTGAAATTCGTAACTGCTAAACGGAAAATTTTAATCACTTTTTTTTTAATTTCGTGTTTGTAAATATTTGGAAAAAATAAGAGTTTTACTAAAACACACTCTTAGTTACTATTCCTATGACATTTTTGATGGTGATATACTTAAAGCAATGATTGATTTTCAAAAGTAGGTAGTTGCATATTGAGATAGTCTTCAAACATATTCTAACATGCTATCCGTTTCAGGTCCGACCAAGCCCACCCAATGGAGGACAAGCAGTCATCTAAAACTCAAGAACTAGTACTAAAACATCTGTTCTTGCTACTAGGCTACAATTGTGTGGAGAAGTACTTCCATATTTCACCGTTTACATTAAGGTAAGTGACGTGAGGAAACCGGCGTGTCCTAGAATCAAAACATCAAGACATGTGACATCTACCACCCCGCACTGATCTCGTGTGGTGGATTACGGCCCTGCTCTTTTAGAGAGGTGCTCTATGTCCCAGTAGACGTTAGACTTTGTAGGACGTTGTATGCTGACCTTTAATTGAATTGTGCCGGCTTCGCAGTAGACTCGCCTCCTATAACATGGGACTTAAACATATCTTTCGAAATGTGGGTGCACCTTTATCATTACTACGTTCGCCATTTATTTTCCAAGAATGTAAACAGATATCTGTTTTTGGAAAAACAACTTTAAAATCCGTACAAAAAGTTCAGTTTGCGCTTGAACTTCAAACATTTTTCAATAGTACTTTTCATTCTGAAATTAACTTAATCAAGCAAGCATCAAATTCAAATTTATTTAAGTGTAAACAAGATTTTTAATAGTCCTACAATGTAATGTTACTACATTTATATCTATTTACTTCCCCACGTAGGCAATCGTCTATCTTCAACGCGTTTATGGCGAACCTGCCGCAGGTGCTGGATCAGAACCACGTGATGGGAGCCAGCATTGCCGAGCCGACCTTACTCTTGCTACAGGTACGTGTGTACAGTCGAACGAGCTGTTTGGTACACGGGCAAAAGTTAACCGCTATGCTGCCGATATTTATTTTCATTGTATGCTTATGATTATATTACTCACATGTTCAAGTAGGCCTGATTATGTATGATGTAACACAGCCAGACGGCATAATATACAATCAAATTAAAAAAAAGTATCACAATGACATGAACAACAAGTAACTTTCGCCTTCGTGAAAGGTCTTTTGACACCCATTTTTGTCCAGCCATGTCATCTTACTCGTCCGTTAAGAGGGAATTGATAATGACACTATCAGCAGTAACGATCACCGAAGTGTATGTATTGTATTGACATTAGCTATCGAGAAGCTTGTGTCAATTCTGTTAAAAGTTGTAGCAATAAGAAACGCTGTTACTCGTCTAGGCCCTTTTTTTCATCGCTCTTTATCGTATATTGTTTATTTTTTGTTAATTTATATCGCTCATATGTGTACCTTGCATGCTGTACTGTCATGATTAATGATCAGCTATTTGTATACCGAAAAACCCCTTAGGATTAATCTTTACTTAATATTGCCGGTCCGGTTACATAATGCATGATGCCTGAATATTCTCCCACTATTGGTGCATTAAATAATGTTGACATTCAAAAAGTGCTGGTTTCAGCCTCATAATAATGAATTAACAATTTATGATTTTGTGGATTCTGAACTTTTATACGCCATTTTTATATAAAAGCTAGATAGGGGTCACTTTTTCCTAGCCGACTTCTCTAAGGCGAAACATTGAAATAAAATCAGTGATATTAAATCTTCTTTAACCTTGTAAACTCCTTTCAATTACATTTTCATGGTCAGATCATATGCTTTTACCATAAAATACCATGTAGGTGTCAGACATAATCTCTTAAGGACACCACACAGATGTGAGTGGACCTGTTGATCGTAGTACTGAAATAGCGGACTATTTCAGTGTCGGGACATTCATGAAATCTGTCCGTAATGTGATGTTACAATGCTGCTTGCTTGTAGTACTGCTGCGGAGCTGGCAGCAGCGCGTGCAGTGCGGCCAGTACGTACTCTCTGGTCGCGCTGGAGCCGCACGTCAGGAGACACTGGCTCATGGCACTACTCGTTGTGCTTTATAAGGTAAGTGTGTCATGTTGATACTAACTAAGCTTTTTAATCCTAATTCACTAAAAGGTTCATAGAACTTATCATTAATAAATTATGAACCAGTGGTTCCTGTCGGCACACGTGTAACGTGTCAAGCTTGAATATTAAATCATTTTGCTTAAAAGCCTTACCGAGACATTGAATTACATTTTTATGCGTTATTTCTTCTGATATCCGTTAATAAAGTATCTTAAATCTCTTTGGTTATACTTTACAAGTTGATTTATGTGTTCACAAATGTAGGTATACTGATCATACTGTAAAAACAGGCATCTGATGAGGTTTAGATCACAAAAAGTAAGGTTGTCTGCGTCCCCAGTACCACTACGGCAGCGGCAGCGTGTGCGCCATGGTGCAGTCGCTGGTGCGCGTGGTGCTGAACACGGTGGAGGCGCAGTACCACCAGTGCAAGCGCATCCCGCCCATGATCGTCATGCCGCACACGGCGAGGGCTAGAGGTCACTCCACTCCTTCAATTATGTTTATTTTATCATATCAGCCGTACGCGTCGATCTTCAAGGTCATTCCGTGAATGGATGACCACCCATTACGTACCATAGTTTCCTCCGTGCCTCGGAAAGCACGTTACAAACGACTTAACGTGCTTTACGAGGTACGAAGGTGTTCCAGTATGTTATGGATGGTCACCTACCCACGGGCCGACCGCTGCGAGCGTTGCTCAACTGACAACGTGAGCACTGAGGAAGGATTTTCGAAAACTTTGCTTTTATCCACCTCAAAAAAGAGAAGACTACAACCCATAGGCATGAAACTATAACTCTAGTACATTTGCAGATCTCAGCCAGCCGTCGCTGAAGACAGAACACGAGCCGGCTCCTGGAGCGTCTTCCGAACGAGCAGCCACCAGCCCCCTGCCTCCGCTGGACAGGAACAAGCCCAAGCTGCACCACAAGTCGCCCGCGCACATGCACACCCACTGGGAGGAACCCGCCAAGTCTGCCAAGTGAGTCGATTGTACATATGTGTACAACCGGTAACGTTTGTAGCTGAATACTTTTTAACCTTATTACATACCAAGGGCTTAAGAGTGTAAAGTGGTCAGCCAACAACTTTCTAGGGTGTACAGTACAACTACACACATCAAACGTATCTAGGGATGTTTAATTTATTCACGTATGTAAACAAAACCTAAAAACAATTTCTTAAAGCATCTTTATATCAAAGTGCGCAGACTTTTATACTATTACAGAAAATTTAATAAAAAACTTATTTTATAAGGTTTTTTTTAGATACATTAATAGAATAGAAAATGAATTTTGCCACATCCATAACTTTTTTTAAATTTTTTTTTTGAATGTACAGGATGTAACAGAAAGGGTAATTGTAATATGAAAGGATATGCTGCAGACCATCAAACTGAACTACTTCCTCCATGGATCTAATATCGTAAATGCCAAAAAATTATCAGCTGTCCCATACTAAATTTACCTACTCGACCCAAATGTATGCCAGGAACAAATTCGCGTTTAAATATTTTTGAAATTTCCAGTACTTTTAAAGAAAAGCTAATAAATGTAAAATATCCCTAGACACTTTTGATGTGTGTGTGAATGTGTTCGCTGATAATTGGACAGTAAGCAGCAACTGCTGGCAACTATCTGTCAGACATGGTAAGACTGGGTTCCGCATCTCAAATTTTTAGGCATAAGGTGTACTCTTCAAAATAATTAAAAAAAAAAATGACGGTAAGCTTGGGTTCCGCATATCAAGTTTTTAAGCCTGGTATTAATTGTATTCATAACTTATAATTAACATTTTTTTAAACTAAACTGCACATAAAATTTAAATTATTACTCTCTAAACAAATTAGATCTCAGACGAAGGTTGCTCTAAAACTTTTAACATAAGATTCGATATCATATTCATTATCTTTCAACAGTGTCTCTCTAATAGACAACCTTATAGTGGTAGAGCCATGCTGTACTCGGAAGTACTAGGTACTTGAGTACAGCGCGTAGTGGGCTGGCTCGTCCGGGGAAGTACCACGCTCTCACAGCACACCGGCGGCCAGCTGCGACCCAGGGTTGCTGATAGTCGCGCGGTCAGTGACGAGTTCCGAGTGCCCAACCTCCCCTCGCATACACGGTGTTATGAATATCACGACGCAAACTATGACCATGGATGCAGGTTATTCAAGATCCACCACTCCTGAAATATGTAGTCAGTAACTAAAAAAAATTAGGCTGTTAAATATATTTCGACATATTTTTTTTTATTAACTGACGTAACATTTCAATGTTTGTGTGTCTAGGATCATGAACCGAATTTATTGTAAAAAGTTTGTGTCACGACTCATGATGTCCCTGCACCGTGTATTTGGGGAGGGTCAAGAGAGGTCACAATGCATCAGCAACTTTTCTGAAGTTCGTGATGTATTTAAGAGTAGCGCGGATGGCTTACAAAGGTTGTCCAAAATATACGCAAGATTTGAATTCAATAGAAGACACCGTTTGTTTTTGAATAAATTATAATTTTATTTATTGAATCTTTTAGCACAACGTAATGAGACTTAAATTTCTTTAATGCAGTGTGGAAGCTCCTTCTCCTAATGCACGGATGGTTGTGGGCTTGTTGGCTTAGAACTTTGACTTCAAATAACGCTAAAAAAGAAATCTAGTGACTTCACACAATTTTGTAACCACTTTCTTGTGTAATAAAGACTATTGATCACCGAAACGAGAGAGTACACGACCAAGAAATGTCTCATTCAGTAGTTTGCATTGTTTCACTGGTTGTATGGCGTGGTTCTCTTGTGTAGTGCTGCTCCATTTTTACTAACCTTATACTGTCAATCTGTGTTTTCTTTTTGTTTACCGCAAAAATGGCGGTAAATACAAACCTTGCGGAAATTTTAAAACACTCGATATAAGTGACCTTATGCTCTTTTGTGACCTCTTTGTCTTGTCAATTTGAACCGGACAAACATGCCTTAACGTGTCGTGAGTGTGACCGAAGAATCGATGGATGGTCTGTGCGAAAGACGATATACTAGAGAGGGAGTAAGTACTAAGATGACGACTGGTAGAGAAGTATAAAAGAAGGTGCCGACGCCCGTGAATCTTGCCCTTAGCAACCAGACGGTGAAGATCCGTCTCTTAAATCGTCGTGTTATTTCCTGTGTAGTGCTGCTCAATAATTTCTGAACTGAGGATCCATTCACTCAGAATGATGTACGTCCTCAAAAAGTTCAGATATTATATGCAATGGTTCGGTTCACCGCGAGGTAATGCATAAGCACTGCACGGGATTATTTTTATGATACTCCACGAGCCGTTTTGTAAATAGCTTTAATTTGCAGAGATGACCTTCTTAACAGATACATTTTATGACCGACTTTTATTGCGTTTTAAACGCCATCTAGGGATTCAGATGTTCGGCTTTGTCAATTCCACGTACCTACTACATTGTTTGCCTGCGAGAACGTCTATATAGTGGTAGAGCCATGCTGTACTCGTAAGTACTAGTACTGGAGTTCAGCGCGTAGTGGGCTGGCTCGCCCGGGGAAGTACCACGCTCTCACACCACACCAGCGGCCATTAGCGCCAGGGTTGCTGCTATTCGCGCAGTCAGTGACGAGTTCCGAGTGCCCAACCTCTCTTCTTATTCGCGGTGTTAGGGACATCGTTCGTGAGTCGTAACACGAACAAAAACTTTTACTATGGATTTCGTCGATGATTCTAGACCCACCAGTATTGATGTTTCTCGTGGGTTAAAATAAGTCGGTTTGGAACAACCGATTTGTTTTTGATAAACGACGAAAACTTGCAATGGTGGTGAATTTTGCTGAAATCATGTACTGAATCCGCAGTAAAGGGTCACGACTCATGATGTCCCCTTACACCGTGTATTTGAGGATGGTCCAAAGAGGTTACAACGCATCAGCAACTTTTCTGGAGTTAGTGATGTATTTAAGAGTAGCGGGGATCGCTTGTTCAAGTGTCCTCATGCTCTTTTGTGACCTCTTTGCCTTAATCAGGAAAGAAAGAGGAAAACACCTTCAGCTTCTCTGGCTAAGGTATAGATACTGATAGAAAAGTGCGTGTCTTACTGCGAAGTGGCAATAATCTTGTTTTATGCTCACCACGACCTGGTGATACGTCATTTTTAAAATAAACAGTGCAATACTAGTTTATGTAGCAGAGTCGAGTCGAGGCGAGTTACGTCCGCCAGTAATGGTAGTATTGGATAGAATACTGTTTAGGCTTCTAATATTGGAACATTCAAATAACAACATGCCCTAACGTGTTGTGAATGTAACCAAAGAAACGATGGGTGGATTGTGTGAAAGACGATACGACTAGAAAGGGAGTTAACACTGATAAGACGACTAGAATAGAAGTGGAAGAAGAAGTCGTGCTGAGCCGACCCTGGTGAGTCTCGCACTTAGCAACAGACGGTGGAGATCCGTCTCTTAACGTGAAAGCGCCAGGGTAGCCCGCGAAATTCAAATTTTCGCACGTTTTTTGCAATTTACAGGTCAATGTAAGGTTTTATGTTGATTACAGTGTGATTTGCGATCGTAACACGTATATAGATACAGAATTATAATCATTTAAATTATCAATACAACCATCATCATTCTCACTCTTTATTAGTGGTACGCACAGCATGTCTTCTTCTTCCATACGTCTCTATTACCCGTTATCTCAGCAATCACTTCCTTTCTAGCCATGTAATGCTTCACACAGTCCATCCATCGTTTTTTTGGTCCTCTTCTACTCTTGTAGCCATCTACATTCAAACTCATCATTCTCCTCACGACATTTTCCTCATTCCTCCGCATCACATGTCCATACCACGATAACGGGTTTTTTTTTGTCACCGGACAAAACATGTACATGTCTGTGTGTCATGTGTATGTGTTCTAACATGCAAATTGCAATAAACGTAAGGAAATTTGAATTTCGTGGGCCACCCTGGCGCTTCCACCTTAAGCCTACGTGTTATTTAGTTAATCCTAGTAGTATACCGTTCATTAAAAGAGGAGGGACTGTAGTCCGATACCTGGTGCCAGACTTAAAGACCAAGAATTCCGTCTAGACAGGCCAAAGAAAACCGGATATACGGGTGTTTTTCTAGCCGTATGATACCTGGCGCTATTACTAGTACTATTTTTAATAATAGTATATTTTGATACAAGTGTACAATAGTACATTAGAACTGCAGTGACAGTTGCCTACGTGTTTTAAATATCGTTTTTCAATACAGTTACTGACGAAGGAATAAAATAATAGAACGCAAAGTTTTTGTCGTTCATAAATATGATATAATTTCCTTTCTTTCCCGCGCTTTGCCTTCGCAGGTTAAAGGAGAAGCAAAACTATGTAGCCGCAAAACAGAAAAAGTGCCACGCCTGACTGAGTGTTCTATTTTAGGTTAATCATTGAGATATTCTACTACAGACTGATTAATATAATCATTTGTTTATTATGACCAGGTAAGTGATTTATTTGTATTTGTAATATTCATAAAAAAACAATTATACTGACACTTTTGAAGTCATCGTCTACCGTTTCTTACTTTATGGTGAACTAAAAAGTAAAAAACGGTGGTAAGTATTGGTAACTGGTTAGAGGTTTGCTTTGATTTTATGATAAGTATTGCTTTGATTTTATGGTAAGTATTGCTTTAATTTATGATAAGTATACCTAAGGATCAGTCTTATTTTTGTGTTTTCAGATCTTGCTGAAGTCATCTAGAAGGTTTTACCGTTTTTTACTTTGTGGTCTTTAACTAAAAAGTAAAAAACGGCGGTAAGTATTGGTAACTGGTAAGGGGTTCGCTTTGACTTAATGATAAGTATTGCTTTGATTTTAGTATAAGTTTAGAGGTCTCTCTTCCCTCTGTTAAGGCTAGACTGCCATTTAAGGTAACTTTGGTTAGATTAGACGTTAACCCTAGGTAAAGTTAGTAGGTCAAGGTGAAGGTTTTGTCTTCAGGTTTTCATCATCATCATCATCAGCCTATAGCAGTCCACTGCTGGACAAAGGCCTCCTTAATCGCACTCCATTCAACTCGATTTTCAGCAACTCTCATCCAGTTGCTACCAGCTACCCTGCGAAGATCGTCACTCCACCGAGCCTGAGGGAGTCCCACCTTACGTTTGCCGATTCGCGGTCTCCACTCAAGAATACGTCTACCCCAACTTTCATCGGTTCTACGGCTAATATGACCGGCCCATTGCCACTTCAGCTTACTTATTCTGTGAGCTATGTCAACACAGGACTCAGGACTTTCACGCTTCTACCCACGGTTTTAACCCCAGATAAAGTTTGTAGATACGTTTTTTACTTTGTAGTCCTGAACTATAAAATAAAAAACGGTGGTAAGTATAATTGGTAACTGGTAAGAGCACGATATTATGCATCATTCATCATCTGCCTAGCCTTTTCCCAACTATGTTGGGGTCGGTTTCCAGACTAATCGGATGCAACTGAATACCAGTATTTTACATTATATACAGGGTGGAAGGGACTCCGACGCTAAAACACTTATCGTGTTGTTGTCATGTAGAAGGTTTTACCATTTTTTTTACTTTGTACTCCTGAACTAAAAAGTAAAAAAAACGGCGGTAAGTATTGGTAACTGGTAAGGGCTTCGCTTTGATTTAATGATAAGTATTGCTTTGATTTTGTGATAAGTATTGCTTTGATTTTGTAATAAGTATTGCTTTGATTTTGTGATAAGTATTGCTTTGATTTTGTGATAAGTACAAGAATGGCTCTTTATCTTGTTATGGCTAGAATGCTTGTCAAAATACCCCCCTAACGAATGAAAACTTATTAATAAACGCTGAATAAAGTTATGTCGTAGCTTTATTCCGTTTTTATTAGTTAGGGTTTGTGTAATTAATCAATCCCTTACAGAGCCCTTCGAGTTGAAAGTTAATGTGTAACGCGTGTCACCCGTTTTAGTTTAATCAGTGAGAGACTCTACCACAGTTTTTTTTCCATTGCCTTGTATGTCCCACTGCTGGGCAAAGGACTCCCCCCATATCCTTCCAGGCACTCTTCACCACTGATTAATTAAATAATTAGTTTGTTATGAGCAGGTAAGTTATTTCTTTATACTTGTAATAGGTATTCATAGAAAACAATTGCACTGACATTTTTGTGTTTTCAGATCCGTCTGAAGTCATCGTAGAAGGTTTTCCCTTTTTTTACTTTGTAGTCCTGAACTAAAAAGTGAAAAACTGTGGTAAGTATTGTTAACTGGTAAGGGGTTCGCTTTGATAATGATAAGTATTGCTTTGATATTATAATAAGTATAAGGATCTCTCTTCCCCCTGCTATGGCTGGACTGCCACTTAAGGTAACTTTCACTAGATTAGACTTTAACCCCAAATTCTGTCCCACCTTACGCTTGCCGATTCGCGGTCTCCACCCAAGAACACGTCTACACCAACGGTCATCGGTTCTACGGCTAATATGGCCGGCCCATTGCAACTTCAGCTTACTAGAATAAGTAAGCTGAAGTGGCAATGGGCCGGCCATATATATATGTGAGATTTTGTGAAGAAAAACCTAAGGTTGACTGGTAAAAAGGTAAAGATTTCGTCTTCAGGTTTTAACACCAGGTTTTGTAAGTAAAGGTTTTGTCTTCAGGCAGTGGAGCCTGAAACAGGAGTCGTCGGTTGATCGGGGCGAGAGGCTGGTGCAGCGTTAACGCTGCACCGGTCTCAGCTCTAGCAGGTCATGGTGGCGGAATGGCGGAGATAGCTTGAGCTCCCTACCTTGTTGCCTCGACTGCCTCGTTGGTCTAGTGGTCGTAAGCTCGACTGCTGAGCCTGAGGTCCTGGGGTGTATTCCCGGGTCGGGAATAGTGTTATTGGGTTATTCCATCAGAAATTTCTCAGTAGCGGCCACGAAGTTTGGATAATTTATATATTTAAGAAGGTTCATTCTGAAAATTAACGATGTCGCAAAAAGCTGTCAAACATGTCGCTGTTCTGATTAATTAAATGTGATTGTGTGAGGAATGATATAAAAGAAAAAGGGGTGAATGATAGCGTGATGGTTGACAGGGGATAGAATAAAAGTAACATGGGACAAAGAAGAGGATGAATTAATCAAAAAAGTGAAAATTAATTCAGTTCTTCGCGATGTTGCTAACTTTCAAAAGCACTCTCAAGACCCATTTGCACTTCGAACTATAAGAGTACATGAAGTTGTTCTAAAATATTAAAAACATCGTTTTATCTAAGTCAATTTCATACGGTTGACGGAAATGGAACAATGATTTAATTTTTAGCGTTAATTGTATTTAGTGATTTTTGTGGTAAACGGGCTTGAGTACCTCTATAAAAAATACTGACTACTTATTTTTCCAATGCCGTAACTGTACTAACTCCATTTCTGGTGGGGACTGCAACCGTAAATCGCATTGGCTTGACTAGTTTTTATGTACCTCCATGAAACCATCGACATTGCCGCCTGTTGCCGTTTTCATAGAGTAACATAGATACTATCTGGCATAGTGATTAGGCGGCTTCACTGCTGCGGTTTACGATTATGGGAGCCCCCAAATCTTACCTTTATCATCTACTCATAACTTATAAGTAGATAATGGTATTAAATGCGGAACTGAAGAGTTGCTTCTACAAATCTACTACTACAGTAACGTTAAGATGGCGCATCGAGGTTTGAAAAGTGGCTGTCACATTGGTATGCTTGACAAAGACAACGATCTACAAAGTGGCTGTCATATTGGTGTGCGTGACAGAGACCACGGTCTACAAAGTCGCTCTCTTTCTAAAACGTCACACAAGACAAGACACTACAAGACAAGTAGAGTACAACCATGTTAATTATGTCACAGACATATTAACATGGTTGTACTCTACTTGTCTATTTAAGGACAAAGTATAACTAATTTTTAGCTCAACAGGGGTAGCACTTGGATAACGAAAGAAACGTCCGGCGTTTCCGTTCTAACTGTTACCATTGTTCGGTAAAATATTTGCCACCGAACAGCTCAGCACTTTTGCCATCGTGCATTTCCATAAATGCATGTATCGCAAGTATTACCAAGTGCGTGTTCGAATAGCAATCGTGTAACTCAACCAAACCATATCAAACCATCTGCCGGGGTCGCGGGACTTATAGAATTACCGTGACCCTGGATCAAAAAGGGCTATTGAAGGACACCGTGGATTTTAGTCAGTACAAGTCTGACAGTTCCTCCCACTCTGCCCTGGGTGGGAGGACTCATTTGATGATTTTACCACGATAAAAAAAAAAAAAAAACCCATATCAAACCATCTTAGTGCTAAATTAGTTTAGACTTACCATTTGATAACCAGTCTCAATATAAACTTTATACCATATAATTTTGTAAAATTATACGAAATTACATAACCATAACCAATCAACCAACCCAGGATTTAGAGCTAAACCAAACGTGCGCTAAATTCTACACCAATGATGTGTGGTCATGTCAATTTTCAGCATGGTGGTATTTACTATCGGTACTGTTCGTCTCCGCAACACCCAAAGATTCATCATCATCAGCCTACAGCAGTCCACTGCTGCACATAGGCTTCCTCAATCGCACGCCAGTCAACTCGATTCTCAGCCGCTCTCACCCAGTTGCTACCAGCCACCCTGCGAAGATCGTCGCTCCACCGAGCCTGAGGGCGTCCCACCTTACGCTTGCCGATTCGCGGTCTCCACTCAAGAACACGTCTACCCCAATGGTTATCGGTTCTACGGCTAATATGGCCGGCCCATTGCCACTTCACCTTACTTATTCTGAACGGCCTTATTTTGTGAAGAAAACCTAGGTTGTGACTGGTAAAAAGGTAAAGGTAAAGGTTATGCCTTTAGACAACCCCAGGTAAAGTTTGGTAAAGGTTTTAACCCCTGGTAACTTTTGTAGCTAGTTGTACTGCACCTATCTGTTTTATTCTGTGAACATGTGTGATTCGCTTTTATAGATACGGCGCAGTTTGCGATATGCCAAAGGGGTGATGCTTCTCATCGGGTTAATTTCGCCGAGCACCATATTCTAAGTAACCTAAGATTTAAGGACAGTAGGTATAGCTAACTTTTAACTGTTTTCTTAATAATAAGCCGTACAATAAACCGTTCATCAGGGGTAGCACTTAAATTACGAAACGAACGTACGGCCTTTCCGTTCTAACTGTTACCAATGTTGCGTGGTCTTGTCAATTTTCAGCATAGACACCATAGACGTTTTCTACCAGTCATCGAGTAAGTGCACTACTCGATGACTGGTAAACGTATATGGCGTCTATATAGTTAGTGTTAAGTAAAAACTGATTTTATATTAAGGTAACATTAAAAGGTAATTAAGGTTTTGTCTTCAGGTATCAGCAGTGGAGCCTGGAGCAGGAGTCGTCGGAGAGCGAGCTGATCGCCATCCCTGAGACCAGCGACAAGTCTGACACCACCGTCCATGGCAGTACGGCACCGGTAAGTCAATTATTTAGGGAAGCTTCCTAATTCGGCAAAACCAGGCCACCCCAAACGTAGTGACTAGCCCGCCTCAAAGAATGTTTTGTTTGAAGACAACCATAGTATGTATCACACTCTGAATGTCACACCCTTTCATTTTGATAAAGCCACAGAATCCACTGCTTCATAAATATGTTGAAAAAAAGATCTGCTGCTCTGTGGTAGCAAAAATAGGAGTGCGTCGAATAGTGGAAACAGTATTTTTTTGTGTCTGTCTGTTTGCTCGCTTAGGTCTTTTGAACTACATAATGAAAGCAGGGTTTTTGGGAGGTTTGTGAGTACAGTAAGTTAAGATTAAACTTAGATAAACCACAGAAATCTTGATGTTTTGCTATGTCGCCATATCAGTGGACTTGAATGAGGCAAACGACAGTGCTGTCCAGGTTACTAAGTAGTGATCGGACAAAATCTAAGTCATCGGAGTAGAAAATGCGCATCGCTAGTAGTTGCAGAATCGTTGTGTTGTTATTTTTTATATTTCTTGTATACTAACCTGTTCCAACACTCCAGGGATCGTTCGATGAGCCGTCGCATTACGAGGACCCGCCAAAGGTAGAAACGCCAGCCACTACTACTGCTTACCCGCCGCTCAGTAAAATCGTAAGATTATAGAATATTATTGCCTTCATTTTGCATGAGATTTTATTTTTTATCACTAGTCATAGGTTGGTAGGTTAGTATAGACGCTCAAGGCTTCGCTTAGACAGTTGAAGTAGAAAAGATCATAGGAAGTTATTATTAGAAATTAAATTAGTTATCATCACAGCCATATGAGACAGTTAGTTTATCATTGTCTTTAGTATTGCACAAGTCCATAGGTAATGGTTATCATTTACAATCAGATAGACCGACTGATTGTTAGCCTTCTAAAAACCGGCCAAGTGCGAGTCGGACTCGCGCACGAAGGGTTCCGTACCATCTTAGTAGGGGAGCCCCCTTTAATTTTTAATTTATTTTTTGTTGTTATAGCGGCTAGAGAATTACCTACACATTGTGTAAAAATTTCAACTGACTTTCTGTTACGGATCATGAGATACAACCCGCTGACAGACAGACGGACAGCGGAGGTTTAGTAATAGGGTCCCGTTGGTGGGTAACCAACGGGACCGGGTTAACAACGGTTTCGGGTACGGAACCCTAAAAATTGATACTGTCAATGTTCCAATTGACTGTAAGTGCTAGATTAGAGATAAATTAGTAAAAAAACCTTTATTCAAAGTAGACTAAACTAAAGCCCACTTGAACCACAACTCGCTATCTAAATGCGCTAAACGCTTAACAATTTAAAATATCTTTCCATCTCTGTCATCAACTACAAGTGACTGAAACGGAACGATGTGGTAAATTCGTTTAACGCTGCATCTATTAAATATTTGTGGTGCATCTGGGCCTAAGAATCAGCAATTTTGAAGGATAAGAAGACGTTGTGGCTATGATTTGTTAATAAATATTGGGCGATATGTTTACATAGCCTACCCTTGGATCCCGCTCAGCACACCAGCTGTCTACCAGTTCATCCGTGTCCATAGGCAGCGACTCCTCAAACCTGTAAGTGTTATTACATTATTTTTATCATCATTCTTTTTATACTTTTGTAAAGTCACGGGCAAATGTGTTTGCACTTCCTGAAGTATTATAGAATATTTTGACCAAGATTTGAATAAACCTCGTTATGTCACTAACTAACTTAAAATATTTCCAAAATATATACAAGGAAAATGGCTTTGTATAAGGTGCTTTTGGCGCGCGAATTCTGAATTGACGCCGCCATTTTAGTTTTTCAACACCATTTCACACGCCTCTCTGTCAACATCATCTAGGTACCGAAAGATTCTTGTAGCACCTGTTGTTTTTAATTTCTTCATATTTTGTCATGTGAAACGTTTTTGATCAGTGCAAAATTTGACATTTACAATAGAAAATCGACGCCAATGAGTGGTCAGTCGGTGGAGATCTGGCCCGACCAAATACACCAGCAGGCGTCGCCGCGAGCCAAGATACTAGGCAAGCAGAAGAGGATTATTGGTATGTTATTTATCCAAAGATTACAATTTTTAAATGTGCCCCTCACGCAAGTATTCGCGCTGTGAACAGTGAGTTCACGAGTTCTCGCATCCCTCATGGAACGACAGATATGATTTTCGGTATGAGCGAGCGAGACAAAACCATTCAAATGTCATTGTCAACAAAGCAGAAACCTAATAATTTTTTGACGTATGGGAAATCTAATGAAGTCATTGCATTCATTTTGTTTCAGTATCAATAGATACTGGTTGTTTAAGTAGAAGGTTACAAATAACGAAATTACCTTGATTTTCAATTTTTTCTCCGTTTGTTTTGCATTTTTTTTGTGTTTTGAATTTTTTATTATTTACCCTGTGTTTTTTTGTTTTTTTTTAGCGAGCTGTAACTTTCTGGTATTCTTTAAAATTTATTTATAAATTAAAGTGTTGTGTATATCTCATCAGAATTGTAATTCATAGATAGCTTTACAGAATAAACCAATTCTGTCTATCTGGGATTGCCATATTATTTAATATCATGATTCTTCGGACCTTATAATGGGTAGACAATGAATTATTTCTCGACTTACTTTTAACCTATGAATGAAGATCAAGATTGATATTGTCACCGGACCCATTTTACTATTCTGTAAAAGTTTCAATCCAGTTTTACTTCTGTACATAACTGAAGTAAGACCAGTAGCAAACTTGAATAGAACAAGACTTCAAATTTAATTACTTGTTGTACTTTTTTCTGTATTTTTTTCTGTGCTTTATTCTTATTTTTCTGTTCTTTTATTTATTTTTTCTCTTTGTGATTTATACTTATGTTTTTCTACAGTGTTTTGTGTAAATTATTTTCTAGATATTCAGTCATTATTATTTTTGGCTTGCATTCGACCATCATTTGTTTGGCTGTCAATTTATTGATATAGGACATGGATCTTTAAATCTGCCATCTTTTTTTTCTCTATACATTTAATTTGCTTCTTGGTCACATGTTGGTTGGTTGGGACAGTAGATCTTTTTATCTACTTGTAATGTTATGTCAGTGGGCAGCAGCACTTCCCCGGACACAGCGCCGTCGTCCAACGGAGACAATCAGTTCGGACAGTGGCCGCCTGCACGATCACCGCCGCAGCATCACATCAAGAGCCCAGGTAAGTCTTAATGAGCTATTAAACACTTTGGGCACAGTGTTGAGGTTAAATTGTAATAAGTATCCGTAGCAAATAAAAATAACTTTTAAGTCATAAAAACCTTGGTTTTGAAGACCAAGTTTTCCCTTAGTAAAACCGTGTCTTCCTTGTCTGTAGCCAAGAACGTGGGCTATGCGTACGCGTCGCCGGAGTCCCCGTTGTCCAAGATGGAGGTCGCGTGGAACGCCCCGCCGCCTATGATGCAGCAACATTCCCATCAGCCCTTCCACATTCCACCCCCTGAAAGGTAAGTACCTATGATAGCTAAGAGAAGTTTTCTAAAGTAGATAGAGATAGCAAGCGCAACTGCTGAATATAAGATTCGAGTCCCGGGTTGGGCAACTGTTGTTTTTCTGCTATAAAATTTTCAGAAGCCCGGAGTTTTGTATTGTGCCCGTTTGATGGCATAGGTTCGCCCCCTATATCTGGTGGACCTACTTAAGGCCCATTGACCCAAAACTAAGTTACTTAATTATGCTTTCAGTGCCAGTACTTCAAAGTTATGAATGAATTTGATTTAGGTTGCTGCCAATCGGTCCGAAGCCCAACAAAGAGCAGTACCCGGTATTCAACGCTCTAGTGGACCGAGTCCGGGAGGCGTTGAGTCTACCACCAGGTTAGTTTCATTCATTGTCAAAAAAAGAAACTCCTGACTCACCGTGTAAGATTCACCACATACTACTTTACGTGTTGCAGTTTTCAGCATGAAATCCTGCCAGACAGAATTCTGCGTCTATCTCTGTCTATAATGTTGGTAGTTCTAGACGGACATAAAGGCAGGCCTCTATCTCGCTCCTCCAGCGCAGCTTGTTATAACGGCAACCAATTTTGCAACTTTCATAGTTTGGAAGGAATGCTATATTTATTTGCACGTTATCTAGATGACTCGACAGACAACACAGCGTCCTCCCGGTCGGAGGGCGACGCCACGCCCACGCCCACGCCCACACCCACACCCACACCCACTCCCACTACTAGACCTCAAGAACTGAACAAGAAACCTTCCGAGACTACCAGGTACGTAAACTATGGAAAAATAACTGTATTACTTGCACATAAAGTTCAGTTATTAGCGTTAACGTACCTAACTTCAACAATATTAATGTGTTTTCAATAGTACCTACTAAGTCGTACTAAAATCAACTGACTTACTGCTTTAATATGCGCTAGTATAAAGTTGATATTATTTGTTTAGCTGGAAATAATATGAATTATGTAGAATATGGAGAATTCTGTTATGTTATAAGAGTAATATTTGTGTGTTATGTGTAGGTCTCCGCGTAGGCTGGCGAGGCAGGTGGCACAGACTGGGTCGCCGCCGCACCAACATAATACTGGTAAAGTACTTTTTCCATAAATTTATGACGTTTACAGATTGTATCCACTGCCGTCGATATTTGTTTTCCGTGGTCAATATTTTCTAACACACCTGTTACAACAGGGCCAGACCAAGCCTGTTGCTATCAGCCGGGCACAAATCCTGAGCGAAAGATTAGGTATTAGGTTTAAGACTTGAGACTGATATTCCATTGAGGTCCTTTTGCCATCCAATACGATAGGCGCGCGTTAAAATCTTTTTGGTAAAATCTTGTTTATTCATTTATTCATGCACAATATAAATGGCTGGGTCTAGAAGCATTTATTTTTGTACTTGACTTCTTTAAAACGAAGTGAGTACTAAAGCAAGCATTTTATAATAATCCCGCTGTGACAGAGTGCAGCGGCGGCTGCGGCGGCTGCGGCGGCTGGTGGGAGGACGCCACGTGCGCCGGCAAGCGAGCTGCGCACGCGCACGCCGCGCCGCACCGCCCCGACGCGCAGCTGTGCTACCGCTGTACGTACATTCTTTACCATTGCACATCATTCGTCACTATCTTGAGCCACATCTGTCTCCCGTTGCCCTGACTCGTGACTGGCCTACGCTACGCTCCAGTGGCTGTGCACTCAGAATTTTACAGCATTTTTTGACATCTACTGCCTCGTCTTGTATTATGTAGAAGAAGGTAGGCCATCCTCTGCTTCTTTCGTGATTTTGCTGATTTCTGCGTGCAATAATTTTTCTGGGGCATTCTTCTTAAAAAGTTAAACACACACCTTAACTGTCCTATGTATGTACTGCTACAAACAGGTGCAGAATGTGGCACAGCAGTAGAGCAGTACAGCGATGAAGAGCTCGGCCTTTGCATCATAGTGCTGGCCACGTTCGTGCATCGCGAGCCTGCCGCAGCTGCCGGCATGCTGCCACAGCTACTGCACAATGTTAGCAGGTAAGATCTATAGACAAAAAGACAACCAAACTTATAGAACTTCTTGATATCAAAATATTTGTGACTTATTTCAAGATATCTTGGGCTCACATCTCTACTTGTTATAGGATGACTTACTACCTCGTCTTCGTGAAATTCGTCCCTGCTCATGTGATAGATATGTGGGACCGCTGTGTTATTTAGAACATTAGGGATTTCACTACTACGCGTTACGAAAGGTCGCTCAAAAGCTGCAATCCCAAAGAAAATTTGGCAGCAACTGGTCTTCTGGTAACTAGTCGAGCGGCAACACCTTGCTCTTGATCTAAGCCTCCGGCCAAGATTATGGCTAATTGTGTGACAATTCGCGATCGCTGTCGCACAGTGCGCAGGGTTCTTTAAAATTATAAATATGCTTTTCCAAACTGGTAGTACATTCGGTAAAAACACACCCTTTAAGTAACTAACTGAATATTATTTTTATACAGGGTGGTCCAACTCGGCAACTATTCCTGGCAAGCCGAGACCAACACTCGTCTCCCCGGCAGCGCCGTGTTCGTGGCGCATCAGTTCCTGCGCTGTGTGCTGCACCAGCTCGCGCCCAACAACGTGTTCCTGCAGATATTCTTACAGAGAACTCCTGGTGAGATTTATTTATTTAACTTACAACTATCATTACAGGTAATCTTAAACCTAATTCGATAGTGTGGCTATCACTCTTATTACTAACACAGGTCCATTAACTATCTACTACTTATAAGTAAGAAACTACGTTTAACAATACTTTTGCGAATTCACTCAAAGTGCACGAAAAAATGTCGATTCGCTCGTGAACCTCGTTCACTACGCGGATCGTTCTGGTGAGAGGGGTTTTAGCCAGGAGATTGGTTCTGGCTACCGGCACGGCTAGCAGTGGTGTGCGCCGCCGCCTCCACACGTATTGATCCGGCACGCACAGTTTCAGCTGTCGCAGCACACCCGGGTTATGAGCTGCACCACGCAATAGTTTTACTACATACGCGGCGAGAACAAATTCCCGGCGCACCCTGAGCTCATTATACCCCACCATACCCAGTACAAACAGTGTAGGGTACATTAACGGGTAGAATGGATATACCCCATATAGTTTAAAATACAAATATCTTGTGAATTTATTTTGGACTCTCTCCAACATTACACTGTATTTTGTTTCATGTGGAGCCCAAATGACTGCACTGTGTTCAAGGTGGCTCCTGACTAGAGCGTCATATAACACCTTGAGTGTGGTAATATTGGTAAACCCCTGTGATTGCCTCAGTACAAAACCTAGGTTTCTGTACGCCTTTTTGCATATCTTTATGATATGTTCCCGAAAAGTGAGGTCTGATGTGAGAATCACCCCGAGATCCCGTACCTGTGAAACACGTTCCATTGGTGCTGCTTCCACTTTGTACTCGTAGCATAGTGGGGTCCGCGCTCGAGTGAACGTTATTACCGAGCATTTGTGCACATTGAAGTAGAGTTTATTCCTCTGGCTCCACTCTACCACTCTGTTTATGTCCTCTTGCAAGCGTTCACAATCCGACTTATCCTTCACCTCAAGCAGCAATTTAAGGTCATCAGCAAATAATAAACACAGACCATGTTTGATGACCTCCGGTAAGTCATTTATCATTATTATGAATTCAAGTGGCCCCAAATTGCTGCCCTGACTTACGCCGGACCTGGTGTAATACGGCTCGGACTCGCAACCTCTGTAGTCAACATATTGCTGTCTGTTTCCCATATAGCTCACGAAGAACTGTAACAGGTGTGGTGAAAAGCCAATATCTGCTAGCTTTCCTAATAACACATCATTGTCGACGGTGTCGAATGCCTTTCTGAAGTCGAAGTACGCAGCGTGTACCTGCATGCCAGCGTCAACTGCCGGCACCACCTGCGCCATGAAGTTGAGTAGATTGGTGGCAGTGCTGCGCTCCGGCCGAAACCCGTGCTGCGCATCCGACAGCTGCGCGCGCACCTGTCTCTGCACGCAGCGCTGAATAGCGGATTCAAACACTTCTGCCGGAGTCGACAGCACAGCCACTGGTCTATAGCCACCGACATCTGGACCCGACTTACCCTTAGGAACCGGAATAACTCGTGTAATTTTCCATCGGGGCGGGAACGTCGCTTGTTCTAAACAGGTATTAAAAATATAATGTAGCGGTTCTGCTAGCACCCTACCACAATCTCTGAACAGAAACGCCGGTATACCGTCAGGGCCAGATGAACGTTTTGGCTTGAGATTAACGAGCGCGTGCTTAACATCCTGAATACTAAGAGTCTCGATATGCACACGCGCACTGGTGGGCTGAGCCTCCGCCGCCGCCGCCCGCGCGTCCAGTCGCGGTGGTTCCTTACTGTACACAGATTCAAAGAAATCCGCGAATTGCCTAGCACATTCATGATCCGTGAGGTATTGCCCATCCTTCATGATACTTTGCCTATTTAGTCTACTTCGCTTAGATCCAATGTACTGCCAGAATGATTTTGGATCTTTTGCGAACTGACTCTGAATTTTACTTTTGTGTACTTTATGTGCAATTTCTATTGCTTTTTTAATGCGAGCTCTATACTTTGCAAACGTATCATAATCGCTATCGAGTTTAGTTTCCTTGAATTTTTTATGAAGTCTGGCTTTAATCTGTATATCTTTGATTATATCTCTAGTGTACCATTCGGGGTATACGTATCGCGAATTTCTATGGTTAAGCTTTTTCTGGTACACATTTATCCAAAATATTATTAATCTTATCATAAAAGACATTCAACACCTCCTCCAAATCATGCTTGTCATACATTGCACCCCAATCCGCGGAAGTAAGCATCGAATACAATAATTGATAATCGGCCTTATAAAAATTCCACCGCGGTCTAATACTGCGTGCGCTGCTACGGCCGTCGTCAACGGTAGGCAAAGGGGTGAGCGCTGGTGGCGCGGCGGTGAGGCGCACGCTCACCGCGAGCGGCGGGTGTTGCGCGTCGACAGGCACGAGTGGCTCGTCGGCCGCTACTACTGACAACTCTTCGCTAAAACCTGTGCTCAGAACCAAATCTAGCTGACGACCTAAACAATTGGGTACGGTGTTACTTTGAGTGAACTCGCAATATGACAAAAAACACTCGTAATAATTACTAATGTTTACCGGACACGAATACAAATTAAAATCTCCAATCACAATTACTTCTCTATACCTATCACATAGTTTTTCTATTAATCTAAGTAAAATCATATAATCATTCTCTGAACTACCTGGTGGGATGTATATTACAGAGCACAAAAACAAAAATCGGTTATTTAAGTGAACCGTTGCACAAACCATTTCAAAAACGCAGGTATCTATCATTACGTCCGTCACATGTACTTGCCTTAGCTCGAATCGGTTTGTGGCCACTAGAAACGCGCCTCCTTGTTTCCGACCATCCGTTCGATCGCAACGAAGTATTTGAAATCCCGGAGGAATAATTTCGGAATCTTCTATAGAACAGTTGCACCCAGATTCGGTAATTGCATATAAGTCTGAATGCAATGATTCTATACCATTTCGGAACTCGTCCAATTTAGTTCGAAGACCCCTTACGTTTTGATAGTATATATCTATATTATTTCCTTGATGCATTTTTGGTTGGGTTCCGAAACCAGATCCACTCACTGAATTCAGCGTGCATAGGCCAGCATTCTGCTTGGTTCAATTTTTCGAAACAGTTTTCAGGCACTCCAACAATAAACGATGCGTAATCTCTCTCTGTTTTGTGATTAATTTTATCTATTTTAATTTGTACATCTGAGCCACAAATTTTTTCCACGTGGTCGGTTATGGCTTCCATAGTTGTTTCTGGATGTAATCGCCAAACATGCAGGTGCTTTTTCCTTTCTGACGCTTGAAGTGCCCTCAACTCTGTATTTGTGCCTACTCTCACGTCTTTATGTTGCCGGTTATGTTTTTTGTTTCGAACTGTAGTCCAGTCCGATTCCTTATCATCCTCCAGTTCTTGATTAGTTGGTACCTCGGCCTCTGAGCTAGTGATCCCCTTAGTCTGTACCGGCACAACAGCCGACTTCGTGACCCCACCTTTGTTTACTTTTTGTGGTTTGATGTCGGTATGAGACGCTTTCTGAGGTTTGTTGCTCTGTCGACGAATAATATCTGCAAAAGTAGCTGTAGAAGGAGGATTGTCACGTATCTCCGTTATTATGTCTCGAGTTTGCCTATCCTGGGTTAGCTGAGCATCAATTTTTCCTTCAAGCACCCTTATTATCCCAATTATTTTGTCCAACTCGGTTTTAGTTTGGGAAAATTGATTTAATAAGAGTGTTATCGTGTTCGCTTGGCTGTCCATGCGAGCTATCATGTCCGATCTGAATTCCCTCAATTCGTCAAGCAGTATAGAATCAGAGTCGCTAATCAGCATGGTGTGGCTTTGTGACTGTTTGGAGATGGAGCGAGTAACATTGGTATCCTTTGTTGGTGATAACAAACAGGGCGACCGTTCCGTTGTGGGGCTCATAAGTTTGGTCGCTCTGACAGGTGTATTCTTATTATCACTCTTCGGTTGTTTACAGAGACAGCTAGGACACTTCCACATAGATTTCTGCTTGATACTCATACTCTTAAACACCGTTTCTCGAACATTAGCACATAACAATTCATACCATTTATGGCAAATAAAGCATTGCAAGCATTCTTTGGCATTAAAATCATTCAAACAACCCGCACAACTTTTTGTTGACATTTTTGTCAGTTCAATTCAAACGGCTTAAGATAATAAAGCGCTTTCAGCGGAGCAACAAGCATGCGACGTCTAGCGGTGCCAAGTAGAATAAAGCGATGGGATTCTTAAAGCACTGAGAAGCGGTGTAGTGCGGCTCGCTTAAAACTTCGCGACCCAAAGGTCGTAAGCGCCGTGGAATATTCGTCACTTACGCGTTTTGTCCAACACTGATTTTGAAATCGAAACAGCACGAAAAGTTTTGTAACGGCTAGTTTTGAGTTGAGTTTTAACAGTTTTATGTTAATAAACTGGGTTTTTTCACTATAAAACTTAGTCGCTGCACTTCCTTGGTGAACATTTACTATTAACACTAAAATAAAGTAGTAAATTACACTTTAGACTAATAATAAACAAATATTCTAAGCGGAGCGAATAGTAACACGTCTAGTAACAAAAGAGAGAGATGAATAATGGAGATTACATAATGGGTGTAAAAAGACCCTTAACGAAGCCGAAAGGCACTTGTTCTCCCTGTCTCGCAATAACAATTTTTTGCATTTGGGTCGAGCAGGTGGAAATAACGATCCCTTTAAGAAAGTAATTTTAATGGTCTGTACTACATTCTTAAATATGCGCAAAACTCTCTGATACATGCTGCAGTTTGTGTCCCTTCTAAAATGTATAAATCATTTAACGTTACGGGTGTACTATGGCGGTCTTCACACACTTTTACGTCGTCCTTCAAAGTCCTCTCTCTCACAGACGGCTTCAAGAGCGTCTTAGTAACACTGTACCAAACGCATGGCTACCGTGTTACAGGTAGACATGATGAATAAACCAAGCTGATATCAGATCCATGATAGATCCATCCCCGCTTCTAAAAGCCTTTCTAATTTTCGTGTTTTCTGAATTGATTTGATTCGAAGTTGGTATGAATACCTTTCTGGAATATGATGGAAGCCAGTACAGGTTACTTTACTGTTGAACTTGTCCACAGAGAAACAACGGCAGATGTTCTTCAAGAGCATAGCGCAGGCGTTCGTGGACTTTAACGAGTTGTATCCTTGCGGACCGCTGCAGCTGGTGGTGGAACATCTTAACTCGAAGAAGACGCTGCCAGTCGATGTAATATTGTTTATATTTATTGTGTGATTAACAATAAATTTCTCTGAGTATACCAAAGAGGAAGGAAAAAAGAGAATTCTCTTTTTTATTTTTTATTATTAAATGTGTAAGTCGCAGAATAATTGAAAAAATAAATTAATACTCCTGTATTTCTGCAAAAAACCTACGTTTTTGGTTAGTTGATTTGGAATAAAGATGATGAGTATGAACACTGATTGGCTGATATTGATATGAATTGTATGCACTGATGGATGTGCTGTTATGTTAATAGTTTCACTCGAATGTTGTTTGGACCAATTTTGGATCAAAACAGATCTTTCTAGAATTCTAGATAGACTAGGTGTTTTGCTAAAATGTTCACACAGACAGCACAAGAAAATAACAATAACAACAAACAACAATTTTCTGATTATCGTGTATAAAATATATCGTTTCTGGAGCCACAATAAGTAATCAAACAAACCACTTAAATAATTTAGTTGATGATCAATACTCGTTCCAGCAAATAACAGTAATAGCTGGCAACATAGCGATGTACCTGGAGTGCCTGGCGCCCGAGGCGCTGGGCCCCGTGAGCGCCTGCGCCGCGCTGGTGGCGCAGCTGGAGGCGCTGCTGCGCGGCGCGGCGCTGCTGCTGCACCAGCTCGACGACGTGCTGCCGCTGCTGCGCGCTGCCACCGCCGCGCTCAAGATCCCCGCCGCGGCGCAGCACAAGGTGAGCGGCCCGACAGATATCCCACTTACTGGTCGCCCGTATTTAGCACAGCCATACAACATAAACATGTGTGAATCTTCTTGATTTTCAACGAAGCGAGCCTATCGAATCCCTTCAACTGGGCAAAGATCCAGATTCAAAGCTGCCGCTGAAAAACTACTGTACACCTTAGCGAGAATAGTAATTAATGATTCTTTTCTATGGAGACGCAGGAATTGTCCACCCTGTTCTTCATCTGTTTAGAGCCACTTGCACCACAACCCCGTAGTAATGTTAAATAAATACGAATATAACACTGTCTGTTCGATTGTCTATTTAACCTTTCCACGCCCTCGAATTCAAACCTCGAAACTCGTCTCATAGGCCAAGTCATGACTTGGTGGACACAAGATTTAATCTCACTAGTACGCTCTCAAAGAATGTATACGATATCTCTGACATCTTTAAACAATTCATAGAAAAACGAACGTTCAAATTCGACTAATACTTCTACTCACTAATGAACTTCATTTACGTGTGGTGTAAGCGATCCCTTATGTTTAAACGTAACACAACTACATAATGGATGGTCTGGGCGGCCAAGACGACGGTGAGGCGAAAAATTAATATTTGCATCAATTCTGGCAAAGCACTGAAATGTAAATTCGTTTCCGTGCTTACCACCTTGATACAAGTATAAATCTTAACTTCACCGTTTCCTTGGTCGCCCAGAGCATCTTGGAGCCGATAACCAAAATCATCAGCTATGGGGTCCAGAACTTCGTGTTGAAGCTGTCTGTCATCTCTGAGCTTTCTGTGGTCTGCACGAGGGTCTTCAGTCGCGACCGGGACAAGCTTCTGGTCTGCCGGGTGCTGGTCTACGAACTAGTGCAAGCTTTAAGGACCAAGACTACGATACCTGATGATAACTTGTTTATACTGATACAGTTTGTGCTACAAGGTGAGTTTTCGAAGCTGTTGGTTTATATTATTGGCATTTTCATATTTGGCATATCGTTCATTTGCGAGAAGAACGACACAAATAAAAAATCTGCAATTATGAGCTAAGTTTTGATACCGGTAATCGCGGCAAATATTATTTAAGCTTGTCGCAAATGAACGTTTATTTACGTGTGATTAGCGATGATGCCCAAACGACCGAATCCTCTGAGTGTTTTCCTCATGACGACACAAAAAATTCTGAACCAACTTCTTACCATTAAAATCCGGAATACCTAAAAGAAAAAAAAAGTAACCGAAAGAAAATATGGTCGTTCAGGTCACGGGTGCCGCCTGGTGCTGCCGCCGCAGCTGGCGGGCGGCGAGCTGGCCAGCACGCACGGCGACGCGCGCGAGGTGGCGGGCGGGGCCGTGGACTGCATGCGCCCGCACCTGCCCGACATGATCGACCTGCTGCACGACCCGCATCTGCTCAACAAGATTAAGGTAGCATCATTATCTCTGCAGCTTTTTCCAGCTGTGTTAGGGCCAGCTTCCAGTCTAACCAGCAGCAGCTGTACTTGACATGGGGCGACTGCCTGTTTGACCTGCACAATCCAGTTTCTGGGACACGATTCGCCCTATCACCAAGATTAAGGTGACAACACATAACATCATTAAAACTGTGATGTGTGTGGCTGGCTAACTCTTCCTGGGTTATCCACGAAGATTTTATTCATGTTTCATGTATCCGTCGGAAATCAGATGAGTTGGCCGGCCACAATATTCCCAACCAGTGCTACTCCTGCAAGCCATAATCAAATCAACAGTGGTGACTAGAAATCCACCGAGGCATTGAAGTGACGTCTCTCGGAGAAATAATTCAACTGTCTTGGATCCCGCAACGACATTACCCAGAGAAGAACAGCGAAGCAGTAAGAAAAATACATAATCTCCATTTTCCTCGTTAACAAGCAGTAGACAGAACTAGAACAATAGGCCACAAAGAGTTTGGCAGAGTTGTACCCACATTTCGCCAGTTTTAAGGGGACGAACCTTTTCCGACAACCGCGCGCAAAACTAGTCTCCGGCGTACTACTGCAGAGAAATTCCTGGTGGAATCAAGATCAAGGTATCTTTAGGTCTGCTCAAAACGCGTCTCAACACCGAGATCTCCGTCTTCCGCTTCCAGTGTGATGACGGTCTAAACAAGTGCCAATCGCACAGTACTTATATTTCCAACGACTTTCAAAATGTGTGACTGACATACATTAACAACCAAAACCATTATCAGTCAGTAGCTTTCTCCCGCCGTTTAATTTAACCTGGCTCCTAAGGGTTGTTATGATGTTAGCCTATGACTTTTCTTAAGAATTAAGCTGACATTTATGCAAAACAAAAAAACAAATTTGACTGGAACTATCCAGAGATTTCATATATCCTGCGAGTTCAAACAAAAAAATGTTATAGAAAAAGACGGTCTCTGGAATATTGTTATACATTTTCGTCTTCGTTAAGATCGTCGGTGTACGTCGTTGGGTCCTACGCTGCGCTTGCCGACACGTGGTGTCTGCCCTTCCGCTCGTTAGCGTGGCTTACTAAGTTATATAGATAGCCAGCCAAGTTAATGGGCCAAGAGCGGATACCGGCTCCTACAACGAAACCAGTTCACTGCCAGTTCAGTTTTGCGTATCATATTCGTCTGAGGAACTCGTAGTGTAAACCAAATTACAAAAAGTCCATATGTACTACATACATACATATTACACTCAAGCTTTTTTCCAATGGGGGTAAGCAGGAACGTCACCTGCTACGGTCCTTCCATAGGTACTAATATAATAAATACGAATGTAATTCTATTTGTCTGTCCGTTACCTCTACACGGCTTAACGGCTGAATGGATTTTGGTGCTTGTAATCCATCACAACGTGAAATACCAGAGCAAACTGTCAAACCATACTAACGAGCTTGCTCATGTCTTCAACAAGGAGGGTAGCCTTCGTCATGTGAGGCTAAAACGAAAAGACATAACAACATGAATACCAGATTCTCCACACCAATGTGTGGAGAATCTGGTATTCTAGTAGTTTCTGATGAAATATTTCATCTCATAGCAGCTCGCTACATAAATACATCAAATCAGATAGAGAAATCGGACAGATGTATGGCTTATTCTCTCTAAGATAGATTGCCATGTAGCAATTAAAAAAAAACATTAACCTTTTCTACATAAAGTCCTTCCGGAGAAAATCTTTAATTTATGGAAACCACAACAAAATCTATTGTGTGTTAAGCAGGCAGACAGAAAGACATTGACAGCAACCTAAATTTATAATAACTATAGAAAAAGATTTTGTTTATGTATACTATGTATGTACTTATAAGTTTTTTTTTGTCAACAGGGTTCCGTCTCAAAATCGATCGTGAACCGCAACCTGATCTGTCTAAACGAAGACACGTTGGGGGCCATAGTGAAGGGCGGTATAGCCCAATATGTAGCCATGGAACTAGCCCTAGAACATAGCCGAGGAAGACAGGACCGGGCGCAGCCGGCCAGGCATATGACCCCATGGATCAGCGCATCACTGCCGGGGTAAATATTATGTCTTTTTTTAACGCTTATTTGTCTCGAGCTACCAATTAATAGGAGTTAGAACCAGACGCATTCTAATCTCAGTGATATGTCCGTTTCTCTAAAACTATGCGACACCCAATAGCAGCACCCTTTGGATTTTCAGCTTAGAGCCGAAAGCTTTAGAACCTAACAGCGCATTTTTATCATCATCATCTGCCTAGCCTTTTCCCAACTTAATTGGGGTCGGCTACCAGTCTTATCCGATGCAGCTGAATAGCAGTTCTTTACATGGAGCGACAGCCTATCTGACCTCCACAACCCAGTTAGTACTGGGTAACAGCGCGCTTTTATATCCCGGGTATAAAGTAAGATGCGCATGATGATGACATGAATGATGTAACTAAGGTTTTGTAAAAATATTTTGATTTAAAAGAGTGTCCATGGAGTTTCTTGCCCGTTCTTCTCCGTAGAGATCTACGCTTTGGTGAAAAAATAAATAAATGATCACCAAAAAAATAAACCTTATTTGTTTGGTGTGCCCATTCCAACGTGCATATGCTAATGGGCAACTACAGTATTTTCACAGTTTTTATGCCTTGTGACTGTAGCTACATTTCATTGTTGTCTTTGTTTCGACAATAAAAAAGTCCCTAAAACTGGCCCACTTCATATAAATGCTTTGATTTTAATGTTGCCTAGTGTAAGCAACACCTGCATGAATCCGCCAAAAATACCTGCTATTTTTTTTTTTAATTCATTGTTGGTGAGATGAGATTGCGACTAGATTAACTTTGTTCCGATTTAGAGCGAGGATCATATGATGAGATATACAGCGAGCTCGACGTCTGAGGCTGATGAGAACAATGTTACTGACACTGTTACACTCGTGTGAATATGCTGGGATTGGTTAATCAATATGTTACAGTCGGTCAAAAGCTTTTTTGACTGGTTCCAGTCAAACTCTTTATTCTGTAGAATCGCGTGTCGCGTGTGTATGTCTGTTAAAAATATTTTGATACGAAATGCATTGATAGTTTTATAATTTCATGTCAGCTTTTATACAGGGTGTAAATGGACCCATGAAGCCGTCAACCAAGCATTATGTACAGTGAGTGATAGCAATTAGCTGACCCACCTTTGCATAAATGGTTAAGATTTTATAGAATACGAATCGATAGAATTTTTATAATTCTTTTATTTGTGTTATTTTACTTACTTAGCTCAAAAAAAGAAAAGAATTATAAAAATTTATCGATTCGCATTCAAAAAATCTGGAACCATTTATACAAAGGTGGGTCAGCTAATTGATGATGATTTGATGTGTTTACAGTGAGTTATCACTCACTGTAAACTAAGTAACTTTACGCAAAAATTATTGCTGGGAAACTATTTTTTTTTGGGGTGAAAAATCACGTTTTACTGTAGGACTCAATGTAACGCACTCAAAACATTGTGCTGATGGATGGATGGAATAGTACGGGGGTCGTAGTAAAAGTCCTACATTCAAAAAATGTACTTATTAAAAAAAAACTTGTTTAAAACCTCCGTAACTAGAAGGTTCCGAAGGTGTGGTCTAGAACAAAAAAATGATCGCAATGACGGGGCGAGCAAGTGCTTTTCGGCATCGTTAAGGACCTTGTTACACCTTTTATGGGTGCATTCGTGAAATAAATAAATTATCTATTGGTTATAATTATCAAAAATAATTATCGAAATAACCCAAAAAAGTAAATCTTATTTGTTTGGTGTGCCCATTGCAACGTGCATAATTATGCTAATGGGCAACTACAGTCCGTTCACAGTTATTATGCCTGTGGGTGGACTGATTTATTTCAAATAGACCACTTACAGGCACTTCTGAATAGTCAAAACAAGAAGCTACAGTAGCTTCTTGTTTTGACTTTTCAGAAGTGCCTGTAAGTGGTCTATTTGAAATAAATGCTTTGAGTTATTTTGTTTATAAGAAAATGTTAGTCACTTTCAATGGTTGTAATCCGTCAAAAATAGTTTAGACTGTGACAAGAACAGCCAATCAAATTATTTGCCATAAGAGTGGACCGCAGATTAAAAAAAATTAAGCCTGTTGTGAAAAATACTTGGGAACCTTTAACCAAGTGAACGTTTCCAAGGTCCCGGGAGGTGTGCGAGTGCGTGACCCGCGTGCGCCTGATCTCGTGGCTGGTGATGGGCGCGCTGTGCAACAGCCGCACGCACCAGCTGCCCGCCTGCCACACGCAGGCCGCGCACATGCACCAGCCCGTGCCGCAGGACGCTACGTGCCATATTACTGACTATATACAGGTAACTATGTGAAACCGTTTACTTTAATTAGGCCATTAAAAGGCTTTTCAATTTCAAACACGGAAGTAAAATTGATTCTAGTTGCCCATTTTCAAAGGTATATCATACGGAAGATATTTTGGTAGAAAAAGACATTTTGTATAAAAATGTGCTGTCGTAAGTCCGTTATTATAGATTTGAAAACTGATCTTTACTTTAGCAATATGTGCTTTACATTTCTGAACAAATTCAAAGAAGCTAATAGCACAATTTGAATTTGTCGTTCATATTGTTATGTGGTTAAAAATAATTTTGATTTATCTTTTACAAAACTTATAATCAGTAGCTACCAGTGTTCATTATCAGTATCCGTTATGTTTACACAATAGTAGCACAAGTCTTGGGAAGATTTCCATTACCGAAAGTATTTTTGGGAGCACTAGGCAGTGTCGTTGAAAATTTGACTTTCGTAGTGGATGATTTTGTCCTGAGACGAGTGACAGTCGCTCGCAAAAGGTTTCCTATCTCTACGGCTTTCATCAGTATTGACTAATGCATTTCGGTAACTTTTGTCAATCCAAAAAAAAACATTTTTGTCATTCTTAATCATCGTTAACACTGATGCCAATATCACTTTGTCTAGAACTTCTGACCAGTCTTACCAAGGGGTATTGTATTTCCTAGTACTAACCGAGTTGTGGAGTTCAGATGGGCAGTAGCTCCATGTAAAATACTGGTAATCAGCTGCATCCGGTTAGACTGGAAGCCGACCCCAACATAGTTGGGAAAAGTCTAGGCAGATGACGTAGTCCTATTTATGTCTATTGTCCACAGACAATAATGTCATCATACGTGGAACAAACAAAGCCTGCCGCCCTGCGCATGTCCGCGTTACTGCACGCCTTCGTGCTGTGCCAGCTGTGGACCCTGTACCTGGAGCAGCTGGCGGCTTCCTCGCCGCCCTGCAGTGAGCCACACAACACCACCACATGCATCCTGCTGGACTTCTGGTGCAAGCTGGTGCCCAGCATACTGCAGGTCACCGTGCAGTCCAAAGTGGTGAGTGCTACCATACACTTAGAACGGTGTAACGAACGAACTAATCTTAGATTTAAAAAGGCTAACAATTTAGGACCGTATCAGAAAGTATTGTGGACTCAATCAGAGGATTCGCAAAAGGTAATAATGATGCCTCTAGATGACTCATAACTTCATTAAACACACTCGAAAGACAAATGCCGTTCACAATTTTTGCTATAATTTTATCACGAAGTTATAAACTAAAAGTATCGTACCTTTCAGCTGGCAGAGACGGTGAACCTTCACTTTCTGAGTTTACTGGAGTCCTTGTTGGAGTGTAACTCTACCGTGCTTAACAAGTTACTGCCTCTGTGGACTCCTATACTGCACTCACCGCTATTCAATGTAAGTACTGATTTTTATAATTGTGTAGCTTTTTTCGTCTTTAGGTACTTGTATGTAACGTTTCAGTAATGTTGACGTTGTAACATTACAGTGTACGAGGAGTCATGAATAAATAAAGGAGAATGCCATAAAGCAGGCTCTAGATGCGTCTTTCCCATTTTTAGGCGAAATCTTCGTTACTATTATAATTTCACATTTATTTATTTTAGTCTGAAGCAAACGGGGGTTTAGAAGATAATAAAAAAAATAAAACTAGTGTATTGTTTTGAAGCTAAGCATCCGCCATCTTTAGCTATTTTTTTTTGCCACAGTCGCCAAGCCACAGTAAACCAGTTTATCATACATAAGTTGCATTTTAAATGGGATAACAAAAATATTACAGAGATGAAACATAAAAATGTAATAATTGTTTCACAAAGCATCGGTAACAGATTATTGCAAGAATTTCTTTTACGAAACTGGCAAAGCGATCAGAAGTAAAATATCTACACTGTTCTTGATCTATCTACACGCTTACTAAACCTCGATAAACCATTACAATTAGGGTAGACTTACTAATGTGAAAATGACGTTTTGATTGTGCTCCTGATCGCATATGTCTATAGATTGTCGTTATGCTGGTAATCTTATGTCAATGTCAATGTCAATGTCATAAATGTATTTGTTATAATTTGAATGTTTTGTGTCAGACATTTGAAACTTTAAATATCTTTGTGTAAGCAAGTCCGATTTATAAAAATTGCCATCGAATATATTAATGACTAGCTGTTGCCGGTGACCTTCGTTCGCGTGAAATTATTATAAAAATATTGCTTCCCTTTTTAAATCGGATTTTGTTAACAATTTCAAGGGTTTTAATTTGTTGAACGGAATCTTATAACATTAGCTATTTGCTAGTAAAAGTCTCGTCAAAATCGGTCTAGCCCTTTCGGAGATTAGCCAGAACAAACAGACTGACAGGCAATAATAAAAAAAAAATTGTTCTTATTATTAGTGCCGTATGTCGGATATGTCAGGATTTATTCCGTAAGGCTCGTACATCATGTGGGCAGACGATGGGTTTCGTGCTATGAAAACACTTTGGGTGCGATACACTGCTTCTAGCAAAACTAACGAATTACTTGAGATTACAACTTAACACAATAACTCGGGGCACAATGATTCGGGTACAGTTCCAAGACGTCTCAACTCCACCGCGATCAGACATTGACTGTCGCCCTCCTTCGAATTGAACATCAGGGCTCTGTAGAAGCACTCTGTGTTGTAGGTAGACTGGTAAATAGGTCGCGTGATGTCACCACTGCACACAGGTGCGCTTTCCAATTCATTTTATATCCGTACTAACCACCGGATCCCCGATCTGACACGAATATGTGTTCATATGCGTTCAGTAAAAAGCTTTTTTGATATTACAAACAGACATATAGATTTTTCATTCACAAGAGCCGGATTAAATTTACTATATTTTGCCGATGGTACAGTGGAGACACAAGAACAGCCGATTTCTCATGCAAAATTGGGCATTTTCCTTTAGCTGATTCGGTTAGTTGCTTTGTAAAATTATGAAGACGTGCTTGAGTTTGAAACGTTGACTATAAGAAGTGAGTGCTATGTATTCGCTCTAGTCGTTTTACTTTTAAAAGATTGCTCGTCATCATTTCACAGGGAAAATTATTTATAAAGTGTACCTTCTCGGAGTAAGAAGTTTCTGGCCCGCAGATGCCCCGGCACGTGGCGCAGCGCCTGGGCGTGTGCCGCGGGCTGGCGCCGTGCGCGGGCGCACGCGGCGACGCGCACAGCGCGGCCGGCGCCGCCGCACAGCGCCGCCTGCACCGCCTGCTCGCCAAGATGGCGCAGCTCGAGCTGCAGCCGCACTCCTTCTACTTCATATAGTGTGACTCGCCTGCTACCATACCTACCTTATAACAATGTGACTATTCATAAAATACAGTAATACAGTAGTCAAGTAGTATATTATACACATCTGTGGGTATCACATCACATTACAGACATTTTATACATAGTGAGATTAAAAACATTACAAAAATGTCAGCATTTTTCATACCAACAAAGAAAGCAACAAGTAGCGACAAGCCGGTGCTCGGGTGTCAGAATTCAGAACTAAAATCGTATGAACGTGCACACGTGACTTCATGGCTGGCAGTACCGTTTTGTAGAGAGCTAGGTAAGCCGAAGATTATCGAGTTACGACAGGGGCAGAAAAAGAATGAGTGAGAAGGCGTCCAGTCAGTGTTAATAAAGTCTGCCTATAATTTTTTTTAGCCTCAAACAGTAAGAGTAACTTTGACTCCCTAAACTGCTGTACAAATAATGATTCTACATACAATTTAAACTTTCCAATCAGTAAAATACTTTGAAGATACGAAACACTATACACAATTCTCTTCCTACCTGAAAATCCCAACTTTAATGATGCTGATTTATTGTCACTAACAGGAACATATTTTCACAGAAACCAACGCATCATTCACAACCACAGACTCGTCATCATCAGCAGCCTCTACATAATGCAGTCTTCATTCGTCATCACATATCGAGTCCCGTTTGCTGATCGCTGTACATTATGTACGTACTCTAATGTATTAATATCAAATCTACTAAACAACATCTGAACATGAAGCATCATCATCTTCGTCTAGCACACGTTTTATTTGCTCTTAAAATAAGTACTTGTATAAAATGCTGCAACTAGATTTTAATCGAGTAGAAGTCGTTTGATGATAATGAAAATCATCAGCACAATAGGGAATATCTGTATGGCTTAATGTCAGGCTTGTTTTATTAGAACGAAGCCAACAATGTTATAATCCAATTGCTGATGCTGTATTCAGTCTAATACCTCGATTAAAAGCGTGTTATGATTTAGTTTTGTATAAAATTGTATTCCAGCTTTGTGTGCTAATCGATTCTATGTTAAGGTACTTTAAGCTTAATAGAACTTCCAATATTATTGTTTACTACTACTAAATGATTGATGTCAGTGATTTTTTGAGGGGTCAAATTAATTATAAGCTAACCTGCTGATAGTTCTTGCCTGTTATTGAGTTACAAGTTAAGGTAAATGAAACGAGATAGATGCGCGGTTTGTGTATGCAGGACTAGAGCTTTTTAATATTTTAGCCATTTCACACCTTTGCCGTCTAAAATGAACTGAACGATTTCGAAACAGCAATCGAAGTCGTAAAACGCAATGTTAAATCAATGCAGTCGCAAAATTGCAGAATGTTGAAAGTAGCTTGTCTTCTTTCGAGCATATGTGTACGTGGTAGAGCCGCGCTGTGGCGCCATCGGCCTACAGCTGTCGGGCTGGCTCGACCGGGGAAGTACCACGCTCGCACTGAACACCGGCGCACGGTGAGTGACGAGGACCGGCAGCCCGACCTCCCCCCGCACCCTGGGGAGGGAGTAGCCTGCCCAAAGGACTGGACCTATGAGCTGGATGGATCTCTGCCATATTATAGCGTTTTTGTCGTACATATTTGCTGTAAAATATCTGCCCAAATACGCAATATAAAGGCTTGAGACCCTGCATGCAGGACCTAGGTCGTTCTTTTAGTAGGCTGCTTAAGTCTAACCCCGCACTGCGAAAAAATCACTAGACAACATTTTGAGCGCAATTCTCGATTCTAAATAATTCGTGTAGACATCTATTAGGTAGTAATAATATTCAGAGGTTACAAATAATATATAAAAAGTTCCCAACATTTTTCGCAGTGCGTGGTATAAGTCCTGTCATAGAAGTGGCCCTTATATGTGTTTAGCCTTATAAGCCCACTCTATGGCTTCATTAAACGCACCCATTACAAGCACCGCAAGTGCCAATGTTTTATTTCGAATGGGATTTCTTTGTTACGGATAACATTTTAAACCACTACGAAGAGTTTGTAATGCCATGCGCATGTTTAGGCATGCTTTGCGTGCCATGTTTTTATATGCCACGCTGATAACACTTAATTATATGCATACTTACGTAATGTGTTTGCTTAAGCTTTATTGCACAAAAATTAAAAGTATGTCGGATGGTCATGATTTATTCCGTTAGGCTCGTACATCATGTGGGCAGAAGATGGGTTTCGTGCAATGAAAACACACTGGGTGCGATACACTATTTCTATTAAACTAACAAATTACTTGAAATTCAATCTTAACACAATAACACAGGGCACAATGAATCGGGTACAGTGCCGGGACGTCTCAACTTCGCTGCGATCAGACATTGAATGTGGTCCTCCCCTCGAGCTGTAAAAATCACGTTTCTGTAGAAGAAGCACGCTGTGGTGTGGGTAGACTTGTAAGTAGGTCGCGTGACCACTAACGTATTTGTGACTCATTTTATGTCCGTACCAAAAGACCGGATCCGACAAGTATATCTTTAAATTACAAATTGCTATAGCTTATGTAAAACGCGAGCTTAACCTAGAAATTCGTTTTCGCACATATATCGTGATTTATTTTAGCACGGTGCAGGAATAAATTCTCCAAGCGATGATGATGTTTAGTTAAACAATACAGTTCGTAAGATACCAATCCTACAAGTATAATTTACTTAAGGAATAGAATAGATTTACTTAAGGATAGTCTTGCGGCTTTCAATGTCAATACTTCAATTAGATAATAAATAGGAATAAGTTTTTCTTTGAACATTAAGATATTTTTTAAATTTTTATAACCTTATACCAAGTATAAGGTTCAAACAAAATACCAGGAACTTCCAAATTTTCAACTTTTATTGATTACAGTACAGTACTCATGAAAATTAACAACTTCCGCTATTTCCGCTTTATTCCGCTAAATTACAAATTCAGCTGTGCCATACAAAAGTACAATAAATGCCTTCAAGATCGAAATGCAAGTGATGATGCTGGTTTTTTCCCATATTTCATGGTTCATCCCAAATTAAGTTGGTTAATATTCATAAGTACCGTGACCTACAAAAGTTTGTCTGGGGTCATATTTAGAAGTGTTGAAGCTGTTATTTTTCTGTTGCGAATCAAAAAAGGGATGGTACTATTCGTCCTGTATGTCTATCTCTGTTGCACGTAATTAAATAACGCCGGGTATTTTGTTTAAACCTTATTATAATCGGATAAGGGGTGTGTAGATGCTGGTACCACAATGTATGTATAAGATAAAACCGGTGTAATTCCGAGTTAGGTTAGGTTAGGTTAAATACTTAATAAGTAGGTACTTAACTAGAATAAGATTAAAATTAAATTAGAAATCAAATGTTACAATCTACAGTTAACACCTGCCTCATAGAGTATGGTCGCCTCTGATCCCAATGTTACAATAACAAAGTGTGGATATAGTTAGTTCCATTACAGAAAAATAGAGGAACTTTTCCACAAATCATGTAAGCTCATTGATCCTAGTTACCATACAATTAGTAATTGGAATAACTTAGAACCTAAAAAGGGTCATTGAAGTTTCAAGATAGCAAAAGTTTTTAAAATGATGAGCACATCGCACAATATTTAAACGCTGATGATAGGAATTCGGAACTCAAAAAGCGTAAAAATCAAACAACACTCAATCTATACAAAATATTCTTACCTCAAAGGACTATTCCTGCTGCCAATCAGCGCTGCTGAGTTGTGGCATGCAAAACCAAAGATATTGTGTACAAGTCAGAAACTATGATATTGTAAATCAAAATCCCAGTTAGTTTTATGTCATACTAGCTTTTGCCCGCGGCTTTGCTCGCGTTAATTTAGAATTTGACAATAAATTCGGGTTGTCACAATACTGATTTTTCTATAATAATATAATTCAATCATGATTCGAAAGACACGTGGCGCCATCTATAATCATAAGAATGTTATTGTTGTTTTCCTCGGGAACTGCACTTATTTTCGGGATGAAGGTACTTATGTCCGTTTCTGTACATTTGACAATGTATATACGAAATTTCGAAATGATCGGTTCAGTGGTTTAGGCGTGAAGTAACAAACAAATTTACTTTCGCATTTATAATATTAATTAGGAAGTTAGGATAAGTATATGAAGACAAATAAATAATTATAATTAGTTTATAAGGTCTGTACATAACTTCAGAAATATGAGGCAACGGATCCAATAGTAGGTAGGCTTAAGTTGTAAATAATATTAAATATAAACGGTATTTAAGAAGTCAGTTAAATAAAATACACTCTTTTGCAAAAAAAACGGGCACCTTACAGTCATTGGCTTTTCTATAGATAATATTAATAGCTTAGATGACTAGAAATTTCTTATTATTAATGAGATTCTAGTTTGTAACACTTATATCCTGGAATCGGTGTTTTAGTCAATGTAAACAGAGAGCCGTGTTAAAATGGAGATTTTTATGGGTATATTGAAATTAAGAATACGAGTAATACAGAGTTTCCTCCGTGCCTCGGAAAGCACGTTAAGCCGTTGGTCCCGGCTGTCATTTGTAGATCTTTGACAGTCGTTAGGCAGTCAGTGGCCCAAAAAGTCTGACAACCAGTCTTACCAAGGGGTATCGTATTACCCAGTACTAGCTGGGTTGTGGAGGTCAGATAGGCAGTCGCTCCATGTAAAATACTGGTATTCAGCTGCATCCGGTTAGACTGGAAGCCGACCCCAACATAGTTGGGAAAAGGCTATGCAGATGATGATTGAAATTAAGAATACGAGTTTTTTTATGGTATTTTAATAAAAAAAGACGTTAAAAAATAAAAATTAATAACGAGTATGACCTCCTCCCCTTGCAGCGATTACGGCATGTAATCGTCTTGGCATGCTTCCCACCAGGCTTTTGATGGTGTCCTGTGGAATGTGTTCCCACTCAGCCGAGATCACACGTTTAAGCTCCGTGATGTTTTGTGGAGGTGGTTGGACAGATCGTAATCGCCTTTTTAGGAGGTCCTAGACGTGCTCAATGGGATTAAGGTCGGGCCTCTGCGCTGGCCAATCCAAACGACAATCCTCTTGCATATCTACGCCTCCAGAACGGTGGGCTCGAGCATTAACGTACATGTAAATGGCATCTTCACCAATCACATTCAGTGCAAGTTCTGCATGTTGACAAAAGATTTCTATTATGTACCTTTAGTGAGCCATTTTCAATGAATACTATCTCGGTACGATAGCTGGAAGTTTCGCCCGCCCAAAACATGACGGACCCTTCACCATAAGGGGTGATTTCTTCAAAACAAACGTCGGCATAACCCTCGCCGACGTCGATCCTCACCATGCAGAAAAATTCGAGCCTCATCGGAGAAGAGTACGCTGCTCCAGTTACCTAGTGTTCAAGATAGGCAATTTCTAGCGAACCTCAATCGAGCAATCCGGACGACTGCGTATATAAGCCGCTTAAAGCCTGCTCCTCACAGTCCATAGGCTAACTTGTGCTCATCGTACCTCTTCAAGGTTTCTTTTGAGGTCTATGTAACTGTATTTGCGGTTCTTCAGCGCCTGAGTCACTAAAAAGCAGTCGTCTCATAGTTGTGTGCAACGTTTTCTTCCAGAACCTTGCCTTCTCTGAACGGAACTTGTCTCTTGGGATCGAGTCCAGGTTCTTTGGACGGTTTAACGACTCACGTTTAACCGCTGTGAGACGTAACATTGGCTACACCCCTCTTCCAGCAGCGCTATAATTTTACTAGCTCTTGCTTTTTCTAAGATATCTGTTTTAAGCCACAATAAGGCAGGATTATGCGACAAACAAAAATTATAAAAACAAAAAGTCACAAACTGAAAAAGCGATTATAATTTAAAAAACGATAGTATAATAATATACTTATACCATTTAAAAAACAAAAGTTTTGAATAAACTTTTTTCATACCCAGACTGTTTATTAAGTGCCAGTTACATAGTTTGGCGTTTGGCTATTAAAACTCTAGAACGAAATTATTACCAACAATGTTGAAAAATCAAAACCTCCCGTTTTTTTTGCAAAAGAGTTTAGTTGTGAAAAAAAAGGGATTTATATAAGAATTTCCTCGCTAACGGTAAAGGCACTGCCATAGGATAAAATTATTTAAGTAACTATAAATTACCTTAAATTTTAATGAATACCTAGTCGATTAATAATAAGTGTTAGGTTAGGCTAGAATACTTTAAGGACAATCCAACATTAATTGTAATTTGTAAATATTAAGAATCTCGACTCGACGATATGCTCATAGTGTTAGGTTCACGCCGGTAATACCTATTACCGAGACATATTGCAGGGCAAGCTTTTCAACTAAATAACGCAACTGACAAAAATTACTAAACCAGAAGCGATTGCTATAAAAAAAACCAAGAAAGTCAAGTTATCTTCAGAAACCCTTCGTGAACTCCCAACTCACTTACATTTGTATCGTGAAAACTGATTTGAATCCAAGCTTAAGTCCAAAAATGTTACATAGGACGTGCCATGACTTACGCATGCCTGAGTGTAGGTACTCTACACGAACATTTTTCCATCTTAATCTCCTAAGTCCCTTCATTATAAGATGTATGGTCCCTTGGAGCTGTAAAAAATCAATCAAAAAAGATATAAGGGGTTTTCTGCCATTTACGCGGAATAATTTGACACTCGCCAGAAGATAAAAATCAATGGAGTACTCCCGTTTACAAGCTTACCAATAACTAATGGAAACAATCAGAAAGACACGTGGCGCCATCTATTATTATAAGAACGTTATTGTTGTTTTCCTCGGAAACTGTACTATTTTTCGGGAGGAAAGGTGGGTTATGTCCGTTTCTTCACCTGACAACGTATATGCAAAATTTTAGGATGATCGGTTCAGTGATTTAGGCGTGAAAAGGTAACAAACTTACTTTCGCATTTATAATATTAGTTAGGATAGAATTTTTTGCGTTTACAAACATACAGTTGCAGTTGGAGAATTGACTGTGACGTTTATGTAGATGTGTAGTGTAGCTATATACGTCTTCTATACTCCCTTAAACTTGGGAAGATTTATAAAACACCTACTTAGACCTGCTGTCTTGTATGGATCAGAACTTTGGGCCACAAAAAAAATAAATGAAAGGCAATTGCATATGGTTGAGATGAGAATGCTAATGCGGTGGGTTGTGTAACTGTGTGAATGATGATGATGTATATCGATGTATGAGAGAACATTTTTTTAACTGATAATGTATGTTTGTTCGTGGGATAAAATATGTAATCAATAATCTCGACTGCGGAACCCTTCACTGTGCGGGTTCCGACACGCACTCTGCCGGTTTTTTTATTATCAAATAAGTAAAAATCAGCTAATACACACGCGACGTCAGGTCAGTTTATCCAATCCACTTCGAACATAGGTATTTTCAAGTTGATCGCAGCCTGGTGTTCCGCCTTCCGCGTCTGCACAAAAACATGGGCTCTAGAAACACAAAAGAAAAATAATGCAATTTCCAACCCCGGTCTGCTGTTGTAGCAGGAGCTGTTCGTAGAACCATCGAGCTTCGCTAATAATATGCTTATTGAGTCGAAAAGCTAGCACCAGCAATTTTGTTTAGAAGATAAAAATTAAGGACTATAAGAGTATTATGTATGATGATACATGAAACAACAAAAAAATGTACCAAGATAGTGTAGAGGTTTTTTTAAACATACAGATATAAGTTAAGGACTATGAGTGTCGAAAGGGCCAAAGATTTACATAGCTGTAGATAGGTGAAAAAGCATCCAAACATTCCATAAGTGACGATAGATACGATTTTAAGCCTCAGTGAGCGAGAATATACTATTCTAAGTAGTAGGAGTAGTTAGTAAGTCAACCATATAGAAAACTGACCATCTTTTGACGGAGTTAGGCAATATGCAACTTCAATTTTGCTAAAGAGTCAGAGGCCCATGGGCGGTACAAAAACTGACACCAGGTTAGGCACTAACCACACGATAAAGAAAAGATCTTGCTAAAGCTAATCAAAATATGCAAAAAGAAAAACTAAAAAATTGCAATAGCAGTAATTAGTCATACTATTACGCATAAATTAGATAATTCATAAATATGTATAAGTGTTGTAAATGTCTATTAAGTGAGTCAGAGCAATGAAAACCGTATTAGCAGTAAGTGAAATGAACACGGCTTCTGTACAGAGGTTAGTCCGTGATAGGATAAATGAAGAAAAGAAAATTATAAAAAAAACTATAAAATACAAAAATCCCGAAAAAATACGTTAGATGTTTATGCACCGCTTATTGAACGATAATTATGAAGACAAAAACCAAGTGTTTTCTGACTTATTTTCAGTTTTTCGCTTATATCTCTTGAACTAAGCACAGTTTGTGTTAGCCATAGCCCAATATTATCTCCGTTAATGTTGCGCTATTGGCTAACACATTTATTTTTCTTTCATTATTCTCCGTTTATCGCTTATAGCTCTTGAACTGAGCACAGTTTGTGTTGGACATAACCCAATATTGTCTCCGTTAATGTTGGGCTGACATTACCGAAAACGGCAATGGGCGACTTGCCTCATAACCATCTTAGGTACAGAATTCGAGTTTTCATTTAATATCTAAATAAATTCGCGGATAAAATTTAACAAGTAATTTATTGCAGTATTTAAATGATTTAAAACATAACAATGGAAAGTTTTTATTATATTTTTAACACATTTTAGTCTAACTTGCTACGCGCCTACAGCATAGCTCTGTGCCACGACTGCGAAGCCTCCACACTTCTTCTGCTCGATTTTGAAACAGCTGTCCCGAGTGCTCGATAACTTTCTTATTAAATTAGTTGAAAACTAATTTTATCTGTCAGTCTGAACGATTGAGATTGTGGAGACCTGCTCATATATTAATAATACTTGTCCGCCAATCTAATGGATTAGCTTTGTTTCTAATAAAAAACTAGCTTCTCCTTGACACCTTCCCCTCACAGGTTATACTCGTTTCGGGTAGTATAAACAAATAAGTTATTCGAACTTATTTGGAGTAAAACGTGCGTCGTCGGCCGCGTGATCGCTTCACATACAATACTCTCGCCTGGAGTTGCGGCCAAACACAAGTCTATTTAGTATTAAAAACATAAAAATAAGTTGTACATTTCGAAAAACGTGACCTAAGTATGCAGAGAATAATTAAGTTAGTTATCGCGGCTTTTGTTCATATTATGTCGTGATAGACTAAGTAGAGTTTGAGTTAGAGAGGTATTTCTAGTTGTACTTAGATATTATATTATAGAAGAGACCGAGCGACTTAAAATCGTCGTGATAAGCAACAAATGTGCCAAAATATTTATAATGTAACATAAAATAGAAATAAGAATTACAAAATAATGTTTTTTCTTGAAAACCGAGTAACAAATTAACATTAATACGACTGAGCCTTCTATTAATTAAATTCTTTTTATAACTTAAAAACGATCGTTCTACATTTACTTCAATGGGCACTATTTGAATGTAGGTGTTTTTTTTGCGGAGAGCATTTTTGCATTTTTCCAGATAAATACACTTCAAATTAAGAAAAAAGTCATAATATGCAAAGGGACATGCAGATATGCATTTACATATCATCCGGTGTTTAATTATTAGTGTTGTCAAGTTGTATAATAAACATGTAAACGTTGGAGCGTTGACCGCATGAAACTGTTTTAAATTAATATGAAGTGAAAACACGCAAAATGTACAAATAGTCTGCGTTTAAGTCTAACATTAAATATGATCAATCAAAATGTTATAAATACCCGTGACATGTAAATAACAACTGTGTACATGCCCTCGGGTCAAAGAAATAGTTAAATGTAGTGCGCATGTCAATTTGTTTGTAAATAGTTAAGCGTTTATAGAACAGCTGTCCAGATACCGCACAAATAATACTAGTCATAGTAAATAATACACTTAAGTAGCGTTTAAATTAAAATAAGTATTTTAGTATTTATGATCTGGAATCTGTTTCAGTGGCATTTGATATAATAACATAAATGTTCCAGCAATAATGCGCACGCCACGTTGTATTGACGTACTTATTAAAGCGTGTAAAGAACAGATTTTCGAATGCCGCACAAATAATACTAGTCATAGTAAATAACACTTACGTAGCGTTTAAATTAAAATAGGTAGTTTAGGATTTATGATCTGGAATCTGTATCAGTGATATATTTTTAAGCATTTGGTAAAATAATAAATGTTCCTGCAATAAACTTTGTTTGTACAAAGTACTACAGGCAAAGACACTCTCAAAACTTTATGCAAATAACAATTGGTACTTACATAAATATTTAAAATAAAGTGAAATTACTTCTGGTAGGTACTCTGCATGCCTTCTATTTTTAAAACACCGGACTGTGGGCAAAAAAAAAACATGTCGAAAACTTAGATAACAAAGTGATTGGCCTTTTATTGACAATCCCATAAAAGCATACTGTTTTTTTTTAAAGGTTGCCTCACACTAGGAATTTCTCCTGTATCGTGGGTGCATTTACAAACATTTCAACTCACATACACAAACAGCCAGACCCATATTGAAATCTCTATTCCTCTCTCTCTTCTCTTTGTTAAAATCTTTATCTCCATGTGATAACAAGTTTTTACGTGAATTACTCCACAGTGTAAACGCACTGTAATTGCAATACGCCGCGATACACGATGCCATTCTCAATCGTGTAGGCGCTACACCAGCTAACGAACACTTTGCACGGGCGCGAATATAAAGCCAGACACGGAACGACAAAACAAATATAAAAAAGAAGAGATTAATATAACTTAACCAAATTCATATACAGATAAATTGAGATAATTGCTGATGTTACTCGTCTAAAAATTACGAATTTGAAGTGTTCATTCTATTAATTTGATTTTCATTTCTTTTATTGTGTATTATTTTGTACGGGGCATATTTATGCCCCGTACAAAATAATACACACACACACAAAATTCGCCAAAAACCCTTTTCGAGGTTGAATTGAACTTAGCTGTCTTAGAATTAAATAGCTGTCATCTCATAAGTCGGATCACTGTTGAGTGGCTTTTAGCATTGATTCAAAACGCCAAAACATCAAAACACCGTCTTTGCGTTTGATTTGAACTTAACAGTTTTAGAGCGAAATCTATAACATATCTCTTAACACTGTTGAAATATTAGTTCTTTGAAGGAATGGTCGTACAAATGTACTGTCTAAATTGGTCCAAAACACTATTTTTGCGCTTGTGTTGAACTTAGCTGTCGTAAAATATACTGAAAGGCAATCACCGTTGTAATATTAGTAGTGGGCTGAAAAGGGTCTTTCAAATATTTCACATAAAATGCGCCTAAACACTATAAAACAGCCGGCGCCGTTGCAACACATAGAATTAAATTATGTAGGTGTATAAGGAGGAAACTAAAGCAGTCCTTACTTGTAAAATTAGAAATAAGATAACCGTGCTAAGTAATCCGTAAATATTGCACGTAATAATTTCATTGGAGATCGGTTGTATTTATTAAAAAAAGTAATTAAATATCTAGTCTAGATCTAGTCATGGGTTAGGCTAAATTATTCCAAATCATCAGACCACTTCAAAACAAAAAATGAAATAACGACATGCTACAACTGCTACAGAGTAATCAACCACCGTCGGGCAGCAGCCCACCAGACAGGTCACCCGTCTAGTCGAACTCATGCTTAAAAAATACATACTAACATATTTCAGAAGAACAATTTACGAAAAGTCTGAATAAAATTGACGTACTGGTGTAAAGAAAAATAAGTCACATGAATATGTTTTATCTTTCATCATTTAATTTAAAAGATTAGGTCGTAATAAATTAAATGAAAAAAGGAAAAAAAAAAAAAAAATAACAAAACATAAAAATAAATAAAAAAGTCCATGTTTATGCACCACTTATTACGTAATAATTTACTTAATGAAGGTAAAAACAAACAAACATTAATTTGATGAAAAGTATTTCGCTGTTTTGAGTAAATGATAAATATTACAAAGTTAAAATTTAAATGCTATACCAAAAGAAACATAACTTGCACTCGCAGGCAACATAAGTGGTGCTCGATTCTTTTTAAGTATCCTAAATGTAATGCAAATTGAAATGAGTAAAACTCATTGCAGTATTAAAGTGATTTAAAACATAACAGTATTTTTCTCAACGCGTTTATGTCTTTTGTGCTACGAACGCAAATTCTCCATATTTTCGTGCAGATTTTGAAATCGCTTTTCCTTGCTCAATCATGAATGACCATCACACTAGTCCTTGAATCTATAGACCGACCACGTTAGGTCCGCCTTGTCCCATCAAAGGTACATTAAGCGTTCACAAAGTTCTAACAATATCCCGTAGGTTATTTGCTTTGAAATAACCATAATCCACGTAGGTATTACGATACTAATTGAATCAATACGTGATCAACCTTCAGAATATTCCATTTAAATTGAACCTTCGCGAGGACTCATTAAAGCGGTCGGTCTATAATGGTAAATAATAGAGCAACTCCCGATCTACTTTGCGCCGTGGAAAACTTTGAAGGCAGGTATACTCACTTCTGGTAGCATAAACAATGATACGTTGTTAAATCTTAATTAGTCAAAATAGTAAGTTGTACATTTTGAAGTCAAGTGTGTCACTTCATAATTAGGATACCTATTAAGCACGGCATTTGCACATATTCAGCCATGGAGGACTAAGAAGAGTTATATATTAGAACGGTATTACTAGGTGTACTTAGGTTATTATTAGTCTTACTCACGATGTCCTGTCTATTAGCACGCTCCATTGCGTTAGTTGATATCCACAATTAGATATGCTACAGAGGAAATCTGGCTATTGCGTCTGGCTAAATCATTTAGCCCAAAATTCTGCAACCTCGTTTAGTGACGCAGGCTTCATTTATATAAAATTGAGCAATTTTTAAAATTAAGTTTAGGTTCAGCACTTCCCGTACAAGCCCGCGACACTATTCGCAAGCTACTGCAACTCCTGTAAGCCAGAATCGACAGTGGCGACCACAAAAGCGCTGAGACAATGAAGCTGGACGAAGTGCCGGAGAACTTCCTGTACCTCAAAATGACATAAGACAAATACAGACAGTCCCCCAAAACGCGCCCTTCACCACTTCTTAGTGTTTTAGCTGGAGAGATGAAAGGAACTCGTAGATGCTAGATTAGGAGTTTAGGTCTCACATGTACACACATGTGATCGCGGTCACCAAAATTATGACTATAGTTACTACAACATAACATGTCTGTGAAAATTACAACAAACACTTATCATAGTAAATTATATAGGTAAATAGCATTTTAATTAAAATAAATAATGATTCAGATTCACTGATTTTTTAACGAAATAATTATGACATAATAACAACCTTTAATAATGTTCACCGAATTAAAGCCCCTTAAATCTTTTTGCAAATAGCAATACAAATATTCAAGAAAAAGTTACATTCGGGTGCTCTGTCTACCAATTTCAGGCAGCATTTAAAATATCGAACTACAGTCTAACTTTAGATTCTAAAGTTAATAACCTATTATTGGCACTTTCACTAAATTCATTTTCAATTTAAACGTGGATTATATAAGACGCTATTCAATTATTGAACACCTGGAGCTGTATCAGAACATAGATACCAATTTATAATAAGTTAAACTATGCATGTACATTAAGATGAAACTATTATAGGCAATGATACTGACGAAATTTGGGATAAGAAAACCGTGCTAAGTTATCTGTAAATATTGCACGTGATGATATAATATCTACTCTAGTTCTAGTTATAATTTATCGACTTCAAGTCTTGGATGACTAACGTCGTCGTCTCCGTGCTCCGGAGGGCATGTTAAGCCGTCGAATAAGTAATTGTAAATAACATGACTGAAAATTCAAAATTAATCTTGTACGATTGGGTTACCCTAAAATTAATTAAAATCATTCTTAAAGCTTAAAATAAGCTACCTACCTACTATTGAGCAAACCCATGAAGAAGCTGAAACACAGAATGATGATAACGAAATTAGGTATTCGGTTTGTAAAAAGATACAGCAGGTGGCATTATTATACATTTTATCAGATTATTCATAACAGACACTGGGAAGTCCCATTCGAAACAAAACGTTGAGTTTGGGGTTTAGATACTCCTTTTATGGAATGCTATACAATCTCTCATGCTCGCTAAGGGTGTTACAAAAACTACACAAGTGCATCAATTTGCGGCATAAATACAGTGATGCATACCTGACTGCGAGTCGATCGTATCCTAATATAAGCCGTGCTTTGGAGGACACGCTAAGCTGTCGGTCCTGACCTTCGCGCTGACACCCTCGACTGACGTCACGGGCAGTCACATGCTCGCAACTATCCACAAACTCCTGTACTATCTCACACACTGGCCTAGCATGCCAGTCAGGGGAATGTCGCCAGGACATACTGACAAGTGTATATATGTATAATAGTTCGAAATTCCTCCTCATTTGACAAGTGTGGAGTAGCTCAAGTTGGACATTTATATACCATTAGAACTTACTTCAACTTACTTTTACTTTAGGTTAGTTTTTTCTCTTTAGATTCTATCGTCTACAGTTTACAGTCACATCCAGTTTTGGTGTTTGCTGGTTTACAAGTAGTAGTAGTAATAACACTTGTAAAACATTTTTCCTACCATTTGGCATTTGGCTCCAAATTTTCTGTTTGATCGAATAACCATCGAGTAATATTTTTTTCTGAATCACTGGCCCATTAAAGTCTTAGAAATACGTACGTTCTCGTTTTAATTTAAGTTAGTAGTTGTAGGAACTTCAGATATATGTTGATAATAAATTTGATTATCTGATGATATTGGAAGTAATATAAAATAATGTAAGTTATGTTAAATTGTATATTGCGTTAAGACGCGAATATGGCACGAATGAGCTAAATGTGTGTATTTAGGTACGACCCAACTACAAGTGGTCTAGTATGTAAGGATAGATTTAATCTACATGTAAGATAGTATTAGGTCTTCCATATATACTAATACATCAGGCAACGGTGGGCGTGTTGTCATATCCTCAACGACTACTTCAATCGACTAACAGCAATGATGTGCTTCACATATTTTGTTTACGTGTTTGGGCCCTAAGGGTCGGCGACATGGGCACGCTCGACCACGGCTTGTGTCTTTTGAGTGGCAGTCACAAATGTGACCAGTGAAGTGACATTGGATATAAATAATCATCCCTGCGTACGACTGAGTGTCATAGAAAAATGAACAGTCCTTCCGTGTGTACTTACTGTCCATTAATTTGAACAGTTATTCCGTGTGGGAGACTGTACTGTCCTCGAAAATTAATAATCATGAACAACAATCTGTCTTCTCCAAGATCCAAATGACAGAGCTGTCCGCATGACCACATATTGTTGGGATTTAGAGCTGTTGATGGACGCTCGGATCTCAAGTGCGTAAGCGGCTTCACCATACAGACTCAGACAATGGCCTTCCTTCCATCTTGCGCCGCGCCTCACACCCGCGCAACAGTCCTTAGCCCGCCCGCATCAGTGAGCGAAGTTCGCATAGCTGAATTTTGGTCCAAATGTTTATTTGAAGTTTTTACAATCGATGCGCTAAGGAGAAGAAGATTCGAGGTGTTTGAGTTGTCGACACAAGAAAAAGAACAGTCATGTACTATACATCCAGTGGCTATTAAAGAGGTTTGACGTACGTGCCACGGAAGCCTGTATGTTCCTAAATAATAAGTTGTACATTACAAGACAAAGATAAAGTACGCCATATAATATAAACTTAGTATTTCTATGGTACCTGTATATAATTATGTCTATGCCATTTCTAGTCTAGAATATGAACGTATATTGAATAATCTGTTGATTTAACTATACTGTGATTTGCTGTTTATTTATGAAGTCATTGTAATGGTATTTGTATAAATATCAATAAGCCATTTAAAACTAAAAGTATAATATAGATTATAAAGTAAACCATAACGACTACAGCTTGCATGTGCTCGTCGATGAATCTTACGAAGTATAAAATAATTATGTAAATTCGTTTTAATGTATTTAATTGAACTAGTATAATGAAATTCTAGTGTTACAAGCATCTTAAAGTAAGTCTAGGAAATAAATATTTCGGTAATTATAATAAAACCATCAAATACTCATACGTCTCTTATCTCAATTTTAAGTTAGATATAATTATTGTAATAATTCTAACATAATGTAGTCTGTGTGTTACTAATAATAAAATAACGTGTTGTGTAACTGCAATTTAAATAAATTTGGTGTTGTACGTATGCTGTTGTTTATTTTGTGAAATCCCAAATTATCCTAAAATCAAACGAGTAATAAGCAATGATGGCGCTCACACAAAGTGGGTCTTAACTTTTTCTAACTTAGATAAAGTTGGCACAGCCAGAAGGCGTCGTGGCAGACCTCGTAGAAAATGGCGGGACGAGCTGGACAAAACCAACAAAACTCAAGACTTAGATAATTCCTATATTGTTTACGTTAAAAAAGTCTAAAGTTGAACCTATAAAGGTTTTATGAGAAACTGTCGGAGACTTACCGTACTTCCCATTAAAAACAGAATGGTGAGTATCTACAGTGGAGCAGTAGCGAAGGGTCAGTTTCTGTAAGAGGTAAGCCGGAGTACATATCTTTACTGTATAGAATATTATTGGCTATTGAATACTGACTGTGCCCCTTTTCAAAGGGAAGCCGGTAGGAATCGGTTTATATGGAACCTTCGCCACTACAGTGGAGGTGTACTTATATACAGGGTGTATGTAAGGGACAGCCCACCGCAGACTGATGGGGTGAATTCAGTATATCATACTAAGATGATCGGAAACTTATTTTATATTTCAGGAACGTTATGGGAATCCGATAAATTTGATTTGTTTTATTTCCTCATACGCAATGTATTGTTACCGTGGTACAAAACTCACGTAGTGAACGGCAAGCGCGACGACGAGTTCGATGAACTCTGTAGCTAGGTAGCAGCTGATTTCACGCGTCGTTCGTTACAGTATTTCAACATCCATCCATTGTTGGTTTTATTTTTTATTTTAGCCGTATCATTTACATAAATGGAGTGCTGCGTACAGATAATGGAATTATACATTGAAATAAAGGAATAGTAACTAAAAGAATTAAACTTTTCCTGAAAAAATATCCGGTGGAATATGATTCAAAATGAGGAGCTGAATGCACCCTGTCTGTTTGCGGAGGGCTGTCCCTCACAACCTGTACAGTACACCCACATTTCCCAGTTGTGGTAAGTGCCAAGTAATAAAGAGCGAGCCTTCGGCCAGGTGCGAATCCAGACTCGGGGCTCCTACTGAAATAATAGGCTATATAAAAATATTTTTAACGCTCATTCATGTGAATTTGCACTCAACAGCAAAACTAAATTTGTTTTTCATAGTACGTTAATGAAATACAATGTTACTGCAGAAGTTTTACAAAAAAAATCCCATATCTCCAAAAAATAAAATCAAATCGAAAGTACTTTCAACGAACATTGGTTTGAATAATCAAACCAATGTTCGTTGAAAGTTATTTTTACGTTCTACAAACCCATTATTTTTTCAGAATTTTCCTCTTGTTACTTAAATATCTCATCAACCATTGACTTAAGAAAAAAACTGTCACCTCGATATCGTTTTAAAAGCTATCGATAGATACCCCACACAATTATACATGTTCGTAGATAAATTTTTTTCAGCACTCAGTTACATGTCCATGGCCAACCCTGATTTTTATTTTTTCATAATTTCACATCATATTTGTGTGGCAGTATATAGAAAGTACCTACTCTCCAAATGTCAATTGTGTCGCGCCAACAGTCTCGGAGTAAAATGGCTGTGACGTACGGGTGGACAGACGGACGGGACGAATCTACAAGGGTTCCGTTTTTGCCACTTGGCAACGGAATCGTAAAAAGCCAAGTCATTCACGTATTACATCACGAAACGGTTTATCATTAATTACACAGAAATGTCATAGAAACCATTTGTCGCCTATCAAAGATTATACAATACTTTTAATTGATCTGCCCACGCAAGTACACTGCTCTCAATAAGTTACCTCTGACCCAACGCTTTTGTTTCCAAACTGATCGAAAGTGAGATGACTTGATAAAAGACGAATGATTTCGACATTACAATAAGGTATAATTCGATTGAGAAGATCAGAATTTAATTACATGTGGGTGGTAAGTATATCAGTTGTGGAAGTTATGGGAGTAATCGTAATACTTGCAATTAATAAGTACTCACTTATTATGTAACTTAAACGGTGAACGCATTTTTGAGGATCCAAATGATTACATACAGGGTGTAAACGGATGCCTGTCATAATATTGCCTTATTTGACTATAATATTTAGGTCCATCCGGATCCGGATTACAACTATGTTTCAAATTATTTTAATGTCAAACATGTTGTTCAGCGTCTAAGTTAAAGAAGGTTATGATTAAAGTACAAAAGTGGGCAAATTGCCCACTGGTGCAATAATAAAACGCTTGGCCATATCGTGGAAGACCAAGGTGACGATGCCGAAACGGGGCCTGGCCACAGGATACAGAATTGTGTGGAACAGAGCGAGGTAGGCCGCTACACTCCAGCGGAACAATACATGGTAAATATTTTGTCATTCATCGAAAATAGAAAACCACGTAACAGAACAATTAAGTTCTACGATGAGAATTTGGACACTTGACACAAGTACGTAAAGGTAAGTGTTTCATAAAAGTTCAAATGTAATTACAGATAGAAAGGGCGGTGACACTGCAGCACCCGGAGAACAGTCACAAGACATCGAAACTGTTGACAAAGCACGCAACAGGTATTATAAGTGGGAGTGATATGAAGATTCGAATGACGTTATTGCGACGCACGCTATTTCAAAAAAAATTTAGAGTGGTACGCCAGTTCGAAAACACATAAAGTCGAAAACCGCTATATCGAATGCTACAAGAATCTTTGGTGCTTTCATTTAAACACCGAAAGATTCACAGCCACTCACACACGTATCGCCTTATTGACAAACGCCCTGTACGTAATCATTCGAGAAATTAACTAGAACATTTTTTAATCGCGCCAAATAAGTAGGTAGGTACATCGGTTCCCAATCTAAGTGGATGCAGCTAACTTATAGAGTAAAAGCCTATCTGAGCTTCATAAACTGGACACGATACCCTTAGTAAGACATCCGGGCTCCACATCACTGATGACGATGAACGGGCTGTTCTGTGAGAACCAAAAAGAAAGAACCTTGTTGAGCAACAAATTGTTACTGAAATGATCACCCTAAAGCCTAGACTCCACAGACTAGACTGAATCAATCATGTCAGCACAAAACAAGACGGTAGTAACAACGAAATGCAACTACGCCGTGGGAATCAAAGTTTCTCATCACTCCAAAACACCGATCGAAAGTTAGGCAAAATATCCATAATTTATCTCGAAACAAGACCTTTTTCTGACAGAACTAAAAGTTTTTCACTTCCTTGACTCTATTGCTTTGGTTTAAAGCTTAGTTTTGTTTGGTTTCATTTTTATTTTGCTTTCGAAAGTGTATGGTTCAGTTGGTGGGTATAACAATCGGCAATTTCATGATGTAAGCTATTGGACATTACTCGATCAGTTTATAAAGAAGGTTTGTTACGATAGCAGTATATTAATTAGAAGATGTATGAATGAATGCTGTGGATTGGGGGCGTTACAGTGTCAATGGTCAGAAGTTCAGAACTATTATATTGTGAATGGGAGATTAAGAAATATAGGTTGAAGACTTACTCATGATTGTGTCCATTGAATATCAATTGATTTTCTTTTATTCATTTTAATCATTTTTTTTTTAAATTAAAAATTATGTTTCTTCACCAAAAGAGAGACTGATGTCGGTGTCGGTTTCCAGTCTAACCGGATGTAGTTGAATACCAGCAGTTAACATGGACCTCCACAACCTAGTGAGTACTGGGTAATACGGTTCCCCTTGGTTAGTCTGGTTGTGAGGCTTTTGGGCCACTGAATACCTGTAACGACTGTCAATGGACAAATGGACCAACGTGCATTCTGAGGCACAATGGAAACTGTATGTAATGGGTGGTTATCCATCAACATGGCAAGCGCCGCTTAACGTTGAATATCAATCCGTGCATGAGAGAGTAGAAGGAAATTATGAAGATGTTGTTACCTATTTGTCTCTGTTTTCTTTTTGCTCTTTCGCGGATGTATATAGATAAAGAGATCATGATTTTAAACAGGATTCGAATTTGTCTTGGCCAGGATGCCGACTTGCCATTTATCAGTAAGGGCGCGGTCCCATTATGTCGTGACGACAGGTTATCGTGTTGTTTAAAGCGTCGTGGCTTGTGTATTTAAGTGGAGGTGATTACATGTAGGACGACACCATTAATTGTCGTCCCCTACTTTTGTCAACTAAAAAACCAACGATAAATTAATCGTTACGACATAATAGGAATGCGCCCTTTATACTCATTCCCTGATCTGTTTTATAGTTATCTAAATTTAAGGAACCAGCAATTTCCCATTAGCAGCTCGTAGTCTGGATTTGTGCTCGGTTGATGGCAATAGGCTCGCCCCCTATTAAACTAAAATAAAACTGGAGAAATGTGGGTGTATAATGTATAAAGGTACACTTCTGCCTGACCCTTCAGTGAAAACAGACATGATGTTATGTTATGTCATTCAATTTCACACCTTATTGTCTAACAATAATTCTAATTACACATCGCCCACCGACCCAAATGAGTGAAATTGGGTGTGGTCATGAGTTCACGACAGAACCTCTTCAACGCAACGTTAGTTAGGCGCATTGTGCGCGTTACCCAACCGTGTTGCGAATTATATCAAACGCTATTGTTGAACCAAGAAATAACGCCTAGTTAAAAGTTTTGGCATGTCATGTGGGGATTGCGGCAAGCTTGCAGTAGGTAATGTTGGTTGATTAGTTAAAGCCGTCAGTTAAATGGACTGAGTAGAGGTTAGTCTGCTGGTATTATTTAAGTGGCGCGTAGTGATCCTGAAAACGGGCAATTTTTAGCGAAACCTCTTCAATTATCATGCGAAAAGAACGATACCTGTATCTTTTCCGTTCTTTTATCTATAGAGTGGCGCATCAGTTAGGTGTCCTGGAAGAAAGAACAATTTTTTTTGTAGTTGATTTATTATCAGCCTATACATACAGGGTGTAAACGGATCCTTCAACCAAGCGTTATGTAGATCAAACTAAGCAAATGTACGCAAAAATAATTGCTGGGAAACGACTTTATTTTTTGGGCTGTAAATTCACGTTTTATGGTAGGACTCAATGTAACGCACTCAAAACATTGTGCTGATGGATGGATTGAATAGCACGGGGATCGTGAAGGTGCTTAAAATACAATTTTACATTAAAAACTTGTGAAAAAGTTGGAACTTGGACCCCCAATATCTTCGTAACTAGAAGGTTCCTAGGTATGGCCTAGAACAAAAAAGTGATCGCAGTGACGGGGAGGAGAAGTGCCTTTCGGCTTTGTGTTAAGGGTCTTGTTACACCCCTTAGATACCAATTGAAAAATAAACGACGGAAAAATTAAAAGTTAGGTTATCCACATGATTCGGCACAGGTAGGCGGCAATATCAAAATGTGCCGAGCTGACTAAATATGATTCAGCGATGGTACATGCCGAACGGTGTTTTCCGATCGGCAAGAGTAGAATGAAAGCCGAATATTTGAAGTTGTAGCTTCAGATCAGCTTTATTGTTTAGCATTTACCGTCAAATCTAAAGTAACGACCCTAACAAATGCAAAGCACCTCTATGCAACATAACTATTGCGAAGAATCATCCATTTTAATATTACAATTGAAATTAATCGATCTAAAACTGACATAATGACTGTCTGATGATTGGTTCATTACAAAGCAGTCAGTTAAACTGATCACCTTTGACGCTCGACACACATTGATCCAGATCAGTCGGTTGCGACATACTAACACATTGTAATCTGATATAACTATAAGTACTATGTTACTTGCACAATGGTCCACTTTAAGGACTAAGTGCGGAAACCAAAACTCTTGACATAGAAGTACTATGTTATTGTGAACCTAATATATGCGTTTAGGTAAACCTATGGCCCTTTGAAGGATAAAATAGAGGGAATCATTGGAGTTATACTTGGGAAATGTGGGTGTACTATTAGGTACACCTCTGCCTAACCCTTCGGGGATTACAGGCGTGATGTTATGTTATGTTAGTTGGCATTAAGGAGCTTGAGTTAGTAAGCTGAAATTATATAAATTATGATTGGCTTACGCTTTTTGGTAACATACGTCGATCAAATAAATTTTTCACTTCTCCATTCGCTCCAACTTTACTTTTTCTAGACCCTCAGGTCGTTTGAGCATGATGAATCCTTCAGTGAAAACTGCGACTCGTAAGCGTAGCATAGAACTGTATGTTTGGTGGAGCTACAATCTTCGCAGGGCGGATGGCAAGATGACAGGAGTTGTATGAGCGAGGGCACTATTCCAGGTTTACAGCATGTGGTTTGATAGTACTGCGTCCAGCAGAAAACTGCTCTAGGCTGATGATGATGAGTCACCAACACCATAAAGCCTGCCTGTAAACCTGTAAAAGGTACAACAGGTCAAACAGGTACAGACAAATTTTGGACACGGGTACTGACAGATACTTACCGCTGATAGTCCGCAGCCGGTACGCAATTTGTTCGCATCGTTTTGGCTAATCTTTAACCCATCAAACTGCACTTAAGAAAGCATGTCACAAAAGTGGGCTCATGACAATTAAAGATAGTCTAAGAAATTAAGAGTAAGCAAGCTTGGAGCAAAATGCTTATTTTTTCGGTTCTCTTAAAGTTTGACCTGTTATTAGACAATTGCATGCTGATATTATATGATTATACTTTCTTCTTTAGTTACGCGATTATTAGATTTCATGGTTATTTAATAAGTCTGGTATTTTGATCAATTATTACTTGTTGGTAATCGTCGCGACAAGTCAATTACAATTCGTCACAAATTATTCAATTTAATTATTCATTCACCATCGTGTTGTGCTTAGTACAGTACTTAGATCAAGTTAGGTATGTAAATAACATAACATCACGCCTGTAATCCCCGGACGTTCAGACAGAGTACAGCCATATCTCATCAGTTATGTTTAAATAATTTAATAAGGTACGAGCCTAACTGAGCACAATTGTAGACTCCGGATAGCTACTGTTAATTGCTTTATGAAAAAACTCAATTACACTTTGTCGGACCCGGGAATCGAACCCAGGACCTCATGCACAACAATAGCGTTTGCGACCACTAGATCAACGAGGCAGACGAGGTAAACAATAACAATGCAATAGTTAGGTAGATCTCAGGGACTAATTAATACAAAGACTGTCGCATACTTTAATCATGTTATAACACTAGATACCTAATTATTATCAACTGTCAATTATGTAAACGAGCATATTCCGCACAACAAAACCGGTGCTCTCACGCCAAAATCGCAACGAACATACACACAAAAATATAATGAATTTATTCAGATTATCTCGAGCGGGGGGTAAAAAGCGCTAAACCATCTTCCCGCAAGATGGAGTCGTTGCGTCACGATGCCATAATGACGATCATTACGCGGGATCCGTGTCAACGACGATGAGTTTTCGTGTGTAGTCACGGGACTTGGCTATCGATATTATCGTCTTAGCCATTTTTCCACGTTGTAAAAAATACAGTTGGTCAAGGCTGTCATTCGTAGATGATTGACACCATTCACTCTTCAGTAATAAGCATAGCATATCATAATCAGCCTATAATGTTCCCACTGCTGGGACACACGGCCTCCTCTCTGTGAGAGGGATCCACCACGCGGGCTCAGTGCGGGTGAGTAGATGTCACATGTCTTCGAATTTTTGGTTCTAGGACAGCAGGTTTCGTCACGATGTTTTCTTCACCGTTTTGAGAGTGGTGTTGATGAAATAAATTACTCAAAGTGCGCCTGCCTGGCTTCGAACCCACGACTGTTCGTAAGTCAGGGCCGCTACCACTGGGCCAACGCTGCTCTCTTTTGTTCTCTCTTCGGTAATGATCTGTCTCAATAGAACGGGTTTCGGGGCATTTACACACAGAAATAACTTTGCCAGTGCAATTCTATGAGGTTCTTCAGAACATACCTCTCCATCGTAATTTCTAAGCTGCAACTGCCAGACAACACTAAACATAACAACATCACGTCTGTTTTCCTGAAGGCTTAGGTAGAGGTGTGCTATGATGTACATCCACATTTCACAAATTGTGACAACAATTTTCATAGGTTTATTAATCGATAATTGCAGCGTCGTCGCCCTACAACACTAGCTCAACGTTCCCACATCTGAGCGCGCACAAACAACAACGAACACTTTTTGCGCACAAGAAACCGGAGCGTATTCTTAACTTATTATCATTTACATAGATCAGTGCACGCGAATACATTTCTATAATAATATGCTTCTTAACATAGTTATGTTATATGATATTATATTTAATACAGTCGGAAGTTGGACTAGGAAGTGTTTACGTGAGAAGATTTTCGAGTCTAGTCTTGATAAAGTGACAATTGCTTAATGGTTTAAATTAGCTGAAGAGGTCAGGAGTTCTAGATCCACTGTCTGTCTATAACAATAATTGTACAGTTGTCAAAAATGAGAGCAATGTCAAATATTTACCTACCTACTTAGATAATATTTTCTTATTTACACGCACACTCTGTAAGAGGGGATCAGGTCTAATGCAACACGCGGGCCCAGTGTGCCCGGATGGGTGTCAAATGTCTTGATTCTAGGACAACCCATTCAAATTTCATGTACCGCAATGTTTGTATCTACCGTTGAGAGCAATGGTGATGAACCAGTTTCGATTTTACTATTTTGCCATCGACAAGCAAAAAAGATAAAAGACTTATTATTCTTTTAATTACTTTCGTCGGGGTCACCAATGTGGTGATAGGTATGGCCAGCTATACCAACAACTACACGGGTTTCGAACCCCGTACAGTAAAGCTACTAAATCCAGAAGTAAAACAGAACATAACGTTGACATTAATCTGACTGCTCAGAAATCTATGTTCTTAACAAAAAGGTCTAACACTCATGAGCGGAGCTTTCCCGCTCTTAAATGTAAGGCGGTGGTCTAAGTTCACGCCACAAATACATATAAATTTACATTTTTAAATAGTTCTTAAAAAAAACATAGGAAAGAAAAAAATTAAAAATATAAAAAGACTTATTATTATTATATACCAACAAAGATAAATGATCGAAGAAACTTATACAAAGGTAGCTGCTAAAAGATGAATCTTATGACCCCTGTCTATGATGGAATCAACAACTAATGTATGTCATCATCATCATCATCATTTCAGCCAAAAGACGTCCACTGCTGGACATAGGCCTCCCCCAAGTGTCGCCACATTGACCGGTCCCGTGCGTCTCGCATCCAGCGGATCCCTGCAACCTTTACAAGGTCATCGGTCCACCTAGTGGGAGGCCTTCCAACGCAGCGTCTTCCGGTTCGCGGTCGCCACTCCAGAACTTTTCGGCCCCATCGGCCATCCGTTCTGCGAGCAATGTGCCCTGCCCACTGCCACTTAAGCTTAATGTATGTGTTGTGTACTGAACATTAAAGAGTTACTGACTTATGCATTAGGGATGCTACTCATCTGTGCGCGCCGGCACATTCTAATTGGCATTCTATTTAACAAAAAAGCCGAACCGAAGCGTTCACTACGTGACTACACATATTCGTCTTTCATTCGGCTCGGCAAACTTCCATCGCTGAATCATGTTTGGATCGTTCGGCACAAGCAGTTAGGTTTTCGACGACAGGTTTAATATCTACATTTATACCAGTAGAACCTCGGTAATTTGGCCCCTGCTGTCTAATCCGGCACCTTTTTTAATCCGACATGCCTATAAAACTACAATATAACACATTTATTACGGAAAATCTTCGTCAAATGTACTCATCACTTTTTTAACGCCTCGCAAAACGTCGGTTTACTGTATATTCGACTAACACTTTGCAGCTTCGCATTCGATTTCGTCCACAAAAAATGTGATAGCTCGGCTAACAGGCATGATATAAATATAATTTATAGCCTATAGCACCCACAAATAATGTAGCTTTCTGCCTGTGAAAGAATTTTTAGAATTTGATTATTAGTTCCCGAGATTATATATATACATACAAACTTACAAACTTTTACCTTTTTATAATAATAGTATAGATTTTACAACCGTCTATAACAAATCAAGCCGATCCGAACATGCTTGTACCACCCTTTAAAGTTGATTCAAGGAAACGTACGCTTATAGTAAAATCAACAAACACTTCCACGCAAGTCTTCCCGGTGAATACTCAATGAAGATAAATGATTACCGCTACTTTCTAGCTGACGTTGCAGCATGATTGAATATCCACAAGCATGCTAGTTAGGGTCGGGTCAAAGGGCGCGATTGCTGACAAGCGGAGCGGGCGCGGGCGTGAGGAAGCTATGGTGAAGTGATTGGTAGTTAAGTGAAATTGTTTAGGCGGGAAACTGAATAGTGGTCTGTGTTACTATCAATGGATGATCAAGTACCTAGACGCTAAACATAGTTCTTTGTGACTTTAGTTTTCGAAAACTTCATTTTTTTTGCTTTTTAGGTCGCGGTCAAATTGAGAGCTATAAACTACCTCTTTTTTTTTTTTTTTTTGAGCTAGTGTTATTGTATTGTTATCCGATCATCCTGAATTTTTGCAAAAACGTTGTCAGGTGTACAGAAATAGACATCCCTATGTCCGTTTCTGTACACCTGACAACGTATAAAGAGTACTTTTCCCGAGGAAAACAACAATAACATTCTTATGATAAAAGATGACGCCACGTGTCTTTCGAATCATGATTGAATTATATTATTACAAGTAGAGTACAACCCGAATTGATTGTCAAATTCTAAATTAACGCGAGCGAAGCCGCGGACAAAAGCGAGTCAGGAATAAGTCAGTCATGACTGTTTCGTTGGCCTAGTGGTTACAATCGCGACAGCTGAGCATGAGGTCCTAGGTTCGATTCCCAGATCCGGCAAATTGTTCTCGGTTTGTTCCATCAGGAATTTCTCAGTCCCATTCCAGAGCTTGAATTTGTGTCCTGTTGGGTATTGGCTCGCTCCCTATTTATGGAGTTTGAAACATAACTGGCGAAATGTAGGCGAACTATATGTCACTATATCTCAACCCTTCGGGGACGTACAGGTGTGATGGTGTTATGTAACTAGCAGTTATTAACGGTTTACGAGTTTTTATTGCATTTTCATTTACGATATTAGAGTGAAAGGGCAACAAAGGAGCTAAGTAGTGGTTGGTTATTCTGTCTTCTCCGTTAATAAGTCTCATAAATTGTTGTTCTGATCTAAATTGTCAAGTCCTGAGTTTGATTCCATATCAAGAAACAAATCGATAATGTTTTGATATTAATTTTACAAGAAGTGGAGAGTCTGTCTAGTGGCTAGACTATCTAGTATCAATTAGACCAAGTTGTGTCTTCTCTGAATTCTAATCTAAATCGTTCTGACATTCATCATCAATCGGTACATACTTGGAGTCGAATCGAGCAGCTTTTACTATTAATATTCAATAGGTAGTTACATAATCTTTTGTTTTGACATTACATTACATACCGGTATCGGCCTACTTTTATAAGCATCATCATTAAAAGTCTGTCAATTTATATCAATCTGTCAAGTGCTTGGAGATCATTAATTTTTATGGATGTGTAGGCTGGTGGAATACTTAATATCGATTATGACAGTTCTAGAGTTCTAGAGTAAAACAACATTCATGTGCAAAGCAACTTTAGGAGAAACATCTTATCTTGTGAGATATCGATATCTTAACTCAGATCAGTGTATCACACAATGCTTTTAGCAGTGAATAATCAATACGGTCAAAACATTAGCCCTGATCCGTAATTTTTAGGCGTTATAACTGCCCCGTTGGTCTCGTCACAAGCGTGACTGCTGAGCGTGGGGCCCAGGGTTCGAATCTCGGGTCGGGAAAAAAGTGTTATTGGATTTTTCCATTAAAATATCTCAATAGCCCGAAGTTTTGTAGTTGGCGGTGTGATACCCTCGTGCCTCGGAAAGCACGTTAAGCCGTAAGTCCTGCGCCTGATCTCTCTCCGGTGACCGGTCGTGTCGGATTACCGTCCATCGGACTATGAGAGTAAAGGAACAGAGAGTGCAGAGCCTGCGTAAAAATTTGTGCGGTATAATATCTCCCGCGCCGATGGATAATCTCCGCTGAGATTAGCCACCGTGTCCGAAAACGGTCACGAGCACTATTATACATTTTTAGGTTTATCTTTTTTTCAACTTATAAAATGACGATAAAACAAAATATTGCTGCTTAACACACATACTTTTTCCCATGGAAGTAGACGGAATCCACAGAACGCCACCAGCTACGATCCTTACGTACTCCTTTTGCCTCGTCCACGTTCATACATCTGGTCGTACAAGACAGAAAACGAAAAAGATTTTGCAAACACCGAATTCTGTGAGACTTGCGATAGCCGATTCTATGATACACAATCAAGCCAGCAAAATACAAAATTACGTAGAAAAACAAGCTTTCTACCATCAGAAATCTACACCATATCGGGAGAATTTTCCAAAATGGCTCCGTACGAAACGGATGCGACATTACACAGTGATATTGTTTTAGAATCTCACGTCGCATCGCTTGCGCAACGCCGCCTACCGGGTGATCGGGGAACTGATACCGACAGGACTCGGTCGTCTCTAAATTAATGATGACTACTGTAATTTGATGGAAAGAGAAATCTAGATGATGATGGTTAGATGTTTCGGTAAGTTATATCATGGTTACATTATATTTTAATTAGACAAGTAGTTAGTTTTTTGTACAGCATACGAGAGGTAAATACTAAATAGCTAATAGTTGACTCACCTTAGGACAAGCCTAAATCCAGCGATAGTCCCACTTAAAGTAACAAGGAAGATTTATGCAATTAGCAACTTCTTTTAATGTAATGACTTTGTGGACCACTAAATCCTTGCATAAGCATGAAAAAGCCAATAAATAATTGGCTCCGATGTTTCTCACTGAGTTATTGAAAAGATTTTTCGGAATTACTCTCATCACTGGATTCGTATGGAAGGTTGTTCAAAAAAATAATTTCTCCAAAAAAAAAATTGTTTAAAATTTCTCTATTCGCGCTACCTCATTTTGGACAATATGTCTACAAGTTTAGAACCGACAAGATTCCGACTGCAATCTACGAGTACAAGCGGCTCAATAAGATGGCACACGCCAGAACAACGTTTTTTCTTCGTTTCGTCCGTGTCACCATAGCAACAGTATTTCAAGGTAGATATTTCCTTTTCCCATTAAAATCTTAGCGTTAAAACTATTATTAAGATTCCACAGTTTTTCTGACACCCGACCGCAGCTTGCGTAGAACATTTTATTTTCATCTTTCCACTAATTTGCGACACCGCTGCGATTTGTCAACGACAATTAATTTTAATAAACGCCTTTTGGAAATCTTAAATAGTGGAATTTGTGTATTTATAATCATTGCACAAGTTCTCATTTGAAAGGCAAATTTGACTGAAGCAAAAGATGTGTAACGTTGTAAAAAGGCTCATGGCCCAACGGTTGGCTTCATGTGACATCCACCAAACTGTGCCCGCGTGGTGGACAACGGCCCACGAGAGAACAGAGAGGAGGCCTGTGGCCCACCTTGGGAACATAATTGGCTGCTGAGCTGAATGCTCATGGCGTCACAGTATTGGGGTCGCAGTCGCTGTGGAGTATTGATGCATTGGTCAAGTGACCCTGGGTAGGATGCCAAAATAGCTTTATTGGACACGTGCTCTTGCGCATAGCAATTGTGTCCATGGATACTACTTTGGGCACATTCCAAATATTGTGAAGCTAAGGTAGGATATTGGTGGGATACATTTAATTTAACATAACCTCACGCCTGTAATCCCCGAAGGGTTAGGCAGAGGTGTACATAATAGTCCATCCACATTTCGCCAATTATGTTTAAGTCCCATGTAATAGGTAGCGAGCCTATTGCCATCAACCGGGCACTAATCCAGAGTCCGTAGCTGCTACTGAGAAATTCCGAACCGAGAATCGAACGCAGGACCTCATGGTCAGCACTTCAGCAGTAGCGCTTGCGAGCACTGGACCAACGAGGCAGTCACAGTAATATACAGAGCCTATTAATGTAAGCAGCAAGTCTTAATGCAAAATGTAAGCTGACTACTTACAATAAAAATGTAAGGTGCACTTTTGTTACTATTTCAAAGTTACAGTATAATAGATAGTCATTTATTTCCATTACTCCAATAAAGGACACTTTTGAACGTCTAACTAAAAAAATAGGATGTAGAATTAATTTCCACATTCTCGAATCTAACGAGATCATCGTCCGCGTAAAATTATTATAAAAATATTACTTGATTGAAATTTTGTTTTACAATTTCAAAGGTTTGTTTTATGCACGGAACTCTGATTAACTAAGGATTAATTAAGAAGGATAACCTTTTATTCCTTGTGGCATCAGCTATCTGCCAGTAAAAGTCCGCCTAAATCGCTCGCGCCGTTTAGGAGATTATCCAGAACAAACAGACAGACAGACGGACAGGTAGACAAAAAAAAAGATTTTTTTATGAGTACTGTATGTACTTTGATAATTATTATTATGCATTCAGTAACAAGCTGTTATTTTGAAATTACAAACAGACACTTAAATTTATTTTTTTTATAGACAACAAAGAAACGGACAATGTATTTTGTGACATTTTTGAAATAAATAATATGAATTTCCAAACCATTTTAGAAAAACTCGACTACAACAGTCACGACTAACCCGAAGGACAGACAAATAACGACAATTTTAATACAATTCCAGTAATAACAGTTATTTATAACGTTTCGTAGTCAACCCGTTGACATTGGAGGGTTGGTTAATACACCGCAAATTAAAAGGATTTAATCAAGTTTTCGTTATAGTTGCGTTAAAAACGTTTAGGTTCATTTTTGTTGGAATGTTAATGTACTTAAGTTATTTTTGCAGGCTCGGGCGGTGTCTACTGAGGAGGGCTAGTAGATTAGTGTCAGAATAACGCAAAATCAAAAAATCAAAATCAAAATATTTTATTTCACATAGGCCTCGATGGGCACTTATAAAACGTCGACAAAAAGGTGCACGGTTCGGGTTGGTCGTTTCCTATGGAGAAGAACCGGCAAGAAACTCCATGGTTACTCTTTTCAAATCATTTGGTGTTACAGTATTATGGATACAGCATTTGTACTTAAGTATGGGGGGACAGCGTAGGCCCGACAATAAGTCGTTGCTTACTACACAAAAAATGTAGAACAAAATAAAAAGTTAACAAAAGGTAACAAGCAGCTGGGAATCTACAAAGCCTACAATGTCCACACATTCACAAACAATCGATAAAAAGAATCTATACAAAGGTAAGAAAATAAGAAAAGAAAAGGTAAGAAAATATTGTAAAATACAATAGAGAGAAGAAGAACGCAAAGAAGAGTTGCTGTAAAAGCGTGAGATCTAGGTAGGTATACCTAACACGAGATTTAATAAAAATAAGAATTTTCTCAGCAGCGGTCGGGGGTCTCGATTTTTTGTCCGTTTGCTGGCAAAACACCCTCTCCCAATTACATGAGACTTGAACATTGCTGGCGAAATGTCGGTATACCTAATTCAGGTACACTTCTGGCGGGTTAGCCAACAAAATAGTTGAACTGTCCAATATTTCATTAATTTGTTTAATTTGTAAAATTATTATCTAATGAAATTATGAAATATCATTCTGTATTTCACTAACATACCTACCTATAAAAAGCCTCGTTGGTCGAGTGATCGAAAGCGCGACTGCTGAGCATGACGTCCTGGGTTCGATTCTCAGGTCGGGCAAAGTGTTGTTGGGTTTTGGTTTCAGGAATTTCTCAGTATCAGCCACGGAGTCTGGATTTCTGCTCGGTTGATGGCAAGACGAAATGTCGGAGTACTATCAGGTACACCTCTGCCTAACCCTTCGGGGATTACCGGCGTGATGTTATGTTATAAAAAGAAATGCAACCAATTACTCAATACCCACGACCAACCTTGACAAAATGCCCACCCAATTGATAATTAATAATCCCAGTAACCATCCATTATCACATTACAGTTGGCCGATGATTAGCCAGGCCATTTCCTAACGTCGCCCACGTGACGGCGTGTCCAATCAAACGGACAGACAGACGGACATGTGTCAGCGTTATTAGCTGGTGACCCTGAACTATTGAGACAGGCTCATTAAACTTTGAAAATAAGGGTTTCTCAAGAGTTGATTGGTGCATGTGCGAAGCTTAGTTGCAGTGGCAAGGGGCGCAGGTTGTACTCCTGGAGGTATTTTATGATTTGTTAATGATATACAACAACAAAACAGAGAGGTTTGCAAGGAGAAAGGGGAGACCTTTTCTTTTTTTTTTTATCGTGGTAAAATCATCAAATGAGACTCCCACCCAGGCCGAGCGGGAGGGACTGTCAGACTCGTATTAACTTAAATCCACGGTGTCCTTCAATAGCCCTTTATGTTCCAGGGTCACAGTAGTTCTATAAGTCCCGCGACCCCAGCAGGCTTTGGCCCCTTTAGAGGGGGGCCCTGTCATTATGCTGACACTTTGAGGCGCGCGTGGAACACAACGCGCCGTCGACCCGGGCATGGTCCATGGTCGGACAGCGAGTCGCCCATTACTCGCCGCCCGCATGCCCGCGCCTACGGTGGCCGGAGATCGTCTGCCGACGTCCGGCTCCGTGGGCGTCTAACACTGCGAAGGGGAGACCTTTGCCGAGTAGTGCGAACCGACATAGGCTAGCAAAAAAAATGATATGATGTGGAGTTATCTGTTTTGTATACGTACGGCTGACAATAGGGTCCTGGGTTCAATTTCGTTGTAAAGAAAAGTGTTGTATTTTTTTCTATATAGAAATTCTCAGTAGGTTAATGGCAAAAGCTTTACCCCACACTTATTTAGAACTTCTAATTAAACTGGCAAAATGCTGATGTAACTTACCTTTGCTGACCCCTTCGGGTTAATGAAGTCTGTATGTGATATGGATATTTTAGATAAACACAACATTACGCCTGTATTCCCTAAAAGGATAGACAAAGAGACAACAAATCCAGATGTCTGGCAGCTGGCTGCCAATAATCCTTTCCGACCTAGGAATCAAAACCGGGCACAAATCCAGACTCCGTGACTGCTACTTTGAAATTCCTGATGGAAAAACTCAATGACAATATTCGCCCGACCTGGGAATCGAACCTAAGATCGCTAAGCAGTCACGATTGCGATCACTAGACCTACGAAGCAGGCCCGGTACAGTAAGTCCTAAAAATTGCTTTCCAAAGCCATTACCGATATCACCAAACTGATAAGACACATGGAGCCCATGAATCCAGTTACGTAGATCAACCGCCACATACAGACAGATAAACGGAGACAGCCACTCTTTATAGCGAACCACAAACAATGGCTTACTTTATAGTCTTCGTAGTCTATACACACCGCGCAATCTATGGGTCTCGTTACGTGAAGAGTTTGCACGACCCGGGAACTGAAGCCGGGACCCCATAAATCAGGTGCAGTTAGTGGAGGCGTGATAACTGTTGGGCTAGAGTTATCTAACGCGGGGTTTGGGTTATTGATTTTATGAGTGTGCTTTTTAAAATTGGCGGTTTTTTTTTATCGTTGCCCCACACTATGAATTTCTCCTGTATCGTGGGTGCGTTTACAAACATTTAAACTCACATATAACAACAACTACCTGTAGGTCATACAAATATTTGTTCCGTGCGGGGATCGAACCCGTGACACGAAGCGCAGCAGCCAATAGCTCAACCACTGCGCCACCATTGAAAGAAATGCTCTCTGTTTCTGTGTTGCAAGAAGCAAAGGGATTAAACTTAACTTAAACTAACACAATCTCAACAATTACTTATTGCTATCATCACTCAGTTGGCGGAAATGCTCTTTTAAAAGTATTTTGAACAATAAAGTTCTAAGATATCAATCGCTCAGCAAAATGTCGTTCCTATCTAAACAGTTTAGGTGCCTGTTAGTTTTAAAGTACGGTTCACAGAAGGTGTTACATTAATAATAAGAATATGAATGGTTTCATATTCTTATTATTAATGTACAAAAAAAAATGCATTTTATAATATGTTATGCATTCAAGCGATCTTAACTCTAAATCGGTTTGTAGCAGCACTACAAAAAGTACTATAGCTACATAGTGCAAAAAGTACTACCGCGCTATCTATGGCATGAATGAAGAACTAACCATCAAAATTCTAAATCGCGCTATTTAAGTAATCCGCGACTTAAGCCTATATAGAAAACTTCAACAACAACTATCGGGCAGTAGCCCAGCAGACACAGCAGCCGCCTGGGCGGAGGACTCTCCCTTTTATTGAAAAGGGGGCATCTTCCGACCCCTATTGAGGGGTGAATAACTTTACACCCTGTTCCTCATACTCCTAAAAGTTTTTCTTACAGCAATTCATGTTTCTGGAGCCAGGCCACTACTTACTTAGAAAAATCTCTTGGAAATTACACCGACAGTGACCGACAGTGGATATAATGCTTTTTAAAACCGGGACTACGCCACGCTACGCCATTTAAATTATTACAAAGTCCTATTGTTATGAACATGCTAACTCTTACCAACTGATACCCCATAACAATATGTCGTCATCTCCTGAAAGGCTCACGATTGAACTATACACCATGTGCTAAATGCTGCGCTTGAGGTCTGAAGCTTCCGTCACCTGTCCAAGATACTGACGATTGACACTTACCGTTAGAGAAAACCCATTCTAAAAGGACTGATTTATATTATAGTGTTAGTTTATTAATAGTATCTGTACACCATAAAAGCCTCTTCGCCTAAAGTGGGCGAAAGACGTCCAATCAAGTACGCACACTTTCAACAAGATGACAATTTTCGCCCTCTCAAAATGCCCCATTTATGTGTCTCTAAAGATTTGCGCGATTACTATGTGACACATGACCGAAAAAGATCTTCAAGTCAAAAGAAAGAGAGAAAGAAAATACATTTATTAGTCCATGCCGCAAGTACACACAAGAAAACTTAAATCTAATTAACAAAGAAAACACTGTGCCTCACGGCTGCGCCAAATAGGTACAGTTCAGCAAAATGCCGGACGCTGGATTTCAACTGGACCTAATGATGAGTTATAATCAGTTTCATTAAAAGTATACTTTCATAAAACTCCCAAGAAAAAGTAAAGTATTTACATAGTTTAACTTTTTAACATAACGTTATCTATGTGATAGCCAACTGTCAAAATTAGCTCTGCGGAAAACGTCAGAAAAAAATCCGAGCCTTAAGGTGGTAAAGTAATTACGAAATCGACGATATGTCTGGCGCCCTGCTACTAACTCGCTAGATAGCGAATCTTTTCATCGAGGTGTGAGCCAATTACTAATAGGTCGTGCCAATATCAGAGGAGGAAACAACCACGGTACGTTATTTATCCATGACCTGGAATCTCCTGGGAGGCTGGTCGTATGATCTAATTTGGACGCTCTTTCATCCATTACCTGCACTATCTGAGTCTATGGTTGACTCCTGGTAACAACTAATAGCAGTTCAACGGCTAAGGTATTGGATGGACCAGCGAGAGGACGTGAGTTCGAACTGCGATCGTCCACTGATAAGGTACCGTTAAATATTTTATATACAAAACATCAGGACAATACATCATCTGCCTAGCCTTTTCGATAGGAAGTAAATCCAGTATTACATCAGTGTTTAGGTCACTGCAAAGGAAAGGGGAAACACAGGCGAAATCACAGCATATCCAATAAAGCACAAGTATCAGTCAAAAATATTCCGTCTGCTAGGACACAGCATAGGACTCCTCGACTCTATGAGAGACAGAGTGGGCCATAATTCACCACGTGAACCCAATGCGGGAGGTAAATTGCCAGCAGTATCCGATGTGTGCATTTGAATCGATTATTTTACATAGCTGCAAGCTGAGTTCCGTCGAGTAGAAATGAGAGTAAAAAAAAAAAAAATCAACTACAAAATCATATCAAAAATCTTTTGAAAGAATGACAAATACTCTAGTAACTTTGCAAATGTGTTACGAAATAATGACAAAAGTCACATTGTCACATTTCCTTATTTTTTTTTGGTTTTCCTTTACCGTTTTGAGCAGAGATCAGTTGTGATGAAATAAATAACACAAAGCCTACCTAGGTACAGTATGGAATTGCAAAGAAATGTTCCTATTATTGTCAGCACTTTGGCCCTTCCATAGATACCCTTTTATCTCTGAGCCCATACATTTCACTAAGTAGTAGGTTCATCATTGTTCAGTGAGTCAGGATTTGAACTCACGACCTCACGATCGCCAATCAACCCTTTGACCGCTGGACCATTGTTGCTACTTAAATCTTATGTGCGCAAAAATGTTTAGTGCAGTATTTTATAGGAATCGCAATTTTCGTTTGACGAAATAGCTCTTCATACATAACCAATTTTAACTTTTTTACATCAAAACGATTTTCATCACGAATGTTTGTTTCCAAGGGATATGCAGAGTGGTATACGATGGTTCCCAGTAATGTTGGATCAACCTTACTGCCATTAACTGGTTCAGGCAAGCTACTGAATATTCCTAAAAAACTGGAACGGGGAGCGAGCCAAGGACGTCAAGCTCACCGCTGGGTCATAGTTTTATGATCTTCATAATCATTATCTTGCCCTTATACCAATTTATATCTGGGGTCGGCGCAGCATGTCTTCGTCTTCCATAGTTCTCTATTACTCGTCATCCCAGTAGTCACCTCCTTTCTAGCCGTATCATCCATCCATCGTTTCTATGGTCAATAGATTTATGATTTAAATATATTTTTTAACTCAAGCATTCAAGTTTGCATTAAACTAAGTGGTTACAATGTAAAGTCACGGATATTTAGCAGTAATGGATCGTGCGTGTTTAGACAAAACCTTGAACAGCACAAGCAGATGAATCTGATTTGATTCTCAGTAGAAACATATTTTATTTTCAAACTACCGATTTAAAAAAAAAAAAAAAAAATTAAATATGAATTAAAACAGTTAAGTTGGAATAGTTAAATGATAAATGAACCTATATACTTTTTAAAATAATTATAGAAAATTACAACAAGTGTAGAAAACTATTATTAATTACTCTCTAGAATATTTTCGATGTTTGAATTGACACACTTTTTAATAAAAACAGCTAAATAATGGATTCGTTTTGCATAAATAGTATAAAGATTGTGAACAGCAGTCTCCGGATACTTTTACGAAAACGAAATGGGTTTTTTTAAATTAAATGACACTTTGAAAAGCCACCTTCAAACTCTAAGTTTGAAACCAAACCCGCATGCTACAGCTAGCTAACAACCGTCCATTTTGCAACAGTACCCGCGTACAACGTTAGTACATCTGTGTATAAAGTTTGAGTAATAAGGAGAACAATCGCGGATGCTCTGGCGCCCCTCCGAGCAGCCGGCGCGCGCGCAGATCGCGCAGTCTTCGCCGACGGCCGACCGTCGCGAGCGCATCCTTACGCGACGCTAAACCACTCACATATTCGGTATTTTTTAAATTTTTATATTTTATTTTAATATTTTCGTCTTTGTTTTTTTTTTCTGTTGGCGTAGCTTTTGGACTGCTTTTAATTTGTTGTTTATTTTTGTATATTAGGGATTAGTTATCTTTATTATTGGGATTTTTTGGGTGTCAAATATAGGGGTTGTAAGTTAAACGTGTTAATAAAAAGTTTTATTTTCGGTTTTGGTAACAAAGTTTTTGGTCACATTCAGATTCGTGATAACATCTCATAGAATAGTTTGAGAGCGAAAGTTAAAACTTTTCAAAACAATAAAATTATACTAATTGCCAGTTAGATTACATTTAACAGTAATTTTATCAATAAACTCCGACAGTTAGTCATTTTGACGTAACTTTCTTCTAAAACTACGTGATGCAAAAAATTTAATTCAAATATTTTTGCGAGGTTAAAGTTTGAACGAAAAATCAAAAGAAATACCGCTGCGCGGCATTGCATTGTATACAGAATATCATTTTCAAAGATCTTGTATATATTCATTTGACCGACTTTTTACATAACCTTTAATCTAATCTTCTCACCCGACTTGCTTTGACAATAGTTCAATGTTTAATTTTTTTCACAAAGACTAGTAACATTGCTTTGTCGAATATGTTAGACAATGTCCAAATGTTTTGATGTAAAAAAAACGAACCTAATTATGTGTTTGCGTAAGCGTAGGACTTTTAGCCGCCGTGGGAAGGCATTGTGTTCGCTAGACTGGAGTTCTTGCCGAACACACGTTATGAGTCCGTTATACAATCTAGGAACTGTGCTATAATATCTATTAGGTGTTAGTAATTAACATATCGTCACAAGAAACAACTATTCGCGCTCTCGATTTAATTTGAGAACATTTTTTCGGCGTAGTTCAAATTGGCGTAATGTTGGTTCAAATTAGCGTATCGGTTCAAATTTTCGTATTCGTACTTTTGTTGATACTAATTTTCTTGTTCCTTTCGCATTTAGTTTTTCCGCAAGTTAAAAGCAGTTTTAAAGTCCAAGTGATTCTCAAGTGACAGTGACATAACTATTTCAGTGAATATATTCTTCGTACCGTGTGAACATTTCGATTTGGTGAGTGTTTGTTTAATTTACGTTAATTATAACTAATTAGCTTACTTCTAAGTAAGAAAGGAAGTTGTCAATTGATTTCATTGTTTTTTCTCACGACAATTTTGAGTGTTGTGCAATTTAATTTATTATTTTATTTATTGCAAGTTAATGGGTGTCATCGTCCTACATACGTTTTTGTCTTTATTTTGATATCATCGCGCTTGTTTTTTGTTGGAATATAAGCAGAACTATAGGGAGTGCATAAATCCAAGTTGGCACTGGGACCACTGAAGATTTATTGCATGACGCATTTGGATACATTTATGTATGAATGCATCTAGCCTTTGCAAGCACCGTTTGAAAGGTTCATTTTATGGTTCTTTATCTATAATTTTTGTTCTTTTTTCAAAGCTATAAAATAAATCACGCCTGTATCTCGTTACAAGAGAGACAGGGAAAGGTCGACAGTAATAGTCACGATGACAGTCTGCATTTACACGTCATTACAATAACACCGAGTCAATTACTAATTATTACTATCGGGCCGAAACTCTTCATAAGAAATATCTTTTGGTTTTTCCTAGCAATATCTCTGATCCGGGAATCAAACTACTACCAATGGAATATGGAGGAACCTACTATCTCCAATAGGCAAATAGATTCAACTGACTGACTGACTCCTAGACAATGCTTATGGGCCCTTTAATTGTTAAAAAAAATATATTGAGGGCTCAGTTAGAAGCCTTAGTTGTTTTCATTCTTGAAGAACATAACATCACGCCTATTTACCCCCGAAGGGTTAAGTAAAGGTGGCCACATTTCACCAGTCATGTTTAAGTGCCATGTATGTAACAGGAGGCGAGCCTATTGCCATCAACCGGGCACAAATGCATACTGGGAAATCCCTGATGGAAAAACCCAATATCACCACACTTCTTTAAGAAATATTTTCTCAAACGCAATTTTCATCACGTATAGTTTTCACTGCCAATCAGACTGTCGTAATAACTTAATAACATGATCATGCACGAGTACCTGCGCCGACGCAGGCGCTGTGCCAATTAATCTAGGCCGGTAAGTGACACTCCCCAGTTTGTCGCAACTCGCACTAGATCAGCCTAAGATTAATATTGATTACTTTTAATATTAATCATTTACGAATACTTGATTAGTTTCACTTACACTTAAGGTATGTGTAAGTTATATTTTTTTCTACGGTAGTGTTTCAGTCATTTGTTTTTATGTGACAAATAATTTGGAAAGACTTGACTGCCTCGTTGCCTCGCTCCTGGGACATGGGAGTTAAACATAACTAAAAATGTGAATGTACAGACGCCAGCATATCAAGCTACTAAAATCTGTCAATTTTTTTAAAGATTTTCAACTTTGTTGCTAAAACATCAGGTTAGCTTGATGTAGAGTCTGTATTATGTTACCTTTCTCTGTAATATTAATCTCGTACGTGATTAGTTATACTTTCATGTTATGTGTAAGGACCCCGGTTTAATTTGATTTTGTAGTATTTTTTAACACCAAAAATCGACTTCAAGTAATCCGATTTTTATTTCTACTGATTTTTATATAATAGCAGTGATAACTTAGTGGTGTGACCGTCGACTGCCAAGTCATAGGTCTTGAGATCGAACCCAAGACACGCACCTCTGACTTTTCGGATTCATGTTCGTATTGTGTAATTATCACTTGCTTCGGTGAAGGAAAACATCGTGAGGAAACCAGCATGCCTGAGAGATATTTCTCGACGGCATGTAAAGCCAAGTCACAGGCCCATGGGTGGCATAAAACTAGGACTCGAGGTTAGGCACTAACCACACGATAAAGAAGAACAAAGATTTGTACTGATCGGTTAACTCAGTTCAGTACCTAGGGTACCATCGCTGAATCATGTTCTTATTGGCTCGGCACACTTCGAGCGAAATCTAATCGTTTTTTCCCGAACGTCGTATTATATCTACAATCATTAGATTTTACCGCCCGGCTAATCAAAAAATTCTGCCGACACGCACATGTTCGTATCGCCTCTAGGTTGATCAATTTTACTTTCATTATGTCATAATGATGTAAGTTATGTTTTTCTAATCAATGATAGTGCTTAGTCATTTGTTTTTGTGACTAATAATTTCAAAAGTGGTTTGGAGTTGCATTCATAAAATTAAGATCATACATAATCAATTCAATGATTGCAAGAATGTTTTAATATTTATATTGGAAGATATTCCATGATGTCCTAACAAATTGTTTTCGTTCACGTCACTAATTTAATCAAGTCAAGAGATTCATTCAGTTTATTTTGATACAATTTGACGTCATAGTTACCGAGTTTATATTATTTCTAGCAAAGTTTTACATAACTATAACTACTTTTACCTACATTTATACCACAAAATATACGCACATGGTGTCAGGGATATGGACGCACAAACTGTAACCATAAATTCGCATATAATTTGAGACTGCCTCTTTGGTCTAGTGATCCTGAGTTAAATTTCAAAGTCGGGCAGAGTGTTATTGAGTTTTTCCATCAGGAAATTTCTCAGTAGTAGCTGTGAGTCTAGATTTGTGGCCGGTTGTTGGCAATAAATCATCGCTTGACATCAGGAGAGCTGCGGCCAAACGCAAGCCAATCTAGAACTTAAAAAAAAATAGGCTTGTGCCCTATTTCATGGGAATGAAATGTGGGTGTACACCACTGCCCAACCCTTGGCGTATAACAAACGCGATATTATGTTATAGTTTGAGTCCCCAGCAAGTTAATACTCGGTCCAAATGTATGGAGCGGCTGACTAGTTGCTCCATACATTTTGACTTTTGTATTCCAACGTTGCTGGGTCTAGAATCATATTCTGATAAACTTATATTGTCATTTAAGGGATATCTTCCGTGATTATTCATTATTTTGAGCTCCCAATATTTCGACGCTGTATAAGTTTATTTTAAACTGTGAAAGCTTAAAACAGAATCATGTTCTGATGTTGCGGTGTTCCTTACGCCGTGGATAGGTAATATTAAAATGAAATCCCACAAGGCAATGCCCTTTTCTGATAAAGTGAGCGAAAAAAGCTTTCCATTCAACATAACTCACATGTCTACACTTATTAATAGCCAACCGAAACATATTGTTTACAATCTTAAAAAAACAAAAATAACCACATAATTACCATCAAGAACAGTTCCTAGTGGCATTACTTTGGTTTTATCCTTGACGACGCGTCGCCGCGTCGGCTGCGCACACGCATTCGTTCGCGACTCTCACTGCGAGTGCGCACGTCCTTTGTAGATAGTGTAGGCTTTAGGATTAAGGGGATTGTTTCTTGTAATCGTTAATGCCTAAATGTAGGCGTAGTTGACTTGTTCCTTACACCTTGTAAGGAACATGTCAACTGTTAACATGAAATCAGCGCATGATTCTAGATCACCGAAGCGGAAAGTTTGCTTAAGTTTTTTTTTAAAGCGTCAAAATAAACAAAGGGTGTAAAAAGACTGGGCGACTCGCTGTCCGACCATGGACCATGCCCGGGTCGACGGCGCGTTGTGTTCCACGCGCGCCTCAAAGATTGTCAGCATAATGACGGGGCCCCCCTCTAGAGGGCCAAAGCCTGCCGGGGTCGCGGGACTCATAGAATTACCGTGACCCTGGAACATAAAGGGCTATTGAAGGACACCGTGGATTTTAGTCAGTACAAGTCTGACAGTCCCTCCCGCTCTGCCCTGGGTGGGAGGACTCATTTGATAATTTTACCACGATAAAAAAAAAAAAAAGGTTGTAAAAAGACCCTTTATTTATTTATTTATTTATTTTAATGCACAATATACACTACCAATTTATACGCTAAGCTTAAACTAGTGAGTACATGACCCTGTTAGGGCGCAGCAAGATAACTTAAAAACTAATATTGCAGAGTAATTTATCTAATATGACTCACATAGATCACTAGGAACTTTCACATTTAAACACACACACACAAACATTAATTAAACTTATAAGTTTTAAAGTTCCAGTCTAGCATTTCAACATAATACTTAAATTAACAAAATCACAATTATAAAGAATGTCAACACAATATTTAAATTAATAAAATCACAATAATAAAACAATCTCAACTTAAAAAAATAGAACCATTACAATATTCAAAGATGTCATACCAAAACTTCATCGAACGTCAAAATTAAAATTACATTACACAAAATCCAATAAACATGTCACATAAAATAATAAATAACCTCAAATAGCTTATATACATAAAAAAGAACCTGTATTAAAATGAACACATACATAAATATACTTCAACTCTATTTTAACATTTTATCTTCCATAAATTCTTGGATACTATAATAACACTTTTCTAAGAGCAATGACTTTAGTCTAGCTATTATTTTTTTTTATTAATTTGACAAACGAAGCCAAGAGATATTTGTTCTCCCCGTCATAGCGAAATTTTTTTTTGTTCTGGACCTTACCTGGGAAGTTATGGAGATATTGGGGGTCAAAGTTCCAACTTTTTCACACTTTTTTTTTAAATACAGGTTCTCAGATTTGTTGAAGCGTATAATCAATCATATAATGTTAAACTTTATAACTCTACTTTAAATACCTCTAAGTCATGCCCTGGCATGCCCATTAGTACAATGTTTTGACTGCATTACATTGAGTTCTACCGTAAAACTATTTTTCACCTCAAAAAATAAAGTCATTTCCCAGCAATCATTTTTGCGTAGAGTTACTTAATACTCTTAGTAACATTTTGAGAAGTTGACAATATGAGCTGATACGTAATTTTTGCGTAGATTTACCTAGTTTGATGTACAGAAATGCTTGGTTGACGACTTCAGGTTCCGTTTATACCCCGTAATAGGGAAGAAATAGGTCACTAGATTCCCACCATTGTTATACATATTATACAAATTATTTTTAACGTATAAATGCTCAATGTAAAGTTAAATGGAAAACATCAGTTTTAAAGACACATCGCAAAAAGGTACTCGCGCGTTGAAGTCTTTTATATGGCAGGAAATTGATATTATGTCTCTGAGCACGTTTAGATTTGGTTTCGAGTTTTGTTTCGAATAAAAAACTAAGTGATACATTTCATGTACTAACAAAAAATGGATTACATAAGCAACAAACCGGTAATACGGAAATTAATAAAAATTAATAACTAAGCTAACACTTAAACACTAGATTAATTAAAGAATTTGGTAATGTTTATCCCAAATTATTATTAACGTTGCAAAACGATTAGGCACATATTGCTTTAACCGCTGGCTCGTAAGTCGAGTAGTCACAAACGCGACTGCTGAACAAGTGATCTTGGGTTCGAAACCTATTACTAGGTGAATTTTTGGTGTTTTCCATAGCTTGCAGAAGTCTAGATTCAAATCGTTCACAATAACTTTAAACATAACTGGCAAAATAAATGAGGGTGCATTATAAATGCACCCTCATTTATGCCTATCTTAGGGAAAAAACTAGCAAGATATTATGCCATTATTATGAAAGCTTCAAATAAACTTGAATTTAATACTTTGGTTTTATTGTCTTAGCCTTTATTTCAACACGTCTACCTCAAAGTTCAGCAAAGGTTCGAACCTGCGACCTTTTGCTCGCATGTCCACACCTAAGCGTGGGTTATTAGACATAGTGTCATATAATATGTTTACGTTTTTGTGTAGAGACATAATTAGTTTTCATGCCTTTAATGGTGTTGGTATTTCTTTTAGTACCTAAGTGTTTTTGTTGGAAACAATGATTGATTCTAGTAAGGTGTGAGAAGCAAACTAATCATTATTGCCTTATAATTCAGTTAACTAGTTATTGTTACTAACAATGTATTTTCAGTGTTAAAGATCATCATCATATCATCATAATCAGCCTATAATGTTCCCACTGCTGGGACACTGGCCTCCTCTCTATGAGAGGGAATGGGCTATAATCCACCACGCGGGCCCAGCGCGGGTTGGTAGATGGCACATGTCTTCGAATGTTTGGTTCTAGGACATGCCGGTTTCCTCACGATGTTTTCCTTCACCGTTTTTGAGAACAGTGGTGATGAAATAAATTACACAAAGTAATGCGCCTGCCTGGGTTCGAACCCACGACTTACTGTTCGTAAGTCGGGGCCGCCACCATTGGGCCACCGCTGCTCTCGTGTTAAAGATATGAAAACTTAAATATTATGTCAGGCTGAGAAAGCAGAAGAATTTTTAGCATCGGTTTCTTTACACCTTGGATACGAAGAAAATTCAATCACAAAACCTATTGAAACACCTTAATAAACATAAACTACTATCCTTTCTATGTCTTCCAACCAAGGAATACCGCCAATAATTCCACATACGACACCAATCTCCTCGCTTCAATACATCATTGACATGACCATCAATAACATTACATACAACTCACACAAAGCCTTCCCGTAATGATGGCTGCCATTCAACTCATACAATGGCTGTGTATGGCTACAATATGGCGAGTGGCAATTTCCCTAAAGGTCGCTACTGTGAGCGCTAAATAAACATAATTATTGCAAAACATCATGAGATTTGTTGGGTTTACGTTAGAAGAAAAACGCGGGTTAAGACAAATAACGTTTTTGGGCCAAAAATATAATTGTTTAAAAGTAAATACTTGGGCATTTATAGCCCTAGTATTAATTACTCTAAGAGAATAGATCTTATTCTTGGATTAGTGATTTTAGTTTAAAAATATGACTCCTGTAACAGACTGCCTCGTTGGTCGAGAGGTCGCAAGCGACACTGTTTGAGTATGAGGTCCTAGGTTTATTCTCAAGTCGGGACAATTGTAATTGAGTTTTTCCATCAGGAGGTTCTCATTAGCTGCCACGGAGTCTGAATTTATGCCCCGTTGATGGTTTGTGTTTGTTCTGTGTGTTTTGCATACGTGAAGGAGGAAAATTCATTTCATCTGGAGCTATTCTAACTTTATAAGAACTAACACTACAGGCACTCGTGCCCGCTTCAGCCTATTCCTCGGCCCTTATAATAATACGTACCATCAAAACATATCGCAACGCATCTTAGTTCCCACAGCACATTACGTTCGACACATTACCCCCCGTACCGCTTAGAGGTTAAACAGGGGATTACGAACAGATCATATTAGTGACAAGACAAAAAATTGTCTCAAAATGGTTTATGTGCACTTTGATTTCTTAGACTATAGACTTGCCTAGGTTGGTCTGTGGATGGGTGACCACCCATTACATAACGAGTTTCCTCCGTGCCTCGGAAAACACGTTAAGCTGTTGGTCCCGGCTGTGATTTGTTGATCTTTGACAGTCGTTACAGGTAGTCAGTGGCCCGAAAGTCTGACAACCAGTCTTACCAAGGGGTATTGTATTATTCAGTACTAGCTGGGTTGTGGAGGTCAGATAGGCAGTCGCTGCATGTAAAGTACTGGTATTTAGCTGCGTCCGGTTAGACTGGAAGCCGACCGTTTGGAAAAGGATAGGCAGATGATGATTCCTTAGACTGTTATTTGATACTTTAGCATGTTTGACGCACTTTGGCTAGGGCTACTGTCAATCTGGCTTCATTTTTTTTTTGTTAGATCTTATAAAATTGATCATAGGTTGATTAACCCTATACCCGATTCCTTTACGTCCTCATTTTATTTAAATAATAACGTTCGCCGTTGCCTAGTTGGTCTAGTGATCGCAAGCCCTACCGCTGTGCATGAGGTCCTGGGTTCGATTCCCAGACCGAACAAAGTATGTAGTACATAGCCCAGAATTGGGATTTGCGCCCGGTAGATGGCAATAGGCTCGCTGCCTATTACATGGGACTTTAACGTACCAGGCGAAATGTGAGTGCACTATGGAAAATAAAGACATGTTATAAATGTTAAAATTAACGTACAGACCTTCACTTGAACAGAAAATACTTAGTACAAACATAATGTAACAAAGTGGTATATCCGACTACTTAAGAACACCGTAACTAAAGATCAAAATGTGCTTTTTATTCATTACATTACATGCATAAACATGTGTTTCTTAAGTAATGAGAATACATGATGTGTCGATTCAATGGTACTCATTTACAGACTAGCACATTCTGTACAGGAGAATGAAGATCTACACACATAAGTGATTATGTATTTTCTTAGATTGTCTGACAGACCGCGATCATTATGTATAGTAGTAAGACATTTTGCCCAAGAGTTCTCTAACCAATTAAAAATGTAACCAATTTGAACATTAATGAGGTACCTATATGTCTGAAAAGTTTTTATTGATTTCATTTTATTTTGTTACTAATGACAATTCTTTGAGAAGTTCATGATTTGTGTTGGAAACGATTTTCTGGCTAATTTACATTCCTGTCTCATTTTTGTGAGTTAATAAGAAAGATTTTTGTCGGTTTAGCTGTATAACTAAAGAAGCTTCCTATCTACTTATTAGGCTCCGTTTTAAAATAAAGAAACATTAAGATTGTAATCCAAACTTTAAATTGTTGCTGAACGAAGAAATAGGATTCGTTACAAAAGAACCTAAAAACGTAACATATAATTATTAGCACGCATGCTCAGCGGGTCATAGTTCACTGTGGCGGCGATGTTGCGCAACTGTGGTGCCACTGCTTGTTAGCAGTTGTTTAAAATCGATTAGTACTGAATTAGATTTGGTCTAATGGTAGTACTTGAAGACGTAGAAAACAGAATATGACTACCTTTACGGTAGCTTTATTAAATAATAGCTGTGCCCCGCGACTTTTGTCCGCGTTAAATTATGACCCCTTTTTGAATCGAATTTTGTTACCAATTTCAAGGGTTTACATTTTTTCACGGAACCCTAATTCTTATTCTAAAATAAAAGAAGCATATGTTAGACCTTATAACATCACCTATCTGCCAGTAAAAGTCGGTCAACATCGGTCCAACCGTTTCGGAGATTAGCCGGAACTAACAGACATACAGACAAAAATTAAAAAAAACTGTCTTTTTGTTATAAGTACCGTACCGTACTTTCCATCAGTTCATCCATTCAGTAAAAAGCTGTTATGTTAAAATTATAAACAGACACTTCAATTTAATTTATTTGTAAAGACAAGCTTTGGTCCGCGGCTTCCCCGCATGGCTGCCGCAAAATGCCTCACAAGAATGAAGTTACTACCGGGATGATAATAAATATTCTATGTCACTACCCAGGCCATTGAGAGAAACATGATATGGTTAGAAAGGCTGACTTACTGAGATGATAACTATTAGAATTGAATAGAAGAAAAGACGTGCTGCGCCGAGCAATAATAAATTAGGGTATGGGCATTAGTATGACAATAGACACCATTAACACATCGCCGTGTATGTTACTCTGAAAAGAAAGGTAGTTTACAAAATTTTAGGTAAAAACAATGACAATTATTCTAGAGAAACACAAATAAAGATGTATAATTAAGTTATTTTACAAATAAAACTCAATTAGTGCCTAAAATGCAACTGTAAAATGCATAATCCGAATTTACATAAACATTTTACTTTCAACAATTGTAAATACAAGCAAAAACATGTAATTTCACGCAGATTACCGAAATAATTTAATATGTAATGCATTCAAGTGATATATAGCCGTAATTGCACTGTTACACAATGTTGCATCTTCTGTACAATGTAGATCTAGACGTTCACGTGAATGTGAAAGCATTCTGAAATGAAGTGGATTCTTGCCTCTCGCGTACATTCGTTGAACTGTCTTATAAACTGAACTAGAATACTCTTAGGTATGTTTTATAATATATTGATATCAACTTGCCAAACAATCCCTTTTCTTTTACCTACAATATAAACTACGCCATGAAATATTTCATATATGTACTTACCTATCTTTAATTTCAACGGAACTCCTAAAAAACTGGAATTGAAAGATGTAACAGAAAAGTGTAAACCGAACCTTCACGAAGCCGTCAACCAAACATTCTATCATCAAACTAAGTAACTCTACGCAAAAATTATTGCTTGGAAACGACTTTTTTTTGGGGTGAAAAGTCACGTTTCACGGTAGGACTCAACGTAAGGCAAGGTAAAAATTAAAAAAAAAAGAACTTGTCAAAAAGTTGTAACTTTGACCCCAATATCTCCGTAACTATAAAGTTCCCAGGTATGGTCTAGAACAAAAAGAAATGATCGTAATGACGGGGAGAACAAGTACCTTTCGGCTTCGTTACGGGTATTTTTACACCCATTATGTATGAACGCTGTAGTTGGACACACAGCGACTCATCAAGCTATACAATTCCAGCATAACATGGCCTCGCTTTGTATAGATTTCCCGTACAATGAGAGATCCCCTTAAACTGGTTTTGTAAGCAGTTTTACGACTTTTAGCAGTACAATAAAACAATAACACTGCAGTACAAAGTTCAAAATTGACTCTCATATAAAATCAGTTTCCGTTATATTACCTACTATTAATGTTTTTAATGATGTGCCTAGCTATTGTATTAATTTCGGACTTAACATGCCATTAAGTAAGTTACCCATTATTTAAATTGCTTCCTCTGTAATTTATACAACATTCTAATATTGTCAATGAATGGTATTTCACAAAATTATGCAGATTGGCAATGGTTTGTGATTATTAGTGAACGGTTTGCATTCTACGAAAGGACATACATCCATTCATACATAATATAGACATAACATAGCCAAATAAATAGAATGTCGTATGTATTAGTATTTATATCGAATAAGGGTCAGTGTAGACGACTTTTTACTAAATGATAGATCGATAAAGGAGACTTCGCGTTTTCACATACATACAAATAAATAAAATTGACGTGTCTGTTTATAATTTCAAAATAACAACTTTTTACTGTATGCATAGGAATCTAAAATAAGTACCGCATATACTATGCGGTTCTTATAACAAAAACACATTTTTTTCAAGTTTTGTCTGTACGTCTGTTTGTTCCGGCTATTCTCCGAAACGACTGGACCGATTAGGACGGGACTATTACTGGCAGATAGCTGATACATAAAGTCTAACATAGGCTACTTTTATTTTAGAATAAGAATTAGGGTTCAGTGCAAAAAAATGAAAACTATTGAAATTGGCAACAAAATTCTATAAAAAAAGGGAAGTAAAATTTTATAATAATTTCACGTGGACGAAGGTCGGGCAACAGCTAGTGTAATTAAAATGCATTAGTTACAGCAGCGTCTAGGACCAAAAATAACACTAAAAACTTTGTACAGTATGCTGCCGGTTTTTTTAGTCCAATACCATTTTCTTATAAATCATGTGTGTGATTAGGTGTGGAGATTCATTGATGAGTGCCCTGGAGTGTAAGTGTGGTGTTACCCACAAAGGATAGGATACTTGATATATCGTGTCCTGCCTGTCCTGTTGTTTGCACATCACAGGAGCTGATGGACGCTACTGAAAGTGCCAAACTCATCGCCAAATTTTGGGCTGACTCAATTTGAAATGTCATCGACACGCTAGGAACAAGATTAGGTCTAAGTACAAATTGCCTTTAGTGAACAATCAATCAATGAAGTCAGCATATCGCAGTCCACTGCCGGAGAAAGGCCTCTCCCAGTCCAGTCCAATCCAGTCTATCCCAGTCGCCTTTTTAAGATAGTCGGTCCAACTAGCTCAAAGGCGTCTCTACTCCAAGACTCATTGGCTTCACCAATTACTGATGCTTCTATAAACATAGCCAGCCCACCACCGCTTCAGCATGTAAATACAGGGTGTAAACAGACCCTTCACATATCCGTCAACCAAGCATTCTGTACATCACACTAAGTAACTTTACGCAAAAATTATTGCTGGGAATCGACTTTCTTTCTTGGGGTTATAAATCACGTTTTAAGGTAGGACTCGATGGAAAGCACTCAAAGCATTGTGCTGATGGATTGAATAGTACGGGGGTCGTGCAGGTATGTAAAGTAAAAATCTTACATTAAAAACATGTATTTAAAAAAAAACTTGCGAAAAAGTTGGAACTTTGACCCCCCAATATCTCCGTAACTAGAAGGTTCCCAGGTATGGTCTAGAACAAAAAAATGATCGCAAAGACGGGGAGAACAAGTGCCTTTCGTTTATGTTAAGGGTCTATTTATACCCTTTATATGTTTTAATACGTTACCTATTTAATACGATCTTAGGTACCAATTAACTAAACATAATAATCATATATACCTATCATCATATATTGTATCAGAATTCTCACTCAAAGAGAATTCAATATCTGATATGCATATACTTTACCTAGCAATTTACTCTAATAATCTAATTAAACAAAAAAGTTACAACAAAAACCAACCATACTTCCTCATCTCAAAGTACATTTTGCCTTAACTTTTCCAACGTAATATTTCTTGACCTTTAGCAATCTGCAACGTAGTCTTGTGAATTTGTTTCTTTTCAAAAATTACCTTTGTCAGCCATTATAAATAACTCAGGCATTTTGTAATTTGCCTGTAATTGTGTGATGCTTGCTACATGTATGAGAGTTTCTAGAAAGAATGCCAAATTAATTTTGATGAGGGAATGCGTGGAGCAAGATTATAGTGAGACAGAACGTAGTTGAGTCAAATTAATAAAAATCACATAGAATGTTCACAAACCGCGACATAAGCTAATTTACTAATAGTAAGTCTCGTTGATGTTATCTGAGGCCCTGAGATCGATTATCAGATTAGGCAAAGTGTTATTGGCTTTTTCCATTAGGAATAATTTCTAAGCAGTAGCTGAATTTATTGCTAATTAATGCGGCAGAATCAAGCAGGGTTACCTATAGTACACCTAGTGTATTACCTTTTGCCATAAATCAGGCACAAACTGGCTGTTAATGAGGATACGTTAACGACAAACGCAATTATACTTTGCCCGACCTGGGAATCGAACCCAGGACCTCATGCTCAGCAGTAACGCTTACGCCCACTACATCAAAGAGGAAGTCGTTGCTCCTACCTACTCAATATGTAGAACCGTCGAAATACAAAAAAAAATCAGTACAAAGTACTTAAGTACTAGAACTTTCATGTTAAGTAAGGTCAGGGAAACAGGTACACATGTACTGCAGACCTCAACCACCGTCACGGATCACAAGGTTGCTAGAATGTGCACCAAGTGCGCACGATTCACTTCAATTTGTATTGTCGTAAATAAAGCCACTTATTGTAGGTGCATAAATTATCATTGTGTGTTTTGTGTTCTTGGTATTCTGTCATGTCATCACGACCTACAAGAGCTCACGGCGTTATAAAATGAGTGGAGATGGTTTCTTAGGTCCAAACTGGCCACCATTCGGTCAAAACCTTACTCCATCGGCCATCTCCAGGTCTGTAGCCAGATGTCCTGCCCAACTTCACTTTCGGCGTATCGCCTTGTCACCGATGTCGTAGAGTTTCGTCCGGTTAGTTTAATGAATAGTAGAATTTTGGTGTTTTTTTTCTTCAGATGGGTAATCGTCAAATGACTCCTTGCGCTCTGGGCGGAGTGGAAGGGAGTGTCAGACTTTTACTGACTAAAACCCATCCATGTTCCTTCTTTGCCCTTTGTGTTCCAGGGCCGCGGTATCTCTTTCGAAAAGTCCCGCAGCCCCGGAGGATTTCGGTGTTAGCTGTAATTGCTATCAGCCAGACATAAATTCAGACACAAGCGTCTCTGATAAATCGCCTATTTCTAAGATATACCAAGTAGAACGCGGAGAATTTCCTTTGAATCTTTTCTTCACCATACTTTCCGCTTCGTGTGATTACTGCCTAAGCTGGTGTCACAGGTTTTAAGCCCCCCATGGTTCTCTGACTTGGCTTTCCATGCCGTATCGCCATCTGTCCGTCTGTAACACATACCTTGGGTGATAGGAAGGCTCTACTAGCTACCTCTCTAGTTCACAAGGTGACTCTAGAACGTTCGGTTAGAGTTACGTAACGGATGGGAGACGGTACATCGAGAGCGGTCGTGTCACTCGCGGAAACATTACGGCGATGAACTTATATTTTAGACGATTCTGCTAGTTATGTTGGAGCTATTACGGATGTTTGCAACAAGACAGTTAAGAAGCTTATTGAATAGCATTGGTTAATGCTGGATTACGTACGTAATTTCCTTTTCTAACAGACATAAAAAAACACTTTCAAACAAACTTATAATGTCACTAACGGGATATCAAAATAATACAACAAACAAAAAAAAAAAAAAACAAATAGTTTATTGTTCAAAATAATGTTTGAGCTCCCGATATTTGGACGCTGTAGCAAACGCCATGATCGCGGGTTGACTGGAGAATGCGGGTGGATGGTAAATAAATGATTAGGTGCAGAAAAATCTGTCTACTCCCTTTCTAAGTCTTTTGCGACGTGCGCTACCAAAACAGTCATCCCGCGATCATAGCGCTTATAACAGCGTCCAAATATCGGGAGCTTAAAATAATGAACAATCACGGAAGATATCCCGTTAGTGACAGTATAAGCACAGCACTTTCATGCAATTATTTACCAAATGTTAGCTTGCCTAATCATTTTCTAGCCTTCGCCATAGGGCTAGAAAATTACTTGTCTTGTAAATACAGTGTCGAAGTGCCATCGACGCAAAAACGACGATATTTTAATACAATCTTCTTGTCCTTATTATCCGAAAGGGTAAGCCACGTTTCAGTACACCAATATATCGCTAGTGACGTTTGAATACCATGTAATAAGTAACATGAAGGAAATCTACTGTCATCATTTTACTGGCAGAAGTCCAAGATCTGTGGAGGTATTTCTGATTAGACTAAAATCAACAGAGCAAATGCTTATCGAATCTAATCAGATTCATCGGCACTTAATCTCACTGCTCACAACTACAGTGATTAATATCGATTGCGCATGATTATAGCACACTCGTACTGACACTACATAACACGATCACGCTCGGGTGCGCGGGCGCAGATCGGTGCGAGTAAAAGTCATGGTCAGCTGCAGTCAATAACACGAAAGGGGATCGATTGGATGCAAATGTTGGGTGATTGTTTTTGTCATATATTAGCTGTAGGTGACGAAATCTATACTAATAATATAAAGAGATAAACCTTTTTATGTAGGGGGTTATCTTCGGAGCTACTAATCCGATTCCAAAAATTCTTTCACTAACGGAAAGCTACATTATCTCCAAGTGTTAAAGGCTACATTTAAAACGTTCTCGTGAGTACATTCCGTACTTAAAGGAAGCGAAGCCGCGAGGAAAAGGAGTCGGGTATAATTATTTTAGAGCGGTACAAAAACTAAATGGAACCTCTTAAAACTATGATAGGTTCCCAGGAACTCTCTCTCTGAAATTCTCATTAGGTGAGTATTGTCTGGATTATGGTAATAGGGTCGCCCCTTATTATGTGGGACTTAATGATTGGCAAAAGGTTTGATTGCACTTACTACACCTGTGCCTAACCCTTTGTGAAAATAGCCGTCATATTATATTATGCATGTAAACTTTATCAGTTTCGAATATCTCAATGACCAAATTAAATTTATTAAAATTAAAAACTTCCTACATTTTCATTTACTGTATGCTTTTTCATGAATTGCGCAATAAAAGTGTCGTTAGAATCCAACCAACTTACATAAAGTATGTTGACGACAAACAATTATCGCGACAAGCAAAAACAGCGTTAACAGCTAGTTGAACCCTCAAAGCTCATCATTTTAATACCACATACGTTGTCAACAAAATGCCCATGGTCTATTAAGCCCCATTACAGCTACATTGCCCAACAACAATTACACAGGTGTTGGTGGATCAACATGTTGGTCAAACTGAAGGTATTAAGGTAATTACTGCCTTGTTCGTCTGGTGGACGTAAGTCAGTCAGCGTGGGATCTTAGGTTAGAATACCAGCTCAGGCAAAGTGTTATCGGATTTTTTATAAAGATTTCTCAAAAAATAATAAAAACAAGGTTTTATTAATTTTTTCCCGGCATCCGGAATTTCGCACAGTTTATGGTAATGAAAATCAATTATTAATCGAATTAAGCTGAGAGTGAGCACTTTCAAACCGTCAAAAGTAAGCAAGTAAGCTAAAACTCTGAGCTTTTTGAAGTCTCTCTTTATGAAAGGTAAACCTCAAACTGCTGAGTGTTTTAACTAGGAAGAAACATATGGCCGCCCTTTATGGAAACAAAATCAAAATATTTTATTTCAGGCCTACATGGGCACTTATAAAACACCGAGAAAAGATGCACGGTTCGGGTTGGTCGTTTCCTATGGGGAAGAACCGGCAAGAAACTCCATGGTTACTCTAAACAGAAACATAATTAGCAAATTAGGCTGGACTGTAGACTCTGCCCAACCCTTCGGCAATTGCAAGCTTGTTATTATGTTTGAAATAAAATAATATAGTAGGTAAAACAGGCCCAGTTAGGTAACTCGTTAAGTTCTGTTAGTTTAGGTCTTGAGAGGAACTTGAGAGGTACCTAAAAGCATGTTGTTATGAAGATTGCATTGCCTAAGACCTACTGTGTGGCGTGATTATGAAATATGAGAGACATCTCTGACCAAGATTTTCTTGATGCCAATTAGGATCTTAGGAACAAAAACTATAATTAGAGGTAATCTCGAAATAGGCTTAAATTTGTAATCGTTAATGATGGCCTAACACTTAGCAACACTGTATTTCGATTATGCAAAGGCTTACTTTTAGGTTTATGACAACCACTAGTTTAAAGATAAAAGTTGTTAAATGTGACATAAAAAATAATCACACCGGTGCTGGTCGCTGGTCGGGATTTGAAACCGCAGCCTTGTGCTAAACAATTGAAAGAACCTCATCTGCATTCAGACAGGTGACAATATGACTGAGGTATAAACACAAAAGTCACAGGAAGGCATCCTCTTCAGAAGCTTTTCTGTCTTCTATGAGCTATTTTAACTTAGAATTTAATACAAATCTTCTCTTCTTGGCACATTGATGGCAAAAAGTTGAACATGAGTTTGGACCAAAATTCAGCTAAGCGAACTCGGAGTGCGTGTAAAACAATTTTCTCGATGTTTCTAACGCAGTCACCTTCTCTAAACTCGTACAAAGACGTGTTAACATCATTCACAAGTAATAAACATCACACAGCCACTCTGTCAGCCCCTTACATAAACCGCCACGGGTCATAACTCCCCAAAACGACTACAAAACCCATCCTTCACTGACCACATGAATATTTTCGTACATAAACTTGCACAATACTTATTTAATAGCCACCCATCAAGTAATAACGCGGGGAAAGCATCGCATGCGCCTCGGTATGCGCCCGCGCAGATGAAAGTACGATTGCATCTAGTAATAATTCATTATGAACGAATTGTGACGGTTTATTGTTGCAATTTTGTGTTTAGTGTGTTGTTATTTTCAGTTGTAATGGGTTTAATTTCAGCGTTTGGGTTTTTTATTTGTGGGATTAGGATTTGAAATAACAACATAATCCCCGAAGGAGAGGCACAGATTTACGATTTAGTAGTACCCCCACATTTGGCCAGTTATGTTTAAGTCCAATGTAATAAAAGCGCGACTATTGAACATGAGGTCCTGGGTTCGATTCCTAGATCGGGCAAAGTGTTATGGAGTTTTTCCATCAGGAATTTCCCAATAGCAGCCACGGAGTCTGAATTTGTGCATATTGCCATCAACCGGACACAAATCCCTGTTACATGGGACTTAAACATAACTGGCGAAATGTTGTTATACTATTAGGTACACCTTTGCTAACCCTACGAGGATTACTGGCATGATGTTGTCAAAAACCATTAAAAAAAAATTGTTTAACAATATTTGTTTATCACACGACATGCGAGACGTAATTCGAAGTCGGCTACACTCTAACTGCAGATTGCCTTCTGATATTTTCAAAGAATCAGTCAAACATAAGAATGTCTATTATATTGTCATGATATTTAGTTTATGGTGTCAGACTCCAGTCGTATTTACAAAAACGGTGACAAGTCAGAGTTGCGTGCAGAGACCCAGCTACAAGATACGAGTGTACATTTCAATGGACAATGCCTTATACGGAAGATAATATTTATTACCATGTAGATGTGAAGATAAAAAGAAAAACATCGACCTCACTGTTGCAACTTAATAGATATATCCCTAAACATGTGTCGTGTTACTTAGTAAGTGGGTTGTATGTTGTATGTAGGTTAGATTGGAAACACCGCACCATAGTTGGGAAAAATAAATTAAATGAAATTCATTTATTTCAGATAACTTGATCCATACAGTCTGATTTAAATTAAAATAAAATAATTTAACATTAAAATCAACATCAGAATTTAAAAATAAATTAACATTCAAAAATTAAATAAATTAACATTAAAAATCAAAATTAAAATTATCATAAATATCAAAATTGAAATTAACATTAAAATTAAAAAGCAAACCAGATTATGAAATATCCTTTGAAAAAGCTGTTAAAACAAAAACCAACAAAGAATTATCCTATAGCATTTTAGTTAATTAGTTTGCAGCAAGCACAATCGGTATCAGCCATAAATGTGAATAAATTTTTAAAATTGTGAAAATGAGAAGCGAGTATTTTTTTAATTTTACGTGACGTTAATACGCGCTCGTGCTAGGGCATGGTTCGAGAAACACCTGCTAAAACTCATAATAATAAAGTCAGCTAGTCTTCAATGAAAAAGGTGAGGAACTTGAAAATCGCTACAAGACCACTAGGTTTTTTGTGCAAGTAATGCTGAACCAGCATTTGAAAAGTTCCTCAAACCAGAAACTGGGTGACTGCGATGTCAATCGGTCAATCAATTATTCATCATCTGCCTAGCTTTTACCCAACTATGTTACGTCGGCTTCCAGTCTAACCGGATGCAGCTGAATATCAGTATTTTACATGGAGCGACTGTCTATCTGACCTCCACAACCCAGTTAGTACTGGGCAATACAATATCCCTTGGTAAGACTGGATGTCAGAATTTCGGGCCACTGATTACCTGTAAGGGCCTTATCATACTAGCGGATTGCGAGTGTCCTCATAGTGGAGCGAGTGCGCAATGGATACGTTACGGGCGCGTAACGAACACGCCGCGCATGCGAAGCGAATTCGTTGCGGATAATGGATGTTCCCAAATTCTTCGATGCTTTCGTTTTCGTCTCCGGCGTCTTCGAAGGAACAAAGCCAACAGCAGTGTTTCCTCGTCGGAATCCATTTTGTTGCTGAGTGTATTGTAAACCGCTAGTATGATAAGGCCCTAACTGTACAGTCTTCACATTTACTGGTCAATCAATAAATCGTAGATCAATATAGAAACTGGACAATAAATTCCAAAATGGACACCTACATACAGTTAAATTCCTTTAAAGTGACATTTATGAAATATTTCAAGAAGTCCACAACACACAAGTCCAATAAAACAGTGAACAATTGACGAAACACCATCACAAAGACCCATAGGGCTCACAATGGCGAATAAACTAAGTTTATAGTAAGTTTATAGGCACTGAACTCAAACCGCACCGATTTGAGTAAACAGAGTATTGTTTGAGTAGAAATGTTCAGAGAATGTTTCGCAGGTGCATGAGTCGCGACCTGGATGTTGGGAAATGTGATGCGTAGATACGACATTATGTTAAAATTGTGCGTGGTTGAAGTTAAATCATTAAGTTTTATTAAAGACAATTGAACTGAAACACGTAAATTAATGAAAGATCACTGAATAAATAAATATTCAATACTAATATTATAAATACGAAAGTTTTGATGGATGTTTGTTATTCAATCACGCCAGAACGGCTGAACGGATCTGGATGAAATTTGGCACAGAGCTGGATTATAGTCTGAAATATGATTTTTTTTTTTCTCATACTTACATATCAAAATTCCCATACGAATGAAGTCGCAGGCAACAGTTATTTTTCAATAAACGATGCAATATGAAATTCGGTTTTTGCGACGGTTTTTTTTGACGGGCGTTTTTCGTCTTGAAGTTAAGTATATTTCACTAAGTGCTGAGTCTCAGCCTTTAGAATTAATTTTGATCCATAAAATAATCACTTAATACATAACATGATATACCCAACCCATTAATAACTTATGAAGGCATTGCTGTCAGTTAATTACACACACATACTATGTGAACCTTTGTGAAGAGAGAAAATAAAGATATTGTATAATTTGTATCTCTCTCAAAAAGTTTACTGGTTGTATAACTAGGTCATAAAATAATTCAATAGTTTACAGACGTATATACTTATAACTTCCTTCTACACCTGCTGTCAACATCACAATACTCCACCACAATATAAATAAGTAAACAAACCATTCGATAATGTCTTCACTTGTAACATCACCGTGTCACATAAACGATGATATCAAATTACTTCATCTCGCGTCTCACACGAGACATCTCGGTTTCTACTGCACTCGAGCGTGTCCTCTTAAAAAGTTAAGACTAGCACACTCGGGACTATTAAACGCAGCGATTATGTTGACATTAATTGTGTTGACAGTAAATGTTTAATTCCCATGTAATAGGCTCGCCCACTGTTAAACATAACTGGCGAAATGTGGGTGTACTATTAGGTATACCTCTGGCTAACCCTTTAGGGGTTCCAGGCGTGATGTTAAATTTTAAAGGTAAACGACATTCTGCGACTTTCACAGATCCTATGTGTAACAAGAGATGGCCAATTCTATGTTTGGAATTATAGAGTAGGCTCGTCCTTAACAGAATACAATTTTACACGCTTAAATCGCTTCAATTTGTCTTCAGTTATGTAAGTAAGTGTCGATAGATGTTAGAGACTGTCACCATCTAGGTAACAGTTCAAATGCGTACCTAACTTATTCAAATTTTGACTTTTAAAAATCGAAAAAAAATGTTGCAATAGTTATTATGATCACGAAGACGATCCTTTTGGTATGTCTTCTTTTGCCATCCATTGACATTTGATTTATAAGATGTCAAAAGAAATAACATAGGGTTAGATATAGACTGGTAAGCTCCTATTTTAACATGTTTTCATTCACGCTTCGCCTGTATCTAACTAAGTACGTTTTTTTAGTTTTTTTTAATCTATCATATTTTACTTAAATACAAGCTTTTGCCCGCAGCTTTGCTCGCGTTAATTTAGAATAAAAAAAAGTTTATATAATAATATTAAAATTCAATCATGATTGGAAAGATACCTATTAAGAACGTTATTGTTATTTAAAGGTACCCTACGTCCGTTTCAGTACACCTGACAACGTAAATGAAAAATTTCAGGATGATCGGTTCATTGGTTTAGGCGTGAAAAAGTAACAAACATACAAACTTACATGACATGCAGAATGACATGGTCACATTTAATCCTGGACGTACGTCCCTGAAGGAAAACATCCAGACAAGCAAAAACTAGTTAATACATTCATTAAGTACTAAGTATAATTTTTAAACTATTTTGTTTTGTGTATTAAAAATTACTCAATATCTTGTTTTGTTTTCAGGAACTGATTCCAGATCAACAGAGTAAAATTCCAGTTAAACTGGTAAGTCTGTAATTACTTTATTTACTTAATCAACATTTACTTAATTCGGTATACGACAATATTAGCAACTGTACTAAAATTACCATGACCTTATAAAATGTAAGTACGGTACTCAAATTGTATAATTTAGGGTCAAATTGTCTTGTTATTTACAGGATATTTTAATTGCAAGCTGTAATTATAAGTTAATAGTGATAATTAGGCTGTATTTAAGTTGAGCCTTCTTCTTGTGTTTGACATATTTCATCACGGATGGAAATAATTATTGTTTGTATCCAAGTAATGAAATCTATGTACAGAGGCCAGCACATCAAGGTACTCGAAACTGCCAAATTTTTCCAATCAACCTTAAACCTAATGCTTTAGCGATAAAGTTGAAATTCTATTAAAGAAATTTGACAGATTGTAGTAGATTAATGTACATGTGCGGCATATAAAATAATATTGTTCAAGTTATCATAACGAAAACTGTAATTTCCTCATGATTGTAACAACAATAGGTGAGTAATTGTTACAGGTAATGAACAAGGAAATGCAATTTATTACACGTGACAAAAAAAAAACAAAACATTTACTGGTTTATCAAACCTGACAGTTTGACAAACAAAATAAAAACAAAAAAGGATCCATTATCTTAAATGGAACCTTAAATTACATTACATTACCTTACATTTATGTAGTACAAAGGTCTATTTTATTTTGAAATAATATGTTTTACCTAGTGTTTGCCAAATACCATAATTGCCAAGCTACAGTGCGCCCTTTCTCTCTCGTCCCTTCATCAAACCAATAACTATTAAAGTAAATTAATGTTTCTACAACATAATTACAGCAATATAATTAATAATTTAGTAAGAACCGCTTCATTTAGCATATTTAGTAACAAATTCTTCCCTAGTAATTGCACTGGCGGCGGCCGGAATTCATATATTTATGAAATCGTACGCAGTGACTTTGTGTGAGCGCAACAACCAATTAAAGTTTTATAGTAAATCCTACCTTTTTCTCGTTGTGCGTTCCCATACTATTGTGTGAGCTTCTTATGTAAATAATGACGATTGATGATGCCCCTGTTTAGGTACTTGTGTAACATGTAACATTATTCGGATTCACGAAAGAATGTTCCGCTCTTAGAACGAGCCATTTTTTCCAGGGATTTGTACTAATTGTTTGAATTAGGTGTTCCTACAAAAAATTACAATGTTTCGTTTTTATACTGGGTTCGTGTTCATTCCTAAAATACATCGATTTTGGATTTTATAAAAAGATATGAAAAAAAAAATGTTTCTTAATAAAATCAAAATATATTCATAAATCCAAGTTATTTAGGCCAAGTGGCTCACTTGTAATTAGACTATCATAAACCATTTTTATAACTACTCATTCATAAAAAACGAATCATAAAACTTATTTAAACAACTTTTGACTTTTAATTACTCATAGTTCAACCACTAAGAAATAAAAATTACAAAACTCACACACCTTAACATTTAACTAAAAGCTTCTGATTAATGTGCTGGGAATACCAAGTGTCTAGACATTACATTAAATACTAGTAAGTACATATGCATTACAATTGAGACATTGACATTACAGTGATAAAATAAATTTATAAAAATGTCAACACCCCACGACAAGATCACACGATGTGTATTGAACTGTGGCCGATTTTGATTAATCGATTTGCAAAATGTCATGTCTTTAGTATTTATCCTGAGTAAAGTATATCATATTGACACAACATAACAGCCGATTAGGTGCTCCTATGAAAACATTTACATCTTATCCTTGAATCCTTTGTTTATCGTTGCAATATTTCGTTTCTCCATTCATTTGAAAAAAGTGAAACTGTTTTTTTTTGAGCTGCAACATTTTACACAAAGAAGAAGCGGGCGCAATGCAGGTAACATTTAACACACACGAATCGTCGCTCAGTTCAACAATAATTCATTTATGACTAAGACACGCAAGAAACTGGTCAAGTTTAGTTAGTTTTGCAGTAACATTTGTACCTTATGGAAATAAAGCTAAATTAAATTAATAAAGCTAAATTACCACTTAACCTAAAATCATAAACATATCCTTCTTTCTCTTCTTCTTCAATAAAAGAAACTATGGAAATCAGTCACAGCAAACTACTACAGTCAGCGTAGGGTAGCCTTGGACGCCCCCAGCTAGGTGAACTGACGATCTTAAGATGGTGGCTGGGTTAGACTGGATTCGGATGGCAGGATTCGGACAGGAGAAGAGGAGCTCGTGGCTAAATAATAACAGCCACTCGGGTCGATCTTCAGGTGAAGCCGTATTTACCTAGGTTGCTCCGTGGATCGGTGACCACCCATTACATACCGAGTCTCGTCCGTGCCTCGGACAGCACGTGAAGCCTTTGGTCCCAGCTGTCATTTGTAGATCTTTGACAGTCGTTACAGGTAGTTAGTGGCCCAAAAGTCTGACAACCAGTCTTAGCAAAGGGTATCGTATTACCCAGTTCTGAGTAGTGAAGGTCAGATAGGCAGTCGTTCCATTTAAAATACTGGTATCCAGCTACATCCGGTTAGTCTGGAAGCAGACCGCAAAGGGGGCTTGGGAAAAGGCTAGACATGATGAGGACAGGGTGTTACGGCGCAGCCTGAGAGAGGCCTATGTCCAGGAGTGGACTGCACCAGCCTCAGTTGATAGCTCCTACAGTCATGTCTAAAAACAATTATACCTACCGACACATCACATAATGTCTATCCGTGATTACAGTCGTTACTTTGTCTTGAAGCAAAGCCATAAATCTGCCTACCAGCCAACGTACCTCGATAACATCTAGAAATACACGATAATAACATGCGTTATGGCAATCGTAAAGTGCTGTGAAATTGAAGTATTCTTGTATGAGTGTCTTTGTGTGTGTGAAATTGTGAATGGTTGTACATAAACACGATATTTTTAAGTTATAGAGATCTTCAAAACGGCTTTATAGTATATGGTAGGTATGTTTTTTTTTATGAAGGAGCTGTGTAAGCTAAGCGAGCTTCTTGATGGGCTGGAATGTAATGGGGGTCAGTTTTGATATGAAATTACTTAACAACACAACATTGACCACGAAATAAGATGAAGTCAGAACAAAAATAATCAGATTATAATGTCATTTGAATCGACACCTGTTTAAAAACAAACCAGAAGGTCATGTTCAATAGAGAACTTTTAACACACGTCTTGACGGTTGTAGATCGTAAAAGCTTCCTGTAAATCACGGAATTCTAAATGATTTCTGGACAGCTAAGTTGCCTATCTATTCCTACATTGTGCTCACATATAGAAGCAACACTATTGTACCCAGCACAATGTAATATCTAACTTAATTTGAAAAGGGTGCCCACGGAGTTTCTTGCTCATTCTTCTCCATGAGATCTTCGATTTTGGAATGGACACTACAGTCCATTCACAGTCATTTATTTTTAACTATGCAAAAGTGCCTGACACGGGCCTATTTGAAACAAATGCTTTGAGTTTGAGTTTATGAAATTGAGACACAGAATCTTAATTATCATGAATCGTGAGAGCCCTATACATCCATGCATGTGTGTGTTAAGGCTCAGTGCACACGAGTGACGTCGCTACAAGCGAAAGTTCAAGGACAGCTAACAGTTTGGTACAGCGTGTACAGACAGCAGGACAATCGTCACTAATACTAGATAATATGATGAATAATTGTCGGACTGCCTTGTTGGTCTAGTGGTCGGAAGCGCGACTGCTGAGCATGAAGTCCCGGGATCAATTCCCGGGTCGGGCAAATTGTTACTGGGTTTTTCTATCAGTAATTTCTTAGTAGCAGCCACGGAGTCTGGATAGTGTCCGGTTGATGGCAATAGGCTCGACCCCTATAACATGGGCCTTAAACATAACTAGCGAAATGTGGCTGTACTAATGGGTACACCTCTGCCTAACCCATGGACAAATACAGGCATGATGTTTATAATTGTCGGTAAAAATATTGTAACGTAACATCCACGTCATATTTCGCCGGTTATGTAAAATGTATGAGGCGCTTTTGCCATCAAATGGGCACAAATCTATACTCGAGTTTAGATTCCAGAAACAAAAACCCAATAAAAATTTTGCCGGTAATGGAAATCAAACCCAGGACTTCATGTCAGTAGCCCTTGGAATTGTGACATTTGTTTTTGTAACCGTACCTCATAATGTAAGTTAAAAATGACGTGTGATGTTAGATTTAGTAATTGTGTAGTTGCAGTGTTATTAAGAAAATGTTTAGTAAGACCTAAAAATATAAATGAATGGTGGAATTAAAATAAATGGTCAGAGTTACTGTGTTGAATTATCTTTGAGTTGGTCAAGGGTCGTCCATTCACTTCTTTTGGTAATTAGAGGTACAGAAACAGAGACAGAAAGTAAGTTTGACCATCATTCGATCATCTACCAATGAATCACATGAGATAGTCCCCCAAAACGTCCGTCCTTCAAGAATACTCACTTAGAGAACATTTAAAATTAACCCCCAAAAGTATGTGAATGTTACAGTTTGTTTGCCGACGCTACAACAAGTACCGTTCGTCCGTACGCACGCTATAACGACCGACCGTAAAGGCCATCTTCCCATCGACTCGATCACTCGTACTATCAACATGGGTGCTAACATATTGATAGGGCCTTTATATCGTTGCAGTAAGGGCGGTTTTCGTAGAGCATTTGTTACCACTGGAATGATTTCACGTCCGAGTCAATGAAAGTGAGTTGAGGAAGGCTCCTTGCGCTGGTTGATTTGGGTTAATACATGACACGATCGTTAAACGATTTTAGATCTCAAATATTCAATATTAAGATGCTATCTTAATGGTAAGTGTGGCAAAGAAAAGGTCGAAATATGTGATAGTATTATTCTATTGCGTAGGTGCTATCATTTCATAACAGATTAGTAGTATAGTGTGTTGTTTAATGTAAACTTTTCTATGACCTTCAAGTATATAATAGGTTTTTTTTAGCATTTAATAGAAGCCTAGGGTCTATATGCTCACCTTTTTCTACATGGGACTTAAACATAGCCTGCTAAATCTTCCTTCTGCCTAACCCATCGAGGATTAGAAGCGGGATATCATGTGATGCGTTATGTAGATACATACAAGCAAAGTCTAAAGTAGATAACCGGCTATATATTGATAGGGCTTCACGAGACCAAGAAAATATGAATCAATGTATTGGTTCCTAGGCACTTACTTCTCATGTCATGAACATAACACGCCTGTTATACACACAGGTTTAGCCAGAGGACACCCACACACAAACATCATTATTCTCCAGCCCTTATCCCAATTTGTGTGAGATCGGCGCAGGATGTCTTCTTCTCTATTATTCGTCATCTCATCAGACACCTACTTTTATGCCATATCATCCTTCACACAGTCCATCCATCGTTTCTTTGGTCTTCCTCTACTCTTATACCCGTACACATTCATACTCAAAACTTTCCTCACGACATTTTCCTCATGTCCATACCACGACAACCGATAACCACACAACTTTTCATTCACCGGCGCCACTTTCAGACTTCGTCTTATGTACTCATTTTTTATTTTATGCACGCGTAGCACCACAAAACATATCATTATCATTAAAATGACTTTATGACTGAATGACTTTAGTAAAAGGGTCGATGTATGTCTTACATCGACCCTTTTACTAAAGTCCTTCGAGCTAATTACTTTGAACAGTCCCAATGACTCAGTGCCCTTGATCTTAAGAAGAAATTCCGACAAGTCTTCCGGTATTACCGACCGTAATCAGCCGTAATACCGACCGGTCTAACCGGCCGGGTCGGTAATTGTTACCGAAGTTATGTCGTATTTTCGTTCTTTTTGTTTTGGTAGCTGAATCTTGTTTTAAGTTCAGACAGGTTATTGTTAATGGTTGACGTAGGTTATGGTTGTCCTTAAAAGATGAGGAAATGATTTGCTTGTTGCTTTATGAGCTACTGGAAAGCATGGACAAATTCGAACGCTAACATATTTCTTTAGGACATAAAATAACATCACGCCTGTAATGCCCGAAGGGTTAGGCAGAGGTGTACCTAATAGTGCACCCACATTTCGCTAGTTATGTTTAAGTCCCATGTAATAGGGGCCGAACGTATTGCCATCAACCGCCACAAATCCAGATTCCCTGGCTGAGACTGAGGAATCTCTAATGGAAAAACCAATAACACTTTGCCCAACCCAGGAATCGAACCCAGGACCTCGGCAGTCGCGATTGCGACCACAGTCAAAAAAATTTCTTTAGTAATATCTCAACAACAATCCAGAATCTGGCGATGGCTTTAATCTCATCATCATCCTAATCAGCCCAAAGCAGTGCACAGCTGGACATAGGTCTCTCCAATCCCAGGCTAACATACTCCTTTCTCTGGACTACTCTCTTTCAGCTGCTACCCCAGGCAATAGGCTCTCCCCTTATTACAATAACTGGTGAAATGCGGGTATACATTATACAATTGACCTCTGGTCACCCCTTCGGGCAAGCGTGAAGTTAATAATTCAGGAAACTAACATAATGAGCAATTCACATATCTAATAACCACACCTGAATGTAATCTTGTTACCTTATTAGAAGTATAACCACAGTTTGTGTGTCAATAATTTTAATCACCACAATACACCGTTCTCACGGCAAAAGCCTAATTGTAACACTTATATAACAGATCGCGTGACGCCTGCGCGTGCGCACACAATTTAAAACAGTTCTTATATGATCCGAGATAAGAGCCATTTTGGAACGTGAGAGAATTAATCTAATTTGTGATTTGGTACGTTTCAAAATTGGGTGTTTTGTTTTGTAAGTGCTGGATTTGGGAAATTATTTGGGATTGTAATATTAAGTGTGTGTAGAGGTTATTGAGTGTGTTCTTTGGAAACTGTAAAGTGTTTTTATTAACAATAATAGTAGGTACTCTAACTGAAGGTGCCAAACTCGTAGAGTTGTAGCCAAATTCTGCATGGGCCGACTTAATTTAGATTATCATCGTCGGCACGCTCAGAAGAACCGTAATAGTTTGCATGAAAAGCCCCGGGCGGGATCAACTCCCACACATATTTGCCCAGTGCCCTTTGCCAAGCCATGCATGTAATAGTTAGGGTTGGCACAAAATTTTCTTTTTCCTAAAAACTATTAAAAAGTTTTTTATTCTAAAACGGTTCGCCTTAAAATGTAATTAAAACTGAGTAAAATAGGCACAAAATATTTACTAAAAAAACTATGTATGATAAGGAACTCTTAATACTCGAGAATGACACTCACTTTCATTATATTACCAATTGTATTAGATCAAAATCTTCAAAAACACGACATCCTACTGGTACCTATTTATGATGACATCTAAGCTTCTAACACAAGTAATAACAGTAAGATTTTACTTTCACACCAAATAAGGTTCGTTACAAACGATCAATATACATTGATCCGACATTTTTCTATCAGACAAACCGAATGAATGTATTGAAATCCTCATATCTGATGGTATTGGGATATTGAGCCATTATTTTGGTAGTGTAATGTCAAAAGGTGAGATCAATAATGTTTGATGTTGTTATGTAATGGTATTGTGTTACATTACATGACACATTTTGGAATTCGGTAACAAGCGGTTACTGAAAGCATGATCGAGTTTGTAATCATTTACAATCTGCTGTCAAATCTCATATCAGTTAGTAATAACGGACCAAATATAAAAATGAAATTCATGAAAATCAACAATCAGTCAGTAGCTAAGAAAAGTTGTATAATTTTTAGTCTTCTACGTACAATGAACACACATTCTAGAAAGATTTTTTATCAGCATATTCTGTCCGAATGATGGGCAAAGGCCTCCCCCATTCTTTTCAAACTCCCCGGTGTTTTACCTGCTCAGGCCAATCAGTCGGGACCGAGTCCAAATCGTCACGCGAAAATAGAAGGAAAGATACTTTTTCAGAGTCATCTAATTCCACGTTTATAACCAAAGGCCTGTACCAATTTACCTAATTGACTGCGCTAACTCTTAGTTTTTAATGTGAAAATTGGTACCTCGCTGAAAAAGGACCAAAATGCAAGCTATTACCATAATCACCACAGCTGGCAAAGAAATAAAATTGGTGCTAGCAGTAACAGCACATAACGTGTTTTACAATTGACAGCATCATCATTTTTTACGAGTTTATATGCGTAATGCTTAGAAAATATAGGCACACACAACTGACAATAATTAACACAGTATCTAGGCTTATAAACAATACTAGCACATGCATACACATTACAATAATTATGCAGTGTCTATCTGTCAATTGAATAATTAATACAATGAAGCCGACAACACTGCGGCGGGGTATTGACTCATCAGCTGTAAATAATTATTAATTTTCACTCGTGTTACTTGTACAGCGTGCACGGCATGCCATGCGTCTATTTTTCTGCTAACTGAAAGTTACAGGTTTTTCCAGGCATTTGTCTTGATTTGCATATGTATCCTTCGTAGTCTGATCTTAAAATCTTAAGAGTTAAGATATTTATCTGTCTGGCATTGGAAAAAAAAATAAAAAAAATCCTCTGGTTCCGTATCTACCTCAACCCTCCTGTTCTTGAATGCAATACAATTTTCTCTATTTGTGCCCATAAAATATTTCTGCTATGAATTCTCTTCCGTGTGCTTTCCCAATCACTAAATAATTACAAAATTAAACCGTATTTCTCAAAAACCACAACAATTACACTAGAAAATTCTTCTTAATTTCCATTGAACTGCATCCTTGACATAATCGTCATAGTTTCAAACTGATTGCATTTAGCAACGAGAGACGCACTCCCACACTCCGACCTCAGAGGGAACCAGCACAATAGATGCTGTTAATTAGTGTTTATGACACGAAAACTATTTTAATGCAGCTTATTATGCGGTCAAGTACGTTTTGTGGGTGATTACGTATGTGTGGAGTCACATGGTGGGACCATAGTGCAACAGACGTGAATGCTGCTGATAATGCAACTAGCATGATGCTTGAGATTGGATTATCAGCCTATACTGTTCCCATTGAGGGGCACAAGCCTCCTCTCCACCACGCGGGCCCAGTGTGGGTTGCTAGATGCCACATATTCTTCGAATTTTTGATTCTGCATCAAGCCAGTTTCCTCACTTTTCCCATGTTTGCTTTCACCGTTTTGAGAGCAGTCATGATGAGTTCATCATCTGCCGACCCCAACATAGTTGAGAACAGGCAAGAACCTAGCCTGTTCCCATGTTGAGTTCTGTTTCCAATCTAACCGGCTGCACTTGAATACCAGTATTTTAGAGGAAGCTACTGCCTATCTGACCTTCTCAACCCAGTTAGTACTGGGTAATACGATACCCTTTGGTAAGACTGGTTGTCCGGCTTTCAAGCTACTGATTTCCTGTAACGGCTGTCAAAGATCTACAAATGACAGCCGGGACCAACGGCTTAACGTGCTTTCCGAGGTGAGCAGGAAACTCGGTATGAAATAAATCACCCATCCACCGACCAATGCAAGCATGGCTTAACCTTGGCAAACACGACTTAACCTAAAGATGGACCCGAGCGGCTGTTATTATTTAGCCACGAGCTCCTCCCTAACAGTAATGATGAGCTGCACTATTAATATTCCTGTGTTCCTCTCTAAGCTAAACTTCAAGCTATGCAGGAAGAATAATAAAGCAAGTATACAACTAGCCCTCAGTAAAGAGTAAAGTTTAATATAGTATATCCTCCTCTGTAAAATCTCACATTCCAAGTAAGGTTTGCTGTAAGAAAACCCAATTCTGGGTTAAGCTCGCCTTTGTACATAAGCTATATGTTGTAATTATGTATTTTTTCTTATTTTTTGTGTGCAATAAAGAATTAAGAAGTTTAAATTACGACCTCTCACTAGCCAGTCAGAACTAAAACAAACTGAAGCTTATTGATACGGTTATTTTGAATGACCTCCAGAACATAATACAACAAAAAGCAAACAACTGCACATCGTTACACATTTAAACTAATCAACAAATCACGATGCAACACAAAATAAAAACATCTAAACACACCTTCTATCATCCATCACCCAGAGATCCATTAACTGAAACATCCTTGACATCGGATCCGACAGACAATCGACAATCGATCGACATTAAGTTAAAGACTACATCCTTTTTACGGAGGTTTTAGTTTAAAGGTTGGATGTATCACGAGGGGTCATGGAACTCATGAATCATCAGGGAATTCGAGGATTGATGTTTTACTTGTCAATTTTGACAGGTAATGTCAAATGTTGCTCATCCTACATTTTGCTATCTGCTATCTTTTAATTGTTTTTTTATTTATTATTTTGGCCCCATTATTCTGCAACTTGAAGGAGGATGGGGAGGCCTTTGCCCAGCGCTGGGACATACAAGGCTGTAGAAAAAACAACTACAGTGACGTAAAGTATCACAATATAAGATCAGATCTGTAATCTCCGAAGATAGACAGAGTTGAACCTTTAGTAGACCCACATATCGCCAGTTATGTTTAAGTCTCCCAGTTTTCGCCAGTCACATGATAGCGGGTGAGGTTATTGCTATCAACCTATCAAAAATCCAGGCTATTAATACGTCATTCCTGATGGAAAAATTCAGGATACCTACAAACAGGACACACTTAAAGGTTACATGAAGAAATGAACAAAGAAATACACAGGTATTTTAACGAACAGAGACAACTGTCTACAAAACTTAACTTTTATTAAAAACTCAAAGCGCCATGTTTAAGGCCATTTGCCTGTCGCCTGACGGATTTATTAAATAGGGTGCTGATCAATAGTGCTCCACTTGACTACCTACAATCTCATTATACCAAGGGCATTACTACACTACCTGCCACTTACAATACTTTACAATTACAACGTACCAAAGCCTCCTACAAACGGTCTGCTGCAGAGCATTTCGTCACATCCATAGTAAGACGGAGGAAATTAGTTCCTCCGTCTTACTATAATGACTATAATTTGATTCAGAATAAGACATCACGGTATCGTTCCGCTGATCAGTGAGAGCTTCAAGGCTATTGCCACACTGTTGCCATTTCGAACCATCATTTATTATTCTTTATCATTCTATGTTAGTATAATACGCTTTTGGACCCTGCCATTCATTGCCAAGCTAAACACAGTAGTAGAACGAAGTCAGGATTTGCGCACGGTTGATAGCAATAGACTCGCCCACTATTACATGGGACTTAAACATAAATTGACGCTATTCAGATGTAAGTTCAGAAGTAAGTCGCCGCGTATGTAGTAAAACTATTGCGTGGTGCAGCTCATAACCCGGGTGTGCTGCGACAGCTGAAACTGTGCGTGCCGGATCAATACGTGTGGAGGCGGGGCGGCGCCCACCACTGCTAGCCGTGCCGGTAGCCAGAACCAATCTCCTGGCTAAAACCCCTCTCACCAGAATGATCCGCGTAGTGAACGAGGTTCACGAGCGAATCGACATTTTTTCGTGCACTTTGAGTGAATTCGCAAAAGTTTTGTTAAACGTAGTTTCTTACTTAAAAGTAGTAGATAGCTAATGGACCTGTGTTAGTAATAAGAATGATAACCACACTATCGAATTAGGTTTAAGATTACCTGTAATGATAATGATAGTTGTAAGTTAAATAAATAAATAAGTTCTTTAGCTACACCTCTGCCAAACCTTTCGGGGATTACAGGCGTAACATTATCTTGCGTTATCTGATTGCTAAGTAGCTGTGGGCACGTACACCTTCCAAAAATCATTGTATTGGTCATTTTACAGTGGTTTGCTGAATTATTTAAAAACTTCTAAGCTAACAGCAATTAAGTATGTAATTTCTGATTGTATAAGTAAGTAAATGTTGGTGTAATATGAGGAACACCCTTGCTTAGGAGGAGAGATGGCGCTGCCGTCACGAAAACATTGGCTCCGTATATAAAAATATTTAAAAATAGTATTTACCGAGTATTTAACTTTTAAAGTGGTGTTAAAGTGACAATATCGCTTGGAATTAGCTGTCCTATCGTTATCTGGACTCTAACTATACCCAGAAAAGTTGAAAAGTGATCAAAAAGTGACGTGTAATTAGTGCTTCGGGATAAGCCTAATAGGTGCAACAAACCCTTCTAAATACAGTTTAAAACATTCAAAACAATATCTCAACAAAAGAGGATCGTGATCTGCTTCAAAAATTAATAAAACATTGTGTCTACAAAACGTGCAACAAATCAGTTTGACAGTGTGAACATTTTTGCAGCATGAGTCACCTAACGACTGTTTGATGTTTGAAAATTAATAGAATTAAGAACAGACACACTATTTCATTACTCAAACTAATGTTTAGTTGGTGAAGTACGAGCCGAGCCGACATCAGAATTCGTGTGAACGAAGTGCCGCGGGATCGAATCCCGCAGCAGACGTCTCTTTTTGGCCATCATTACATTTGCAAAAATATTTTGTTGGATTCAATTGGGCATAATTTCGATTCTGACATACTGATATTTTGATTTTCATATTTTTATTGTTTATTTATTTTAATATCAATGATGGCTAGTGGAGACACTAGTAATATAACAATGAGAAAACTACGGAAAACGAACTCTCATAATAATGTGTCGACTATGTACACTTCAAACTCGTCACTCTTTGATAGCACGATGCAAAGTCTACCTGACCAATGCGAAACTTTAGAAGTACGTGAATTACAAGAAAAATTATTATCTGTGCAGGAGGAATTATTGATTGCAAATAATGAAATAGACAATCTAAACACAGAAAATATAAAATTAAAATGGGAATTGGAAAAGAGTAATAAGATCATAGAATTATATAAAAAGGTCGGATATGGTGAGTCTACTTCCACCCCACCAACTTCAATGCGGAAAAATAAAAAGAAAAACCAGAATGAGACTAACACCCCGTCTAAGAAATATAATGATCAACATATTATTACTCCTGAAAAGCCCATTAATGTAGAACAACCGAAGCAAGATAAATGTTCTAAAAGAAATTATGTAAGTACCCAAGAAGTTTTTGGAAAAGATACCACCCCATGTGTGCGGAAGGAAAGCCAGCTGCCAGCCGCCAGCTTTGCCCACAAGAGTAAACTATGCATACTGAGCACGAATAATACGAATAGAATACTATCTATAGCGCAAAATACCTTCGCAAACAAATTTGACTGTTGTCACTATTTATTATGTAACGGGAAAACTGAACATCTCTTGAAAGGTTTAAAAGAAAAACTTGTGAAATTCACCATGAATGACTTTTGTGTAATTCTTTTAGGTGATGAAGACTTCAAAAATACTAATAATTATTTTGAAATTATATTCCGTATAAGAGAAGTTATTCAAAACATAAATCATACGAATGTGATCATCTGTTTACCGACGTATAAAAATGGATACTATGCTAATTTATTTAACAGTAGAATAGAAACTTTCAACAACCTTTTGTATCTAGATGTACTGACATATGAACACTTATATCTGTTAGACAGTAATTTAAATTTATCCTTTGACTACAAAATTTATAATAAACGAACTGGCTTAGTAAATAACCATGGAATGTATATAATATTCAAGGACATAGATAGTTTAATAATTGACATACAATATAATAATAGTTTAAGTGATACAATTGACATAGCCACTGATGATAATTTGGAAAATAAGGACACTTTTTTTCTTGACTAAATATTTATGTATATTACATCAGAACATTGCCGGTCTCGTTAATAAATCTGACGCTCTCTCAGTCTGTTTATGTGAACTTTCAGAACAGGATATTGATGTAGATGTAATATGCATTTCAGAACATTTCATGATGGCTGGCTGTGAGAATCAGCTACATCTGCCCAATTATAGTTTGGCTGCTTGTTATAGTAGACAGACAAGTAAGCGAGGCGGTGCATGTATACTTGTTAAGCATGGTATTCAATGGAAGGGATTGGCCAATGTAGCAAACATGTCCTCGCAAAGTATATTCGAGTGTTGTGCAGTTAAATTGACGGACTTTAACATTATAATTGTGTGTATTTATAGAGTACCTAACTCAAATAATATCAATGAGTTTTTTGATAAACTGGAAACTCTTTTAAAATATTTATACAATCAACGATGTAAGAATATAGTTTTAGCTGGTGATTACAACATTGACATTTTGAAGAGAAGTAAACTGTCAGCCGAATTCGAGTGTATTCTTTTGAATTTTAATTTACAACTTGCTTTTAGACAACCTACTCGGGCTGCGAGCCAAACATGTTTAGATAATTTTGCGCATAATTTTAACAAGCGCCGTTGTAGATCAGAAGTATTGGAGTTCGCGCTATCCGATCACACAGCACAACTGTTAAAGTGCCCCGTTAAACAAAAGGATGTTCTTAAGTATTATCGCAAAAGTACACGAGACTATAGTCAGGTAAATGTAGAAAAATTCAAGACTTGTTTAAGTAGTCTATCCTTCTCAGATGTGTACGAGATGGACGATCCTAATGCAGCCTACAACTGTTTTATTGAAACGTTCCAATTATTGTACGACTTATGTTTCCCCAGCAAAATGATTACCATTAAGGCGAGGTTACCCTGATAAACGACGTTTTTGATTGTGTTTTATTCGTAGATAGCACATAATAAAATTCTGAAAAAAACATATTGCTTAGTTCACACTTTGATCTAGATACGTCGGTAATGCGATACACGATTACTTGCACTTTACTGCATTCAATTAAATCGCAAAGACAAGCTAAATTATGGTCTCAATTATCATTTCATTTGAGTGTTATTAGACGTTGAACAATAAAACTTATACCATAAAAAAGGTCGTAAAAAATGTGAGGTGCGTCGGTAACCATAATTTGAAATATTAAAAAAACCTAAACCACCATTTCCAAAATTAACTGTTTTCGTCATTTCATGCGCTCGCACCGCGTGCTTAGTCCCGAGCGGAACGCGTTGGAGGTCGGACGTGTGCCAAATTTTCGAACCCGCCACCCCACCCCCGCTAAGTTCTGTTACGAACTGAGCCAAAAATAGTTTGTAAAAATAATACTAAGTAAACACCGAGTCTAGGTTTATTTGTCCGGTAAGCCAAAGATTATCGAGTTACGACAGGTGCAGGGGTAGAAAAAGAAAGTATGTAGAGGAGAACGAGATAGAATGAGTAATATTATAGTATTTGGTACTAACTAGTTTTTTTTATTTTGTTGACTTATTTACATAATTAAGATAAATTCACTTTTTTTTTTTTAATTCCTCTGCATTTTATGCTTTACTTTTTTTTCGGTTTCTTTGTCATTTTCGTGGTTTTTGGGGTCACTGATAACTAAAATTAGGTCAAAATGAAAATCCAAGATGGCGCCGACGAAAATTTTCAAGTTTTTCTTCATAAGTGTCATTTCCGTGGTTTTTGGGGTCGCTGATAACTAAAATTAGGTCAAAATGAAAATCCAAGATGGCGCCGACGAAAATTTTCGGTTTTATCGTCATGGGTGTCATTTTCATGGTTTCCGAGGTCGCTAATAACGAAACTGAGGTCAAAATGAAAATTCAAGATGGCGCCGACGAAAATTTTCGGTTTTATCGTCATGGGTGTCATTTTCATGGTTTTCGAGGTCGCTGATAACGAAAATGAGGTCAAAATGAAAATCCAAGATGGCGCCGACGAAAATTTTCGGTTTTATCGTCATGGGTGTCATTTTCATGGTTTTCGAGGTCGCTGATAACGAAAATGAGGTCAAAATGAAAATCCAAGATGGCGCCGACGAAAATTTTTGGTTTTATCGTCATGGGTGTCATTTTCATGGTTTTCGAGGACGCTGATAACGAAACTGAGGTCAAAATGAAAATCCAAGATGGCGCCGACGAAAATTTTCGGTTTTATCGTCATGGGTGTCATTTTCATGGTTTTCGAGGTCGCTGATAACGAAAATGAGGTCAAAATGAAAATTCAAGATGGCGCCGACGAAAATTTTCGGTTTTATCGTCATGGGTGTCATTTTCATGGTTTTCGAGGTCGCTGATAACGAAAATGAGGTCAAAATGAAAATCCAAGATGGCGCCAACGAAAATTTTTGGTTTTATCGTCATGGGTGTCATTTTTATGGTTACCGAGGTCGCTGATAACGATAATGAGGTCAAAATGAAAATCCAAGATGGCGCCGACGAAAATTTTCGGTTTTATCGTCATGGGTGTCATTTTCATGGTTTTCGAGGACGCTGATAACGAAACTGAGGTCAAAATGAAAATCCAAGATGGCGCCGACGAAAATTTTCGGTTTTATCGTCATGGGTGTCATTTTCATGGTTTTCGAGGTCGCTGATAACGAAAATGAGGTCAATATGAAAATCCAAGATGGCGCCGACGAAAATTTCGGTTTTATCGTCATGGGTGTCTTTTTCATGGTTTTCCAGGTCGCTGATAACGAAACTGAGATCAAAATGAAAATCTAAGATGGCGCCGACGAAAATTTTCGGTTTTATCGTCATGGGTGTCATTTTCATGGTTTTCGAGGTCGCTGATAACGAAAATGAGGTCAATAAAATAATAATGAAACTTTTTTATTTGTATTTTTTTAAGTTTTGTTTCTATGTTAATTTTGAACTTATTTTCGTTATCAGCGACCTCGAAAACCATGAAAATGACACCCATGATGAAAAAACCGAAAATTTTCGTCGGCGCCATCTTGGATTTTCATTTTGACCTCAGTTTCGTTATCAGCGTCCTCGAAAACCATGAAAATGACACCCATGACGATAAAACCGAAAATTTTCGTCGGCGCCATCTTGAATTTTCATTTTAACCTCATTATCGTTATCAGCGACCTCGGTAACCATAAAAATGACACCCATGACGATAAAACCGAAAATTTTCGTCGGCGCCATCTTGGATTTTCATTTTGACCTCACTTTCGTTATCAGCGACCTCGAAAACCATAAAAATGTCACCCATGATGATAAAACCGAAAATTTTCGTCGGCGCCATCTTGGATTTTCATTTTGACCTCAGTTTCGTTATCAGCGTCCTCGAAAACCATGAAAATGACACCCATGACGATAAAACCGAATATTTTCGTCGGCGCCATCTTGGATTTTCATTTTGACTTAATTTTAGTTATCAGCGACCCCAAAAACCACGGAAATGACACTTACGAAGAAAAACTCGCAAATTTTCGTCGGCGCCATCTTGGATTTTCATTTTGACCTAATTTTAGTTATCAGTGACCCCAAAAACCACGAAAATGACACCCATGATAAAAAAACCGAAAAAAAAATAAAGCATAAAAATATAGAAAACCGAATGGTGCGTGGCGTGTAGTTTTGAATCATACCCGTATTCATGATCTTAGTGTCTATGAGATTTTAAATTTACCTAATTCACAAAAATAAATAAGTATACCTACATAATTTTATACGTTCATACAATACGTAGGTTCCTAATCTATCTATAACCACTACTTTCTAGAAAAACAAAACAAAATGAACGTAACTATACTTATCAATTCAAGTTGATTTACTGCATCGCTCTACTCTGTAACGCAACTTACTACCTATCCGAGTTCGTGAACTCATGACCAGTGCGCTAAGCGCGCGCATTTTCGCGCCGCGTAATTTGTTACGTATCGCCTCTCCGTGCGGGGGCTGGGGTAAGCGATTAATGCATACGGCGCTCGGGGTAACCTCGCCTTAAGACTACTAAAAAACCTACTTGGGTATCACGTGGGATAAAGTTGTGTAGTAAAAACAAAAGGAAGCTTCTATGGCAATATAGGTTAAAACCAAGTCAAGCTAATAGAGATAAATTCAAAAGATATTCAAAATTACTTAAAAGAATTATGAATCTAACTCAGAAAGCTCAAAATAATTACAATATTAAAACCTCTAATAACAAGTCTAAGACTACGTGGCAAATAATTAATAAGAGTAAATACAATGCCCCAAAAAACTCAATTTCTTGCATCAAAGTTGAAAGTAAAAACATCACACACCCAAAGGACATTGCCAATACATTTAATAATTATTTTATAGATAAAATACAACCAACAATTAACGCGGGAACAAACTCAACGTCGTTAATTCTTGGCAGAGCGCAGTCTATGTTTATGGGTCCGTCTACGCCCTATGACATACTAAATATTATAATGAAGCTAAAAAATACGAACAGCGTTGGCTACGATGGTATTGCAACAAAAATATTGAAAGCAGTTGCATTTGAAATATGTACTCATTTGAGTTTCATTATTAATCTTTGCATAAGTGCAGGTATATTCCCTGATGCATTAAAGAAGTCTATAGTGAAACCGCTATATAAGAAAGATAATCACGAATTAATGATAAATTACAGACCGATCGCGCTTATACCAGTTATGTCTAAGGTGTTCGAAAAATATATATATGGTGAAATGAATACCTATTTAGAAAAATATAATATATTATGTAACGAACAAAAGGGATTTCGGAAAAATAAAAGTATAAATTTGGCTATTTATGAGTTTTTACATAGTGTAATGCTAAACGTAGATAAGAGAACCCCAGTCTGTGCCATATTCTGCGACATGACACAGGCCTTTGACTGCGTCCATTATAATTCCCTGGCAGATAAACTTGAAGCCTATGGTGTTAGAGGCAACGTTTTAGAATTAATTAAATCGTATCTTCGTAACCGTAAACAAGTTACAGAAATCATAACAGTAAATAAAAAAAGTAAACGTGAACAAATTTCAAGATCAGAGGAACGCGATGTTATGTACGGAGTACCTCAAGGCAGTGTATTGGGGCCTCCGTTGTTCACTCTTTATATAAATGACTTGCCTAAAGTAAGTGAACAACCGATGACACTTTTTGCTGACGATTGTACTATGACAATAGCTTGTAATGACATAAACATATATGACCATGACATTAATAATTCGCTAATATCTATTATAAATTGGTTAAATGATAATAATTTAATAATTAATTTAAAAAAGACTAACGTAATGCACTTTAGACAACGTACACAAACAATTAACAATCTTAATATTCAATTTAATAATATAAATATCAATAAAGCTGACACAACAAAATTTCTGGGACTAATAATAGATTCTAAACTGAATTGGAAACCTCAAATAGAAGCACTTAGTAAAAAATTGAGTAGTGCAGCCTACGCTCTGAAAAGGCTTGCTGTGGTTCTCAACACAGATGCGCTAATTACTGCGTACTATGGATTAGCCGAATCAATTCTTAGATATGGAGTCATCTTTTGGGGGAATAGCACGGACAATGAAATAGCGTTTCGGGCACAGAAAAGGTGCATTAGATCGATGTTTAGACTGAAAACAACGGACAGCTGTAAATCTTATTTTATAGAACGTAAGATATTGACATTGCCCTCATTATATATCCTGGACACAGTAATGTTTATTAAATCAAATTCACATTTATTTCAGCTTTTATCTGATGCTGTCCCTAGGAATAGACGCGATAATCTCAAACTCTGTGTTCACGGCGCTAAAACAACTCTTATGCGTAAGAGCATCTTTTGCATGGCTCCGACCATTTTTAATAAATTGCCCAAATCATGGAGATCATTAAATATATCTGCTCTTAAAAGTAAATTGAAGAGATTACTAACTGAAAGAGCATATTACAGTATAGAAGAGTTTATGAAAGATGACAATTTTCTTAGTTTTTGAGATGACAATGTTGTATTTTTGACATGTTATTGTAATCTATTGTATTTTTTTGAAATAATTGTAATTTAGAATTTAAATTTAAATGATAGTAATTCATATTTTCATTGACTAATTTATTTAATGACTACTTGACATTTAATTTTATCTACTGACTGTGCTTGCTGAATTGTAGTGATACCTAATCTATAATGAATAATGACGAATTAATAAGTACATACATAATTTCTATTGTAATTTTGATGAATATTATCACGGTTTATGCACCATCTCTTCCTACCAATTTGTACGCCACGATACGCGGCTGAACATGTTAGAACTATTCTCTATTTCATTATTAACTTGCATGCAATTTATCATGTACACCATGTTTAAACAAATAAATTTTACTTACTTACTTACTTACTTAGCCCTTGGGGGAATTCATGCGTAATGCACACAATACAACAACAAACAACAATGACATCAATGTTATCTTATCATTGTTTTCTTAAACGTCAATTTATTTTATAAATGAAACATAACCATTCATGTTTATCTCATAATATAAATCAACATAAGCACAAACAAATGCATTACAATTCACAAAGAACATAAAAATATGTAAGTCTCTATAAAAACGTCACTTTCAAGCATTTCATCATAATACCGGCTTATTATAAGACATTATTAGATTTATCACGTCTTGCTCGACACAAACACATAATCTTATTCACGCGAGATGTACCGACATATTTATTTAGTTATACATAGATAACTTGTAAATACTTATGTGTGAGTGTTAAATTATGTAAAGATAATGAAGATGCTTTCAATAGAAAGGATTTTATATCACTGAGTCAGCTGATGTAGTTGGGTACAAAATGAAAGCGACAAGCGGGAATAACATTATTCAATTACTAGCTGTTGCCCGCAACCTTCGTTCGCGTGAAATTATTATAAAAAATAATACTTCTTTTTTTAATCGGTGCAATGCTTAGAGTGCTTTCCATCGAGTCCTACCGCAAAACGTGATTTTTAACTCCAAAAAAAAATCGATTCCCAGCAACACTTTTTGCGTAAAGTTACTTAGTTTGATGTGCTTGGTTGATGGCTATGTGAAGGGTCTGTTTATACCCTGTAGGTGCCTGTTACCCTGCCTTTGGAAATCTTATCACTTGCACCACTCCCCAAATACCGCACATATCGGTGCACTAGTATCGAGTATAAGTGAGACACATCATTTATCGCGCACTTTCTTCTACCGGCCAATCAGCACTCTTTATTACAAGTAATTTCACTTACAATTATAACACAATAGTACCGATCAGACGGCTTTTGGGCCATTTGTTTTTTATTAGGTTGGTCATGGGTTGGTCGCATGACCAACCTCATTAAGCAAATAAAGCACTACCTATATTTGCTAGTGTGTGTCTTCTGTTTTCGATTAGAGCGTGATTTTAGAGAGAATTTTCAGCTTGGTAGCCACTGAAAGTTTACCAATTTTAAACCAAATGCATAAAATTGGTCGAATTAGGAAATACAGGGCGTAAACAGACCCTTCACATATCCGTCAACCAAGCATTCTGTACATCACACTAAGTAACTTTACGCAAAAATTATTGCTGGGAATCGACTTTTTTTTTGGGGTTATAAATCACGTTTTAAGGTAGGACTCGATGGAAAGCACTCAAAGCATTGTGCTGATGGATGGATTGAATAGTACGGGGATCGTGGAGGCGTATAAAGTAAAAATCTTACATTAAAAATATGTATTTAAAAAAAAAACTTGTGAAAAAGTTGGAACTTTGACCCCCAATATCTCCTTAACTAGAAGGTTCCCAGGTATGGTCTAGAACAAAAAAAATATCGCAAAGACGAGGAGAACAAGTGCCTTTCATTTGTTTTAAGGGTCTATTTACACCCTTTATTAAAAAAGACGAAATACTATTGTGTGAAAACAAACATAGTTTGAATTAAGAATACCCATGTACACATACAAACGATGCCAGCTGAAAGGATCATCTCTGAAACCTTCATCGCAAAATGGCATGGCAGCGATCACTTTACATGTCAAGTTATAAAATGTGTGACAAGCTATACAACTTATGGTTATTGTTGTCTTAAATGAAATTCTATATATAGGTAGATAATATAATATAGTTTTTATTTGTATAAAACATGAGTATACACATGGCATACAAGATATTACAGTAGAGAGATGAAGATGTTAGAGTAATTTTAAAATCATACGTTACAAAAATCAATTAACAATCCAATTTAGAGCATAACTTAAAATTAAAAGGTAAGGTTATGTAGATACTGGATAACTCTTAACTCAGTAAAGTCAAAAAATAATAATTTGAATTTATTTCTCATGTTTATTAAACACTAATGAATTTCTCATAACACACAAAACAAACAACTAATCAGCAGATCATAGCAAAAACAACACAAACATAATGTTTCCGCCTGGGAACCGAACCCGCGACCTTCCCATCTTAATCGCGATCGGCGCAGGCGCAGATACATTACATTTCGCAATGGTAAGGTTAGCGAGACGAAACTGAGGCGATCGAAAGCAAGGCCGGTCGCTATTGATTACCTACTCCATTTAGGTAGGTACCTAAGTAGATCATCATCATCTGTCCATACTTTTACCCAACTATGTTGGGGTCGCCTTTCAGTCTAACCGGCTGCAGCTGAATACCAGTTTTTTTACATAGAGCGACTGCCTTTTTTACCTCCACAACCCAGTATCTGGGTTATACGAGACCCCTGAGTAAAACTGGTACGTAGCTTAGTAATGTAGGTGTTCAAAATAACATGTTTCTGATGGCTCATAAGTTAAATCAGGCTAGAAAAAGGTATATAATACAGGTTGATAATGGAGTAGGTGTATTGGTCAGAGACCATATTACAGTTTAAAAAAAAACTAAAAAACGCGCTTTAGAGTGACGTCATTTTATTTCTCGTATTCTTCTTTGCAAACCCCTTTTATTAAGTAATACCATATCATGGGAATACATTAAAAATAACTAGTCCGTCATCTTTGGGAGTCCGCCATATTGGACTTAGCTAACCATGCATTGTCATTCAAACTATACAAATTGTGTTCATGTGTACGTAAAATTTCACGCATTTACAGGTGAATTACAGGTGAATTTATAAAAGCGTGTTAAAATAGGATTTATTCATTTCCAAGTTAGAAGAAAATTGCAACTTTCAATAAAACCCAATAAACAATTAAAAACAAACACTCCAACCTCCAGCCTTTGTTTTTTTAATTACCAAATACACTGCAGTGCAAATAAAACGTCACAGTCTATTTAGTTGAGTTGTAAACAATATCGCTAGGAGGATGTAGTCGATGGTATCTTTTAAACGAGCGTGAAACAAGATAGAAAACTTCGGCCTTTCATTGTGTGGATACAATTATTTGCAACGCAGTGTACGCTAATGCTGGGTCTTCCGCCCACTGTAGTGTAATGTGATATCGTTAATTTGTTCGTTTGAATGGTCGATCGTGTACACTTTCATCATCTTTATGTTGGCGTGTACACGTCCTGTCAAAAGGGCACGTAATAATTATAGAGTGAAGATGTTTCCAAATATGATTCCCTGTTAAAACAATTGCAAAATGTCTTAAGTAAGTTATTATGGCATTATGTTATTACTTTTGGATGGATGAATTAACTCATTATCTACTACTAACGTGGCATGTAGAGAGGTCTATAATACTCATGGTGTATGGGACATCGTGCCTCAAAATTCAACTTTTTCAAACAAAATAGTAATGTCCAGTCAGCCCAAACTCAAAATGTATGGAACTGCTTTGGTTTTTTTTTTACTGACACTATAATACAATGCGTGTGGGTCGTTTTTCTAAATCCATGTCCCTTACACCATGTATTTAAATAAAATTGACCAGTTATAAAAGGTTAAATTATGATGACACTAGCGAATAATATATTCACTGCTTTTTTTCCGCTAGGCTATAATAAAATTCTAATTTGACATGTCAATCACCAGGTCAACTTTCTAACCATCGGTCTATTGTAACTCAGTTTAAAACTTACGTTATCAATACATGACAGATCTAACTAAGCAATTTAACCACATTTCGAAGGTCGCAGTTAACTTCAGTAATCACCGCAGTTATTGGCAAATTGGTTATAAATTATAATACATATCGTGTCGATTGCTACGTTCACTTTTGTTTGTCTGTTCGTTTCTTATGAAAGTATGCAAATAATGATTGAAACCCTTGAAGGAATAGGCAGAATTAAAGGTGTGATGGGATTATGGGAGTGACCGCCGACAACATCTCAGGTACAATTTCAGACACTTTTCACAAATATAACAAATGAAATGAAAATGAAGATGAAGGAATCTTTATTTTTAAATAATTCAAAACTAGGCGACACTGGCATTTCCTAGTATAGCTAGAGCTTTTTGGTAAATTGCTGTACCCATACCCTCTTACCTTTACCTAGTAATTCATGCCCAATAACTGGGCTTTTGAATTCGGAAACGCAGTCGCTCTATTTAAAATCAGCTCTGCAAGCTGACTCCAACATAGTTAGGACAAAGCTTGGTTATGCTCTGCCTAGACTCAAACCCCTCCCACTCTTCGCCAAGGACATACATCTATTTAACCTAACGTGGTTAGCAAAGGTACAATAAAAGTTTATTCTTCTTCAAAAACGAGTTTAACATAAACTATAATAGGTTGAAAGTGTAAATAATTGTATTGTGCGCCGACGGGTAGGCTTTGTTGTGAAACATGGCATTGCGTGGCTGGGGAAGAATGGGATTTTAGATGTCATGTTACCAAATACGTACTCGTACTCGTATAAGAAGAATCGACTGAAAAAAATGGATGGAATGGATTGTATGAATGTTATTTTCTCGACTATAATATTTCGCACAAAATTAAAATTTACATTCAGAAATTTATTAAAGGTCACTATAGGCACTTCTCTCTTCTAATTGAATAGATTTTCTCGTAGATATTTTATCTGTAGCATAATAATTATAACATCATAACGCCTGTCATCTCCGTAAGGATAGGTAGAGGTTATAATACATCCACATCCCGCGACATATGTTTTAATCTCATGAAACAGGGGGCGTGTCTATTGCTATCACCGGAGCACGAGTATACACACTAGTACCCCGGGATACTACTGAGAAATTCTATTAATGACGTTTCCCAACCTGAGAATGCAACCCACGAGTCTACTCTCATGCAGGACGCTTGCAAACAAAACAACAGCCCAATGAGGTACGGTAGTGTATTATACCATGTTTTAAAAACATTAACATTTTTTTAAAAGTTATTGTCTACATGCTACAGGGTATATTTTCTCATGACACATGGAAACTATCTACATTAATTATGGCACGAATAAGTACAGATGCCATAAAAATAAGTCCATGATATGTGTATACGCATGTTACATTTGCATTCGCAGGTGATTAACATTTATATATCTTATTATTTCTTACGATCACGGAACAGGGAAGTCTGTTAAAGAAAGGATAATGTTCACAAAAAAGTTTATCGAATACTGTGTAATGATTGGCAAAGTTGCCATATTGGACCTAAATAAATAGTCAGGGAAAAAATATTTAGCAGATCGGCAACCTTGTCAAAAGTATGTATTTATTTGTTGCAATGATAACGACGACGAGGAGCTCGTGGCCAAATAAGAACAGCCGCTCGGGTCGATGTTGAAGGTTAAGTCGCGCTTGCCTAGGTTGGTCCGTGGCTGAATTGCATACCGAGTTTCCTCCGTGCCTCGGAAAGCACATTACTCCGTTGGTCCCGGCTGTCATTTATAGATCTTTGATAGTCGTTATAGGCAGTCAGTGACCCGAAAGTCTGACATCAGTCTTGCCAAGGGATTTCTTGTTATCCAGTACTAACTGGGTTGTGGAGGTCAGATAGGCAGTCGCTCTATGTAAAATATAAAGACTGAACCAACATGTAAAAGGTGGTGATGAGTGCCCAAACAGATTGAAAGCTCTGATGTAAAGTAAAAGCTTGTATTTTCAAAGGACGATTCAAGAGAAATCCTAGTGTTTAAATATTTAGGCTTGCAGAAAGTGAATGAGTTAAGAAAGTAACGTAGGAAGGTCGTGAGTTTAATATCGTGGGAATATTGTATGTTACTTGTATTCTATTTGTCTGATCGTTCCGACACACGACTCGTGAATTGGTACCACTCTCAATCTTGGTTTAAAGCTCATGATAACGTTCAGGATAGTGTGCGGATGGCAAATGTCAGGCAAAACTGAAGTAGGTTTGCCTCTTTAGTTTGAACTCTCTAGCATTTTGCAAAAGTTGATAAAGCTATCTTAGTTTTTTTATATAATGGGCCTCTCCTAACCTCAATCTTGTCCTAGGACAGAGATGAGGTCGACGAAGGAACGAACTAACACAATGGAATCATATGAACTCGGGAAAACCGACGAAAGAAAACGAACGTTAATGTTATCTTAACAGAAGTCCCAACTAAACAATAACTTTACACGATCTATCATCAAACCTACTATCCTAAAGGTACACTATCTACAGTATTTACCTCGGCACCATACATAAAATAGGTACTAAAATAGATCGTATGACAACTATGTGAAACGTGGGAAGATGATAATCTGTCGAGTATCACTTACGCTTCTAACCGACTGCGACAAAACACAAGTTAGTTATGTTTTTGATACTTTGACTCGTTACATGAATGTGTTTGAAGATTCTCTGATAAAACTAGTTTAGAAAAAGGGTTTTTGAGCACATGTTCAGAACTGCAAAAACCATTTGACCTACCTGTTGTAGTTACTGTGAACATGAAGTTTTCTATACACGGTGGAAGGGACACAAACGCACAGACGGTTACCACGTATTCACTACATCATTCTGAACCGGACCGGTTAATTTTAAAAAACAGCTGTTACCTACAAAAGTGCAATACCTACACGGTCAAAATATATGGAACATTGTGGTGGCGAAGATACAATTGGATTCCTACTGGATTCCCTTTGAAAAATGGCACAGTCATTATTCTCTAAGTAAATAATATAATAAGATTAAAGATATGTACTCCGGCGTACCTCTTACAAAAATTGACCCTTCGCTACTGCAGAACAGCATGTTTTTTTAGAATGATGTACTGAATCCGTGTTACCCTGTAAACAGAAACCAGTGGTCGTTGGTATCCCTCCCACCCTGTGTTTATATCCACCCTGAGCATGTCTTTTGTCATGCCGACTTAAAAAAGAAGATCGAGAGGAGGAGGGGAGAGGGAGGAGGGAGGGAGGGGGGGGTCTTTTGAATATTTTAAACCTTATTACCCTCTACAATTTCCAAACCTATGCTACTTCAGTGCATTCTTTTTCATGATCATTTAAAGAAAATCACCTAAAGAGTGCTAGTTGTATAGAGTGTATACCAAGCACATTGAATCTTGAATCCGATTGGTCGGAACATCATTTTATTTTCAAAAGACAGTACTATAACAAAATACTGTTACTGTTAGCCTGTGTCATCCCACTGCTGGGCAAAGGCCTCTCCCCATGACTTCCAAATCCTTCGATCTATAAATAAAACAAAATAAAACCGAATAAATGAAATAAATAGTCTCCGGGAGTGATTTAAATATATGCATGATGGGTATAGTACCGTTTCTAATCGGATACCTAATCATAACGCCACAAGTTCATGCAAGTATGTCAGAATTAATTAAGTAAAAATTTGCATAAAAAGTGGAGCTTAACTAAACATTACCTATAACGTACAAACGTATGCTAATTAAGTATTAAGTGATAGAGATAACAGTAAAGTACCTTGTTTGCTTTGATTACCGAGTAAACAAAGGCTCGCTTAACTCATTTGAATTATTTATATGCTGATTAGAGAAAAAGAATAATGTACTTGATGATTATCTTTTATTAGGCGTCAAATTAACGGATTGTAAAGTTACGGGTGGCAAAGTTATGTATGGTAAACTGAAACTCAAAGCATTTATTTAAATTAGACCATTACAGGCACTTTTAAAGGTCAAAAACAAAAGGATGAAGCTACAGTACTGACTGACTGTACTGGACTGTAGCTTAAAGAGAGCATTCCAAAGCGTTGATCTCTATGGGGAAGAATGGGCAAGAAACTCTATGGACACTCTTTTAAAATAAAATATTTTTACAAGATCTTGGCTATGGTAAAGTTAGCGCAGTGGCTGTATGAGCGAGTTTTGTGCTACATTTTTCTAGTTCGATTCTGAAAATTTGTCTTACAGACGGTCAGTCTAGCGTGAATTCTACATTAAATCATTCTGGTTTAGCCTGAAGGGTTAAACAGAAATAACCTATAGTAACTACACCCTTATTTCTCCAGTTATAAGATTTAAATCCCATGTAAGTTGCCCACTAAGAGAAATAGAGGTCGATAACGCAAGAGATGGGAGGTCGAACTTAAGCTCTCAGCAGATCCAAACAGTAGAACAGTTACAAAGGACAGAAAGCAATGGAAATCGTTAGAGGAGGCCTTTGCCAAGAGGCACACTGAGCTCCGAGATATAATGTAACCCAGGAAATGAAAAGAACAACAATAATAGTACCACAACAGAGGAGTTTTCTGGATAAAGCCGGGGCTATTGAAATTGCCGACTGGAAATTGCTAGTTAACCCTTATTTACAAACACCATGTGACGTTTCTGACTAACTCATTTGTAGGTTGGGCTGGGAAGTGGTGTTTGTCCATATAATACAGAGCGAGCCTAATAGCCACCAACTGGGCCAAAAATCCCCACACTCCAAGCTATTACTTAGAAGTTCCTGATGAAAAAACCCAATAACACCTTGACCTAACCTGGGAATGGGACCACATGCTCAGCCGTAGCTATTGCGACCACTACACCAACGAGGCAGCGTTACTTTACTCCTCATTTACCTAATTGAAGTAATGTCATCTTACCACTGCCACAACTCACTTATATTATTACCACAAGGGACCACAAACAAGTTACAGTAACTTATACCACTCTTAAGTCAGTCTCACGCTTAGAAAACTGGCGCAAACTACTTTTTATTTAACTTATAACTCACACCGTGACTTCACTCACGATCTGCTTTAGAATTAGCTAAAATAATAATGTTTTTAATGAGCCTTCTAGATTAAATAAGATTACCTACAAGCCCATTAAACTCTCTAACCTACATCGAGATAGACCAGGGACCAGACCAAGTCTGGTATTGCAAACCCCAACTCCAAACTTCTAATGAAAAACTCCTGATGGAAAAATCAAATGGCAGCTTGCCTGCCCTGAGGATCGAATCCGGGACTTTATGCTCAGTAGTAGCACTCACGACTACTAGATCAACTGAACCCCTTACATAAACAGCACCACACAAACACAACATTTACCTATATATTAACATTTACATCACTTCCCGTGCTCACAGCACCTATGTACTTATTTATGTGCGAATACATTGACTTTTTGCGACGAGTATGAGCTGATTATCTTGTTCTACTGGTATGTATTACAGACTGACAGTTCCTACTATGGATCATGTGAAAACTAATGGGTAGTAGACGGTTTAATGCAGCCACAGAAAGTGGGACGATTTTGTGTTAAAATTCACGTAAAATTCAAACGGGAAACTTTTTGTAGCCCGTGTCCAAGCGTTGACAATACAATTGCAGAATTCATAAGTGTTCCTACACCTGCCTGGCAGAAACACCTACCCACACCTACTGAGTCCAAGTAAATTGTCAAGACATACATACCAACAACAATTCAAAAAGAAGAAGAAGACGGTCACAGACGTGCGGTATCCAAATCAAGAATCCCTCATTCAAATTAGTTGACGATCAGAATAAAAGGCAAACGACACTAAAACGCTAAAGGAAGTATTCTTACCAGTGACAGCAAAAAAACGCAAGAAACTTCCTAGCGTTATGTCAACGCTGACTTTTTTTAATATGCAGACGAAGACAGGTGATAAAATCGTCAGCGGCAAACGGGCAACAGTCACGCTACAAACTATCGCCTCGACACACGGTTAAAGTTAGACACATAACATCATGCCTGTTTTCCCCGATGGGTTAGGCAGAAGACTTTTAGTAACGTAAAGTTGCAATTATGTCCAAGTCCCATGTAAGAGGAGGCGAACCTTGCTGTCAACCGGGTACAAATCCCGACTTCGGCCTGTTTCTGAGAAATTATTTTAATTAATTATAGATAAAATTTTGCCCGACATAGGAATGGAACTTATAAGTCCATGATCTGCAATACTTGCAAGCAATAGACCCACGAGATACTAGTAAATTAAAACTAATCCTAAACTTATTCAAATCTCCCAGTGCCGCCCTCTGCCGTCTTTATGCAGAACACACAATTAATCATCACGACGTGTAAATGTAGGGAACATTTACACGAACACATTCAGTTTGCCGATACGATCAGCTGTTACGTGGTCTAAGTTATGGGAAGATACCTTTATTGTACCACTACATTGTTGTTAAGAATCACGCTACCCAACTTCCTGGGTGAACAGAGAGCTTAGTTAATAGTCTAACTTAATTTAAAAAATGATCATCTCTCTAAGAACCATCGAAGACCATCAGAGTCTTAAGACCATTCTTTTGTGTAATACTGCAATAGAACTTGTGATCTCAGGTGTAGCAAACCATACGACGGACATATTATAGCCACTAAGTTATAGGAGCCGTCTATTAAATCAATCAATAACAATACCACTGCTTGGCGAAGCTGCAAGAGAAGCAAAGAGAAGTGCAATACAGTACTCTCCCAAAAAATAATATAAGTTTATTATGCAGAACTTAGATTTAACTTACTATACTAGGTATTAGTTAATCATAGAAAATCTGGGGAGATTGGGAAATTCGACCCGATGTTGGCAAAAAAAATATTGACAATTTACATTGTATGACTGAGGTATATTTCAATAACTTGGAACTAAGAATATTCATGTCAATATGTCAACAAACAATACATGCCAAGTTATTGACGACGCTATAAGAGAAACCATCAATTCATTTCCTAGAATCGCTTATAATACACAGACACAAAACATTAGAAAGACCTTAACCTCTGACCGGCTAGCTATCAAACAGAATGCCGTCAGAAAGTTAGCTTCACCTAGCGTTAGGTACAGTTAACGAAAGAGATGGGTACGCAGGTAAGAAGTCTTTGGAGCCCTGCACCTAAAATGCCCGGATTTTCAACTTTGTTATGTTAAGTAAAGATTTTTTTGCGTGTTAATATATTGATTGAATGGCAACACAGAAAATAGATAAGCTGTTGATATGATCACAGTCGCTTGTCTAAAAAAAATGTATATTTGCTATTTTTTTACATCTTTCCTTTTGTATCTATGGACTTCGATAATATCAGACGCATTATTCATTGTGTAGTGTGGTGGGTTACCACCTTACTTACAAATTTCAAACATCTCATGTGCTTGACCTTTCAGTTTTAAAATAGGTCACAAGATGTACTTTCCTGGACTCACTTTCCCACCAAAAGCTCTACAACCGTACCTGTATACCGAATAGTTTCGTTGACTGTACGCGTTAGGTACCAGTTGGTCACAAGTTGAAAGTGTGACCCTAAGTTCAGGGAACGGCTTTTACCGAGACTAACTTTATAGGGTCATATTTCGTTCGCTTCGTTCGAATTCGCACGATATTTCACTTACTTTCAGTTGTGATTGTGATCTGTGGTACTGTGGGTATCGTTTCTAACTGTATTGGTTACATAAAATTGTGTTTTATAAGCCGTGTCTTTTGTTGAGATGAATATTTTATGCGAATTTATTGAAGAATGTTTTGTGGCCTCAAAAGTCTGACAACCAGTCTTACCAAGGGGTATCGTATCACTCAGTACTGCAGTTAGTTCTAGTCTAACCGGATGTAGCTAAATACCAGTATCTCCACAACGATGTAGTCTGACCTCCACAACCACTGGGTTGTGAAGATCAGATAGGCAGTCGCTCCATGTAAAATACTGGTATTTAGCTACGTCCGGTTAGACTAAAAGCCGACCCCAACATAGTTGGGAAAAGGCTAGGCAGATGATGAGCTTTTGTGGAACATTCATTATAATTTAAAATAGGCATTTAAGAAATATGGTAATGTAATTTATCTAAACAAAGCAAAATGAAAAACATTTCGGATTGACATAGGTTACCTAAAAGCTGTATAATGTCAATCCTTTGAAAGTCGTTACAAAAATACGAATCGCTTTGAAATTGATTCCAACTTGTCCAGGAACTGATGACCTTTCATAAAAAAAAATATTAACAAATCACTTTTGTCTAAGAAGGAGAACATGAACACAAGCAGTTGACAGACTAAAAAAGGAGAACAATAACTTGAAACACCGAATAGAAAAAAATCCATACTTATTTAATATTATTAATGAGAAATCCAATATTATAAATCCGAAAGTATGAAAATAAGATGCTAAACAAAGAAATCATAACTTGAATCATCGATATCTGATCCAACAGAGACATAAACTCAATTACGATCCATACCGATGATGTTGGCATTACAGCACGAGAGCAAAGCAATTAAATGATTTCTGAATCGATTACTCGGTCGACTACTCCTGCGCATCCCGGCTAGAGCGGTGAAAGTGAATGGGTGGTGCAAGTCGTAAGCGGACACGATAAAAATAAACTTTTAATAGTACAGTTCAAACAAGCTGTCATTCAAATGATAAACTATATTATCAAGTCAATGTCAAGACCCACTCGGTCACCCCAATCCGCAAATTTAGGCTACATTCGTGATGAAAAGCAGAATCCTGAGCTGAGCATCTATCAGCGATGAAAAAATTGGCCAGATTAGAAGTAGGTTTACGTCGTCATATATTTAAAGTTAGTTTACTGGGCACATTACGAGTAATCCCTGTAACCCAATCAACTAAGTATCATGATTGAATTAGCATTGACCAAACAACGGCCAGACATAGGTGATGTATCGACCCAACACCCGCCAACACCCGACAATCGATTGCAAATTGCACTTTAATCGCTTGTAAACGCCGTTGTTTTTATGAATCGCTACCTCTTCTCCCTTAGACCACACACGCCGCAGGTTGCCGCCCGCCGCGCTATGCATACGTTACAACAATTATCGACAGATGATCGCTTGCGCAACACTAAGATGATCGAAAGTAATTAGTACATAATCTTACCATTATTTACTGTATGTACTGTATGATTGATTCTTGTTACTGTTTCTAGTTTTGTATTTCTCACGGTGGTGATTAATTATGTATGTTTGTGTTAATGTCTTTATTAACAGTGGGTAGATGTATGTTTTACTTATGTATACATTATGGCTTGAATGATCTGCGTACGTCTATAAAATACGAGCATTGTAGCAATGAGCTTTGTTAAAATGTTATTGTACAATCGATCATTAAATCATTCATATGTCAGGAAAGGCTGTAGTGTTTCTATTTAATAGATATGGAAACACTGTCTCACAGCCACAAGTAGTCAGGTAGCTGTCACTAATGACAACTGTCAGTCACTACGAAATGGCGAGAAGTTGGATGGTGAAGCGTACCCTGGACTGCTATATATAGCTCGTGAATTGTGTTATCAACATATTAGCTCTGCTACAAGGGCAAAGTAAACTTCGAAAATATGTTACATTTGGTGCCGATCTGCGAAGCTCAACTAGTTCCATTACTTTATTTATTAAATAAATAGTGACAAAAGGCGTACTAATTTATTTATTGACTCGATTTATAAGACGATCACTTTTATGAAACACCATCAAACTACAAACATCAGCCATTTCTTCATTAGAACATGTCCAAGAATACAAATCAACATTACGCAATAATATTTCTCATTTCTGTCAGAAGGACGCTTCACACCTCAGATTGGACCATGTCCGCACCAATGCCACTGGAACAATGAAATGAGCTGGTTTGTCTAAAATAATAGATCTGCTATAATTTCCGGACTGATTTCCACTTCCGATGCACCGTTGTAACTTTTGGGAATAATGCTGCAAAGGTCAAGATATGTACATTGTATTGTTTGTTTATTAATTTTACTATGCAGATAGAATCGTGTTTTATTATTACAGACGGATAAACTAATTTACCTTACCGTACTTGCGAAAAATGAAGCATGTGAGTAAAAGACACCACACACAACACATCACACAACAACACACACCAACCCGCACTGGGCCCGCGTGGTGTATTAAAGCCCATTCCCTCCCTGAGGAATGATATGAAAGAAAAAGGAGTAAATGATAGCATGACATAGAAAAAAAAAACACGTGGCGCTGGCTCCAACTAACATGGTACAAGGGCAGAAAGATGAGATGGTGATGAAAGCTGAGGATCGCAATCAGTTGGATTTCATTACCTGACCCTTTTTTTTTTTTTTTTTTTTCCGGATGGTAAATCATCAAATGACCCCCCCCCCACTCGCGGAGCGGAAGGGAGTGTCAGACTTGTACTGACTAAAACCCATCCATGTTCCTTCTTTGCCCTTTGTGTTCCAGGGCCACGGTATCTCTTTCGAACAGTCCCGCAATTACTTGACCTTTTCAACTTTAATGTATTCGAATTTCACTTGTCAATTTATTTGACAGTGTATCATAATTATTAAAAAAAATTGACACTGGCAGCTTTTGAATGTGGTTTAAATGCCCTGATCACGTTCTGATTTCGTCCTTAGAAGAAGAGGACCGCTGAATGTATAGTCATGTAACCGTTTCACGAAATACTCCTTGATCCCTGTAACCCTCTATAAATCTCGCTGAACAAAGCATCTTCATCTTCTAACTTCTAAGTTACTTAAACATTCTAATTCACAACTCATTGAGATCCCCAGCATCTATTGCAAAGCTAATTGATTTCGACATGTATTGAGGTATCAATAGTAATAGCCCGTCCAATGTTCAGGCCACAATGGCGGTGTGTTCACACAAATTAGCTTTACTCTATTATTCATTGTCTATTATTTATGGTTCTTTGTGAATTTATTTTAATAGGATATTGATAGTCTGATAAGAAAACGCTGATTCTGAAACTTTTTGCAACAATTCACTTTATTTGATTGACTGTCCGAATTAACTAGGGATTTTTATTTTATTTATTAAAAGCTTGCGTTTGGCCTCAATTCCCCTGATGTGAAGCGATGATGCGGGCTAGGGTGGAGCACGCCTGCCTAGAAGGAACCGATTCATTCGAACTTTGAATAGATCCAGATTATAATGATCAGGGAACAGAGAAACTGGCTGTGAATTCCACAGAATGACAGTTCGCACAATAAGTGTGGAAGCATAGCGCGTTGCCCAATTCGTGGCACTTAAACCATATAACAGTGCTGAACTGAGTCCTGGGTTCGATCTCCAGGTCTAGCAATGTCTTAGTTTTATTGGACCCGGTTAAACTGGCGCAATATCCGTTAAACTACTATTATTGATGTTCACCGGAAAATACAGGCGTAATGATATATCAGGTGCCAAGTTTGGCAAATATCTGAAAAATAACCGTACTGCAAACGAGAGGTCATAAGTTTGAACACTCTCCTTTAAAAAAATAAGTATTGAACAACAACAAAAAGCATTCATTGTTGTTTGTGGATTTAGAAGATTTCGTGTTCTCTCTGCCTAACCTATCAGAACCCTAGCTTGAAGATAACTCAACAGATAGCTAATACTGTAACGAAACCACTTTCACGGCTTATTTCACGGTTAACTATCCGTGAGACGAGGTTCATTTCAATTTTATATTAGCGTGATAACATTATCTGATTAAATTGTAGATCATTACGTGGTCCATAATTACATAAATACGAAGCTTTAATATTGTAAAGTTAGCACATTCGATTAAGTTAGCTTGCATACTTCAATCCATACTAATATTATTTATGTGAAATAAGTCTGTATTCGTATATTGTAACTCGGTTCGATTCCCAGGTCGGGCAAAGTGTTTATTTATTTATGCACACACAAAACACTTAACAAGACACTTGACTTGTTATTGGATTTTCCCAACAGAAACTGCTCAGTAGAAGCCACGGAGTCTGGATTTGTGCCCGGTTGATGGCTCGCCCCCTATTATATGGGACTTAAACATAACTGGCGTAACGTGGGTGTACTATTAGGTACACCTCCGCTTAACCCTTCGGGGATTACAGGCGTGATGTTATGTTATGTAGAAGGTTGGTACCATGGAGAAACTTGTTCAGTTTGATTTGAGCCAAACGAGCAAAGCCAAAATTATCTTTTTCTTAAAGTCATCATAGATTCTGACCGTTAATTTTCTCAAAACGTTTGCTGAAATCGATCTACCATTTATGTGTGGAATCGAAGCTGCCCGATAAATAGCAGGAGGGAGCGGTGCTCGGTAGCAATTTGTTATCGCAAATAACGGAGCCGACGGTTGCGGAGCCATTATTCATTGTTCTGACTGTTTGTCTGTCTGTTGCACTTAGGTTAGCACGCTCCTGTGAGCTATACGATTAAATTAATGATACGGTCTAAAAATATATCAAAAATAACCTTCAGCGATCGGTCGATAAGTACCTTGATACCTTTTTACATCATCATATGCAAAGCCTTTTTCGGGTTTGGGGTTAGCTTACAGTCTAAACGGATGCAGCTGTATGCTAGTAGTATAGATAGACAGCACACTCCTTGGTACGACTGATTGTCTAATATTCAGGCTTCCGTACTACCCTTCGTAACGACTGACAAAGACTAACTTGCTATCCGAGGAATACAGCGATTTTCGATAAGTAATGGATGGGTCACTCATCCTTGGACCGACCTTCGTAAGAGTAGCTTAACCTGGTCTAGCTGCCTATTTAGGCGAGCCCCTCATTTCTACGCTCTATCTAACTACAAAAAATAACACTGTATCGCTCTTCTCTCAATGCAACTCTACCCTCTACATTGCGAAGGCGTGTACAATTTCACGCTTCTCTACATTTGGTAGCGCTATATTGGAGCGATCGCGTGTAGAGACAACTTGATCGCCGGGTTGCGTGTGCGCAAGACAAACATTTTGAAACTGAAACGTTTAGGTAGATGCATGGGGGCAATGATTCTGAAATTAATCATGATTTAGTAGAGTGTTAAGTAAGAAATTAAGCAGTATTAGGAATTGGATCATCAATCATAGTTATTGCATACAATTTTAAGAATATCATCGTAACTAATAAACTCATAAGCAATAACATGATCCTTTAAAAAAACACCCTGTATTATTGCTGATTCAAATCAAATCATGCACAGAGACTTCATGTCCCAAATTAAAGAGATAAAAAACACCCTGTATTATTGCTGTTTCAAATTCAATCCTGCACAAAAACTTTAGTAATAGCAAATTTAAAGAAAAATAGGTTCCTTTTAACGTTTTAATGTTTCAACATTCATATATTATTTAGTCATATTTTATCTGTAAACCATAGTCACAGATTTTGACGAGATCATTATCAAAAGTTCAAAACAAAAACCTAGACCTACTCTCACTATAATCATGACCTTTTGACACCTACCTGACGGTCTGACCTTGCAAGAAGTTTACAAAATAAAACTTAAACACAAATTATCATCGGTCAATAATCTTTTGTTACAGCCATTAAGTGATGTCAAGCATCATTAAGTACTTAGATTTAAGACTGTGTCCACACTAGAAAAAATCAATCTTACGTAGATGTAGATACATAGCAGGCTAGATTTGTACCCGATTGATGTTAATAGGCTCGTGTCGTATTAAATGGGACTGGAGCGTAATTGGTGAAACGTAGTTATAACTAAGTAATATAGATTCACCTCTGCTTTACGCTTTTAGAAAAACAGGCGTGATGTTATCGTAAATATTTTTGCCTTAAAGTCGGACCGAAAGTCGGTCTTACCAAGGGGTGTTACCCAATAACTGGGTTGTCCTGATCCTTTAGGTCTTCATGCCTAATACTGGCAGAAAATGAGGATTATGATTATGATGATGGCCATAGTATACTGGGACACACAAGTTTTTCAGTATATTTTGCAAGAAAAGAGGCTATATAGATATATGCTTTCATAGAGCGATAGCTCATCTGCCTTGCCTCAGTCTGCACACAGCCTTAGTGCCTAGCGTGAATCTAAGTGACCTTCACAGCTGATGGCACTAAGTTTAGATGTAGTTAGTGATAGCTTAGCTTGATAGGTCTCTTACAACATTTCGCACATCACTTATCTCTAACTTAAGGCTGTTAGACGTTTAAACTGTGTTTGCGAAAATGATAAAAATCAGCACATCATCAAGACCCACGACGCACACAGACTGATTACATATGAGGAATATATAACATCGTGAGGAAACCAGCAAGCCTGAGAGATATTTCTTGACGGCATGTTAAGCCAAGTCAGAGGCCCATGGGCGGCAAAAAAACTCTGACACCAGGTTGCGCATTAACCACACGATAAAGAAGAAGCATATCATCAAAATGGTTTATGAAACGTACACAACGTATACACTTATAAGTGCACATAATTACTGTTTTTTTTTTTTTTTTTATATTCCTGTTAAGTATAGTATTTCCACCAACTACACCTACCAACCTTTTACCTAGCTTGACATATAAAGCTATAAAACTTTAGTATTCTCGCCTACTTATGAAGCCAAACTTACAGACAATAAACACAGCCTGTATCCTACACTTACAGCGACCATTAAAGACTCTTGCGCAGTCGGTAACAACGTAAGATCATGGGATGGACTCCATCTTTTTATTTTCATCCTTCATTCGAAATTAGAGAAAAGTACACAGTATCTACGTACATTAGATGCTTGACTAGCCGTGTTGTAGAAAGATTATGGGCTTGCAACTGTTACAGAGAAAAGCATCTTGCAAACGGTGTATATACGACCCTTAACGAAGTCGAAAAGGCACCTGTTCTCCCCGTTATCGTCATTACGATTTTTTTTTGTTCTGGACCATACCAGCTAGTTACGGATATAATGAAAGTCTCAGGTTTTTTTTACTAGTTTATGGGTTTACTATACTTTAAATACCTCCCCCATGACCCGTTTACTATTCAATGCATCCATCAGCACAATGTTTTGAGTGCGTCACGTATTGAGTTTTACCGTAAAATGTGATTTTTCACCCAAAAAAAAACCAGCAATATTTTTTACGTTGGGTCCGTTTACACCTTGTATAATGACAACGATCGATACGATAGGATATTGTATTTTCTTGATTAAAATGATGTCAGATGCTTCACTTTTTGTTCATTCTTGTCTTTCACTCGAAGATAAATATTATTAGTGATCCAACGATGTTAGATTTCGGCACTCGAGTGACCTGAGCTGTTGATCGTTCATTTGTATATTTTTTGGTGTCGTGTAAATGTGGAATGAAACAAAAATGAACAGTGGGCTATAATATTCACGCGAGTGACTATAATATATGATATTAGATTCCTACTACTAGCTGTGCTCCGAAGTTTCAACCGCTTGGAGATTAAAACAGAAGCCGTGCATTTTTCTAACATAAAAAATATCGAAAAATACTTTGTAATCGCCCTTTACAAACTTTCAAACTACTTCACAATAATGTGTTGTACTCGCTACATTCAAAGCTAGTACTTTATGCAAATTAGATATATACATATATAACATAAAGACCGACATAAAGTCCATTTGCGTTAATTAAGGTACGAGAGAATCACGACATTTTGTACCATGCATCGTAACAAGTCAATTTATGTCGCTGTAACTAAACGCCGTAAGTGAAAGAACCTTTACGATATTGAAAAAGTTATATTGCGTCATGGGTAGACACTATTTCTGGCCACCATGACATTGTCATAATAATTGACTGTTAAAATACCAATTAACAGAGCTATTATTTACTATCAGAGAGTGCAAAGGTTATTTAAACCCAGTACTCGTGCAAACACCTCTACTTTTGATTAGTTTCTATAATAACAAACATTTCGTCTGTCTGTCCGTTTCGCAATACACAACGCAATTAAGTCGGAGACATTTAGAGTTTGCAACGTCCCATTTATTTTGCTCGGCAGTGTAATTGTCGAAAATGTCGTAAACGTTATTTTAGTTAGTTATTTAACTGATTGCAGCGGAATGGTGCAGATTATAACAACATTATAATGTTTACTAACTTTGCTCTTAAGATTTTCAAGTGGAATAAATTAGGTAGGTACACATCGATGTTCATCATCATCTGCCTAGCCTTTTCCCAACTATGTTGGACACATTGATGGTAATGTAGTATAATGTCGTAGTAGTGTAGTGCCTGCCTCGTTGGTCTAATGGTCGCAAGCGCGACTGCTGAGCCTGAGGTCCTGGGTTCAATTCCCAGGTCGGGCCAAGTGTTATTGGGTTTTTTAATCAGGAATTTTTCAGTAGCAACCTCAAGCAGCAAGTCTGATTTGCGCCCGTTTGATGGCAATAGACTCGCCCCCTATTACATGGGACTTAAACATTACTGGCGAAATGTGGGTATGTATAAGGTACACCTCTGCCTAACCCTTCGGGGATTACAGGCGTGAATTTACGTTATGTTATGGGTGAATATCAACAAAGTTCTTTTTTTGTCAATTTTGGTGGCTCAATTTTTTCTTTAGTTTTCGTGAAAAATAACGATCTGGTATAAGAATAGAATGTCCAAGCTTGAAGGATCTTCACGAGGGCTCAGAATATCTCCATAACTTTTTGAGATATTTTAGTTCAAAGTCTAGTGTGGCCACCAAAATTGAAAATCACCCACCAAAATCGAAAGTGCCCACCAAAATTGAAAATCAGTGGCACCAAAATTGGATTTCTCCGTCAGAAACCTCAATCTCACTAATAAAGCTCAATGTGATTAATCTCACAAATTCTCGGGAAGTATCAATAACTTTTATCGGTTTATAAAACTCTCTTTTGTTAAAAATAGGATAGATTCCGAGGTCTGGTCCTAAAGTCGGACTGACATAGTAGCGTTATTGTTGGGGAGACTGCAGTACAACCCAAGTCTCGATCGAATCGAAGGCTTTCTCGTAGTCCACAAACACTAAACGGAAAGGCAGCTCTTCGGTCTCCTGTATAACCTGCCGCAGCGTATGTATGTGGTGTACGGTGCTAAAGCCATTATGGAATCCGGCTGGTTCGGGATGATTCTTGAAAACAACTTGTAGACATAGCTTAGAAGTGAGATGGGCCTATAATGCTTCAGCCGGGCATTGTCGCCCTTTTTGAAGAAGAGTACCACCACACCCCTGCACCATGCCTGTGGGGTTTTCCCCTCGGGTATGACGGAATCAAACAGCTTCTGAAGGGCCTTAAGTACCGATTTTCCACCCGCTTTTAGGATTTCGGCCGTAATTCCGTCATCACCCGGTACTTTGTTGTTTTTAAGCTGTTCCAGAGCCATCCTAATCTCGTGCATCCAGATCTCGTCCGGGTTGTCTTCGGTATAGTGTAAGGTCAGTCTAGCTCTTGGGTCATTTGCTAGATTTACAACGGGTTTACTGGTTGAAGTGTATTACTGCCCATAGAATCTCTCGATCTCCCTCAGTAGCTCCGGTTTGGCGGATACGATCCTGCCATGGTCGGTCTTCAGTTTCGTGAGCTGGCTCTGCCCAATAGCCAGATCTCTTGCAAATGCCTTGTAGTCGCTCAATTGCATCTTTAATATGCTGTATTTAAAGATCCGTCTATTGAGCTGCCGATATTTCCACGCCTCGTCTGAAGACTGCAGGATCATCTCACGCCGCTCCTGCATGAGCTTGAGAGTATGATCAGAGAGTTTTTTGTTCTTATGTGCACGAAGTGTCTTGAAGAACTTGGGTCTAAGTTCTTCAAGACACGTCGTATGGACAGTTTCCACGAACTTATCGTTGTATTCGTCCAATGAGCTTCTTAATCACTCGAAACGAGTCTGGAGTTCAAGCTTTTCAGATTGCAGCAGCTCTCGGGGTTTTGAATTTGGATCTGTGCTGGACAGAGCGTAGACTTCATCAGTCGAGACTTTTCAAGCTTGATATTGATGTTCAATGTGCCTCTTACTATGCCTTGATCGCTTCCGGTTTTCAACGAATTGATCGTAGAGACAACATTGAACATAATACGCTTCTTGGTTGACATGATGAAGTCAATCTCATTTGAAGTTGCACCATCGGCGCTCTGGCAGGTCCACTTCCTGTGCTCACGCTTTCTGAAGATGGAGTTCATCCTATAGAGGCCCTCCTTCTCCATAAAACTAGCCAGTTGGTGACCCCGGTGGTTCCAACGTCTAACCCCAAATTGCCTAGTTTCGCGTTGAAGTCCCCAATGACAACGATGAAGTGCTTTTAAGCAGCCTCTCTTCGCTGGTCTGTTTTGGCATTCTAAAAAGCAGCAAAATAAATTTATATGAATAATAAACTTGGTCATTAGTATGCAACCCTTATAATAATAGGTCTTACTAACTGCCAAGTACATAACATGTATTTGTTTGCTAATCCAACTGTCTTGCAACGTAAAAACTAGCTATATAGGCAATAACAATACATATACAGTACATAATTAAAATCTGGCGGGTCATTTTCAATTTTGGTGGCGTGAAAACGCCACCAAAACCACCAAAATTGAGCCACCAAAATTGGAACCAGGCATAAAAAAAATCTTAAAAAATAAGGGTTTTAAGTTAAAATTAAATTTATTTCATTGATTGATGGGTCACCCAAATCATTAGCTATAGCATGTAGCTTACTATTATAACACTTTAAAATCAAAAGTAAATCGATCCACCAAAAATTGAACAATTCTTGCCCCCCGTTCCGCCCAAGGCGAGTACTTATGTTTTTGGAGGGTAATCACCGCACTAATCACACACCTGACACTAATCGCACTAATGGCACGACTGATAGATGCAAAATAAATAACGCGATTGATCGCACAGGCACGAAACTTCATGTTATAGTAAGTTGAAAAAGTGCCAGAAAAATTTTGATTTTTGCTTGGACAAACTTTGATCGAGTGTCCTGTGCTTTTAAACAAGATTTTACAATATGGTTTAATTGTTTTTAGATAAATTGACTAATGCATATACTAAAAAAAATGTTTATTTTTTATTGTACCTCAAATTGTTACTTTGGTGAACGCAATTACATCAAAAAATGGAACTGGGACAAGCCACCAAACTTGAATTTGAAGGCGATTTTTTTTTTCCCTTATGATTTATATACACTTATAAAAAAATCAATGTGGCCCTAATTGAACCAAGTTACGTAGTTCACTACAAAAAAAATCAGAAACATCCTATCATTTTACACCTCGATTCTCAACGTGGACACGTAAAATTTGCTGATTTGATATTCACCCTTATGATGGTAATGTTTTAACCCACGGTTTCACCCGCGTGTTAGTCGAAAATTATGCCACCCGAACGTTCTACCGGTATATTAGTAGGTTTCTATCTCCTATGGTCTACGTGTTTGCCAAACATGGAAATCCTTATGCTGGCACTTAACTTGGCATATTTGTTCAAATATTTGCGTTATTTGATCAAAACAAAATGAGCAGAATACATATTTTAATAATATTCAATTTATGTATTGGAACAATGCGAATACTACTAAAACTCGTATAACTTATGCCGTGACTGACTGATTTGGACATACTTGAAGGGGCTAAAAAATGTATTTTGAAACATACTATTTTTATTTAATACAACAATATTGCATTCATCCTGATCCTCATTACTAAGCAAAAATAGAAATAGCTAGATCCAAATCTAGACAGAGAAATCAGTCTGTGTGATTATCAGAAAATTGTAGCGACCGCAGGAATGCCCGAGATATGGATCTGAGATGATTTGTCAATCGTACCGGGTCATCGGTGTGGAAATATAATTAGAGAGGCTAGTAGGGAGATCGTGGCATTTGAAAAATGAGCTGAATCTTAGATCTTACGTCGGCACGCTTACGTGAAATTACGTATTTTATTTCGAGAGAACAGAACTGCAATCGCCGGATGAGATCCTGGTTTCGATTCCCGGGTTGGGCAAAGTGTTATTGGGTTTTTCCATCAGGGATTTCTCAGTAGCAGCCACGGAGTCTGGTTTTGTGTCCGGTTGATAGCAATAGGCGCGCCCCCTATTACATGGAACTAAAACATAACTGACGAAATGTGGGTGTACTATTAGGTGCACCTCTGCAAAATTATACTACCATGTTACACCCAGTAAAGCTAGGTATCCAATAATGGTGTTAATGTAAAAAGGAAATGACTAATTCTCGCCATATCTGGACCTCGAGTTGACCTCTTGGTCAATTTGAGTGATCATATCGTCTAATCTTTAACCTTATATGGTTAATTAACTAGCCCAACAATAGGTTCAGTTGATGGGAAATTTTACGCTTCGTTGTCGAAAATAATAGTCATAACATCACGCCTGTAATCTCCGAAGGGTTAGGCAGTAGTATATCTGCTTACAGCTCTCCCAAATTCCAAAAGATATGTTTAACTCCCATAGTAGGGGGAGAGCCTATTGTCATCAACCGGGCACAAACCAGACCTCAGGCTGCTAAAATAATAATAGCATATTAAGTCCAAATTTTAATTGTAATTTTAAAGTGCTCTAAAAACTTAATTGACACCCAAAGTTACCTAAATGATTGCAGCATTTTAGTATAAATAGCGAGCAATTCGAATGAACTAGCAATCAACCGTAATTTAGATCAATCAGGTTATTAATGAATCTAGACCGTAACTCCGGTTTTGAAAACCAAATACCGTAATTGAGAAAGTTTATATTCTCACACATGACAGCATAATTCGTTCGAGGTGTTTACAAGAGTAGTACTAAAAAGCAAGGAGCAGCCCACACAACAAGACATAAGTAAGTGTTTCTTTTTCGTGTGGTTAGTGACCAACCTGGTGTCACAGTTTTTATGCCGCCCAATTGGGCTCTTACTTGGCTTTACATGCCGTCGAGAAATATGTCTCAGGCATGCTGGTTTCCTCACGATGTTTTCCTTCACAGAAGCAAGTGATAATTGCACATGAATCCGAAAAATCAGATTGGGCTCGAACTCGAGATCTATGACTTGGCACTAGGTTATCACTGCTTCACATAAGTAAGTGATGATACAACATACATAACAAGGTCATTACAAAGCTTCTTCATTTCAACAAACATGTAATCACGACATCAAACAAAAAATCACCCGCAAGTTTACACAACATCTTATCCAATCATCTCTTCCTATTTATTTAACCCTTAGCCGCTCGACCTCAATTAGCCACTCATAACAAACCTTAGCCCCTGAGCTCAGCCCCTCCTTCCTATCTTCGGCCACGATCGGGCGTAATCGGGCGCAATCGGCTCGTGACGTACGAAAGCAACTAATGCATGGGAAAAGCAGACGAAAACGTTGCCTTTCGCAAGAGATCGCGCGATAAAGAGAAGGAAGTCGGCGGTGTAAGAGATAAGATGTAGCGATAGCGTTATTGAAAGTGTGTTGTGACCTTTTTAGGAAGTTTTGAAATATGACTTGGTGTTGCTGTCACAATAGGTATGAGTGGTTCAGAAATGTTAGAGCCCTAGATATGGAAATACCACGGGAAAGCTCTATCGAGTTAATATTATTGTATGCTATGTCATAAACCAGGTCCTTAAAGACATTCTTATTTTCGCATTCATATTTAACATGACATAACATCACGCCTGTAATTCCCGAAGGGTTGGGTGTTTCTAATGGTACATCCACATTTCGGCAGTTATGTTTAAGTTCCACATAATAGGGGGCGAGCCTATTACCATCAATCGGGCACAAATCCAAACTCCGTGGCTATTACTGAGAAATTCCTGATGGAAATACCCAATAACACTTCGCCCGACCCGGGAATCGAACTCAGGACCTCATGCTCAGCATTCGTGATTGCGACCACTAGACCAACGAGCAGTTCATATTTATATTAGTACTATAGTATTTCCATGTGATAATCACGGTCATGAAAAATTTATATGTGGGTTCAGAATGATATACTGAATACAAGGTAAACATTAGTGTGTCGTTGTCCCTAGGCTTCCATTCTCCAAACTTTCATACTCAACAAACATGCTACACGCAAGTCGTGTGAAAGTATTTCAGCTAACAAGGTAAGAGTTACTTCGTTTGAGACATCTAGATCGGAACTGCACGACTTATTAGTAGTTAGGTTATACCAGCACCATTTCATTCATCTATTTTACTTACTTACGATCGCGTAATTCATCGGAATATCTCATCCTTGTAATGTTTGTTTAGGTTCATGCAACTGAATTTTAAAACAGTTATTCCCAACCGATTGAGTTAGCATATATGTTTAATTTGAATGACAATGCATAGTGCTAAGTGACGTCATTCTAAATACAATATGGCGGCCTCCCTAAGATGGCGGCCTAGTTATTTTGTATGCACTCGTTCAAAAAGTGCTGATTTTTAACCTAATTTGAATGAATAACTTTTATTTTTGATAATGAATTCCAGTTCTTTTTCTAGTGATGATAATTTTATACATTTTCCTTTATCATAGCCCTTACCTTAAGTTTACCACTTGGACCAGTAGCTAGGGTCCGATCAGCTCAATTATTCAGTAGTCATCATAGTTTTTACGAGCTCAGGTCATCTGCTCTCCCTTACATCAGAGTAACAGCGAGCGCACAAGTGTTTTGCTCACCTTTACCGTAGGTTTCATCTATGACGTGTTTGACTAATGTAATCTATAAAATGCTGACGTGGTTCTAAAATAAAGCAGTTCTAAAATTAGATATTTCAGAATACACTCTACTGTCCATCCATAAACAAGTTGTGAAACTTGTTTTCTATAATAAAATTTGTCTTAAACATGCCGTGTATAAAACGTGCATCATAGATAACGTAATTTCAAACATGTATTATTGACTGCTTTTTGAACTAAACGAGGGATACACTACACACTACGTTCTAATAAATACAGATTGGCAGCCGGTATCACCCCTACGAATCTTTTGACGTGTCAACAATGTGTTCAAAAGAATGACATTATTATTTTGGGAACAAAATACTGAAACAAACCTCAAATTTCGAAAAAAATAGATCACATGATAATTAATAAAACTATATTTCACAGTTTCCAGATGGGTAGTCCAACGTAAGTGAAATAGTCAACTTCTAAACTTTCTACAAGTGAAGAATATTCACTTCGTTAGCCTCTCTGTATTTGGTAGTACAGCAATTGAGCGATAACCATCTACGAAGCGTAACGATTGATTGTAAATGTAAACAAATAAACGAGACTGCTGCATATAGTAACACGTTTGTTTTATGTTTGTTGAGTGAGAAACTATTTTGTTGTTTTAGAAAAAATAAACAGAAAACCGACGTCTAAAAGACAGACGTCTTGACGAAGTGCCAAGTATGTACCTACAGTTGCTTTCAAGAACTTGTCAACAACAAATTATTAACTGTTAATATTTTTTTTTTATTTGACTGCTTCGTTGGTCTAGTGATCACAAACGCGACTGCTGAGCATGAGGTGTTGAGTTCGATTCCCAGGTCGAGCTAAGTGTGATTAGGTTTTTCCATCTGGAATTCCTCAGTAGCAGCCACGTAGTCTGGATTTGTGCCCGGTTGATGACAATGGGCTCGGCCTATATTACTGCCTAACCGGGGCTACAGGCGTGACGAGACTAATGTTACGACAAAACAATCAAAGCATCGACATTTCTATGCTGTAATAAAGTCTAAGTCACAAAGACACGCGGAAAGCAAACTTGGTTTTATTATAACTATAGATTTAGTGGGATGTTTTATAGATCTTGAAAATAAATCCAAATCAAATGTGCACACAATCTAGCGGGCTGTACCGTAAAGGCGCTCCCTCACCGGGAGCATTCGCCTGTAATCTAACAAATGCAAGATTCGATTTTGAGCATTACGTTCACTTGTTTCTGTACAAAATCGAAACTTGGATTGTTACATTACAGGCGAATGCTCCCGGTGAGGAAGCGCCTTAACCTAAAACTCTTACATCACTTTCGTATATTTTGTACGCAATATCGCATACTACAGGCGAGATTTTCGTATGCTATGCGCTTAACTTCAAATATTATTATGCATTTCCATACACCAATCAGGTAAAACCACTGACTTTACAGCCACAGGAACAGTTAAATACCCTCAGTTTACAGTCACCTTCTCAATATAACTTCAAGTCATTAGCATACTTACCTTTCCGCATTCAAACTCCAGGAAAATGAATAAAACAAGTTCAAAAGTCGTTGGAAAGTGACCTGTTGCTTTTAATTGGCATAGCAACAATGGCGGCCGGAAGCACGGCCATCTTGTGTCACGACTCGCGACTTCCGGAACAGCGTGTGCGCAGTAGCTTGTAGATTTTCTTCACGTTTTAGTTTGTTTTACAGTGTATTTTTGATAGTGAGTAGATTGAATTTAAATGATAGTGTGATAGAATGTGATATTACGGTTTTGTCCTTAAGATTTTATTCAGTTTCGTTTAGCTTTATCTGGGGGGAAGACTTTTCTTTCAGCGACTGTCGCACAAGACAACAGGATGGGAACCCATAATCGGGTAATAGATCTTCCACACCTCGGAACTCAGAAATAGATAATTAATCAACAATAATTCTAAATCTGTACTTATATTATTATTAAAATTATAAAGCTGGAGAGTTTGTTTGGTTGAACGCGCTAATCTCAGGAACTACTGGTTCGAATCGAAATATTCTTTCAGTGTTGGATAGTCAATTTATCGAGGAAGGCTATCTATACTAATATTATAAAGAGGTAAAATTTGTTTGTATGTAGGGGGTAATCTCCGGAACTATTGATCCGACTCCGAAAATTCTTTCACTAATGGAAAGCTACGTTATCCCTGAGTGACATAGGCTATATTTATTTCTAGGAAAAATTAGGGGGGGGGGAGGAATTAGGGGAAAATAAATGTCCACCCGTGCGAAGCCGGGACGGGCCGCTAGTAGGCTATATAACACGCTACGACCAATACGAGCCCAGCAAAAATAAAACAAGTCAGAAGCGGCGAGTGAAACCACGGGGCACAGCTAGTACTTTATATTATTGACTGCAAACAGGAATAATTAATGGCTATGGAAACATGACTTTATACAGTGCGATTAACATTTTTATCGGGTTTGTATGTGGTCGTTCGTACACTAATGAAAACACGACGAATTACAAAGGAACAAAAATATTTTTTAAAACTTGTTAAAACGGAAACTCACAAACTAATTTATTACTTTTAACTCAAGAGCCGTTCTAATACCAAGTAGGCACTTAATATTACTATACTTAATATTACTATACTTAATATTACTTAATATTACTATACTATACTTAATAATACTATACTCCGGAAAAGTTCTAAACAAAAACCAATAAGTAACTGCATATTGACACGTGTAACACCGGAACTCGTCAACTACAAGTATATGCTATATCATAACTTTATGTAATAGTGTCATCAGCGAGGTGAGATAACAGGCAATTAACTGTACCGCTGTACGTCTCCCAGACGTATCGGAATGTAAGGTTGTGGAGACGTTAGATAAGTGTAAATTATAGTGTTTAAGAACATAATCCATATATGGAAATGTGCGCAATCCGGCCCTTAGATTATAGGGAGAAAAGATTTTTTTTCAGACAGCCTAAGTAGCAATCATTTCCAAACGTTTCGTGTTTTTATAGATCTTACAACGAGCGTGCGTGGTGTCGCTGCTGGTGCCGATGTGGTCGATATCGCCCACACAGTTGAATTTGCCGGCAAAGTATGGTGTCCGTGTGAATTAAACTATTCATTTTGAAACGAATTAGTGCCCGCCTGCGTGTTGTTGTTGTGGTGTGGTTGTAGCACGTGTGAATTCTCCCTTAGAGTTTTCTGTCCGCGTTATTACTGTAATTTTTTGTTTAGGGTTACAAAAATGAAAAACAGCAACAGATAAATACAGAAAAAAATCATGTCAAATCATTCACACCAATACAGAAGAAAGTCGTAGGTGTCAAAATAGATGATGTTTCACATTTCGGTAGGTGTTTACAAGATCCAGACTAGGTATTCTGCTTTTGGGCGCTATTTTGAAATAGGATTGTAAAATTAAAGGTAGTTAATATTCGTGGAAATTGTTCCTACATTAAACCAAAAGTTCACATCCGTCTTAGTATCCCGCTGTATAACTAGTACAGCAGTAAATCACCGATGTCGCTGTGTATCGTGACTCCGTGACGTCACCGTTGCGCGTGCGCCGGCTCTTGTTAGACGTGGACTTGGTGGTATGTTCGGGAAGTTCCGGTTGGTCTCGTGAATATGAGAGACGATGAAAGTTTGGATTGAATATTGAGGTCATGTAACATGTAACATTGTTCTGACTATTCGTGGAATAGGCAAAGCTTCTTTCACAAGATTTATTTGAAAGCTTGTTACCTTGTTATTTACCCGACGATGATGAATGCGGTATAAATCGGTAATCTTATGAAAACCTTGGTACTACTTCTACAGATAGCTCCCTTACTTTAACTACTACTGAGATTCACAACTAAACTATTTAACTACTACTGAGATTCACAACTAAACTAAAGAATTGATTTTCACCTGAAATACGTTTCTCAAAGAAAATGTTTCAAACATGAAAGCCCCGCGCGGTAATTGCTTGTCACGTTTCATTTTGACAGTTCAATGTTTCAAACATATTGAGAAAAGCATTAGGAATTTTCTTTTAAAGCCTACGGATAGTGTTTGATTGTATATTATACAATTTGGGTGCTGGTGGTCCATCAAACATTCTTTTAACCCTTATTTTGTTGTTTTGTTTCAGAGCTGTCATGCGGTGGAGACGTAGTAATTTAGGAGCCGACATGATGAAGACTATACTGATGTTTACGCTAATTATGATATGTAAGTTTTCTCTCATTTATATTTATGAAACAATCGTTTGAAGAGTCCTTGAAGCTTCAGAGCCTGAGTCTTTAGATAAAGGAGGACGAAAGAGCGTTGATACCTGACGCTAAGTTAGGTATCAACGCTCTTATGGGGACATAATAAAACCTTTATGCCATCACTTGAAGAAACATGACTTTATCATTATAAGGGAGCACTCACTTAATTATTGTGAAGCTAAAAATAGGCGAACTCACAACTAATTGATGATGAATCTGATGATAAATTCTCTAGGTAGTTCTCTGGACGGACAACACAAAAAAACTACACAGATGGTCTATCAGTGGCCTAGATATTCTAGATCTCAGAGAACCAAATTGTTTAACAATAAAAAAACTTTACAAAAGTTTACAACATTATCAAAAGCGACAATAACAATCATTAACAACAATATCGATCTATAAACGTCGTCAATAATTTCAAATTTCGTACTTCAAAGCTCGATAGATGCGTCTGCGCATAATTACTGTGATCCATACTTGAAATAGCGTTTCACAAGTTCCTTTGAGGTAACGTCGTTAAGATGTGGTTCGATTATCGTGTCGACATTGTCTTTGGCTTGTTGAACTAATATTTATTATTATTTAATAGCCTCCGATTTTGTTTTAAGATTAATATCTGAAGTTTTTTGAGTGGTAGGTTAGGTACTTAGTTTCTAGGCAAGGAATTTTTCTAATTATACGTAAGACTTTGTGGCACGTTATGCGTATTGCATACAAGGCCAACGGTATCGGGAACAGGGTCCAAGCTACCGGCGGTCAGGGCTCCAGAGAGAGGATACCTAACAATACGAGTCGTGTCCAGGAGTACCGCTTTCTGAATCAAGCCCTTGATCCAGCTGCCTAACGAGAGCCTCCTCAGGTAATGGTCGAGGCTCTTGGGAATTAAGTCATTGGCTGAAACGACTACCGGCACAATGATGGCTGAGTTCACATCCCACATGTCGACAACCTGGCTAGTCAAGTCAAGATACTCGTTTTCGAGGTTCTCGTCATGCTGGACCGTTATGACAATTAAAGCGTTATGTTATAAGTTCTACTACGAAATTCTATAATAATGTCTTCTCTATGATTATGCTGTTGCTGATCAAGGATCTATTCGTACTAACAGCTACTATAATCGTCTGTCTATTGGCATTAGATGACTCCAATTTGGCACTAGGAAAGACCATGACATAGATAAGGACATAGGATACTTTTCATCTCGGAAGTACGTTCTGTGGGATAATTCCAGGCCCTCTATTCCTAGGCTTCACGTGTGAAGACAGGAGCACACTCACATACAAACTCGATAGTAATTGTCTACACAGATCAATGAATCATCCGGATCCACTCGACATACTTGACCTTCACTACAACATTTCCCCACAATACATCACTTAATATAAACAAGATCAAAAATAAAAACAATCTCTTTATACGGGTATGTATGAATCACTTGATAACCCGTTGACAGGCCTACAGGCGACGCGGACGCTAGCCTCGACCTCTACATCGCGTGTCCATCTTGTCAAGTCTCGCTTGACAGATTAACAGCCTGTTGTTATGTGCAAGGTTTAATATATAGCTGTCTGATTTTAAGGTTGAATGTCGTGTACGAATTTGTGATTAAAATATACACGAGCCCTGTAACCAGGTCATTATACAATACTTGTGTACTATATGCGCATATCATCTCTACAGAGCTTTTTCCCAACTAATTTAGGATAGTGGATGCAGCTGATTACCAGTATTTTACATGGAGTGACTGCCTATCTGAACTCCACAAACTAGGTAACACGATACCCACGTTGGTATGACTGGTTACCAAACTTTCTGGCTTCTGAGCTTAACATTTAAGTTTTCTCTTAAGTCAATGTGAGGTCACGACCTGCTTCTCTTGATACACGGTTCCGCACTCCTATCCCATCACAAAAACTAATCTTGTCCACCATCCGAGACAAAAGGCTCCAAATCATATGAATCTTCATCCGTGCCCTCGATAAAGACACCAGAAACATACACCACTATCATTTCTAATACCTAGGATGATCCAGACTAGACAATATTTCTCATCACTAATTTCTCCAGGTAAAACCCACGCATCAATTCTAGATCAGACCCAATGTTCTAGAGAAGATTGCAGCTTATAAGGAGTTATTACTGACAATATTCCATTGTTACAACCAATATGGCGGCATTTAGATATTATACGCGTTTAAGTGCATCGGCAGACATCGTATTATTTTGTTATACAACTTTGCTAATACACTCTCCACGTAATAGTGTAGGGTTGTCAAGAAACTATTGGTTCTTGAGTAAGCTTTATTTTAACACGACATTTTTAGTGTTTTAAGGGTCTTACCCTAATGCCCTCGTAAATCTAAGGCCTTTAGGTTCAAAAAACGAATGCTAAGTTGTCTAAGATCTCACGTTTGAAGTTCATAAAGCAGTTTTGGTTCACAATATTAGAAGCTCGTCAATATTATGAACTTCTATTAGCAATAAAATGGTTGAATTGGAATGAGGACAGCAAATATAAGAAGGCAGGTCATAATTAAGTTCACTGAAAAACCCGCCTGAAATTCACATGAACTGGGAACAATAGATTTGATTAAGAGCCTATCAATGGTCAGTAAAAATATAGGACAAAGAACAAACTTTGTGCACTAGACTTAGAAGTTGGTATACACTTAGCGCTGCAAATCTAGTACACGACTATTTAGCGCAGACTAAACATTCTACAAAACAAACACAAAAAAAAGTGTATTCCAATTTAAAACCATCTTAGAATCTGTTATAATCTCAATCATCAAGTGCCAACCCTACTCCAAGCACTATCTCTAGTAATATAGGAACTGTGACATTTACGCATGCGGTCTGCGGTATCGTCAAGTTATGGCCGATCGAGATGTAACCGAGCATCTGTCTGTCTGTCTGTGTCGCATTGTTACGTGCCGATGATGGCGGTGGTTTGTCAATAAAAAACAAGTGGCGGCTTCTAAACATAATTTAATACACACAGTAATGTACCAACAAACAACCCAACAAACATTTCAGTCGTATAAATAAAAAATATGCGACTCAAAGTGTTGTAAACATCGCATTGAAGTAATTTAGCGTGTAATACGACTTAGAGCATCTTATTCTTATATAACTTTTAGTCGTATATTGCAGTCATATAGAAATCGTATTAACTTCTATACGACAATTTTATGACTATTATACAGTTTTATGTAGAAACGGCGTCATTTAGTGGTAAAACCAGTGTCGTGACCTTAGTGACGTCTATATGACTTTTATCCCACCATTAATCTTATTAGAATCGCGAGAACCACCTTTAATTAAATTACTGAGTGTTCTATTATAGTGCTTACAAACTGCAAAAAAATAACCATCAAGTTTCGCTTCTTTTACTCAAAATGAATAAAAAAACCTGGGCAAATGTAAAAAAAAGTGGTGCTTTTAAAAGGAAAGTGAAAAAGAACTATACTGCGCTTCTCTTGTCATGTTGTGTTATAACGAATATTTCTACACGTAACGACAATATTGTACAAACTGAAGTTGGTTCCGTACAAGATTTTATGAATACAAAAGAATTGATTTCGATGAAGATTAGAAGTTACATTTAATATAACTGACATAAAGTGCAAGCTAGTCACTGCAGAATGTGGCCCAAATATTTATTTTGTACCACTTATTCATACTTTGAAGTAAAGGTGTAAATAAAATTAAAAAAAAATCCAAGATTTTTGTCATATTTATTATTAATAAACGTATCTTTACAATCACAGTTTTATCATTCAAAATAAACATAGTAGTAACAAAGAAATTATTTTACTTAGTTTACATTGTCTTTGGATCAAAGCTCTTAAGAATATGTTAATATGAGTGTTTTTAAAATAAAATTAGTAGGTAATGCATAGTCAGCATAGTTAGTTAGGATTGATCTCAATTATATAGAAATTCACAAACACTCCTCTTTGAAATATATATTGTCAAATGTAAGTAGGTATAGATGATCAGTTGTTTTGAAAATAATCTGTTCTAATTACAACACCGCATGGTAAGAGGCACATTGAACATCAATATAAAGCTTGAAAGGTCTCGACTGATGAAGTCTACGCTCCGTCCAGCACAAAGCCAGATCCAAAACCCCGAGAGCTTTCAGCTTGAACTCCAGAATCGTTTCGAGTGCCTAGGAAGCTCAGTGGACGAATGCAACGATGGGTTCGTGGAAACTGTCCATACGACTGGGTCTAAGTTCTTCAAGACACGTCGTGCACAGAAGAACAAAAGACTCTCTGATCATACTCTCGAGCTCATGAAGGAGCGGCGCGAGATGATCCTGCAGTCTTCAGACGAGGCGTGGAAGTACCGGCAGCTCAATAGACGGATCTCTAAATCCTTGAAACGCGACCTCCGCCGCTTTAATACCGAGCGTATTAAAGACGCTATTGAGCGGAATAAAGGCTCCAAGGTTTTTTCAAGAGATCTGGCTATTGGGCAGAGCCAGCTCACGAAACTGAAGACCGACGATGGCAGGATCGTATCCGCCAAACCGGAGCTGCTGAGGGAGATCGAGAGTTTTTATGGGCAGTTGTACACTTCAACCAGTAAACCCGTTGCAAATCTAGCTAACGACCCAAGAGCTAGACTGACCCGACACTATACCGAAGACATTCCGGATGTCAGCCTGTACGAGATTAGGATGGCTCTGAAACAGCTTAAAAACAACAAGGCACCGGGTGAGGACGGAATTACGGCCGAACTCCTGAAGGCAGGTGGAAAACCGGTACTTAAGACCCTTCAGAAGCTGTTTGATTCCGTCATACTCGAGGGGAAAACGCCGCAGGCATGGTGCAGGGGTGTGGTGGTACTCTTCTTCAAAAAGGGCGACAATGCCCGGCTGAAGAACTATAGGCCCATCTCACTTCTAAGCCATGTCTACAAGCTGTTTTCAAGAGTCATCACGAATCGTCTCGCGCGCAGGTTTGACGATTTTCAGCCTCCCGAACAAGCCGGATTCCGAAAAGGCTTTAGCACCGTAGACCACATACATACGCTGCGCCAGGTTATACAGAAGACCGAAGAGTATAACCTGCCTCTCTGCTTGGCGTTTGTGGACTACGAGAAAGCCTTCGATTCGATCGAGACTTGGGCTGTACTGCAGTCTCTCCAACGGTGCCAAATCGACTATCGGTACATCGAGGTGCTGAAGAGTTTGTACAAAAACGCCACCATGTCAGTCCGACTTCAGGACCAGACCTCGGAACCTATCCTTCTGCAGCGAGGTGTAAGACAGGGAGACGTCATATCTCCGAAACTGTTCACCGCTGCACTGGAGGATGTCTTCAAGGTTCTGGACTGGAGAGGGCTAGGCATCAACGTCAATGGCGAGTACATCTCTCACCTTCGGTTTGCCGACGATATAGTGGTCATGGCTGAGACCATGGAGGACCTCAGTACAATGCTCGATGACCTCAGTAGAGCTTCCCAAAGAGTGGGTCTTAAAATGAACATGGACAAAACCAAAGTCATGTTGAATGCCCATGTAACACCCACTCCTATCAAGATCGGAGACTCTACACTCGAAGTTGTAGACGATTATGTCTACCTGGGACAAACGGTCCAGTTAGGTAGGTCTAACTTCGAGAAAGAGGTCAATCGTCGAATCCGACTCGGCTGGGCAGCGTTCGGGAAGTTGCGTGGTATCTTCTCGTCCAACTTACCGCAGTGTCTCAAGACGAAAGTCTATGACCAGTGTGTGTTGCCAGTGATTACATACGGGACCGAAACGTGGTCGCTCACAATGGGCCTCATCAGAAGGCTGAAAGTCACCCAAAGGGCAATGGAGAGGGCTATGCTCGGAGTTTCCTTGCGTGATCAAATCAGAAATGAGGAGATCCGCAAGAGAACCAGAGTTACCGACGTAGCCCGAAGAATAGCCAAACTTAAGTGGCAGTGGGCAGGGCACATTGCTCGCAGAACGGATGGCCGATGGGGCCGAAAAGTTCTGGAGTGGCGACCGCGAACCGGAAGACGCTGCGTTGGAAGGCCTCCCACTAGGTGGACCGATGACCTCGTAAAGGTTGCAGGGATCCGCTGGATGCGAGACGCACGGGACCGGTCAATGTGGCGACACTTGGGGGAGGCCTATGTCCAGCAGTGGACGTCTTTCGGCTGAAATGATGAATGATGATGATGATGAATTACAATATTCACATTCATCCTCCGGATAATCACCGTATATGACAAAAAAGGTGCAGCATGGGCACCAGATAAAATGATAATTTATCATATGTTTAATATTTTCCTCTGACACTACAAAATGTGCAGGTATAAATCCGCAACCAAAACAACGATCTGAACGTATAAAGTGAGTAGATATCCAGGGCCATCTCAAACACCAACGTGCAAGTGTGATGAAATCAGATTTGGTTAAAAACTTATCGATGTCCATTATATCACAAATCATTTTTTATTAGATCCGAGGCCACCTATAAATAAATCACCATTTTAATTAGGTACGTAAAGAAACTTCAATTACTTCAACTTAAAAAAAGCAGCTTTTGACAGTAGTTTTTAATATGATTGAATGAATGAACGTATTTTACTGACACATGACACAAATATAAAAAAAATAAACAGTCTTCATACCAGGAAAAGTAGGTCAAACTGTTTTTTAAACACTACAAAGGAACCCTATTTCAGTTAATATGGCTGACAATATTGAACAAAAAGTATGTGCACAGAATAATTAGTCGTTTTGATGTTGTAATATGGTTGTATCTTTAACTCTAAGTCGTATAGAGGTGACTGTTAGCACGTTTACTAAAAATATACTTGATTAATTCACTTAATTTAAAGAATTTGCATGGCGCGTTAATTAAATTGTCATTATTAGCTCATATTACCCGATAGAATTAATTTCCCAATAGATTAAATGGTCCCAATGAGTTTCAAAATCATAATTTTTGTACTCACCTTCAAATAGATCTGACAGAAATAAAATACTGAAGTCATGCAGGCATAATAATTTACGGCATTTATCTCACCATTTTATCACAAAATCCTGTTTAAAAATAATACTACGCTACCTATTTGCAACAAAATGCCGCAAAGCAGCGGTAATAAACACCATTACTCGACGAAAACGTGGGTTTTGCGACTACTACACAACCACTATTTGACCAAAAAGTGGTTTATACGACGATTACGTTACTCTTTTAAGACACTGATTCGTATAAAATGGGCCTATTCTCGGTGAAGCCAACGTGATGGCGACGTATTAACGACCAGCTTATGGAACCAAATGTAGAAATCGGCACGTTGTGGCGACTTGTCAAATGTTTGTTGGGAAGTAAACCTAACTAGCTAAATAAGAAATAACAAAGAACTTAACTACTTAAAGCTAACTAAAATTAAGAGGGCGCCAGGAAGGTTTTTGTCAGGCGTCACGCACATGGAACCTTCCAGTCCAAGAAGAACGGCTGGCTGGCGTAGGTTCTCATCAGTAATTTGGTGGCAAGATTTTAAACAATAAGTATACAATTACATACGGTTTGGCAGGTGCACTTAGGTTTCCAAAAATCCTCAACAACTAAAGGGCGTGACGGTAGGCTGTAACAAGTAATTAACCCAAAAGAGACCAGTAAGCAACTATTTATGGTGGAATTAAAGGATAACTCACCCCTTTATTGTTGATTATTTCACAAAAAAACAATATTTCTTGGTATCAACCAATTTATAATTCGAGATGGCGGTATATGGGCAACGATCGCTCACAGAGCGATACACGTCTGTCCCTTATTACTGTTTGAGCTGCTATGTGTCCTTCAAACTCCCGGTCGTCGTTATATCTATTTGTTGATGATTGATTTTTTTAGTTTTAAACTTACAAAAAGACAACTCAGTCGGCGATGGGTTCGAACTCGCAAGACATAACACTGCAGCCCGCAACCAGCATTCATTCGCTACTTAAGATGATAGTTTAACAATGAAATTTTGGTTCCCGTCAGTCCTAGCGGAATGACGTCATTACAGCATATCTCTGCGAACTACAGGAAGTGAGTGAGCGTCGTAAAGTTGAAACCTATCTGCACTTCAAGTCTGTTTAGTTTGCCTTGAAGGCACAAAGTGGCATTATATCAGGGAAAACGAAATTATATGTCAATTCCGTTGAAAAGTGCTGTAGAAACACGAAGCGCTTTGAAAGCGATTGACACTTGTGTAAGCCCTTAGGATGGGTTGTTGCTGCACCGACGTATTGATTAAGATCTCCAGCTGACGATCAAGAGGTTGAGAGTTCTAATCCCAGTTCGACTGGGACCCAGTCGAAAGGTAGTTTATTTTGCACAAAAACTTGACACATTTTTAACCTACACCACTGATTTGCAACGAAAATAAACACTGTCAGTTAACCTACATTTAAAATGTCCGAAATCGTATGTGTAATTGCTGTACCTATAGAAGTCCATTGAGAAGATACATAAACATAATAATGATCTACGTAGACCTCCGTTACTGTGTGAAAAAAGACCTCTGCATTGCAACGAGACAATTTACATCTCGATATTATTACGATTTATTCCAAATGCTAGGTCATTCCCACAACATATGTATTAAAGAATCATCCTAAAAACATTAGCTATAAGCTCACTGGACGATAATCGCCATACTCTGAGGTATAAAGGCACTGCTCCACAGCAGCCCACGGCTAAACTACGCATTACGCATATGTACTTACTTAGCTTCGATTTGTATAAACATGTAGGCGGGATTACCCACTGCGACCCAAAGGCAATACGTGTCTGGTAAACAAATGAACCGCGCAGCTAAAAAAAAAAAAGATTTATTGTAAATTAGGCTGATATCAAATCGGAACTGTTTGAGAAGCTCGTGGCTAAATAATAACAGCCGCTCGGATCGATCATCAGGTTAAGTCCATGGATAGGTGACATCCATAATTACATAACCGAGTTTCCTTCGTGCCTCGGAAAGACGCTTTACCTCGGCCGCGGATGTCGATTGTAGCTCTTTGAAGTCGTTACAGGTAGTCAGTAACCCGAAAGTTTGACAACCAGTCTTACCAAGGGGTATCGTAATACCCAGTACTAACTGGGTTCTGAAGTCAGCAGTCGCTCTATGTAAAATACTGATATTCAGTTGCATCCGATGAAACTGGAAGCCGAACTTGAACATAGTTGGGATAAGGCGACGCCGATGATGATGAATCAGAACTATTGGAACATCAAAATTAAATGAGACAGTTCCCCAGTACCCCAGCTATTCGACACTTCCTAGCATCTTAGCTGGGGGGGAAAAGAGCCGTCTCTTCTTCTCAACACACACAACAAACTCTCCAGCAACACACGTAAACCTCTCTGTCCACATCTACGGTAGCAGTGGATGATCGACCTAACCCTGGGTTCAAGGTTTATAACCTGTAGCCTGTAGCAATATATATAAAAGGTGCACGATAAGTATTTAAACAATCGAAGAACAGCTGAAGGCTCTAATTGTATTAGTTGATCAGATCGGCGCTTCTTCTCACGACTGAGTTGTAAGGGTTTGTGTAGACTTGAGAGTGGAAAGACGAAATTCTTGTGATTAAATATCTATACTACCGGAATGTGCAGAAGATTTACTGTAATGAATCATTGAAGCAAAATAAACAGTTCATCACCTGTCTAGCCTTTTGCCAACTATTGGGGTCGGCTTCCAATCTAACCACATGCAGTGAATACCAGTATTTTACTTGGAGCTACTTCTCCTCATCATCATCATTTGCCTAGCCTTTTCCATCCCTAAGCTAGAAATTATTAATTAGAATTTTTCACCTATATGCTAGAATGCTGAATACCAGTATTTTACATGTGGCGGCTGTCAATCTATCTTCCACAACCCAGCTAATGGGTAACATGATCATGTTGCCTCCACAAGAACAGGTACCCCTCTTGTTCTGACAACAGTCTTTTTAGTCGTCAGACTTCTGGGCTGCTGTGTAAAATGTTCAGAATACCACTTTTTCAAGGTAGGCGAAAATCAAGCATTCCCTGATCATCAACTAGCGTTTTCTGTTCATCGAATAATAACGCAGCAGTTCCCAAGAACGCCCTTCACCGACGAGCATGTACACACATCCTAACAGCGACCTAGCGAAAGCCTGCGCTTGCGCAAGTGGTCATAAATCGTGCGCTTATCTGTATCGCTCTGTCGGCACATCGTTATTCTATGTGAAGTGTTTCAGCCAATCGCCGCCAATGATTTGCAGCTAATTTAATTGTTTTTTAATGGAACTAGCTTGAGGAGAGGATTCACTTAATAAGTTCTGACAGTTTCAATGCCTCAATATTTTCACGTCCGTTTTAACTTTTGATACTTCTCGGAAAATAATAACATGATAAATGTCCAGGTACGTACTCCAACAGTCTTAAATCCTATTGGCACCTGTATGAGGGACGCACAGAACTGGGAATTTAAGTGTGGTTAAAGAAAGGGGAGGCCTAAACAGCCGTGGGTGATTCAGGACTGCCATTTCATTCCAATTGCCATTTCGTAGATAGGGGACAACTCCATTTTGAGAATAAGAGATGCACAGAAAGTACTTATTATTTCAGCTATGTGAGAGAAAGTCCAAATCATATGTTTTAAGATTGTCACGAACTTTTGTTAGAATGTCTTCAACTTGTAATACCTAATTGTAGGATATATAAATATACCTCTTACCTAAAATTCAACCAGTCATTAAATTCCATAACCATTTTGCAAAGTTATTTTAAAGTAAATTGCTCATTGTAAGCTTTCGGTTTTTGAGATCCGAAACACTTTCAACTGTTTATAAGGTTAATAATACTCGAGTTTTCTGGTTTACGGTATAAAGTTGCCATTTGTGTGTGTTCAGATTTAAAATAATTAGCTTGCATGTGCGTAGGTAACGAAAGTTAAATACCTCCGGCACACCCAGTACTAGCCAGCTTACTAACTACGTATTAGTAGGAAAATGCATTTCTCGTATAGGTCGTGCCGGCAAGAAAGTAGCAATTTAAAGATATGGACATAGCTGTAGGGAAACCTATCATGCTTCCTTATACAGTCAGAGGCAAAGTGAGGGTGCTAAATCACGCCTTTCTTTAACCTTTTCGAAATTGTAGCTTTTACTGCAATAAATATTCGAGGAGCTTGTGGCTAAATAATAACAGCCGCTTAGATCAATCTTCAGGTTAAGTCGCGCTTGCTTACTTTGGCCTGTGGATAGGTGACCACCCATTACCTACCGAGTTTCCGGCGTACCTTGGAAAGCAAATTAAGCCTTTGGTCCCGGCTGTCATTTGTAGTTCTTTGAGAGTCGTTACAGGTATTCGTAGTTCGTTTAGTGGCCCGAAAGTGTGACAACCAGTCTTAACAATGGGTATCGTATTACCCAGTTCATACTGGGTTGTGGAGGACAGATAAGCAGTCGCTCCATGTACAATACTGGTATTCAGCTGCATCCAGTTAGTCTAGAAGCCGACCCCAACATAGTTGGGAAAACGCTAGGCAGATGATGATGACTGGGATAAATATTCGAGCAGTAAAATTACAATTTGAAACTTAGTACGTTCATATCAAAAACAAGAAAAGCCTGATTTGGTATTACACTTTGCAGTAATTTACCCCAAAAGCATGATGAAATTATCACCACTATTCTGAAAACGCTTAAGTAAAACATCGTGAAGAAACCAGCAAATAGTTATAGTAATATTTTTATAATAATTTCACGCGGACATAGCAACAGCTAGTAATGTAATATTTTGTAGGTGTAGTCTATAGATACAAGTAGGACGTTAATAGACTAGCACCAGCTGCTAGGAGTACCATTAACAGTAACTGTTTTGACCCTAACTACCAGTAGCGAAGGGTTAATTTTTTTAAGAGGTAAGCCGGAGCACATATATTTAATGTGATTTTATTATTTGTCTATAAAATACTGACTGTGCCATTTTTCAAAGGGAAGCCGGTAGGAATCGAGTTGTATGGCACCTTCGCCACTGCTAACTACAAAGGTCACTTTATACCTATCATCCTAGGATAGTTATAGGACCCTAATTATTTATGAATAATGCCAGCCAGTTACTGTCTCACTGCGAGGAGGATATAATATTATAATCGCGAAAGTAACCGTCTGTCTGGTTCTATTAGGTGGAAATTGCAAAAGCTCAGGAATAGACTAAGGCCTGGATTAAGACATACTCGTAGGATACTTTCTATCCCGGTTGTACGTTATGCTGGTATTATTCTCGACATTCACGCGGGCGTAGCCGCGGTAGTAAAGAGAATAAAAATGTGCCGATTTGGTCGCGGGACTCATAGAATTACCGTGACCCTGGAACATAAAGGGCTATTGAAGGACACCGTGGATTTTAGTCAGTACAAGTCTGACAGTCCCTCCCGCTCTGCCCTGGGTGGGAGGACTCATTTGATGATTTCACCAAGTTAAAAAAAAAAAAAAAAAATGTGCCGATTCACAGTTTTTGTTTAGATTTACTATCTTTTATAATAAGACAGTCATGTTATCCAAAGTTTCCGCTTAATTTCTCTCCGCAACCCACATGGGTTGAGCAGCGTCCACACTGGGTGGGACGGCAGATGTAAAAATTAATCGATGTTGAGTTAAACTATGTAACCGAGATAAATATACAGAATGCAAGGGACATCGACGCACAAACGATTACCACTATTACCACAATATGTCACTGCCAGGCCCATGGTCAATAGCCAACCTTATAACGTTTGCTTTGCCTTACCAGCAAAACATGAATATACCCAACCAACACATAAATTCCCAATAGTATCAAGGTCAATCTCCATCTGATTTCAACACGCCTGTAAGCCAGTTCCCAGACGTAAAAAGCTTTCTTCAATCATTACCAACTAGACTATTATTCTAAAACAAACGAACGCCCACTATTACGAGCACCACTATTGTGTTACATATCGATAAGCGGTACATCTCTATTCACGTGTTCTGCGACTCATCGATCACATCGATACTTTCACTCTCTAGTTAGTGCGCTATGCGGTATCAGGTTGCGGTTATTGTATTGTCGGAATAGCGGATTATACTCGAAACTGATTGGTGAGTTTTAGTAGCGTGATGTTTTAATTATATTTTGATACTTTATCTATTTAAAATGTGGTATTTTCTCTGAAAAAACCATAAGATGAGAATAAGCACACTTGATTGAGTATGAAACAATAATGAATGAATATGTTATGCAATTGTTCTCACATTCACGACTGCGAGATTGGTCCTTATTGGCTCAGAATTGAGTTGAATGGAAAAAGGATAGGGAAGCCCTATCCCTTGCCCTGTAGTGGACAACACAATCTGGTAATAATTATAATAATCTTTAAAAACAGTTTTGGATGTTTCTAAACATTTATTTCTACCACAACAGCGAGTATTTGGTCAAATCGCTATTCGACCGTCTCTAAGTCCACTACCCCGTCCGATACAATGAATCGTGAACCACCGCGGGATCCCCGCATCGCGACCACGACTTGCATTAGAAAGCAGGTCCTATTGTCTATCCCCATTATTCATACACTTGTAAATCCAACTGCACATCACTAGCAACACTTGAACTGAAAAACCGTCATTACTGCTACAACATAAAGTTCCTTTTCACTACAAACTGTTGTATATCACGTGTGGTTGGCTCGTTGTAAGCGTTTATGTCGATTACTGATTTAATTGTATCATTGTGTGGGATTTATATGTATTAGTCTGGCCATGACAATGTGAGGAACTCGTCTGCCGGATATAGAATTGGCATGTTAGATAATGTTAAGTTATGTGCTGAAAGATGTGTTGAAATTCTAAAGGTATTGTAGTCTAGGCTATCGATTGAAAGAAGATGGTACCTATTGTATGTAGGTTTTTTGTGAGCTGAACCACCTGGGTCTTGCAAAACATAATGTTGGCAGATCCTGGTAGTTCTTTTCAACCGAGAGTTACAAATGATGTCGGGCAAAGTGTTATTGGGTTTTTCCATCAAGAATGTCTCAGTAGCAGCCACGGAGTCAGAATCTGTGTCCGGTAGATTGCACTAGGCTCGCCCCCTATTACATGGGACTTAAACATAACTGGCTAAATGGTGTACTATTAGGTACACCTCTGCCTAACCCTTCGGGCATTACAGGCGTGATGTTATTTTATGTCGTAAAGAAATATGTTAGCGTTCGAATTTGTCCATGTATTCCAGTAGCTCATAAAATTTATTTTAAACTATAAATGATGACCTTATCTTCGCGTAAAGGCAGAAGAACACATGATTTATTTTAATACTAGCTGTTGCCCGCGACTTCGTTCGCGTGGAAATTTTGTCGTGTATGCGTGTTCGATTCCCGGGTTGGGTAAAGTGTTGTTTGGTTATTCCATCAGGAATTATCAGTAGCAGCTACGGAGTCTGGATTTGTGCCCGATTGATGGCAATAGGCTCGCCCCCTATTACATGGGACTTCAACATAACTGGTGTAATGTGGGTGTACGATTAGGTACACATCTGTGCCTAACCCTTCGGGGATTACAGGCGGGTTGTGTGTGAGAACTGAAGGCCTAATCAAAATGTGATAATGTTCCCTTCGGGGATCGGGCACGCCGCAATCGCGGCGGTAAGACCCCTCTTTGAGGAGTGGCTGGATAGGCGTCACGGCGTCCTGACCTACCGCATGACACAGACAGACTCACCGGACACGGAAGCTTCGGGAGGTACCTGTGTCTGATGGGGAAGGAGGAAACGCCTGGGTGTCACCACTGCGAGGACCGCCCGGAGGACACGGTGTAGCATACGGTGCAGGACTGCCCCGCTTGGGCAGAGCACCGCCGTGTCCTCACGGCGGCGATAGGCGGAGACCTCTCGCGCCCGGCATTGGTCGAGGCCATGCTGCGGGGCGAGACGGAGTGGGAAGCGGTCGCCTCCTTCTGCGAAGCAGTCATGCTCGCGAAGGAGGAGGCGGGCCGCGTGAGGGAGAGGACAGCGTCCTCCCTCCACCCCAGCCGCAGTGGTAGACGCCCACGGCGCCGGACGTCGGCAGACGATCTCCGGCCACCGTAGGCGCGGGCATGCGGGCGGCGAGTAATGGGCGACTCGCTGTCCGACCATGGACCATGCCCGGGTCGACGGCGCGTTGTGTTCCACGCGCGCCTCAAAGAGTGTCAGCATTATGACGGGGCCCCCCTCTAGAGGGCCAAAGCCTGCCGGGGTCGCGGGACTTATAGAATAACCGTGACCCTGGATCATAAAGGGCTATTGAAGGACACCGTGGATTTTAGTCAGTACAAGTCTGACAGTTCCTCCCACTCTGCCCTAGGTGGGAGGACTCATTTGATGATTTCACCACGATAAAAAAAAAAAAAAAACCCTTCGGGAATTACAGGCGGGATGTGTGTGAGAACTGAAGGCCTGATCAAAATGTGATAATGTGGGTGATGACTACAAAAGGCGTGTTTTTGAGCGCTGTAATTCTGGGCCGCAGAGGTCTGAACGGCGTTGAGGCGACGATATGGCTTAAAAACTGGAACATTATGGTGCCATACGACTTTTTTTTCAAAGTGAACAATCAAACGCCTTGTTGGGCGCTATTTCTTTATTTATTCATTATTTATTCTAATACCGTATACAACATTAAATGAATTCTGTTTCAAGCTTTCACGGTTTACAACTATACTGTCACTTACGGGATATCTTCCGTGATTGTTCATTATTTTGAGCTCCCGATATTTCGGCGCTGTTGCAAGCGCCATGATCGCGGGTTGATCATGGCGCGCCGAAATATCGGGAGCTCAAAATAATGAACAATCACGGAAGATATCCCGTAAGTGACAGTATAATTAAATGAATTGTTTAATGACCGTGTGAGAAGCATGAAGCACCCAAAAGAATGCCTGCCACTTTTAAGGTTTTTCCTTGGAATTTGTTGACCGTCATTGTAAAAGCCAATTTTAAGGGAAATTGCAACTTAAATTGAAAGGGCTAGTTATTTGGAATTAAACCGCTCTCTCCTTTAGCCACTCCTGTAATAATGGTGACTGTTATAATATTACTGCCCAGCTCTGTGATACGAAGCCTGGTTCCATAGTCTGGGAGTTAACCCCAGGGAGTTGAGAAATTCAACGGCAGTACTATCATCATTAGCCATCACAGGGTCTATGAATGTCGACGCCGACGATCATATCATTTTTTTTTATTTGATTGACACATCGTTCTTTGGCGACAGCACTACCCCTCACACAACCACCCTTCATTTTTTATATTAACAAATTTGAAAAAACGTGCATGATGTGATGATGTGGATGTGCGTGCATCCTCTGTAGCCACTGGATGGGAAAATTCTTCGGAAAATAGAATTTTCCCATCTGCGCCCGATTCTAGACGACCCACTCCCATTTGCAGCAGCATATTCGCAAAGAAACCTGCTTCGTGGTCGTTGTACAGCTGGACGCACATGTTGCAAGTAAGATGGATCTTTTCGATCCCAGACAACAGTGGCGACGCCTTGAGACATTTATTGAGGCGTTTATTTCATCCGCCGGTGTGCCCCTCTCAATACCTTGCAGTATCTGTCTAAAGTCGCCTGCGAGCAAAACGACAACGCCACCCATCAGCGCCTGGTTGCCGCGAATGTCCTGCAAGCTGCGGTTCAACGCCTCTTATGCACTTTAAACTTGCACTGCTGCAAAAGGACAATCCGGCCGCTGTAATGTTGCATGTTGAGGTATCTTCACTTGTAAGATTCAGCGGCAATATCAAAACGGAATGTGCAGTCCGGCCACCGATAAAAGTTGCAGCAATGTCCGAGGGAGCCACAGCCACAGCTATGTGACCGCACGGTTGGCGCAGTGGCTGAGCGAATGGCTGCTGCGCTGCGTGTATCGGGTTCGATTCCCTCACGAATCACATTTTTCTATGGCCTACAGGGGCTACAGGTAGTGGTTCCGGGTCTGGCTGTTTGTGTTTAACTGTCTGTAAACACACCCACAATACAGAAGAAATTCCAAGTGTGGGCCTGGACTGGGGCAAAGTTAAAAAAAAACTTTAAAGCTGTATATAGCGGTCCTTGAGGAGTTGGGCCAGCAGAAGATTCAGCACAAATGCAATGTGACGGCACAGTTGGCGCAGCGGCTGAGCGATTGACTGCAGTGCTGCGTGTCGCGGGTTCGATTCCCGCACGGAACAAATTTACAACGTCGTTGGTTTTATCTAATTTTATTTTTTGTTTTTATTTTAAAGTTTTTAGAGATTTTTTTTCGGCCACTGAAAATTGGTCAATTAATATTTGTTAATTTATGATTACCTAACTGTCTTTGAATGGTTAAAAAAAACCAAAAGCATATTAATCTACTTTATAATGATTTGATAATCATAAAGCATTAGAAAAAAACATTCGAAATTGCGGAAACCTGGTTTACAGGGAGGTCTGTGAACCGTCAGCCTACCTCGCTTCGCTTCGATGACAAATGGGCTAAAATAGCCGTTCTTTTCTAATGCATTGTTTGACAGTTGCCAGTTGGCAACCAGTTGCGGAATATGGACATAATTATTAGCACGATAATCTATCTCTGTGCCAAATATCATCTACATCCGTTCAGCCGTTCTGGCGTGATTGAGTAACAAACATACTTTACAAACTTTCTCATTTATAATAGAAGTAAGATACAAAAGACAGATATGATAAAGATACCTAAATATTTTTCAAGTAACGAATTACGTGTTTTTTTAACAATCAAGACGCATCAGAAATCATACATTACAATCATCCACCCTCCAACAAAGACAACAAAGACGAATTTATATTTGGGACCTAACAATAATAGACCTAACCGTGAATAATAGTTGTGCAAAACTAAGAACAACGACACAACAAAATAGTTTCAAATTAATTTCAATAACTGCTATTATTTTTATTGGGAGCGATAGGTGAAATTGAAAACATCGAGTCTGACAGCACCTGTGGACAGCACACAACGACGTTGTCAGTTCAGAACACCATCGAACGGCCAGATTCAAACATGAGGAAAGAGATTTCACCAATGATTTAACTTTATTCATAAGAATTTATTATATTATACATAAAAAAAAAAAAATAAATAATAATAATCTCTATCAAAAAAAATACAAACAATTACAAAAAGTATAATAATTTTACTGGGGTTCGAACTTGCGACGTGATGCACGTAAAGCGGTCATGAAACCGTTTCTCTATTTGCTTCGCTGACATATACTTTGAAATAGACGTTGTTACGCATATCATGACTGAAACGATAAACAATTGAATAATACTGACGTAATGCAGTATTGCTCATCCCCTTCAGCAAATAGCGTGATAATATATAGCCTAACATTTGAAGAAGCCTATTACAGACATTTTTGCAAAATTTTAACAGGATCTATGCAGTAGTTTTTGCGCCAGGTCGGAACATCGGACCGGATTTTAACGATTTTATTATATGTAGAGAAGAGATTGTGTTAATGATATTTTGTTTCTGTTCCAGGCGCTTGTGAAGGAGCTCGCCGGACAGCGCAACGGCGACAGGTAAATTAGTTCTATAAATCTACTCTTAAATAATAGTTAACCACTCACGTGTCTATACTCACTAGTCACACACCATGTAACTGGCATACAGACTTACCTGATACCTGTCAAGGTTTATTTGACTACGAGTTAAATGGTACCTCGATATTTATTGACGACCTTGGTGGTCCTGTGGTCGGAAGCGCTACCGCCGAGCATGAGGTCCTGGGTTCAATTCTGGTTATGTTCTTCTATCAGGAATTTCTCAGCATCCCAGATTCTGAATTTGCACCCGGTTGATGGCAATAGGTTCGCTCCCTATTTTATCCCTTAAACATTTAAATCTGACGTCATGTTTTGTTACGTTTATATTATTAACGTCATTTTATTATGTCTCCAGGATACGGAGCTATATGCCCCCGCTCCAAGCGTGGAGAGCCTACAGGAGATCGCCCAGGCTATGGGAGCCGCCGGTTTCGAGCACTACACGGAGGGGAAAGCACTGGTGAAGAGGCTCATACCTCCTGACAACCAGCCTGAGGACATCGTTGAGTATCAAGGTATAACATAGTAACTATATAATCCTGGCAGTCATTATGACAAATCAAATCTTTGACAACCGTTACGAATAGGCAGAAGCCTGAAAGTCTGAAAACCAGTCTTATCAAGGGGTATCGTAAAACACAGTTAATGGTTTCTGGGGGTCAGCTAATTAAGCAATCACTCCATGTAAATACTGGAATTCTGCTGCATTCGGTTAGACTGGAATTCGACCTCAACATAGTTGGAAACAGGCTAAGCAGATGGCGACGACAATCAATACGAAAGATGAAGGAGACTGCTTATATGAGTGCTATGTTTCCAGGTGTGATCGGCAGGGCTGGTGTGGACTTCCCCGCTTACCTGAACATCCCGCCTACAGGGTTCAACTGCAAGAACGTGCCCACCGGATACTACGCAGACTTGGAGACCGATTGCCAGGTACCTATAGTTGCTTTCATCATCGATATTCATATTAGTATCAATGCACTATATTCATATTAGAACTGATAAATAAGTATTTGTATCAAAAGTAAGTAGAATTGTCATATTCGTCGTAGTTATAGCAATATGCTTTTTAGGGAAGGCGCTCGGGATGGTCCTGCAGTCTTGTGCCAAAAGACTTGACAAATTAAGTTGCCTACTGTATAACAATGTTGACGTATTAAATACAATGAGTTCACAGATGTACCAATCCTGCAAAACCATTCACTACGCAATAACTTACTATTTGAAATGGGCAATCTAACTTAAATTTTTGACTGACCGACTCCATGACAATTCAAAATTGCCTGTAAATGTAATGGGAACAAGTTTTCTGAATATATTGTTGACGCTTGATACTGATTTCAATGTTCTCATTCCAGGTATTCCACATATGCGACACATCCCGCAAGATCTCGTTCCTTTGTCCGAACGGCACCATCTTCAGCCAGTCGCACCTCATATGTGACTGGTGGTTCAAGGTGGACTGCGCCTCTTCCCCCGCCCTTTACGAGTCCAGCGCTGAATACTACTCCAACGAACAGAAGAAGAGCCAGAAGGTCTCACAAAGCCTAAGCAAGAACCAGGACCTTCAACAAGTCGGCGCTGATACCAACATCAGGGCGGAGTCCAGACGCACGCCAGTCAATGTGCCCAGCACGACTGAACGACTGCTGAGAAGCAGACAGAGACAGACCGAGATCCCTAAAGCCACTGTAAAGACTTACCAAGCCTTGTTCACTGACAACTTTAACCCTACACAAAGAACTGCCGCCACAACTGCCTTTGAACAACGAAGGAAGAGTTTAGTTCAATTGATCTCGACGAACTTTGGTAATGTTCCTGCGAGGACCACACAACCAACTTATACGGAATCTCCAGTATACAGAAGTACTCCAGACTACAGTTTCAGGGAGATGCAGGTCGCTGCGGAAACTGCAGCTTTTGCTAATAACAATAACAGGCAGTATCTTCAAGATTTCCATAACAAGGCCTACAGACCATACCCGGTTTACACACCAAATGTTCCTGTTAAGCCTAAAGCTAAAAACAATCCAAACTTGACGACTCTCTACGATATTCGTGATAAACATTCTCCTCCATCGACTCCTGAGCCAACCACAACTAAACGGCCAACATTGGTGCCATACACCAAGAGTTACTCCACTATCATTGAAAAGCAAGAGCCTTACACCAGGCCTGGAGTATCTCTACTGAAGGGATTCCTCCAAAAAGAGAAAAACAAGACTTTAACAACAACAACTACTACAACTGAGAAAATCCCTCAAGTTACAGCAAGAAGCGACTTTGCTGAAAAACAAAAGAAAGTCACTATAGATACGAAGGACAGTTTCGAATCCGCTACAAAGATCCCTCACACGACCAGAACTGATGTGTTCACTCAGACGGCATCTTCTGATAGATATGACGTATACTCCAGCACTAACCAAGCAAACCAGGGGACCACGGAACCGTCCTATCAAGAACGTCGCGAAAGACTCATGAGGAAATTGAACCTGGATAGATACGGACCTACTGGGCCTACGGAACCTACTGTCCCAACGACTATGACTGACAGATACTTTGGAGATCAGCCTAACAGGCCAGGATTAGTCGTACCGCCATCATTGACACCTAAGACGTTACATAGCTTGGCAATTTACTACGCAACTGCTTTGGATAATCTATCAACAAATCAAACTCCAGAAGAGAATGAAACAGTCACACCTTCCTTTGATGATTACGAGGCCATGGAGGAAGTACTTCCAGCTTTATTCAGCCGCCAGACTATAAACAAATACAGCAACCTCTTTGGACAACAAATGACTAACGCGGAGTTATTGGAAGAAATAAGAGAAGATCCCAATGGAACCTATAACGAATTGGCTGAAGATTTGTCTGTTATGCAGAGTCAGAATCCCATTGCTACTTCTCCACAAATCCGGGAGCTAGCTCAAGTATTTACACATGCATTATCTGCTTATCTACAAGACCCAGTACAATTCAGGAAGGTTCTATCAGACATCAGACCGACCCATCCATCATTCGGAGACTTGTTAACAACAACAGAAGAATCTATCAACACAGAACCAACAACTACGATCAATGAAGAAGATGATGAAATCTTAGGCTTCTCAGATGATCACAAATCTGCACCGCCACTATCGAACAATGTGCGAGAAGCAAAGGCTTTAGTTGTTCCTACAATTTACCCGGTAACAGAACAACCCACAACTACTCCTAGACCAGCGACGGAATATGCATCATCGGCTGCATACAGCTCACTTTCTACTACTGCCAGAAATCCATTCAGATGCTGTGGAAGAATATCGGCATCATACACATCACCACCTACTCCTGCTGCTACCACTCCCTCATATACCAACACTGTCGCAGTTAACATTAATACACTCTCCAGCATCAACAGTGAACCCACAACCACAACAGAAACCGATTACTCGATTCACAAATATGGCGGATTCCAGAATAATGCTTTGACTCTTAATGATTCTCCTTACGGAACGAATGCAGTGTCTACTGAAGGTAGACCTTTAAGTGAGTACGTTGAAGCTACTAACTTGCCAACAGCTTGGGGTATCGACCCATCCGTGTCAACATCCGTCAGCGACTTCGAAAGCAAGAAGATTAGGACTACAACAGCACTTCCTTTGACCACTTCAGTCTACTTTACGGAAACTGAAAGTGTTGAGTTAGAGAATGAGGAAGAATTGCAAAGAGCTCACAGTCAATCGTTCGCAGCGCCACAAGGCAACAGCATCCGTCACGGAAAAACGATAACCTTTGACGCCGAACCGATCAAGAAACCCGCTGAGGACCTTGAAGCTCCTACGATACCTGATGAAGACCTGACTACCGTACAAACTACAACGCAACCTACTACAACCGCAAGAGTGACAGAGACAGAAACTTTAACTACTACCACACCGACGGTACCTGACACTGTATTCACATCTCCAGACAGTGAAAAGACGACGAACCAATTCGCTTGGTCGAGCACTTACGGAAACTGGCAGAGTTCTGTTATAGATCCTATCACGCTCAACGATGGGTTGAGTCCGACAGCACCAGACCAGAATCAAGGATTATCAGAGAACACGTACATTCCTAACACAGCCACTACTCCTACAGAGTACGTACCCACAGAACAGACCGCTGAACCGACAGTCAGTTTCGAAGTATCTACACATGAGACAAAAGATTTTGAAAGACAAGGAAGGCTGTTAAGAGATTCTTCGACTGAACCAGCTCAAGACCTAACAACAATAACCGACACAGTAGTAGAAAAAGCAAAAGAAATTATGAATGCAACGACAGCAGAAAAATTAATGAATGTTATGAAGAAAACGAAATCAAAGACGGTAAAGAGATTGATATTGCTGCTGATACAGACATGCGATGATGACCACAACACTACCGCTGAGGCGTCAAAGAAAGCTTTACTTGAAGCTTTGATGGCTGTCTCTCAAAAGGATATGGAAGATATTGCTAAAGAAGAAGAGGTAGCTGAACTACCAACCACAGAGGCTGACAGAAATGTGCACAGACGAACAGATAGGATAGAAAGGACAAGAGGAGACAGGAGAGGGAAAAGTTTGAACTTCGATCCCAGCGTAATAAATTCCCTATCAAATGCACCACAGACCACGACAACCACAACAACAACAACAGAGAGTGTTAAAACAACAGAAGACCTAGAAACTTCAGCGACAACTTTCAGTCCACTTAGAACCAGCAGTATCACCGCCAGTCGAAGAGGTGTGAAGAAATTCCACGTCAGAACAACTCCTGTTGAACCAAAAACAACTACTAAATTACCTTTTATAGATACTCCTATAGCTGAAGCTAGGGTTGCACCTGCTAGTGATGGGAAAGCCACGTCCGATACCAGGGCCTTAGAGTTATTAAGGTCGCTGTACTCTATCGCGGCGAGGTGGGGTTGAGAATGTTCTAGACACGTAAGGATTTTGTTTTTATATTTAGGGTTGAGTCCAGTGCGACATTTTTTTGTATTTTTTTGACGGAACACGATGTTTAAGATGTGTGAACGTTCTGTTTTGTAACTTATCTTGTATCTTCAAATCGTTATATTTTGTTGTAAAGTTAAAAGATTTCAAAAGTTATTAGATATTTCTTGTGTAATGCATAGTGATTGTATCAACAAACAATTATATTGAACAAGAGAAAACAATTTAGCTTTAAAGGTAGCAAAAGCCTACCATAGTATAATTAATAACATGGATAATGGAACTAACATGGCTGCCCAAGATTACAAGACCTTTAAAAGGGCACCAGATATTAGCAATATACAAGCCTATCAAGGGGCTGATTATGTAATCAAATAAATGATGTTACAAGAGAAAGTTACAAACAGAATGTTTCAATATAAATAATTTCAAACCCTAAATATAAATGTGTAAATGTGATTATGTAGATAGAATTTATTCGTTTTCAACCGATTTAAAGAGAGCATCAGTATTTTCAGATGTTTGAAAATTATGATGATTCTGTACAGGCTGTTAGGGGCAATATGCACATAATAATGATTTTGAAATAACGTTATTATTGGAAATGTACTTAATTTTAATTGCACTCTAATTGATTTGAAAAAGGAACGAAATTTTCATTGAATTTCCTTACAATTCTTTAAAAATCAGGGCCCATTGGCAAAAAAGCAACTGTTTTGAAATGAAAATATATTAATTTTCTGTAAAGCCTACTGATATTTGAATTAAGGTCTGCAGACTGTATTTATAGTTATTAAAACAAAGGATAATCTAAATTGTTTCTTTCATAGAAAATAATTATGTGCAAGAATTGATTTTTAAATGCAGGTGTGGGCTAAGCTTATTTAGCCCGTAAATTTTGATAAGGCTCAAGTATTTAGGCTTAATTTACAACGTAATATGTGCATATCGCTCAAACCAGCCACCCTAGTATGTAACCTAGTTAACTTATTACGTTTTGTTATTGAAAAATTTGACTACATAGACTAACGCATAGTATTCTATTTATAAGCGACCGTAATGTTTAATTTTCCTATGTTTAGGGAACATCCTAGGATTAATAGTGAGTTACCTACAAGCTATGTTATGTTAGATTGTATATTCGTTACACTGCCACAATATCTCTGTAATATACTCGTAAGTGGACTATTTCTAGATGTATTATATGTTAGATATTTTTTTTAGTAAATTTTTTGTATAAAAATATTTATTTGGACTTTTTTTCGGCCCTAGCAACCAAGCCCTTTTATGAAAGAAATTTTACTTAATTAGAAGATGAGATAAAGATTTTTCATCGTAATACCAGACAGCAGTAGGTGGTATTTAGTTATTGATCGATGTAAAAATATTAAAGCACAACTCACGCTTTTTCCCGTGAGGGTAGGCAGAAACCATAGATCGCCAACTGCTACGATCCTTATTATACTCTTTTTGCGAAAGTACTTTTAAATCAATAGTACCAAGCAAATAATACTAATATTATACTAAAACCGATTCGAGATCGGGCAAATATTGAGTTTTTCCATCAAGTATTTCTCAGTAGCAGCCACGGAGATTATTTTTGTGGTTGATGGCAATCGGCTCGCCCCCTATTACATGAGAGTTAAACATAACAAGCAAAATGTGGGTGTACTATATTAGGTAGGTACGCCTCTGCCTGACCCTTCGGTACAAGGTGAAGTTAAATAAATCAAAATATCAAAATCGTTAAATAACTCTTTAATAATGTACTAAATGCACATTACATCCATTTTACTCATCATACAAGGTAAATCCGACCTTACACCACAGACAATAAGATCACTTTTTTCCTACATTCCTGGTGACGTACTTCTCGATGTCTTTCTCGGTGACTTTGTGGCCAGCTTTGAAGTAACTCTTGAGTTTCCTCTTCTTCTTCATCATTAGTTTTGAGGCCGCGAGGGCGCCGCGGCGTTGGAGGGACTCGAAACGTTCTCGGAGAGGATTTGCTGGAAAAATGGATCTTATGTTTAATACGGTAAGGTAGCTTAGGCTTGCGACCTACGGAACGGCTTCACAACATTACTACGAAAACAACACAAGACTAGTTGCTATAGAAATCTAATGGTATCGCTCATTTATCTTGAGGTAAAGCTATAGGTTCGTTCCTGAGTAATTGTCCAGAGAAGGCAAAACACCGGGATGGTTGGAAAGGAATGGGGAGAGGCCTTTGCCCAGCAGTGGGACAGACTAGGCTAATAAAAAAAACTATGGAAGCTGGCGACATAAAAGGTTGCTTGTTGAAAAGAGAAAGGAAAACCTTATTTGTAGTGCTTGCGAAAATAATAAATCGGCAAAATCTTAAATAATGAAAACTTTCCGTAAACGACAGATCCGATTTTTTTTGTTAAGAATGGCATTTTGCAGGTCAACCTATGAGGCTGGCTTCTGCTTAAGCGGACTATTCTGTGGGTGCCTTGAGTATAAGACCTCCAGCCAGGGGCGGATCGATCCGATTGACTATCCAACTTATAGACCGACAAAACTTCAGAAAACGAGGATCGTTAAGCTACATAAGATATAAGAGGTAAAGTAGAGTCTCACTAAGTCATTCGTCAGTGGCTTTTCAGTGCAGCATCAATAAATGAAGAGCTTATGTCTTCGTTAGCAAATGGTGTTAGCATTGCTGAGTACTGGGCCGGACAAAAACTGTAACTTCTGTTCAAACGACTGCTACTTGCCATCGACGCACTAAGCAGATGTGATGATTCTTTTGTAGGAATTTAAAATGCCATGTTTAGGTACTTACAGGTAGACTGTATATTCCTCAGATCCCCAGACAGCTGCTTGGGGTCCACAAAGTCGGGTTCCTTGGCAGGCGTCTTGTGCGCGTTGAGTGTGGGCAGCGCGGTGGCCTCAGTCGTGGCGCGCTTCTCCGCTCGCTTGCTGCGCTCGTCGGCTTGCTTCTCCTCGCGGGTCTTTATTGACGACTGGAGTTTGCGTAGTCTGGAAGATGTATTATAGAATTTTTTGTGAAAAGTGTCAGGGAATATGATATATACAATCAGCACATAATAATTGTATTCAAGTAGATGACATTGTACCCAATCTGCAATCGATGCAATCGACATAGGTGACTGTAGACTGGTGTGGTGTCCAAGCGGGGACGTGGATGACATATGAATAGATATGATCTATTGGTCAGACAGAAAACTAAATTGCAGTCTAGGAGACTAGACGCCGAGCTTACGCTATGGTAAAAAAGAATAATCACGCTAATCCCAATAGGAAAAATAAAAATTAACTCACTTATAAAGATCAGTAATCTTCTGCTTATCAACCTTCACCCGCTTCAGCCGCTCCTTCTCAACAAGCTGTTCCTTCTGCTTCCTCCGAGTCTTGTGGTCTTTCTTCTTATTCTTCACCGGCGGGTTCACGGCCTTATACTCGTTGTCCGTGTCAGTGTCCGGGTCGTCGGCTGGGTTGTGGGGTTGCGGGAGGCCGGAGCTCATTTCCTCGCGCCATTGGCTCTGGAGTGGTAAGAAATATTTGATTAAGAAACTGTGTAGGTATGTCATGTTTTACCGCGCATTGGAATTTCAATGTACTGCTAGGCACCGAGAGGTGAGTTATCGTAGCAGTAATAGCCGCCAAAAACGTTATCAGGCATCAACATGGCTGAAATAGACCACAGTAACGGGAGTTCCTTGACATCGACATAGAAACTAGGTATTAGTTTCTTTGTCATCATCTGCCTAGCCTTTTCCCAAGTATGTTGGGGTCGGCTTCCAGTATTTTACATAGGGCGACTGCCTATCTGACCAATACACCTTGATAAGACTGGTTGTAAGACCTTCGGGCCACAGACTGTAATGACTGTCACACAAGACAGCCGGGACCAACGGCTTAACGTGCTTTACGAGGTACGGAGGACACTCGGTATGTAATGGGTGGTCACCCATTCACAGACCAACCTAGGCAATCATGGGTTAACCTAAAGATCGACCCGCACGGCGCTGTTATTATTTAGGTATTAGTTTCTTTTATAGAATGAAAATTACAAATGCTTACGTCTTTCTCGACTTGCGTGACTCTCCTGAACATGCCGGTGGTGACTCTGTGCAGATGCGCCTCTCGCTTCATCATCTTTTCTTCGTGTTTGCCCACTTGTTGGAGCAAGTCTTGATGCTCCTGTTAAAAATGATTATATCCTTTATTTATTTACATACAAATTAATTACATTTTTAAATATTCTTTAGAAAAAAAAAAAATATAAAAAACATATAAAAATATAAAAAAAAATAATAATAATAATAATATTATATATTATTACGATTAATAATAATGAAAAACAAGAGGATTTTTCAGGGATTGTGTGCTGTTTGTCCAATATAGTCGTTTTTTGATGATTATTATTGGTTCACACAATGCACTTGAAAAGGTCTACGTCTTTTGTGTGGGCACTAATCTATGGAACTGATCAACTGACTTACAACTCACTAATATAAGAGCTAATTCGCTTATAATTCTAGCTTAGCTGACAATGGATAACTTAGTGATCCCTTTTTAGCAAGGCTTGATTACTGTAGGAGCTTAGTACCTTGAGTATATCAAAAATTGTCACTTGCAATGGTGAACACACATGGCCATTCCATAAAATGGTCAAGTAATTTACAGTTTCTCAAACACTTTCTTATTTTTTTTAAAACATTATAAGATAAGATATAATATATTAATATATATATATATTATATTATTATTATTGCTATATTGTTGCAATTTGTATGTATATTTGTTTTTTGTGTGCAATAAAAAATAAGAAGAATAAGAATAATAAATAATTGCTTGTACTAACCTGGTAAGAAGGATTATAACTGACACCTGGGTGTGGTGTCTCCACTGCAGCTCTCGTCATCACAGATTTGGCTAGCGGAGGCTTCGGCCTGAGCCTCTGTGTGGGTAAAACATTGTGCAGCTGCGCTTCTTCTGATATAAACTCGTCTATCAGGGTTTCTGGTATACCTTTAGCTTCTGGTACTGGGAAAAACGAATAGAAATGAGAATTATTGTTTTGGCCATAAATTGCGAGACTCAAATAAATACTTTTAAAGAATGAATTTTATTATAAAATGCATATCATATTTAATTATGGCTATTATTCTGACTACACCAAACTAGAAAATTATACAATTACTTATAAAAAAATCAACAAAATCTGCATCAGTTCACTAACATAGCAAACTACAGGAGCTATCAAAAGTATTAAGTTACTTGGGCTTAGATTTTTAATAATAAACTGCTTTATCAAGGAATAAGCCTTACTAAAAGGCCACTTACAATCTTTCCCCCACAGATCCAAGTTGAAGTTAAGTCTGACTTGCTTGGCGTTCCTTTTCTTGTCTAGGGCCATTTTCCTGTTCTTCTTGGCATCCACCAGCTTCTTCTCGAACACGCCCTTCTGTGCTTGACGAGCTTGTCTGAACTTGCTCAATGCGGATGGTTTAGAGCCGATCTGGTTTACATGGTTACGTTTTTTGTTTGGATCTTGTACCTGAAAAAAGGTCATGTAGTCAATTATGATTTAATGTATCTTAAAGTTCAATACTGGATATGCATGAATGTCAGACTGTTAATAGGGTTTGCTTCAATCATAATATCAGCTTAAAAAAGTATCCATGGAGTTTCCTGTTGGTTCTTCTCCCTAGAAATCAACCAACCCGAACCTTGCACCTTTTCTCGTCATTTTACAACATAGGTTATGTGAAATAAAATGTCTTGATTTTTTGACCTTTCAGACTGCTATTGGGTCGTATAGGGATTTCACAGAAACATAGGATAACTTTGTAATTCTAATCTAAACAGAAAAATAACACTCCTGAATTCATAAGTAAAACAAAGGCTAGCAATAACAATATTGCGTTTACAACAATTAGTTATATTTATTGTGTTGTATTATTGAGTGGTTTTATTTGACAGTCAATTTTAAACACCATTTTATCAAGATTTTTGTTTATTTTTATATCAAATACTTCTCAGTAGTACTTCACAGAACATACCTTAGAAGTAGGCAGCAGAACTTCAAAGCATTTTGGTACTTCCTTCAGCTTGGCTCTCTTCTGTAGTTTACGTGACAACGGCTTTGTGTCCACATCCTTGACCTCATCATCGTCACCAGCTGTGTCTACCACGAACAGTTCACTGTCTGGCTTGGTTTCAAACTTACTGAAAGTTTTAAGTTAATATTGTGAAATGTGGAGCAATGTTTTATAATTTTTATGGTATTTCAACAGGATATAGTCGAGATGACTGACTAGTTATTTTTCTTTTATAAATAGATAAAACTGGCTTCTGCTAATAATGCTTTACCATCATAAAATAAGACACTGTGTTCTAAGTAAGTTAAATTGATTTTGTACGAACTTAAACAAATTTAGGTTAAAAGCATAGTGAAGTATTTCATTTTTCAGATATTGTATACCTGATTGCTCGGCACTTATACAAGGCTTTACTGCTTTATCGAAAATAGACAATATAGTTGCGCACATGATGTCAACATAACCTCACTTACCCCAATCTTTCTTCTAGTCTCTGATCTTCAAGAAACTCTTCAACATCACGGATGTCAGAGTATTTTCCCCACGCCTTCTTGTTTTTTTTGGAAACACGCTTCTTCTTCTTTACGACGGACATTTTCGTATTTTAATTAATTATTTTTCAACACTACGTACGTGTAATAGCAGCGCGACAATGTCGCGTTTTGAAAGGACCGTTCCGTTTCACAGCTCTTGAAGTCTTGATACAAAATTTATCCTGTTTTTAAATGTTTTCACAAGACAATCCAATCAAAATTAATAAAAATAAAACATTGATTTGCTACTGTATTTTATTTGATGACAATTTATTTGAATTTATAGTAGTATATTAGCCTTTTCGGCAAATTAATCAGAGTTGTAAATGAATAAATGTTTTATTTTATACTACGTTTAAAGAAATGAAACTAATCACTTTGATGTTTACTGATGCGTTTAGAAATACAAGAAAAAATATAAAACTGAGTGGTGCAATGCTAGTATCATCAATGCATTAGTTTTTTTTTTCTATTTTGTATCTATTTATAGCCCAACTTGGACTGTAACTGGATTATATAATGCTAGTACCAGACTAAAGAGTGGCCAATTTTCGTCAAAAAAACGAAGGCGGGAATCGAACCCGGGTATGCCACGAACAACACTTACCTTTAACGGTCAGCCATTGGGCACATAAAGTGATATCGGGCTTTCTAAAGTTTTCGATAGGTAGGTAGTTATCATAATATAGGGTAAATAAAAAGCACATTTAATAAATTAATTATCACTTCGAACTTTAAATCACGTTTATTTCAATGCACCACAAAAAACATTGAGATCTCTCTCTTCAATAAGTTAGGTTTTGTTCAATGTAAAATAAATACCTACAAATGATTTTATTATTTTATTACTACAACATCCTTAAAATTAAGTAACAAAATTAAAAGCTATGTAGACATCGAACTAATAAATGGCATGTAACTATTTGGTTTATCTATTTTTTCTTCTTTTCTTCTTCACAATCTTCTTCCTCTTCTTCTTCTTCTTCTTCGGTCTCTTCTGCTTCTTCTTCCTCGGGTTCAGCCGCCTTCTGCTCTTCTTTCGCTGGCGCTAGAGACATAGAACATTTGATTACATGACGAAAAAAAAGATTGCATTAGACGTGTATTTAAGTAGTAACAAAAATGTTTGAAAAGGATCATATTATTCATTAGAATAAAATACTTTTACAAGCTAATTTCATTGATAAATAAATAAAATACTTAAAAGGGCTTTAAAGTAACAACATGGCATAAATAAAAATAATTATAACAAGGGCCATAACCTTGGTGTGTAACGGGGAAAGCAATGAGCTAGCTACTTACAATATGGACCTACCTGTTAAATAACTTTCTTCTACTACCATCCATAAAATCCAAATTGCTTCGTGTAAGTATTCCGATTGTGTTCGTTAAAAAAGCTATCTAAATTAACGTAAGCATCTGGAAACATCTTCCCCATAGACTTTCCAACAACTAACTTAGTTGGCTTAGCGACTAACTTCGTAGGCTTAGCAACTAATTTTGAAGGTTTAGCGACCAATCTAACTTGTTTAGCGACTAAATTTGCAGGCTCAGCCGGTATAGGTTTGAACCTAAACTGGTTGAAAGCGGAATGGTATGGCTGTAACCGGTATTCGACAGGTTTATCTAGTTCGATCTGGTTTGGTTTCGGAGGCGGTGATTGATTGAGTGCGGACTTGGCGGGTAGTGGTGTAAATGCGTTGGTTTCAATGAGAGCGTGAGATGGTTCTGGGGCTGGGGTGAGCGGAGGTTCTTCGTGGAGGTGCAAGGGTTGTTCGCTGGTCACTTGAATAGGATCCTGGTCGGAGCTGGCCCACTCTGAAATATAGGAAAGATCTCGCTTAACGAATCTTCTTGATTCGTTGACGAGCCATGTAACAAAGCCATAGGTTAAGCCAAATTTGCGAATGTAGTGTATAGTAATACCAACATTTTGTAAGCTAGGATATCTAGCTTCAGTAACTAACCTAAATTCACTGTGATATTGAAAAATAATATTTTGAAGAATTCGGAAGCATTTGAGTAGAGAGTATCTCCTGTGATATAGAAGGCAGTGTCAGAATTAAAGTGCGTAGCTTAAATAAGTCATAGGAAGATACTTACCTGAACGTGGTTATTTGATCATGTGGTGCACCTACCTATCGTCATGAAAAGGCGACGTTCTAATGTCTAACCAGTCTAATATTCTTTTATTTACTGGTGTAGACAATAAGTTAACGACATTTGCTGTTTTTACATATTTTGAGTTCTTCAGAAACAAGTTTAGGGAACATTTTCTTTTAAGCTATCTTGGAGATAGGACCTCCAAACATTTCTGTCATGCCAAAAAATGAACTAAAAATTCGAATTTCTTATGTTCTCTATAGCTTTTTTATTCTTCCTTGCCTGTCATGCGTGTACTGGAAAAAAAAATTGTACCTATTCGAAAAGCAAAAAGTCATGTCGAAACCTCTTGGATAAATTGTTTCGTCAAAAAAAACTGACAAGCTCGTATTAAAATACAAATCTTTTGAGATGATTGTGTGAGAAGCAAGTTGGGTAGGTAAGTGTTAGTCAAGTCAAGTTAGTGATATTAAGTGAGATGTCAAGTAACAGTCAGAAGTAGTCACAGTCAGATAGTCATCAGTCAAGATCGTATTGAAAAAACAGAAGTAACAAAAACAATATTTTATTTTTTCACACTTTCTGTCGACACTCTATGGCTTTGAGACATCGCACTTAATTTTGAATGTTAGTATCAAAGGAATCTATGTTGCGCAACATGCAACGCAACAAGCAACGTAGCATGCAACGTGTTGCAGCAACAATGAAAGAAACGTACGAAATTTTGAAGTTGCTTTGTTGCGTTGCGATGTTACAAGGTTCGTTTGCCGTCCGGCATTATTACCTCCTAACATTTTTGTAGTATAACTAAAAAGTTACACATATACAAAACTGGAACCACTTGGGACCTCTTATAAAAGTAAAAAATGTTTGAAACATAACAGATATCACATTAACTCGATCTTGAAGCACTCCTAACTATAAAAAACATTTTTTATTTACATCGTAGTAGAAGATTTTCTACTCATTGTTAAGTTAAGATTAGAATAGGATATGCAAAGTGGTGAAATAAATATTTTAATGCTAAAGTATCCTATCCTAATAATAACGTGTAGCTTTTGTTCTGGGATTCACAAACTTTTTTATTTTGTTGTTTTTTTATGACAGAAGGAGAGCTATAAAGAGTATAAACAGGTATATGAAGTAGGTAATGAGAAAGGATATGATTTTAAGGGAAGAAAAGGAAATATGTAGATTTTAGGAACCAATTAATGAATGATAAAGGGAAAACGTGATTTCTGAACATAACGTCGGTACTCGTATACGTTACGAGTAACCTGCAAGTAAAAAAAATAAATGTATGGGGCAATTGAAAAAAGGGAACTAAATAGGAACAGTAGCGAGAAATGTGCAAAAAATATGAAGACAGGAATAGCATGGAGAAGTAATGGAAAGAAGATAAGATATGGAAACAACTGTAAAAGAAAGACAATGAGAAAAATCAACAACCCAAAAAACTTCAACAAATCCCAGAACTTAGACACCTAAAACCTTATTGTTACTAGTGGTGGTAATCCGACTGTAGCTGATGATAGTACTCCTGACTGTCCTGCTCTTGGCTCTGAGGAGCAGCTTGGTACTGCTGCTCGGGAGCCGTACCTTCGTGAGAGGCGTCCTTGTGCTGACCGCCGAGCCCGGCTGCCGCAGCCTTGGCAGCTGCTGCTGCAGCGTTAGCCTGTGCCTGTTGAGCCGCCGCCTGTGACAAAGGGAAAATATTGTAAAAGAGCAATTTTAGTGTGCAGTAGACATTCTCTACCTTAGATAGGGTCGGAAGGGGGGGTTTGTCAAGGAGTGGTAGTTCGGGGTAAGATTTAGGTTGGGATTCGCAAAGGGATCCCATTAGGTCCTGTTCTGTTGCAACTGTTTTTCACTTCAAGTGTGTGGCATGATGTGAATGTGACTAGTACCTTAACATATCTAAACTCTTGAGAATTAAAAGATTGTAAACTTGTGAGAGAGTAAATGATTTCTAGAATTGCTAGAGTCAGACTGATAATATAATAGAAACAGATAATATAATAGAAACTGAGAATAGAAATGAATTAGAAAAATAATAAAAAACAAGTCTAACCAAGCAGTGTCTCAAATAAAATTGAGAGTGTTGACTTTTCTAAAAGTGATTCAGATAGAAACAAAGAGAGAATTGAGATCAACGGTTTATTTAGTGACAGCAATGAGTGAGTATAATATATCATGAAATAAATAACTGTTCTTCTTCTCATCGTCTCAGTAGAACATGGAAATGGTAATGTCCTCTAAAATGTACGTCCTTGAGTTCCGCTGCGCTTCCTGTTCAGGGAAACGGCTCTCATTATTATTTATCACTTAACATTTCGTTTATTAACCTATCACTAATAGGTACTACCTACAAGTCTAAATGTCGAGAAACCATTGAATGTAGTATGGCCGCAAAAAAAAAAAACAGTTTCTTGACGAATATGTCAGGAGTCCAACATTTTATGAACGTAGAATAATTCATTAAACTATTGCTTCAAAAGTCATACTTCCTGATTAAATAAAGATTGCCTTGAGCAGCGTTCATTGATCAAAATTAACCTCTTCATCTACACAACATCTTTCTTTCGATCTTCCCAATTAAACATGCCAGTATCAAACCGCTCAGAACCACTGAACACAGAATTTCTATCCTCCATACCTGAGCCTTTCTCGCCGCGGACTGCGTAGCCTCGAAGTCGATCCTGACTCCATGCAACTGCTCCTGCAGGGCATGCAGCCTCTGCCTGGCTGCTCCTACCATGGCGGTCTGAGCACCAAGCTCACCTGCAGCCTGGGAAGCTGCCTCGTTGGCGTTCTCTGACGTCGCTTGGGCAGCGTTCATGGCTGCTTGGATAACGTTCACCTGTAAAGGTTTTGGAGGTTGTGGTAAAAGTTTCCTAAAATCAAGTTCATCATCGTTTCATCGTTTATGAGGTTTTCCATCATTAATTTCTCAGTAGCAGCAACGGACTTTGGATTTGTGCCCGGTTTATGGCAATAGGCTCGCACCCTATTAGGTACATGGGACTTTAACATAACTGGCGAAATGCGGGTATACTATTAGTTACACCTCTGCCTAACCCTTCGGGGATTACAGGCGTGATGTGTTTTTGTTTTTGTCATTATGTGAGTTATTGGAGCATTCAAAGTAAGTGATTCAATATTGTCAAGACCCAGATGTAGCTAAGAGTCAAAGGGTAAAATGGCTGAAGCAGGAAAAAATAACAATGAATGAAATGACAATTACAGAGAAATGATCTCAAATATATAAGTAACGTCAAAAGACAGATGTCCTACAAAATGACACCAAATCTTACAAAACACAGAGAGCGAAAGTTTTCAAGTTCAATGTACAAATCACTATCGGACCGCGAAATAACCGGAAGGTAACGCGTATTGGTTACAATGTTAAGATCAAATTGCATCATGTGGGGCATCTGGTTTCAATACCGGATTTCTACATGCTACACAGCGTGCAAGCTGTGTGGATTTAAAAAAATACTTAAGTGTATTTTGACCTCTAATTTTGAAGAAAACAGAAGATAATGTTAATGGATGATCCGTTTCATTTTAAATATTATCTAATTCATGAGGAAAATATTGGGTATGAATGTAGATGGCTATAAGAGTAGAGGAACACCAAAGAAGCGATGGATGGACTGTGTGACGGATGATATGGCTAGAAAGGAGCTGACTGTTGAGATGACGAGTAACAGAGAAGAATGAAAGAAGAAGACATGCTGCGCCGACGCCGAACCCAATGAATTGAAATAAGGGCAGGGGAAAGATGATCTAATTCATCTAAAAAAATACAATTGAATCCATATCATACAAAAGGAAGTCATTGACATTAATTTGCATTGAGAAAATCATAATGACAAACTGTATCAACATAGAAATGTCAACCTTGGACTCTAAACGGTTTTTTAAATAATATCTAAATACAATAAAGCTACAAAATAGACCGAAACGTGGTCATAATTAAAACGTGTCGCAAACAAAAATGAAGAACGATAAAATCAGTGCTTGCAAAATGATTCGGTTCAAACTGTTACGATTTCATGATTGGTTTTCTTAAATTCTATCGAACTTGGGAGGAATTATAATAATGGTGCAAAAGGCATGCAGTAACCTTCATAATTACCACAAAAACGCTGATATAATGAAATAAATGATAAAAGGAAATCTATAAATATCAATAAGTTAAGACCATAATTATGATCATAAAAACATTCAATAAAGTCGAATACACAATTCATTGGATGACATTGGTCGGAATGTAAGCTTTTTTTAACAAATTAAGATTTCAGTAGCTAAGGCTATTTATATGCCTGATTACAAGACCTTTGTCAAAGTTATGGAGATAGACTATTACAAATTGAACAATTGAGTGCAATCGTTATATAATCATCAGATTATGGTAATCAGCCACTGTGCTGTGAGCCTAGACCAAATTAGTCAATAAGCTGATATTACTGAAGCAATAAAAGAAAATAAAGAAGCAACGATTTACGTAATCGCTGAAAAAATGTAGATTTTGTCTGAAATGATGGGCATAATCGTCCATGTCTAAGATTGAATCAAAGTTTGTTACAAGCCGAAAATTATTCTGGTTACGCCTAACTTATCAAAGATAAGTTTTTCAATCAGCCCAATAATGTTTCTGTGTATGCTAAAGCATATAATATATACTGTTGGTTGTTGTTTCACAAAAAAAAACACTGGTAGAAAAAGTTGATTTCATTGTAGTCTTATAAGAGGTCCAAACTTCACAGATTGAGAAACATTGACACACTTTTGACAACTTTGCTATGAATTTCTTCCAATTATTATTATCTTAACTCTATACCTAGCACCTCAAATAGTAATACTCGATCAAAATTACAACATGATTAGCAATGACTGACAACAACTTCTTTCCTAAGATTTATCTGTTGCAAGAACTAACCGTTTTTCGTACTTTACTTAGTTACTAAACACCATAACATTTACAGCAAATCAATTACATGGCATTGCAAAGTTCAAATTAATATGTTTTTGTTGACATTTTGTCACGTAATATTTGGAAACTGAAATTCAATTATTTTTGCACGGGTGTGAAGTTGCATTGGCGTTGGGAGTTTCAAAAGTTTGATACAGATTGTGGCCATATTAAAACCCCACCCCTTATTAAAATTCTTTGGTATAAGCAGAACATGGCTACTCATCATTGACTTTTGGATTGTCCATTGTAGAAGACAGATTAATACATAATGACTATTTTTAAGCGTCAAACAACCATGACGACCTTTCGATGATCACAATCCAGGCCTAAATTATTACAATTAAGAAAATTTTATTAAAATAAAGCCAATTAAATGCACCATTCACAACATATTGAAAGAGATAATAACTGAACTGTACATGATGATTACAAGACAACATAACCGTACTTATTGTAGACGTTTTACTTTCGATGACCCCATAAGCATTTCCAAAAAGCATTTATTTCGTTTAGTATGTAAGATAAAATCTATTAATCTAAAATGGTCCATTTATAAAATGCTTAAGAAGACGTAAAACAACAGCAAATACAAAAGTATTTGCTGTTGTTCGTATGATTTTGATCACCCATTGGAATAGTAGAGCAAATGCAATCAGAAAACTGATTGCATTTGCTCTACTATTCCAATGGGTGATCTAAATCATACGTCCTATTTTATTTTCATTTTTGTGCAATTCCAATATCCATTATAATAATATGGCTTTTAACGTCCACATTGTTAACAATTCACTTAGTGACATTACCAATTTCTGCCACATAATGTTTGTATTGCCACTTACTGCAATTGTAATAAAACTATCTGTCTCTGAACGCGATCAATTCATTTCCCAAAGCAAGTGGACCGAGCAATTGCGTAATCCCGTAATGTTAATTGACTTTCCGATATCTTTCTTCAATGTTTTATATTTCTTTTTTGTAAAACTCATTTGTACCGATTTGCACAACGAGTTTTTTTTATACATTTCGTTGTTAGCCGCGTTGCTGTTTTTATTATCTTTAAAAGTTACTTTTAGTGTCGCCGTTGCGTTATTTTTGTTGTAAAAAGCTGTCAGTCGGTCTCCGGTTTTTTTAATTAGTTCATTGCCAAAATTATTGTGTATTGTGCTGGACCAATTTGCGCAATTGTTGTTAATAATTTGCATTTTTTGAGTAAAGCATTTTTTGCTATTTGACCGTGGTCGGAAAGTGCGTTTCACCAACTTGTTCTTGTCATTTTTATTGCTTGTAAATATTTGTACTTAGACGCTTTTTGATAAGTATTAATTGTTATTTAAATGGTATCTTGCAGCATTACCTGCAGAATATTGCGAACATTAAGCACGACGTATTGAAATCTTTTTTCTTTTGGTAGTGGATGTCAAAGTCCCCTACATCATCTCATTCCTTAAAGCCCTTATACATATTGTGTGTATCAAATTTTTTTAACTTCACGTACCTGGTGCATAGCTTGCTGAGCTGCATTGGCAGCGGCCTGCGCGGATCTCTTAGCCTGTTGCAGCTGCATCTCTTCGCCCTGGAGCCCGACCTTGGCATCTCTGACTTGTTGTTCCAATCCAGACAGGATAACCTGTTTACCGGCAAGCGCAGCCTGGGCTGTCGCACTAGATTGAGCAGCAGACTGCGCAAGGGTGTTCTTAGCAACGTAAGCAGCTTGGTATCCAGCGGCAGCCTGGTTGCCTAAAGCAGTCTTTGCTTGGTTGGCAGATCCCTGAGCAATGGTTCTCAAACCACTGCCCTGACTGAAGCCTTTCTTGCCGCCGCCGCCGCTGGCTGCTGCCTTAACGTCCTGGATGTAGGCGTCGTAGTGGCTGGCTGATTCCTGGGGATCCTGGACTGGTGCCTGCTGCTGTGCTGCGTGGTCGTAGTCGTATTCATACTCGATGGGCGAGCTGTCTCGGGCTACGGGCGCTGCGGTTGACAGGGAGAGGGTGCCTGGAAGAATGGGGCTGGTTAGAAATATAAGTGAAATATTTTTGGAAAAATAATGGTTATTGAGACTAGTGTTATTGGGTTTTCTCCGTTGGGAATTCGTCAGTTGTAGTTTGGAGTCTGGATTTGTGTCCGAGTGTGTGTGTTGTGAGTCGCGTAAAATGAGTCGCGTTTATGCTGCATTCGGTTTTCTACTAAAGTCCTGTATGTGCCACACGGCTTTACTTTAGTATGAAACCGAATGCAGCGTAAATTCCGCGACTCATTTTACGCGACTCACAGCTCAAAAAATTACGTACGTTTCGGGGATTGTATATATAACGGCGCTCCCTCGCCGGGAGCATTCGCCTGTAATGTAACAAGAATCTGAACTTGATTCTGTACGAAATCGAATCTTGGATTGTTACATTACAGGCGAATGTCCCCTTAGTTAGTACGAGTTGTAGTTGATAATGTAGTGACTCTTGTTTAAATTACTTAGTAAAGGTTCATGTAGCTAACAAGGAACAATCTATTTTGTTTTAAATTCCAGAAAACATCGATTCAATATTAAGTCTTGTAGACCCTCGCATTTTTTCTTATTTTACAAAAACACACTTTCACAATAATTACTGTCTCTTTTACATCGTAATTGCAATTGTCACAAAAAAACGAGTTTGTTAAAGGAATATTTTTGGGGCAAGGATAACAAAATGTTGAGAAACGGTGTGTTTCTGTAATTCAAACAAGATTTGCGCACAACATTCTATAACAATCGTTATACTTATATTACAGTACTTTTAATTAATATTATCTGATAATATCTGTCTTTTGTTTCTTTTAAATGCTTTTTCTTTCTTGATTACCGTAATGGCTCAGCGATTGACTTCTGCGCTACGACACGGTACGGGTTCGATTCTCGCAAGGTAATTAGGATTTTTTGCCGGGAAAAAGCCCATGTAATCGATAAATACCTTGTTTTTCTTTTCTCCAGATAACAGTGGAAGTACTATTAATTGATCCGTAACTAGTAAACACATAACTAATAAGCTATTTACTGTGCGCACGCGCCTGCGTTGAGGAAACAAACCAAATCGATCTAGCGTATAGCGTGAGGAACTCGCGGGTTGCGTTCAACTTCCGATCCTGAATAACTATTTACATTCGCTATTAGTTGTTATATAAACTCGATAACGTGATATAATTGTATGTAATTATACAATTATATTCAGTTGATTTATTGGTTCTCTGTTAATTAGAGGGTTTTTGTTTTAGGTTAAAAAGAGGTATCGAGCTAACACGGTTCAGTTACATATCTTAATGATTGCGTTAAAGTTTATTTCAGTATTATCTATCTATCTATCTGTCTTTTACTTTATAAAGCTGAAGAGTTTGTTTGGTTGAACGCGCTAATCTCAGGAACTGCTGGTTTGAATTGAAAAATTATTTTAGTGTTGGATAGCCCATTTACCCAGAAGTCCTATAGGCTATATAACATCACACTACGACCAATAGGAGGGGAGCATCAATGAAAAATGTTGCAAAAACGGGGAAATTATTATATTTTTATAATAATTATTATATTTTTATAATAATTATTATATTTTTATAATAATTTCACGCGGGCGAAGGTCGGCCAACAGCTAGTAATAAGCATTTGTATAAGCTGTGGGCTAATCGCACGTGTAAACTTAAGGATTATTTTTTTGTTTTTTACATTATGCCATCTTTATATCTATTTTTCTCGTTTGGCGCATAAACATGCTTATTGTTTTGTAAGTACGATATGGAGTGGAAAGAGATGAATAATGCTGTGAGCCAAAACCAACTAATGAGAGAACTTGCAAGAAAAAATGCACAGGGCTGAATGATTAGGCAACACATTAGGATTTTACAAGAGAAATAAACAATTGAGAACGAGTTTTGAATTTAACGAACGAAATTCTATTCAAAACTTGACTAGTTTTCAATCGAGAAAGTGAGTGACAATCATTTAGCAAAAAATAAGAAACAAATGAAAAACTCTTTTGGTTAACTGAAAAAAAAAACTCTTTCAGTGTTTTCAGACAGTAAAAACTCATTGCACTCTAACATAATTTCCAAGACTTAAAAAGCTAAACGGAAACAGTTTTAATTAGACTTTTTTCTTCGTTGTTATGTATTGGTTTACAGGGCGAGGTGGAGTCTTAGTAAACACACTGTACATTGGTTTAATAATAAGTGTTCATGAAGTTCCTGATGATCTTGTTACGAATTTATTCAACTGAATAGTAGGAACCCTAATAGGAGGAGAGCGAGGGAAAATATAAAATAGATGAAATATTGTTTTTTGGGATAAAATTATATTGTAGTAAATTGAGACTGAAAAGTATAGTAAAATGTTATTGTAATTAAGAAAGTAGGCCTCGTAGGCCTAAATAGGGTAGGTAGGTAAATATCATTTAAGTCTTTAATATTAGAATAATTTTAGTCAAGGATCAAATTGATGATCGCGGGACTTATAGAATTACCGTGACCCTGGAACATAAAGGGCTATTGAAGGACACCGTGGATTTTAGTCAGTACAAGTCTGACAGTCCCCGCCGCTCTGCCCTGGGTCTGGAGGACTCATTTGATGATTTTACCACGATAAAAAAATAAAATAGAAAAAAGGGTCAAATTGATAAAAATTAAATGGTTTAAATGTAATAAAGTTCTTAATGCTTACCCATGCATAATAATACAGCTGTAAAGGTCTTCATTTTGGCTACAGTCGAACTGAAATAACACCGTTTAGAAATTCAATTAACACTCAGGAAAAAGTTAAAAGCCATGAATTAAATTTTCAATCAAGCTGTAATAGATATTAAAGTTTTAGAAATTACTTTAGATGTTAAAATTAATATAATTTGATTTCTTAGCTGTACAAATTCTTTAACACAATTTATAAGACTAAAAAAAAAAAATGAAATGTTTAATGATAAGCTGAAATTAGACAAAATAGCTTTTTTATCACAAAAATCACTTTGAAAAATCTGCTAAATTAAACACTAAATTCACTTTTTAATACCTTCCAATACTTTCACAAGTATTTAATATATTTCGGTTTAGGTCGAGGGGTAGGTAGGCCCCGCGGTGCGGACTGTGAGGCAATGTACTCTCGGACAGACCTCACCTCTATTTATAGTGAATACTCTACGGAGCGAAAGACTAGCGGTGCGAGGATTTCTATAGAGTGGCGAGTTGGAAAATGGTGTAGAAAGGTGGCTTATTGTATTGAAATGTGCACTATCTTAGAGAGTTAGGTAGATGCTTGATGAAGGGAGCATAAAAATAATCTTAGTCCTAAAACCCACCCAAGTCCTAGTCCTCTCGCGCCCGGCATTGGTCGAGGCCATGCTGCGGGGCGAGACGGAGTGGGAAGCGGTCGCCACCTTCTGCGAAGCAGTCATGCTCGCGAAGGAGGAGGCGGGCCGCATAAGGGAGAGGACAGCGTCCTCCCTCCACACCAGCCGCAGTGGTAGACGCCCACGGCGCCGGACGTCGGCAGACGATCTCCGGCCACCGTAGGCGCGGGCATGCGGGCGGCGAGTAATGGACGACTCGCTGTCCGACCATAGACCATGCCCGGGTCGACGGCGCGTTGTGTTCCACGCGCGCCTCAAAGAGTGTCAGCATAATGACGGGGCCCCCCTGTAGAGGGCCAAAGCCTGCCGGGGTCGCGGGACTCATAGAATTACCGTGACCCTGAAACATAAAGGGCTACTGAAGGACACCGTGGATTTTAGTCAGTACAAGTCTGATAGTCCCTCCCGCTCTGCCCTGGGTGGGAGGACTCATTTGATGATTTTATCACATAAAAAAAAAAAAAAAAAAAAAGTCCTAGTGTAGTCTTAGTGTGATGCTAGATGATTATTTTTTTAGTTGAGCCGATTTAGCGCCTCATTGAAGAGAGCGCCTGTGTTTATGAGTTATACCTGATTAAGAAGATATAATATTTTTACTAAGGAGCTAACTATCTATCTCCGTCATAGCATTACTCTCTAGTGGCTTGGCATCGGAAAACAATGAAAACCATGTTCGGCCACTGAGGCACAATTTCATTTGCAGAATTCTGCCTCTGATAATGACCACACCTGTCACAGCTCTCATCAAACGTATTGGGGCTGCTCGGCTGCTCTTGTTTTTCCCAATATTGGCTCGTATTATTGGCTAACATAGATTTATTTTTATTTTATTATAGATTTACGGATTCTTAAGTGTAGGTTCACACTTTCAAACACACTATGAAAAAATCAGTGCCACTTTTAAAGTAAATTAAACGGCATGCCTTGGCGTTGAAATTCACCTTAAAAGTTATTCCAGTGTATGATGACTGAAAATACCCAGAAAAAAATACTCTTTCTAATAACTTTAACATTATGTTTAACAGCCAAGTAATGATGGAGTGGGTATTATCCACTCTCATGTTATCTGTGACAGTTTCGCACACAATCTTGGGGTGCAAAGTGGAGAGAAATAAATTATATCACTGTGCTACTGTGGCTGCGAGGCTGGGCACGACCGTCACCATGTCATAACGTTTGGTCAATCACATGCAATCACCTGACCCTAGGCGTTGCTTGCATTTTACGTTACGAATCTGAATGCAATTCTAAACTGTTGATAATATAATTGTCATGAACAGGATTAACTATAAAGTTCGGTACGGGCCCCTTTCGGGGTCTGACACTCAAACCTCCGCTGGATTGGTACCGGCCCCGAAAGGGGTCTAGCGTTTAAGTCATACTTCATCCTCATTATTTGTGTAAATATTTAATATTCTGATTATCAAATACTAGGAGTGTGAGTTAATTAAGAGAGTTGGATAAAAAGTTCAAACGTCTTCGCCATTAAAACATCTGTATTTAGCGCGCAAGTTTCTTAATTTACCCTTTAAAAATCCAAGTGCATAAATACGGTCATCGCCATTTTGACGGCAGTGATGGCCGAGGCTAAAAATCATAAAAATTGTGGCTTTCGGACATCCAAGCTCCACTATGTTGAGAATGATTAACTCAATATTAAATTATGTGACGAATTAATCCATAGTTCAATTTAAATAAGCAGTGGTAATGATGAATTTTGATATCTAAAGTCGAAGTTTCGCGCCAATCGTTCGTGTTTATATTTTTATTTTTCACATTACATCACACAGACGCGTATAGATTCGATAACAATATGATAATATCATTCCAAATATTATAAACAACATGAGAATGCCCAGATCTTAGCGTAATTTACTAATACGGGACCAATAACTCGTAATATTCATTACGACTCCTCAAATTTGTATTCGAATTTTTTTTTAAAATTATTTTGATGTGTGGAAGCGATTATTTCAGGAGGAGGAGGCTCGTGGCTAAATAATAACAGCCGCTCGGGTCGATCTTTAGGTTAAGCCGTGCTTGCCTAGGTTGGCCTGCCGATGGGTGACCGCCCATTACATACCGAGTTTCCTCCGTGCCTCGGAAAGCACGTTAAGCCGTTGGTCCCGGCTGTCATTTGTAGATCTTTGACAGTCGTTAGGTAGTCAGTGGCCCAAAAGTCTGATAACCAGTCTTACCAAATGTTTTTTTATATTACTAAAATATGCGTTTAGTTAACTTCCCTTGTTAGTAAGTATTGGTCAAATCTTGCAACTGAATTTCAAACCATTGAGCTGAAATTTTGCCCACACCTTTTGTTCTGGTGACAATAAGTGTTTATGATAAACATTACTTAGTCCTGCAGCCAGGATCATCTCCTCACGAGAGAACTCCTCAACGGTTAATAGCGCGGACCCGAAACTTTGTATACGCGTTTAATTTTGATAGATATAGATGATTTCTATCATGACCTCATCGTGCAGACAGAATCTTCTTGTCACGAGGGAAACTCCTCAATGGTTAATAGCCCAGACACGAAACTTTGATAGATACACGTTCAATTTTGATGAATGAACATAATTTCTATCGTATTTGACCTACAGTCAGGATTGTCTCTTCATGAGGATACTCCTTAACGGTGAATAGCATAATATAATGATGCGGTATCAGAAACGTACGGAATACAACAAAACTAAAAATTAAAAATTCGAAAATAAGTTTTTTTTTTTAAATTAATCATTTTATTTTTCTATTGTTTGGTCGGTTGGATATAGAATGCCTAGAATCTTGGAAGGCATAGTAAAAATTTATTTGATTCCCAAGATGAATTTAGTATGGTTAAGTTATTATGTTAGGTTAGATTCGTTATTGTGGTATTCACCATTTACAAATACTTCTTTTATCAGCCTGTTCTTTCTCACTGCGGGGCAAAGACCTCCCCATGGCACTCCAATTTTCTTTATCTTTTGCCTTCTCCGACTAATACCTTTAATAGTCAATATTTTTATACTTAAAAAGCTTGGTTTAGTAGCAACCAAACTATTTTTAAGAAAACTCTACAAATGCGAGTAGGGCTCTTGCCCTGAGGGTTCTGTCGCATAGCTATTCACGGCTTAAATCAAGTGACGCGGCCCTCGGCCTATGATGGATAACCTGAACTTTGCTGTTGTAAGAAGAGTTTTTAGAGTGAACCGCTTTCAAAAAGTGAACTAATGTTTCTTCAAGATACGTCTTATGAATTGTCGATTGCGAAATAAAAGACATTAAGTTTATCGGTCGTTGTTACCGAGGCATTTGCATGGCATGGCATTTGGACTCGTTCTTGGCTGATTGGGCAGAGAAGGCAAATCACCGACAGAGTTGGAAAGTATTGGAGGAGGTCTTTGCTCAGCAGTGGGAAAGAATAGGCTAAATAAAAAATAAGTTTGTCCTAATCTAACACATAACCGACAAAACGCTACCTATAACCGATAATCGGTACACAATTTTGTAGGAATAAATATAATTTGTCTTTGGCGGATCAAACCGTTTTTTTTACTATACCACCATGATTATATATTTAACTATATCCAACCTTCAGATATTACAAAACAAAATCCGCAATAAATGATAAGTAATAGTAAATTAAAACACTTGTATAAATGTGAAATGCGAGCGCATTCCTAATTTAAATTTTGAAACAAAAATACGCAATCGTGCGTATTTATGTACAATTGAAAATCAATCCAATACCAGATTTTTTATTTGCTTGAATTGTTGAATAGAACTGACTGACGCTGTTTTACCGACATCAACACGTTCTTGGAGATATTAACCACAAACTTATCGTATGAAACAACTGCCGCAACATATTTTTCATAATAAAATCGAATGCTGTAAGTTCACGAAAATTCTTGAAATTCATGACAATTCGCATCACCCCGCCGATTCAGCTGATGTTTTATTTGTCAAAATCTTGTCGAGCATAGTGGTTAAGAGAGTTAATTTGTCATAATATGCCATCATTTTCCTACCCGTTTACCATGTAACTTGAAATACGGTTGGTGCAACATGTTTTCTTCGTCCATGCTTCCCGGTCGAAGGTCGCGCTGTCATTGGTCGCATATATGGTTTCAAATTAGTGGAAGTACTTGCTCTCCTCCGAATTACTTAGAGTTATACCAACGGGTGGCTGTTCTTTTGCTTGAAATTCTATAATAAAATAAAGAGTTTGGAAAAAAATATCAGTGCCCTAATTAACCGACAAGACGTTGAAACATAGTCCAACAAAAGATGTCTTCACGTCGACCCTCAGTTATGAGGAATGCGACACGAGGCGGAGGATGATTGAACTGACCAAGATTTGCTCGTCCAAGTAAAATATGCCTGATCTGCTGAAACAGGTAAAAACCTCTTCCTGTACCTTTCATATGCCGACTTCTTCTTCTTCGTCATACTCGGCTCTATTATGAATTGTCACTTTGTGACCGTTTTACGAATTGTAACGTAATTTATATTATTATTCTATTATGATTCTGCAGGGGGTCTGAAATGGCCTAAAACAGCATGAGTTGACAATCTGAAAAGAATCCTTGGGGATCCTTGGGGTCGTCAGCTCCATATCATGCTGATTTAGGTACAAAAACAACCACATTAAAAACGACCCACAACCGAAAATATAATGTAGACCAGGAATATTATTATTCAGTAAATAAAATCACTCCAAAAATACTCAAAGATATCCCAATTAAATGTAAGTATTAAGTATGACTTAAGTAGATAATTATCTATCGCTCTTATTATTCTTTTTCCCCAATTAAATAGCGAAAGCCTAAGGATAGGTTTCGTTCGCAGATTTTCGCGCCAGTGACCATAATTTCCTTTTTTTACAACAAATGCTACAAAAAACTAAATTAGTTTGTCAAATGGAGCATGCAACTCGTATTGTTAGAGAATTAGAAATAAACTTTGCAAGAATACGGAAAATAGTCTTCTTAGGTATAACTTACTATTAAGTATTAACGTTACACGGTCATGGTCACACCACTTGCTTGTAAAAGAAAACCCATAATTCTAAAGATAACATATACCTAAGGCGATAGATTTTGTGGACGGCGAGTTATGGGCTAGCTCGCCGTCCGGCCGTCGTTATGACGACAGGCCGTGTCGACGCGACGGCGCGTTCGTGTTCCACTCGCGCCTCAAAGAGATGTTAGCAACCATGTAAGGGTCTTAGGGTCCGCATGGGCCAATGCCTGCCAGGGCTGCGGGACTGTTCGAAAGAGATACCGTGGCCCTGGAACACAAAGGGCGAAGAAGGATGGGTTTTAGTCAGTAGAAGTCTGACACTCCCTTCCGCTCCGCCCAGAGCGGAGGGGGGGGTCATTGGATGATTTCCCATCCGAAAAAAAAAAGGCGATAGATTTGGTTTCATGCTCTCAAGCACTGAAACAGGTTTCTCAAGGCTTGTATGCGAATTAAGCTCTACCTTTGGAGATCCCAGAAAAAGATCGCCAGGTGCCTAATACTTTCGTGTGAAGAATCATCGGAAGAAAAACCTCAATGTATGTGTGTGCTAGAGATCAATATGTTTTATCTTCTCTCTTTTTGTTGTTGCTGTTTTATAATAAAGATTCGCAACATTTAATTTGTTTGTAAGCATAGATATTTGTTAGCTAAATATTATATACATTTATAAATAACCAACTTAATTTTAGTTGGTTTTTGTGCAAAATGTTTTAGTCTTTTATAATATACCACAGTAATATACATTATGTATTTGTTTATGTTTTCGAGCGTATAGCACTCGTGGGCTGAAGCTGAAAATCACCGTCAGGTGGTACACCTTGTGTTGCCATCTGGCATTATGTTGAGCTGAGGCCCTTTGGCATTATTAGTTTTGTTGGTTTTTAAGGTTTTTTTTGTTTTTAATAATGCCGAATTAACACAATTTTCTTTCTTCCTTTCTTTCATCATTTGTTCAAAAAAGTTCCATAACATATTATATCCATTGAGTCTGCAAATTCTAGAATATTGTCATGTTATCCCATGGGTGCCGAATGATAATCTGCAGGAACCCTAGTCGTTGATCTACACAGACCATCACTCATTTAGCTTCGATGGGTATTACGCCGTCCATCAGTATTCTTGGATGCATCTGCCTTCCCCATTTAAGCATTACACCAACTTTATTGATTCAACTTCTTAAGTGCATTCGTATTAATGTTTTGTTGCTATATTTTTTCAGCGCGGCCGTCGCGTGTTTTCAGACGATCAGTAACAACATTGGTTTTTGTAACAGAACTAAAAACGCGATAATTTTCTAGTCAGACATGTTTTAATAAACCTAATTATTATTAACAAGTTTTGCATTAGGATTTTTTTAGCAATAGCCACGGATTCTGAATTTTTGCCCGGTTGATGGCAATAGGCTCGCTCCCTGTGACTTAAACATAACTGGCGAAATGAGTGTACACCTCTGCTTAAAATTAAATGTTATGCAAATATTTAGTTTTTATTCCGCAAAAAAGATTCAGACCTGGATGCAGGATGCAGATGCAGGAAAAGCAATAATAATAGCCTGCGTTGCACCCATGCCTATACATGACACGTGTTTCGCCTCTCCCACGGGGCATCCTCACCTTACTTATCTTTTTCGCGGAATCATCTATCAGTGGCGAAGATTCCATACAACTCGGTTCTTACCGGATTCCCTTTGAAAAATGGCACAGTCAGTATTCTATAGACAAATAATATAATCATATTAAAGATATGTATTCCGGCTTACCTCTTACAAAAATTGGCAATTCGCTACTGCTATCTATCTATACATACAAAATTCAAAGTCCTGACTGACTGATATATCAACGCACAGCCCAAACCGCTAGCCCTAGAGACATGAAATTTGAAGGGTGTATTCTTTGTGAAGAGTAAGAGTATGCACTAAGAAAGGGTTTGTCGAAATTCCACCCCCAAGAGGGATACAATTTTCTGGGAAACTATATTCTATGGGTCGATTGACTCGAAAATTAGTGTACACACTCTTCAATCTATACATGTAAAATTCTGTTAAAACCATACAGTTACTCTCGTCCCAGAGGTTAGTTTAGTTTTACGCACAACTTCGTCCTTATTGTTTGGGATATTTTCAGTTCGCATATTTTATGTAAATCGTGGGTTCAAACCCACTTCATTACTTTATGTAATTTATTTCATAATCACTGCTCTTAAAACAGTGAAGGAAAACATCGTGAGGAAACCGGCGTGTCTTAAAACAAAAAATTTGAAGACATGTGACATCTAGCAACACGCATCGGGCCCCCGTGGTGGGTTATAGCCCATACCCTCTCACAGAGAGGAGGCCTGTGTCCCAGCAGTGGCAACACTATAGGCTGATTAGGCTTATGCTTATATTTAATGAGAGGGAGTGAGAGCGCTTATAATGTATGTTTCTGAAAAAAAAAAGTCATTTGTTTCGTGTAGGCCACGTGGGCAGAAGATAGTAAGAACTAAACAACCAGCATAAAGTCCTTTAAACCATTCTGGATATAGGACCCTACGTTCCATTATGTATCCTAAGAAAAAAAATTGTTTGGTCTCATTACCCTCCTTTGCGTAGCGCAGTCGGGTAATAACATATACAACATCGTAGGTCATGGAATCGAACTTCGAACCCTGGCAGATTTTGTGTTAAATTGCCCACCAGCAGTTTCAATGAATCTACAGATATCGTTATGACCAAAACAGTAACATAACGACATTCGCACCAACGAAGTATTGCGACAATTGGACCTTAAACTTCCAAAGCTAAGAATAGATATCAATCACAATTATTTTATTAATCTGTTTAGATAACCTTTACTTTTGACTTTGTGATGTTTGTCCTTATTGATAACAAAAGCTTTTTCGGTCTATAGTTCCCTTCATTTATACTATCAGATTAGTTTCTGAGATAAAAGAAAGTTAGTACTTAATTATTTAATTATCAAATCTAATCGATCAAATCAAAATATTTATTTGCTAGGATATGATACATAAGATGTTAGTGTAAATTTGTTTCAGCATATCCTGCCATAAAATGGCGTGGCGTGTCGTATTCACAATAAGCGATGTCAGTTAATCTAAATTACATATTACTGATTATATTGTCTTCTAAGTAGTCCTACGGTATTTTATCTTTTAAATAGTAATAGTTTGAAAAGTTATTTTTAACACATTGTCAGCGGTGAGTCTTGAAAACTATTTGGTAAATGATTGGTTGGCGCAGTGACTGAGCGTTTGCCTACTGCGCTGCATGTCGCGGGTTCGATTGCCGCACAGAACAAGTATTTGTATGACCTATGGCCTATGGCTTGTTCCGGGTTTGGCTTTTGTGTATGTGAGTTTAAATGTATGTAAACGCACGCACCCACGATACAGGAGAATTTCCCAGTGAGCGGCAACGATTAAAATAAAAAGTTATTGCAAGCATCGATAAATAGAGTCGTTTAGTTTCCAAAGAACCAATCAAACTTTATGGCATGTCTTCGACAGCATGAGTTCAGTTTTCCACGTATAACGTAAGACTGCCCTCGTTGGGTTACTGGTCGCAAACTCTATCGCCGGGCATCAGGTCCTGGGTTCGATTCTCACGTCGGGGAAAATGTTATTGAGTTTTTCCATCAGGAATTTCTCAGTGGTATCCCAGAGTCTGAGTTTGTACCCGGTTGATGGACGATAGGCTGGCCCCCACATCGCTGGAAAAATATGGGTGTGTGTAACCGTCAAGATAAAAAACAGGAAAAACAGCAATTGGTACAAAACAATAACACACAATATAGTGCGCCGACCCATTGCTTTAGTAACCTCTTACTGCAATTTAATTTCAACAGAAAGTATGAAGAAACAAAGAAGTAAATAAACTATAACTTTGTAATAGTCTTGCAGTCAAGTGTAGGATTAGGCTTCTGAATTTAATCTGACAGTTGCAAGTGACAAAAGATGCACAACTCATGATAAACATCTAAGTAATGCCTGGAGGATATAGTCCATAAAAGCCTGTTACGACTTGTTGTAAGAAATAATAAGGATTGTTAAATAAAACTAGAAAAAGAGTCAAGCAAAGGGCTAACTCAAGAAAAGTTCCATTGCTTGAATATTTTCATTGCTCCAGGACATTATCCAGGATTCACAGGATGTTAATGGACGCCATCAACAGTGGAAACCGCACCTAAACTCAACCTGAGCCAAGCGAAATATTTTTTTTTTTACATCTAAATCTATACATATAAAATTCAAAGTCCTGACTGACTGACTGACTTATATATCAACGCACAGCCCAAACCACTGGTCCTAGAGACATAAAATTTGGACAGTGTACTCTTTGTGAAGAGTAGGTATCCACTAAGAAAGGGTTTTTCGAAATTCCACCCCTAAGAGGGTGAAATGGGGTGTTGAATTTTCTGTGAAACTCTCTCTAGGTCGATTGACTTGAAAATGTGTCTACATATACTTCAGTTAAAATGATGAGATACGTGTATCACAGTTTTTCCAAAATCATCCCCCAATTTAAAATTCAATGTCCTGGCTGGCTGACTGATACATCAACGCACAGCCCAAACCGCTGGTCGTAGAGACATGAAATTTGGAGAATGTACTCTTTGTGGACAGTAGGTATCCACCAAGAAAGGGTTTTTTGAAATTCCACCCCTAATAGGGTGAAATAGAGTTTTGAATTTTATGTGAAACTTTTTATTCTCGGAGTCGATTGACTTGAAAATGTGTCTACATATATTTCAGTTAAAATGATGAGATACGTGTATCACAGTTTTTCCAAAATCATCCCCCAATTTAAAATTCAATGTCCTGGCTGGCTGACTGATACATCAACGCACAGCCCAAACCGCTGGTCGTAGAGACATGAAATTTGGAGAATGTACTCTTTGTGGACAGTAGGTATCCACCAAGAAAGGGTTTTTTGAAATTCCAGCCCTAATAGGGTGAAATAGAGTTTTGAATTTTATGTGAAACTTTTTATTCTCGGAGTCGATTGACTTGAAAATGTGTCTACTTATACTTCAGTTAAAATGCTGAGATACGTGTATCAGTTTTTCCAAAATCATCCCCCAATTTAAAATTCCATGTCCTGACTGGTTGACTGATATACCAACGTACAGCCCAAACCGCGGGTCCCAGAGATATGAAAATTGGAGGGTCTATTCTTTCCAGGGCTGCGGGACTGTTCGAAAGAGATACCGTGGCCCTGGAACAATGGGCAAAGAAGGAACATGGATGGGTTTTAGTCAGTACAAGTCTGACACTCCCTTCCGCTCCCAATTTTCTGTGAAATTTTATTCTCGGGGTCGATTGACTTGAAAATTTGTGTATGTACACAAATCTTCAGAAAAAATCCAGTAAATCTGATGTCCAATCTCAAACCATGGTATCAATATGTCACGTATCTAATTTAATTGATATAACTTTAAACGAATAATTGCAAGTTATAAGCAAGTACATGTAAATCTATGTATGTATTATAGATAGATACATAGATTACTTATTATCCCAGAAGTAAGATCCCGTGGGCAATTCCCTAACTGCACGCGGGCGAAGCCGCGGGCATAAGCTAGTATTAAAAAAAAATTAGATACGCTTTGGTTTCAAAATTAAAGAAGCCTGCACATTCTTCTTAGCGTTTCGATGGCAATCTATTACGAGTCGGCCTGGAACTTAATTTCTACACGTTTGGCACCATCGCTAGCGTCCATCAAGCGTCCTGTATTGTGCAGGGCACCCAGGACACATACGACATCATACGTCCCATTGTTTGTGGAAAACCATCACAGTTGCACTCTATGCTAGAGTCGTCAATAATCTCCACCGGAGCAGGTTTTCTTTGCTTCGACCAACCTGTGTCCGAAGTCTATTTAGAGACCTTCAGGTTAGCCAAGGCGAGTCATGACCAGGTGGAAGACTCTCAGCACCTGATACCTGGCAGCGCAGTCCAGTAAGGCTGGTCAGCATGCAACGCAGTAGCGTATCAATATCCACAGCAATCGAAGCGAGGAATAATAAAGCAATTATAACGTTAATCACTTTAATGAATCCTGTCAAAATCGATAGATTTGAGTCAGTTAAGGAACACGAAAATCATACTTTAGCGTAAATATTAGGTATTATGATGGCAGAAGTTTGAAAGGAAGTGGTATAATATGATCTTATGTAAAGAATATTATGCGAAGTAAACAACATCATCATGTAAGTAAAGCGGTTACATGGTTAACTGTTCCTTCGAGTTTGCTTCTATGATCTATGTACCAAGCCAAGTATGATTCATTGGGTGGCGGGAAATGAGCACCTAATGTAGCATATCATCAACTTGTACAGACCATTACTATTCAAAGAGGAACACTATGAATCCCTTCCATCAAGCTGTTATCTAACTTGTTGTAGTCCACCCTCTCTGCAGCGCGCAGTACAGAACGTCTTCCCCGTCTTCTCGTGTAGTGACAAATAGGTAACCCTTAAAATAATCTTTCTAGCTAACCAAAACAATTGCCGTGAAGTTTCATGTATGCAAGCAACGTGTCTCGGGGCGAGGTCATAATTATAATGTTAGTTCGTCAAACCGTAAGATTTTTTCTGTATTAACTTTAAGTACTTTAATCTATAGATAGATAGTACTAAAATAGCCTTCTTACATAGATCCTCGTAAGTTGGCGGTGCGGTGGTTTATTTGTTCTAAATCCAAACAGACAACTCTATAATTTTGTCGGCTCACTATATCATCATCTAATAATATGAGCCTTTTCTCAACTAAGCTGGGATCGGCTTCTAGTCTAACCGGATGCAGCTGAATACCAATATTGTCAGCTCACTATAATAAAAACAATTATGCCCATTGTCGTTTCAGTCGTATTTTAGAAGTCTAGCCCAAATCATACAAAAGAACCTACCTATTTTTCACCATTTCTAAGAATTTTACCGAAGCCTTCTGTCACGGGGCCAGCACAAAAGAAAACCTAAGATGACAATACTTTAACAAATCAACTGTGAAGAGTACGGAAGACATTCGAAAGCCTCTCGGTGAGGAGTCGTGATAACAAAACATGATGATAATTGTTCAGATCGTGAATTAGGAAAGCTATTTGTATAGTTATCGAAATTGAGTCCATTTTGTTATGTAAAACTATTATTTAAAGTAACAATAGTCTTAATGTTGAACTATAAAATGTTCAGTTGTATAGTGCACTATGACATAGAGAAATTGAACAGAATAGCTGCCTATTTCAGCTCCTGTAATCACCCTGGCTAACAATTTGGATAGGGTGCAAAGACATCGACTACCCTGAAGTGTAAATGTGGTGTTGTTGCAAATTCTGGAACCACGAAATTTAATTTGAAGACGAAACTTAATTGAATTGACACTCTACGAAGACCAATCAACTGCTCAGTGCAAGTTCTGCTTCTTCGTCGTATCAATGATTCCCTAAGCTATGGTTCGACCAGAACTCTGCCACATCGACAGCTTCGTCGGTTGTGGCTTCGGATAAACCCCTCAAAGTGCAGGTGGAGTTGCACAAATAGCAGGACTGGAGGTGGGACATCATTTGCTGTACAGCTCCGCAGTTAAACTTTGTATTATCCAAAACAAAGTGATACCGCTCGTGCGTTCGACTGTACCTACCTCTACCTAGCTATGTTGCTTTCAGCAGCAGAATTTTGGACTGTAGCTATGAGCACAATTAGCTATTGGTGGCTCGCATCAGTTATGAATTTATTGCATTCAATAAGTCTTGTTTTTGTTTCCAAGGCTCATGTTATGATTGAAAGCACATTGTTCGTCACCTTGGTGCCATTTAATTATTACTTGTTTGTTTAAAAAAGACCTGTCGTGCTGGAAACCTGATTGTTTCGAAAGCTTTATTACTAAAAATAAACATAAAATTGGGAGCTTTCCGGTCAATGTCATGTGGGGCTGAAATATAGAGCTAAATTATTATTTATGGCTCCGACGGTTGCCTGTCTCCAACGAAAGGCGAATGTATGTATCTCTTCGTAGGATCATTTACTTGATAAACATCTAGAATAGACACAACGAAAATTAAAGCGGTTGGGACAAGAAATTGTGCCGTCTAGAAATCAAACCCGCTACACGTGGCCTGTGTCCGGCTGCTGCGTCCATAGAGAAGCATAAAGAACACTTATTCAGACAATTTACATTGAAATGAAGTGTTTCTTTTTAACAAAAGTCCTGTCACATCACATTATGCCTGTGTTACAGGAAAAGGTAGGAAGGCTGGGGTGAGCAGCATATCCACGTTTTTCTAGTTTTTAAGTCCCATGTACAGTACGATTCACGAAAGATGACCACAAATGGCGGCCGTCTGCGCATGTACACTTGTGAAGAAAAGACTTAAGACAAAATAATATTGCGTAATATAATATTATATTATGCGTCGCTCCGGTCTTGACGCATTCCGCCCGCGCCTCACCTCGCACCTCCAAAGGGACCTAAAATATGCCTTCTGCGCCGTGGTCATCTTTCGTGAATCTTACTGTACATGTAGTAAGAGGAGGTGCGCCTATTGCCAACAACCGGCGGGAACGAATCTACTTACCTGATGGAAAAGGACAACAATGCTTTGTCCGTCCTGAGAATGGAACTCGGTAGGTACTTCATGCCCAGCCGTATTTAGGGTTCCGTACCCAAAGGGTAACCAACGGGACCCTATTACTAAGCCTCCGCTGTCCGTCCTTCCGTCCGTCTGTCAGCGGGCTGTATCTTAAGATCCGTAATAGATGGACATTTCAAATTTTCACAGAATGTTTATTTCTGTTGCCGCTATAACAAAAAACAATAAAAATAAATTAAAAATAAAACGGGGCGGGCTACTTCGATGGTACAGAACCCTTCATGCACGAGTCCGACTCGCACTTGTCCGGCTTTTATAGATTCTAACTATTTGCCAACAGTTTTTTGGACGTACCAAAAAAGTAAAATCTATTCAACCTGGCATAACATAACTCAAGCAATTGTGTTAAAAAAGCCGTTAAAAACCCCAAACTGCCACCTAACTTGACATCAGGCCAATGACAGTCGGTATACCACTTTTTATCACAAAAACGTTACCGAAGCGAAAGTACGCACGCTTCAACCTTGACCCGGCGCGCAATAATATGCTTACCGTTACGTTCTTACAAAGTTATGTAGATCGATACGAAATTGGAGCTTTATTTACGATTTGATTAAATGTTTTAATTATTTGTGATACGGCGTTCATTGTTGTGGAAATTAAGTTTTCAGATGGAGGTGATTGTCTAATGTAACACAACCAACTGACCAGATTGTCAGTACTACTGTGTGGTACCTTATTAGTACTAGTGGTAAGTACTCTCCGTACTTGAAGGGTTGAGAGCGGTGGATGAAAATGGAGCAGTGAACTACTGTAGGCTGATAACTATGATAATGAATCTGTGAAGCAACCAGTCTATACTAATCAAAGGTTATTACCAAACACGCCACTAACATTATGTTAAATTTGTATCATTCTCTCGCCCTTATCCCAATTCATTTGGGGTGGGCGCAGCATGTCTTCTTCCATTAGGTACTCGTCCTCTGCAGTCAACTCCTTTAATTCTAGCCATATATCATCCTTCACAAAGGGACGATATAAATGTATGGATTGTTTTGGACGAAATATGTGGACGCAGGAAGTCCAAATATATTAAAATTAATTTAATTAATTTATTATTTACTTTATTTTGGCCAGAGGCTAAGTGTTGCCATACAACGTGGCAACGCCGCCAGTCTCTTGGGCACATTACCAGCTGACAGCGTTGAGGAGGAGTTTTTTGATGCCCTTTTATAGTTTGTTGTTAGTTTTCTTATTTTAGATTATTTAATAGTTTTTAATTACCTACTTAATTATTTTATTTTGTTTAATTTAAAATTTAAATCGTTTAAAAAGTCAGACTTCCTTATATGCTTCCTTATACTCGTAGATAAGATACCTAAATGAATGATAACATTCCTTTTTCAGGTCTGGTATTTAAGTTGAACTGAAAGCTTTAAGCTTCTAGTTTTCCCCACAGACTGTTGAGACAGTCCAGCATTTCCAGTGTAAGTAGGAATAGATTAAATGTTGCTTGATAAATATTTAGCACGTGGGTAAATAATAACAGCCACTCGGTTCGATCTTGAGCTTAAGCCGCGCTTGCCTAGGTTTTTCCCTGGATGGGTGACTAGTTGAGCACCCATTACATAGGTACCATGATTCATATAGCCAACCATGATCTCAATAAATTTCTTAGAATGGCTGACACTTATGGACAACTTTTTTTCAGACCGCCTCGCTTTCTGAGTCGAGGTGAAACCCGAAAAAAATTGGATCAGACGGAAACTACGAAAACTATGAATAAAACTCAATAATCTACCCAGTTAGATATTATTATTTTTAAGAATATCTCCACTTATTGTTTCCACAGCACGAGTTTCGGCTAGGTTTTGTTTTGTTTTTATTCTTTATTGCACACAAAAAAAATATACATACAAATTGCAACAATATAGCTTATGTACAATGGCGAGCTTAACCCAGAATTGGGTTTACTTACAGCAAACCAAATTTTTACTGTGAGATTTGCAGAAAAGGATAAACTTAAGTGCATTAACACATTGTGGCAATACAAAAAAAAAGCCTAAAATATCTAACTATGGATTCCAACTGCTTGATAAATCTTCAGGTATTGCCGGCAACATCACTTTATGTCACCGGCAATACCTGAAGATTTCACTTTTATGACTTACGATTATTTTAGTAGTTCCGAAATATTTTAAGCAGGTATCGCTATTGGTAGATAGGTACCTGCTCACAACGACCAATCAAGCTGTGCAAAACAGTATACGCTGATCTCACATTGTACAGGAAGGTCTTACAAAGCGAGGTCACATTTCACTGGATATTGAGGTGGTACTTGAGGTGTCGCCGTGGTACTTAATCCTAATTACAAGAATCTAATTTAATTAATTCTGACAAAAGTCAATTTTACGGTCACGTTCCTTTTAAATAAATTGCCTCAAAACTGTTTTTTTCTACAAAGAGACAATCATTTATTATTTTTTGTTCGTCGATATTATCCTTTTTTTTTGCCTTTCAGTTGTGGTCTTATGGTTGTGGATACCTATCTCCCTGCAAAAACGAAGGCGAGGAGTTGCAGTCTTCGTCAGAAGTCATAAGCTGTCTCACGACTTGCAGGCAGACCAGAGACCATGTCGCTGGTCAGACCCAGAATTTGGCTACCAGTAGCGTTCAGTGTTTGCTACCTCCGGTGGCGTAATTTTAGGTTTATATATACCTATTAACTACCCAGCAGTGGTCGAACTGCTAGATTTGTTTATAAAAGACGCGTTCAGTGATTTCAGCCACGAATCGCATTGTTGTTGACGGGCGAAACAAAACTCGATTGACTCATGGGGTTGGGTCAATCGATTTCATGGATCCACTACACCTCAAGCCATTTCATCGATCCATTGACCAAAGGCACAACGCCCGCCCATCCTACTTCATCATCCGACGGTTAAGGGATCACGCGCGACTCTGACGGAACATGAAACATCAGTTTCAATAAATTGACTAACTCCATCACGTTATTGACTAACGCCCGCCGTGACAAACCTTTGCTTAACAATGCTCTGGCAATTTACAGTCGGTATAGGTACACATTGTCTGATAGAAATAGAGGTGATTTTAGTTTGGGAAAGTTTTGTTAAGTTGGTAAAGATCTCAAACGTGCTAGCAAAAGTATTGTTTGATGATTATTTCGCACGTTTCTGAAAGAATAGGCTTCCTGATTTAAGGATCAAGATTGTGAAAATAATGATCCAGTTAGGTAGGTATTTTTCTTTTTTTTTCCAGGAGGGTTGTCCAGAAGTAGGTAGGCATATCATATCTGCGGTTTCTATGTTCATAGGTCTCATCTCAAAAGCCGTGTCTGAATTCCTGAATGTATAGGCAATGACAGCATTTCAAATCTAACCGTAGGCTTCTAAATATTTGCCGGTATCTTGTAACAATCAAGTAGGATCACAGAGTACCATTACATTAAGTTCTATGGAAGACCGTACCTATTACCCGCAAATATTAGGTCCATTTAAAACACAGAATGTTGGTTTGATAATAAATGGTTCAAACCTAATTATTTACTTCGCGTAAACAGCCTTCGGGACATTCCCTATTGGTAAACTTATTAGTTATTTGAAATCTGTAATGAAGACAACAAAGACAGTTTCAAATTTATATCTGAGCACTGAATACAATACCTAGAATAAAATCTACAGTTGGAATGGGACAATATTGAAAACAAAAAAAACATCTTTAAATTACTTAGAAACATTGTGAAAAAGCCTTTGAGCGGATAATTTAGCCAACCGTTTAAAAACGGCTGAAAAATAGATACAGTTATATCAGAAGATCGATAACTACCTGATGCAACGGATGGACGCATCTATGCATGGCCATAGAATACGCGACCACGATTTTGCATTTAAAACGAAACAATCTTAACAATTTTTCGTTTTTTTCTTTTTGTAATTGGTAGATGGGGGCCCTAAGCAAACGTTTCAATGGTCTATGGTTTTGTATGGCAAATCTGTCGAAAACACAAAAGCGTGAGACCACTGAACTACATATTTGTAAAATTGGTGGAGCTGTGCCCTTTCAAAAAGAGCGACAGGTAGTAGTAGCTTCGGACAAATCCTTCAAAGTTGCATGGAAATTCATGAAGAGCAGGACAGGAGTTGGATCATCGTTTGTGATGAGGCTTCACAGACCCGTACGTAGTGCAGAAACGACTAATTTAGTTTGAGATACAAACAATAACCTCCTGCCAACAGTTCGAGCAAAAAAAAGGCCACGGCCATGCCATTGTCAAGTTCCACATTCAAACTATAACAGATGCGTAACCGCCGTTTCAAATCGCTGCTCTACTGGCCCCTGCACCTGCAACCACTAACGCTGTTATAACTAAAATAAGAACACAACAGCATCTGCAATATTTTGTGCAATTGTCGGTAACAAGAGATCGAGTTTGTTAATCTAGAATCTAGATAATATTTTTAAAGTTGAATTGTTATGGGTGAAATAGAGGCCTTTCTCTTTCTATGTTGTAAGAGGGTTAGAATTAATAAAAAAAGCCTATTTACAATGATAAACGAATGACTTCAAAAAATGGAGACGTTTTCTTTGAAACTTTCTCTATCTATTAATTACTAGTTTGTTGGTGGTATTTAATTTTTAGAATAAATCATTATCCATGATTTACTTAAGTGCATGTTTTTGTTGTATGTGTTACATGTTATATCAAACTTATGTTTGTTTTCAATAGCACATTTTAATAAATGCCTAAATAAAAAGCACCATGATGGATTTGAAACGCTATGCCGCAAATCCCATTATTTCTCTTCATGCATTCCAAATAATTAAAATTATATATTATCAGTTACAAAATCTAACTTTATTCATAAAAAGAAAACACAGTAAATCTTGGTGTAACACAACACAGTTACAGTATAAAATCGAACAAAAACTTGTCACTAACACAAACAGATACAAAACATAATTATCTGGTCTCTCTTAACACTAATTGATGGATCACACACAGAAGACTTAACATTTTTAACATATGCCTATGAAGTTTTGTACATAAAGACGCAAAATTGTAACTATCAATATCGGTCATACGGTTCTGCATGGTTAGTTAGGTTCAAAACCTTTTTCAAGGAGGGCTATGGAGTCTTGGATGTCTAAAGAAACAAATCTTAAGCAATCTGTCTACTTTTATAGACACAAATTAATGTTATAACTGGCGAAATGTACAGTCGCCAGCGCATCGTTACCACAAACTGTCAAATTTTCTCATTCGATTTTGAACTTAACGTTCAGTATTTTATGGTTTAAAATCATTTGGAGAAATTTGACAGTTTGTGGTAACATGATGTGCTGGCGACTGTACCATACACAGGTACATACACCTCCGCCTAACCCTTCGAGGACTACCGGCGTGATGTTATGTTAAGCAATGAATTAATGACATACAAAAATGATTAACAATAAATTGTAGTTGCCACTTCAATCATACAATCAAACATTACTTTTACATCCATACACATACAGACAGATTGGTATTACAAAGGATTCTTTCTGCTGTTAGATGAATTGAAATGCATACTAAATGAAACGTAAAGTAAAAAAAGACTATTATTACTTCTGTATCAATTTAACTCTGTAATAAAAATCAGAACTGAAATGAAGACCATAACCTGACTAGACTTATTTTAGGCACTTTGTCTGATTTAATTGAATTAAGAAACTGTTTTACATATATTTTACCAAATTCTACAGACTTTTTCTAAGTAACATACCGCTTGATTAAATTATTTAAACATTAGTATTGAAACCACAATGATTGATTTTACCCATATACTGTTGGAAGGGACACCGACGCTTAAACGGTTACATAGAAATTCGTCGGTTCGGTTATTAAAAAAAATCAGCAGCTCCATACATTTTGACCGTGGTATTGCAGTTTTGTAGGAAACGTCTGTTTTTTTTTCAGAATGAATGATACTAAATACGTGGTTAACAGTTTTAGCGTCGGCGTCCCATCCATCTTGTATAAAGAAGTTATCTGTGATTTTAATTTATTCGGAAATCATAATTAAAAAGAAAATACAAGACCTGACTGCTTGTTTGAACGAATACTGAGCGAATCCGGAATGAACCAATCAACCCTAGCTGATGCGTTCATAATCAGAGCGATTTAATTTAGACATTCATATAAATGTCGCCTTGTATTAATTAAAACAGGCATAACTTTGTAATACTTACAAATACCGTTGTATCATACACATTTGATTCGACATTCTAATTTCTCCATAAAAATCGGTAGGACTTGGTCTTCATAAGCTTAGTGTTTTAAAATGTTCAGTGACAATGCGTAGCGCAGTATATCTGACTGAAGTTGCAAAAATCAAGAACTCTATATCATATATTGTTTTTCTCTGAGTGAAAACAGTAATTTAGATCTTATTGAATTCGTTGATGATATTGAAAAGTTTTATAAGTATCAGGGTAACATTAATTTACCCAATCAGTTAACACTACCAAAATGATAAACAGCATAAGTTACGTATTAATTTATTGAAACAATACATATAATGTAGAAACATACACTTCAGTTTTGATACTAAACTTAATACTGGCAAATTTATCATTCTAACTCGCAACAAACGTGTATGATACAACATCAAAATATGCTCCAAAACGTCTTGTTCGTCTAAAACAACGTAGAAAAGTCCAAAACACTAACAATTATGTACACGTCACCAGTTTATGCGTCGCTAACTATCGGCTTTACTTCATTTAAGTGTGACACTTCTTCATTCGACGTTTCTACAGTTGATACGTTTGCATCCTCACATCCGTTTATATTGGAAATCTCTTTTACTTCATTTGAGACCTCTTTGACTTCATTTAAATACTTGGAAATAACCTCGTTGACGTCATTTATGTTTGTTTCTATGATATCATCTTCTTGACTTGTGACTTCAGTATCTTTAGGTATAGTTTCTTCAACGGGTGATGTAGATAGACTTTCATTTGGAGTCGATTCCTTGACTTCAGGTGTAACTTCATTGATTTCTACTTTCTCTGAGTTCTCTTGTGATGTTGCTTCTGAAATTTCGTCGTTTACAACTTCTAAGTCACAAAGGTTGATATTAGCATTATCGATTGCCTGTAGTAAGTTTTCAAGCGTTTTTTCGTCAATCAGCTCTTCTGTTTCAATTTGCGTCGTATCCTCACTAGCAGTGGGTTGAGTCTCTTCTGTTACTTCTTTTGTGTCATCACTTTCTACTGTTGTAGCTGCTGCTTTTTCAGCTTCAGCTTTTGCTTTTTCGGCCTTATTCTTCTTGGATTTAGATTTCTTTTTCTCTGTCTTCTCTGGTTTTTCTGGTGCGGGTAACTCTTCCTTCTGTTTGTTTGTGAGGGTATTAAGTTGACTCTGTAGGTGTGCGAGAGACTGGCGCAGTTGGGCGCAGTTTGCAGCCATTGCGTCGACCTGGAAGGTAAAAAGGTTTGTCATGTTAGACTTGAACCACTTGAATCTTACAAAATAGGTAAAGGTGAGGTTTCCTATAAACATCATCGATCTCACACGGCACCTTGCGTACATTAGTTCCTGAGCATTTCCATTCGAGTAACATTCACACAAAAATTTGAAATCTTTATCTCTATCTTTTCTTAGTTGGATTGTTTATCTCGTAAGACAACATTTTTTTATGTTAATGTTTGTAATGTGCGTCATGATATTTGCTTTGGAAACGGAACGGTACCGGTGTGGTACTCATGCCAACTTTATGGCCCTGTTACCCAGCTTACCTTGGCATTGGAAGCGGGTTGCTGTGCGGGGGGCGCAGGGGGCGCAGGGGGCGCGGGCGGCGCGGCGGGGACGGGGGGGCGCTCGATGTTGTTGTCCTTCAGCGTGCCCAGCAGCACGGTGCGCTCCGCCTGGAGGGCAATTAAATACAATATTTTTATGAGCTGTCAAAACGCGATTCCCTCATACATTTTGTATAGCAACCTGTAACGGCACGAATTATTCAACCCAATAAGTACCAATTTATTGATTTCAAAGCAACTCAAAATCAAATTTTACAGTTAATTGAAAATTGATCCGATTTTCACACCTAAAATAAAGGTTTTTTTAGAGCAGTTGTTTGAATTGTAACTGTTAAGAAACTTGAATTGGTGTAGATCTTTTTACGTTTATTTCTTTTCATTTTTATATGAACGTGGACGAGGCGAAAGCTGTATGTAACGATCTGGGCAGGAGGCGTTCTGTAGTGTCTGCCAACCCCTATCGGAAAAGGCGTGAGTTTATGTATGTACATACCTGCAACGTGCGACACAGACTCTGCATGTGCTGCAGCTGCCTGCTGGCCGCGGAGGCTCTCTCCTCGCTAGCCTGTCTCTCTCCGCACATGTCGAGTAAGGCAGTCTGGGACGTCTCCCAGCGGGTCTTCCATGATAGCGACTCTTTCTCTAGCTTCTTGATCTTCTTTGACATCTGAAGAAGAATGAAAAAAAATTACAAAACTAAGCATTCTGAATGGGCTGAATTCTGTAAGTATACGTAAATGTTAATATTTATTGTATACTACAGAGTCTGTGTGTTTGTTCGTGTTGCTACTTGCTGGGGAGTTTTTTCCGCTCCTTTTTCTTCTCAGCTAGGACGCTAGGAAGTGGCGAAGAGCAGGCGTTTTGGGCGACTGTCTCTTGTAAATTTAGACATTCAAAAAGTGCTGATTATCAGCCTATTTTGATCCACACACAAGCCACAGTTCAGTACTCTAATAATATTTAAGTGGATATTGATGAACAGTTGTTAAGTTATTTAGTAGTTATTTCTTCATGACGTATATAGAAAGCACTCAATCAACCACGCACCCAAATAGGTCGTTGTAAACATTTGGCAAAAAGGGGGTTTCAGAAACGGCTCATAAAGGTTTATTCATAAATGCTGTAATGATTAGCGACTGTCAACCAGCGTGTATAACCAGCGTTTAGGTATAAACACCTAAGAGTAAAGGCGTTGCTTTCGGTCAGACCATGACGTGTCCAAAGTTTCGCTACACTAGCACTATGGAGAACATAGAAAGGCCACTGATGCTGCTATTGCTGTGTGCACAACTAATGTGATAAGACATTGCATCGATGCTGAGCATGAGCTCCTGGGTTCGATTCCCGGGTCGGGCATAGTGTTACTGTGTTTTCCATCAGGAATTTCTCAGTAGCAGCCACGGAGTCTAGATTTGTGCCCGGTTGATAGCAAAGGCTCGCCCCCTATTACATGGGCATTCAAAATAACTGGCGAATGTGGGGGTACTATTTATTAGGTACAGCTCTGCCTAACCCTTCGAGGGTAACAGGTGTGATGTCATGTTATACCATCGTTGCGAAAGAAAAAATAACAGAATGGAATAGGCTTTCTATCATAATATCAGAAGTTAGCCTAAAAAATATAATTCTTACCTTCTCCATTTGGTCCTTGAACCCGCCGAACATCTGGTTACTCTTGACCAGCGCATTCTGGAACTCGTCATATTTGTCCGTGTACACTGCCAGCTGGCCGCGAAGACCTGAGAATCGAATATTATGTCACTGTCCCATAATTTTAAAAAAGAATCACGATACATCGAATTTTAGACTTTGGCGGGGTGAAGCGTCGTCCCTGTCACACATACATAGGTATGGTGACAGTTTCTTTGTGAAATTCATACAAACGGCGGTGTACTATTCACATGGGCACCGGTAGGATTATTTTCAGGGTTTAGTATATTCAGCTCCACGAAGCGAGCTCGAAATTTTGTACACGTTGCATTGGCATTTTGACAATTTAAAAGAAATAGCCGAAACAGGAGGTAACTTTGCCCGCTTTTACAGAACTAAAGAGCGAGTGTAGAGAACTCGTGAATAAAATTGCCCTCGCGTAAAGGGGACGCGATTCGTTTGTTTGATTTTGTTTGTTCTCTGTATTTATTGTGAGTGTTATTCTTCTCAAAGCCCTGTCAAAATGGTACCCTAATGGTACCCCCAGAAAGCAATGGAAATCGTTAGAGGAGGCCTTTGCCAAGAGGCACACTGAACTCCGAGATATAATGTAACCCAGGAAATTAAAAGAACAACAATAATAGTACCACAACAGAGGAGTTTTCAGGTGAAAAGAGCTATTGAAATAGAAACGGGACAGAATAGGTCACTTCGGGTAGATTACGAACTCTATAACAACTGACAGTACACTTACTGGTCTCTGTTCCTTGCAACTCCATGATCTTGGCCCTGTACTGTGCCAGGGTCACCTTCACCTGCTCCATCTCGGCAAGGAGTCGTTCCTTGTCAGCCTGGTGCTCCAAGCTAGCCTTCTGCATCTTAGCATCCGACAGCTGAGATTCTAACGCCATCTGTTTCGCCATTTTGTCTACCTGTAGAAATAAAAGAGTTGTTTTGATGCCCTTTTATTATAGTTTGTTGTTAGTTTACTTATTTTAGGTTATTTAATAGTTTTTAATTAATAATGTATTAAGTTAGTTTAATGCCTAATAAACATTTTTTTTGTTGTTTTTTAAGTAAATGAAGATCGTAAGCCATCTTCTTACATACTTCTTGTACACATTCACTGCACAAATACCTGAATTGATTATTTTTTTCATCCTATTCGCCTCGAAACAAATAGTATTTTTTTTTTTTTGTTTTTACCCTTTGCCCCCACACTAGTAATCACTCCTGTATCGTGGGTGCGTTTACAAACTTTAAACTCACATACTCAGACCCTGACAATTACCTGTAGGCCATACAAATATTTGTTCCGTGCGGGAATCGAACCCGCGTCATGCAGCCCAGCAGTTAATCGCTCAGCCACTACACCAACCGTGCCGTCAGAATTATGCAGTATGCAGTGGTGGCCCTGCGCACTGTTACTAGCAAGACACACTACATTAACGCATTGTGTTGGGGAAAATCATGTTGTTTGGTCAACATTGTTTCCCATTGGAATCCTAATGGACCTACCATTAGGCAAAATGGAAGGCTCTGGCTGGATCACTCTGATTCTGTGCCGATAAAAGTGGTCACTCCTTAAAACCAGCTGCTGCTTACCTGTTGTTCCCTCAACTGGTATTGCTGCACAACAGACTTGAACTTCTCACTCATGGAGATATTATCGTCTCGCAGCTTGGCATTCTTCTCGTTGTTCTGTTGCAGCATAGAGGTGATCTCCGACAGGGTGTTCTGGAACTTAGCCTGGGTCTCCTTACGGCGTTCCTCTTCTTCGCGGATCTTTAGGAGAGATTCTTCCTGTGGAAAAATGTGATGGCAAAATTAATGCAAGGCATTTAGGATGGAACAAGAGTTTGTGTAGAAATTAATATGGGTCTGATATACTGTCTCATTTGAAAGACTCATAGCTAAGTAACATCAATAGATCTGCAATAAGCCCATGAATTGGTGACCATTTACTTAGCGGGTCTCAATATTTACCCCTCTGTGGTTCATAGAACATGTAAAACCTATTGTTGCGGACTTGTCCAATCTAACAACTCCTGCATCGCAGTCACCATTGAGATTGGCAGCCATGACCAAATTTCGGGTTCTAAGTCTGCAAACTGTTAGAAATAAACCTACTGTTGTAATGTAAATATCACTATGACTTTCCCATACTGACTTTCCCTATAATAGTATGTTACATAATCTAGCAAATGTATATTAAATTAATATAATGCAGTGAAGCGTGTGATAAGGAATTTCACAATATTGCTGTATTTGTAATATTAACATAAGCCTATAATTGTTATATGAAATGCAGGGCAGTTGTTTTATGCAGACTATGACCATTTTATGTTTCATTACTTATGGTTGAAATGTAGGACACATCATCATCATCATCATCATCATTTCAGCCGAAAGACGTCCACTGCTGGACATAGGCCTCCCCCAAAAGGGGGGTTTTGCCATAATCGCCACGCTACGCGCTATGTAGGACACAAAGAGGTTTAATTTTATTTATGCCTGCCTTTTCATTTTCAGTTTTGTGTATGCACATAGAGCAAGTTAAATAAAAAACAAGACATTGCATAAATCTTTCTAACTTGAAGACCAATTGCTGTAATTAAAAGTGTTCAGAGCCTAGTCGCAATATTTCTGAAAGATTGAGACTGAGGTCTTGAAAATATTGGATTTGCCCCTTTGATAACTTACTTTAATAGCTTTATTCTGTTTCTGGAGCTCCCTGCAAAGATTCTCCAACTTAGACTTTACGAGAATAGTCTTGTTAAACTCCAGCTGTAACTGATCCTTTTCCTTTAGAAGCATTGCGTGACGCTTGTCCGACTGTTTGATGTAAAACTGCATCTTCTTATTATCATCAGCGGTTTGTACATATTTCTTACAAACTAGAGACAATTTCTCCTCCAGGGTTGGTACAGAATTCAATGATTTCATGAACTGTTCTACATTTTTGTCATCCCGTTTTGTCCGGTCATCCCGTTTCCCCTTTTTCACTTCTAGTTGTGGTGGCGGTGTTGAGGTATTCTCCTGGAATTCGTGTTTGTTTGTTTAATAAAATAAACTAATATATCTCCTAAGTTAAATCTGTGTAAGCCTAGTTTTGAGTCTGACAAACAGCAAGTAAATTAATATTTTGTCTGAGTCATTCTTCAATATTATAACATTCTCTAGTGTAAAATTGTGTATGTAAAATTTTCTGTGGAATCTCATTAAACTGTCATCCTCTTACATTAAACCATAATCATGTAACAATACCATCACAAATATCTAGGTCTGCTCTGTCAGGAACTTAAAAACACAGGTAGCAATGAGCTATTAATAGCTATCCAGAATGAAGGAATATCTTGACCTAAATTATATTGGATTTCATCACTAATTGTGTACTAAGACCCTTTATTTGTACTCTGATCGTCATAACAAGAAATTTGACTCTGGCAGCTAAAATGCCGAATATACATTTATGGTAAATATTGTTTCAATCAGTATTTTTGTTACCCCTGGTAACTTAATGATTTAACAATTAAATTTACCCCGAATTGCAGGTGTTAGCTAATAATTTGGCATTGCGCTGCCGTCAACCATAAAATCAGAAAGCATGTGAAACGTGCTTCCGAACAAAAATATCAAAAACATTACGGAAATTGGCGAAGTGCCAACAAACTTTAAGGTTAACTATTTCTCCTCTTTTCGACATAATTTCAACATTAGACAAGCTTTTTTAAACATAAACATAAAACACAGTTAATTATCTATTTAGTTTAATAATAATAGCAAAATACTCGCTAAATGCCGGTAATATGCATGAAAAGGACTTGAATAATTTGAATCGTTTACCGACATCCGATAGCGTTCTATTTATAAACCGCTTCGAATAATACAAAGTTAACACTTACAGTTGCGGTTTTGATTGGTTGAACATTTTCTGTGCTTTCTTTTTGAGTATCTTCCGTTGCTGCTTCCATTATAAAACAATTTAACTCTGAAAAAATTCTAAACAATACGGAACAAGACGTTTCTGTTAGGGTTGTCCACTACTGACTGAAGTGTATGTCTTTTTTAGCAATATAATCGATTTTACTCAACTTGAATCGATAATAGTGCATTTATGAAATTATTTTATTTAACATCGCAGCTGAATACTTGTATGTACATACAAATCTTTTTGACATTCAAAAGTGCCTGTGATGGCCTAATTGAAATTAATGCTTTGAGTTTGAGTTTGAATCACGTATTGTCGGTATGTCAATCTATTCATTTTCTTTTACTGCTCACAACATAAAGGATGTTTTTGAACATGTCATGCTGGTCTTCTGATGAACAAAAAGACAAACTTTGTCAGTGTAAAAAAACTATTACCCTAAACTATGTGCCAAAATCGTAAGCAAATGCAAATTTTGTCTTAAGAATACGAAGTCATCACGCAAAGAGGGTTGGACTTTTTATTAAGTCTCAGTAACTTTTATAAGAATGATCGACTTTGATAATCCTTAAAATGTTATCGATAAGATCATTTTCCACTGTTAATGACATGTTAAATCGATTTATAACAAAATCAAAATACAAAACATAGCAACACAGCACAGCGTTCAGAAACGAAATAGTCTGACAAAACCCACTCAACTCAAGAATAGTATTTGGGTGAATCAAGTAATTTTTGTGTTCTTTAAATTTTAATGTTTCATTCGCGAATTCTAGAAAAAAAAAAAATTGCGTTTTTGAACGATTTATCCGGTGGAAACTAGATATTTTCGGTTTTGCACGTAATGTTGCAACGCCTAAGCATTTCTTCTAATATAGAAGGTTTTTGAAAAAATAAAGATACATTCAACATTTCACACTACCTACTCATAATTATGATGTTCACAACCAACATACTTCAATACTAAAACTTTAGAAAAGCGTCAGCAGTCCTACGTAAGTACGGACTGCCCGGAATGAAAAGGTTTCTTCAGTAGTCGTAGGCACTAGGCAGTTCGGTTTGTTAATTTCCATCAACCCAAATGCGTAACAAGCTAGGATTTAAAGTGTCCATCATTTCTGCTAAAGATTTTGTCAACATCAATTATTTTTTTCAGTTTATCTGTGATACTAGTAGATTTTCCACTCATCTCATTGCAACATTAGTTGATTCTGTCCCTCTCACACTCATTCCGTCAAAAAGAAGAGAAGCGACCAGTCGGTGAGTAATCTTTTCTCTGATAAAAATTCTTTAAAAGGCTGTAACAACGCAATTTAGTTTCCGCAATAGTCCCGAAAGACATTTTGTGAAATAATTGAGTATATTATTACTTCGGTGATTACATTTATTTTAATACGAGTACAAGTTTTATGACACCGGCCGCCAGACGTTGAACGCAAGCCGTTATTTTTCAAGATTTTTGTAAAGGTCAATGCGCTTTGATGCCGCAGGACGAGATATCCGACTCTCTGGGCATGGGCGTGTGGATTACACCGCATATTTGCATGTGGAAACGCGTTAAAAATCGGATTCCGCCGGATTTTTAACACGCTAACACACGGAACGTTGGAACAAAAGAATCAACCGTTATATTTTGTTAGCCGCATGAATGGAGTGACCGCACTTCATACGAACGATAGATTCATCATTTTTACAGTTAGACAACTAAAATAACGCATAATTGCCGAGTTTCATCTGCTCTCGTACTCTCTTGGGTTTTTTCTGGTGCCTCGTAAGTAGGTGCGATTCATTTTGTTCCGTTATGGATTCAATGTGCTACTGTTTTGTACATTTTTCCTTGTCTGGAATGTGCCTAGCAGTTGCGTTCTAAAAATAAAACGTATTTTGTAGTTACCTGCAAAGGCATTTTGTAGTTTTTTTTGTATCTTTCGGGTTAAGGTAATAAGATGCTAGGGTCCATGAATACTTTGTGTTAAACTGAATAAAAACAGAGTTTACAGGTTAAGATTCATTGTGATAAATTCTTAAATTTTAAATTGCTGGTATTGCAATGGTTATGCAATGAATTTATTGACAGAAATATTTAGGAAATACCTAATTACTGTTTACAAAACATGTCACACTTTCTCTATATTCCCTAATCTAATAAAGCTCATGGGTTACATCAAAATTTAAGTTATACAAGGCAGCCATTTTAACACCTATTTTCTTCAGCATTACACATTAGAGGTGCCTGTAAATAGGAAACAAATATAATAAAGCACCTACCTAAGATGAATAAAGTATACACTTGAACTTAATTATAATGTTCCCTGAAACTGTATTTAGATACATACTTTTACAAGTCAGTGACCTCTCATATCATTTCTTAGTTTATCATTGCTAATGACCTTTTATGATTGGCGCATAGAACTATCTGTGCAGTTCCAAATTAAACTATATTTATAATACTATTTTGACTAATAAGAGTCAAAAATAACAATGTCATCATAATGATGATAATTATGATCATTTTGGGACATATTTTTTAGTATGTTTACAGTAGTCTGATGGCAATAACAGAAAAAGATAGGCAACGGGAGGCACCAAATAATATTTTCTACATCAACTCTACCAATGTCATTTTAGTTCAAGTTGTAAATATACAATTGGATCCACAATATAAAGCAATAGTTATTGCCTTAAGTTTAGAAAATAGATGACAGCCAATGTACTGTGAATGTGGCTCTTTCCATAATAAATTTTTCACTCAAGTCTCTTGTCTGTGGATATTCGAGATTTCTTGTCCGTGACTACCAAAATGTCATGTTTTAGTAATGTAAAGGTATATCCTTTAAAAAGAGGTTACATTCTCATGGCTTCAATGAGAAAAATCTCCCAAATATTTATGGTATTATGTTGAGGAATAAAAAAAAGAATAACATTGTTACCATGTTGATTCACCACAATATTCCAAAATGTATCCTGTAGCATTAAATTGCCACCAAATAATTTTATCCTGTTATTCAGTTGAAATGAAAGATGGACTCCAATGTATGCTCAAGTACATGCCAACATTCAGCTCACAGTATGAGCAGAGAATTTATTAACATTTTATCAATGTATTCAAATCAGCCTATAAAATTATATTGCCTTACATAGGCCTCTCTAAAGTACGCAATAACGCTATTATTATATCTAAAAGGTTTTACACCTAAATTGGTGATATTCATTTGATATTTCAATAACCATGTATGGAGTAATATTAATGGGATTGGATAACGCCCGATTCTAGTACTGTGGAATAATTTGTACCACCTCCATTAATTCCGCAATTGCCTAGTCTATGATCTTGTCAGATAAACCTTATAGCCTACCTTATAAATACAATCGCAATATCCATAAAGGCTAAGCTAAAGACGTCTCAACAATATCCCCCGTATTACATTTCCGATTGCACAAAGAGCCTTCAGATCCGCCAGCCTGCGACCACAAAGGACGCCACTCAACCGCAGACCATTCCTGGAGGTTCCTACTCCGTCAGTGCTCCATATTAGCATGTCCAAGTACAATGTTATTATCGCACCAACTTCCTCAGTGCGTGCATCAACATTCCGATCTAATGAACCTTCGGTCATGCAGTTTTTGCTGTTTCGTGATTATAATAGTAATTAGATTTGCCCTGATTCAGAGCAAAACTTACGAACAAAGATGCTGAAACATTTCGGCAGTGATAAATAAGTTAAGACTAATTACATAACTTAGCAGTTTCTTCATCCTGTACTTTTTCTGGCGCTTCGCCAAGACTCGTTTTGCTTGAAGGCACTGATCGGGATTTCGTTGGCAAGCGAACCTGTTATTACCTACCTCGTGTCCTGTTTTCCTAAAAGCTAGTTTTCGGGTTAGAGGGGATAGATTTTTATCTGACACACCCAGAAATGGGGTCACAAAAGGTTAGGTTACATAACATCCGCATTAAGGTAAAAGGCGATAGTTTCTTAAACCGAAGTACAGCCAAGAAAGCCTTGGTTAGGGACCAAAAGCGGTTAATTAGGATTCTCTTTGGCACTGATATTCCCTTGATGAGAAAGCAGAGATATTACTACATGATTGTCAATCGCTTCAATCAGCAATAGTGAAAGGCCGGCTTTATCGCGTGCGTATGGATTTTAAGTTTCTCTCGGGTAACTGAGAACTAGACGATATGCAGTTATATCTTGGAAGTTTTATCTCCAAATGAACATTGTATCCAATTATAAATTCTATTTCTAACGGAAGTATGCGACTTCCTTTGTTAAAATACGTTTCGTCGGACAAAACAGGATACTAAAGACTTCTCATTTTGTCCTGAAAAAATCTTCTCCTTTGCTTATGCCGAGACGAAGGACAGGAGTAACTTTTTTCATTACGAACTTAGGCAAAATGGCATTACTCTCCAAGGTTTTATGGAGCAACAGTAATTTTTTGTATTTCAGTTCGTACTTTCTGATAATATTAGCTGGAATTGAGATTAGTTTTACAACACTTCTTCTTTAGTCCGTAATTTTCCTTTTTTGGGTGTTGGCATTCTTCTCCTCCGAGTGCGTTTCTTCTTTTACTATCATTCTTTCTGCTGCTCTTTTGGTGTGGTTTGGTAGTATTCTTCTTAGCGCTTTCCTGGTTACTTAGTTGCTCATCGCAAATCATCCAAAAATCACTTTGTCCAAGACTATTTCCAGAACATTCGAATTTATTTCCACGAGTTCCGAATATTGACAGTCACTTCGAACGAATCAATCTTTCTAGAAGCTCTAACGAGATTGATTCGCTAGCTAAGCATAAATCGATGGAATTTGTAAACGTGATGAAATGTACAGTTTCACTGAAGTAGGAACAAGTAGATAGCATTGCTTCCGAGGTTCGTTAAACAACCGGGTTACCCGCGGCTGATTACAAGCTGTGGCTCGATAACGAACTGTATATATACTGTTGTACTAACGTCTCATTATAAATAATTAATTTTAGAGCAGAATGTTCGAAATTATAGTACATATCCGTACGAAGGTCTGTTCAAGTGCTTAGGTTTTCTTGTGGGGGCAGGCTCCGTTCATTTTCATTCGAATATTCGAAATTTCTAGCAAATTCTGACGTTAATTTGTATTGGTTGGTTGTTATTTCGTGTATTTTGGTCAAAATAATTGTGGAAAATAGGTTAATAGGATTTGCGTCACAGTAGGCGCTTAGCGTAGCCTACCTCCAGTATTTAGTCACGTCATAATCATGTTGTGGTTGTTTATGGTGTACTTATATGGGCCAGATGTTTATGACTGCCATAGCGAGAATGTTTTTGAGGCCAGGCGGGGATTGAACCGGCACAACGGCACCAGTCAGGATACGACTAATCTGTTACAATTGTAGGTGGGCCCTAGAACTTGTCTAGTGCCGAAAAGGCGGTACAACTAGAGGTCTTAATTCACCAGTGGGTGAACGTGGGCTGTAAGTACAGACAAACATGTTCAAGCCCCAATAAAACCCAAATTATTAGGCACTCCTACTTTATTGGCGCGCCGTTTCGCTTCGTGGCCACCTCAACGCCCTAATTTTGACCAGTCGACCTTCCCTATAAGGTCTAAATTCAATTATTTTAAATCCGCCTCATTTGTCTACGTCTGCGGCCATCAAAGGAGTATTTAATGCGATCTGCGCAGTTATCTCGTACGCCCTCTGCGCACTTAGCTTGTTAATGTACAAGTTATAAGTGGTTTACATACAGACTTGTTACCATGCTGGCTTCAATATGGGTGTCTGATATTTGTTGTATAGTCTGGGGAACTTTCAGACTGCCTTGTCTTTTTTGCTATTGGAACGAAAATTCTTTGGGATAGCAGATCGGCTGGTAATAGAATTCTGATTTCTGAGACATGTGAATGCTCCTTCCAAATACATTTTCCGTCACTTTCGTGATCATCTATACCATGACAAACAGTTGTCAGTCATAATACATCTATTAATGATGCATTTTGCATCATATACCGATCATCGTCATACTACAACATATCTTAAATCATAGTTATGTCGAAGCAAAACCTACAATAGACCATTGTTACCTCATTGCAGATTTTCTAGGCATGATTAGGATTCTCGTCGCCTATTGCTTTACCCAATAATAACAAACTCACGTTTCTAAGCCGTGACTCAGACGTTTATATTGATCGTAATGTAACCATACCTTCCGACAGGCTTCCTAGATCGAATGACCGGTTGTAGTCCTTACTGAGTACTGTACTAACTTGGTAATAAATCGTTTTATGAGATAGGGTGCGCACATAGTACAAAAAGGGCTTCTTTTCTCGAATCTTCCATGTCTGCTTTGCAGAATCTGTGGTCCAAAATCATTCTCTCAGTTGTGAAAGTTAAAATATGGCCTTCGAATTTCAACTGCATGCAGGGATCTTGTTTAATGTTTTCTTATTGTAATGTCTTGTTCATCTTCGAGAAATCTCGACATATTGTTTTGAATCGCAAAGCTAAATTTTTCTCATTGCTGGGATCTTAATTATGATTCTATTGTAATATTTTCAAAACATTCCATCCAAGTTTATGAACTACGCCACGATAAAATAATGTAGTAGATGGAAATGTGTAATTAAAATGCACGGTGTGTGGCGTACCTAGCACGCTCGGCGCGCCCTCTCCAATATGTCCGCACCCTAAAACGGCTGGGTACTCAGTATTGAGTGATTCATCGGGTAAACCTACGGTCGTATTGTCTTTATGCCTAGTTAAAGCCCCCGGGCAGGTAATGGAAAACTGATGGTTTCAAAATCGCCTGATGTATTGCGAGTTTAGGGATATTTGGACTACCCACATGATAGAATTTAATATTAGTGTGAATAGGACGTAACTTATTGATTGAATTTTGTACTATGTAGACAATGCTTTACCGGTTGTCGTCAATAGGAAAGAAATGAAGAGAGAATGAACTCGGAAGTAATACTATTAATATAAGTGCTTTTTAATATTATGTTCTTATTTTTATGTTCTGTGTGATAATCTTTGACTAAACATTAACCTTTAACCAGCATGTATAACATATTTCCATGAATGCATCGCTTTTTCGTTACAGTGTTAAAAGAACTCACACATTACGTAAAGACATCTCGATACTCGGCTAGGCTGACTGGTAGGATGGCTGCCAACAGAGAGGCTTTAGAAAATTGGTAAGTTTAATAATATGTCTAGCTGAATAAATTGTTTTGTTGCCGTGTTTATAGCAATGGAGGAACAGGCAGAGCCACATTGGCAACACGCGACGTCACGCGATTTTGGTCGCTTGATACCAGCATTAACTGGCGACAATACGCCAAATGATAAAATGAGGGTTGTGGCGTTGCGTGTTGGCAAGATGTGGATCTGCCTCCTGTGTTTTGATTTGATGGTGCTCTTTGCTTGCTTAGTACCACCAATTTTTGTATCTATACTCAACAGGCAAGATATTATTATAGCAATAGCAAGCCAAAACATAGTTTTGCTGCCGGATTTGATTTTGTCTTGGTTCGGGTGACGAACTGTTGACGCGCGTATGGCTTTATTGACTGAGAACGCGCGCCGATTGTTCTTGTCGCATGGCGGCCATTTTTGATTACCGGTCTATTCGTGTTTTGCCTCGCTAAAGATATTTGAAATTAATTATTTGGTCCAGTTTCTCCTAGTAAGGCAAAGATTGTTTTTGAAAATGGCTGTAAAACCTAGACTTACACAAATCTGCATTTGAGTGCGGTTTTGTGGCATCCTCTGTTGTTTACGGTTTTTATTTTCAAGTGAATGTGCCAGTAACTGTACCTACCTAGTTATTACTGTTTTTTGGGGCCATCTTAGTGCTTGTGTGATGAGTTCTGGCTTTGATTGATTGTAATCTTTTAATTTTCTTTCAATTACAAAGCAATTTGTTCTTTTATAAGCACTTTCGTTTTATCGTTTACGGTTTTTCCTATTACCGTAAATCAAATTGCATGGGGTTGATATTAAACTGGTTTTTGATCACAGGGTGGTAAATGAAATGATGGCTACTCGGAATACTTAGGCATGCCTGATAGATAATAGGCTCGACGCACGCTAATACATGCTATTTGTATTGAATTTTTGAATCCCATGCCAACACGCTAGGGGTAGACGCATGATTGAGAAACACGACACTTTATTCTGTTATGAACTTACCTATGTGTTTTACCCATTCTCCTTTATTGATTTTTTGGCATGTTTTTGGTAGTGTTTTAGCTTTTTGCTTGTTTTAGTACTTAGGTGTTTTTTGAACGAGAATGTTTTAGCATAATCTACATGGTAGCAAAAGAAACTATATATTTTTCAATTGAAAATGTTGGATCAAAATAAATTAGATGCTAAGTAAGAGCATTCATTCTTGGAGGCAACAGTTCCAATTTCGAACTCAACTTTTTCTGTTGTTTCAAAAAATACAGAAATTATTTTTAACAGCTAGATCTTCATATTGACTGAATCTGGACATTAATTTATTTGTCTATGGCTATTTCTAAAAATAAACCGAAGTTAACCAAGCATGACGCATACAGTTCAGAAAGTTAATTAAAGTTTTGCATTAACTACTATAAAAGTACTTCAAATTACAGCTATCATCGGCCAGACAGGACTTAAACTAGCTCTATAGTTATTATTTAATTTGGCGGCCATCTTTTTTGCAAATTGTTTACTTGCCGTTGAGAAACAACTGTCGATTCGGCGCCATCTTGAAACGCCATCTGCTAGCCATATCGTTCCGGTCTTGTGTTCAATTGTATTTAGATAGCATGCTGTTATAATAGTTGGAAACTTGTTATTAGTATCCATTTATTCTTGTGTGTTATTTATATTTACAGCTAAATGTGGGTTTTCTCCATATTATTATCATCACGTATGTGGGTCTGTACAACGTGCAGAAAGAAATTATACTTGGGATGGATATACAAAATCATAAACTAAAAACGCCTTTTACGTTGCCGTGAAGCCAGTATTTATATTTCACTGCTGTACTTAAATCTTCCCAGATAATTGCCTTGTATGCGCTCTGAGTGAACTTAACATCTTATACGGTGTTTGACTTAAATTCTCATCATAATATCGTCTATTTATCAACAAGAGAATAATAATAATAATAATAATAAATAACTTTATTTCACAAAAATACAGATTTAACATGTTTTATATAAACTCGGTTTAAATGATCCTTGGTAGTAACACAATGCAATATAAACTAAGACTGAAATCTGTACACAATATGGAAAACCCTGCCTCTCAAACTAGGAAACCTGTATCTTGAGAGACAGAACGTCTCTTAATGTGAAAATTCTACATGAAAGGTGACCTTTTTCCGATTGCTCATTCTGGCAATGCTTCTCCGAATAAGATAGTCCCAAAACACAACGATTAGATTAATCACGAATCTGTTTTATTTCAAAAACATTACCGAGAAACTGTCAGTTAGTCACAGTCTGCGATCATTCGTCAGTCGTGATTCAAAATTAACAGCTGTAACGAATTCTGTGACGCATTTGTTGAAAAACTTAAATAAATAGATTACTGATAGATTATCACTTATCTTTCTTATCAAGTAAGATTGCTCAATTTTGTTTATTTAGTCAAATCTTATTTGAAGACAGCGGTTTGACTTCTGAGTGGAGCATCGAAACTTTGGTGATTGCCTTTTCCTTCTTGATTTCTTTTAATAGATGTAGTGTATGCCTATTGTAGGTGGCATCTGCTATCTGGCTCTTCTTTCTATCATCTGCCAGGCGTTTTCCCGACGGGGGTGGTCTCCAGTCTCATTGAATGCCGGTGAATATCAGTATTTATTCTTACTATAGTAATCTTGCCAGATTACAGCCAACAACACTCCTCGTTAATCATCAATCTTTTAAAATACTTTTCCTGGTTGGTAAAGTAAGCCTGGGACTTGCATGGAATGCTACATTTTCCCTATATTTTTATTGAAATCTACTCATTAGGTGAAATTACGCGCAACCAGAAATATCAAGCACGGCCGACAGGATTGATTTTTCACACGCCTGATAGTTACCTTAAGTAAATAGTAGTGTTAATGGATTCACTGAATGCGTATATTCGAACTTATCTAGATTTTGATAAAGTAGATCAACGCACGATAGTGCTTTTAATATTTGAGGTGTGTAGTTCACATTCGTTGGGGTGAGGAGTTACCGTCTAGTCGTTCTGACACGCCTGGTGGTTAGTCAATACTGGAATACAAGCTTAGGAGGAATTTTTTGGTCGATTTTAAACTTAGGTAAGTCAGTAGTGTTTTCACAAGATTTCTTATTTAAAGCTTTGTGCTCCTAGTGTAGTCTATTCCACTTGAAATCCCTATGCTTATGACTCACCTTTGGACTTGTAGTGAAGTTCAACTTAGTCAAGATGGTTTCCTGAGAATGAGGGTACATGTATACAAATTTCACTTATTGGAAAGAGTAGAGTAATACGCAAATACCCTCCGGATTTGATACAATCTTGATAAACAGTTTACACGTCTCCGTTATTTTAGTATAGTGTCTTTGTTTATACGCTTCGAGTGAAAATAACATTTCTCTTTGTGTTTTCACGAAGTAAGGTAATGTATTTAATTTTAAATTGTTTTGTGTGTATTTGTGAAGATTTGGCTGTGGTATGCGTATGCGTCTGGGAGATTGTGGTTTCCTTGTATGTTTTTACACCACATCAATGGTGTGTGACAGGATATGTTTTTTAGACTATTTTGTATTATATGCATGGATTTGTATCTAAAACTGTATTGTTAACACATTCTATAAACAAAGCAGAGATAGGGCTTCCCCTTTCCTGTTATTATCAAGGATTGTTGATAAGATAAGCAGTATTATCAGTTACTGTATTTTAATAGATTGGCGCCCCTCTGTAGAAGGTTCGGGGAAATTGTTGTTTCATTCGGCGTTTACTCGATAAATGTTTATAGGCTAAACCATGGATACTAGCTTTAATAAAATCAGCCATTATTTACCTGGTATATATAACTATCAAGTATTGGGGAACCGTTGAATTTGATATACATTTCGGGTACCCAGGAGGGTTTTCACGTGCTTGGTGACTCAGTTTTTGGTATGATTTTTGTATCAAGAACTCCTTTTATAAAACATACTTCTAGGTACCAGATCAGTTCGTTAAGGTAAATAAAAGGTGATGTAAACACAGAAACATCTCTAAGATGCAATGATGAATTTGAATTATGTTGATGTGTTTTACGGTTGTATATCACATTTACATGTCATGTGCCGCGCCACTGATTTACATCCACTCCGGACTGTGATTCAATGTCACATTCAAAATTACAATGATATAGGGTTGACTCACATGACTGGTAAGATGTAAAAATTGGAAAGTTTACTTATCCCAAGCACTTATTTAAAGTACTGGGTACTCCTGCTCACAGGGAGGAGGCCAGTCGCCCAGCAGCGGGACCTTGAAATGCTGATTATACTTTTATGTTAGACTGTGTGGGAATTCTGGTTAAATAAGTATGCAGAAATGCTTCCTGAGCTCGTTACAACATCAGTTCAATAGTACAGGGTGTAAACGGACCCTTCACCAAGCCGTCAACCAAGCATTCTGTACATCAAACTAAGTACCAAAATGCAAAAACCCTTACGCAAAAACTATTATTGTTGGGAATCGACTTTTTTTGGGGTGAAATATCACGTTTTATGGATAAACTCAGTGTAACGCACTCGAAACATTGTGCTGATTGACGTAAATGGGTCATGGAGGATGGTATTTAAAGAAAAGTTATAATCTTAATAACAAGTATTTTAAAAAAAACTTCTGAATAAGTTGGAACTTTGACCCCCAATATGTCCATAACTAGAACGTTCCCAGGTAGTCTAGAACAAAAAAAATATCGCAATGAAGGGAAGAACAAGTACCTTTTGACTTCGTTAAGGATATTGTTATATCAAATCGAGTCACGTATTTCAAACATGCCATCCAATCTTCTGCCTGACATTGTCCCATCATATCCCATGTTACCTGGTTGTGTTACCCTACGTTGTACGTTACCCTAGCAGGAAAGTGTCTCCTAGAGTGATATGAGTGGAACGTATAATTAGTGTATAATCTGCTGTGAATGTGCACCACATAAAAAATTGGTGCTCTTTGTCGTTTTGAAAAAAAAAAATGGAAAAAACGATTCCTGCTAGGGTAACGTTTTTGTTTTTTGGTTAGCAATTTTATATGACGTAATTTTGGGGACTAATTAAAAAATATATGAAATGCCTCTTGTGACGAAAGCGACTCCTTGCGACGCGATTTCAGCAGATGGCACGGGGCCAGAGGTACAATACAAGTAAGCAGCGGTGGGGAGGTGAAAAAGGGAATCTTCTATTATTGATGAAATACTTAATGTTAATTTATCTAACCTACGGCTACTTTTTTCTACTGATATTATGAATGCTAATGTCTGGGTGTATGTCCTTCGTTTACACACAAAATACTGAATGTATTTTAATGAAATTTGGAATGAAGAAGGTAGCTTATACCTTGGAATAGCATTTAGACTAATGACTAAAATATGAATTAGATTAAATTAAATTACTAGACTTCCACTAACACTTTTTATAATGTACTTAATCATGTGCAAAGTCACAGAAACAGTTAGAAGAATATAATCCAAAAACAACTTTATTTTATTACTATTTTTCTACTTCAGTGTACTCAGGCACAACACGTTTCAACCGACTTGTGAGTAAGTAAAGAAGGTCATAGATATGTACGAATCCGTCGCTTTTTTGTAGTCATTCTAATTTGTTCGGATAACCAGCCGTTGTTTACAAGTTTTGTGTTTAGTTAATATTTACTTAATGTGAAACATTTCAAGCTGAATATTTTCACTGTATATTTTTGACTAAATACACCATTTTGGTTTACACCTACACATCTTGGGTTGAGCCGGTTTCTTGTATTTTGCCGTCAAAGTTATGATGACACCGTCGTTTTGACTTTTAGCAATATTATTCAATAACGCATACACTTTTGAAACTTTTTATGGTTATTATAAGCGTCCAAAAGGTCCGAATACAGTTTTCAGCGAGGTTATACGTTTTCTCATTTGGGCGCTGCGATATTTTTTCGGGTTTTCAAAAAACCGCGATTACTTGAAAATTATAAATATTTTCTTAAATTTCATTCTGTCACAAATATACACAAATTAAGAGCTACTCGTGTATTTTTATTCTACAGGCGCACTGTATACAATGGTTACAGAGGTACACGATTCTGCAAAACGTTACCCTAGCAGGAAATGCAATATCTCGAAAACCTGAAGACGCGAAACCTCCATTTTTGGTGCACTTTTTTACACAAATATAAGCTCTCTGGCCATGCACAACATTTCTCTCTCCGATCATTCGTTTAGAATTTTCCTGCTGGAAAAACGTTACCCTAGCAGGAATCGTTTTTTTCCGTTTTTTTCCAAAACGACAAAGCGCACCAATTTTGTATGTGGTGCACATTCACAGCACAAATTATAACACTAATTATACGTTCCACTCATATCATTCTAGGAGACACTTCCTGCTAGGGTAACGTACACCTGTCGGTTGGCATAAAATTTCAAATATTTTATATTATTATCATTCTTTTCTCACAGCCTTGTTAGTATAAACATCCTTTCCATTCATCCATTTTTCTCATCGTGATCCATCAACAATTCAACATAATCTTGTCCTAAGATCTACAGAAAATATTAGTTAGTACCAGTTGGAGATTTTAATTAATAATATTGCACCACCAACATTAAAATGTAAATGTTTATGAAAACTGTGGCAACACTCTTCCCTTCATCTGCGACACTGGTCCAATACAGACGTGAATTTACTTATCCACCGTTTTATTTTATCTTCCTCGGCACCAACGTGCACCTACCACCTCAATACTACAAAGCTACGCAGTACTTAATAGTTTATTTTTAACTTAACAACCTACCACGACCTTTATGAAACCAAATGTCTATGCCCTTACAACCCTAAACACATTAAGGGCTGTGCCCATTCTTTGAACGAGGTCAATCCAATTTAAGAGTAATTTGGAGCATGTAAGGTGAGCCTAGTTTAATTTCAGGTCTTTTACACGTCAACCATTTGTCATGAAAAGCTATAAAAATGTACCTAATGCGTATTTGTATTGTTTCCATTAGCCGGTAATTTATGACGCAGCGTATTGTTTTTCTAGACAATGTCGTAGTGATGTGCCTTCGAAATTGCTTGAGTGATCCCGATTTGAGCAGTTGCAAGGAATTGTACCTTGATTTGTTGTGGTATCAATTGATTGTTGGCAATTTATTTTCATAAGTTTTATTGTTTCTTGTTTAACCTTTGTAATTATTTTGAAATAGACTGAGACTCAAGTTAAGATTATTTCAAACTTGAAAAATGTTATTACTATCAAATCAATTACTCTGCCTTTTACTTACTCATTTAATTTTGTTGATTAGGAATAGACAATTTCTTTTTGAACATCGACAAGTAGTACTTTCTGCGTATAAAACCAAAATTTGAGCATTTTTAAACATTGATTCGAACATCGGTCATGAATTTGGTTTTTATTATAATTTGGGTAGACATTGCTAAAAAAACGTGATTGACGCACAGCACTACGCCATTGCATTGTTCTGCGCGTCAAAGGATGTACCTACGCTTGAACAATTACTGTTTTAATGAGCTTTCTATCTGAATATAATTGATTAGTCAGCTCTTGATATCATTTCTATGTAAATAATGAACGATTGTATATAACGAACTCGAACCGTATCCTTTTACGTGATATTTATAATTATGCCATCATATGACGAAGTCATCATAATATTGTATGAGACATACTGTCTATATTGATGGAAAGATAATAGTTATTGAATCGGCAGGAAAATGACGTCATGTTTCCTATCGTCATTGATTAAGCAAACAATAAAGGAAGTAGTACTCGAAAGAAAATAAAATACTTTAATCCGAACCAGATCAGCAACCAACCAGCCCAATCAAAGTGTTCCAGTAACTGGGTTGTGGTGGGCAGATAGGCAATCACTCCATGTAAAAGACCCCAACGTTGGGAGCGGGCTAGGCAGATGATGACGTAACCTTGATATCAATTGACTAATCTGTATTCGTCGAGTCACCGTGAAATTAAAGAATTATAAAGAAAAACAATCGTAAATCATTGGCTGCCACGTAAATAACATAGTTTGTTCATACACAGCATTTTTGGAGGCCTTACGCAGTATATCATAAAATGTTAATTTATTAAGATCAATGTTTAGCTACACCCAATTTCGATACGTTAATGACTTGGACTGCCCAAAATGGTACCCAACATGAATTGTAAATAACAAATATTAACCTAATATTCTGATTTAAGATCACGAATATAATATGGAACAAACCATATAAGAAAGTCCCAAGCGGAGTAATATGAAGCCCAAAAGTATTTGTGTAACGTAAGCACGTAATACAATCTTCCACCGAATTGGGTCAAGGTTCAAGGACTACGTTTTTTCTCGATCATTCCGTTCCGAATAGGGATAAGTACGTCCTTACGTATACTTCGGTACATACTCGAATGTAGCAGGATACTTTGTATTCGTTCGATTATTTGTTAAGAATATTTATAATATGTATGCAAATACACAATACAAGCGAACCTAAAAACCATAGATATTCTTTTCTTTTATTACATAAATTATCATTAATTTCTGTACCCCAAAGAGAAAGTCCATTGTTCTCTAAAAGGCTTGTTAAAATAAATTGTAGATAAAAAATGGCGACTCTCATAAAATAATCCTAAAGTGGCTTGAGAAAAATATTGTACGAATTACTTTCTTCCCACGCAAGACGCGAGGAATTTACCGTGGGTGAGAGTTAAAAGTGTCTTACTTATTTATTTGAAATGAGTTTAAAACCTCCTTCGTACATCCTTGCTGGTACTGGTAACCCAGAATAAAATTTATCCATTACACTTCGTCCCACTTATGGGCTAACTTGGCAGGGAATAATCCGAACAAAGATCGTTTTATACTTAATTAAAATAATGTATTGTTCGGGATACTTACTTACCAACCAATCACAATAATTTTTAATTCATTTCAAGATAATAATACACTTCGATTTTGTTCAACACCATTTACAGTTGAAGATGGTATTTTTTTCCCGAACACCTTATTATTTTGATATTGTTTCGTGTAGTTATGCGTCCATGTAGATGTGAGGTTCATCGCTATACATAGATGTAAGGGACTGTGCAACACTATTTTCTAACTAAAACCACACGGTGTTCTTCAATTACCTTTGGCCTGGAATACTTGCGCAGTTTGTCACGCTCCCTCGGCCAGGTATATGCCCGCGTGACTTCCACACGGTCCTCGTCACCCGCTACTGCCATTAATTTAAGACCGCAGTTGCTCTTGGGAGCCCTCAGGGCTGGATCTGTTGAGGCGACAGACTTCTCAAGTCAGTACCAAGTAGTCACCCAAAGGCTACATACTATAGCAGCCGGAGAACATTTTGCACCCTCCGACGCCCGGAGCATCGGCTTCGTATAGGGAAGGAGGTTGTATCCTCCTGCTCCATCAGATGCTATGCGATGATGCACGCTTGCTTCTAAATAGAACATATCATTACCTGACTTAGTAGTAAACTAATTAGGGTTATTAGTACACCGCATGATCTCTTTTTCAGTCGAGGTTTATGCTATTACACTTAAGTTAGTCCATAACTACATATTGTTAAGTAATCCTAAATGAACGGCGTCAATCCTTTAATTCCAGTGCAAGAATGTCGTCGACATCGTTTAACGTGGGTTTCACCGACAACGTGCGGCTCTCGAGCCGGGTGCTGCGCCCCCCGGGCGGTGGACACACTGACATCTTCGGAGGGGAGCCCGAGCCCCAGCAGACAGGCCGTCGTGGACCACCTGCGTCCACCATTGGCTCTGTTGTTGGTAAGTAATGGGTAGTAAAGATATCGACGGTGGAAACTTGCAATGTCGACAATCGACATTGATCATGCGTTGTATTTCCGACCTTCGATATCTTTTCAGTGGTTTCCACGTTCTTCGGTTCTCTCAGTCTTTATTTCTTCCATAATATAAAGACTATAAATAAAAAGTTAGTGCTCCTGACTGCCTGCCGAACTGCCTTAACTAGATGATCCTAATGACAATGTATTATTAGCTCGAGCTCGTGGCTAAATCATAACAACCACTCGGGTCGATCTTCAGGTTAAGCCGCGCTTGCCTAGGTTGGTCCGTGGATGGGTGACCACCAATTACATGCCGAGTTTCCCCCGTGCCTAGGAAAGCAAGTTAAACTGTTCGTCCGGGTAGTCATTTGTAGTTCTTTGACAGTCATTACATGTAGTTAGTGGCCCCAAAGTCTGACAACAAGTCTTACCAAGTATCGTATTACCCAGTACTAACTGGGTTCCGCAGGTCAGATAGGCAGTAGCTCCATGTAAAATTCTGGTATTCAGCTGCATCCAGTTAGACTGGAAGCCGACCCTAGTAGTATAGTTGGGAAATGCCAGGCAGATGATATCATTAGGTCAAAACTCAGTAATCAATCGATTATTACATTCCATCATTTGTGTGTGATGAAGCTATATTGCTTACAGCCAGCTTGTTTATTTATTGCAATCCATAATTAATTAAGATAATTGGATGAGTCAGAAGTCATAATTTAATGTTTGACGCGAGTGACCTCTGGTTATAACAAAATATCTCTTTCTGTGGGAGGCGACTATCGAACGATTTATTACAAAAATGAAACAACAAATTCTTCAAAGCCACCTTTATTAAACAGTAAATGTAACATTGCAGGTCAAGAGGAGGCAAAGGCAGCTAACAGCACTGAAAATGTCAACCAGAATGGACAGAAGAGTCCTCAAGAAGCTGCGCCGGCCCCTGTGGCCCCTGAGCCGAAGGCGGCTCCGGCTGCCCCAGAGCCGAGCCGTGCCGAGGCACCCAAGCGCGTGCGCGTGCCCCCCGGCGGGTTCTCGTCAGGGCTCTGGTAAGGCCAGGCGCTCACAAGCTTAGATTCGTCATGCTGAAGATTCCCGGGGACCAGTTGTTTACATTGGCCGCACATCTGCATATTTCACTTTTCGGATCTTGGGACAAGTTGGTGTGAACAGGCACACATATTGGAAAGTCCTGCTCTAGGGTAGAAATTTTGAATGTAAATAAGTCTCAAGCCAAATTTTATAACCAAATTGGGCTTATCCATGCGGAATGACGTCATCGTCCGATGTAAACGCTTCGTTAGGTTTATTTTAGGGTCTGCTGTGCCTTTGTGTTTTCTAAAGTTGCGTCGGTTGTAGATAGTTTCGTTAAATGTGATCGCTGTCTGGTCCTCTAGCGGGTCTCTGAATGTTCGCTTGATAAGATAACGATGGTTCTTTTACAATCCTCGCAGAAAGGAATTCTTTAATATTTACTGAACAGGAACATTTTTTTCAATACTAGTATTATTTTACCTATACGTATAGTTAGGAAATTAATTTTTCGGTTGTTTTAGTCTTACATTGTATCCAGCTTCTGCGTCAAAGCGAGCGCCTTGCTCGCCGAACTCTATTAGGAATCTAAAGGTCACAATTTGGTTAATAAGATTTCCTTCAAGGCCAAAGTTTTTTAATAACACTGAACTATTTAAATTTTTTATGCAAATTCGACTTACTGTCTAGCTGTTTAGAGATTATTATCGTGTAAGGCTTAAAATTGATTATGTATCAATGGTATGTTAGCGTTTCGATGATTTTGATACTTTTATAACAGACTGATCTGTGCCTATTTCGTGTTGATGTTGTACTTAAATTTGTCTCAATTTAGCATTTCATGTTTTGCAGTTGTGGTTTTTATTACAAAATAACTATTGTATGCCTTCGCTGGCAAATGCGATTATGTATAATATTAATAATGATAATTGTATTTTTATATGAATTACAAAATGTGAAAAACACATTCTGGTGTTTTATTTTACTTGCAGTTATTAAATTAAGTTGAATAGCAATATCAGGCTAAATCAAAATACTTCGTGAAAGTAACACACAACAAACACTTCATTACAATAAAATTGAATTAGGAGGAGATTAATTAAACACACAATACACGGGGCCTGGCGCCCCCCATATTGGAATGTTACTGCAAAGCTGGAGCATAACAGATGCAACCGTTTTACTTACCTAGTTGCGAAACATGGGTCTCAAAGACAATAAAAACTTGAGCGAGACATTGCCACCATTATTGTCTCAAGTTAAATTCCATGACGACTGGGGGTCACCAAGAAAGGGTAGGCAGGGTCATATGGGAAAGTAAATTGATAGTTCCACTATCATAATTCTAATAATGCTGACTGATGGGAGAAATTGTAAATTTAGTTAAGGCGGGAAGAATAAGGATAAAAATACACATTAGCCGCGTACTGACTGAGCTAGCAACTTCGGACGTTTGCCCCCTTCCTCTTCGTGCCTCCGACTTGTTCCACCAGTGGCACGAAAAGGGATTGTCACGAGTGATCTCTGATGGGTTGGTATGGGTTGCCTCAATACGAGTTTCGTCCGAGTAGGTATCCGAGTCCACTCGGTTCGAGCTCTGATCGTGTCAACGCGGCTTTAGTTTAACGTGAAATCGAACAGAGACTGCGCGTGCCTAACGGCTTATAGCCAGTTTTGCTCAAGGCCGTCATGAGGCCGTACGTTCGGAAAGCTATCGCCACCACTGCCTTTATACTAATTCTTCGACTTATACAAAAAAATAAACGAAAACCGTTTTAGGATGAAAAAGATATACGAAAAAAGATTTTAAAGCTGGAAACAAATTATTTGAAGAGTTGTGTTTTGATGATGCAGAAAGCAATTTTACTAGAATGAGTAAAAGTCTTCTTCGTCGTACAAGCGAGGCGAAACACAACCGTCTTGATAGCGTACAGCAAACCTACTGAGGCGCTTTTGAGAATCGACAAAAACCGACAACGCACGGCTCGGGGTCGCAGCATGCTCGAGCGAGGCAGCGCGTGCGTTTGCCTTGGGTGATAGGCACGTCCTGACCGACCGAGGATTTGCCTCGCGAGGCTGCGCGCTCAGTCAGTAGTAGTAGTTTTTAGCCGACGACGGTGGCGTGTTGGGCACGTTTTCATTTGTCGGCAAGTTATAACCGGCCGTGGTGCTCAAATTAAACGGTAGGCCTGTAGTCCCGTTGCTATAATAGCCGAGAAGTCTGGAAGATATCACACTATCAGCGATATTAAAACCGCCGCTGTACCCATGTAATTAGCAATATTGTAAAATAGCTGTGAACAATTTTGGTGTAGGTACCTACAATAAAGTATTTTCTATAACGACATCCAAACGGTCAAATGCATTCTCTCACCGTTTACTCAGCCTTATAGGTATTGGACCTTATTTTCAAATCTTCCTTTGTTTCACGAACGATGAAAAAGAAAAAATAATCCAAAATGGGGTTCCCGAATATATATATTATTAGTCTATGGGCCCCGCCATCAGAAGACCTACGTCAAAATGTTAATCATTTTTAAATAACGCTAAAATAAATTTATTACAAAACATGGCACATACTGCAGCTGATCATGCACAAATGGCACGACTATATTTTCAATCTGCTTGAATATTCAAAATGTGAGTACATTATTTTGACAAAACATTGCAGCCCTGGAAATCGTGTATATTACCCTAGCAGGAAAGTGTCACCTAGAGTGATATGAGTGGAACGTATAATTAGTGTATAATCTGCTGTGAATGTGCACCACATACTAAATTGGTGCGCTTTATGGTTTTGGAAAAAAACGGAAAAAACGATTCCTGCTAGGGTAACGTTTTTCCAGCAGGAAATATAAATTAAAATTATACGTTCCACTCATATCACTCTTAGGAGAAACTTTCCTGCTAGGGTAACGTACACCTGAAAATCTTTGAAATTAGGATCTCTACATACATAATTATATTTATTTTCACGTTAAATATAGAAACCTTTGTGGTAACTATATTTTCGAGCCGTTTGGGGTTGAAACTCTGGGGTCGTGGGGTCCGAATGCTATGTTTAAGGAAATTTCGAAACGCCTAGTTGACGCTTCCCGTGACCCAAGGACTGGCTTTTACTTTGGCCAGAGGCTAAGTGTTGCCATACAACGTGGCAACGCCGCCAGTCTCTTGGGCACATTACCAGCTGACAGCGTTGAGGAGGAGTTTTTTGATGCCCTTTATAATTTGTTGTTAGTTTTCTTATTTTAGGTTATTTAATAGTTTTTAATTAATTATGTTTTTAGTTAGTTTGATGCTTAATAAATTTTCACGTTTGCAACACATCATCGCTGCAAAACGGCAACTTGCAACAGTAGTGTTGCAAGTTGCCGTTTTGCGAGTCGCCCAGCCAATGAGCGTAGTAAATGCATACTGTCCATCACAAGTGAGGGACATCCTAGACTGCCTTCGCGGGCTAAGCACGAATTTTAAACGTTAATTGCTCGCATAATAAGGCCTCGGCCAGACCAAGGTCCAAATATCAAACAAGAAACTGGCAAGTTACTGCAGTGTAGATACACTGCAGTAACCGCGAGTGTTATTTTGAATCGTTCCTTTTCGCCTATTGTGGCTTGTGGTCAAGAGGACTGCGCCCATTCCGGCTTGGTCTAGCATACAATGTGTAAACAGATGCTTCACGAAGCCGTCAACCAAGCATTCTTTAGGGTACTTCAAATTAACTAACTGCGCAAAAATTATTGCTAGAAAACTATGTATAAACTATACTACTCGAGGTGAAAAATCACCGTTTACGGTAAGACGCAATGTAAAGCACTCAAAACATTGTGCTGATCGATTCATTGAATAGTACAGGGGCAGTGGCGGGGCAAGACCAAAATTTTATGTGGGCAAAGTACATTTAGCGAGGCCCGGAATCGGCATCGACTCGGAATTCACATGTATCATTCGAAAGGCCATAATTTCAGGAACAAAATGGTACTTAATATTACGTACGAAACAAAACTCCAACAGCTTTCACTTCAACCACAGAAAAAATAAACTGCAAATAATTCACTTGAAATCCCATCGCAGAAAACATTTTTAGTAATCCTATACGAAACAACGCCATCTAGCTTAAAATATCAGAATCTACAATGGCTTTCTGTCAGTACAAGAACGAAGGATGTCGCTGTGTTAGAAAAATAAAAAAAATAAAACAGAGTGCGCGTCAACAAAAAATATAAATTGACCAAAATTGGCCATGTACAGTTTGGAGATTTCGTTCCGGTCCCAATTTTGTCATTGAGTTTTTGAGGTGCGAGGCCCTCGTACCGCGAGGCCGTGGGCGGTGGCCCACGTCGCCTACGCCTTGCGCCGCCTCTGTACAGGGGTCATGGAGGTACCTGTTTAAAAAGGTGTAACATTGACCTCCAATTTCCGTATCTAGGTCCCAGGTACGGTCCATAATAAAAAAGATAATGACGGGGAGAACAAGTGCTTTTCGGCTTCGTTAAGGGTATTTTTACACACATTATACTCGCTGATTCCAGTGACAGTGTGTCACCCCGGCCAGAAGGCGCGGCATGGAGGGTGGGGGGCGACAGATTCGGCTGCTCGGCAGGTTGCTCGGAAGATTGCGCGGAGACCACCACAACCCCAAATACTCTATCGATAAACGATTCTCGCTTACATCTACCGTGTGAGTTACTTTATTTGTGTTCACCAACAAGCTTTGATTTTTCAGTTGAATTATTCTAAGGGGTCGAGTGATTTTAGCTGAAGGCTTGACCTTATTTCACTTGTGACGCAACAGTAAAATGTACCTATGTTATTTTCTCAACACCTACCAAAGGACCGCAAGCATTATACGGCCACGACTATGACTGGTTGCAAGACCAAACGCAGAAGCTTCGATATAAAAAAAAGTAGCACAACTGGTCGGATGGCCGATGTATGTGCCTCCATGTACTAAAATAAAATAAATAAATTAACAATGCCCACAAATCCGCAGCAACGAGGAACCTTCTACAACATACGGGCACTGCGTGGCGAACAGTGTCTTTTACTTTAACGAAGTCCCTAACCTGTCCAGCATGAGCGAGAGTACCGCGTGCAGCATCACCAATGAGGATGAGGATCAGGACCTCCCTGGCTGCTGCAGACAGTCGCCGAACGTGTCCACCTCGATTGATGATGACCAGTTCGCCGCTAATATTGATTTGAGGCAGGCAGATCTTTTTATTTATTATTTTTTGTGTAGGAAGTAGCTTCATTTTGGAAATAGGCCTACCTCATGCATCGCCACTACCTGGCCCTGTACTTCTCGGTTCTGTCCATCGGATCCACCAGCGCGGTTTTCACCAGGTCATTAGCCAACACCATTGGCACCAACCTTGTAGGAAGCGTCCATAGATGCGTCTTCTGGTTCATGGTCGCATCTCCAGAACCTTTCAACGGTTAAATCAACAGAAATTAATCTGATGGTGATTGACTTATCCGATTTCCTTGCCTTCCCACTCCCCTGGGTGGTTTCTAATCTGTCTGTTTTATATGAAATGATACAAAACTACCCTGACAATAAAGTCCTATTATACGTATCGCCTAGGACTTTTTAACTTTAGCAACCACAAATCAAAACGGCCTTTGGTACCACTTGGGCCATTAAAAGTTTCTATTGTAGGTATGGCGGGCAATATTTAACACCAGAGCAGCTGCCCGACTTTTGTGATCAACTACATCATCTAGTCGAGGTGGTTAGAAACATACAGTCCTATGCCAAGGTCACTGGAGAATACCCGAGGTAACAAAGAGAGTTTATTATTAATTATTAGTAGGTATATCCGTGAGGAAAAGGTACAGACTGAATTTAATAAAAGTTCGTATGATCTGTGAGAAATTCCTCTTTTTCCGTCTCTGAGCTCTGAGAAGTCTTGCTGTTTTGTGCTATACTTCCCTAGTATCTGCGGAGTCTCAGCAGAGGAAACAGAATGTGGTACTGATAAAGCTAGGATTCAAAGTTAAAGTACCTACACTCCAGTCCTTCAGATCTTCCATAAACTCAGCCTTTAGTAGTTCACTGCTGGCACACAGGCAGCGCCACAACACTCTTTCTTTCGCCTTTTGCATCCTAGCTTAATGTAACCCCCTTCAGTGAGCTGGAACGCCGTTTAGAACAAGAAGCACGTGAAGTGGCCGCCTTAGCCGCAGAAGCACGCAATGCACGCGAGACAGTGGCACGCGTGCGCGCCCAACGCTGTGCCATGCGGGCGTATAAGAAGAACCTCGTGACGCATCTAGCTGGCTTGAGGGAATCTGGTTAGTTTGTGGGATTATTAATCGCTGATAGCTACATGTGGTCCTCTGATTGTTTTCGGCCAATGCGGCCAGTTTCACCGGAGGCATCAAAACAGCGAATATTATAGTGCACAATGTGTGTGTAAACACAGCTCAACTCTCTGTCTCTCTCTTCCCTCGCTAACATTGTTGCTTGTCTGACGGTCGCCAGTCTGACATGTGACACTCGCGGGGCGCAGGACAAATGTTTTACGTTGCTTGCTCTGAAACTCCAGGCTGCCACTGAAAAAATCCTAATTGAAAAACCCCATTGCACCCCATACTTAGTAGTCAGTTGCGACCACGCGATCAACGGGTAGTCATAGCTGGCTGATAGCTATAAAAACTGATCTGAATATCTGAGGACGATATACCCATCCCCGAGAATTATGAGCAAGCTGCACCTGTCCAATCTCTCAGAGAATGTTTCAAGTCCTAGCGGGCGAACTTATTGATATCAATGGCTCACAAATACAAACTGTCCTAATTCCAGGCTAGTTTTGAGGAAATTCCTAATAGAAAAGACACTATTTGACGATCCCCAAGGATCAAACCTAGTGCGGTTCAGCAACCACGTAGGTAATTTGCGGCAACTAGGTGGAAAGAATAAGTCAGTCATTCCTCTTACAGTTAAGTTTGCTAAACTACTATATGTAGTTTTTCCTTGATTCCTCAGAATTTCGGGAGCTAGAGAGCACGGTACGTCTGTCGGATCGGAAGCTGTTCAAGAGCTGGGAGTCGCTGAAGGACTCAACGGATCCAGCGGCCTTTCAACCCCTGCTTGATGAAATTAAGGTCTGCCGAAATCGGTCATTTTGTACGCAGGTTGAATCGCAAGATTTTTTTTATGCCACCAGTAGGTTGGTAGTTTAGTACCCTTAGATCGAGGCCGAGACCAGGACAACATAAGACGGTCTGGTGTTCGTTTGTCCTAAAAGGTTATTACTCATTGCTAGACTATGGACCATCTGTCGTTTATGATGTTTGCATTCTCAGTTTATTTTAATTCTGAGGGAACCGTCATGCGTCAAGTATACCTTCCCGCGATTGTTAGGTTCTTACTAAAATATTGTGCTCACCATCAGCGCATGGAGATCCACTTATGAGATCAACTCAAGAACCCAATGCAATGTCTATTAGAAGCATTAGGGCACACCCGTGGAAAAAGTGTAAAAGGGTTCTATTTCGAGCGGTATTGTGCATGGGAACACGTGTCTCAACAATCAATCGCAGAACTTCCCATTCCCTACCATATTTTCCCCTAACTAGTTATTTTGCGTCCTTTATTTTTATGCGTCACGTTTAGTGCTAATAAATATTTTTTTCTTTCTTTTCTTCTTTCCTTTATATTTTATTCTTTTGAGTCATTCTATTTATCATCGAATTTTTTACCGTCCAGAACAAACAGTCAGCACTGGAGTGCCTACTCCGGCTAGTGCACAGCAAGCAGTCGGCGCTGAGTCGCGCCACGCCGAATCCGACGCCTCTGCCGCCCCCTGAGCCACTGGACAATGATGGTGTGTACCTACCTTTTATTTTAAAATCACGCCTGTTTACTCCGAAGAGTAGACCCAAAAAGTTCACACACCTACATTTTTTCAGTAATGTTTTAAGTCCCAAGTAAGATGTCCTTGTGCAGAGGCTCGTGGCTAAATAATAACAGCCGCATGGGTTGATCTTCATGGTTACTCTTGCCAAACTCGGTCCGTGGATGGATGACCATCGATTACATATCAAACACCTGCCGTATCGTAGATCTTTGACAGTCGTTATGGGTAGTCAAAAGGCCGAAACTCTGATAACCGCAGTTTTGGCAATGGATGTACTGCCTATTGCCCGGTTGACACAAATTCAGAAGCAGTAGCCTTCTGAGAAACTTGATGCTCAACAGCCACGATGCAAACCCTAGAACAGCGATATAAGAAAAGCCAATCATTGTTAAAATCAGTCATAATTTTTAACGATTTCTTCGCTATCGCAATTTTGGTAGATAATTCAAAGCCTATAGAACTATTTCTAAAATGCCATTTGCCAAGTCTATATGTTCGCGTACTGTACATAAGAGTATAGAATAGAGAGTTGCCTCCAGAGTCAGGCGGAATTGGTGCCTCGGGAGGTTCGGGAGGCCGTAAGCGACACGACACACGCGACACGCGACGAGCGAGCGGCAAGCGGCGCCGTCGTGAGCCGCGTTCTGTGCCTCTGTCTGAGGAGCCCAGCCGACACGCGCCGCCGCCACAGGTCAGTGGTACAGCGACACGACACGAGCGACATGCGACGAGCGAGCGGCTGTCTCTTCCTAAAGTCGCTGGTTACTGCCAGCCTGTCTCATCTCTTCTTCTTCTTCTTCAACCTTTAGCCACCCAATGCTGAGTGTAGGTCTCTTCCAAACCTCTCTTCTTCGGATGAAACTGGATAGCCATGACACAAAACCGCCAGAATCGTCATGTCACTGCAAAGCATACATTTGGGGAGTGCCAGTTTATTCAACACAGATTTGGACCGCTCCTGTGTCGTGTAGAATAGTGGATTTTCTCAATAACTGACTATAAGTGCGTACAGCCGCCAAAAGTGTCGTCTTGAATTTGTTTGTACCTATTCATGCCGGACACCAACAGCTAACCTGATGTAACCTGACGTTGGTGATAAGTAGTCACCAACGTTTATAAATGTTATGTTACCATGCCAGAGACAACACTGGAGTCCTGAAGTATCTTCTGTAAGAGCTTCGTCCGCTAAGACTGGCGCGGGTGCACGGAGCGAGTGCTCGCTGTCAAAATATCCTTAGAGAAACCACCCCGCGATCCCGCGCCTTTTCGCGCTGCTATTCTTCAATACGTATAGCGTAACACCTGCCCCCGCACCCGCACGAGTTATTGCGGTCATTCTGATTGATATTGCGAACTTGTAAAATCGATAACGGAGAAAATTTTAAATGTCTTAAGGGACTTGACTGTGCCGTTATATTTTCAACTTTCGGCGCTGAGCCTGAGCGTTCCGGATCAACAACACATTCAATGTCCAGCAGGGTAACTGTCGAAATGTCCTCAGAAACTACCAAAACTTCTGTTCAACCAACAGGTGACCCTGTTCATCCAAGGCACAGAGAGCACGTCTCGCTACAGAGTCGGCAGCGCCGGCGCAGTGGCACTCACGCCTCTAGAACTACCCACCGGTGGAAGTGTCAGAGATATACTGTTCTTCACCACTAACTGACCGTCTTTACGTAATAATAAAGTAATCGTGACCGAAAACTAGTCATTTTGTTTTATTTCAAGACTAGCTCCGCCCCGCGACCTTCGTCCGCGTGAAATTATTATAAAAATATAACTTCCTTGTCTGAATCGGATTTTGTTAACAATTTCAAGGGCGTTTAATTTTTTGCACGGAACCCTATTACTTTTTCTAAAATAAAAGCCTAAGTTACTCCTTATAACGTTAACTATCTGCCAGTGGAAGTCCCGTCAAAATTGGTCCAGCTGTTTAGGATATTAGCCGGAACAAACAAGCAGACCGACACACAAAAATGTAAAAAATGATGTTTTGTTACACTTATAACAAAAAAAAAATACATTTACCGTACCTATATACTTTCACATGCATTCAGTAAAAAGCTGTTATTTTGAAATTACAAACAGACACTTTAATTTTATTTATTTGTTTAGATGGCTTTGTTTAGAGTGAGTATATTTTTTGGTCCTTTAGACATTTTCGACGAAGGAACAAAGGACCAAAAATTAAGTCTGGTATGAAGCTGCATCGGGTTTACGGGATATGCCGAGCCAAAGAACGAGAGAGAAAAGAGAGGGGAGTGTCGGGTTTGAAACTTGTAATAACTTTGGCTGACGTTATGTTAGTTTGATTCCACTGCAGTGTAGAGAGGTTGCCGAGCACCTATTGAACACTGCAAAGAAGAATACTGTCTTGACCTATCCGACCTAGAAATTAATTAAAATGCTTATCTTTGAGTTGTTATCAATCACCAATCTAATTAAATAAAGGTAGGTAGGTAATTCCGCAGTTTTCCGCAGTGCAGGACTAATTTTCTTGAGTAGAAATGAACGATGCATGAAATAACAATTCATGTTCATCGATAAACCTCTTGTGACAAGCATGACACATGTTTTTTAATTGAATGTTTATGTAATGAGTCATTCGTTTGTTTCAAAGCAAAGTGAACGCTACGGTTGTCTATACCTAGGGATGTAATTAGGTAACTTCAGTAGGCTTACATTTGTAATTTTGCGGAATTTCTTAGCTTTAGGCCCGTTTCCACCATCTCCATAACTCAGTCAATGCGTTAAACGTGTCGTTTTTATAAGATTGTCAGAAATAGAAAGGTGTTTTAAAAACGTTTAACACTAAACGCATTGATTTGTGGTGCACGTGAGCCATAAAGTACAAGCAGAAATTAGCTTTGGTTGTGCTACAATATCTCCTCTGTTTGACGCCATGAGCCATGTACAACATACAGAAAATTCGTGTTCTTAACATGTCGCAATCTGCAACATTCATATAATTTTACTTACGAGTAGATACCGGTCTACTGCATTGCACCTGCAAAGTGCAAACGTTTCGCTGATTTTAATGATTAGGTAATTCAAGTGAAGTTATTGAGAATGGGCATGTACCTACCTACCTGAAGACTAACTTAGGCTATGAACGCACTGACAGATGGCTTACTACTTAGCGCCTAGAGGCTTGCGAGTAGCTAAGAATGATTTGAGGCAATAAAGTCTGATAAATGGGACAAATTTTCTGGTCCTTCGACTCACACATAAAATTATCTTAATCTCAATTACAAATCACATTTATTTCCAAAGTGTTTATTTTACAAAGATCGTTATACGTGTCGGACATCGTTCCGGTTTGTTACATTCGCATCATGTCCTCCGTGTTACACTAACATAGTCTAAGCCTTTTTTTCCTCCGCGGGGGCAGGTGACTCGGCCACTGCGGGCGCAGCTGGTGCCGCCTGCGCAGCACTGGCAGCACTGGCATCACTGGCAGCTGCTGCTGCAGCCGCCGGCGCCGCTGCGTCCACTGCCGCAGGCGCTGGTTTTGCCTAGAAAAAGGAGATCTTTGTATCTAACAGTGGATTTCACCAACGAGGCAGAGAGCGATCAGCACAACATCACGTAAGCCGCATTTTAGATCGGTCACTGTCAACATTCCATAGTATTTTTGACACCGACAGCTCTTGAACGATTATTTTCGTGTAGTTGAGGACAATATCTTTAAATGGTTTTGTAAAACGTATTAAGTCTTCGGAGGATGCCCAGTATTGCTCAGCAATAATCTTCAACGTAGTCTATAGTCGTAGTCTTTAACGTATCTATGAAGGTAGCTTAGACCATACCTTTGCAACACCAGGAACTTATGGTTGTAGATATTATGTTTCTTATCTCTTCCCACCCGGGAGTTAGATGGAGATAATGCTGCTATCAGATGTGGTGGTAGATCCCTAGGCCGTCTTCAGGCTGATATGGACGGGAATATTGATGAATGGGTACACTTGGTACCACGGAAACTGACTGTTAGTTATTGTTGGTTTTAAAGAATAATATGAAACTGTGAGACTTACTTCAGCAGCCGGGTCGGAAGCCGCGGCCGGCGCAGGTGCGGCCGCCGCTGGCGCGGCTGCCGCTGCTGCGGCTGGTGCTGCCGCCAATGGTGAGGCCTCGGCCTTCTTCTCCTCTTCCGCGGGAGCACCGTGACTCATCTGAAGCAATACACTCGGTTTTTGCAGTGGTGTTTGAACATGGACGGCATGTAAGCAAGATGGCAAGTTTTTGTTGTCGGGGGTTTAGTCCGCCATTTCTCTTCATTTTAAAACACTAGGAGGTGGCGAACGCTGGGCGTTTTGTAGGTCTGTCTGTCATTTTTGACGTAAAAAAAGTGCTGATTCCCGGCCTAATTTAAGTGAAAATTTTAATGACTCTACATTGTCCCTTTAGTTAGTTTTTTGTTCAAAAGACCTTCAGCCAGTGCCTCCGATTTATATTTAGTTTCGAACACAACGGGATTTACTGGCCAGGAACAATGCACAAAAATGAGATAGGGAAATTATAGGGCCTGATTCAATAGCGAGCTGCATCCTGGTCTGGTTTTCTAGTGTTTCATCGTAAGCAGACTCATAGGCCTAAATGTTAACGTTCAACTTTTCAAGAAAAAAAAAAATTATGGGTCGTTACTCTGTTGTGCTTGCCACTGATATGTTCAGGTACAGTTAACCGTATATCAGTTCACAGTGACTGTACCTATGTTGCTTGAGAAATAGTTGTCAGCCTGACTATAGATCAAGTGTGTGAGATTATTCGGAACGATCCGACTTCCAGTCTTTTATATCCAAAACAAGATTGTCGAGAACGTGCACTCAAGGTTTTTTGCTTACACTGATTTCCTCTACTCTAGGGACCAATTTTACCTGTATTTCTCTTAAAATAAGTCGTCATTTGCCTAGCCTTTTTCTTTCTATGTTGGGGTCGGGCTCCAGTCTAACCAGAAGCAGCTGAATACCAGTATTTTACTAGGAGCGACAGCGTATCTGACCTCCACAATCCAGTTAGTACTGGGTAATACGATACCTACCCCTTGGTAAAACTGATAGTTAGACTTTTGGGCCACTGACTTCCTGTAACGACTGTCAAAGATCTGTAAATGACAGCCGGGACCAACGGCTTAAAGTGCTTTCCGAGGCACAGATGTAATTTCTCTTAAAATAAGTATTTGATTAAAATATTTAAATTACACTTGAATCTACTGAACGTAAAAGAATAATCCTTGCGGGACACTCCTCGACATCAGCTAAACCATTCCTGCCTTCCTACACAAGAATACCACCAAATTGTAATCCCGAAGTTCGAAAAGACTGTAAAACTCTGAATTTACGAGGAGGAAATTTATAATGAGTCCAGCAAAATGGACGGAGAAATTTAATTTTAATTTGTTCAGCTCAGGTGAGGTAATATAAAACTTCCTTATGTTGGAGAGAAAGTAAATAGTTGCAAACGCATTTGGGGTCAGGAATCGGAACTATTTCTTCTAGTAACGCGGCACAAGTAGTTACACGGTAGTTAAATTTTGTATTAAATTAAGAACCGTGATATTTAGCATAATCACGAATAACTTTTACAACGATTAATTACACGTAATTAAATTATTCGTACCTGTAAAGCCACACAGGCGAACAAAGCGAAAACCACTAGAACCTTCATATTCACAATCGTCTAACTTACTGACAATAAAACTTGGTAAGTTTAGTATTTCAATTTATAACAGTGGACGCGAATCGACCGGGGGAGCTTGTAACCAAAATAACTATTATGATTCTTTCAATAATGAGCACTGTTTATAAAACAAAGATTGGCGGAACAATTAAAATCGTTATCGTTTTATGAGCATGTTTCTAATTTGCCGCGCGTACTTGTTCAATATTGCTGTTGCCTTGACGTCAGACGCGGTGGTGGCCATCGTGGTTCCGTTTGCGGACAGTTACGGGACAATTCAGGATTATGATTTCCTAAATGTTCTTGATTTCTCCATCTGAAGTAATCGTGCAAGGAGCTTTAATATGTAGCTGAGGAGGATTTGTTACGAAAAATTGGGTCAAGTATCTGTTTTATAGGTTCTTTACAGACGGCTACTTTCCTACTTGAAAGGACGTCGCATCTAGTAAGACTTACTCTTTTTCTTCTTTCGTATTGATGGTACGTCTTATAATTTTTTTAAGCCTGTAGGTAGTCACGTTAATAGGGGAGTCGGTAGCGTTTTTTAAAGCTTAAAAGTGTAGCGGGAGTTTGGAAACTCCAACAAGTGAGCCATGGTCACCGGGAGCACCGCATTCACACTGGGTGTCGGAGGCTCTTTTACCCCCCATTTGTGTTTGAATCGGCCAACTTGAGTGCAAAATCGATCCTAAACAGTCCTAATAGGTGCAACGACGTCCCAAACTACCTAGGCCTCCGATGTCGACTTTCTACAGCGCTTATTCACAGGCCTGTGCACAATTTCGGCCTTGATGATTTTATGTTCCAAGTCAAGTCTGACCCCTTCCGCTCCGCCCAGAGTGGGGGGGGGGGGGTCATTTGATGATTTCCCATTTGAAAAAAAAAAGCAGGGTAGCAAGTTTAAATAGAGAGCGGCAAGCTGGCTCGCAGTCAAAAGGTTCCTGTTCCTACCAATAACGATTTATTTTGAGTGACCAACGACCCTTACCGATATACTCTACGTACTTAGTAAGTATTATGCATCACGAGCAGTTTTAGAAGGTAGGTACTACGACGTTGTTGCTGCTACAATGTTGAGTGGTCCTACTTCATCAGTCGACTTCCACGGCATAATAAATGGTATAAGTATCAGCTAAACTCAATTATAATTATCCAAGATTTGTTGTTGCTCGATGGTCGCGCTTGTCACATTTTCTCGAGAAGACGATTTCATTACAAGTAAGATGTTTTAGTTAGGGGATATAAAAAATAAAACAACGGTGTAGATAGCATCCTCATCCATCTTAGTTATAATAATGAGATCATCGTAAACCCTGTTAGCTATCGGTTGTTTCTAGTAATTAACTAATTTACTCTGTAACTAGTTAGCTCTGCTCTGGAGTGTACCTAACTGTTGTGTTGTGCCACAAACCGTGGGACACTTGATGTGCTGCAGGTCCTAGTGTACACAACACAGGTTGGTCGAAGCAAGAAAAACTAGTTCAGGTGCAGATTTATAGTATAGATTGTCTATGCTCTGGAGTGTATCACAATGGTTAAGACACTATAAATGTAGAATCCTGCGTGTTTTATTGTATACAGGTTAGCTTAAACAAGGAAACCAGCCCAGATCAGGGCTATAGATGGCGCTGCCCTCGAGTGTACCTAAATTTAGTGTCCCATAACATCAAGGTCCAGACGCTTCATCAAGATAACATCCATCAAGGTAGTCTTGATGTAGTGTCCTGCATGTCCTTTTGTCTACAAGGTGCAGGCACCAATAGACGCCACTGAAGATGCTTAACATCTGGACCGACTTCATTTATATGACCACGCTATCGACACGCTAAGAAGATATGAAGGAAGATGCATAGATTTATCCGTAATTAAGAATAATAACAGCCATCCTACAAATCAATAAAAACCCTTTCTCATGGAGTGCATATTGATTAGATGCTCAAGAATCTTAAACTTACACGTGTTTTAATTTTGCTTTATCAATTTCAAGGCTAATGCCAGTAATTGCATGATTAATTAATTAAATTGGTTTTAAAAGCAATTGGATTACCTACGATATTTAAAATTTTGCACTATGCATCGTTTTAATGTGTTTTTCTCTTATGGTTTCTTTAAGAATCTTTTTGCACAAAAGATTCAGAAGAGCACCAAAAGTAGCTGGAGGAATCATTTGGGACAAAAGTCGCCTTTCTTGAAATGCAGGGACACGACGCATGTTAATCATCATAGTGATCTTTAACAAAGACTGTATGGCAGGCTCACTGGGGTTTGTGAGGGATATTGTCATACGCATGCATTATGACCGCTGGGCAAGTCCTCGCAAGAGGTGGTTGAAAAGAGAAAGTGCACTACTTTCTCTTTTCAACCACGTCGTGTTAGAAGGACTTTGGGGAGTGAAGGAGAGGGAAGCCGTTATCGAGCAGTGGGATAGAATGGTGAGACCAGAGAGGACAAAATGAGAAAAACATTTTTTGTTAACCATGTGCTGGTTTTTTATGATTATCTTGAATAGGCACAATGAACGGCAGGTCGGTGTTAGAAGAGCTACTATTCATTGATAGAATCTTTAGCTCGAGCTTGTGGGTAGGTAAGCTGAAGTATCTGTAGCCGATTTGTCACTAGAGATGTCCTTGTGTGTGGAGTCATGATCATCATCATCAGCCTACAGAGTCCACTGCTGGACATGGGCCTAACGGTCATCGGTTCTACGGTTAATATGGTCAGCCCATTGCCACTTCGGCTTACTTATTCCGTGAGCTATGTCGACAACTCTGGTTCTATTTCGATCACCTCGTTCCTGATGCGATCCTTCAGAGAGACTTCAAGTAAAGCCCGTTCGATAGCTCGCTGAGCGATCTTGAATTTATGGACCAGACGTACCGTGAGTGTCCATGTTTCGGCCCCGTAAGTCATAACAGGCAGGACGCACCGGTTGTGTGTAGACTCAGATTTTGACTGGCTCGTTGGTCTAGTGATCGCAATCGCGACAGCTGAGTGTGAGGTTCTGGGCTCGATTCCCGGGTCGGGCAAATTGTTATTGAGTTTTTCCATCAGGAATTTCTCAGTAGCAGCCACGGAGCCTGGATTTCTACCCGTTTGATGGCAATATACTCGCCCCCTATTGCTGTGGACTTGAACATAGGTAACTGGCGAAATGTGGGTATAGGTAGGTACTCTTAGGTACCTACACCTCTGCCTAACGCTTCGGGGATTACAGGCGTGATGTTATGTTATGTTATGGTGCGATTCCACCAGAAATTGTGCGCAATGAGCTGCAGATCCGATTCCACCGGCAAAAGCTGTGCGAAACTTTTGTACGCGCACTGTACCTACAGCACATTTGGAAACGAACATGTTAGTACGAGAGCCCATGACCAAAATGTTTGCCTGATCATTAAACCGTATAAAATTCATAGATTTGGTTTTTCTAAAAATACTTTCTAGGAATCTTAATAGGTACATGAAGAAACATAATATTGCGAATAGGTTTAGGTGGTATTAGGTTGCCTAAGTATAGTACCTATGTCTTAGCTATTTATAAATATTCTTCACTCGGTAAACAGAAGAATGAAGGTCGGTCTCCTAGACTACTAAATTGAGTTCGCGAATAGCGAGTGTGTGTTCGCTGTTGCGAGTCCACCGCTTCTACGAGTACGCGAACATTTCGGTGAACACGCGCACATTTTGTTCATGTTCACTTTAGCGAGTTCATTGAAAGAAAAATTCGTGCGGCACACTGTGCGGCACTGTGCCGGACACCGGTGGAATCAAACCACTAAGTCAACGAGTTGCTGGTTACTAAAGTCACTGCAAATATACAGTACTACGACTGACGTGCGGTTGACCGTACCAGTACAGAAATAATTGGAACACCCAATTATACTTATAGAAATAGCTGTTTGGTTGTTTATTTACCGACTCAGATATGCTCGTGAACTTAATAAAAACCTCATCTTTTTTGCAATTCTTTCACTTAACTTACTGTGTATCCGAAAGTAAAACTACAAATGTCAAATTAACGCTCCATTCGGAGTAATCAAGTCACCACCTCTGTATTTAATTTCAACGTTTTAGGGCTAAAGATCATCTAAACTTTTTTTTTTTTTGTTTTCGTATTGCAGAAGTATAGTACTTGTAATATAATTCAAATAAAAAGCTGGTTCATCTAAAACGTTCGGAACACTGATCATGAAGAGTAATTATTGTGTTAATCGGAACGTGTTAAAAACCTTGAGACGTTGGCATTTTTGGCATTTCGTTGGCTCTCGTTTGGCAGATGGGGAAAATGAATTGATCGAAAAGAAAAATCTTTGCCAGGATTATCTGAATGATGTCATTTGAGTGATCTGAGATCAATATAAAGTATTTATTTTGTTTGTTTATAAAATCGTTTAGTTAGAAAAATGGCTTCGCGTGGTGGTGTTATGGTGACTGGTACGAACGGTGCCGATTTTGAACACAGAGAGAAAATAGCAGCACAATATCAGATTAGGTACGTAATTTGGCTTATTTACAAGTATTTAAGGCCGTAGGGAAGAATTTAATTAGATGTTGAATGTAAGCTTGATGTACAGTTGATATTTTTTCGACCAAGTTCCGTCAAATTATTTTTAGACAAAAGCAGTCGATAGCGAATAATGTTTCGCGCCAATTATTTGAAAAGGTTCACGCATTAGTCTAGTATTACATACAAATAGCAACAGCATCCTCATATTAATTTACAAAAATAAGAAAATTGCTTGTTAAAATTTTTAACCCAACTGTTTGCCAGTAAAACCAAACTTTGGTAGCTTTCTCAGAATTTACACACGATAACAATGCATATTTCGGAATAGAATTTTCAGATTGGATGCCTAAACGCTAGAAAGTCATTTTGTTAACAGAAAGCATCATTTTATCCTATCTTGGTATGCGGATTCATCAACCATATGGCAGATTCTGTTGACATGTCACATGTCAATTAAAACTCAGTAGTTATAAAAATAAAGTTATTTAGTGATAACTAAAACCATACACAATAATGTAATAGGCGACAAGCTACTGCATCATAAAATTTTATAGTTTTCACTTCCTTCATTAATAAAAAATCTAGAAAAGTTTTGTAAAAATGAGAATTTTATGTGGTTTTAAAGTAAGAATAATGTTTCAATCATTAAAATGTGTAATTGGTTTGGTCTAATATCAAATGAAAGCATTATGAAACATAATTAGAAATAGATTATGAATAAGATTCCTGAGATATGGTTTGTTTTAGGATTGTGTCTCTTGTCGACAATAAAAGGTATTTTGATATACTCCTAGTCAAACCAGCTTTATGATGACTGAATAAAAATGAACTACTACTTCCATTTTTGGTAAAAAAAAAACACATATTCAGTAACTTTGTTTTACAGTCAACAAAAGAACTACTCTACAGTTATTGAAAACTCTAAATTCACAAATATGAATGACACAGCATATGTCAGAGATTAGTACTCAAGGGTAAAAACTAAGAACAAAAATGCTGTTGTTCAACGAGAGGTTCACCATCATATTGATGGATGCTAACCCACATCATACTTTAGTATGATATTAGAGTCAGTGGCTTGCGTTACCTGCCCTAAATTCAAACTCAAAGCGATAATTTCAATTAGACCAGTTACAGGCAGTTTCTTCTAGGCAAACATGCTCCACCCTAGGACGCATCAGTGCTTCACATCAGGCGAGTTGCGGCCAAACGCAAGCCTATTTAGTATAAAAATAAAATAAACTTTTAAATTGTTAAAAATCTCCTTTTCTCCTCTTCTACTTTGAAAGACACACAAGATTCACAGACTACGTTATTGTAGATAGAAAGTAGCTTGGCAGCTTGTAGTATGATGCAATCAGAATTAAATCATTCCTCTCTAATACAAATCAAATCTCTTCTTAGTATATGACTGAAGCGTAATCCAAGAGATAGGAGAAATACCAGCACTTATGAATCTTTGATAGCAACATACGGAATACTGATAGATTTAGGTATATCTGATTTTATTTGTGATTTTAAATAGGACATTCTCTCCATTCCAGTGCTCTAAACAAGTCTCGGCTGAAGTACTGTGTGTTCTTCCACCATGTGATGTTCCTGGTGATGCTGGCGAAGCTCTCGGCAGACATCCTCGACAAACTCGACATATTTATACTGGAGATTGAAGAATTGCAGATACCAGCGGTAATATTCTGGTTGACCTTGTAGTCTTTCAGGAATCCCTCTGTTTTCTTTTCATGTCAGTGATACTTGAGTTAGACTACATTATTGTTTGAGCCGAGTAGGTTCCCCCCATACTTAAGTACAAATGCTGTATCCATAATAATACTGTAACACCAAATGATTTGAAAAGAGTAACCATGGAGTTTCTTGCCGGTTCTTCTCCATAGGAAATGACCAACCCGAACCGTGCACCTTTTTGTCGACGTTTTATAAGTGCCCATCGAGGCCTATGTGAAATAAAATATTTTGATTTTGAGGTGCCCACGTTATTTGCGGCATCAGTGACATTCCTTAGGTCAAAAAAATTGCAGGTAAATTGGCACTTAGGACACTCCAGCAAATGGGACATGATCTGATCAGAAGCACCAAACTCGCACTGAGTGTTGGATGTATTTTATGATGGGACGACAATGCTCTGTCCCACTGCTGGGCAAAGGCCTCCCCCACTTTTCCACTTTTAGGAAGGTATAATCACTTATAGTTTCTTACTGTGAGTTTTGCTAGCATTATTCACATTCAATATTTTCTAAATGCCCTGCAGTATCCGTTTAAAACAGAGTTTAGACAATATTCTATTGTTTTATTTTCACTAAATGAAATAAATGAAAGACATAGTACCAAATGATGCAGAAAATTATTAAACAAGACAGAAGACAGAAAAGATATTTCTTCTTCTTCCTCGCTTCCTCATGACTGAGGGTCGTGACCACATGAGGTCGTTACTTTTTTCCACCAACGCTCTCCATGCTTGACGGTTTTCGGCCATGCGGACAGTTGCCTGGAAATTCCCACTACAGACTTCGTTTACCACATCTGTCCATCGGGTTGGTGATCTTCCACGGCCCCTTTTTCCTTCCACGTTACCAGCCACCATAAGCTTCTCCAAGCTATCAGGCTCGGGATCCTTGCCACGTGTCCGAAGCACTGTAGGAGACGTTTCATGCAGATGGTCGATAGGCGCGATCTAACTTTCAGTTCGTTCAGAATCGAGGCGTTTGTGCGGCGCGCCGTCCAGGGAATGCCTAACATTTTGCGACAGCACCACATTTCGAACACATCAATTCTGTTACGAATGCGTGCTTTCAGTGTCCAGGTTTCAGAAGCATACAAAAAGATAGAGAAGATCAGGGTCCACATTAACTTTACTTTAGTACTTTTGCTGATTCCTCTGTTCCTCCAAATCTTCTCTAATCGCTTTACCGCTGGCTTAATAGATATTTAAAGAGCTTGTAATATGATAATTCCTAGCCTAGTACTCCAGAACTCTTATCATTGAAAAACCTAATCTAAACAACTTTCCTCTCTTATTCCAGCCTCTTTGGTGGGAGTACATCTGGTGCCTCTCCCTCCTACTATCCTTCCTCGGTCTCTCAGCCATCAAACGGAACAACATCCGTCAGCTGCGACGGTATATGTATGGAATCACAGCGCTGGGCTTTGGACCCCTATTGTACTGCATCCTGTACTACTGCGGGGATGTCTGGAGATACTTGACAATGGATGAAGATGAGGATGACAGCAGTGAGGTGGATATCGAGCTGTGGCAGGTGGGTGTAAGTTAAACTGAGACATTTTTTATTCGGGTTTGGTGTTTGGGTGGTGGAGGTTTGTTTTCCTGCCTTTTAAGTACCAGGTTTTCGGTTCTGAACCTGGCTGTTCACTTGTTTATTTATATTTTTTTTGTTTTTATTACGAAAAAATGCGAAAATAATATTATACTAGTGTGTTTTGCTTTTAATTTTGATATTTATTGGAATTAAGCCATTAGACCCCACTGACTGGGCTGGCGCTATCTTAACTTTTGTGCGCTACTGACCATCGACCACCTAATGATTGGTGGGCGCCTTTCTTGGTTTACACCTAATAAAATAAGAAAGAAAGGTTTGTTTTTCTTGAAAGCCGCTTAATAAATAACAGCATTACTTGATTGTAAATAAAGTAGATTCTAGACTGACAAGATAGAACTAAAAATGTCATAAAAGTATTGAAGATTTAGTAGAAACTAGCAACACAGAAGAAGAAGAAGTGTGGAAACTAAATTTAAAGAAAATTTGTTTGCAAGCGCCGTACAGGATCAGCATCGCCTCAACTCCACCTGTTCAGGATTCTTTCCATGATTTTGATGTGGATTTGATGCTGTGCATTGCTGTACATTGTGTGCGTGTTTTTTTGCAAAAAAATACACCTTCCAAAAAACACCAAAAAAATCGAAAAATATCTTTAATTTTGGAAGTCGGTGGCAATAAAGTCAATTTAACAAAGTCGGAAGAAACATGAAAAAAAAGAGGCTTCAAGTATTTTTTTTGTAAACAATTTCATTTTTCAGAATTAGATTTACAGACTGTCGTTTTAAGAATAATGTTGTATCTCTCATTTTCAGGGTTATCCATACGGCCTCCTGTGGTACGCCTTCGTGCTCCTCGCATCACAAATACACTTTTTCCAAATGTACTTCTCGTACAATCTCCTAAAAGCATGGCGCGCAAGGGGCGCGCTAAGGAAATCCGACTAACACGCCATAGACTTACAGTCCATTTTCCTTTGAACAGCACACTGCCAGAGTGAATGGGGAGTCTATGGAAATAGGTTTATGAGGTGAGATCAGAATAGTTTGTATTCTTAAGAACTGACATTTAGAACGATTCTAAATAGCAAGTGATTGACATGACAACTGGCATATTTTTTAAACATTGTTATTGCAAAATATATAAAATTATAATCTCTGTATTTTGGCCGTTTAGCGAACTTACAATCACAGTTAAATTGCAGAAATTTTTGGCCGTCCATACATTCGTAATTATTAAAAGTAGAAAATTGATTGATTGAGACCTGAAAATTGTATCAATTTGTACTTAAATACAGTCTATTTTCGCATTAAGTAGGCTCTTAATTGGAAAACTTTTGAAAAGACAATTGCTTATTGTTTTCTTTGATCGTGGAACGAACTCGTGTAAATAATACATAATTTATTAAATAGTATATCCATCGATATGTTAAAATCAAAACTGCTATTTGGTCAAAACCACTATCAAAAATTCTTTAAGAAAGGTCACAAAAAAAAAATCTACAACCTAAAAACTTTCTAAGGAAAAGTATTTGTTAAAATAGTAGCTACTGTCACAAGTAGAGTTGTCTCATAAACAGTTTTGTTTGGGACATATTGATATCGGTCTTCAGAAAGGATTCTGAAAATCCGAAATACACATACACTCGTAAAACAATCTCAAGTCAAAGTGATTACTTGAATAAAAGTAATAACTTAAGAAAATTATTCTGTAGTTTAGTAATTGATTGAAGTTAGAGCTGTGAAACGTTAGAATTCTTAGCTTTGCTTTCTTTGACGGTTCTTACTTCGTTCAAATTCTTGTCTATTGCTTCAAAATGTTTGAATAAGTAATTTATACTTAAACGCAAGTAATTACTTGGTGTTTTCTATAGATACCAGGGCTACACTTTTGCAATCCATTGCATACCTACGTGTACAAAGATGTTATTAATGTGAACAATTAAGGCAATGGATCCTTAAACAAAGTATTTCGTTGTGAAATCAGGGAAATTAGCTGTTAAGCAAAGTGACTAACTTAAATTGTTCGTATCAATTAAAATCAGAACTCTTTCACATACCTTGTTCCTGCGCTTTCACTAACTTCTCTGACTTGTGGTTATAACACGGCAAATTGACGAGGGGTGTTAACTTGCTTAACAACTAATTTCCTTTACTGTATTATAGTCAAAAAGTAATAAACAATCAATGTATAAAGTAGATAAGGAAAGGAATATATAACTCAATGTCTATTTTAGATACGTGTTAGTATTTTTAATAGTTACTATATAGTTTTGAAGCGCAAATGACATTTGATTAATCTAAAAATATGGCTGGGTTATGCGTAATTTTATTCGTTAATGCCTTCTCAGGAAATGTTCATAATACTCGAAATCAACATGCAACATTTTTTGACCGGCTGTATATAAGTGTAAAGCATAGCTATGTTAAAATTACGTTTGATCCAGTCTGAATATATTTTTCAATCCATATTTAATATTATACCGTACAGTCAACCCCAAAAAGCCCCAAAAAGATGTAAAGACGGACAAGGAACCATTTTATTGTCTACTTCCATTATTCCATAATTGTGTATATAATGTAAAGCTACAAAGCATAGCGAACAATTCATTTCACCAAAACCTTCACATGGCGGATACATAATAATGTAAACACCCTATGACCAAAACAAGGTACACAGACTGACAATGTCATACGACTTTACATTGTATACACAATTATGGAGTAATTATGGAATAATGGTTGTAGACAAATGGTTCCTTTCTCCGTATTTACATCGATTTGGGGCTGACTGCACATAAGTAAATATATTGATGTTATAGTACCATAGAGAATGTCAAATTAAATAAGAATGTTTCGAGTTCGAAAAATGGCGGGTATAGGTGAACGTGGCGCGTTTTTTTTCGGAACTAACGCCGCCATCTTGATTTTTCAATTAAATTTCCAAATTTCCACAGATAATTTCACGAATGTTTACAAACAGCGCCCGGATGCCATGAAAAAACATTCAGCATTGTAAAAAAGCAATTTAGGGTGGTGTAGTGAAAAAATTTGACTGAATAGTTGAATTTTAAATAGTTTTAATAAAAGTTATACTAAGTATAAGTGTGACTCAGTTAATTTATTTGTTATTTTGTATGATATTTTTTGTAACTAAACGCACGGACATTATGTGCCACGATAGATTGAGTTTTTTAATAAAAATGTTTACGCGAATGTTACAAATTAATACCTATATTCTAAATTGCATCTAGTCCTTAAACTTTGCGTTTAAAAAGCTATTTATATCGCCGTAGGAACGTTCCAAAAAAGTAGATTTTGATAATAAAATATATCATCGTGATAAAAAAAATCACGATGCTGATTGATTAAAACTCAGATACTACGGTTGTCTCTGGTGAGAGTCAAAATGGCGGGTGTACCATAGCGAATCAAACTATACCAATTACCAAAAAACTGTACCTAAAACATACTATTTTGTTCCTAGCTCTAAAAAATCTGTACCTCCTTCAGAACGAAATTATTTCGAAATTAAGGTGCACCAGCCATATTGACATCAAGATGGGTGTTCTATATCTATATTTAATTTAATAAAATATAATTACACCAAAAATATGTACCTAAAAACTACCTCAAGTAAAAAGAAACACGTTTGATCAGTGGGATAGTTCCTGAGAAATAAAATTTTTTAATTCGCTATGATACACCCGCCTTTTTGACTCTCACTGTCTCTGTCGGTTAAAAACTTCCGGTTAAGCAGCCACCAACCTTCAAGGTTAACTTGCGATAAAAATTGGGAGCTACAGAGCTGCAATTTTAAAACGTAGTCTGTGCATCACAGAAATGCACTGTGTCAGTTTCTTATTAATCATACCGCATCTTCTTAATTCACCATTTATTATAAAGCCTAGTAACAAGAACATAACAGCAGGCATGTAATCCCCGAAGGGTTAGACAGAGGTATGCCTATACAAGGTGGAAGGGACACTGACGCTAAAACGGTGACCGTGTATTCAGTACATCATTCAGAAGTCAGAACCCCCCACAGAACTATTTCATCGGTAATTTAAAAGAATATGTCGACTGTTCCATACATTTTGACCGTGTAGGTATTACAGTTTTGTAGGAAACATATTTTTTTTTAATAACCGACAAAAAATTCCAAATGGGGGTTCCATTTGGATTTTTTGGGTTTAGAATGATGTACTGAATACGGGGTAACCGTTTTAGTGTCGTGTCCAGTCCACCCTGTATACGCACATTTCGCTAGTAATGTCCTATGTAAGCTAGCCTTGCAAGATTTAATTCCTAATCTCTAAAATGGTATTATTAAACGCGAAGTTAAGGCAAATGGCCTACCAAACACAATGTATAAGTGTAAGGATGTAAATAAACGATATTATTACGTTTCAGTTCAATCTATATAGATGTAAGTGTTTGTTTGTTTTCAAAGTTTTCCCTTGGTCTATTTGTTTTTTTAATAATAAAACATTTTGTAAAATTAATGTGTATTTATTATCCAGTTTTTTTATTTATTTTTTAACGTGGTAAAATCATCAAATGAGTCCTCCCACCCAGGGCAGAGCGGGAGGGACTGTCAGACTTGTACTGACTAAAATCCACGGTGTCCTTCAATAGCCCTTTATGTTCCAGGGTCACGGTAATTCTATGAGTCCCGCGACGAGTCCCGCGAACCCGGCAGGCTTTGGCCCTCTAGAGGGGGGCCCCGTCATCATGTTGGCACTCTTTGAGGCGCGCGTGGAACACAACGCGCCGTCGACCCGGGCATGGTCCATGGTCGGACAGTGAGTCGTCCATTACTCGCCGCCCGAATGCCCGCGCCTACGGTGGCCGGAGATCGTCTGCCGACGTCCGGCGCCGTGGACGTCTACCACTGCGGCTGGGGTGGAGGGAGGACGCTGTCCTCTCCCTCACGCGGCCCGCCTCCTCCTTCGCGAGCATGACTGCTTCGCAGAAGGAGGCGACCGCTTCCCACTCCGTCTCGCCCCGCAGCATGGCCTCGACTAATGCCGGGCGCGAGAGGTCTCCGCCTATCGCCGCCGTGAGGACACGGCGGTGCTCTGCCCAAGCGGAGCTGTCCTGCACCGTATGCTCCACCGTGTCCTCCGGGCGGTCCTCGCAGTGGTGACACCCAGGCGTTCCCTCCTTCCCCATATGACACAGGTACCTCCCGAAACTTCCGTGTCCGGTGAGGGCCTGCGTCACGCGGTAGGTCAGGACGCCGTGACGCCTATCCAGCCATTTATTATCCAGTTTGCGCGATTTTGAACGTTACGCAGTGCGCGTACGATGGATTAAGTTTACCGGTGACAGATGGCAGATGACGTGATCTTGCTTGTTTACTTACTTTCCTTGTAGTTAGGACAAACTCTGCCCAGCCTTTTCACAACTATGTTGGGGACGGCTTCCAGTCTACACAGATGCAGTTGAATACCATTAATTAACATGGACCGACGTAGAGCGACTGCCTCCTCAACTCATTTACTGTGTAGTACGATACCTCTTGGTAAGAATGCTCTCCTTGAAATAGGTAAAATAGATATCCAAATATTTGAAATGAAATAGGTATCCAAATCCTATATCTGTATATTATAAATAAATGCAGATAGCCAACCTCATCAAAGATCGATAATCTGTTGTAAATTCCTCACAAAACTCATTCATAAAAAGGAAATTGGTGATTAATATAAGGATTGTACCTATTCAAGCATAATTTCAAAATAATTTGATAACATCTAATCTAAGAAAGTTTTATATTGACGTTATATAATATTAATATAGAATTTGTTTGTTAGTAAATAAAACTTTTCTTGTCTTGTTTTATAAAAAAGGACTCGCACGAGGAACTGGTTTTGTGTGTGTAAGTCATGGACTTGTTTGTTATACTAAGTCCATGGTGTAAGTATAGTAAATTTTGATATAAGTGGGGAAAATTTGTTATTGCGGAATGTTTGTTATTGTCACTGCAGGCGAGGGTATGTAGCCGAGAACTGCAGTAACAAATCCCCACTCGTATCAAACGACGTTTTTCAAAACACTTTCGAAGAAATAAAATATTAGAACGAAAAGTATTTTTGTCAGGAATGATTAGGAAACTATGATTTAATTTGATTTTTTTCCACGGGTTGCTTTCGCCAGGTTGAAGAAGAAGCAAAGGTATGATGCCCCTAAACAGCCTAATATGAAAAATAGAAAATTCAAATATTTTTTGATTTAGAACACAAATAAATGTTAATTTGTTTATTAAAGTAAATATTTGTTTTAAATAATTATGTTTATCTATGATATTCTATTTATAAACACAATTTAAATACTCAACCTACTTTCATGAAAAAAATTATGCCATATTACATACTTTAGAACGACCTTTTTTGAAAAGAGTACGCACGGAGTACTGAAACATGCTCAGTTTAAAATAAAATTCAAATTGATGTTGTTTGCAAATTAACAACATTTATCTAAGTAACTTTATTCGTGTGAAGATAAGTTGATTCCATAATGACCTACTATTGAAAAAGACAAACATAATTAAAGTTGTAGCGGAAATTGAACTTTATGGCTGAATTTTAAAGTTTTTTTTCTAAAAAGTAGATAATATTTGTTTATATTACTGGAAAACTAATCGCAAACGCATTATAGTTAATCCAGTTTATCTTAGTATCGTGAGCTTGTTTCCATTATCGTAATTTTTTACGTATTGAAGTCACATTACCAATTATAAGCTTGTTATTCAACATAAATCTCTGGATTAGTTATCAGACAATAATACCTTAATTTAAAGGAATTTGAAGATGAAGTATTGCTACAACGATTATTTGCCAATCGATCAAGTAAGATTGACGATAATATCTAAGCTACGTTGTATCACTTGTTTTTGGCGTGGAAGAATCATTCGTTTTTATATCTTCAAAATCCCTTCAAATTAAGGTATTACTGGATTGGTTATCTTGAGGTAGGTATCTATAAGAAAAGTACAGTCGGCGATATTCACGGTATTTGAGATTGTAGACCAGTTTTCAACTTTATGGCTAAGTTCATAAGGGTGACTGCCAAGTTTTATAGTGAGCCTAAGCTTCTGTAAGCCAATTTTAATAATACCGGTGTGGTTTTCGATAATATCTAGATTAATCTGGTTTATTCGGGTTACTTGGCCCGTGAGACAAAAAACACTGACTTTTCAATATTTAGGTGATTTTATGGTGTGCATCTGGATTGAGGGCCCATTTTTTAAATCCTTGAGAAACGAAATAAGACTTATAGGGGAATTAGTTAAAAATTGCAAAAACTTAAAGCAAACGGCCATGGATTTCTTAAACGTGAATTAAAACTTATGATCAATTAACTTGTCCTCAATCCAGACGCGTGCGTAAAGTGGCAAAGTCTAAATCTCAAAAAGTAGTCTCAGTCCAGACATTAACTAATTGAGGGCCCTAGATAAACCGCCATAATTTGTAATGTCATATTCTACAATTTGGGAATTTCTTAAAATGTTTAAGATAATCTTAACTAAATTCTTAAATAAAAACGATTAACTCAGAGATAGTAAGTACTTTTTGAGATTTAGACTTTGTCACTTTACGCACGCGTCTGGATTGAGGGCCCAAGTTATTTGATCATAACAGTTTTAATTCACGTTTAAGAAATTCATGGCCCTCTGCTTCAAGTTTTTACTATTTTTAACTAATTTCCCTATAAGTCTTATTTCGTTTCTCAAGGATTTAAAAAATGGGCCCTCAATCCAGATGCACACGATTTTATGTGCCTAACATAAAATCAGCTTTTGAGCTTGCTTGGTCACAAAGTAAGCCATTATTAAAATTATGTAACGAACGTGTTCTTGAAGCGGCGCATAAGTATGAAAAAGAGCAACAACGATCTTTGCAGGGTTACTGAGGCTGGTAGCAGCTGAATGATAGTTATTGAGAATCAAGAAGAATTTCTTCGTTTGGAGGTGCAGTACGAAACTGAATGGAAATGGTATCAGGTTGTCTTCCCCTTAACACCCTAAATAAAAAAAAGGATAAATCTAAACTATTCTTGTTACTAACAACCTTGCCTTGCCTATGCACTTTTTTGTCTGAAATAAATGTTTATTTTTATTTTTTATTATCTGCCTCTACATATCCCCGACCGTAAAACCTTTATAATTAAAAAATGTCTAAGAACCTCCGCTAGAAAACCAAGAACCTTGGTTCACCCGTTTAAGAGCTACGGTGTCACAGACACACACACACATAGCGGTCAAACGTTTAACACCCCTCTTTTTGCGTTGGGGTTGTTAAAAACCTAAAACATCTAAAGATCTGCTACTTTATCAACCGGTGCTGTGCGTGAATGACGAGGCAAAGTTAAAGGAGTATGTAAGGGTCCTCCCTGAAGTCCTGGAGGGTTACATGAGTAATTCCAGTGTGGGAAAGAGACAGAGCTATACAGGTCGTCTAGCGCCATCTCTTCCCCACACTGGATTTCCACCTGATCTGTATATCATTCTCAACAAAAATACATTAAAAAACAAAACAACAAATGTACAGGCAGTCTCAACTCGTATATTTCATAAAAAGCCAGTCATTTGTGTGTCAATCCTCGTCAGCTATGTGAACATCGTCGTCAGATCCTTCGTCAGCAGTCGGTGGGCTCCCGGCGTCGGCTGAATCCGGTGTTGTACGCCTCCACTTGGCGCGGCGGTTTTGAAACCAGGTTTTGACCTGAAGATGGAGAGGTTTTTTTATTACATTTTCAGGGTCTATGTAATAGTAAATTGCATACAAGTAGGCACAGTTTGTCATTGTATTATTGCACTCGAGCGGAAGTGGAATAATTAAAGGTCATGCGTATGGAACGACGTTTCTTCAAAACTTTGTTTTCGTGCGCTTGTGTCTTCTTTGAAGGAGACTCACAGATTCGAAACTGCTAAACAGTTTGATACATATAAAATATGTATAATACTTAAAGTACTGAATATTTTATTAGTGAGAACGCAACAATATTATCAGGCATAATAATAATGAATTAAAACTCTTTTGCTGTGATTAAAAAAAGCGCACGTCAGTTGCGCACGCGGCAATGCATAACTAGAGATCACTGTACAAATCAAAGTTATCTTTATTACCAGAGGTAAAATAACTGAAAGGACTGTAAAAAGCACTACCACTCGTGAGAAATATTGTATTGCGAACCTAGAATCTGTGTAATTAGAACCACTTTACGAGCAAGTATGTTGAAAATAAAAATTCTAACTAACGGACCCTACCTACGGCTACAGCTCTGTTCTGCTTATCCATATTCATCGGGGAATTACAGGCGTAGTTAAGTAACTAAGGCAGGCTAATAGATTTTGTAATACGTTGTAAATCCACATAATAACACTGGATTAGTAGCAGTGTTATCAACCAATCAATCAAATCCTATCGCAACGCACTGGCTTTTGGATGAGCCCTAAATTGGATACCTACGATTGTTTTGTCAATTCTTAAGCCTATCCATGCCACAGCTTGCAACTTTGCAAAATGGCTAACAATGGATATCAAAAAGTTAGGTAGGTGTACCAAAAGCAACAAAGCTGTCATCGTGACGCAAAATGTGCCTCCAAAAAAGATATTTCGCTGTGAATGCACCTTTACGCTAATTTATTCCTATAATTTAATAATACTTTGTTGTTATTTGTTTAAATAACACAACAAAGTATTGACGTCCTCTCCTCCCAGGCTTTTGTCTAAAATTGGAGCACTGCAGCCTATAAGCAATTAATTGCTATCGAACAACTCTCAGGCACATCCAATGTCAGTTGAGACCAGAGACAAACACATAAAGAGGGCAAACATGTGTGGTCATATGTAAGCGGTTGTGCCTAACCAAAATAAATATAGTAAAACCTATCAATGTGCTCGTTGAAGACTGGACTCCCTATTTGTTAATAACGTGATAAGAGGCTGGTCCTCTTTTATGTAGTGGCTCCGACTACGTGTCCTAGATGGTGAGCTCGGATTCAAGCAGGCAATTTAATTTGGGTATTTTATTTTATCACTGTGGGAAGAGAAGCACCCACCACCTCCCGATCTACAGTGGCCTGTATGGACAGCACTTAACCAATTGTGCACCCAAGTAGCCCACTGTATAGCACAATTTGGCAAAATGGGGAATTAAAGATCCTTCCGATGTCCCACTTGCTGGACTGTCCGAAGTGTCCCAATACCTGCACTTTAGAGGACCTAAAAGACGCCAGGCGCCGCCGACCAGCAGGTACCATCAACACCAAAGAAGAAAAAGATTTCATCACTGGTTTCATAACGCTGACGGAAAACATCGTCAAGAAACCGGCATGTCCTAGAACCAAAACTCCTAAGCCATCTAGCATCCCCCAATCCGGACTGCACACAAATACTAGGCCGGGGGCCCAGCAATGGGAATGTTATGGAATGAGGACCAAGGCGTAAAGTTTCATCATCCTCCATAGAAAAGGGATAATCTTCCAACAGGTGATGAAGGTAATTTCAGTTCGTAAGTGATGATATAGATGTTGCCACATGCTGACGATGTTATTATTAATATTATTTAATTCAATGCTTACCTGCCGATCACTCAGCCTCAGGGTGCTAGCCAGAGCTCGTCTCTCATCCGGGCTAAGGTACTTGCTGGCGTTGAACCGTCTCTCCAGCGCCCCCGTCTGAGCTGCTGTGAAGCGCACTTGCCCCCCCTTCCGTCTGCCGCCGAGACCCCACCAGGGACTGCAGCAGCTTGGCGGTACTGCGGAAGAATAGATCGGTGAGTACAGGATAATACATAGGTATTATGTCACGCTTGAAGAAGGGGATCGAGCATGGCAGCAGTGGGTCCCGAACCCATTGTGCCACTCCCCTTCGGGTATCTACGCACACTGGTAAGAAAACGAACCAGTGAACAACACCACAAGCTGTGGCTGGACCACGGTGAGTGTAGGCAGGCCAAGGAAGCACTTCCTACTATCGATGGCCGCCTCACCAAACGAGCGCTTCGGCTGACCAAATTACAGCTGCGCACACTAACAGCCGCTATCACTGGACACGGCTCTTTTAACAAACACCTCTTTGTCATAGGAGTCACAGACAGCCCCCTGTGCCGAGCCTGCATGGAGGAAGACGAAACAGCAGCCCACGTGCTTCTACATTGCCCAGTGGTTGCAACATACAGGGCAAAGTACTTCGGTACCCCAGGTACTCTCCGCGAGATTGTCAGCAACATCAAGGCGCTGCTGGCCTTTCTTGGGGAGTTAGGGTGGATCGAATAAAATTTCCCACCCGCACGCAAAATACGCGCTTTGACGTGGAGTTGCGGACACCAGCCCGTTATACAATACAATACAATACAATATGTCACGCTTGTATTTTCCGAAGTGAAAACGAAGAGATCGCTTCACTTTTTGTTCATTTTTGCCTTTCGTTCTGCATCTTAGACTCGAAATAATATGTCTATTAAAGATCTATCTAGCATACGACCCTCTTGTGTGATGTTGAGGGCCCTTACTGATTACCAGTACTGGGTACCATTTTACTACTCCCGGTAGGTGGCGCTAGTATGTATGGATGAAGTACAAATTGGAGTAATTCGTCGCCAACACTGAGGCCCTAGCACGAGCGCGCGGTGGTGGATTTTAAAATAAAAATACCGATAATATTTTCATAATTTTAAGAATGTACAACTCGGTTGAGTTAAGTTTGCATCTTGCTTCGATGGCTCGGCATTACAGTGAGGTGCGACTTGCTCGACCGGGTTGTATTCATATCGATGTTGCTGATTGAGCTTGTTGCAAAAAATTTAACTAAAATGGTATAGGGAAGGGGAGGCCTTTGCCCTGCAGTGGGACACAGATGGCTGATAATAATAAAAAAAATGGTATAGGATAAAGTCTGTAACATAACTGGCGAAATGTGGGTTCGCTATTAGGCACACGTCTGCCTAACCCTTCGGGATTAAAGGCGTGGTGTTATGTTATAGGATAATTGTATTTTAGATTAAAAAATCGAAGTATTTAGGTATTTACGTTCCGTTTACTCCGCGCGTTCGTGCTAGGGCTTCTGTATTCTACCATCATAAAAAAACAAGTACTAGTTAGTATTAAAAGATAAAGATAGCGTACGATAGCGGGATAATCGCTGGAAAATTGTATTTTTAACTAATAACCAATATTGTTATCGTTTTATTAGATAGACCCAATCGATAAGGCGTTGTGTATTTTTAATTGGAACAGATATCTTGTATCTTGGATATAATCTGTACTTTTTGGTGTTAAGGAAGTGGGCATAGCCCTACCCAGTCGATTATCTGTTGAACTAAGCTTGTAATGTGTTATTGATTGTGGAATATACAATACAACAAAAAGGGTTAGGCAGAGGTGTTCATATTGTATACCCACATATCCCCAGTTATGTTTTAGCCCTATGTAGATGATAAATGGCGAGCTTATTGCCATGAACCCGCTACAAATCAGACTCCGTAGCAGCTACTGAGAAACTCCTTATACAAAAACCCAATTAGTGTTTGCCAAACCTGGAAATCGAAACTAAGACCCAATGCTTAGCTGTAGCATTTCGCAACCATTAGACCAACGAGGTATTTTCCAGTTTCAGTGAGGATTCGAAAGTACCCAGTCCAAATATATTGCAATGAAATGATCATATTAGTCAATTACTACTTTATAGGTACATGGTTTAATATTAAATTAGTCTTATCATTCGTCATTGATAACGTAGTGTCACCGTAAACCTTTATGGCCTAAAAGTGGGAAATCCAATCATTTCTTTGTGTCATGGCTTTACAACGTAGATAGTTATATGATATAGGTACATAACATAACATCATACGTCTGTAATCCCCGGAGGGTCAGGCAGAGGTGTACCCATTAGTACGTACACCCACATTTTACCAGTAATGTTTAAAACCTACCTATGTAATAGAGGGCGAGCCTATTGCCATCAACTGTGTACGAATCTAGGCTCCGTGGTGGTAAATTCCTGATGGAAAAGCCGAATAAAATTTTGCCTGACCTGGGATTCGAAACCAGGGCTCTTGCGCAACGTCTTTCTTATGTAGTAGGATATTAAACACTGCTTAGCTTTTTCTCAACGAGCACAACCCAGTAACTGGTTAGAATGTATTCTTTGGTAAGACTTTCAGGAATCGGACTTATCCGATGTCATATCGGATAAGTCCGTGTCATAGATCTGCGAAAGACACTTAACGTATTTTTTGAGGTTCAGCAATCTCTATGTGAAATGGCCTTAGTCACCCATGCACGGACCAACCTCGGCCTATAGAAACCGTCTCAAGAAATTGAAAATAAATATTATCTAATCTAAAACTCTGAAACTTACCGGAAATTGGCTTTTCAACAATAAATTTCAGTTAAACAGATAGAATATTATCACGGCAATCAGTGAATTAATAGCGTCATTCAAAAGATAAGAAGATGTAAAACTTTTTTGTACTTATAATGAATAAGGTCAGTGTTCTGGATGAAACACACTGATATTTAAATCAAGAGGTTTTTAAAGAAAACATCAAACTCTGAAACTATAGTTTAGGGCGTTTATAAAGGGCGTAAAAGCACCCTTAACGAAGCCGAAAGGCACTTGTTCTCGCATTGCGATTATTTTTTTGTTGTACACCATTCCTGGGAACTTTCTAGTTGCGGAGATATTGGGCGTCAAAGTTTCGACTTTTTCACAAGTTTATTTTTTTAATTCAAATTTTTAATGTTTTAACTTTACTTTAAATGCCTCCACGACCTCCTTACTATTCAATGCATCCATCAGCACAATGTTTTGAGTGCGTTACATTGAGTCCTACCGTAACACGTGATTTTTCACCCCAGAAAAAGAATTCGTTTCCCAGCAATAATTTTTGCGTAGAGTTACTTAGTTTGATGTACAGTATGCTTGACTGACGGCTTCGTGAAGGGTTCGTTTACACCCTGTATTTGTATGGCTGTAAGCTGTTATTAATAATTTAAAAAATATTCGGAATAAGGACTACATAGGATAAGATACGTAAAGTATGTTTTAATCTGGATATTAATTATCATTATAATTCTGTTGATAAATAAAATTTTCTATATCATTGGGGTTTTCCTAATAGCAATATTATAGGTTATGGCCCTGTTTGTTTTCGGTTTATTTCGCTGTGTCATGAAAAGAGGTGTGTCAAAGGAGACTGCAAGCATCTCAGCAGTAATGATGAAAAAACAATTTTTAGATCGATATGCTCATTTGTAGATCAAAATGTGTCGTTTCATCAACGATACAGACCTACTGATGGATGAACCTTCGTCATATACGCAACTTTTGTGGATCATGCTTCTAGAATCCAGGCTGTGCGTTATTTGTCATCGAATGAATTTAAGATTTTTATCAAGCAGATTCATTCATTCTGATTTTTGGATGAATGAATGTATGAACAAGCAAACGGTGGATAAAAGAGCACACTTTAGATATTAAAAAAACAAAAATTACCAGAGTTAGACAGTTTTTCCGTAATTATACAGGGTGGGTTCAGAAGGGTCCGGTACAGGATATGTGATAATCGTTTGTGCGCTGATGTCCCTGCCACCCTGTATTACTCAAGCGTTATAATTTAGCATAGAAAATAAGTAAATCGTGTTTTTCATTTATGGTATTACATCAGTTTTTCTTTTGCTATTTCTAATTGCAGAGTTGCATTGTCAAAGTTGTGACCTATCCAGAAGGTGCTAAGTATCTTTCGCCACTAAAAATAATTTAAAATCAGCCTGTATTAAAATTAGATAGCAACCTACTATTTGTTATAAGGATCTTAAAATAATAATTATCAATGATAATTAAATAAGTCACTAAGCTAACTTGATTATTATAAGAAAAATAAAACGGAAACACGTACCAGATTAAATTAATTGAAGCAGAACGGTTTAGGGAGAGTGCACCGATTTTATGACCACAGATTATTTTTATTTGATTTTTGCAGTGATAAACGATTTTGTATTATTTATCTGATAAGTTTACTGCCAATGTATAAATGAGAATTAATAAGTATAATATTCACATATTAAAAGCCCCTATATGATACAGCAAAGATATGTGACACTTCAAAAAAAAAAGTGACCTTTGGAATTAAAAGTAAAAAGTAGTTAAAGTGTTTTCAGATATTACTTAAATTCCATCAACACACAAAGCAGAGGAAGATCTTGAAACTGTATTTTTTTCTTAAGGAAGTAAAAAAAAAACTTTTAGTACCTAACCACAATGTTTCGAAAGATAATCATAATTAAATCTATTGTTCAATTCAGTTAGTTTGCAAATAAAAATAAACAAACTGACAGAATGATACAGTACATTGTATAGTTGTGCAAGATTACGATTAAGACGAACTCGATGCAAGATTATGATAAGATAAAACGTGACGTTGAAAGGCGATTGGTATGAATTATTGTATTAACACGTTGCTTATCGATGTTATTCAGTAATCGATTATTATTTGTTTTTCTTTCTGTACACAATTGATAAGAAGACGTTAGCAACTGAGGTGGGACTAATGAAGAGAGATAAATGCATTTAACTAATTTATTAACGAACTCTTATATAACACGAGCAATGTATACAGAGGTGTACCTAATAGTACAGTCAAATTTAGCCATTTTGTTTTAACAAATAAAAACAAAGAAAATTATTCTTTTAAAGAAGAAACCTTTACCTTATAGCAGCATCTTTAAGATTTGGGACCTCTCGAAAATTAAGTTGTTTGAAATAAGTCGATCGTGTGATTAGTTTCGGAGCATACGTATTTGAGAAGTGGCCCCACGGCGTTCGATCGCTGTCCTCCGGTCTGTTCGTGTGGTTATTTTCTCTCCCTATTCGGACACTCGTTTGGTCACCTCTCTTTTCGTTTTTTTTTTTAATAAATCATTCATTTATTCATTATTTAATTTATTATATTTATTTTCAGTCGGCGGTGAATAAATAATGTCTTTCATTTAATTACTCATTTATTTTTGAGCTGAGAGATGATGAACAAAAATTTTAAATTGTCATCAAAAATGTCTGGTACTACGAACTGTTCCTCTATCCCTGCACACCATAATGCCGGTACTCAAGGTCTCGAACCGATAACTTAACTGTTTGCCTTATTCCAAGGTCTTTTAGCAGTTGTGTGCGGCGAACTGTCTTAGTTCAAGAACTTGTCTCAACTGCATGTCCTTTTCCATTATTGTAGTGCGTTTAGCAATAGTTGCAAACAGATTGGTATGTTCAAACAACGCTATAAGATAACTTCCACTGGCTTCCTGAATAGCTCCTATGGCAGCCTGAGTAAACTGTAGATCTTTATTGATGTCTTGGCGTATGTCCCACACGACGTGTTGAAACGCAAGTTTTCTGATCACTAGATCTGAAGTATTCTATATTTTAGTATTACTCGAAAGGCCACAGACCCTGGTATGTATCACGGAATCATCGTTGTGCCCGTGACTGGAGCACTGTTTCTGTTTGCCTCGGTCGTCAGTTGTTAACTTGGAGGTTTTGCTGGTACCATATTAATATCACTACACACATTAGCTATTTTAATATTACCATTACAAGGTGATTCAATGTGAATTATTGTATTAATACGTTACGTCCGTTGCCTATCAATGATAATCGATGATAGACGATACTATAATCTATTTTTTGTTTTTCTTTTGAAACAGTCTTGATAAGGAGGCCTTACTTATTAATAATCTTGGTCAGATTATCATACAAATAGTTATAGTTTTTAAAAATATTAAAATTAGTTTCCTTATGTGAAATGTACTGTAGGTAGAATCTATAAGAAGAATAGTCAGTTCAAAACTCACCTCTGTCAAATCCATAAGCTTGTCGTATAGTGAATGGGTGTGAAACAAATCTGTTCGCAGCAAGTTGACTTCTAAGTATTTGATTAGAGTTTAACATCGGGTCGCTGTAGTAACTGAACGGAGGCCTCTCTAAGAATCCTGGGGCCTCCTTCCCTCTATACTGAGGCCATGTTACTGACGAAGTCAGCGGAGGTACTACATTAGCTTTAATCGGTGTAGGGTACAACGGATAAGTGTTTCTCCTGTGTTCCAGATTGACTTTGCTCAAATCGAAATCCTTTGGCACTTCGCACTTAACGTCAATTTTGCTCGCATTGTCAATTGCTGGCTCTTCAATATTAGTCATCTCGTGTACCTTGGGGACCTCGACGGGCTTCACTCCATTGCACTTGAGGGGCTGCGTGGGCTCCTGACTCAAGTTCTTATAAGGTTTCTTCTTCACATCTTTCAGTATATCCTCTATTAGGAAAGATCTTTTTTGCTTGCACGCGCACATGGTGACGGCTTGATTAGCACTGCCGAATTTTATCAGTGCTGTTAAAAATTATCAGTACAAGCACGGTAATTGATAGCTACTTATTTAATGGACACGTATAATCTGTGTGTCGATTAAAATGTTCGCCTATCGTGGAAGGCACTCTGGAATATTTTTTCTGGCGTGTCAGCTGAGGATTAGGTCCGATAGTGTAGATAATGTATGATCGCGTAATCTGTGAGTTGTTGAAAGCATTGTAATTAGCCTGCAAGTGGATGAGCTGTCAACATGTTTAATGGGGTTCGGAGAAAGGATTATTGTTTTTTTTTCTGAAAAGTGTTTTTTATCCTTCCTGAAAATTTTCAATCACATCTGCATGCATGCATCGTGCATGAAGTCTTAGGTTCGATTCTCGGTTTGGGCAAATAAATGTTGTGTTTTTCCATTTATAGGAATTTCTTAGTAACAGACCGTTGTGTGGATTTGTGGTCGGTTGATGAGAAGATGCTTGCCCTCTATTGCATGAGACTTAATCATAATTCTTGAAATATGAATGTAATACTCGATGTTTTATGTGTAGAATTATTTACAAGGCATTAAAAGTGAGCCTATGCCTAGTGGGTCAGGTATAGTTTAATTTCAACGAATAAACTTACCCCTATTTTCACAAAATAATGACATAGCCAATAATACAGAGCTATCAAAAATAATAATACCTTTTAAAAGCAAGTCAACAACACCACAGTCATAATTAAATCCACGACATAAAACATAAATAAAATCATAGCTGAGCGAGCCGCGCATCTTCCGCAACGCGTCTGTCTCACAAATGGATTCCTCTTCAAAAACAAAAGGGGAGAAATCTAGTACCTTCCTGTTTCGCCTTTCGCCCTCTTTGCTTCGTAATTAATGAGAAGAGTTTTTCTACCTTTTGTTGCTGCAGGAAGGGTAGCTAATTGTCTCTAATTAATTGGGCCTGGGCGTATTTTTAAACCCCTTTTATTCCCTTTGTACGTTTCGTTCAAATAGAGCGGTCGACAATTGGTGAGTTTACCCTGATTTTGAGTTTGAGAGTTAATTGGTCGCTCATTGTTTTTGTTTGGTCGTGTTTTTATTTTTGGTTATCGCCTTTGATTAATATTTTGGGGACTTTCGATTAACATGCCAAAGAGATTTTTGGCGGATTCGGGGTACAATGAAAATATGGCTGCAATGATTCGAAAAAAGATTTTCGTCAATTGCAACTGAACTATTTCAGTAATTGAAAACCCATAATTATGTATATTTGAATAATTTTGAAGTTATTTGTCGCGTGAAAATGAAAATGTTTGCGTGGTGTGAACTGGTGTGTACAATGTGTGTATATTGTATTTTAAGTGAGTTTTCTACAAGTGATGGGGCATTTAATATCGTGTCGTGCGTGCGTGTTTTGTTATTTGCTCGGTGCTGATGGACGCTCAACTCGTAGCCAAATCGGGTTGGTTTTCATGTAACTAACTTTCTCTAGTTCTAATAGATGAGTTCAAAATTAAGCCGTCTCATAATAAATGGACTATACAGTAAGAAGTATCAAAACATTTTTTTTAACACAAAAATAACATAAAAATAAAAAAAATGAACTGTAGTACAGATTTTCTTGAATTATAGTTAAGTACACACTCACGATCAAGTCCAATTTCATCTAAAAACAAAACTACATCAAACTCGGTTCATCCGTTTAAGAGCTGGGATGCCACAGACAGACACACAGAGACACTTTAAACTTATAACACGCCACGTTTTTGTTAGGGGTTGAAAACAAGAACGAATGAGTTCTAAGATTATTTGTGTATTTTTTCTTCATAATTTTCCTAGGTAGATACTAGACATTAGATAATAGATACGGCGCAGATATTAGAATTAGACCTCACTAATCCCAATAAACGCGTAGTTATGTACTAATCCTACATCAGTTATCGATAGTTTTATGTCATTTAAATTGATAATACAGCCATAAGCACTAATAAATTATAATAATACTATAACGATTAGATTGTAGCCCTTTGTAAAACAAGATTAGGTATAACTTAAATCTTATAGTTGATAAATAATTAAAAGTAGTTCAAAAGTCGCTCAGTAAACTATGGAGCGAGATATGTTTAATATTTTACAAGATTAAGTTAGGGAAAAAATTGAATATTGTCACCGTGGCTTAGTGGTAGCAAGCACGACTGCTAACGTGGGGTTTTAGGTTTGATCTCTATGCCGCACAACGTAAATATTCCGCGAGAATGAAGGTCATGATCTACCTGTATGCCAAACATCGAACTCTGTTTAGCCTTTAAGAAGTGAAAGATAACATACAAGGTGTAAATAGACCCTTCACGAAGCCGTCAACCAAGCATTCTGTACATCAAACTAAGTAACTCTACGCAATTTTTTTTTTTTTGTGGTGAAACATCATGTTTTACGGTAAGACACAATGTAACGCACACAAAACGTGCTGCTGGATGCATTGAATTGTACAGGGTTCATGGGTTTATTTTAAGTAAAATTATAATATTAAAACAAGTATTTAAAAAAAAAAAAACTTCTGAAAAAGTTGGAACTTTGACCCCCATTAACTCCGTAACTAGAAGGTTCTCAGGTATGGTCCAGAACAAAGAAATGACGGCAAAAACAAGTGCCTTCCGGCTTCTTTATGGGTATTTTTATACCCGTTATAGACAGTGTTAGATATATTATTTACAAAAGTTAATATGTTAAAGTTATGAGTTATGATGGATTTTAGCTTTATTTTGTTCTCTTCGAAAGATGCTATTGCTACTTTCTTAGCTACAGCAAAATCTTATAAGAAAAATGTAAGAAAATCCAACAAAAGAAAAGCCTTTCCAATACTCAATTACTTATGAAATATCGTTTAACCCTTTAGACTTTAGAGGATTTAAAAATAGAGGGGAATTAAAAGGCTGAATCAATTATTGCGGGGTGCTTCATTAGCTCGCCTCAACGATGTTAAAATCAGTGTTAATACTGTACCAAAATACCTATACAACTTCGACCTTTACTGTAAAAACGTTATACATCACCACTTTAGTTCAAAAGCTTCAGAAGATCTGGTAAATAAAACCAGCGATGGAAGTGTAACTCTAAGTAATGGTCGTCAAGTGAGGGTTATATCGCCTCAGTGGAATCGAGAATTGGTGGACAGTGGCAACCTGAATCGATATAGATAATGGGCGATTACTTAGAGTGAGTTGACAACCCTACGGGATTGTAGGGATGGGACACGGTGGGTTAAGTTGTCGATACTGGTAAAAGGTTTAAATATGTATATTTTTAAGCATTTTCTGAAAGTTTTGATTAGTATTAGTACTTTAAAAATTCAAGGAATATGTACGCACGGCGTGCGGCGGCCAAGCTATGATAAACCAAATTAAGCTGATCCCTCATCGTACAGGAAGTTCATACAAAGCGAAGTCAGGTTATACTGCTTATGTAAAGCTTGATGTGCCGCCGTGTGTGCGTAAAAAAGGAGGTTAATGTATTTCTCAAGTATTTCGTTTCACTATAGAAAGAGTACTAAAACAAAAATTAATTATTCCTCACACCGCTGTCTCATTTCTTTTTCGGTTCCTTCATTTAGACTAGTTATCTTTTCTTTAGTTCTTAACGATTGGGTCATTTCATTAGAATAGCAAGGTTAAACACGTGAAGGGATTCTTTTGGATAGCTTTAAGATGCAAAAACTTTACCTTTCATTCTTTTCTTCTTTGATGCAGACCTGTCATTTCTCAACTATGTTCGGGTCGGGTTCAAGTCCGTCCGGTCTGGCCTATCTGATGTCCATAACCCAGTTACCGGGTCTCACCAAAGGCTTTGGTAGGACTGGTTGTCAGACTTTCAGGTAACTAACAATAACTACTGTCAAAGATCTAAAACCGACATCCGGGACCAACGATTAAACGTGCTTTCCAAGTCACGGAAAAGTTCTGTTTTTATTCCTCGGCTAGCATTTGCAAGGCTTCTCTCTTTTGGTGAAATGCTGCAAAACTGATTTATCGTTCAGAGGATTTACTGTTACCGGTTTTGAAAAAAAACTGGCTTGTGACTTTGTGTAAAAATCTTTTATAACGATTTGACACCTTCATCTATAAGACGGACCGCTTTAATGAATCCTGGCGAAGTTATCAATTTAAATGGAATATTCTGAAGGTTGATCACGTATTGGTTCAATAAGTATCGTAATACGTACCTACGTGGATTTTGGTAATTTTAAAGCAAATACCCTGTGGGATATTGTGGACGCCTATGATGGGGCAAGGTGGTAGACTCATTAAAGCGGTCGGTCTTTAGTCTTTTGGATTGTCAACTTAGTGCCCTTTTTGTATAATGTTTCTACCAAGCTGAGCGTTTCCATTTTTGATCAGGTATCTTATTATGTGCTTATTTGGCGAACGTGTAAGGGCTGCTTATATTTTGCGTTTTTTTTTTTCCAAATAAACCGTCGACTATCGACAGTCGATACCAATAAAACCTAATCCCCTCACTACAACCATCTTCGCAAGTATTGTATTGATTTTGAGTCTATTTTCGTTCGTTCGGCCCACCTGTGTTGCAACCGACCGAATTCAAACGCCATGGCTAGTTACCGAAGACGAACAGCGTCCTTACATCTGGAAATGGTCGGTTAACCACTACATGACACATCATTTCATATTGCCCTTTGATATATTGAACTTGGTAATGCTTTGTGGGTCGTAACACCGTGAAGTAAGGCTCAGTTTTGTTTGGCAACTCGTTTAATATATTTATCCAGTTTTCTTGTTTTTGTGTGTAATCTCTTTATGTGATGTTGATGTGGAATATCCAATAATTTTGTGGTTGTTAAAGGTTATGAGATATTTTTAGCATGTACTTAAATATCATAATAGATATTTTGAATGAAAGAATTGACTTGTTTGGGGTAATAATAGTCTCCAGGCTTTGTGTGCTGTTTTTAGATATGGAGTTATTGATGAAGTTGGGTTTTCATGAACAAATGTCATACTTTTGCGTATCTTCTTTAGGCTATAGAATTTTTAAATTATCATATAAGCTTGCTTTTTTAACGCAATTGCTTCTGATAACAACACCTATTCAATTAAAAATTCTGCTTGAAAATATCTAATTATCGCGATCGCCTTACAATTTGTTCACAGTTGTCTCATCATTATTTGAGTAGCTGTTTTATTTTATTTGGTGGTTTTGGTTAAAATACGCCTGTGCTAGTGCACAGGTGTAAGTATCGCCAGTGTTTCTATTCTTTGTCGTCATAAAATACTGAACACTGCATTCGGGATAACATGGGAAGAAGTACCCGTGGTATACAGAATTCAATTTTCTTATACTGTAAGCAAGGTTCGACTAAATTCGCTAAAATCGTCTAAATGTCTTGTTCACCACGACTTACCTACCTCCTGGCCTCCTCCCGAAGGAGAGGCACAGCGAGGTATCTGTTCCTCACAGTCTCGGCTTACAACCCTTGCGATGACGTACAAATGTACGAGATAATAATATTTTAAGAGAAATCGCTCGGTGTCGTAAAAATAGGGCGACCTTTGTACGGATATTAATTCTATTTAGGGAAAGCTTATTGATATTAAAAAATATGGGTTTATGTAAAAATATTGTTGGAAGTACTAGCTTTTGTCTGCGGATTCGTTTGCGGATATCGGAAATTATTCCACGGGGACGTATTATCGGGATAATAATTGTCCATTGTTCAGGTCTCCTCCGTGCTTCCGAAAGCACGTTAAGCCATTGGTCCCGGCTGTTATTTGTAGATCCTTGAAAGTCGTTACAGGTAGTCAGTGGCCCGAAATTCTGACCACTAGCCTTACCAAGGGGTACCGTATTGCCCTGGGTTGTGGGGTTCAGATAGGCAGTCGCTCCATTTTAAATACTGGTATTCGGCTGAATTCTGTTAGACTGTAAGCTGATACCAACACAGTTGGGAAAAGGCTAGGCAGATGATGTCCTAACGCAGGTCGATCTGTTGACTTTTTTTTATCTAAACCTGCTTTAGTGTGAAAAGGTAACAGGTTAGTTTCACGTTTGTAATATACTGGCGACCCGCCCCGGCTTCGCACGGGTGCAATATACATATAAACTTATTGCTGACTGCATTCAAATCCGTTGCGTAGTTTAAAAGATCTAAGCGTACAAACAGCGGGACCTACTTTGTTTATAAATAAATAAATTACTTTATTGCCATAAAAACTGGGTACAGAAAAATGAGAGACCCTGGCTCCAGAGCTAGGTTAGAGTACCTGTATTTTAGGAGCCAAAAAGCGGTTATATATTATAGATACACCTCTGCCTTACCCTTCGGGGCTACACAGGTATGATGCTATGTAAGTTGTGTTGTATATCAGTCGTTCAAAGTATCGTGATGGAGGGCTCTCATTCGACCGTAATATAATAATTACTTGTGTTATTAAACAATATCAGTCAATAACAATAAAATGTTAATGCGTGTTGCTAATTAAGCCGAGAGTGGCTTGTGAGGTATGTACAGTATGTGTACAGTTGAACTAGAAAATGTTTGTTCTTCGGTATTTTACAAGTTTCTGCATTACGACGAACCTCGTGTCACACTGGCAAGGTGTTTGCTGCAATGCACCTATCATTGCGCGTTTGTTTGAAGTTTCATCATCTGCCACGACTGTCACTCAAAAGATTTTTGGAAATACATACATTGTATTGTTAATCTATGACTTTCCAACAATGGTAACTCAAAACAAATAAGTACTACCATGGATACAGTTCAGCTACACAGAACTGTTACCATGTGTAACAGTTCTGTGTTAGATATCATCATTCCGAAGAGCGAAAATAGATAATATTGCCGGTGCGCATACATTTCCTGGGAGATCTGTACCTACCAATAAATGATTGGCTGCATAACTAGCTTTTGCATGAGTTGGAGTTTCAAAGTGTGGGTCCTGTGGGTTTAGTAAACCAAGATGTCCAATTGTCCACCATATCTACAAATTTCAGCAACCAAGCAGCTTGCCATGAGAGGCGGTGTCATTTCAGGCATACAGGACATTTCAGCTTAGTCGTTGAGATGGCGACGCTGGCTCTGGTATTACAGGAATGCAGATGGGAATGCATTATGCCCTTTATCTTGGAAACGATGGATCGACTGTGTGAAATGAAAGATGATATGGCTAGCCATATCATCTTCCTATCCCTCCTTCCTTCATCGAGAGTCGAGATCGAAGACATGGATGGAAGCAGACGTCCTATGCTGCACGGACATCACACGGACGGGTGAAATGCAGGAGAATGATAACGATATGATCTTTATCCTAAATTGAGTCATTTAAAACCTAATATTATTAAACAATAACCAATAACACTGAGTCTGTGATTAAACGGGCATCGTTCAATATTGGCTAACATACACGCGGGGACGCGAAGGTAAATAATAAATGCAATCACTAGCTGCAATAGATACACTGACCCGATGCGACGGTACCTGGTCTACTAGTTCAGTTTATTCGCGAAATGGAAAGTTCTTTGATCACGATCAAAAAGTGTATAATTGTAGTATGTAGTTTAACATGATACATGTTCAATTGCAACTAAATCACTAGATATTGCCGAAGGGCGGGCTTTGTAGTGGGGGGAGGGGCGACGGAATTTTTAATGTACAAAATGTAATGATTCTCAACCTTATTCAAACAAAATTTCAATACCTACTCGACCCAAATGTATGGACCGATGATAATTTTTTCGCATTTACGATATTGGACCCATGGAGGAAGTTGTTCAGTTTGATGGTCTGCAGCATATCCTTTGATATGACTAAACCGTTTCTGTTACACCCTGTATAATCCAATAAGTAACATTTTGTGTATATGTTAACAAAGTTAGAGAAGCAAACGGAGCTATGCAGTATGCTGGAATGATCAATGTACCTAAGCACTTCCACCCCAGCATTCAGCATATACCTATCCAGTGCTAGACTCAGTGTTACTAAATTGAAATACTGAATCAATGTGAATCATCAATGATAATAAACCTATTTGTATCCATTTATTTTATGCAGTAATGTTTATATTCATCTGTTGCTTCGTAGTTTCTACTTCGTTTTTACTGAACCCTACATATAAAAGGTTTCCACTAATTTTTATAGCCCTCAGCTACCTGAGAGGCTCGTAAACCATAAACTAAACTAGACATTAATAAATAATAAGTTTCCATAACTATTCTACAAAGGAATTTGAACTTTATTCAAAGGGAAATAATGTTCTCATTCTTTTTGTGCCAACCCGTAAGGGAATTTGAACCTTAAAATAAGGGGAATAAGGTTTTTTTCCCTTTAAAGTAAAGTTTTGTCTGTGAAGTCAATGTTGTCCTTTTGGTTTTAATTATGATGTTTTTAGTGTTGCTACTGCTAAAAACGTTCGTAATGTCTTTTTTTCTTACTATCCATTATAGAGTCGTCAGTGATTTAAAGTTTTGTTTTATGTTTTAATGTTGTGGTGTATTGGGTAAGAGAGATGTCTCTTCTACAAGGTTGTACACAACTTGACATAGCTTAGAATATTGTTGTTGTTAGTCTTAATTCTAATACTAGCTATGCCCGCGACCTTCGTCCGCGTGAAATTAATATTAAAAAAATATGATTTCTCTATATGAATCGAATTTTGTTAAAAATTTCAAGGGTTTTCATTATTTTTTGCACCCTAATCTAAAATACAAATAGCCTAAGTTACTCCTTATAACATCAGCTATCTGCCAGTGAAAATCGGTCCAGCTGTTTCGGAGATAAGCCGGAACAAACAGAAAGAAAGACAAGAATATAAAAAAATGTTTTTTTGTTACAAGTACCGTATATATTTTCATATACATTCAGTAAAAAGCTGTTATTCTGGAATTACAAACAGACACTTCAACTTTATTTATTTGTCTAGATTCGAACAGAAGAAAACTTTATCAAAGAAAACAGATAGAATGATTTTTGTAAACGGAGGACACGTAGTAGAAACACGACATACTTTGAAAGCGTTTGCCACGAGTATAAACCTTATGATTGTAAAGAAATCTAGTTTTAAACGTTAAAAACATAAAAAATGATCAATTTACAAAACCTTAATTACATATTTCTCAACAAATTAATAATTTAAAAATCCCACCCATCTTAATCAAATAAAAACAACATCCTTTAACTTAACCCCTAATTTTATGAAGCCCTGGTATTCCAAACACGGGTGTTCACAAAAACACGCGATGGAGACATCTTAAAGGGCTTTTTATACGATTTTTTGTTCTTCGAGACGATTAACAAAATGGCCTTCTTAATTGTCTCTTTCTTAATTGTTTAAAGGGACTCTTTATGGGGTATCTCAGAGGATGACATCTATGGACATTTGATTGACATGTTGATTGCTGAATTATCTGATTTGAGTTAGGTTAGTTTTTGTGTGTTTGTGTAATTTTTGATAATAATTTGTTGTTGAGTGACGATCAGAGAGCGATCTTTTGGAATCGAAGACACCATAATGAGGAAGGGAATAGCCTAGTTGTAACTAAACTTACAATGTAACTTACGGGATATCTTCCGTGATTAACAATATCATTGTGGGCTGTGATTTTTGCCGTGACTTTATATCGAGTTCTAGTAGTGCGCGTAGCAAAAGACTAAGAACGTGGGTAGACAGATTCGTCTACACCTAACAATTTATTTACCATACACCCGCATTCTCCAGTCATCCCGCGATCATGGCGCTTGCAAAAGCGCCGAAATATCGGGAGCTCAAAATAATTGAAAATCACGGAAGATATCCCGTAAGTGACAGTTTAAGTTTAGTTGTAACTAGTCTAAGACTAGCGGAGAACTAGCTTATTCGTCGTGACTGATCCAAACCATCGCGATACTAGTTTCATTAGTCTGAAACTAGCCCAATGCTAGTTTTGAGTAGTTCAGAAATATTCGGGAACGAATAGTGCCAAGACCGAAGCTTAGCTTAGCCTATTACTAGTTTTCATTATCCCAAAACTAGTCGAGACGATTGTAAAGATTTTTCAATACTCCAAGTAAAGCGTCGAACCACTACTACATGTACAGTACGTTCTAAGTTTTATGAGAGTTATAATGTAATTCTTAATGTCACTTCGTGTTATATTACTGCGAGGGCCTCTCAATCTAAATGCTTTCCGTTTAATAGAGCCCTTTTTATTGTCACGCTACTACACAGGGTGTTCTGAAACTTTATAAGTAACTTTCAAGGTAAAGTTTTTTTTTACCGACCGTTATTTACTCCGTTTGGCTTTATGAAATAAACCATAAACTACTAAACAGTTACCAATCTGATCTCTAAACTTTATTAAGTGTGTAGATAAGTGGTAAGTGTGTTAAGGGCCTATTTCACGATGTCCGAATAGCCACTACTTACCGAATAAATTCAAAAATGGAACAGAATATGTATGAAATTATCTGCCAAGTAAGTTAACGGGAACTTAATCGTAGGTGGTGAAACAGGGTCTCAGTGTTTGTTTAAGCTTGTTTTTTTTACTTCGTTGCAAGATACTTTTGTTTTAGCTACATTCAATTGTCATAAAATGCATCGGATTGCCTCGTTTGTCTAGTGGTCGCAAGCTCGACTGCTGAGCATAAGGTTCGATTCCCAGGTCGGGCAAAGTGTTTTTGGGTTTTTCCATCAGGAATTTCTCAGCAGCTGCAGTCATGGAGTCTGGATTTGTGTCCTGTTGATAGCAATAGGCTTGCTTCCTAATACATGGGACTTAAACATAACTGGCAAAATGTGGGTGTACTAATAGAAGGCGTGATGTTATATTATACGTATCGGATATCTTGACTTCTTTCTTTATCGTGTGGTTAGTGCCTAACCTGGTGTCAGAGTTTTTATGCCGCCCATTGACTTTACATGCCAGCCGTCGAGAAATATCCCTAAGGCATGCTGGTTTCCTCACTATATTTTTCTTCACTGAACCGGTGATACAAAAAATCAGAGGTGCTTGTCTTGGGTTCGAACTCGAGACCTAAGACTTGGCAAACTTATCTTGACTAATCAGATCAAAACCTTAATGTTTGAAATGTAACTTTTACTGAACATCGGACTTACATTTCGTTTAATTTATAAATCATCTAAAAATGAGTGTTAACAACCAACTCGGACTGAGCTAGGACACAACTGACTGAACCAACTTCTCCCAATGCTGATTAAAACTTAAACAAACAAAATACAACACCCTGTACACAATGTACAAACACAACAACTTATCGGCGATACTATTAACTTATTAAGTATTATAAGTTATCTTTAATGTCGCATTTTATTTGATCGTTAACTTGTCCGACCCTTTCCTGGAAACTTCGTGACTACCTTACTATTATAACTTTATAAGTCAACTATGGGCTACTGGAATCGGGCATTACATTGAATTTTAAAAGGAATGGATGAATAAAATAATCATTAAATCATTGAATTGCCAAAGGGTGGTCGTTTCTTGCCCGTGTTTCTATAGGAAAGAACGGATTTTAGGTAACATAACTAGTTCCAGTAGTTCTACTATTTGTCCATCATTCTGCTGCCCTTATCCCAATTTTTTTGGGGTCGTCAGCATATCTTCTTCTTCCATACTCTCTATTATTCGTCATCTCAGCAGTCACCTCCTGTCTAGCTATATCATCCTTCACACAGTCCGTCCATCGTTTCTTTGGTCTGGTTCAAAGTTCCTCTACCTCATAGTTACTACATAGTTCCCCATTTGTATCTAACCAAATCCTTGGTAAATGGCTACTTGAATTACACAAGGCTAATTTAAATAAAGTATCGAGACTCCGCAGTCATGACAAGTTTCGTTATTGTACGATAACTTGGAAGAGAGATGACTTGGCCTAGACATAGATAGGTGTTGTGATAAGTGTGCCTATTATCAGATTTATTTTAGCCACTAGTGCGAAATACTAGGAATGTTGTGGGATAGGGATCTTAGTGAAACAACGCAAAACATACGGGTAGTTCCAATTATTATTGGTTTTAAGAATAATCTAAAGATACAGACTGACTTTTGCTCTAGAATTTAACTGTACCCAAGTCTGACTTGCCTAACGGAGAAAAGCAAAAGCCTTCAGTTATAACATATCTATTCATAGCCGAAGCTTCAAGTCAAGCTTCTAACGGATAACCAAATATATTCCGTGTACAACTATTTTGAAATCAGATCAATAAACCATATGATACAGAGACGCCACATCTCCGGTACGCGAGCGTTGAGATCGCAGAGAGTAAGCAGAGAGAGAGGTGAATTTGCTTTAAAATCTTATTTAAACCTTCCTTCGTTGACCATGCATTTCTATGTCACCAAAACATTTAAAAATACCAACGATGGACGAACCAAAGTGAAGAAAACAGAGTCTACATGCAATAACCAACAAACATTTTTTTTTTTGTTTTTATTCAAGTTTTTTTTTTCATCTTGTGTATTTGTGGCATGTGCCAAATAAACATGACTTCATTGTTTCAACTCGTTGCTGTCGGTATAAATGTTACGGGTCAATCTTTTCAATTATTTTAATTTGGTTTAAGGCGTCACTCAGGCTGGTTTCTTCCGATAGCCTCTCTACTATAAATATCTTGAAGCTGTTTGTCTGCAAGTTAGTAGTGTTGCTGTGTTCCAAATGTAAGTTTATGACTGACTGTGTAATCAGAAGCACAGGAGACATTTCGGGCAACAGGTATCAGCTTTGACATGGAGGTGGGCAGGACACCTGGCTAGATGAGAAAGGATAGGGGACCCTAGCGTAATAATTGCGGAGAGAAGGTAGAATGACCGGCAGACCAGGAGTCAGAGGTGGACGCCTACGAAGATAGCGGAGAAGACCTGAGGCAAGAAACAATCGCTTTCAAATCATTTCGTGTTTCTACAACGGTATTTAAGACGGTTGACAGAAGAATTTTGGTGTTAATGTAAAACACATTTTCGACTATTCCGTGTTCGTTACCGCTGAGGAAATATCACTCTGTCTAGGCTCTCTGGATGGGACGAGCACAGACAAATATATTATAATTTAAAAAACAACTAAAAACACTTTATTTTATTTCTCGTATTCTTCATAGCAAACCCATTCATTTGATACTCACGTGATGGGAATGCATAAAAAATAACTAGTCTGCCAACTTTGCGAGTATTGGATTTACAATGACGTCACTTAGCTAACCATGCATTGTCATCCAAACTAAACATGTACTTATGCATAATTTCAGCTCAATCGAAAACCGAAAAGTCGGTCAAATTTAACTTCTAAGACTTTTTTACAGTTACGGGTGACGCTAATAAAAGCGTGTTAAAAAAGGAAAACTGCCTCATTGGTCTAGTGGTTGCAAGCGCGACTGCTGAGCATGAGGTCCTGGGTTCGATTCCCGGGCGAAGTGTTATTGGGTTTATCCATCAGGAATTTCCGTAGCAGCGACGGAGCCGGAATTTGTGCCCGGTTGATGGCAATAGGCTCGCCCCCTATTACATGTGACTTAAACATAACTGGCGAAATGTGAGAATACTATTAAGTAGATACATCATCATCATCATCATTACAGCCGAAAGACGTCCACTGCTGGACATAGGCCTCCCCCAAGTGTCGCCACATTGACCGGTCCCGTGCGTCTCGCATCCAGCGGATCCCTGCAACCTTTACAAGGTCATCGGTCCACCTAGTGGGAGGCCTTCCAACGCAGCGTCTTCCGGTTCGCGGTCGCCACTCCAGAACTTTTCGGCCCCATCGGCCATCCGTTCTGCGAGCAATGTGCCCTGCCCACTGCCACTTAAGTTTGGCTATTCTTCGGGCTACGTCGGTAACCTTGGTTCTCTTGCGGATCTCCTCATTTCTGACTTGATCACGCAAGGAAACTCCGAGCATAGCCCTCTCCATTGCCCTTTGGGTGACTTTCAGCCTTCTGATGAGGCCCATTGTGAGCGACCACGTTTCGGTCCCGTATGTAATCACTGGCAACACACACTGGTCATAGACTTTCGTCTTGAGACACTGCGGTAAGTTGGACGAGAAGATACCACGCAGCTTCCCGAACGCTGCCCAGCCGAGTCGGATTCGACGATTGACCTCTTTCTCGAAGTTAGACCTACCTAACTGGACCGTTTGTCCCAGGTAGACATAATCGTCTACAACTTCGAGTGTAGAGTCTCCGATCTTGATAGGAGTGGGTGTTACATGGGCATTCAACATGACTTTGGTTTTGTCCATGTTCATTTTAAGACCCACTCTTTCGGAAGCTCTACTGAGGTCATCGAGCATTGTACTGAGGTCCTCCATGGTCTCAGCCATGACCACTATATCGTCGGCAAACCGAAGGTGAGAGATGTACTCGCCATTGACGTTGATGCCTAGCCCTCTCCAGTCCAGAACCTTGAAGACATCCTCCAGTGCAGCGGTGAACAGTTTCGGAGATATGACGTCTCCCTGTCTCACACCTCGCTGCAGAAGGATAGGTTCCGAGGTCTGGTCCTGAAGTCGGACTGACATGGTGGCGTTTTTGTACAAACTCTTCAGCACCTCGATGTACCGAGTTAATTAAATTAAGTAGATACAGCTCTGTCTAACCCTTCGGGGATTACAGGCGTGATGTTTGGAAAAAAGGAGAAGCAGCAGCGTATTGAACAAGGCTGCCAATAACGATGATGGTGGGTGATGGCTAGCAACGCATTTGCTTTCGAAATGAAAACAATACGAAAAAAAAAATTGTCTCTAAACATGTCCTCAAACACATGCGGATTGACTCACTAAAAGTTATTTATTTTATAATGACTTCCTAAGCCGTAATTTATGTGTTTTTCTGGAATTATATTATTATGAGATTTAGTTACCCGGCGGGTGTTTGTAAAAACCTAATGGTCGATTAAACATGGCTTGTTTGAGGCCCTTTTGGTAATAAAATGACAATCGTGAGGTCGTTATAAACTTTTATGATTTTTAGAAAACATTAGTATTCCTTTTATTATAAAAACAGCCCAAATTATTTGAAAAAAAAAGGAACTACTAAAGAACTATTAAGAAATGAAGTGGTCTCAAGAGTGTTTAAGTAAACAACTGCTTTAGGGTTCCGTACCTACTCCATTATCAAAAGGCATTCTTTGTGGAATATATCGAATTTATTTATTTTAAAATCATTTAAATTAGCTATTGCTCAAGCAAACATCATTTGGTAATTTTGCTATCATCACCTGCCTAGCCTTTTCCCAACTATGATGGGGTCGGCTTCCAGGCTAACCGGGTGCGGCTAAATACCAGTATTTTAAATGGGGCGACTGCCTATCTGACCTCCACAACCCAGTTTGTACTAGGTAATACGATACTCCTTCGTAAGACTGGTTTTCACTTTCGTGCCACTGACTACCTGTAACGACTGTCAAAGATCTACAAATGACAGCTGAGGCCAACAGCTTAAAATGCTTTCCGAGGCACGCAGGAAACTCGGTTTGTAATGGGTGGTCACCCATCCACGGAACAACTTAGTCAATCGCAGCTTAACCTAAAGATCGATCCGAGCGGCTGTTATTATTTAGCCACATCATTTGGTATAGTGCCTAAGAAATTATCACTATTGTAACTTGATCACATTTTCAAAACCTTTTTTCACAAAATAATCCCGACATAAACTTTTCCATACTAATCTTATAATTCTTCACGTTAAAAATATATGACATACGCCTTTAAATAAATAAATAAACACAAAACTAAACCTTTCCATTGTTTCACTTTGTTACATCATAAAATAAATATCACAATTTGCGAGCGCTCTCGTAGCCCGTAGCAATCCAGGCGTAGCGCTACGCCGTAGACAGTAATCTCACATGACGTAGCCACGTAGACATGTTTGTGAACACGCTAACCTTGTGTGCGCTCCTGACGTTTGCGAATATAATTTAATTGATTTAATGCAATGTATGGAAACAATTAAATTGGTTTATTACGATTTATGAGATTTGTGTTTGTGATTTAATTGAATTATTTATTGCTTGTTTAGATTGCCTCGTTGGTCTAGTCGTCGCAAGCACGACTGCTAAGCATGAGGTCCTGAATTCGATTCCCAGGTCGGACTAAGTGATATTGGGTTTTTCCATCAGGAATTTCTCAGTAGCATCCTCGGAGTCTGGATTTGCGAAAAGTTGATGGCAATAGGGTCGCCAGCTTATTACATGGGAGTTTAACATAACTGGTTAAATGTGGGTGTACTATTAGTACACCTCTGCCTAACCCTTCGGGGATTACAGCCGTGTTGTTATGTTGTTTAGATCTAGGTTTGTAACATAATTGAATTATTATGTTCTTACGCAAGATTTAAATTTAATTTTGACAAATTTCGCGTTATTTTTGATCCCATATAATACAAGATGGCCGGCTAGTAAATACACAAGGACATATATATGTTTAAAAAAAACATAATGTGGTTACCAATCTACCAAGTTAGGTGATAAGTGCAATATCTAATAATATTACTTATAGTTATTAGAAGGCCCACTAGATGGTTAGATACTTATAACTGATATTGATAACATCAATAAACTAATAAAATAATAAATCATGTGATTAGAAAACGATCGATAAGTTTCAATTCAAATGATTCCGAGATAAAATATACCTACCTATCCATTTGATAAAATAGTTTATTTTATCTTGTTAAAAACCTCGTTGACTTGTGATTAATTCTTAGAAATAATTACAACATTTATAGTTTGGTAACTGTTATTCCTCGGTCGATGGCAATAGGCTCGCCTCCTATTGGACTTAAACATAACTGGCGAAATGTGGGTATACTATTGGGTATACCTCTGCCTAATCCTTCGGGGATTGCAGGCGTGATGCTATGTCATGTTATTCCCCTAAAATGATTTAAGTAGTAAACAACACTGGTAATACTCGTATAGCCACTTGTAAAAAGCTTCTCTGGAGAAGTATTGCCACCATATGTAATTCTACCGACAAACAACATTCATGGAACTAAAACTAGCTAGGTCGGTGTAAAAATGAGGATAAATTTAACTAAATAATCGCTCACATCTACAAAACGGATTGAGTTATTTTAAAATCTTAACTTTCATATCAACATAATTATACTATCCATCATCATTAACATACATAATAAATAAATCTAAAACTAATTGAACTATTACAGAAACTTGTTTATAAAAGCGAAAGGCTTCCCATACTTCTTATAAACACATTACTGCTCTTAAACCGGTAAAGTTAAGTAAGTACTTCCGTTATTGAAGGAAATCGTCGGTTGTTCATTATTATTCTACCTATTAGTGTTGTACGATCCAATACGATACTTGACATCAACATCACGCCTGTAATCCCCGACGGGTTAGGCAGAGGTGTACCTAATAGTACACCCAAATTTCGCCAGTTATGGTTAAGTCCCATGTTATAGGGGGCGAGCCTATTGCCATCAACCGGGCACAGCTCCATACTCCGTGGCTGCTACTGAGAAACTCCTGATGGAAAAATCCAATAACACTTTGCCCGACCTGGGAATTGAATCCAGGACCTCACCCAGGGCTCAGCAGAAGAAAAATGTCTTCTGAGCTTCTAATGCTCAGCACTAGACCAACGAATCACCAACACACCGATATTTTGGATCAACAAATGCATTCGATGGCATCCTCGATATAACAGTACCGCTAGCGGAATGAATGGATCGTATCATACCTCATTTAACCACATTGTCATAACTCGCATGGCATCAGTTTTAAACAGGTGTTTTATTTATTAAAATACTTATCTAGTATGTTGATATTTTTAAAATGGCGGCGGTGTTAGTTTCCAAATGCGGGAACTTAGAACTGGAGTAGTTATTATTAAGATTTATGAGTTTTCACACGCACATAGAGTCCAAAATATTTTTTGGATTTTTGCTTACACTCTTAGAGGGAATGAGTATGGTACGATACTTTGGCTCGATACCAATTTTTTATCGATCCCCAAATGCGATACTTGCATTTGTATCGATACAAATGCAAGTTTCGTGCCACCCATAAGAGTACCAACCCGCACTGGGCCCGCGTGGTGGATTATCGCCCATTCCCTCTCCTAGAGAGGAGGCCGTGTGTCCCAGCAGTGGGAACATTATAGGCTGATTATGCATAAGAGTATAAGACGATTCAATATTTGGAGAATCGATAAAGAGCCATTCGATACGATCCTAGAATCGTATCGCTAAGTTGCGATCCGGATCCATCCAAGGTATCGATATAATAAATGCCAGTATGGTGCATCCCTACTACCTATTAATACTATTAATAGTTAATAAAGTAACATTCATTATAAATGGAACCATAAAGTTAAGCTGATCACTTTCCCGATTAGATTTTGATAAACGATTGTCGTTAATTGAATTTTAATTGAGCGCTTTAGGGTTAAGAATATTTTAGAAAAGTGAAGTTGTACTTTGAGTAATTAATACATTTCAAGAAAGTGAAATACTGTAATCAAAGATATCTAAGATACTATATACAGAGAGGAAATCACAAGAAATATCTTAAAAAGCTGTGATCTCGTATCTCAATTATGCCATTTGGCAAAAATACATAAGTAAATGCACCGACAATTGTACCGACACTAACCAATTGGTTATTTCAAGTCCATTAAGATGTTGGCCGCTTTGTGCCGTCTATTTTGTGTGGTTAAATGTTTTTGACTCTATTCATTTGAAGTCAATTGTTGAGACATGTTGTCGAATAAGGAAAGTTTCAGAATTAGCCCGGAGAGGCTTCAATAATAGCGAGTCTATTACCACTACCAATCTAAGTTCGTTCAGTCTATCCAAAGGTTGTCTGGAAGATATCACTATCAGCGATAAGATCGACGTTGTACCCATAGAATTAGAATAATATTGTAAAAGAGCTGTGTAATTATTTTGGTGTACAATAAAGTATATTTTAATGAACTTTAAAGTAACCTTAACGAAACCGAAAGGCATCTGTTCTCCCCGTCATTGCAATCATTTTTTTGTTAAACACCATACCTGGGAACGTTCTAGTTACAGAGATATTGAGGGTCAAAGTTCCAACTTTTTCACAAGTTTTTAATGTTGTAACTTTACGATAAATACATCCACGACGCGCACTATATAATACATCCATCAACACAATGTTTTGAGTGTGTTACATTGAGACCTTTCCTACCGTAAACCGTGATTTTTCACCCAAATAAAAGTCGTTTCCTAGCAATAATTTTAGCGTCGAGTTACTTAGTTTGATGTACAGAATGCTTGGTTGACGGCGTCGTGAAGGGTTCGTTTACACCTTGTATACAGGGTGAGGTTTTTAAGTGGTCGTGGATGGCCAAATCTGAAACTATGATGAATAGCGAAAAATACTCAAAGGAGTCTCGAGCCCGATTTTGATAAAAACTTGCCGCATATCACTACTTCCCAGAATGTTATCTCTATTAGCGACACTATCAAATGGTGTGACAATACAGCGTGTGTTTTTTTTTCAAAATCAACGGATTCAAGTCCTGACTAGGAACATTGAGTTTTCAAAAATCCAATGTGCAGTTTTAGTTTTAATCGAAATCGGGCTCGAGACTCCTTTGAGTATATTTCGCATAGTATCGAATTTGGTCATCCACGCCCACTTGAAAAACTCAGCCTGTAAATTCTTATAGACTCGACAAAATGTAAGTGTACTGAACTCCTCCGCCTATTATCGTGATATTCTTATGTTTTCGTACGCTCAGCTTTGCTTACATACAAACACTCTCATAATTCAACTCGCATACCACCTCGAGCTTACAGAGCAAAATGAAATTAACTCTTAAACTAATTAAACATCGCCTAACAAAACAATGTGCGTCACTTGAGCAAACAACTGTCGCATAATTACTGTTAACTCGTTATATAGCGCGCTATATAGCATGTTATATAGCACGTGTAATATAACAGTATAACAGGCTGTAATGTAGCATGTGCCGTTAATATTTCAAATGGATACATAGTAATAACAATGCGATGTGATGGCGGGCACAATTAGGTGGAGTTGCGTGTTCGACGAATTACGGTGCGAGGTTTTGGTTTTTGTTATTTTTTTTTGTTCTGAAAGAATATAAGGGAAAGTATTGCTTAGTAGCGGGCATTTGAGCAAAGTTAATTGATGAAAATTAATTTGTTTTAAAATTATAATTCCAATCAAAATTATCCTCAGTTAAAATTATGGAGCTTGTTAGCTCATAGTAAAATATTTTTTTTAAAACAAGCCGTTTTTAATTAATACACATATCATGCGGGTGCATAAAAAATAACTAGTCCACTATCTGTGGGAGTCCACCATATTGGATTTAGAATAACGTCACTTGGCTAACCATGCATTCTCATTCAAACTTAAAGTGTGTGTTAAATTTCAGCTTAATAGGTTGCGGATAACTGTTTTAAAATTCAGTTGCAAGATTTGACCTAAACAAACTTACGAACATTGCAAGTTAAATAAATGCTTCCTTTTGTTTTTCGGTAGATAATTTAATAAAGGAACTTTTATTTGAATCAGTTTTTTTTTTAATTATAAAACATACTAGCGACTCTCCTCTGCTTCGCACGGTTTTTACGCTTTGACAAAGATTGAGATTTTACATATAAGTGTTTTTTTTTAATTTTAATATACCCTCTCATTATTAAACACATAAACCTTCCGGAAATAAATCTCTAAACGATGGCGCAAACCGCATCAAAATTCGTTGCGGAGTTTAGAAGAAAAACGTGGTCATACAGACAGACACTAAAAGCGACTTCAATTCATAATTATGTATAGATGATGCAATAATAAACGTGATGATATAAAATCCATAGTAATCATTTGTCATTAGGTACAACAATATTTATATTTTTAAGTTAAACAAACAATCATCAGCACTTGAAAAAAAAAAGAAAATCATTTACGAAAACCTTCCACTTTTAACTCAAAGCCTCCACCAGGTACAGTCGCACACACCACCCGTACACCACTACACTCGACACACGCGCCAGTGTGCGAGCAAGCGCTTGTGTGCGCGACTGTAATAGAGCGATGACGTGATTTCCTGTGCTGAGTTATTGCTACTGTACCGGCGCTAAACGCTTTGCTTGCTGTGACCTTGTAAGGGGGTTGGTGGTTTTTGTTTTGATGATTTTTAAGCTTGTAAAGGATTGTGAATGGGTAATCATTGTTTTTATTAATGTAGATTTTTTGATTGTGAATCGTTATTTAATTAAACGAGTTTTTTTATTAGATTTTTGGCTTTAATTGGTTTTACAAATCTAAATCAAAGATACGGAAAGTAGATAATTAAATTATAATCTCAAAATAATTGAAGATACTTAAGTGATAAACCATCAGAAATATAATGTATGTTAGGACTCTGGAATGTTCGGAAACCATACAAAAATTAAGATGTGTTTGACTTTGTACCAGTATGTTAAGCTTAAATTGATACTTAAAAATGTTTAAGTGATATCTGATATCACTTAACTTTTTTAACCTTGACTGTCTCCACACCACAAGTTAATTAATACGTAATTATTAACAATCAGGTTATGTTAGTGTTATGTTCAGCAAGGTCAAATCAAATAAACGAATCTATTTAAATGTTTTTTCTTGTATACTTATGTGTATAACCTAAAAGTGTTATTTACTTAGTTAATTGGTTTCTGCTGTCTTTATATAACGATAAATAATTTCCTTTGCTATCTTACACTAATTTTTACTTATAGCAGCAATCAAATTCACATTTATCGAGATATAAGAATGATAACTAAACGATTACCAGTAATCGTCGATATCTGGCATCATTAATGATATATTGAGAGGGTTAATCGAATATTTTTACATGTTATTTAAGTATTATGATCAAGCGAAACACATTTTATCTATTTTGATAGTTGAAATTACTGTATTTAGTATGATAACTTTGTTATCGTAAATGATTTTAATTATTTTGTGACGCCAATTGAATTTTATTAATTATACCTAATAGTTAAGTAAGGCAGATAGTAAGTAAAGGTTTGTTTTGTGTTGCTAGTAAACTTTAATTTTTTCTGAGTTTATTAAAATTACTGTTCATTCTTTCTTAGTTACATTCGGTTCTGTACCTTACAATAATTGGAGTAATTGGCAAAAGAAATAATAAAAGTCAACTCTAGAGTGAGTAAATAACAGCTTGATCGCTTAGCGTTTTGCTACTCATAATATCAGTCCATCGTACATCTGCACATTTATTTTAATTCAAAACAAACATAGCACTAACCACAGTCTCAAAACTTGAATCCCGCGAGACGCTCTTCCAAAGTCACATCGCTTGTCCCCAGCGAGGGGTGGAGAAGGCAACAACTCATAAAATTAAGCGATTTGGATGTGAGTTAGTCTAACTGTGAGGATCGCCGAGTTAACAGCCCGCTAGCTATCTTCCTCGCACACGCACACTGCCGCGGCGCGTGTATCCGCGTCACTCACACATTCGGCCAGGCTCGCGAAGCCGCCAGTCCAACGTTACGTCGGTCCGCACACGTTTCGTTTGCTCGTTTGGTTCCGTTCCCGCCACAATGCGCTGATTATCGGAAGTGTAATTGACGTTTGACATTTATGATCTGTCACTGTTTCTGTGTTTTTTTTTATTGAGTGTTGTGTTTTGTTGCACGGATAACTTGTTAAAGGTGAGTTTGTAATATATTTTTAAGTTAAATGTTTGATTGTAGAAATTAAGTTGGTTTCAAAAGTTTTGGTTTGAATTAAAAATATGTTGTTGTTTGTCCTTGCTTTTTTGAATGTTTTAAAGTAGTTTTAAACCAAAAGAGTTTTAAAAACTTTCTAAATGAAATCCTTAATTGGTAAAAAATACGTTTACTTAGTTAATATTCTTTTCAAGCAGGGTTTCGGTTATCACAATTGATAGGCACCTATTCCTAGTCTAAGATTCGGAGCTTACGACTAAAACTAAAAAGTAAAACAATTGATTCCTATACTAATGAAGTATACTTCTTTTCATTGTTTACATATTGCGGTCGGAAAACTCCTTTTGAAGAAATGTAGGTAACGTCCATACCATTTTACGAAGTTTTAAAAGACTTAATACCTAATTTATAAAGCAATTCATTGTTTATTTGTCTTTCAAATAAACTGCAGTATAAAAGATAAACAATTACGACAAACAAAAAAGATTTACAAAAAGAAAGCTGTGGAAAATATTGACACAAAATAAAGAAAGCAGCAACAGCAGAGAACGAAATAAGCAGTTCCTTTTGTTCTTCATCTTCATGTTTTTACCTTTTTGTATCTACAAAAATAAATAAATTAATAAAGTAGCATTAATACATACGGTTATCATTAACAGCTTCTCAACAAAGTGTTTATTACATGTTTAAACTTTAACTTAATTAAGTTAAAATATACTTACATTAATCGGGAGGCGAGTGAAGGGTTGAGATTAGTTCAAGTCAGCACCGGAAACACTTCTTGAACCAATTGAAATGACTACATGATTGGTTTAGAACTTAATTGACTATGAGTCATTTAATTGCAGTATGCATTGACGGGTTATCAACCCGTCGCCGTCGGTTGATTTACCAGAACCATACATTCTAAAGTGTTTATTGGAGTCATAGAGTGTATTAATATTCACTATGTGACTGACAACCGCACGGGTCGATCTTCAGGGTTTCAAGCAATTTTTGCTGAAGTTGGTCCCTCGATGGTTGACCTTACCGAGTTTCCACCGTACCTCGAAAAGAAAACCGCCGTGTCTGTCATTTGTAGATCTTTGACAGTGGTTGCAGGTAGCCAGTGGCCTGAAAATCTGAAAACCAGTCCTTCCAAGGGGTATTGTATTACCCAATAACTGGGTTGTGGAGGTCTCTCTCGATCTGATTATACTGGTAGCCGACCTAAATATAGTGAAGTGTATTAAAATTGTCCGGCGCATCCTGAGCAGATATCGTTGCTACCATTTTGCTAATTGACTAATACCTACTATTATAGATAAATAACATACATTGGGGATAAAATCGAATGGTTGAATCATGGTTAACAGACTCCCGAGTGGTCTTTTCAGTTTCGTAATTGAATCTTTTATCCCCTTATTATTAAATGCCGAGTAAATGTCCAACCAGTATAACGTTCAGCTTAATCTTAATTATAATTATTTTTGTGGGAATTAAGTTTAGCATAACTATTATTATTATTATTATTATTTGCACGTTATTAGATAAGTAAAGGGGTTAAAGTAGTTGCTTGGATAAATTTTAAGCTAAGTTAAAATTATAAAATTTGTTAGTATGGATGTAGGAGACAATCTCCGGAACTTACTCATCCGAATTAAAGAAAAACCTTCTCACTACTATTGTCGAGTGCCTAAGGATATGTTAAGACAAAAAACCTCGCGCGGACAATGTTACGAACGGAAGCTAGTGTTTCATAAAATTAAATAACCTTTTATTCTTTGGCAACCAATGTTGCAGCTACGATTTTCCAGAACAAGGAAAATCGAGAAGCAAAAAAATTAATGACCTGTCAAAAATGTCGAAAAATATTTTATAGCCTGCTATCTCCTGAATAAATGTCTCACAAAAATTGCTAATCTTTAAATGGATTTGTACAAAATATACCATTTTGGAGAGCAGCGGTGGCCCAGTGGTGGCGGCCCCGACTTACGAGCAGTAAGTCGTGGGTTCGAACCCAGGCAGGCGCATTACTTTGTGTAATTTATTTATTACCACTGCTCTCAAAACGGTGAAGGAAAACATCGCGAGGAAACCGGCATGTCCGAGAGCCAAAAATTTGAAGACATGTGACATCTACTGGGCCCGCGTGGTGGATTCTAGCCCATTCCCTCTCATAGAGACTAGGCCGTGTGTCCCAGCAGTATAAGCTGATTGTTCATGCGTTTTGCAGTTATCGGCAATTTGAAAACCTGAGCGCTAATACAAACCTTTTAACATTCAAAAATCCAAGAGGGTAGACCGATTTGTCTGCTCACACCCACCCGCAATAACTTCAGTTTATCCGTGATCATGGTAATTGCAACAGAGCTGAAATATCGGGAACTCAAACAAATCAGTAAACATGGTCAATTTCCCGTTTCAAGTGTTAATGAAAATGTTAGCGACCATGATACTCGTAGTTTAAAATCTTATATTCAAAAATCCGTTTAACAAACAACGAGCTATGAGTTAGTAATCCGTTCGGATAATGTTTACCAAACTATTCGAATTCGCTATCGATTAGTCCCTCTGTATTATTAAGATTATGCGATAGAACAATAATTGGGCAAGATTAACGTTATCACTAACAAGCAATATGCCTTTTTAAATATTCCAGCTATTGACGCATGGCCAATTTGAATTGTTTAAAACAAATGAGTACTTGTGTAACTATACTTAACTACAACTTTTAGTAATGAGGTGGACATTTTGGTATTTGATTTGTTTCGTGAGAATTAAGCGGAAATTATTGTTATTGCTGGCAAGGGACTCGCCTTGGCCGACGCTTAGAAAGCGTTTAAAGTATTTTTCTTTAATTTAATAAGTTACGGATAGATTGAACGACGTTAATAGGTAAGCACACATAGATTAAAAAGTGTACTGAATCGTATTTTTTTCTTTACTGTTTCCGAAAAAGAGGTTTAATTTATTTTGAACTAACAACGCGGCCATGCTTCGCACAGTTTTTTACGATTGATAAAATAGACATTATTTTCTTTGTTATTTAAGATAAATATTTATGAAGTACGCTTTTCGGATTAATTCTCTAAAATTCTAAAGAATTGTAAAAACCGCATAAACATTAATTACGTAGTTTAAATGAACAACATGGACACACACAAAAGGCGAGTTTAATTTAAAATATGTATAGAATCACGCCTTCAGATTTTTTCCCTTTTATGTATGCTTCATTTTTTTAATCTTCAGATACTAGATTAATTAATTATAAAAATAGAAGAGATAACAAGGCAGGTAATCGGAAAAACCTTGCGCATTTTCACGAATTTTCAGTTTTGAATCCTACAAAAAGGATTATCACATTGGTTTAGCAATTAATAATCTCATAAAAGACTTATTGTAAATAAGTGTTTTATGAGATTATTAATTTACTATCTTTGTAATCAGGATTATCTGTTCAAGTTGTTTTAACTGAATCATGTGTATTTATAATATTTGGGAATTCCCTACAAGATAATAATTTGAACATTTATGTCAAGTTGTCATCCTCTTTAGATTGCCTTTATTCGAAACTGTACGTATTTTTAACCGACTGCGGCGAAGCCCAAAATGAGGGTTATATTAAAATTGTTCTCATGCGCGGCGGCGGATTCTGTGACACAAACGTTTACCAAGGTTTCAGTACATGATTCTAGACTGTATTGTAGTTCTGTACGGGAAAGCAAATTCTTTTTAATGATCGACGAAAAGGATAAGCCGCGCTTGCCAGGGTCTGTCTGTGGATGGGTGACCATCCATTGCATACCGAGTTTCCACTGTGTGCCTCGGAAAGCACGTTAAGCCGTTGGTCGCAGCTGTCATTTGTTTGTTGATCTGTGACAGTCATTGTAAGTGGCCCGAAACTCTGTCAACCAGTCTTACCAAGGGGTAACCAGTACTAACTGAGTTGTGGAGGTCAGATTGGCAGTTGCTCCATGTAAAACTGGTATTCAGGTGCATCCGGTAAGACTGGAAACCGAACCGAATGAACTTGGAAAAGGCTAGGCAGTTGATGATGACCGACGAAAACTTTCAGGCCATTCATGTACTGAATTAATGGTAACTGATTACACGTCGATTTCAACCCCGTATTGATGAATACTTAACTCTTTCTGTGAACTGCTCGCCTAGTGATCGTATTCTGTAACTTAATGACCAATTGATTTGTTTTCTTTCAATTGGTTGATAGTTTCTGCGAACTAGACGGCAATACATTTGATACGTGTTACTGTAGCTTCGGAGTAATTTAAATATTTGATTCAATGTTCGTCAGACGACAGCAGTTGGAGCACATGAGTAAGTAAACGGAATTGGAGCCTAGTTATCTACAAACGTTTTTTAAAGAAGAAAAGTATCTTTTCTTTTGTTTACTTTCAGTGCCAACTGTACTTAAAAAGTAACCTGCCTGAGTTGCAGCCCCTCGGCTCGATCTTTTGGTTAAGCCTCGCTTACCTAGGTTGGTCCGTGGATGGGTGAATACCCATTACATACCGAGTTTCCTCCGTGCCTCGGAAAGCACGTTAAGCCGTTGGTCCTGGCTGAATATCTTTGACAGTCTTACCAAAGGGGTATCGTATTACCCTGTACTAACTGGGTTGTAGAGGTCAGATAGGCTCCATGTAAAATACTGGTATTCAACTGCATCTGGTTAGACTGGAAGCCAACCCCAACATAGTTGGGAAAAGGCAGGCACAAGATGATCTATGTTTTTGTGTTGCCTAGGTACCTTATTATGTATCTATTATCGCTGACAGCATTTCACTTTGTCTAGAATATCTGATCAGCTGGAAAATGCTTTTCTCTCATGAATTTTCTTTGCTAATAATCTTTTTAAATTCGGCGAGCTATTAATACGTCGCGATTTTAGTAACACAAGATTGAATTAGTAATGGCCAGATTATCCATGGTACCTAAGTATAAAGCTATTACAAAAATGACTTGACGGAAAAGTAAAGGATTTATAGAAAGTATAATCAGCATATATCCTTCGCACTGCAACACGTACCGTATCCCAGATACGGGTCTCTCTTCTGAGAAATAATGAGGGATTTAAAGTCAATTAATAACATTTGAAACTTGTATGTAAAAAAAAGTGTGAAAGTGTTGGAACTTTGACCTTCGATATCTCCGAAACTAGAAAGTTCCCGGATATAGTCCAGTACAATAAAAAAAAGAATCGACTTCCAAAAAAGCTAATATGTCAAAAATAACTTTACTTTCGGTAGTCGGTGACTTTGACCACACAAATTCTTCTCGCGAGACAATTTTTAAATTGTAACTAGAAGTTATTAAGGAAGCATCATATCGTCGACATAGGCAAAAAAGAAAAAAATCAAACTACTCAATCGATTATGATGAAATTTCTGTGGGACCAATCGGAAAGTGTATCCTTTCACATATAAAATATATTTTTCGAATCGGTTCATAAATGACGGAGTTATGAGGAAACAAGCATAGAAAAATACAACCGAATTGAGAAACTCCTCCTTTTTTTGAAGTCGATTAAAAATATCGCAATGACGGGAACAACACGCAGCCTTCGACTTTGTTAAGGGAATATTACCAAAAAGTCTATGATATTCACAACCCTTTTTTCTAACTACCTAATAGTTAGGTAAAAAAGAGCCAGTACCACTGACCTTCCTCCACAGAACCTTGCCGATAGCGATATACTCCATGAATATGGCCGCTGAGACGGATTACCGTTACAAAAGAAATATTTTGTCATCCGTACTCGAGACATCCACAGTTCGACGAGCAACTATAATGGGGTTATTTTCACTTCATTTTCCCATTCTATTCAGTTGTCATGTTCTGTGTTATTTCTTATCCGATGTATGATTTGTGGTATTCAGGAATATCAGCATATAGTTTTATGAAGTCTTTAATGTCGTAACCTTAGCTTGATATATCTGATCGGGAAAACGCTAGATGAGGTATTCTAGATTTTGAACCCCCATGCATAAATTAATTAAGCAGGCAGTCAATAAAATAATTAAGTGATCTGTTAATTTTAATTATTTCTATATCAGTTTGGGATCTTAGGTACCTATTACCTACTGATTGGAAATAAAAGAAAAAAATTATATCGCAGAAACTGCTGATACGCGATGAATAAAAGTGAAGATCTTTCCTCCGCTCCGGTCGAACAGCGGAGGAAAGAACTTTGGTTTCAGTTACAAACTGGAGCTGTTTACAGTGACAGAATGATATTTATACATACATAAAACATCACGCGTGTAATCCCCGAAGGATGAGGCAGAGGTGTACCTATTGTACCCCACATTTCGTCAGATATGTTTAAGTTTTATGTTAAAGAGGGCGAGTCTATTGATATGAACCGGCCAGACTCCGTGGCTGCAGATTGATACAATATGGAAACTTGGTAGGTCCTATTAATGGCAGTGGCAGCAAAATCCATCATCATCTGCCTAGCAGTTTCCCAATTATTTTGGGGTCGGCTTCAAGTCTAACCAAATGCAACCACATGCCACATGGAGCCGCATGGAACATGGAGCTGCTGCCTATCTAACTTCCACAACCCAGTTACAATACAAGTAATATGATACCCCTTGGTAAGGCTGCTTACCGGACCTTTGGACTACTGACAACTGGTCACAACTGTCAAAGATCTACAAATGACAGCCAAGACCAAAGACTTTACGAGCTTTCCGAGATGCGGAGGGTACTCGGTAGATAGTATATGGTCACCCATCCACGGACCGACCTCGGCAGGCACCGCCTACCACAATTTATCAGCGACTATATATCAGTAATTACGTGGCGATAGTCAGCGTGCCGAATTTTAATTGTTTCTATTGTTTGTCGTTTTGATCATACATCATGTATAATTAATATTTATTGTGCAGTGCTGATGCGGTTTTTTAATCTGTAGGGTTGGTTGAAAACGAGAACGATTATTATTATCGGTTGCAATAGAATAAATAGTGGTTGTAGTTAATTGCAGGTATTTATTCAATGTTAGATCTAAGCGCTGAAGAGGGAATGTGCCATAAGTAATCATTCTTGCCTTTCCACCTACCACTTTATTAGGCCTCGACGCAGCTCACCTTCTTCGTCCATGCTTCTCTATAAGTAGTCATCTCTGTAGTCGAAAGGGTCCTGTCTAACCAAATCATCTTAAATACAGTGTATCCGCCATTTCTTATGTCTGCCTATGTAAAGTGTGTGAAACTGAGCGCGATTAGCACATCTAAACGGCGTTCAAGATTCATGATTTATGAGTATTACACTGACAGCTCTTGAACGCGGTTTTGCTGGTCGCGTTCAGTTTTAATGATGAAAGTTTAAAAATGAGCAATTTGTAATTCTACAATCCTGTTAAATATTTCGTGAACTGTGTCTCTCATTATATATGTATCGTGCTATCATATTTAATTCAATGACGTAAATAATTCTGTCCACTTGCTTGTGAAATATAATATATGTGGGAAAGACAATCATTCCTGACGATGACGTGTTGGAAAATGAAATTATTAAATAGGCTTCGACATTACATGACAAACAAGATGTCAAGAAAAGAGGATATCTCATTCAAGTCATTTTGGTAATAGATTATGTATCCATAGAGATAGGTAATCTGTAAATTGAAAACGTACTGTCAATTTCCTCTTTTTATTTGTAGCCAGTCTCTATCTACTCGTAAACTTTTAATACTTTTTATAAGAAGGTTAACTTTCGATATGTCACTGGGCTAAAATATGATTAAAACTACTGAATGAAATCTATTGTAGCTCATGCATCTTGCTATCGTATCAATAGACTAAAATATGGAATGCCAACTTTCAAATTGCTAAGTACTTACGCGTTTATTACACTTCAGCTTAAAATATTATATAAAATTAGAAACTAAAAAGTTCACACTCAATTAAATATTTTTTGAAAATCTCTCTACTTTTATAACCTGTGGTCGTTTATATCAAAATGGCGGCAAGTTCCGTCCAATTACAAACAAGGATTATGACATTAGTCGCCGGCGAAGGCGCTGTCAAAGTTGCGGAAGTGTGGCGACGTGTGTGGCCTGCTAGATGGTTTGATGTCACCGGCAGAGATGTAGCCTGAGTATGTCCATGTTGATCTGAAGACCACTTTGATCGTGATTCGTGTCTCGGATATTAATTTAAATTATGTCGATGATGTTAAAATGGGGCAAATGTGAGAATGAGATATTTTTTTTTGTCGCGTTTATTTAGTGGTCGCTTGGCTTACTGCAAAGCAAGGAGTCTTTTCTCGTTGTTGATTTTTGAAGTGTTGTAGAATTTATCGTCACCATGAGTACCTGCCTAGACTTCAGTCAATCACTCATTGTCACTCCTGGACTCCTCAAAACCTGGACACTCGGCTATCGTTTTCAAAGCGTTTCGTTTCCCTACAACAACTTAGAACAGGATTGGCACAAGAATTTTAGTAGCTATGTATCTATCTTCCTTTATCATGTGGCTAGTACCTAACTTGATGTCTAGAGTTCTTATGCCGCCCATGGGCCTCTGACTTAGTTTAGCTTATGATAGTCCCAGTAGTCCCTATACATTTTTTATTTATTCACGTATCGCTGATTCAAATATCACTTAATTTAAATACCAATTGTAGGTACGAATCTAGTCACTCTAGATTCGTAATCTAATTTAAATTAATCTGAAGCACGATAACCCCGTTCTTCATTAACTGCTTATTAATAAAACACAATACCTGTATTGTTTATTACTTCGTTCCAAGTAGGCTAAATAATTTCACAGGAAAATTCTCAGAATTGTGAAATGAGTTGTCGTGCTCTGGATGGTTATTGGTTTTGCTTAACCAATTATATATTATAGCGTTATTTACTTAACATTGTGTGTGGTCGGCCGGATATTAAAACAACAGATATTAATTTAATTCTGTTAATGCTGCCGGAGCTGCCCGATTTCTGGAATGGCAAAAAACACAAAAATGAGTAACGTCAAGTACTTGGTTGATTATAATAACGTCAGCATCACTGGACCGGATGATAATTTTCAGTGGATAGACAGGTGTTACCGACAGAAATAAGGGCATTATCCTTGTCCTAAATAGTATTTATTTCTGTAAATTGGTTTTACAAAACACTTTAACACGTCACTTCATGTTGTATTTTAAAACTAGATAGGCCGGTGTTTCTTACCTGACTACTCTGAGAAGAAACAGCCGAAACAAATTCAGAGGTCAGTCTCTTTTAAAGTCAAGACATTGATCCAGTCATATGAGGGCCACGCAGTTGCAGATTAATGTCTGAGATGGTCTTTTGAAGAAATAACAACACAGTCGACTAGCAACAGAAGCGAAAAAAGCGTTATTCGGACTATCCATTTTTATTGCAATTACACAAAGCTCCGTTCGACCAGCTCAAGTCGATTCCAAAAGAACGGTCACACCCTAACGCTTTGCTGGCCCAACCTGAGAAACAAACTCAGTACATTACTCGCACATTGCAATCACTACACCAACAGAATCTATTGGCAATTTAATCTAGATTATAAAAATACTTACAATAATATCATTTCAATGATATCTTAATGATTCACTGTAGTAACCTGTTTTATGTGTTTATTATACCTAGATCATACCAATATGCACCTGATACAATCTGATAATTGCAATAATTGACGTAATACAATATAATAACGTATTCTATCTTAGATATAAACGGTATGGGTCAGATTATATGATAATCTTTCATGGAAATTTTACGTTCTTATCAAAATAATGTATCTGCTTGCATTAAAATAGCCTTTATCAAACTGCAGCATCGTCGCTTGCTGATTTAATCAACACTTCATTAAAAAAAAGAGTGACGAAGCTTAAACTTACATACATCCGGATATTGTTACTACCTGTCCGGATATGTCCAGCTTTTTGGCCCTCCATCCGGAGGTTTTTTGGCCTTCTCAATTGTCCGGAGAAGATTCCAAACTTTAAATAGTAACCTCGACTAGACTGCCTCATTGGTCTAGTCTATGAGGTCCTGGGTTCGATTTCCAGTCCGGGCAAAGTGTTATTGGATTTTTCCATTAGGAATTTCTCTGTAGTAGCCACGGAGTCTGGATTTGTGCCCGATTGATGGCAATAGGCTCGCGCCGTATTACAGGGAACTTAAACATAACTGGGGCTAAGCGTAACCCCACTTCCAGGACACGTTGGTCAGTTATCCTTTCTGCCACCTTGCTGACTGGTCAATAGTTTTACCACGGCGGTATGAGGTATTCTCGGTATGGTATTGGTTAAAACTGTTAATGAAATCATGGATCGATTCAAATCGAGTCAATTTTATTATCATAATCAGCTTGGTGTCTGATGAGATGACGAGTAATAGAGAAGTATAAAGCTGCGCCGACCTCAAATAAATTGGGATAAGGGCAGGAGAATGGTGATGATGATGATGAATGATGAATCAGCCTCTAGTGTTCCCACTGCTGGGACAAAGGTCCCCCTCTCAGTGCCAGAGGTTAGGTGGTAATACACTACTAAGGTCCAGTGCAATAGTAATTTTTTTGTATAACCAAAAATTAGACATGGGGCTCGGGATCACGAAGTTTTGATCCACCTAATTATTGATTGCTAAAGTATTTAGGATACTGCTGAAAACAGTCGTGACATTACTTTCACTATCTCGACTAAGTTTTCGGAATCTGACAATATCCTCCCCGTCCAAAGCCAAGAATAAATAAGTTTCAAAGCTAATCCTCTGCTTTTCGAACGTGTAATCTTAGTTCGGAAACCATGTAGTCTGCAAAGCACAGCGGATGAGTATGACAGTTATTCTCTTTAACCGTTTGTGTTAATTGTGGAACATTTCCTCAACTAACTTCTATTTGATCTCCTTTGATATTCCAAATTAATTTATTGCATTTTCATATGTTTTTGATGAAAGCGTTGGATTTGTTTTTAATAAAAACACCAGATGGCTCTTTTGATTTCTGTGACATTCGTTTGAAAACGTGTTAATTTGATAAGTGAGAATTGTGTCAATGAAAGATGGAATTGGAGGAGGTCATTTGTTTAATGTGCTCGGGGAAGACAGAGTTCTGGGTGGCAAGATGATTTTGAATTAGACTTATCAGCAGCAACCAGGCCCTTCAAATTTTGAGTAAGAAATTATGTTGAAACAGGATGAGCGCCCAATATCTTCGAACAGACTGTCACCCAATTTCCGTACTTTTCGTAAACTGATAGGTACGTTCAAATGTCAGTGATTTCAGGCATCGTACGAGGGTTCATCCGTATTTTTATTTATAAACAAATAAATAGCTTAATTTTACTTGAAATCCTACACTATACTCGTCGCAGAACATCGCAATAACATCTCACGGTATTACCCACCTTGTTCTCCGTCAATAAGGGTGATATTACCGTGTTATGTATATAGTTTAATTACGTAGCTCTATGTGGAGCGATGTCGATTGACGTCAATGCAGTTGTGTGTATGTAAGCATAATGTAATAATTTAATTGATGTGCATTAACAGACGACTTAAAGAGAGTGTCTATTAGATGGTATTCATGTGATGGAATTACTATAATAATATGACATTAATTGTTGAGCCATATAGAGTAATGGAATTAAGTAGCTTTATAAGCATATTATAATGTTCCAGCTGTCGGGATACAGGCGTCTTCACTGGAAGACGGACTGCACCACGTATTCCACGGAACGGTATCCAATCGTGTCGCTACACTCTGTCACAGCGATTGAACGGCTTTGCTGCTAAGATTGACTTCAGAATTTTAATTACATAACATATCATCACGCATGTAATCCCCGAAGGGTACGGTGTCCCTAATAGTACACCCGTTATGTTTAAGTCCCACGTAATAGGGCGCGAGCTTATTGCCATTAAACGGGAACAAATCCAGTGGCTGCTTAATTAAAATTGTGACAAGAAGACTTGAGCAGTCGAGGAACTGTTCAGACACCAGGGTCCAGGTCCAGGTTTAGCACGGGGTTGACCATCTTGTTCTTCCTGTCGTGGTATTTTCTCATACCGAGGTTTACCGAAGTATCCAGGGTGGTAATCATCCATGTTGATTGTATGGTGGTGCTCACAAGCAGAATTACCGCACCCTCCACGGTGCTAACGGGGCTTGCCGGTACGACCATGGTTCACGTGTCCCCGAAACTTCCTTCATCTTGGAGGTGGCCTTATTTTTACTATTAATACTAACGGGATATTTACCATGTTTACTGTTTTCTATGAGTTCCCGATATTTCGGCGCTGTTGCAAGCACCATGATCACGGATAAACTGAAGTTATTGCGGGTGGGTGTTTATGAGCAGACAAATCGGTCTACCCTCTTTCTTGTTCGTTTTTTGCACTCAGTACCGCTACCACTGTCACTCGCAACTCGATTCTGCTCCCGACACACGAAACTCACTGTGTCCGCTCGCGAACTTTTTTCGGCACTTTTCCGCTTTTTACACAGCTGGACCACTGGATTCCAGGCTCTCGACAGTTGAAACCCATCCTCCCGGTTGAAGTTCCTATATTTGGTAATCTCAATAGCTTCTCTAACCAGTCTAGGAATATAGTGGCGTTCTGACGAGATGACCTGAGGGTTATGTAACTCAATCCAGTGGTTCGATCCTGATTCCAGGAGATGTTGAGCTATGGCCGATTTTTGGGTGTCGTTGTTCTTCACCGCCCTGATATGTTCCGATATGTCCCGTTAGTATTAATAGTAATGTTAGTGACCATGATAGTTTAAAATCTTATATGGCCTTATTTTTGTTCGATAACACCTGTATTATTATTCACCAGTGTCTTCTCCTTCTTCACCCTTAACCCACCCAAGGCCAAGTGTAGGTCTCTTATAAATCTCTCCACTTTTTGCGGATTAGTGTCATGGGTATCCAGTTTCTTCAGGCCAATTTAATGAGATCGTCTGTCCACCTAGTTAGTTGTCGTCCCACATTCCTCCGTCCCATCCGTGTTCTCCACCCCAGCACTTTCTTCCCTCATCTTCTACCCGGTCTATCGTATACTAGTATTCGCCAGTGTGTTCACTCCTTCCTTACTAGTTACTATTACAAGGTACATAAATGAGTAGGCCATGTCGGTTATTCCGAGTAATGTAATATCTCATTATTAAGTTAGCCTAGTCTTTCGTAATACGCTACAGGTGATCGGTTTAATGTTAGTTAAGATGGGTTCTTATTAAACACATTACTTAATATCTTGTGTAATGACTCATGAATCTCATGATATAAGATCACAAATGTTCATTGCGGAGATGGTTTAAAGAGGAAATTGCTTTAATAATTACATTTGAAAAAAAAGGATTGTTAATTGGTAGACAGGGAGACGATCATGACCATCTTTAGACTGTACTTATAATATTATTCGTTTATTTAAATAGTTCATTAGTGACGAAATAAAATTACATCATCATTTGCCTAGCCTTTTCCCAACTATGTTGGGGTAAGCTCCTAGTCTAACCGGATAACGCAACAAAATTACATACTCTTTGCTATTGACTGACTGACTTCCAAGCAAATAGATCCTTAAGAGAATCCTGTGCTCTCATAGAACCAAAGAGGTTCTATGAAGTAGAATAATAGAAGTTACAGTCTACGAAACTTTCACCATATTTCAATAGTTTATCGTGCATGTTAAAATTTTGCGTCACATGACCAAATAGTGTACAGGAGTATTCGACACGATTCTTTGTAACAATTTAGCGATTAAAATGACTCGATAGTCGATTGACTAGAACTTGCGTTATTCGCGATTACAAAAATAAATATTGCTGATATCTTTGTATAAGTAATTAAGTGTCGTTAGTGGTAATTATAACATATTACTCATGAAATAGTGCGATTTATTCATAGATATGTGTGTCGTTGTTTATAATTGCAATATTAATAAAAGGTGTGTTATGAAAGTAGTTGTTGGTTTTCCCGTGACTTTTATATAAGCCGTTTTAGGGTTCCGTACCCAAAGGTTCCATAACCTAGAACGGGACCCTATTACTAAGCCTCCGCTCGGCTGTCCGTCCATCCGTAATAGTTAGACAGTTGAAATTTTCACAGAATGTGTATTTCTGTGGTCGCGGGACTCATAGAATTACCGTGACCCTGGAACATAAAGGGCTATCGAAGGACACCGTGGATTTTAGTCAGTACAAGTCTGACAGTCCCTCCCGCTCTGCCCTGGGTGGGAGGACTCATTTGATGATTTTACCACGTTAAAAAAAAAATGTGTATTTCTGTTGCCGCTATAACAGCAAATAATAAAAATAATTTTAAAATAAAAGGGGGCTCCTCTACTAAGATGGTACGGAACCCGTCATGCGCGAGTACGACTCACACTTGACCGGTTTTTAATCAGTCATACAAGTCATGAAATAGTGTGATTTCTTTGCGTGTGTTTGCGTTGATAAAGGCGTGGTTTTAGTAACGTGTGAAGTGAGTCTTACTTTGAAATATAGATATGTATTGTATCGATAACGTTTTTTCATATTTTATCATAAAAAACAATATTAACGATGACTTAAGTATTATCTACATCTCCCAAGGCTTATAGTTTGAGTTAAAAGCATCGTATCAAATCAACAACTTCGGAAGAAACTTGCTTAAGAAAGATTGCCCTACAGCTGTGAATCAGGTGAATATGAGGGGAGCTGTGTAGTAAAGTGTGAGGGGTGATCGTGAGTCGTGAGGAAACTGCTCTTCCCTCGTTTAGTATCGGTTTTATTGGGGTGCGCCTTTCAGCAACCGGCTTCTGGTGTTACAATATGAGTGATATAAAACATTTACTTACGATTTTTTGAAAAACATAAGCTGTCGGCGAAATTAATGTTAAGCAGATTGCCACGTCAATTTGCCTAGCTCCCTGATTATAATAATATGAGCACGCTGCTGAAAAAAAAGGTATACTTTATTTTATTGGATGAAATTTATAACAAGCTAACTTTTACCCACGGCTGCGCCCGCGTGGATGTCTTAACTTATTGTACAGTAAAGCACTACACAGCGGGTTGAAAAGTATCCCATTTCTTAACCCGGTTCGAAATCGAAATCTGTTTTGCCGTTAAGGCGCCAAACGAAAAGGTAACAGACAGATAAACGAACTTACATTCTCATTCATAATATTACATTGTTTGGTGCAGCAGTTTCTTTGTTTCATTTTCATTCCAATAAAATCGTCATCCGTAAAAATAATCCTCAAAAAGAATGCACCAGCACAAACGGCCACAAATATTCGGGGTGGTTGCGAATCGCACGGAAACGCTGCGAATCGCTGCGGATCGTTGCGAATCGCTTTGTATCGTTGTGTCGTGTCGTCGTGTTTTCCAGTCGTCTCTTTGTTTCAGTTTCACCTCGCAGGCAGTCGCAGGGCTGCTGCGAACGATGTTGTTTTGTTTATTTTTTGGTGTTCAATCATTGATAAACTGTTGAATGTTTCCGTATGGGTTTTTAATCTTACTACTATTATAAATGCGAAAGTTTGGATGGATGGATGTTTGTTACTCAATCACGCCAAAACTAATGAACGGATTAGGATGAAATTTGGAACACAAATAGCTTGTAACCTGGATTAACACATAGGATACTTTTTATCCCGGTAGTGTGATCCCGTGGGACAATTATCGAAAGTCACGCGGGCGACGCCGCGCGCATAATCTAGTAGATTGTATAAAATAAATAGTTTAAACGGGGTTTATTCGTAAAGGTTTGAATTAAGGACCTATACTTATAGAAATAGGGTTCCTTTGTAGATTTTCACAGTCATTACTGGCGGTCAGAAGCCTAACAGGCTAGCAACCAGTCTTACGAAGGTGTGTCATCCAGCAACTGGATTGTGGAGGTCATGTTAGGTTAGGCAGGCTCCATGTAATACTGTTCTTTAGCTACATTCGGTCAGAATGGAAGCCGACCCCAATAAAGTTGGGAGAAGACTTAAAAGGGGTCGATTATCATTTCATTATCAAATTGGTCCTAGACAAATCCTTATCTTCAAAGTTTTCAATTGCGTTCTTAGCGTTGTTATTATTACTGGTAATTAAGTTCAATCATAGATACGAGTATATAGTCTACTAGTTTATGAAACTATGAGGTCGCAAATAAACAAGATTAGCACATTATTATCCGTCTGATAATATCTTTTGCCTCGATCTAATTGTGATACTGATTGCCCTAAGTGGCTGATTACGAGGAATTATTTAAAATATACAAGTTAATTAAAGAATAATTGATACAGTTTAGCGCATTTCGAATAATTATATTACTTGATGCAATCGTTAGCTAGAATAGCGTAATGTTTGCATTCTTTCTTGGAGTATTTAGAAGTTTTTCTTTCAAAGACTGATTCTCTTTCATAGACAAAAACGAAGGCGCTTTCATTTTTTTCGCCAATGTACATATTAAACTGTCATGTTACCAAACCCACACAGAAATCAAATAAATAAACTCAAACTAACCCTTCCATTTATGTACATAAACACAAAAAAAAACATTTCGCGACAACCCTGATATGTGATTCCAATAAAAATCAATCAGCGCTTACCGATCAGTTGATCCCGTGTTTCGGTGTGCGTGTGGGGTGCGGGTGTACCCCGGCGGGCGGCGGGCGGGGAGGTGGGGGCGGGGGGGACCCCGGCCGCGCGAGATAGAGCACGAACCGTTTATTGGGCTGTTAGTGTATCGTTTAATTCATTTTGTGGCTACTGTTGATGTACCCGTGTTTATTAGAGTTTTGTGAGCTCAATGGGATCAGGAATGAAGTGTTCTGGAGCTGTTTGCTAGTGGAAATTGTCTGTTGCAGTAATTGGGTTTCTGTGCTTAGGTATTTAGCAGATTTATCGAGCTGTAGGGAAGTGATAGGCAGAAATGATTACTCATCTGATAGCAGCTGTTCAATTAAATATTATTCACCGTTGCAAGCAAATTATTATTATGAAATGACGTGTCACTACATAATATTAAACACCGACAAATAATAAATTGCGTTTCGGTTTCGTCAGATATAAACTCATTCAATCATCATAAGATAAAAATATCAATACATCGTCCACTTAAACTCCCGCTTAATTCATTTCAATCAAACACTCAATAATACCACTCGTGTTTGTTGCAGGAAACGAACGACAACATCACGCCAACATCAAAGGGGATCAAACGAAACGCCCACTCCAGCGTCAAAACACTAACACAATCATAAAAACAAACATGTATTATTTTCGTACATATTGAAAGCTTAACACATGAGTGACGACAATAAAGAACAAGAAATGCAAACTGTAGTATCTTCATACACACCGCACCAAGAAGACAACACGCTTATAGATGTGCAGAACTTTACCAACGATACTAACTTCTTCCAATGCGCAGACGACAGGTTAAGTCCCAACGAAAAGATCAACGTAGAAGATGACAAAGAAGATTTAGTTATAGATGAATCTAGGGACGCTTCTGATGTTAATATAGACAGCTTTGAAAGCAGAGATGAAGAAATCAAAGCGACAGAAGAGAAAAGGGACGAAGCATCGGAACCATCATGGCATCCACATGTCTACGGGAAACCACCGAAAAAACCAACACCGCACACCATAGATTATATTTTAGGCCTTTCAAATGTACATAAAAGTAGCGAAACTAAAAAGTCAACAGTGAGTCAACTGATGAATGTGAAAATAAACTTTGATGTGAAAAAACCTTTCGCTTACCAAGAGAAGAGTGTGCAGGTCTCAGAGAGTGATAGGAATTTAATAAGTGTTCATAAGAATAAATTGCAAGAACAGTTGCTGCAGAAAAGTGTGAGAACTAGTGACAGTGAGTTTGATAAAGTGCTTTATTATAAATGTGAGGAGCAGCCTCTGAACTTGTCTGTGCCAAAGTCCAAGGATTCTCCAGGCTGGGCGGAAGATGAAAGAATCGGGAAAGGTGAGCTAACTTTTATTTATAGTTCTAATTTCGTAGTACTACTCCATAAAATCGGTTGGATTTCATTGAATTGGTTCTAAATTCGAATGTTGTCTTTCTAAATTGAGTTCTAGCGCTCGATTTAATACCATCTGTTCAAAATCCCTGTATTGTTTCCACGTTATAATGAATATGTTTCGCAGTCTATAAAACGTTACTTTATTTTTTACTGTGTGACGTTGCTTTCAGCCCCTCCAATTAAATGCAATGAAAACGCAATTTGAATACACCGCGGAAATGTTTGAATTAGGGGCTTTTGGGGTGGCAGCGACGCCATTTAAATTCACGGCCTAATTGAATTGGAACTAATAAAACCGTTGACTCATTGTGAAATTTGTCCTTCTGACAACCTTATTTTAATGTCGTTTATTTTGTTTAGTGTCTCTGTTAGCATGAATTATGTTTATTATCATTTTAATCTTGGCACATAGTTTACCTTAAAGAATTTCCTGTTTACTTCTAAATTAATAGTGCAGTACCCCAGTTTAGATTGTTCGGGAGGTTGGTTTCCTTTATTATAATCGTTTAAAATCTAATCGCTATGACATCTCAGTTAAAATCAATACCAAAAACAAGTTCATTTAGTAAATCATAGACGTTCTTGACAACTGGAGACTCAATTAAGTATGGCCGGAATTTACCCTCTGATCTTTTGCTATGCTAGCTACTTTAATACACTTCCCTAATCGACTCCTTACCGCTTACTTTGCTCAGTCAATCATTGTTCAACTATTAAGTCAATTATAAACCTTCCTGACCCAATAACTTCGAACCAAAACCCATTCTCTTTGAACTAAGTAACACCAAAACTTGTATGTAACCGGTCACTGAAGCGATCCATTAGGATACCACACACGCTGCCAAATAAACACATAAGATTCCCCGAAGTTCACGAGGTTGTGTAACCCGGCCGAGTTGTAAATCACAGTCAATTAGTCAGGGTTACTCTTTAGAATGTGCTCTCGTTTTGGGCAGGGTAATAATTTTTAGTACACGCCAATGGACACAGATGGTCGCATTGTTTTTGTAAGGGTTCGCGCACATTGTCGTATTTTTATGAAACGATTGTTTGGTCGTACTTTTTATGAGAAGTTTGAACGGGTAACTTTCTAAGTAAAGTTACTGCTGTGACAATATTAAGAAAAGGTTTCTATCCAGCTGTGAACTTAATGAGGTTAGTAGGTATAAGATGATGTTACGATGGTTATCCGAAAAATGTGCATCGATGTTATTCTAAAATTGTCATGTTGTTGGATTGTCAAACATCAGAAGTATGTTTGTATGAATGGAATGTGACGCGTCGCGGCCTCGTGCATGAATGTGTGTAATTAAATTTGTTGATAGGTTCCGCGAATGTGAGCTTTCATATTAGGGCTGTTGACGGTTGTATGTTTATTTAATGTAATCCCTGTTTTGTTTTGGAAGGGGGTAATTTTTAGAGGGGGTGTTTTGTTTAGGGGGTTGTGTCATGTTCAGCTTTACGATGGAAACTTACAAAAACGCACAGAGAGAAACGAGTTTTTTTTTGTTTTAAAGTCAATTTATATGTGTTAATTGGAAAACGAGATTGAAAATTACTTAAAATTGTAGATATTTGTTTAGCAAAACGCTTTTATCTTTCTTTTTCATCATCTACAATAGATTCTTATGTAACAACATTTTATCGGTTCTCAAGTAATTTATTTTGCATTAAACAGCAATAAATATTAATTAATACAATTGCAATACGTGTCAAACGGACCGATTACCAATCTATTGCAATTTAAACAATTTCTACGAATGACAAAACCGGGGCAATATTGTTCTGTGCACATTTTGTGACGCAAGTCGGATAGCCGCGTTTAGCATTACCACGTCCTGATTTGTACGATCTTTCGGCCCTCTGTCTGCACTTTGCCCGGTTTTGCTATTTCGCCGATCTTTTTGATGTACTACTAGATGCCGTTAAAAAAAAAAAATTGCAAGTATCTGAGTTTTCAAAAAGGTTCGAATATGTTTATGGAGCCTGGCTCTATCTACCACCCGCTATTTCTTTTTTCAAAATTCCGGTTATTCTGGCATCAATACGAACAAGTATTTTGTGAGGCAAAATCTTCTGAACCGTCACGTTTCCGAGATATATAGATAGCTTACATCTACAAATTTGAAAAAATAATCAGACAGCACCAAAGTATTCAAATTCAAACTTCTTTCAAAATGGTAACTCAGTCGTGTAGTGTGCGCTTGCTCTTATGCGTTAGTCATCGTATTGTGTTTTTATCACTCGTTGTATGTTTGTTTTTTAATTCTTGCTCGCAAACTGCTGCACTTAACTTTTATGTCAAGGGTTATGGTGGACCTTAATTGATGCGTTAAAAGTTCGTTTAGTGTTGTAGTTTTTTGGCACTTTATTGTGTTGTTACTTTATTAAGAGCACCTATTGAATCTTTGTGTGTGGCTTCTCCTGCAACAGACTATCTCTAGAATGAAGAAAAAGAGGAAGAAGAATATCATAATCTCTATTCTGAAACTCTTCTTCTCGAATCGTTGACTCAGCTTTGATCCGACCAGTACGTAGCGACTTGGACAGCTTTATCATTTGCCTCATTTAAGTAATGGAGAGTGCAGGAAGTTTTGCAGGATGGGCCGAAGAGAAGATGCGGCATTTTTGTAACGGGTCTTCACACTCACATTATGTTTAAAAGGGGTCGATCATGATATTATTTAAAGATAGGTTTAGGGGATCATTCCACCGAGTACATGTCATCAATTAATTTAGATCTGAACGCTGCATGTTGCTGAATTTTCAGCTATAGACATGCCATTGTAGCTTTAATAAAATTATCTGCCAGTCTACAAAGTACCAACATAAATACGTCCAATACGCTCAAGTACAACACTGCAGTACATCCCAAACGTTCACAATTTGTCAATCGGCGTCCCGATATATTCTTAGCATTCCTCCGAGCCGCACTCGCTCCGTATAACTAATATCGAATTGCCGTTGCATTTCTATCGTTATAATCGAGACGAATACTTCAACAATTCTATTTACTAACCAAAAACAAAAACACAAGCGAATTTAAACCTTAAAATTGAAACGTAAGGAGGATATGTTATTTAAACGAGTGTGCAAATAAGTTTGCAAGATGTAATTCAAACGTAGAACGTCCAAGCAATAAGCTATTGGCCATTGCAGCTGTGTCTCTTAGGGTTGCCAATTTATTTTTAGCAAGTAAATTTATATGGATTAATGATGGCAATACTAACGGGGTTTTATTGCGTCAATCGCCAGTTTGTTGGTGCTACGATTTATCTATGTTAATGTGTGGTTTAGGGCCGTCATTTGTCAGTGATCAGATTAGTGGATAATATGAGATGGAGGTTTAGTTTTCTTATTTTTAATACCGTTCCGTAATGTACAATATGACGATGCTAAGTCAGGGGATGTGGTAGGATAAGATTAGAACAGAAAATACAACGACTGGTGCAATAACTTTTCATTTTAAATACTAATAAATACTATTTACAGCAAACTTAATATGTGGCGTTTTCACTGACAAGCAATGCTAGGGTTATTACGTTTTCCTGAAAGAGTTGATGAATTAATTTTTAATTTTCGCGGAAAGGTCCACGAATATTTTGTAAAGCGTGGCAAAGCATTTCATAGATAATGCCCCTAGAAGACTCAATAACGTTCACTATAGGATATCCTTGAAACAGTAACTCACCCGAATTCCTGCATTGCTTTCAGATTTCCAAGCCCAGATATAACCCTTCCGTACCAATTCCTGATCCCAGCATTCAATGTAGCACTTACAACCTTCTTTTGTCTCCCTACTCTCCGAGTGTGTCATAAATACATCATAATTATTAACTCTTGAGAGGCAGCCCTGACGTGCCAGTTACTGGCGCGAGTTGCGATAGTTCAATTTGTAGCACTCGCCGCCCCCTTGTTTAGACTAGCGCAGTTCGATGCTGCATTGTGGTAAGGGCTGGGGTACACTGTGGGATGACTGTGAGGCGAATTAATTGAAGATGCAATTTTGGTTTTAGTTTATATTACGCAATGCGCTCGTTGTATAATGTTTCTGCAAATTAGCACACTAATTTGAAGTGATGTAGACCACTTTTAAATATACCAACAATTTAAATTGATAGTTTTTTTTCCAAGAAATTAAGTTGATTCTGAATGAAGTGTTGTTTGCAGCTTGATTGGCAGTGCGTTGTAGGTTTCAGGTTTGGCCCGGAAGTAATATTTGTATGGGTTACATTAAGTACCTGTATGATCTAATTCTATACAAAACTTACAATAAAGTAAGTTAAAGTTAAAGTTTTGCATGTGTGTATTGGTCGTTTACATGTTCATTTAACATGTAAACGACCAATACACGAAATGAAAAGTCAATCTACAGTGTCAATTCGAGTGTTTTTTTTTAATTTCATCTTCTTCTATTAGTTTATTTCCATTAAGTCTTCTTTTGTTTTTTTTTATTTTTCCCAAAACTAACGCTCAGAAAATCTCCAGCCTCGCCCGCGCTAGTCCCGTACCCAACAGCCCCATCGATAATGAAAGCATGTCAAAATAAGCGTGTACGCATCGTTTTGCGTCGCGTCTCCGTCCGTCCCTACGCAAATAGAACAAAGCCGATGATAGGCCATTACCGCTTTATTTAGTCCTTTAGGTAGGACTGCCATATTGATGTTGTTTGTATTATTAGGAAATTGGTAAAGCGTGAGTTGGTTGTGTCATGTGTGGATTTTTTTTGATTATTGTAAGGAAACTGATTGTTGAATATTTTAAAATATGATGCAGACGTCAGTAACGCAATGGTCTTATAGCTAAGTTTTGTTTTTGTGTATATTGCCTTTAACTAATATAATATATTTTTTTAATATTAGTGATGCTATACCTGTTTATTTAACACTTGTTTGAGAAATTATTGGTCACAGAAACTGAATTACCAAAATTATGACACTTTAAACACATAGTTTAACTCACCCATGTCTCTCTACACACACACTCAGCTACACACACACCCACGCACTAAGCACACACAACTCCCCCACCCCCATCCCCATACACTATACTACACGTGAATAATCTAAAAATGATATGTACTTTTTCTGTTCTGTTGCATAAATTGTCTAGCTATGAAAGAGCGGAGTCTCCTAATACAGGCTTTTTCTTTGCTTAAAAGGAGGCTCGAATCATCAACTTGTTGTTCTGATTTTGGTTATGAAATAAACAATTTTTTTAAGCAATTTAATTATCTTATTAATAGGGTCAGTCAGTATGGTTTTTGAGACCAGTTGTTTCTCGATATACCATAAAAATTCATTCCGATTGGATCATCAGTAAAGTAAAATTATAATTAATTTTAAATTTACCCACCCATTCTATAAATCATCATCATTCTCATGCCCTTATCCCAATTCATTTGGGGTCCATTCCATAATTCCATTATTACCCCAAAAATCACCCAACACTGCGTTCAAAAATACCTACAAACAGTCACTTAAATTTAATTTAATTCCTCGCAGTCCCACGGGGGTAGGTGACTTTAATCTTCACGCCGTTACGTGAGCGGTACCGGCAGGGACATAAATCATGGGTGTGCGCACAGCTGTAGCTGTATCACGTCGTTATTAGTTTAATTCGTCTGTCTCAACTGAGGTGGCTGAAGCGTCGTAGTAGAGGAAGTTAGGTGTTTGTGTAGGACCTCTAATATAATAGATCTGGATTGAGTAGTGGGGTGTGGGTTTAATACCTGTTTTTCTGACTAGAAATCTCCTATATCATGTGTGCGTTTACAAACATTAAGACTCACACACACAAACAGCCAGACCCGGAACAACCGCCTGTTAGCCATACAAATATTTGTTCCGTACGGGAATCGATCCCGCGACAAGCAGCGCAGCAGCCAATCGCTCAGTCACTGCGCCAACCGTGCCGGCAATTCGTGCCGTTGTTATTGATAAATAAGTAGATCTTTGGCAGTTGTAAAGGGTAGACAGAATTTGGACATCTGACCACTAGTCTTTCGAAGGTTATCGTGTTACCCAGTACAACTGTGGAGGTCAGATAGTAGTAAAATAGTTGTATTCAACAACATACTACGTTTGGGTCGGCTTTCAGTCTAATGGAAGCCGACCCCAACATATTTAAATATAGTAGGTACCTAATTAGATAATTATTACATTCAGCTTTGTAATCAGTAATTAAAGTCAGCATGTTTTGTTAATGAGATCACAATACGGCGGGTGTATCGATCGAAGCCAATAAAATGAATAATTATTTCAATGTGGGCCGAATATTTCATTGCCTGGGCCGCTGTCACAGATTTAATACTAAGTCTTTTTATAGTTAGCCATGGTGACAAGTGCTCTTTTTAAATTAAGAATATGTACTTTTGAAGCTTAGCCCCGTACTCATAGACAACATAGATTTACTGCATTTAGTTTATTTAATTCCTATTACTTAAAAGTCTGACTCGTTGGTCGAGTGGTCGCAAGCGCGACTGTTGAGCATGAGGTCCTGGGTTTGATTCCTGTGTCGGGCAAAGTGTTTTTGAGTTTTTCCATCAGAAACTTATCAGTAGCAGCCACCGAGACTGGATTTGTGCCTGGTCGATGGCAATAGGCTTGCCCCCTATTATATGGGGCTTAAAAATATCCTGCGAATTGTGGGTGTACGATAATTGGGTATACTTCTGCCTAACCCTTCGAGGCTTACACGCGTGATGTTATGTTATATACTTAATAGTAGAGCTATTTCAAAATATTGCTTTTATAAATCCCCAATTCTAAAAACCTGTTACTTTAAACTTGGCTCAAATCGATATTCATAATATTAGTTCACAATCAAATCGAGTAACTAACTTTCGATTATGCCACAGCGCGAGCGGCTTAAAATCATTTTAAGAAAGTCATCATACAATAAGTCGAGAAACTTGTTTATAGATGTAGTGTCTAAGATCTCTAAACGCTAGAAGTTTCCATCAATCTCGGAACTAATAGCTACTGTTTGCGTTTAGCTTCGTCTGTGCAACTAAGACGAGACTTGTAAGTTGAGTACAAGTTACATGGCTGCGGCGCGAGCCGATGTCGAGGCTTCGATGAGTTTCTAACTTCATTGTTTTCGGATTTAGGCTGGGGAAGACGTGCTAATGTCTGGTAAATCGTCTGCTAAGTTATTTTCAGACTCAAAGTAGCAGGTATCTACGTATACATTGTTTTTATCCGCTTCAGAAATGTTAAATAAGCCGAAGGGCTTATGAAGAGTTTACTGTCATCTGCGATAGTTTTTTTTTTCCTATACGTCTATTGCATAAGCATGGCTCAACCGGCCCTACACGTTCCCACTGCTGGGACACAGGTCTACTCTCTGTGAATGGATGGGCCGTAATCATGCATGCCTTTTAGATTTCATGAATTTTAGATCTAGAATATGCCGATTTCCTTGCGATGTTTTCTTTCACCGCTCTTGAGAGCAGTTGTGGTAAAATAAATCTCACAAATATACAATAAAAAGTGCCTTCTTCGGTTCGAATCCCGGAACTACAATTCACTAATGCTCTCTATGGAACCTGCCATAATGCAGCTAAATTAACTTTAATATCGACTCGACATTGGAACACATCAAAGTCCATTATCGATGACATTTTAAATAGCTACCTAATCATCGTGATGTCTCCGTTGATACAAATTGAACGATGAATGGACGAGAAAGTGTGTCTAATGTACACCAGTCAACCAAGTCATAAATAGAGTCCTATTTTCGCAATAGGCCACTAACCTATCACAGAGCCTATTATAATGATACTTTAAACATTTCAACACATAACCATCAGTTAATAAAACGCTCAACAAACTCGTCCCGACACAAATAACCGACATTAATAATCGGTAATACTGTTTGCGAAGATCACTGCACTATCTAGTATGAAAACTTGTAATATTATTATGATCTATGTATATTCACAACGGTAAACAAAATTAAACTTAGTGACTTAAATTCTAAGGTTGAGTTTTCATTGCAGTGTCACCATCAAAGTGATGAGCCGTAATGATGTTAATAAATATCGTTATCCAATAACGGTTAATCGATATAAAATGATCGTTAAATTGAATCGATATAAATTATGTAGCGGTTGTTTCGCAAGTGCGGCGCCTAATCGATTATGTGGCTGAATGGAAGCGATTGGTGTCCGATATTATTGTGATCGTATTGCGAACAGTCGCTTAGAGTGATTGGCTTGACTAGAGATGCTGTAATCTAATGTAGCTATTATGTTTATAGTGCTGGTTTTTCCTTGCTAGAAGAATCACACTCATTTATTAGTTGACCGAGAATTACGAGAACTTTTAAAGGACCATGAAACAAGAAATTTAATTTTTCATTTAAAAAATAGCAGAAAAGATCTACAAATGACAGCTGGAATTAACTGCTGCTGTTATTATTTAGCCACGAGCTCTCCTAAAACCTAAGTTCAACTTTGTACTTATCTACTGTCATCAATGCAATGATAGTCTAGTGGTGTGACCGTCGGAGTGGCAAGTCATAGGTCTCCAGTTCGAACCCAAGACACACAACTCTGATTTTTCGGATTCATGTATGTGTATTGTATAATTTATCACTTGCTTCTGTGAAGTAAAACATTGTGAGGAAACCAGCATGCCTGAGAGATATTTCTCGACGGCTTGTAAATCCAGGCCAGAGGACCTTAGGCGGCATAAAAACTCTGACACCAGGTTAGTAGTTAATCACACGATAAAGGAGAATGCATAGACATTATCCATTTTTTTTTAATATCTGAGGTAGGTATCGCTTTCTACCAACTGCCCGGGCATATTATTATCAATCAATGTATCTCATAAAATGAGAAACAAAGGATCCAATCACAGCTTCCGAAACCCGGCACGATGCCAGCTCCATGATCTCAATAAAAACAACAGTCTTCCCATGGGTGACATAAACAACCACAACTCTTTGTACCATAAATTAACGTCAAACTTCAAAAGATCACTCCAGTTTACAGCCACCGTTAATTTATGGCCTATTACCGGCTTATAAGTGGCCTATTATCGGCCAGTCCCACTAGGATCGGTTAAGTGGTGGTTTGGATGGGGATGGTCGTTATGGCTGGTTGCCTGTATGTTGATGGTGACGAAGAATTTGGGATTTGATAGCAACCACGTTTCATCCGCCTTTCTTAAGATTTTTACGGTGATGCATTTATTACTTGCCTTTGCTCGCGACTTCGCCCACTTAGAGGTAGGAGATTTTCACATGGGGACGTATTGCTGCCGTGAAACCCCGGTGATGATGTACCTGCTTTCTAGTTTCAACAAAACCCGCGTGAAGACGTGAAAAGGTTACATACAGAGCTACTTTCACAAATTAGCAATAATATTAGCGCATGATCGCTAGTAGCCTTGTTTTTTTTTAAGTTATAACTTTATTTTAAATACCTCCATGACCCCTTTACTGTTTAATGAATCCATCATCACGACATTTTGAGTATGTTACACTGAGTCCTACCGTAAACCATGGTTTTCACTCAAAAAAGAAACTCGTTTCAATAATTTTTTCGTAGAGTTACTTAGTTTGATGTCCAGAATGCTTGGTTGCCGGCTTCGTTACACCTTGTATAGATATAGTCTTTTCAGTAGAAATGCACACATTATTTCATCTCCACCCAAGTTAACTGCAACCAACAGTTCCTTGAAAATAAATGGAAGGAAATGTCGAAACACTTCCATTAAAAACTCCACAATATTAACTTCAATGAAAATAAGCAGAAAAGTTAATTTATCCTAAGTAAACACTTGGTACTAAATCATGGGAGGCACGTACATCTGTGAGTGATTTAAAACCTACTACTGTTCAGCTATTGAAGTCTAACAGCTGGTACTCTTCAACGGTGGTGAAATAACGTAAGGTTCATTGAGTGTGCTGAAGGATTTTTAATTTACGGCTCTGTGCTCAAAGTTGAAAATGCAACAACGCGCAAAGTTCGTTACGTTATTTCAAATTTGAACGTCGGGTTTTAGTCACGTTTAGCTTTAACCTTAATGATATGGGTTTCGCGAAGTTAGACTTAGTTTCTGTTATCGATGTGATTATGGTAGATATTAGCTTATTTAAGCTTAAGCTGGTCTTTTATATCCATACCATCCATACTAATGTTCTACATGCGAAAGTAACTCTGTCTGTCGGGCTGTCTGTTTATACTACACCCACATTTCGTAATATGCTTAAGTCCCATGGAAATGAGGGTGAGTCCATTGTCATCAACCGAGGATAAAGACTTTGGGCTGGTACTGAGGAACTACTGATTGAAAACCCCAATAACACTGAGCGTGCAACCCTGGAGTCGAACTCGATCCTTCACGATTATCATTAGCCCTTTGCGAGACACTAGCTAGACTAACGATACAGTAGCCAGTATATTATAATATATATAAGTAATGGAAGCTATGGAGACTTGTATCAATTAATTAGGGAAGCCATCTCCGATAGATTTCCTTTAATCATTGTTTATAGCCCCTATAAACCCTTCAACTATAAACTCAACAATCTCATCAAACACTACAACAAATAGAAAGTCAATCAAGCCTCACCTAATTTCACAAAACCGTCCATTAATCCCCAGGTGTGTCGCATCCTGCGCCTGCGCCTCAACAGCACAGATTTACGCTTTCCCGTCTGTCTGACAGACACACAGATAAACAGACGTGTTTTATGGCGCGGTTCTTTCGCCATCTTTATATATTGTTTATGGCAGCGGTGCTTTATTTGATTTTGAAGCAGTTTTATTGAGAGCTCCGCAATATGGGTTTTTTCACGTGGTTTTCAGCTGTTGTGTTGTGAGTTTGTTTGCCATTGCTGTTTCCGGGATTTTTTTGCGGTTTCCCGGATCTATGTAACTTATTTAAATGTTACCTTGTGTAGAAGAAGAACAAGACCGCATTCTCGAAATGTGTTAATATACCGATCTAGTTCTTACTGAATAACTTTAACATAAAACGGCTAATTGTCAATTAAATTATTTAAAGAAATTTATAATCTAGGTCTTGCCCAGCTCGTCCGACCAACTTCTACGAGGTCTGCCGCGAAGCCTTCTGGCTTTGTCAGGGCTCCAGAAAGTGGCTATTTTGGCCCTCAGGTCATTGTACCAGCAGTGGTTCACAATGGCTCTGGATCGAAACAACCCGAAGTCGTGGAGAGAGAGAGGCCTTTGCCAGCAGTTTGATGACGCAGGCTAACAGTTTAAGTGTGTTAGCGGTAGTCTTCGGAACTGGCTACTGATACGATTCCGAAAACCCTTTTATTTGAGGGAAACTACATTATCCTTAAGTGCTATAGGCTATATTGAAAACGTTTCCATGGTATAATTTCCGACAATAATGCGAGCGAAGTCGCGGACAAAAGCTACTACCTAAAAATTACAATAATTCCGTCAATTTCTAAACTGTCATTGCACATTACGTCACGGTATATCGGCATGCAATACTGGCTGAGTAATGATGACCGCCTGCAAGCAACGGACGCGGCCTGTGACTCCGATGAGTCAGATCGCTTCATTCAAACTTGTCTGATTAACATTTGTGTCAATACGAGGCAATCACATGTAGCGGTGAGCTTGATGTGAATGTCGTTCAGGAGAGGCCTGTAACCAGCAGCGGGATATTGAGTGTTGAGAATGATATACTCATAACAGCATGACGATACTTTCATAGTAAGTATAGAGCTCTTGCATACAAAAATCGTTAAGGACTTGTAACAGTAAAATCAAAGTCAATTTTTAGGGTATCCTCTGCAGTATTAAAAAAAATAACACATTATTTGTAGTCTCAGTAGGCCACGGATCCTGGATTTGTGCACTGTTGATGGCTGGGTGCACTATTAGGTACACCTCTTCGTAACCCTTCGGAGATTACAGGCGTGATGGTATAATGAAAAACATTTATTATCTAACATTGAAAGCAATACCAGGCGCTCATTAAACAAACTGAGAAATATGACTTAACGTTAAACTGGCTATAAGAATTCTTTCCAAAACAATCACGTTACAACAACTCATCATTCGCAAAACAATTGCCATCTCTACCAACTTATAATTATAACAATTAGCTGTTAGCACAGTTACACATGTACTAGGCTAACATAATGGCACCAGAATGCCAACAGGCAGTTCCAGGTAGTCTTGTAACCGATATGACGTGCTTGTGACTCAGTGGTGTGTCAGCGGTCTTATTGTTATGTGGGTTTGGTGACGAGCGTAGCGGAGAGCGAGTGTGATAGTTCGTGTAGTGAAGAAGACTATTTTTATGTCAAGCTTTCTAACCTAGGCCTAATCTACTCTCGGCTTGGAGAGTACGTTTCTGATTAATTTTTTAAATGGTCTTGAAACAACCCCTCGCTCTTGCTTTTGTACAATAACTTTGGTAAAAAATCAGCAGAATAACTCTGGTTAACAAATCGTTGCCCGCTTATCGCTTGGACCAGGGTGTAAATAGACCCTTAACATAGCCGAAAGGCACTTGTTCTCCCCGTCTTTGCGATATTTTTTTTGTTCTAGACCATACCTGGGAACCTTCTAGTTACGGAGATATTGGGGGTCAATGTTCCAACTATTTCACAAGTTTTTTTAAATACATGTTTTTAATGTAAGATCTTTACTTTACACACCTTCACGACCCCCGTACTATTCAATTCATCCATCAGCACAATGCTTTGAGTGCTTTCCATCGAGTCCTAAAGTAAAACGTGATTTTTCACCCCAAAAAAAAAAGTCGATTCCCAGCAATAATTTTTGCGTAAAGTTACTTAGTTGTTTGATGTACAGAATGCTGTTTACATCCTGTATGTTCAGTTTTGGACATTAAAAGGACAAAAATTTGCCTGATTTTCTAACCTTGAAAATATGTATTCAAAAACAGTACCTCAGAATAGAAGCGTTAATAAACACCTAGTAAAAATAACAAATCGCTAACAGCGTAGTGCCTTCCCACAGCCTCACCCTTACCTTAGTGACATGCGCATACGCCGCTCTGACGGGCTTTCTCACGTGAAGCAATTACGTGGGTGGCACACACAGCACACTGTTGCGTCTGCTATTTATAAACTCATTAATCAGATTACCTGTTTGTAATTATAAGTTCGGTAGAAGGCGCGACCTTGGGGTAGCTGATGATAAAATGCATTATGCTGTTGTGAATTATTTATGGACTTATATTACAACGGGTATTTATGTAATTTTTGACGTTCGGAAAGTGCTGTAACTCAACCTAATTTGTTGCTGCATGAGCTCCTGGGTTCTATTCCCAGGTTGGGCAAAGTGCTATTGCGTTTTTCCATAAGAAATTTCCCAGTAGCAGCCACTGCCCGGTTGATGGCGATAGGCTCGCCCCCTAACTATTACATGGGACTCCAACATAACTGGCGAAATGTGAGCATACTATTAGGTACACCTCGCCCTAATCCTTCGGGGATTACAGGCGTGATCTATGTTTGTATTTAGTGGTCACCCAAGACCTTTATCAACTTGTTAGTCCATTCACAAGGTTTCTTTAACACTAAGCAACACTTAAACTAATCCCTAACTGTTACTGCACTGTTCGAATTTAAACTCTCCACGTTGACCCGAGCGCTAAGATTCCAACAGCCAACTTTTATGTCAGTTTTCATAGTGATAATAATACGAACATTAGTCCATTTACTGGGACCTTAGTACCATCCATCGCCTCTCACCACACATTAGATAGACCGGCTGGCCTATTCCTAGCTCAGACCACGGCATTAATCATACTAATGTTTATTACATTACTCGTTACGTAATGTTTTTGCTCCCGGCTTCACTTGTGTGTTAATAGCTAGAAGATTATCTATCGATCTATCAATCATCGTCTTTGATGTAGGTAATTGTTTTATATTGTAATGAGTGAAGTGAGTTTGTTTTAGACATTATGTAACTAGCATTGTAGTTTTCATAACATAATGATTTTTAGGGATCCATGGCCAACTGGCTAAAACTGAACCCTTAGAGATTCGCCCTGTCATTCTGTCTATCCGTCCGTATATCACAGCCATTTTACTCCGAGATTGTTGGCACCACACAGTTGAAATTTGGAGAGTATGATAGCCGTATCACTTTTCTGAGAAAAGTGAGAGGAAATTATGAAAAACGAAAAAAAGGTGTCTCTCCATACATGTAACTAAAATTTCAATGTATATTTATGACTGTGTGGGGTGTTTATCGACAGCTCTTGAAAAATTATATTGAGGTTCATAAAAAAAAAATCCTTAAGTCAATGAGTAATAAGATATTTGCTTCTAATTCTGTAAAAAATGTGTCCCCTCCCTCTAATTTCCTAAGTAAGAAAAAGATGTAGGTTTATACAACGTAAAAAGACGTTTCAACGAAAACTTGTTGGAATAAGATTTGATATTTCAGTTTTTGAGATATGAGACTTTTTCGTCAAACTGCAATAGTGACTTTGTTTTCATTATCATAATGTGAAAAACAAATTTAGTTTTGCTATTGAGTGTAAAATATTATATATTTTGGTGCTACGGAACCCTGTGTGTGCGAGTCCGACTCGCATTTGGACGGCTTTTTTAACTTAAAGTGAGGTCTGTTCATAAATGATGTACTTATTATCACCCATCAACTCCTTGAAAACCGATACTTAACACTCCCTCAATAAACTCCCTAAGATTATATGAAAACATCTTCAAAAATAAACTGGTAAAATATCTAGTTTGTAATAATTTAGCGCTGAACATTCTGATATAGAATTGAAACTGAAATCTGAAACATATTTCAGTCGCGTTAGCACCGCTTTATAATAACGTGGCTGAAATATTATGGGCTATAAATTCAGCGTTTAAAGGCATATTAAATGGTGTTCCATGATCGTTGGAGTTTAACTGATTGGGGGAACGATGATTTTGTTGTCTTTGTTTGAATTCGTTTCTCGTGTCGTGCCAAAAGAGTAGTTTAACTTTGTATTTTATTGAAATCCTAATTTATTTAGAGCACAGTGTATTGTTGATCGAAAAATACACGATTAGACTAATAGGACCGATGTGAGGGTTGTTCAGGCCGTGTCAAGCCATTAGGGTATATTTACCTAAGAAAACTAACTAACTAATATGGCCAAATTGCGTTTCTTACTTTATTATTTACCAAGATTAATCATCAATATCACAAAGGAAGATAATTCCTTAATGAACCTTGCTACAATTTCAATCTTTAAAGTACTTAGTTGCAAATCCAATATACCCGATGAAGATATCACCTAAACTAATGTCTTGAATATTCAATTTGACATTTTCATTTCACACAGCGGAAACTTGCCAAGCTCAGAACATGACTCACACACATATATTATTTGCTACAATTGCTACGCGGGACTTCAACGCCCACATGATCTTCTAAAATATGACATTTCAAAACAAAGAACATTGATATTATATCCCTCCTCCCAGACTAGTACCAATACCACAGAATAGATAGCTACAAAAACAGTTTAACGAGCGCAAACGCATTTACACTTAAATACGAACGTACGACGAGCTAAAACTATGTCAAGCTATCAGATGCCACAGATGTTCTCCTCCACATTGCCGAAGTGTAGAACTCTCTGGTACAGTTTGTGTTCCCTACCAATATTGTAAGATTAGCTTTTAAAGCAAGCGTGAACAGACATTTCATATCGCAAGAATGGATGAGACCAGAGCACCCAAACGTTTACGTGATAGTAAACCAGATGGTCGGAGAAGTCGAGGCCGGCCCAAGCTCAGGTGGTTGGATGGCTTACACCAAGATTCAAGAACTGTTGGAGTGAGAAATTGGAGTGAAAAAGCCAGAAATAGGTCACAGTGGAAAAAATACTCGAGCAAGCTGAGGCCCACACGCGGCGGTAAAGATTCAGATGATGATGAACAGACACCTTGTGCTTGTGCTATCGTAGAGATTGTGGTCTAGACTAAGAGCGGGCCCATCTCGCAATAAAAGAAGTATGCTTGCACTTGTTCTAGGTGAAGGATGTCTATGTGTACTTGCAATTTTGCTCGTCACATGATCCTTCTGTAGTTATTTATTCCATGCCAGTACCGAGAATAAGCGACGTCTCGATAAATTGCTGAATTAACGGTACCGACATTGTAAACATTCGATATTTCACTCGATACTCGACGATGTCCGGGACAGTAATAAACGATACTTTGTGACTATTTTAAGACGTAATTTGTGAGTTATTTTTTGTGTGTAACTCTATAATGTATGTCTAAGTATATGGGTAGCAGGTGTTAGTCAATAAGTAATGTTATAATGTATTAATTTGTTTAGTATCTGAACGACAAATATATCTTAGGTATCAAACTTTTTCTATCAAGAGTTCAGTAACAATGACTCCCTCTCCCTGGGAGTCATTGTTACTGAAATGACGGCTGCGTTCGGCTGATAGAAGTATGGAAGAACATAACAACTACACTGACACGAAACAAAAAAGTTTTATGATGATACAAGTTTTACGACTGAAATCAGCCTTAAATACCTTCAGCATTTTACTGTCATTGTTCAAAATGTTTACTTTTCATGATTCTTTTGCACAAGGGTTTTACCTGTTAGTTAAATGTTCCATCATCTGCCTAGCCTTTTCCCAGTTATGTTAGGGTCGGCTCCCAGTCTAACCGGATGCAGCTGAATACCAGTATTTTACATGGAGCGACTGCCTATCTAACCTTCACAACCTAGTTAGTACTGGGTAATACGATATCCTCTGGTAAGACTGGTTGTCAAATTTCGGGCCACTGACTACTACTACTCGGTAAGTAATTGGTGGTCACCCATCCACGGACCAACCTAGGCAAGCGCAGCTTAACCTGAACATCGACCCGAGCGGCTGTTATTATTTAACCACGAGTTCCTCATTCTAATAACTAATTAAAATAAATTATAATAATAAGTTTAGACAATAATATTAAGCTGGTATAATAACAAATAATTATTTCTACTTAATTTTCGAAATAAAGCCAGAAATAAACGTAACTTCAATTACTATTAGAGTTGAGTAAGCACACGCAATCGATCCACCCTCGTGCCTTCCGCGTCAATTAGAATACTTGCTTGAATTGGACATGAGTTGGCAGCGCCTGCTCGCTGCGATCCGCGACAGATCACTCTTGTCACTTGAACTTTAACGGTGTTAATATAAAGTTGATTTATAAGATATTGAACGATTGACATCCTGTTTCATAAACTCTAGTCATTTTATACAAATGCTGGTAACCCGTAAAATCTGTTGGCTATAGTGAGAATTCAGTCTTTGTCAATTAGGTCCTGAAGATACTGTTGTGAAAACAAATTAAAGTGCAATTTTCATTGCTAATCTTTTCCCAACTTTATAAATCAAGTACTTTCAATAACTTCACCGTTATCGATTATCATTGAAATGTAGTTAATATTTCTTTTGAGTCTAGTAGTTAGTCGAGAATAGCTTAGGCATGCCTGGTAGCGAAAAGATATTATGTCAGTTTCTAAGCTGACCGAGAATAATTGTCATAATTGCTCAGACTGGCCGAATTACTGGTAGTAACTTCATTCCTTACTCTTGGAGTTGTAGCCTTTGGCAAGCTCATCTATACTAATATTATAAAGAAGTGTTTTTAAGATTGTATGTAGGGGGAAATCTCCGGAACTTATTATCCAATTCTAAAAATTCTTTCACTGGCAGAAAGCTACATTATTCGTGGGTGCTTTAGGCTATAAATTATATTTATATCACGCATATTAGCCGAGCTATCACTATTTTTGTGGACGAAGTCGCATGCGAAGTGCTAGTGCTGTTATAAAACTAAATAAACAAAATCGACTAACAGTCTCGACCCTTTCCCTGCTCGCAGTCACAGCTATAGCATTATAAATCGGTATTCCTAAACGCTAATGTAACGTCTGGCAGATTTACACGGAGCAATTAATGGCTGTCGCCGCTGATTTACAGTAGGTATCTAATTGAAGCCGTAATGGGCTGTTTTATTGGTTGGTCGCGGTGAGGTCGAACGATGCGCGGGCGCAGGCGGCGGTCATAGATTGAAGTCATGTGGTTATTTTATAGTGAGAGTGAAGTATTGAATAGGAAGCTGATACTTATGTTTTCTAAAAACATCTCGTAACATTGCGCCGGTTTTCCTCTAAGGGATAGGTAGAGGTGTAACCATAGTAGGTACCTACACCTACATTTCGGCAGTTATGTTAAGGTCTCATATAACATAGGGGACGAACCTATTGCTATCTCAATTACGAGCTAGTAAGTTGACTCTGGAAGGGCTACGGTTTTGTTGTTTGTCTCCTCTATTATTGTACATCCTATTCTGCAAAGAGTTTACAGGTGTGAGGGGTTCCCAATGAATGCAGGTGACACGACTATACTAACTGTCAACATAATTTAGAATTCAGCAGAAGTAATAGTGTGTGACTCTTTTGACTGAAAGTTGTTTTTACATTTGAAGGCCAATTTCCGAAATCAAAGATTAGATTTATTGTGATTGTTCTTCAAAATACGAGATTTACCCATCTGATGTGTGTGTTTGCCGTGTGTTGAATGTCCAGCTCGCGAGCAAAATGAATCAGTCATCACAACTCACATCCTCAACCACTATCTCATTCCAGATCCATCCAAGTTAATCAAGAGGAAGAAGTCAACAGAAGACGTCCGCTCCCCTCTCGGAGGGGAGGGATCCCTAACCAGCGAGGAGGGAGAGGAACCAGGAGTCGGTAGACGGAAGAAGGCCCGGACCACCTTCACAGGGAGGCAGATCTTCGAGCTGGAGAAATTGTTCGAGGTGAAGAAGTATCTTTCTTCTGGCGAGAGGGCTGACATGGCCAAGCTGCTGAATGTTACTGAAACACAGGTTAGTTATTGTTCATCTTGAAAAACCGTTATTATTATTATGAGCCTGTGACGTGTCCCACTGCAGGGCAAAGGTCTCCCTTCCCTCTTTCCACTTACCTCTGTCTTTGGTTATTTTTATTTTTATATATTTGCCCAATCCCTTTGATAAGAGCCAGCTCGTCACGCCATCTTCTTTTGGGCCTACCACAGCGGGTTCTGTTGTTCGGAACCCAATCTGTTGCTACTTTGGCCCAATTTTGATACGACATGCGGCAGGCGTGGCCTGCCCAGTTCCATTTTAATTTGGCGGCTGTGTCTGAAACGTCTGCCTTTTGAGTCTTGGATCGAAGTATACTGTTCCGTATACGGTCAGAAATTTTGACTCGCTCCATGGCTCGCTGGCAGACCCCGAGTGGGTCTGAAAAAAGAAACTATTAATTGGGTTTTTTTCAGTCGGTTAAAAATAGTGGTCCTTTATTTGATAGGTATGTTTTAAAGGACCGTTAATTATTCTAGCCTTGTCCATGTACGTACTTTGAAGTTAAAAATCGGAAATAAAATATAATCAGAAAAAAAAGTACAAAAGGAAATGGTGGAAAACTATTGTTCATCTTAAGACAACTTTGAATTATCCCTACGCAGCACAAACAATAAAAATTATATAGTACGAACGTTTCATAAATCATAAATAACACAAACAGAAAGTTTGTACAGCTACGCACAAAAGTGTTTCACATATGTATTAAGTAATGATTATTATTGTACAAATCACTTAATGCGGCCTCTGTCGGGCGTTCTACGAAATCTCTGAATTTAAACGTTTTCAAATGTAACCCACACGTTGTCGCGTTGTTCGACGAGTGGGTTAAGTGAAAAGCGACAGAGGGTTGCGTTTAGCGAGTTTTCCTAAAATTTGTGAAAATTGAGGATCTCATAGATTTGTTTTCTTTAGGTCTTGTGATATGAACTTAGACTTGTAGTTTCATCTGAAAATCCATTTATTAAATTTTATGAGTAGAATCAAACATACAGCATTCTTCAAGTTTAAATTAAAAAGTAACGGAAATAAATTTGATACATCACATTAATTTCCCTAATGATATTCTTAAAGCCTTATTTGCGTACAATTATCAACATATTAAAAGCTCCACCTCAACCAACCATGACCGACGTAAGTATGCTGGTAAAAAATATTAATTAACCTCAATATATCTTCGTCCATAGCTCAGACCATTACATTAAACGTTCTTAGATAATTATACTATCACCAAGGTGGCGTGACAGATGTATGGCGGCCCCCGCGACGTGAGCCGACACATATGGTGGCGGTAATTAAAACTATGCTTGACGGCGCGGCCGGCTAGAGGGAACGTTTTGATGAAATTTTGTGATGTATAGTTTTGGGTTTTAGACGAGATTTTGGGTTAAAATGGGTAATTTGAACAGTCACTAAATTGTGTACGAGAAATCTATAAATTATACAATTTATAAGAAAAAATACACAACAATTAATACAAACCATTGATGTTTTTTTTTTGTTAAATAAATTTGGGTTTAGAATAGGTCAATAGGCCATATATTACTAATCCTAATTATTTCTACAAAAATCTGTTTAAAAATTAATGGAGGAATATGTTGGTTCATAATCATAATCATTTATTAGTAATAAGTATTCGTACATATTGGCCTTAAAATTAGTTGCGGTTCATAGTCAGATGTAGATGACATGCATGCTTGATTGAAAATATTTTTGTTTCGATATGCAATTACTCATACGTTTTATAAAATACATATGCTGTTTCTCTATTCAGTTACATAAAGTAACAAATTGTGCTCAAACTTTCAATTCAATATTTTTGTTTTGTGTCCATGTATAAGTAACGTCTGAAGCTAGGTGCACTTCCAACAAAAAAGAAGAAATTACTACACCAGCTACGGCCACTACTGTCCTCAAAATCATCATCACGAATAATACTTGCCCATACACAACTATTTATTAAAAACGTCCAAAAATATAATTAATTCACTCCGGGGTCGTCATCGGAGTAACGTCTACACCCACGTGTCGCATAGGAAGTCTATTATCCCCTAATGTCGTCGTTAACGAGATGGCAACGCAAAAACGAAGCAAAAAAGACGAAAAAAAATTGGGATCAGATTTCTTGGAGAGGAGCACGGGAGCTCTTGGCTTGCCCACTAAATTGTTTATTTTTTGGCTGATTCATTTGATTAGACGAAATAGGTTTTCAAGGAACAGATACTGGGATTTCTTTCTACGATACATCGTTTGAAAGTAGTTGTTTTAATGGAAGAAAGGGAAATGTATACTAATATGTTATATATAGGGGGTAATTCGGAACTCCTGATCCGATTCCGAAAATTCTTTCATTAACGGGAAGTTACATTATAACTTCCGTACATACCTGGAGCGAAGCCGCGAGAAAAAGCTAGTCTTTCAAATAAAGATTATTTGTAGTATGTATTACGTAAAAGAATTCGTATTAGATATTTTTGCTTTTAGTTAAGCAACATTTAACTTCTCGACAGTTAACTGTACAACTATTGCCATTCCAAAGTTCACATCAATCAATTAATAACTATTCTTCTTTAAGAATTTAAACGTGTCCATTATGTAAGCCAGCATCTCTTCCATTACTATTCAGGTCAAATCTCTCTGTCATTCAAACATTCCCACAATTGTCTCACAACACATTTCTATGATCATTATTATAATATTATCTTAACAAATTGCACAGCGACACGTGTCCCTAGCTATAACAAGAGTGGCTCGCTCTTACACAGACACACTAATTGACGATCCAGTTTTGCTCACTCACTGAACAAAAATAACCTCTATACCACAAGAAATAAATTTACTTTTGCTTTGTGTGCGCGACTGTACTACTGTACTATTGATCTATGCAGTCCGCAGGGATTCGAGCATACAGGGGGATTTAAAAGCGGAACTGTATTTTTTTTTGTAGGTTTTTCGCATTTAGCATTTTTCGCTGAACGAGTGTTCGGAGTTCGGCGAATACAGGGTGTTTTGTTTTATGATCCTCTTCGCGTAAGAGGAACTGCACATTGTGGGATTTGTATGCGAAATGTGAATGTATGGTTCTGTTGAATTTAATGCTTAAATACAATGGATGGAATTAATTATACAATAGAGTTGCAGTATATTATGAGTATCAATTGCGATAAAGGAAATATTATCTGAGAAGTTTTATAATGGCACAATGTACAAGAATGTGATAGAAAAAGAGTTTGACTGTTTAACGTAATAACATCACGCCTGTGATCCGAGGAAGGTTAGGCAGAGGTGTACCTGATAGTACACTGACATTTCGCCAGTTATGTTAAAGTGGAATAGGGGGCGAGCCTATTGCCATCAACCGGGCACAAATCCAGACTCCGCGGCCGCTACTGAGACATTCCTGATGGAAAAACCCGATAACACTTTGCCCGACCTGGGAATCGAACCCAGGACCTCATGCTCAGCAGACGCGCTTGCGACCACTAGACCAACGAGGCAGTCGAGTTTGACTATTTATCTATTAAAATTCTTTCTCTAGGCTTTTATTTGACTATTAGATTTCTGGATCGTCTAAATTGCGTCAAATTAATTGCTAATTGGTTCTCTACAGGAATTAATGTACTCCATTTTCTCTCAATACATAGTATTACCGCTTGCCTACAGTACATATGCCGGCGACTTTGAAGTTCATATGTTTACGAAGCTCTCCGTCAGCTTCCACAGAACTTGTACCAAGAACTGCTCTAATAATAGAGAGGAGATGCGCTTACTGGATATGAGATCATGTCGATAGTTATTCTATTCAGTAAGTAAGATATTCTCATTTTCATCGACTATCTCTTTGGTTTAGTAGTCACAAGCTGTGCTGCTAATCATACGGTGTTGGGTTTGATTCCCAGGTCGGGCAGTGTAATTGAGTTCTGCCATCAAGTATTCTCAGAACCAGATAAAAGATTCGTTCTTGTTAGAATAATTATTTGTTGTTTTTCTGATTGTATTATAAATGGGCCCCCGTGCTGTTAAACCGTGACTATTTTATGTTAACCGGTGTTGCTTGAATTTCTCAAAACTAAATGTCATAAATAAATATCATTGATCAATGATCTGTTTGGAATTTTAAGTGGTTTCATTGCAGACCATGTTGCTAGTAGCACCTCTTAAACATCTGCTTACGCCACTAAACTAAACACAACAAGTCAAAAATATTTTTTCCTACAGATTCCTTGAACAAAACATGATAAAAAAAATTCTACCGTATGATCTCTTGTCAAAAAAAAAAACATTTAAAGCTACCATATGATGGTTGGGTGCGAAAAACAAACATACTTAATAATATTTTTTTCTAAACCGTCCTGTATAAACTCATTGACGCCATATGTCATGTGTTAAAGCGGCGCTTTTTTGTAGTCCCCCGCCCCGCCGGTGCCCCTCCCGCGCGGCACTCCTGCGCAGATCAACGTGCTCGAATTAGGCTTTAAGTGGTTCATAATTAGGTGATGTATGTGTTGCCGAAATTAGGGAAAAGTGTGGTTGTTTTATTCTCTTGGGAGTTGATCTGCTGTCTGGTTAGCTGATTTTGAACTAGCTTGTGCCTACGGCTTCGCCTCCTGAAGGTCGGAAATGAACCCCTGGACACGTACCATTGGGCCCTAATCCAGATCATGGTCAACCTGCGTGCCTGGTAAACTGGGTCTATTTGGCGCAGCCGTGAGACACACAATATTACATTTTTTCTGTTGTTTAGACTTAATTTTTTTGTTTTAATTCCTCTATTTTATTTTGTGTTTTAATGGCATGTACCAAATAAACATGTTTTCTTCCTTTATTTCTTAAGTTCAGTCGTTAAAATGTAAAAGGTAACAAACTGGCAGACAAACAGTCAAGGTAACTTTCACATTTAGATTAATTTTTAGGGGATTTTACTTCAGAGGTGATCAGGTGACTGAGGCTAGTTCCATTTGGGACCAGGCTCAGTTCCAACATGCTTCAAAAGGTATAATTTCCGCCCACACAAAAACCCACCTGAAATAAAAGTCATCGTCATTAAATCATAACCCTCAATCCCACTGACGCTCCAAACTAAATACACATCCGTCGTAAACCACATTAATTCATAGTAATAATCTTAACAAAACACAACTACTTCCTCTGCTCAGTCGGGTAATCCCGCCTCGTTACGAGTGTCAGTAGGTAAACATCACTAATTGCCGAGCGCCCATTAACCTGAGACAACGCCATCTAGTTTATGATTCATGAACTAAGGATTATGATGCCGAGGTTTTGGAGGGGAAAGTTGAATGTTCCTGGGAGGTCTTTATCCTGTTCTTTTAAGTTTTGGTAGATTTGTAGATGAACCACTACTCACCGATTCGGTTATAACGAGTTGTTAATTTCAAACAAGGTGTAAGCGTTTAAACGGACTCTTCACGAAGCTGTCGACCAAGTATTCTGTACATTAAGTAACTCTACGCAAAAATTATTGCTGGGAAATGGCTTGTTTTGGGGTGAAAAATCACGTTTCACGGGAAAACTCAATGTAACGCACTCGAAACATTGTGTTGATGGAAGCATTGAATAGTAAACGGCTCATGGAGGTAATTAAAGTAAGTAAAGTTATAACCCTAAAAATTGTATTTTTTTAAACTTGTGTGAAAAACTCAAGTGAGATATTGGAGGTCAAAGTTCCAACTTTAACTTTAAAATGATCACAATGACGGGGAGAACAAGTGCCTTTCGGCTTCGTTAAGGGTCTTTTTACGCCCTTTAGAAAACGTTCATTTCCTGTTTTCGGTTCCTATAAAATTGTAACATATCGTTTGTGGTTTCACTAGAAACATTTATTTTATTGCTAAACTAGGTTTACATATAACCGAGAATTTCGCATGAAGGTGAACGACGCGCTTGATGAATAAAAAGCACGTGTAAAAGTTAAACAGCGAACTTCTTTTTTAGGATTCAGAGTTTCACCAGACAATAATTATTTATCAAGGACTTAAATCTTCTGGGAAACTTAGAAGACAGTACCCTAAAAAGGATAATTCATAACCCAACTTACCCAACATCCAATTCCATTTACCTGAAAATTAATATCAATATTCAATCCCTTCAGAGATAAACACATCGATTTCATACAATTTTCATTCTGAATAGAGCTAACATTCGTCAACATTTCATATTATAATACGGAACCTTGCCATACAAACAAATATACCATTTTTATGATACCTGTTGCCACCACCCAATCGAAATGCAACCTTATTTTGTTTCGCAAAAGTTCATTTTGCAAATGGTGTTGACTCACAAAATCCTTATTACTAGTTCTTAAACCGATCTAAAATCAACTTTATCCAGAGATAATAAAGTTTAATTTACTGATGATGCGTGGGTAATACTCAAATAGGATTCGTAATTCGAATGAACCAGGGTTGCTTAGTTACGGGAAATTGGCTTCTGATGTTCTGCCAAATTAATTTTGCTTGAATTCAAATGATGTTTATGCGAATTTAGACTTTATTGTTTTAGTAATAGGGTTGTTGTTGGATTTTTGATTGTTTCAGTTATTGTGTAATTATCTTGGAAAACGCATGTTTGTTGAGTACTCGAATTTTCCCGCATATCTGCTTACCAACAGCGCGCGGTGTTCATGAAAATGAATTATACTTACGTTAAATAAAGTGAACGGTGCAAGTTCATTCGCTCATTAGCGTTATGGAGACATTATGACTAGTAACAATTATTTTGTTTGTAAAGCAAAATTAACTATTCAAAAAAAAATCAAATTTTTTATCAGAAAAATAGCTAAAATAGCTTCTCAAGTTATTGAAGCTTTTCTTAAAAAGAAAACAAATGTTTTAATGGGATCATATTTTTTGTTTTCATGGTCGTGAAAGATAAACTTTGTTCATAATTACTTGGAGCGTTTTCATTGCTGCCAACAATGCAAATCTACTAATATTTGTACATACATATTTTTACATATTGTAATTTTAATGTTTTCGATATTTTCGTTTAAACGTTAAACAATAAAAGCTTGAAAATACAGCTTGTTCACGCACGAACTCAAAAGTCAATCATCAGATAAAGTAATGTACACAAGCAAGCTTTTATTAATTTATTAACCAATTACAAAACCCCTCACTTATAATTAAAACCCTAACACAATACTCAAACGACATCTAATTAAGAAAAACCTAATAAAAAAAAACAAATATCGTTTTAAAAATCAATATCAATAAAAGTCGGAATAAAAAAAAAGATGGCGTCGTTTTTTGACCCAAGGGGAGTCTGACAGCTATTAAATGTTGATGGATCGAGCATTAATCGCTGGTTGACAGCCCTGGGCATCAAACGCTTTGCCGCCGACTCATTAGGCCAGCAAATGAGACAGCCCTATTGGTGCTACGGTTGTGTTTGTGTTGGTCAATTATTTTAGTTCAGTTATTTATAATTGATGTCATCGGCCCGTTGTGATCCGATATTGGTTTTGTACTGCGGAAGTTGAAAGTTCGCAGCGGGTTTATCGTTAAAAGTGTAAAGTGAAGTTGGAAACATTTTGTCACTCGCTTGTGACGAGTTCGTGGCGAAATAATAGCAGCCGTTCGGGCCGATCTTTAGGTTAAGCTGCGCTTGCCCAGGTTGGTCCAAGATCACATACCGAGTTTCCTCCATGCCTCAGATAGCACGTTCAGCCCCCGCTTAGGGCATTTGTAGATCTTTGACAGTCGTTACAGGTGGTCAGTGGCCCGAATGTGTGACACCCACTCTTACCTAGGGATATCGTATTACCCTGTTCTAAGTAGGCAGTCGCTCCATGTAAAATACTGGTATTCAGCTGCATCCGGTTAGTCTTGAAGTCGAACCCAACATAGTTAGACATGATCCGAGTTAAGACAAAGATTATACTTTTCATCCCGGTTAAGTTCTCGTAGGATAATTTGAGATCACGACGTGGGCGAAGCAAAGGGCAAAAGCTATATAGTTTGAAACCCGAGACAGTTTCTGATACCTAAAATACCTGTAGGTATACAAAACTAGTTTCAAGTGCTATCATAAATTGTTCCAAAAACTCACCTGATATGTTGGGTTTGAGTTTCATCCAGTATAGGAACTATTTGCTTCAAGTTTCTAATCCCAAAACTTGTACTTTATCTTTGTAAATGAAAACACCTTTTACGTCACAAAGAAGACACAAAATCTTTAATTACCCCTCCAAAAGCTCCCATTCTCAAACTAAATAAATAAATCACACAATAATTTACGACGCTACAAGTTCTTCCCAAACTGGGCACACACCGCGTGCGCCCGCGCCTCTATTAACCAAACATAATTAATTAATTTATCATCTGTGCTCAAAAGAGACGCCAAAAAAACAACAAACGATTTAATTTCGGGAAGCCTCTGTTTAGTTAAGTATATAAATCCTCCATCTATTATTATAGCGGTCGGCGTTACTACGTGATTTAAATCTTTTAATGTCTATGATTTGTTATTGCTTAGATAAAAGATGTTGGTCCGTTTGTAGTTTTTAATAGAGGGAAAAATACTGTTTTTTGTGTTCTGTCCGTTTGTTACACATATTTTGTTTGGTTACGTGCAGTTTTTCGATGTGATTTCCTGTCTCAAAAACACGTATTAAACGTGTTTGATATCCTTGCTTTAGTAAACCGTATCTTGTGTAGTGTGCTATCATTTTATTTTGCAGCATAATTTGCTACCAGCACCTGTGTTGAATTGTTAATTTGTGAAACAGAGAAGTACTGCCAAATGCCAGTCTCTGTGTAGTTATGTTATAACTATCTAGACGGCTCTAGGTAATAAAGTAAATACTGATTTCTTGTTCTCGGCAATTTCTGCAAATGATATAAAAAGTGCCGTAGGCAGGCAGACAGTCTGTAGCTGAATAAAGATGATTAATTGAAGTGTCCTAGATCATTCATAAAAGTTTTTACGTGGAAAATGTCTATCTAGATTACAACAAAATAACAAGAACGTTTCCTAAATTATAGGACATTTTATAAGAATTGCCATAACAAAATGAGGGCCGAGGTCATATTTCGTTTATTTTGTTGCTAAGTTCATATTCCTATATCTGGGGAGTTATTATTAAATATTAACCACCTGCCCTGATCCATTGAAAGGAAAATGACTGCACATTCACCTTTAAAACCTTAATGACCTTTAGCCACATACATTCATAAAGGTGGCCTATTCATAGACTTGGTTACATTTTCTGAGATCGTGCAGAAATAGTCTCTGTCACCGAAATAAGGCGAAATTCCGATACTTTCCGCCTCCCAGACCCCAAGGCTTTGGTCCCTCGATTATTTATAAAAGCTGTATGAAGTAATAATTATAATATTATTGTTCATAGCTCGTTGGGGCGTGACTTATCGCGTTACCCATGTCCCCTTGGTGACATTTAGAAATGCTATTAAAACATCCAGGCGGCCATTCTTTACGGGTTGTTGTGTCGCGTCATTTTATTTTATAATCTTTACCTAATGGTCTTTACCGAAGCGGGAACGTACCGTAATGAGTTGACAGGCTGTTTGTCATTATGATCTACTGCTTTTAGGGAATTATGTTGAGGTATGATGTATCTTTGTTTATAGCTATTTAAAGTATTTCATGTTGTGTGCTGTGGCTTTGTTTTAGTTACTTATACCAAGAGCTTGGATGTTGATTCATAAATGATGATTAAGACATAAATGCTTTAATAAATATTTGAGATGAATGTTCTGTATTTGTCTGATGAATGTTTTGTATTTCCTTGTTTGTCTGTTTGGATGCACTTTGAAAATGAGGTTCAAATTAAAATTCTTTATTGCGAATTTAATTTGGAAGATGTTAAACAATAGGTAGGTTTTTAGAACTTGGTTGCCTGTTATGGCATTGTAATTTAAATGATTTTAAATATAAATACTCAGTATGTACAGTTCAACAGTAACAACAGTTATACAGTTTACATTATATTATATTAATTCAGAGGAGAGGCTGCAATTTCCATTTACTAATCTTACAAAAACTCTAGACCTACCTACCTAGACTACCTAAGATGTCTTTGTCTATAACTAACTTAAATAAAGCTTAGATATAAGTTAGCCATGAATGCATACGTTACTAAATTGAAAGATACAATTTATGATAGCTGGTAACATTTTGTTGATACTTGCGCTTAGTATCAGATTCAGTTCTCAGAACATTATAACAAGAGCAGTGGGAACCGAGCGATAAGAAACAATTATAATACAACTTACATGGCGTTTTATATGCAACTAAGTAATTGTAATGTAAGAACTGAGCACGTACACTTTGTTACTGAAGTCGGAAGAAAAAAGTAGGTGAGGGTCAATTAATGAATTGTCCAGACGCCAAATGTTGCGGATCTCTGCAATTTCCTTGAGAAAACGAAAATTGGTCAAATTATTGACTCTTTTTGCCATTCCAATGTTTTCTTACTACTGAGTTTTCTAATGGGTTCGACTGGCTACAAAATCAATTAAAAATGTCAATACAGATGGATTCAGTAAGGAACACGAATGGATAATTTAAGGAACGAGTATATTAGAGGAACTTTAAAAGTTACGCCTGTTACAGAAAAGTTGAAAGGGAATCGACTGTCTTGGTATGGACATGTGATGAGGAGGGACGAATCGCATGTGACTAAAAGAGTGATGAGTATAAATGCGGGTGGATAGAGAGGCAGAGACCAAGGAAGCGATGGATGGATTGTGTGAGGAATGATAATAATATGAAAGAAAAAGGAGTAAAAGATAGCGTGTCGGTTGACAGAAAAGAATGGAAGAAAAAAAATGTAGAAAAAAAGGATAAAGAAAGAAAGGATGTGTTGCGCCGACCCCAAGTAACATGGGCACTGCAACAAACACAAAATACTGGATTCGAGCCATCTCGTCTGAGTAAGATCACTTAGTCATGTTAAAGATACCCCTAGAAACGTCTCCTTAGAAGTACCCTTTATGTGCTCTGTGCCCAAACCAATACGGTCAGTAGTAAGGCAAGCTAATAAGGTTTGTAAGATTATTCAGGAAGCAGACAGCAATAAGATTATATCGCGTGGAACAGCGTCTAGCTGACAAATTCCCTATTTTACTATCACGCAAATACACACAGTGTGTACTATCTCAATCTTTAACAAAACAGAATGTCCGCTGTTAAAGCTGTAAGAATGTGCTCCTAGCTTTATAGTCGAGGAGGGTAGGTAGAAGTACAAATCAAACGAATAAACAATCAAATAAAATCACCGCGAACATTCATCAACCACTTATGGGATAAACCACCTTAACTTGAGCCTCCATAAAGTAAAGTAACCTTTCTTACCTCTAGGTCGTAGAGTTTATTTTCCAATGGCGGTTTGATTGTTGGGGCTAAAGATACAGTGGTCGATCGCACGTAGTGATGTGCGAAACACTATTTATCGATGTTTACGGTAAGAGACGGTTGATTGATTGAATTATTTAGATATTTGTCGGAGATTTTTGTATTCGAAGATATGTTGATTTTGTTGGAATGTTGATGTGAAGTTTTATTTTGTTTGTACGATGTTAACGGATGAGATAATTATGCTATTTCTTAATCGTGATTTATCATTAATGTTGTGTTTGAATAAAAGTAAAAATGCAAAGGATCGATTAATTCACGATAAGTTCAAGATTTACTATCTTCTTTGACAATACGAGGCAAAGTAAATTCATACTTTTATCGGAGAATTGTTTTAATATGATTAAAATTACAGATAATTATAATTAAAACAGATTACATCAATGAATCAATGATCGTAAGTAAATATAAGTTACTTATCTCTGTAATACCATTTAAAATTGCATCACGTTTGTTGGACATGCTCTCGACCACGTTTTGAATTTAGTTTTCTTACTAGTTTTTATTGGATCTTGTTTCCATGAATACCTACATCGATTAAAGTTTTATTTTAGGTTTGTACTTGTGGGTCAGTATTTAAATTCTGCTAAGTATAAGATTTAAATCATATATCGACAGAAACTTTGCCAACCGCCATCAAACCCTACCAATTTCAAAAATACTCTTCACTTCGAAATCTCGTAAACCATACTCAGCATCTTAAAAGGAGACAAAAGATACCACTTTAGCCCGCGAACAAGCGAGACAACAACAAAACAGGATGATGTACGCTTTTATGAACACTATAATGGTTTAAATTGGTCCTTTAATAAGCAGCGGGCGACGTCATAAAGTGCTTCAAATAAAACTGTCAGTTCTCGGGCAATTGTTTACGGCTGACTATATTCTGAATGTTAAAACGACCATTGTTCGCTGATCCCTCCTTTTGGTACATTCTCCCCTTTCCTCTCAAGAGTTTAAAGGGTTAAGAAGGGGTGAAGAGGTCTTGTTACGCCGGTTATTTAGCAGTAATAATGTAATGTGCTTGAGACGATTTGAGATTCAATGGAACGATGAGTTACGCCAAAGTGTTTGTTTTTGTGGATGTTTTGTTAACAAATTATATGGAGATCGGTATATGAGGTCTCTTGATGTGGTATGCGGTCCATTGCGAGGTTAATATACTGTCGTTAATAACTTGGGTGGTATTTTTGCAACACAGCGCAGTTTTAAAGTCGAATTTTAAATGCAAATAAAATGAGCTTGTGATCACATCCCTAGAAGATTTTATGTCATAATGGCTTTATTTTGCCGCGAGTTAGTTGACTGTAATTGGAGTTCAATGGATGTCTTGTTATGGATTAATGTAAAGGTATTTTTAATACGATTCTTCTTTTAATATTATCTGTTTGACATGCTTAGTAATGTGGCTGATTATGAAATTACAAATCAAAACCAGCTTCCTTTATTATCTAAAATGGTACCTAGGTATTCTCCACCCGGTTCCTTATACTTTTATATAGGATAGGAATGATCCTGTAATCTTATTTGATCTTTACAATGTTACAATACCTACAAAACAAACAAATCTGAAGCTCAATTAATTTGCCCCAAAAAGCACATTCGTCTCAATAACCCACCGTCTTCACTCTGCACTCCTTCATTAAAACCAAAAACTGCTATTTTTACAATTTATCATCCACCAGTAATAATAATCCTCCGACATCACTAATATTTCATCATTCACCCCAAATACCCGAATCCATCCTCTATCTCTTTTTAATTTTGACACCTATCTCCTAAGTGTGAGTGAGACGCAATATTTAAGCAATTAATATTAAAACGCGCTAACGAATGGCCAAAACGAGGGTAAGTTCATAATCAGGGACGATCGGATTGCTTGTGAATCGGTTATTTGATCAAAATAGCTAAATTGGTAGCGTAAGGCTCTGAGCTCACTGGGAGTTACGCAAAGGACGATTTGAATCGATTATGCCGTGGAATGTTGAATGAAAGCTTTGAAATAAGTACTGTGTTTGTCTATTAGTTAGGCAACATTACTCGTAGCGTGCATTCTTCTTCTTAATCAATATAAACAGGGAAAACATGGAAATAATTTTCCGGTTGCTGGAAAAACTGATTGAAATTAAATTTTATACCTAATAAACTATGTAAAGCACTAGCGGTTTAGTAAATGCTACATTAGTTTGAATTCGCCCGCCTTGCTACGAAGCCTGTTTTTTTTTTATAAAGTAATTGCTCTTCACAAAGAATGTCGATTGTTGGGAGATCAAATGTGACGAAATAGTTGTGTGTATTAATAATCAGAAGACAATAAAACAATGGAATATAATAATAAAAAAAATATAAATAAAGTATAAACTTACAAAAAGGTAAACCCTGCGGCTCGAAATACAATTAAACCATTGTCTTCTAACCCAGCAACAATGTAACAACCATTGCATAACGAAACTAAAACAAGAATCGTCACTCAAATGTGCCACGCGTTACGCCTTAATGTACTGAAACCTTTAAGCAACAGTTTATAAAGGGAGTGCGGCCCATTTCTCGCCAATTATACGTGTGTCAAACACACTCGGTATTGCTCGTCTACACACCAACCCAAACGAAAATCAACCTTAGTTAAACTGCACAACGTCTAAAGGCCAACAAGCAAATCCTAGCTAAAATGGTAATGATAGAGCCCAGTCTATAAATTATGTTGCATTGGAATGTGATCTTTATTGCGTGGGTGTTAAGAGTGGATGTCGTTTCTGTAGTAGATCAAAGTGTGGTGTACACGTCGGTGTATGACGTACGCGACAATAATACGGCGATGTTCGAAAATGGCGGTTAAGGAGACGACTCTTGGGGTTTTTTTATTTTATTTACCTTGTGGTATTTTTTTTTTAAATATGACAGGACGCAATGCTTTTGCATTGAAAGGAAGCTTGCTTTTATGGAAGCAGTTATAGAAATACAGACGGCACGGTTGGCGCAGTGGCTAAGCGATTGACTGCTGCGCTTCATGTCGCGGGTTCCATTCCCGCACTTAATAAATATTTGTATGGCCTACAGTTGTTCCGGGTCTGGCTGTTTGTGAATGTGAGTTTAAATGTTTGTAAACGCACCCACGATACAGGAGAAATTCCTAGTGTGGGGCAACGTTTTTAGTAAAAAAAAAAAGAAGAAAAGTCAGTCATCTTTTCTGCCACAATTGCTGAATATATTTATAATAGTTTATCAAAGAACTTACATCAGTTTGACCTAGTTGCATGACGATTTTTATTTGAATAATAAATCAAAACATATTTTCACGTACATTTAAAAAAGATTTTGAAACCATTTCTAATAATACGATTTCGTCCATTCTCAATCATCCATCCATCCTTGTATTAGCCCGTCGTCTATGTAGACGATTACCAGCTCGCTCCAAACTCATCCATATTCACGAGCTAGGCTTAATATTAGCCGCTTAATAACAAGGCTCCGCCCTGCTGCCTGTAATTTGTAGGTAGACAAGAACGGTATGGGTGGATTCAACCGCGGGGTATTATCAGTTACATGTCACTTTCGTCTACTTATGAAATTGCGCATTTGGAGACAGTAGATTATTTATTTTCCCAGGGGCCATTTAGTATCATTTGTGCGTACTTTGGTGTTTCACCACATATAACTTTACTCATACTGTTCAGATTCAACATTTTGTAATTATTGCTATTTAGATGATATACTTGTAATTAAAAAAATGAAGTGAACGATTTAGCATTGAAAGCATTGCTCGAAAATAGTTTATGGCCTCTTTAGCGTTAAATATATCATTTAAAATCGATTGAGGATCTTGCGTTGAGTTGTCATCATGCTCAAATAGAAAAGCCTGTTCTATATTATCGGAAATATTTTCAGTATCGCTCCCCTTAACATTCAAACTATCCGACATAGAGCTACGATTTACAGCCTCGCATTTAACACCGCGTTATGGAGTGAGCAATTTGGCTCCGCTCAGATGCGACATCATAGGTTTCAGAGCTCCATGTCGGCCTAATGCGTTTGATTGCCGCAGAGAACCCTGATTCATCGCGGCTATTTCGGTTCCGTATGTCTTTGCAATTATTACTGTTTGATGTTTCTGAATGGTTCTGCGTTTGGTTTAGTAAGTGTCTATTTTAAATAGACCGTGGTGATGTTGTTAGAGCGTTTGTGTGTGTATTCTGTTGTCTAAGTAGGCGGATCGAATCGTGGTATGAACTTTCAAAGTGTCATTGACGTAGGCGCTTGTAATTGTGTTGTGTTAATGGAATTTGAAAACGATTTAAAGTTCAAATCTGTTAATCTAAACATTGGGATAGACTACTTAGTGCTCAAAGGTTAAAAGCTGTGAACTTTTAGTTATCGAACTCTTTCTGTTTAGTTATATTTTTTCAGATGCTAATAATTTTTAGATGGATCATCTTCTGAAACACTAACTTATCTTTCTTTAAAAAAAGACCAGGCACTTTTTGAGTTTCTTAACAAAATCCCTCTTTATAGTACCAGTAGACCTTTAATTACGATACCCTTAGAACAAGATAATCATTGCGATCATAACCCTATTATATTCAGACCCTCGTCGGGGGCGCTCGGGCTCCGTCGGCCTCCTTCGGGTACAGTCGGGGTTAATTAGCCGACCCCAGCTCCCACCGGGTACGGGTACAATCGAGAACAATTGTTGTGTAGCGAATTGTCGGATCTCTATTGATTACTGAGAGAAGTATTTGAATTGTTATCTTTAGTAGTTAGGTTAAGAATCAGGTGTGACAGAGTTCATGAAGTTATTGGACTGAAAGCTGATCCCAGCAAGAATGACCGAATTTGACTTTTGAAGAGAAGGTATTTTTCAGTCTTACTTTAAAATAAGTCACACTTTACATACTTTTTATTCTCTCTCTCTCTGGTAGGTATGGTAAGCTTCAAACCAAAACACATTTAAGGTTTGTTATTACTCATGGAATATATTTATATTTATTTTTATTTATATTTAGATGTTTATATTTTCTTACTTTTAGTCTTATTTTTATCATTAGCTTAGTTCTATTTGTAGTCTGTAAATAAATACTGAAAAGTGAAAAATGTCAAATTCAATGTCAAAATATTCAGAGAGCAACTTCGTCTCGATCCTAGATGAGCATAGTCCTAAAGTCAAAAAATAATTTAAAATAAAGCTTGTTTACTGCTATTATCTTATGGAATTAATTTTATTGAAAATTTAATTACAACAAGAATCTTCTTAAGATTCATCATTGCCTGCAGTGTTAGATATACTCGTGGACCTTCTTCATAAAACTGGCTTGCTGCACCTTTTTTTTCCTTCGGGATCTTCATTGGCATAAGAACTCTCAAAATCTATTTAAAATTACAAATCCGCTGACATTTCCAATCTGGTCAGTCGGACGGATATCACTTCTGATTCCTATTACGCCATAATGAGTTGTGGACACATCCTCAAGCACAGAAGCAGATCACATAACGTGGCGCGTTGGCTGCGCGGGCGCACCCGTCTCGTTAATTGTGCGCTTCCCGTCATCAGGTTACATTGAGTTGAGTAGGGTTGCGGGATTAAGAAAAGAGTTTTGAAATTTTTTGGTAGTTTTTTTGTAACGTAGACAACACTAAATGGGTCTTCTATGTGCTTATTGGTTTTATTTTCTGAAATAATTTTGCCCCTTTGGTCTGTCTACTTTGTGAACGATGATAGGACAAAATACTATGTGCCTTAGTAAAGACAACTTATTGTATTTGCTTGTGGACTAAGAAGTTTTCTCTAAGGCCCGATCGAAACTAAAACAAATAAAAATAGAAGTTCTGTGTACGAAGAGTATTGTGGAATCCTGACCGCATTGTCAATAAGTGAGCAGTAGGCAACGTTAGGCAGGATGCCCTCAAGCTAGGTGGGGTAGTGATCTTCGCAGAGTGAGTGGTAGCAAGAGAGTTGCCGAGAATCGTTTTAAATGACGTGTGGTTGGAGAGGCTAACAGAGAACTGCTGCAGGCTGATGTTGACTTGGTTACTTTCTGTTGATATTGACCGCCGTGGCCGACATAGTGGATATGTTTATTATCTTCACTGGTTTTACCTATAATGTCTTAGAACAAAATGGCCAGCCCTACCGCTCGATCAGAGCTCGGGTGCGCGCGCGCCGGCCGCACGACGGATATGCCGCGCGGTTTGATCTCGCGCATTTGCCATCTACCGCCCGTTATAACCTTCTCAGAAATCAATTCCGCTCAAATTAAAAACATACATCTGAATTAAAGTATAGTCTGACGTTTCGATAATTTGTTTTTTCCGGAACGAGGAATTAACAAATATTTATGTGACATGATATAAAATAGTTTGGTTCTGTGCAAGAAAAATAAGAGAAGTTACATCTTTTGTAGAACACAGTTGTTAATATGACTAACCCACAGTTGTCAATTTTGTATTACTTAAGTTGCTGAAAGAAATGGTTGTAATCATATCAAGAACAACGATTTTCTTCCAGCTAAGCAATTGGTAGACGACATTGTTACCATCGCGGGAATATCCTGTATGAGGCTGGCACAAGAACCCAGCATCGGATGAAGTCGGGCTGGGGTGATGATGATGAAGCAATACCACTCTGGAATAGAACTGAACACTTCTAAAACCTTGCAAATTGAGGCTCAAAATATGACTGTTATTAGGTACAATATTTCTGCAGCATTACGATTTCTCTTGAAGGTAGTTTATCACCATAATACCTACCTAGTAGTTTTTATTATTTATTAATAATAAAAACTACTAGGTACATAGCAGTGATACTATATACTACATAGCAGTGATAGTCTAGTGGTGTGACCGTCGGACTGACAAGTCATAGGTCTCGAGTTCGAACCCAAGACACGCACCTCTGATTTTCGGATACATGTGCGTATTGTATAATTATCACTTGCTTCGGTGAAGGAAAACATCGTGAGGAAACCAGCATGCCTGAGAGATATTTCTCGACAGCATGTAAAGCCAAGTCAGAGGCCCATGGGCGGCATAAAACTCTGACACCAGGTTAGGCACTAACCTAACCACACGATAAAGAAGAATTATTTATTAATATATATAATACATGAGTATCCTTTCAAAGAAACAGCCAATTAACTAACTAACAAACAATAAGATTAAGAAACTATGTTTCATCTAATAAGTGAGACAATTCTAGAATATTGCTGATCTTTTATCCAACCATTGTTTTTCGTAGTAGTCACAGTGGATTACATTCTTCATTTATAAGTCAAGCGAAACCTTCAGTTCGTGGAAAATGTAATCAAAGATTAATCGGAAAAATCTAACGTTGAAATGCTTTGTCCTTCTTAGAAATGCTACTACAATATTGTTATAACGCCTCGTGGAGACGATTCTAGTGTATTTATTGCAACTAAGTATGTTTAATATATATGAAGTTTATCTGCAAAACGTACTTATTTATGCTATGAATTGACACTAAATATCTTTATTTATAAACCTTTGCTTTTTCACTGCTGGGCAAAGGTCTTCCCCATATTTCTTTAGTCCTTTCTATGTTTGTCATGTCAGGCCTATCCGGCCAGGACGAGTTCAGATAGTCACGCCAGCGTTTCCTAGGTGTGTCTCGGCGACGACGCCCGTCTTCAGGAAAAATATCTAAATTCTGAGAATAATGGTAAAAATGGTCCAAATGCAAAAAGCAGACTATAAAACGTATCCTTGTAAGATATAGGCTTTATTAGTTTTAAGCCTTTACTGATCCATGCAATAAATAACATGTTTATTCACTTAAAAAATCAACGAAATCACCAGTTGCCAAAACGGATTAATAATTCACGCTAAAAGATAACTCCGCCATTAAATTCTAAACAGCTACTAATTCTTCTAAACAGTAAAGATTAATACCAACATCAGAATGCAGCGTTGATCTACTTCAATATTAAAGTTACTAATCCTCTACAAGATATACGCGAGTGTCGGATATATCGCGATTCTCTGAAGTTTTATTTTTTAATCGGCAACGACATGTAGCGTTGACAGGCAACGTTGTGTTAGTCGCTGAAAAATGAGTTTACAGGAATTTTAGACGGCATAGTTAACTCTTTTCGATGTGACGTAAGTAGGCCGGGGTGGAGTGAAAGCTATGCGATGCTGAAGATATACATTTTGTCCGTGCTGATTCTCGTGTTCTTTCCTAAGTTCCTTGCTGATTGTGACAAATTGTTTCTGATGGTTTTTTCGGAAGTTGTAGTTTTTATTTTTCAGGGAATTGAGTAAATTAGAACATATCGATTTATTTTGTGTGTAGGTCAACGAACTGTCGCCAGTTAATGTTTCCGGAAAGTATTTAGGTACTACTGAAAAAACGTGTTGATATTTTTTGTATGATACAATCGGGCGATTAATAAAATAAAACGTTATTTAGGTAACTTCCACTTGATTAATTGATCTGCCGTTTATTAGAAGGTCAACGTACGCAAAGTATTTAGCATAAATATTTTCGGCACGGCTTTCTTCCTGACAATCCTGACACATCTATACTATAATATTAAAGAGCTAAAGAGTTAGATTGGTTGAACGCGCTAATCTCAGAAACTACTGGTTCGAATTGAAAAATTCTTTGTGTTGGATAGCCCATTTATCGAGTAAGGCTATAAGCTATACACCATCACGTTTCGACCAATAGGAGCGCAGCATCAATGAAAAACGTTGCAAAAACGTAAAAATAGTATTTTAAAATAATTTCAAGCGGATGAAGGTCGCGGGTATCATCTGGTAAAACATAAACATTCATAGCTCACGCCTTTTGCTAGCATCCGAACATAGTTCTTTTACTTCGTTCTCGTTAATGTTGATGTTTTTAGAGTTCAGTCAGCACACACAAAAATTTATCAAAAAATAAAACATACATAACATAACATCACACCTGTAATCCCCGAAGGGTTAGGCAGAGGTGTACCTAATAGTACACCCACATTTCGCCAGTTATGTTTAAGTCTCATGTAATACGGGGCGAGTCTATTGTCATCACTCGGGCACAAATCCAGACTCCGTGGCTGCTACTGAGAAATTCCAGATGGAAAAACCCAATAACACTTTGCCCGACCTGGGGATCCCGGGCCTCATGCTCGGCAGTCGTGCTTGCGACCACTAGATCAACGAGAACAACAAAAATAAAGCCTTTACAATAACCCCCCATCGCTCTCAGCCAGCATTGCGTCGCCTAGCTCCCTCTACCGCACAGCACCAGCCGCAGTATATTTTCAATCACAGTTTGTCGGTTCGATCCCCGACTAACAGGTTTCCGTGTATCAACATCAACATTTCCCCGTAGAATATAAATTGACCGACTTCTAATGAAAACTGAAACTTTCATAACATTGGCTTGGAACAGCTTTTATGTGTTGAAGATAGATTAGTGCGCCTGTTCTTTAATTAGTGAGATGTTTGTTTATTTACGGCGAGACATTCTGTTTTTCGTGGACTGTAGGGTTTTCTGAGAAAATGATTGCAACTAAGGATGTTGTTTTGTGTTTGTTTAACTTGTTTGATTGGTTATTGTTCTAATTAACTGCCTTGTTGGTCTAGTGGTCGCTAGCGCGACTGCTGAGCATGAGGTCCTGGGTTCGATTCAAAGTGCTATTGGGTTTTTCCATCAGGAATTTCTCAGTAACAACCTCAGAGTCTCGATTTGTACCCGGTTGATGGCAAACTTAGGTAAACATAACTAGCGAAATGTAGGTGTACTATTAGGTACATCTCTCTGCCTAACCCTTCTGAGCTTACAGGCTTGATGGTTTGCTATGTTGTTCTAATGAATGATATTTAGCTTCTAATGAAATGTTGTCAGTTGTGGACTGCCTCGTTGGTGAAATACAATTGATCATTAGGTTTTGGGTTCGAATCCCAGTTCTGGAATGTGTGATTGAGCTTTTTTATCATGAAGTAATTTCTCAGTAACAGCCGGATTGATGACATAGGGTCCCTTCTATTACATGGGACTTAAACATAACAAGCGAAATGTCGATGTACTATGAGTACACTCACGAGCACCATATGTAAACACTTAACAACTTTTAAAAGTGTTTTTCTCCTACTGTTCTGATTAAAACTTCATGTTGTTTCGTACATAGTATTTTGGAACTCATATTTTTATGAAAACGATCCTATCTCCAAGTTACGATCGTTATTTCTCGCGAAAACTGTTTTTAAATTTAGGAAAGGGTATACATATTGGTGCTCGTGACTGTACACCTTGTCTAGTCATTCGTAGATACAAACAGGCGTAATGTTCTGTGTGTATCGGGTGGTTAGTGTCTACTCTGGTGTCAGAGTTTTTATGCCGTCCTTGGGCCTCTGACTTGGCTTTACATGCCGTCAAGAAATATCTATCAGGCATGCTAGTGACCTCTCGATGTTTTCCTTCACCGAAGCAAGTGATAATTATACAATACGCACATGAATCCGAAAAATCATGATTTGGCAGTCCGTTGGTCACACCACTAGACTTTCACTGCTAATTATGTGAAACTTAAAAGGAATTGTTTGAAAATAGATACTAATAATCGCTTTTGCTGTTCACGACTGTAGAAGCACCCTTACAATGACATAACGCTGACCGTTTCGACGTTCGTGTTTCAAACTTTATAGCGTGATTTATTACTCAAATATCAACTTTAAAAATGCAAAAATACGGTTTTAAATTGCTTTGATGACGTCCAAACGAGCGGTAAAACTTTAATAAACGATAATTTGAAAAGCTCTTTATAAATTAATATTGGGATGTATCCAACGGAAATTGTGTGATTGTATAGTTTTATGTGAAATCGCGGTTTTATAGTGAGATAGATGCTTTTAATGTATTTAGTAGAAAGAAAAATGGTTTATTTCTGACGTTACAATTATTTGTTTATTGCTTCTGGAGACTAACTTAAACTAAATAGTTTTTAATCCCATCCTGCCAACAAACGAGAAGATCGAGCATTATAACTTGGCGATTTTATAAAATGTGACCGAGAAGCCAGTCATGTTCTGTCTCTCCCATATGAAAATATTTCAATGATCCCACATAAAACGCACCCAGTTTTAAGTGACAACTCACTCCTATGACTATAACTACGAAATTAAACTGGTAGATTCACCATACCGCGTCAAATATGGTTCGTTTCTGTTTCGTGACAATTCGAAACATTTGAATAGTAGGCTCGCTTACGCATACTGACAATCATACGGTATGTGTGAGCACGCTTTTCGCAACACCGTTTCGCGCTAAAGGTATCTGTGAAGGGATACCTAACGATTCAAATCTTGGCTAATTTTATCAAAATAATTTCTATAATTTTAGCTGTAACTGTACTAACTAGACTCATTGTCCTTCGCATTTAAAACACGAGCAATTCTCCTCACAAACCAATCAAGCAATTCACACAATGTCACAGCTCAAACTGTGAACAAAAAAGAATCTCAACACCCAATTCATTATTTGAAAGTCCCTTGTCATTAAGGGCCCCTAAATTGCGCGGCCCTTAGAGCCTCGGGGCCCGGGGTGATGGCGGGCAGATAACGCACGTGCGGAACACACCGCAGTCAGGGGCCCTTCCGAAGTGATGAGCAGGCATTCTGATGTACAAAATGTTTTTCATCAATGATTTATTGGTGGACAGTATTTTTATGGGTTCGTAATTTTTCAGTGGTCGGGATTTTAATGGTGTAAAAAGTTTGGACTCCTGTTTAACATGCTAATAGAAGGTGTAAGTGGATGGAGACCCACTGTTCTTATGCATGTGACTTTAAAGTTAGTTGGTTTTATAACTTGTAGATGTTTTGTGATGAGTTAGTAGATTTGACGCTTTTATAATACTTTTGCGCTTGTGCGTATTGTGTAACTATCACTAGCTTCGGTGCAGGAGAACATCGTGAGGAAACCAAACGTGCCTGAGAGATATATCATGTCTTTTTTCGGTTGGGAAAGAGATATAAGGTGGCAAGTAAAACCAAGTCAGAGGCCCATGGGCGGCATAAAAACTCTGACACCAGGTTAGGCACTACACGATAAAGACGAATACTTTAAGAAATAATAAAAACAAGAAAAATTGTAATTGTAATTATACAACCCAATGTTACTCCATTTTTACTAAAATTCTCACAACTTTTCTTGATCTAAATCTTTTCAACGTAACAATAATAACATACTTATCATCAAATATAGGTAATTGCCACGCAGGCAATGTGTGCTATGTCACACGGTGGATCCTATAGGGTCGCAGGGGGTTGTAGAGGGTTGAAGGGGCGAAGGGGGTGAACATTTTTGTGCGAGGGTGGTTTGCGTAGTAATGAAGTGTTATTGTTAATTATATCATGAGTTAGCTCGGAGGTATGCTAATTAGGTAAGGGGTGCTTTAGTATCTGTTGTTATTTTGAACTGTCTATTATTGCGAAGGTGTTTTATTAAGGCTTTATTTATTTGGTGGACAGAGCCTTTTTCAAAGGTGGTTTGATGTTGAGTTTATTTAAAATTAGCTGTTGCCCGCGACTTCGTTCTCGTGGAAATTTTAATGTGAATGTGTGAGAAAAAAACTTAGCCTAAGTGTTATTCTAGACTATATTCTACCTCTGTGCCAAATTTCATGTAGATCCGTTCGCCATTCTGGCGTGATTGAGGAACAAACATACATATACCCATCCAAACTTTGGCATTTATAATTATTACTAGCATATGCCCGCGGCTTCGCCCGCGTGGAGTTCGATAATTGTCCCACGGGATTATACTACCTGGATAAAAAGTATCCTATGTGTTAATCCAGGTTTTAAACTATCTGTGTGCCAAATTTTATCCAAATCCGTTCCGTGGTTTTTGTGTGAAAGAGAAACAAACATCCATCCATCCATCCATCCATCCTCACAAACTTTCGCATTTATAATATTAGTAGGAGTACAGATCGTTTGAATTATTTGTTTCCTTTTTGGGATTGTTAGAGGCAGTTCGTATTAATTGTAACTGCTGATAACGTCCTATAACGCTGCCACTGCTGGGATAGGGTTACAGGCCTCCTCTCTGTGAGTGAGAGAGGCTGGTTGCCCTAACCTCGGGTTCGGGTTGGTGGATATCACACGTGTTAATGTTTGGTTGTCTTACATGCCGGTTTTCTCGCGAAGATTTCCTTCACCGTTTTGAAAGTCTGAAAGAAATAATAAATTACACAAAGTAAAGTGCCTGGCTGAGTTCAAACCCACGACACGTTAATCTTGGCCGTTATCACTGGACCACCACTGCTCATCATCTGCCTAGCCTGTTCTCAACTATTTTAGGGTCAGCTTCCAATCTATCCGGATGCAGCTGAATATCAGCATTTTATATGGAGCGACTGCCTGTCTGACCTACACAACCCAATTGGTACTGGGTAATACGATATCCCTTGGTAAGACTGGTTGTCAGACTTTCTGGACACTGACTACCTGTAACGACTGTCAAATATCTTCAAATGGCAGCCGGGACCAACGGTTATCGTACTTTCCGAGGCACGGAGGACACTGGGGATGTAATGGGTGGTCACCCATCCACTAACCGGCCTAGGCAAGCGCGGCTTAAACTCAAGATCATCCCGAGCGGCTGTTATTATTTGGCCACGAGCTCCTCAATTCGAGTCAATCCCCATTGCATTACCAAATTAGTATGCATATACAAACCCAACCACCACAACAGATTGATATGTTATCGTGTAATCATATCAATGCGTTCAGTGATAACGTTATGTATGCGACCGCAAGCTGATTGACTTGCGGTCACCTTAGTACATGCCGATGGTGTTCATGTACGTATACATCCACAGTGCGGTTGAAGATTATGTATTATGTACATAGTTTTGTTAATGTTAGGTGACGTGTTGGAATGTATATGTTGGTTGGGAGCTTTTAATGTAAGTAGTTAGTTCTGATATTAGAAGGGCTGTCCCGTGGATTAATTGAGTGCTGTAATTAACCGTTGTGAACTTGCGAAGGTGATTTTAATTTCACAGTGATTGACAAAGTGAAAGTTTGTAGTTTTAATCATAGCACAGGATTCTCCTGATTTTCTTGACGACCAATGTCTATTATTTGCTGAAAAGCTTATTTGTTTAATGTTTTCGTAATACCTAAAGTCATTTTTTTCATAAAAAGTCAGTCAGTTAAAAGTCATTGGTTTGTTATAAAAAATGGCTAAAATCAACAATCGTTGATATTATAAGCTCTAGCAGTACACTAGGTAGATAAAGTAAGTATTCTATTCCGTCAATTATAAACTTTAGTGGGTAGAGCTTCGGATTCACAGAATCGTAATACAGTGGCTATTAAAACCCACGTAATTCAGTACAGTAGAACAATTAAAAATGTGTGCTCCGCTCTCTCCTAATTGTCTCGTCCCTCGCGCTGTGCAGATACACGCGAACACAGCTTCCGTTTGTTTTTCAAATGCTCTTTTTCGTGCGAGTACGAATTCTTCCTGTTTTTCCTTAATTCCTCAATTAAAGAAAAGCTGGAAGGGGTGGTAGGAATTAGATTACATGAAAGGAAATTAACGATCAACTTGATGATTAAAACATTTTTTAGAGCACACGTAAATCACTGCAGTCTGTTGCAGTGCATTTAAAACAAAGTTTCAATTTCAAAAAGAAAGAAATAAACTAACTGGTAGGCAGAAAAAAACTTTAAAGACCAGTCGCATCACAATTATGACCGGTTGCCCTATCCATCAGATGCCTTTAACAACAAGAACCTCAATATAATTAAACGTTAAAATAATCCACCTCAGTGGCATTTAATTTCCCCTCATAAAACCAACAAAACTCACCAAAGACTAAAAAAAAATCACCCACGAAAAACCAGACAGTACAAACTCTATAATGCCTACACGTAGTCTAAACACGTGCCAATTAAGCCCACTTAGAATATAATTTAATACTCGCACTCAAACATGGCCGCCTGGACGCCTGGTAGCTGGTAGCTGGTAGGTAGTCGCGATCAATTAAGGCGCGTGTCCGGGCATTTTTATGCAAATATCTTCGTTGGTGGTCCCGCCGGCGGCGTCCGGGACGTTGTGTCCGGGGTGGGACAAAGAGTAGGAGGTAAATTAGCAGAGGTATGAGATGTTATTGTTTGTGCCTATGGAGAGGGTGGAAGGGTCATCGATTTGGTGAATGATGCTGTTGAAGCTGTTTGAGATTCAAGACGACTCCTTAGGTATTAGTATAACAACATCTGAGCGCAATGACAAAAATATGTCCAAACTTCGTTTAAATTTTTAGTTCATTTCAGTGAACAGAAAAAAGGAAGTATGTTAGCAACGGTTTTCCAGGAAAACAATTGTTTTATTGTGTTTTTGCTCATTATTTAGAGCAAAAAGATACACGCCACAAAATCACAGTTCGTTTACAAAGCACAATATTTGTGAGCCCAAAATACGTTAATAAAGACGATCATATTTTACCAATTTTTCTCAGAAAATCTATCAAAGATCACATTCCTAAGAAAATCAATACCCCATCTACAATTTTATTAATTTTTTAATCTTAGATCCTCCGCCATCCGGTTTCAGATACAATATACAAACCCTCGTCATTGATTTAGAAACATCAATTAGATTATTATCTGCTATCGATATTAGGAAGTCTCAGACAATTCGATTATCTATAGATTTAATTGAACGAGAATAGATAAAGCTCTTAGCCAAGTGATCGTTTAAATATTAATCGACTCGTTGGTTTGGTTTCAGATTATGTTCTTATTGATAAAGAAGCTTCTTATGGATAATTAATTACAATGCTGCTTCCATAATTTGAAAATAAATAGTTTTGACTTTGCGTTAAGATAAAGCTGTTGATAATTTACGTTATTGGTGGACAGGATTTAGGAAAATTAAAAAGTATTCGGTCGTTTAATGAGGAGAAATACTAAATCAATTATAAAATGAAACGTCCATCCTGCTACAAAAGACTTCTTCGTCGAATTGTATTAGCATAAACCAGGACTACTCAACTAGAAGGAACACTTCCTTCTGCACTTAGATCAACCATGATTGTGTCAAACTTATGTCTTATCCTTTCATTATGTATTAAACACTGTAATCATAATTATTTTCTTGCTGGTTCTTCTCCGTGGGAAACGACCAACCGCATCACCTAGATTGTCGACTTTTTACATGTGCCTACATGGGTCTGTGTGAAATAGAGTATTTTGATTTTGAGACTTAATGGGTACCTAAACTAAAGCGCATTGTTGCATTTCATACGTACAATAATATTTAGGTATTACAATTAGGGGACGTTTAGTGTTAGTGAAAACATATTTCCGGAAAAAATCCATCTTAAACTCATCAAAATACTTAATCTACCATTTTCCTTATATCTTTTATTTTCCACAACACACACTAAGCATTATAAATGCCACTACCTCCCATTTGAGCCAGCATCCACTTAAGAGTAACTCCTTTATCTATAGCATCTTATCTGCATAAGGCTTGGTGCACACAAGTGACCATTCCGGATTAGGCTCACCTAATTAGCACCTCGGAGATTGCCCGCGAGTTATTTTAAGGGCCGATAAATGCAACTTTCTCGTCGCGTGGGTGAATTGTTTTATTTTAGAGGTTTAAATAATGAGAATGAATTGTAATTGCCGTTTAAAGCGTTTTAAGGAATGTTGTTTTTGGTTTAGAAACTGTTTTTAGATTTGTTCGTTTAGGTTCGAAGTGAAAGTTTTAGGTTTTATTGTTTAAACTCACTCGTCTAGGCTATATTAGAAGTATCTGCTATAACACAATAAAAAAATGTGGATCATTTTTTCAGCATATGACTAAGTGCGTTCACACTAAATCTCGAAATGAATTGCTATACCGGAAACGCTAATTCAATAAACATGTTGATAAAAAACAAAATATGAAACGAATCAATTACTTCCTCAAAGAAAAACAGGTCTCATAAAACGCTACATATTAATAAAATGCTTTTAAAATTACCAGCTCATTAGTCATTACGGACACCATCAAATGAACACATGTCATAAATGATAATGTCATCTGTCATAAATAGACGACAGATAGTGCACACTAACCTTAATACTGTAGATAACTTCGCCTGTCATCAGATTAGTATAGAAACTCATTTGTTTCAAACTTTTCCCAAGCCCCGCCCGTTTGAAAGTTTGCCAAATTGTTCTGTTCCACCAATGGGAGGAGAGAACGGTAGGCCCAGTTTCTGTCGACCAATGAGCGTCGAGCGCGGCCTGCGTTGGCGCAGGTTTTCGTTTTGCAATTCAATGAGTTGTCTAATTGATGTTTTGTTTGGCATTGATTCGGCCCATTGATGATGTTTGTTAATGAGCGGTAATTATGTGGCTCTTGATGGCTGATGAGAGGAAGTAACGGTCGTTTGTAAAATGTCTTGTTTCTCGTTAAACTTGTTTCTGTGTCAAGGAATTTGTTGAATGATATATTTTCAGTTGTATTGGATTTCATTGGAACGATAAATTTTATTTTTATTTGATTCGGGAAGTGGTTTGAATTTAACTGCAAATGCTTACTATTAGATTCGAACAAAGCCACTGCATTTCGTTGTTTCGTCTCTGAACAATCTCAAAGTAAAACTAATATAGTTTAAAATCATTTCTAAAATATAGTTAACAAACCAAATGATTTCTAAATACACAATCATGTAAACAAGTTCAAACGTTCTATAATTAATCACATACCTCTTTATATAATCATTTCACACACACACATACGCACACACACACACAACACACATAACATCGCATATCCTCCTCCCATCTGCACACAGATCCCTAATAAAATTTATCAAAAGCATGTTAGTACAAAGTGGCATTTTATTTAATAGAGTTTAAATATAAATTGGTGTGTTGCCAAGTTTCTGCCAGTCGGCACTCGGCAAGTTGGCAAGTCTGCCGGTGCCAAAAACTGCTCGGCGCATACACTTGCAGATATTGCGCTAGAGGAGTGCTAACTGACGAGGGGTTAGAGGAACTAGATGTGGCAGGGTGTAGAGGATGGGAGGTTGTGAGCGTGGTTGGGTATTTAAGCTTGTAAGATGGCAAATTGAGAAGAGATTGCGACGTGTGTGGAGTTCATCTTAATATACTGATTTTGATACTTTCTGAAAGACTTTGACAAACGACTTATAAATTTAATTAACCAATACATACTTGATTTCCGCAGAGTACCTAGTCAAAATATGAGCTAAAGGATTACTGATTAAAATTATTGTTTATTTACGCAATTATTTTTCAACTTTGATTGGTGATTGGATATAGATTTGACACAATGGAAGCTGTGGATATCAAAAGACAATAGGATCCTTTATCCTAGTAAATTAAAGACACCATAGGCACAGATAGGGAAAGAGGGACCTACCTACTCATATTTAAAAATAAAAAGCACAGTTGCCTTATAGAACAGATCCACCATAAATATAAACCAATGTTGCAAAAGTGGAAAATTTCAATAGCACTACTCCCAATTCATACTCCAACTCATAAACAATTTACATCCATCGCAAGATTATAACGATGCCATTTAAATACCAGCCATCATTCAGAAACATAAACATTCTTCAGATGCCGCCACGACAAGTTAAAAGCTCGCCAGTATTTACTATCGGCTAAATGCGCTATAATTTAGGTTTAATTTGGCATGTGATCTAGACTGGAAGTGGGACACTTCGTCACTGTCTGGTGACTGAGCAGCTTGTCAACTGTTGGCTAACGATTGGGTCTAGCCTTGGACTGGAAGATGGGAAATTACATGTGACTGAGTGGTTCAGTCGTCTATAATAATCAACGTATTTTACTAATTAAAAGTGCAGGTGCTTTCTGGTCACAGTGAAACAGCATCATTAAGAATGATGACTCATGTAAGATTTTTAATGAGTAAACATTAACTTAACATCACGCCTGTATTTCTTCGAAGGTTCAGGTAGAGTACTATTGTACAACACCATTTCACAAGATATTTTTAAGTCCCATGTAGGGTAGCTTATATTGCCATCAATCGGGCACAAATCTAAACTTTGGGCTTCTACTGAGAAATTCCTGATGGAAAAACAATAAAATTTTTCGGGAATCGAACCCAAGACCTCACGCTTACCAGAATCGAGACCATAGACAATATTCACATTGCTTTTTTTACGTGGTTTTCTAGCCACATCCAGCATCTTAACATTCGTGATCTATAAGCATCGAGATTGCATCCGCACAACATTTGTATCACGGCTCCTCTCAAGAGGCCGACTTTGATGTCTGCTCAGCTTTGCAGCGCTGCATCGCTTCACTGCTATCATCTGCAGCGCTCTACAGCGCTATCTTGAACTAATATCGAACACTTTGTTGAGTTCAATTGAGGATGTTTAGTACTTCGTGTTAAGGTGTTAGTACTAGGAACTGTGAGATTGTTGATACTTCTTTCCTCGTATTGGTATCAACGTTCACACATAGCGTCGTGGCATATAATTTTGGCTGGTCAGCAAGATGGTGTAGCAGTGCTGAGTGAGACTAACTGCCTGAGGTTATTATATCGTAACTTGTGGAAGTTACTTATTATCCTTTTAATTTAGTGTTGTTTTTCGGACAAGAATAAAAGTAACTTTATTCCATAGTATAGCCCCAATGAGTGAATCCGACCGGATTTAAACAAGAAATTAGGACTGCCTCGTTGGCGTAGTGCTAAGCATGAGCTCTTAGATCCTATTCCCAGATAACGTGTGTTTGTGCTTTTCTACCAGGAGTTTCTCTGTAGCAGCCCTGAATCTGGGTTTGTGCCCGGTTGATGACAATAGGTTTGCCCCCTATGACATGGGACTCAAACATAACTGGCGAAATGTGGGTATAGTAGAAATTACCCTTTACCTAACCCTTCGGGGATTACATACAGACGATGTTTTGTAATTTTTTTAAGTAGTAATTCATTTGGCTCATAAAATTGATTCACATTGACCCCACCGTCTAGTAGTCAATTCCAATATGCATATATTTAGGTGACAATCTAAATAGAGCCCATATTAAAACAACACCATTAACACTCGACAGCCGGCCGCAAGTGACGGGACAATTGACTAAACGACCTGATTGTCTCGTTAACTGTCTGTGGTTGCCATCAATCTGTCATCTGCTGTTTATGTACCAATGGGATTTTTATCGCACATGTTATGACTTATTGATACCACCATAAAAGGTTTTTTTTTAAAAAGGAATAAGCTTATCTTGGCTTGCTAGTTTGTTAGCTGCCACATTGGTCTAGAGTGGCGTAGCTGTATGAAATTTGGGTTTATATCGCTCCCCAAAAATGTGACTTTAACATAACTGTATGGTTACTTATCTGCCGAGGGTTTTGAATATACTGAAACAATCTTTCGAAATAATCCGGTTTATGGACGGCCTAGACCTCAAGTGGGTATGCGGCGTCTTCCCACAGACAATGGTCCACCTGCGCCTGTGATAATCTATTTACTGCATCAATGAGCGAAGTCCGCGTGGCTGAGTTTGGGCAGAACACATTTGAACTTTTTGTCATCGATACGCTAAGAAGAAGAATCTCTCGATAATATTGAAGTTAACAGAGATATAACCTCACACCTACTATGAGGGTATGCCGAAACTACAGAACGCCACCTGCTCCGAACCTAACATACCTCTTTTACTTCATCCACGTTCATACATCTGGTCATACACGCACGTCGGTTGCGAGTACGACGCACCGTAGCAATAGACACACGGTATAGACTTAAGTCATGACAAAGCCCAAACCCACTACTATCACAAAAGCTGCCACTTTAACTTAGCAAGTTTCAGGAAATGCCTCACAATTCGCCTGAACGCGGCTAACTACTCGACCACGATGTATTTTTAAATAGAGCCAGTCGGCCATGACAAATCAATACCGATCAAATGTGTATTAATGTATTTAACCTATGTTTGTTGTAATAGGGTGGGGAGGGGTCTACGCCTTCTAAGGTATTTTAGTTTAGAGGTACGTAGAACTAGACTTAAGACTTCGTGTAGAATGAAATCGTTCAGATTAGAAACTACATAGAAAGCCTAGAAAAAGTGGCAATCGCATTCACGATTTTCATATTTTTACAATATTTTTCAACGGATTTGCTAGCAACGTTAGTATTTTGGTAAAGATTTTCGTCATTTTTATATAGCTGATAGATAGTCTCTCAATGGAGGAACTCTTCTGGCTTAATAATAGCCACTCGGGTCGATCTTAAGGTTAAGCTGCGCTTGGCTAGGTTACTCCGTGGATGGGCGACGGGTGACCACTAATTACATACCGAGCTTCCTCCATGCCTCAGAAAGCAAGTTAAGCCGTTGGTCCCGGCTGTCCTTAGTAGAACTTTTGAACTTCAAGGCACCATTAAAATCCTTACGCAAATATGAGAAGTTATCTGTACGTGTGTTGCTATTATATGAAACGTAATGTAATCACTATGCAGATACTAGACTACAGTACAATCTTATGTAGATAGCCGGGAGATGGATGGACGCATCTCGCAGCATCCGGCGCGCTTCCTGAGCCAGAGAATATTGTTACTGAGCTGTGTCTCACATAACACATCAATTACAGAGTACACTTCTACTTGGTTTTGCTATAACTTGGTATTGTGCCTAAGCTCGGATTATGAAACCAGGAATGCTGTACGAATGTAACTAAATATATTATTAGTTTCTGTTTTTTAAGAGCCTCGTGATAATGCATTTCTCCAGACATGTGTGCCATATGTGAGATAGTTCACAGTATCTCACACATGGCTTAAACTTCCTAATTTGTTACGAATGCAAATATAATGTAATATTAATATCAAACTCACACTTTACTAGACGGTAAAAATAACATCTAATAACATAACTTGTTACGGGGTTTTTTAGAAAACATAGCTTTACCGTAACATTTAAGTAGGTTTGTTTGTAGTTGTATTCATCGAACCAATTGAACTGCGCAAAAGCTCAAGACATTTAAGATACATAGAGGAATGCATGTCATTAGTTCCCAGAATCTGATCCTTATTAGCAGTGATAGGAATAGGTAGTGCCTATTAGCCTAAACTTCGAAGAACAGAGACAAGAAACGGAGACTTCCTTAGGACTAAATTATTTCCGGCACATCTGTCTCGAAATTTCGAGACAACACTTAAATACATTTAAAAAAATGTGTTATTTGGAATAAGTAATTCGTCTATATTTTTCTAAAGTTTGTCTATAAATGTGATAGTTTGTATGGATGTCCATTACTCAATTCCACTGAAAATGCTGATTTTGGTAGTGATATAGATTAAGGTGTGGAATAGCACATATGCTACTTCCTATTCAAAAAAAGTATAGTTCCCATGAGATACAAAAACAATAGTAACGTGCAAGAAACTCCATGGACACTCTTTTAAATCATAGTATGTGTTACATATAATGCCTTTTTTACACTTGAACTTTAGAAATCTCATTAAACGTAGCCGAGAGTGAGCTAGAAAGAAGATATTTACTTCGAAACGTGTACTGCTTCTTATTCAAACATTGTGATTCATTGTGTATTACGATCAACAAGTCATTTACAAAATGTTCTCCAAAAAAAAAATTCAGAAAATTTTATGGTTGTAACGACTGTGTATGTTATTATTTTATTATGATATATCTAGTCGCAAACTTTAGGTAAATATAGACGAATTACTTATTCCAAATAACATTTTTTTTAAATGTATTTATGTGTTGTCTCGAAATTTCGGGACAGATATCTCGGAAAAAATTTAGTCCTAAGGAAGTCTCCGTTTCTTGTCTCTGTTCTTCGAAGTTTAGGCAAATAGGCACTACCTATTCCTATCACTGCTTATTAGCGACACTATCGAATGATGTAAGGATGCAGATTTAGTTTCATTAAAATCGAGCTCGAGACTCCTTTGAGCATTTTTCGCTATTCCTCATAGTTTCGGACTTGGCCACCCACGCCCACTTGAAAAATTCACCCTGTATAGTTACTTTCTTATACATTCAGTATGAAGCTGTTATTTTAAAATTACAAACGGACATTTCAACTATATTTATGTGTATTTGTATAGATGAATGCCGGAACCACCCATACTCCTATCCTATCAGTGCCAGGTCCACACACCTCGCTCATACACTGGTATAATTGGACGGTATTCACCTGTAACGAGCCGCTTAATGAGATGAAATAATATGGCAACTAAATGAATTATACGCGCCCTGTTGTACATAGAGGTTGGAGGACTGGAAGTGGCCTAGGCACGGGATGTTACTCTCAGTACTTGACCTGAATGTAATTCAAAAGGTTGCACGTCATGTTCGTTTCCATTATATAAATGATGTAGAGAAACTGTTTGTTATCATTATTCATTGTAGGTCGATAGATTCTTCGTTTCTTCAATACGAGGTATGAATTTATTTTATTTATTTTTATTTTTCTATTATTTCAGTCAATATAAGACACGATTCATTCGAGGAAAAGTTCCATTTTTCGTTTTGGATGTACAGGATGTACTTACTACAATCACCCGCTTGCTGTGAAAATTGCAGTAATATAATGACTTCAACTGTGTTCGTTTTAAACCTGAAAACAAAATCACTACCACTTCCAGCCACTCTGTCTCTTCGCAAGCTTTTGATCGTTCATACGGCGCGGGGTAATATCTGCTCTTAATTATAAACAGATCGTACTCACACATACAACCGACTACACATACATACACTCGATGTACTGTGAACACACAGTTAATACCAACACACATACACAGAATGACGAGCAAGCTTTGCGCATTTATGTTATACTTGGTATAGCCGTTGTTTTGATTGTGTGTGAGTAGTTTTTAGTTCAGGATTAAAATTATAATTAGTATATTCTGTGTGTAGTTTAGGTAACAAATAAACAATGAGGTTTTACGAAAGAGTTTTGACTGCCACTCGATAACTCTGCTGAAAAGTCTGAAAGCTCTTGTTCAATAATATGAACTTACCTTTAGATTCATAATTCAGCCAAAGAATAAGGAACATTTCTTGATCAAACAAAGGTGACGAATAATTAAAAGTCGACCTGAAGAGGACAGAAGGACACTTCTGTCTGTTCTTTCAGAAATGCTGATTGACTCAAAAAGTTGAAAGTAAAGGTCAAAATACAAGGTAGTATTAGAATAAGAAAAAATAGGTTCTTTTTAGACGCAACGGTAGAATAGATTGATATACAACACTTTCAAGATTCAGTTCAAGTTACATAGAACAAAAACAAACCGAAATCGCATCACTCCACTCAACCTATAAAAGGCTTTATAATAATTAAAAGTTAATTGACCGTAAAATATGGCCGCGATCCGGAAATATGCGCACAACAGTTTAATTGAATATGTAAGAGTTATTTATCTGGCTGCTCATTATCATGCAACTATGGAATATCGATACGATGCCATATTGTTGTCTGTTTCATTGATCAATGAACTGATTTTGAGTTTATGAACTGCTTGATTTAATGGTAAATGGTCTGTGGATGGGTGACCACCCATTACATATCGAGTTTCCTCCGTGCTTCGAAAAGCACGTTGGTTGGTCCCGGCTGTCATTTGTAGATCTTTGACAGTCGTAACAGGTAGTCATTGGCCCAAAAAGTCTGACAACCAGTCTTACCAAGAGGTATCGTATTACCCAGTACTAACTGGGTTGTAGATGTCAGATAGGCAGTCGCTCAATGTACAATACTGGTATTCAGCTGCATCCGGTTGGACTGGAAGCCGACCCCAACATAGTTGGGAAAAGATTAGGCAGATGATGATGCTTGCGCAAAAGGTGGTATAGGTTTTGGGCTATCAGGTAGGACACATTTCAAAGAAACCTATGAAAAACTGCATATCAACCTAGATTTCATCTTCATCATTCCCCTGCACTACTCCCAATTTACTTGGGGTCGGCGCAGCATGTCTTCTTCTATACTTCTCTATTACTCGCCATCTCAACATTCACCTCCTTTCAGCCATATCATCCTTCACACAGTCCACCCATCGTTTCTTTGGTCTTCCTTCTCTTCTTATAGAGATTTATGAATGAAAAAAGAGAGAAATTACAGCTTTATTGAAATTGGCATCTGCTGTTATATTCAAGGTGCTTTTGGTAGAGTTTCAGGTGTTCGAAATACTTACATTCATAGGCTGCATTTAGCTGTTTAAGTATGATCATGAATTTCATTTGGAAGTACACAATGGCAACTGGCTAAGAAGTCTGCTTTAGCCAATCGACATTCGCTAACTAGACATAGGCCACTTTCATCTGCCCTAGTATTTCACTGCTAATAACAACCAATCGAACTATCTTACTATAAGCTATTCTCAAGCCTAACAACATCCCAGTAGATACAATGCCAATCGCTGGCAACACTGTCATTATCCGTCAACGTCAACGCTAACAGCCGCCGAGCTGTCAAGTTTGACAGCTCTATCGGATTATATTGTCAAGGACATGGCTGTAGTTGTGTTGACTTGTAATTGTCGTGGTCTCGGTGGAGAATGGAGCGGTTGATCGGGTGTAGCTATGCGATGTCTATATCTTCATGACTGTGGCTGTTGAGGTTCTTAGCAAGGTTAGGTACCCTTTTCCATCATATGGGGATTAGCTTAAGCAAGATAGGCGGCACTTAGTGTCCTCCTGCTAGTGGTGATTCATGATCATCATCTTGCCCTTGTTCCATGTTATTTAGGGTCGTTGCCACACGTATCAAATCAAATCGCTTATTGCTACAATTGCATTTCATTGCGACAATAATGTTATGCCGGGTACACATTGGTGTAACGTAACGTGAAATGTAACACGAATGAGCCGTCCAGACTTATACAATGCAACATGAAATGTCCTAACATCAATTCGGCGATTTTGTTACAGCATGTGTTGCCTTTCATGTTACGTTTACGTTTCACCAATGTGTACCCAGCATTAGTCCAGTTAAAAATACGGTAGAATGACGAAATGCTTTTAAAGCAATGGCCACTTATCTAGTCCCTCTACAGTAAAGACGCTCGAGCCCAAAAACTATGGGCTCTGAATATTACTATTCGAATCTAATAAATATCTCACTTTCAAACAAAACTAATTATCCTCAAATTCTAAATGGCATGCCAAAACAAGCTTACCTGTGTGAAACAAATTAATGCAATCGAATCGATACCTAATTAACGAATCACAAACCACTTACAGAGCCATTGGAACGCAGAACGATCATAATTTAATTACTCACATCGATTTGCTTGTCTAAAAAGATTGATCAGTTGTACTGGTTTATTCCACTTTGTCCCACCGATTTGTCCCTCTGGTGGCACAAAGTGAAATATTCAAAAAAGTTAGCTATCCTTCTATATTAAAAACCTATGAGTCCTCTTTGCCCCACTATTCAATATATTGCACTAGGGCTGTTAGTGTTGTTGTAAAGATTAATAGTTCAACTATTCAATACATCATATTGAATAGTTGAATTATTAATCTTTACATAGTATAAAACAAAGTCACTCCCGCTGTTTGTACGCTTAGATCTTTTAAACTCTAGTTAATTATAAAATACAATTGTCGAAAATAAATTATTTTCCAAAATATTTCGAAGAAGTCTTTTCTAATCAAAATACTGAAAAAGACTTTTCTTAAATTTTTCTCTATTTCATAGCATTATTTATAAGTAAACACAAAAAATCCACCATTCGCCATAGTGCAAGAAATATAATAAAGGGGCAAACTAGGCATACAATTTTTAAACATTCCGTTTTGTTTTGTCCCACTTAACAACTTGGTGGAGCTGAGTGGAGTAATCTGTTGAATCGATTCTGGTTACCGATTCAATCGAGCGGACTCGCTTTCGGTCACGATTAACGTTGCATCGATATAATGTCTGTTAATTGTTAATAGTCTGATGTAGGCAGTAAACTTTCTCTAATTTGATGCTGATTATAGGGTATTAGCAGTTTATGTAAGTTTATAATTAGGTTCCCAGTTGCCATTTTGTGTTGTACGTTAGAATTAGGACTGCCTCATTGGTCGAGTGGTCGCAAGGGCGGCTAATCCACATAAGGTCCTGGGTTCGATTCCCGGGTCAGGCAGTATTATTGTGTTTTTCCATCAGGAATTTCTCAGTAGCAGCAACGGAGTCCAGATTTGTCCCCGGTTGATGGCAATAGGCTCTCATCCTATTACTTGGGACTTAAACATAACTGGCGAAATGTGGGTGTACTATTAGGTCACCTAACCCTACGGGGATAACAGGGGTAATGTTATGTTAAGTTACAACTTAGAGAAGACTACTGTAGCCCATTCGAAAGTGTCTCTCATAACAGCCAGTTTCGCTAAAGAGCACATTCCTTTTCTCAATCAGTAAAGGAACGCATTTAAGTAATCGAGCAGACGGACATTTCAAATATTAGAATAAAGCATGGATTATTAAATCCTTTCAAAATGCTTCGAATTGTGAAAGGGAGCAGATTTTGCTGAACGCTGAGTTTGTAACTGCATTTCAGTTTCACTGATGCCTGTTTTCATAAATACTAAGCTACAACGAAATAAATGCCTAAATATTATTGAGCCGTTCGAATTTTAACTCTCAGCGGTTACCCGAGCTTTGGAAATCCAACAGAGCATTTTTAATCAAGCATTCATCCAAGTTTCACTTATTTTGAAAACGGGAATAAGAGACTCAACTATAATACTACTAACCTAAAACACCTTAAGATATAACTACCTTGCACCAAAAGTTACACAAACAGTCCCAAAAGAACAAAGAGGGTTGAAATAATTGATTGTTCGTCCTCCCGGGGGTCAGGGGGTCAGAGGGGGTGGGACGAGGAGGGATGACTATCTTCAATGAATAATTGTTCGATTAACGGAGCTTAGTCATTGGCTTCGATCGCCGGAGGCTCAGATAAGCGTAGTGATGGACGGCGCGCTCGATGGATCGATGTCATTTTAATGATTTATTTTTTGGGTCGATGATTTTTAGCTGGTAGCATTTTCTTTGGTTATAAGATGTTTTCGAAGAGATGAAGTAGTATGTATGAGTTATGTTAGAGGCTCAGAGCTGTATTTTATTTTATAAAGGGGTAAACGAACCCTTCACGAAGCCGTCAACCAAGCATTCTGTATATCAAACTAAGTAACTCTTACGTAAAAATTGTTGCTGGGAAACATATTTTGGAGTAAAAAATCACGGTTTTCATTAGGGCTCAATATAACGCGCTCAAAACCTTGTGAATAGTACAGGGATCATGGAGGTATTTAAAATAAAGTTACAACATTAAAAACTTGTATTTAAAAAAAAAAAATTTGAAAAAGTTAGAAATTTGACCCCCAATATCTCTAATCTATAATAGAAGGTTCCCGGGCATGTTCTAGAACAAAAAAAAAATCGCAATGGCGGGGAGAACAAGTGCCCTTTGGGATTTATTAACCCGACCACGAGAACATACTACCGGGGTAAAAGTTCTGTTTCCTAACCCAGTTTATGGTCTACACGTAGGGCAAATTTCATCCAAATTCGCTTAGCCGTTAGGGCGTGAAAGCTTGATAAACAAATCAACTCGCTTTTTTCATAAAATATTAGTTAGAGTTTTGCTGCAGTTTGAACAAAAAGTTAGATGCACCAACATTACTATTGATTGGAAAGTAAAAACTCAATCAAAATATCGTTTTATAATGTGAGAATAAAAACTTTCGCTTTTGGTAAAACTTCGCATTTACTTATCTATCATAATTAAGGAGACGTGTCGTGAATTTATGGACCCGGGCAATTAAACAATAATATGTTAATCCCTGTTATTTATACATATATGAACAGCGCAATCACTTGTATCGGTTAATCGTATTCAGTAAATGTGCAATATCGATTCAGTGTTAATATTACTGTCGGGCCATAAATTCATTTGCAATCAGTAATTAAATACTGGCTTTATACTGTTAATTGATTTTATAACGATTTCATATAAATCACACGCTTGTACCTACGTACAATAAAATAAAGTTGATTCAAAGTGGTTCAAAGTAATTAAGTTTTTATTGCTCTTCTTTTAACACTGTTGATGTGTTTTAAGAAATTATTTCTAGAAATAAATTATCTATTTATAAAAAGGGGCACGTTTACAATAAAAAATCTTAATATTTCTTTTTTAATAGAGCAGGGTTGCTTTTGAATACCAGAATTTTGCTGATTTTAATATCACCTAAACACAAAAAAAAACTTAAAATAAAGTCACATTATCGATGAAAACTTTTTTTTTTTCAAGAACGTAAACTTATAAAATATTATGATATTTCTACCGATACATTTGCATCGACAATGTCCCCTCCCTAGCCCAACCCGTCACTAATAGGGTCGTGTACAATGATCTCGCGAACACGCCGCTCGCCGCTTGCGACACCGCGTGCTATTGACTGCTCACTGTTTGTGTATTGTGTGCCTTTCTACTTATTGTTTTACTTATAATTGCCAGGAATTCAATAATTAATGTGCTTGTGCTAAGGAATGTTTGGAAAGGTAGATTGTATACTTTAGTGTCAACATAAATATATAATACGGCAAAGGGTTGCGCTAACTATAACTTGGTTTTGTTTTCTAAAATTTACTTACTTGAAGGGTGCGGACAAATCGCGGACGCGTCTCCAGTCACTAGGCTCTAGCAGGTATTGAAGTATTTGTCCGTGTCCAGTGTCCAACGCCAGTATGCAATCAGGCCGTACCGGTTTGATTGAACCTTAAGAAATAGAAATAGAAATCATTTATTTTCCAATAATGCAAACAAAAAAAAATGCAAGAAAAAAAAAAAGTGTTGCGAATTATATTGAATCATATAATAAGCTCCCACTAACTTTTTGGTTACCTATATCAATATTAGTAAATGAAAAGATTTAAGAAAAGAACAATTTTATTCATTACGATATTTCAACCCTATCCAAAAATCATCAATAATAGGATTGTGTGTAGGTTGGCTTAGCTTTCACTCCCCCATCCGCTATTAATACAAAAAATACAAACCTCACCCCTACTAATCCGTAGAGTGTCGGTATTATATCGATATTGTCCCCTCCCTGGCCAATTGGCAGCACTAATAGGGTCATGTACAATGATCTTGCGAACAAGACGTCTGAGACACTGCGCTATTGATTGCTGCTTCCTTATTATGTGGGTGTATGTTGTCTTGTTGTATATGTATGTTTGTTATAGTGAGTTTGATTTGATTGTAGAGAAATGGGTATATTTTTGTGCAAGTGAATGTTTTTTTATACATATAAAATGTTTTAGGAATAGTACATAAAAAGGGTCATCAATTTTTTTCAAACCTTGTACAGCTAAGAATAGAAAGAAATGGAACACGGTTGAAATTAACCATGTTACTGTTTGTTTGTTTTTATTGTATTTTTGTTGTGGTTTTCAAACAAAAATTCAATTTCAGCTGAAGGTTCCACCGTGCCAAGGTTTCTCAATAAAAACCACCATGTCCCAACACATAGCTTAATCAAACCCCTACTCATACCAAACCGTAAACACAAAACCTCAATACACACAAACATCCAACCACCGTATCATCGACAAATCCCTCGACACTTGCCCGTCCCTACACGACTGTCCGGACTAATAGGGTCCTGTGCACTGATCTCCCGAACAAAGCGACGCTCCGCGGTAATATTGATTGCCTGAACCACCGTGAACAGCCCGCCTTATGATAGTGATGTTATGTGTGGCTAATTGATGCGACGGCACAGTGCTCGATAATCTGAAACGTTGTGTTTGATTAGTCAGTTTGACAGTGGATTTGGGACTTGAGATAAATTGTTGGTAATTCTAACTGACATTCTAGATGGCGAGGATACGTACACAAACACGGCCCACAGTTTGTGTAGGTAATGTAAGCTTATCCTAACGATCTACGTTTTTGGAGACATATTGGCTTTCGACTATTCTTTCTTACAGCTAAACACATGCTTAAGGTTTTTATTGTCTATAATTTCGCAGACAAAAAGGGCCAGTCAAAATACTAACCGATTTTTTTAAAAGTTTTAAAACAATGATTATGAAAAGTTTAACCATCATTTATACAAACAGTTTTCTTTTCAATAAATTCTATCTCCTTGCTATGCAAACGTTTAAAAAATCCTAAAAGTTTCAGCAAGACTGACCGATTAGTAATTCATTACCATAGAAATAAACACACTGTCTGAATAAAATGAACATTACACGTGTAAAATGTAAATAATCTTCACAATCAAGAACATTTCTAATTAGTTGACATTCCCTCACTTATTGTTCCATATTAATAAGACTGGTACTCGTGCCGCCACATTGTGTCACTCGGAGGAACTTGTAACAATTCCTAGGAAATGTTCATTACACACGAGTTGTAAATTAAAAGGAATCTGCTTAGTTATTGTATAAATCGGTTTCTATATTAGTTCAGTGATTATGAGTACATATTGCGTTCTAGGTTCTTTGGTGGAGACACTGGGAAATAAAAATGGGGGTCCATGTAAAACATTTTTACCCAAAACTTAGATAGGCAGTCGCCCCATAAAGATGCATCCGGTTAGATTTGAAGCCGACCCTAACATAACAGAAAAGTTAGGGAGATGATGATGACAGTCAGACATGACAGGACATCACAGGTTGTCCTGAAAAGCTATGCACAGTTCCCGGTCGGAAAATCGAACTTAGTAACGTGTCAACAGAGTAGACTATATCTAGCACATACCAACACTGGACTATTATATGTAGGTTGGTGATGATGTGCTTCTTTACCAAATAACACGCTGCACCGGACTGCTGCTTGCACCGTTGTTTTTGTTTACGGTTCTTATCACCTCATTTCGACGTTTGAGACCGTCTCATCGAACTCATTCGTCTGTCCCTTCTTTTTCCTAGCGTGTCGATAGCAATCTATATGGAGTCCGTACAGAATTAGCTGACGAGTTAAGCACCTTCAGTAGCATCCAGCAGCTCCTGTAATGTGCAAACAACAGGACAGGTAGTACACGATATTAAGTCTCCTATCGTTTGTGGAACAACACCACATTTTGTCTGTCCCGACCATAAGATATTGCACCCAAAACTGCGACCGCTAACTCTATCATAAAATCATAACACCTCTAACCGTACCGACCCCCATTTGACACAAACGTCCAATTAGCGCTCCTTTGGTATGTAACATTATCAATCCATCTCGGAGCTCTGACCTCTCGCTTGCACCTACAGTAATGTGTATATCTGTCTCTCTCACGCGTGCTAATGCGCAATCAATAATAATTATCTTCATGTTTGCAAGCAAGTGGATTGCATTGTGAGGTAAGGGTGTGGGCACAGTGGGGGAAATGTGTATTTTTTTAGAGTTCTGGAAAAATATTTATCTTGCTCATATTACACCCCTTTTGGAACGTTAATTGGGAGACCATTAGTCAGCGGTTTACGGAATTTTAAGGGCTGGATTTTTACTTTAGTTATCCTATTTCCGCCACGTAGGGTAAGTACTGCCAACTGTATGTCAGTGGTAACACTTGAACTTTCTTACTGGTATGACAAAGAAACTGCCTATGATACCATATGATAGACGAGCTCGGTTGGCTGTAAAGTGATGCCATGAAAAAAGTACTTTTCATGGAGCATATACACTAGAAACGTTAATGTTTATTCACATTATTATGTTTATTTTTTACAAGAACAGTGCTTAATCTCAAAAACACATTGTTTAATAGATTAAACACTGTGTTTAATCTGTGTGTAGACACTAGCTAAATAATTGCAGTTTGTTCTTCATATGATGTCTCTTCACTATTTAACGCCAGTTTCCATTACATAGTCCTCTCAATTCAATAATATAATACCCGGAATCCGGATAACATTCAACCCCATTATACCCCCAACCTAACTAAAGGTGTACCGTGTATACAGTACGAGTCAAATGTCACATGTTACCCGGATTAATTTGCTCGGCAATTACATGGCACGCCATTGTGTTGCTTATGTCTGTACGTCGGTTTGTTCGTATGTGTATGTGTCTGTGTGTGCGTATGTATCGTTGTAAATCACACGGATAGCGTTTATCATCTGTGGCTGTGGCGTGACCTTTACGGGGTGGTGCGAATAGATACGCAAAAATGTTGACTGAGTGCGTTATGCCTAAGTTTTCTTTAGGAGGCACGGAAGTCTTCCTACCTTACATTATAAGTATTTAGAGTCTCATAGAAACAACTAGGTTTTATCTTAGATTTGGGAAATAAAAGGGGAAATAACAAAGTCCTGCCGTTTCCTAAAAGCAAATAAACTATTCTTAGTTACACCTACTCAAGACTTCCTCATAGCGTGTCGATGACAATTTAAATTGAGTCAGCCCAAAATTTAGCGACGAGTTTGGCACTTTCAGTAGCGTCCATCAGCTTTGTGATGTGCAAGCAACAGGACAGGCAGGACACGATATAAAGTGTATTTACTTACTTTCAAAATAAATATAGGTAATTTTGGATGCTATAAACGCGAGATATTTATTGTAACCTAATCTCTAAGTTTTTCTTGTGTGTTCAGGCTGTGGTATCTATCCACTTCCTTCGGAGAAACCTGCGGTCACCCATCCGCTTTTCAACCCGATTGCCTTTAAATAATGGTAATTACTCCGTTGACTATTCATAATACAATACAATAATCGTTTAATTTCTCAACAAACATTTCCATATTTACGGTATAAAGTTGATGGTTGTATTAAAGTACTAGTAATATATTCATGTTGGCTATATAATGGGTGAAATAAGTCAGTATTAGCAACGAGTAAAGCCTGCTTTCTCTAATTAGCGCTAATAGTCAATCACACTACTTGTTCGACTAATGGTAGTCGATCAGAGTAATCAGTGGCCTGGCGATGAACACAATTTGATCGCGGCCAAGTGGGCAAACTGATCAATGTGGCAGGGTTATCACGGGTGAGCAGTCGAGAGCAACTCAATTTTACTATAGGTACTAGCCCTATACTATACTACTTCTATTGCCAAAATTATGAACTACTTTTCATCCTCTATTTATCCATGTTAGGCGGCGAATTTTTCAAAGTAAAGTAACTATGTTGTCTGAGGAACTCTTGTGGAAGATTTCATGCTTCTAGACTCAGTGTTAGACTCTGCGTTATCTATACATCTATACAAAATTGAAGTATCTGATTATATTTTCAAAATGACAGCGTTTTACTGAATGCATATGAAACTATATACTATACTTATATATTTTGTCTCTCTGTCTGTTTGTTCCCGCTAATCTCCGAAAAGGCTGGACCGGGCTGGATTTTGACGGGACTTTAACAGGATAGCTGATGTTATAAGGAGTAACTTATGCTACTCGACTACGCAGGCCGCGGGCAACAGATAATCTGTCAAAAAATCAATGAATTAAAAACTTACCGTTCATTGTCGTGTGAGAATTCAAAGATCAGTTTAATTAGTAATAAGGTTGGTGCTGCACAATGTGTGCTGATTAGTGCAATGGCTCTTACAAACGACGACGACGACTGACGATGGTTCTAAATCCGAGGTATTGCTGAAGTAGCTGTTTGCCTGCAATCACCACTTTCTAAGCACAATAAGGTCAACTTTTTGGATGACGTATCTACTAGGTTAGGCTAAAGAAACCAAAGCCGTCCTAAAGCTCGTTGGGTCGACGATAGCGTCAAAATTTCAGGACACACCAGGATTTGGGACGCACAGAACTACTAGCTAAAAACGCAACGAACACAACAATCATAAGTTGGTTAAGAATTCGTTGTTAAACACTCGTAAACCCCAGTTGAGATGTTTACAAATATTGCTAAGAAAATCAGCCAAGTTACATTTCTACCACAAGATGCAATAAACCCCTTATTGCAACTTGTGGTAGCTAACGATCGCTCACAAGTGCATCTAAGGGGTGTTATTTTTACGATTATTTTACGAGATAAGTTCACGCCCTGCTTAACTACTTACTTAACTTAGAGTAGTTAGTCATGTGTACTTATGGTTTTATTGTAGAGCTTAATGGTTTGATGCTGAAATGATTTAGACGTTTATTTTTTGAACTTTTCTAAGGATAATCTAGATTTTTTTAAACTTGACTGCTTGGGAGACACAATAAAGGCGATTTTTGCCTGAAACTGTATCTACATCTGAACCGCGTCAATATTGCATAGTAGTGATGACACTGAAAACTGTTGAACGCAATTTAGATGTACTACGTACTGATCGGTTAGGAATATGTTTTTTCTAAAACTGTCACGAGGACTCATTAAAGCGGTCGGTCTATAAAATCAGGAACGCGATAACTGTTGTTATCATCGATATCGACAACATCCCCGCACTACCAGCTCCCCCGGGCGGAGATCGATCAGCTCGTAATTAACTGTTTGTTAACCGATACACTCGCACACGCACGAGTCGCACGACTCGCACAAGCTCGTGCCAGTCCCTTGGCAACTGGCAGAATTAGGAGCTTCTCTGATTATTGTTGCCATGTCACGTGTTGAGAAAGTTCAAAGGTTTATATTGTGTTTGCTTGATTTAATTGTTATTGAGATACCTGTTCTAGATATTATTGTCCTTATGTTCTCGCTATCCGCACGCGGTGTCAGCGACATCGCGGCACGAACTTTTACTGGATTCTAGACAGCCCAGAAGATCGGTTATTAAAAAATCTGTTTCATAAAAAACTACCTACCAACGCAGTTAAAACGTTCTATTTTAAACGCCCATTTTTAAGCTAAAGTCTGCCCAGATACAATTCCAACAACAGTTTTGAGTATAAAATATAAGAAACAAATATTTGACGACTACAGACACTTAAATCAAGCCATAACATGTCATTCATTTTAAATTAATAATAAATTATGTTCTCTTAATTCCAGGTAAAAATCTGGTTCCAAAACAGAAGAACAAAATGGAAAAAGAAAGACAACGTGAGCAACGCAGAAGTAGCAGAGATGAAGCAACAGAATAAGCCAGAAGATAAGAAGGAGACTCCTCCAGAAGACCCACTAGCCTTGGACATGTCCAGAAAAACTTGCAACAAACTACTAAGTGAAAAGTTGAGGAACACAAAAGTTAGCCAAGTTCTACCGAAACCGAGGAAAGTAGAGAAAGGTGTAATATTAGAAACGATATGTGATTCGAATGATATTGAAAGTCGTATTTCGATAACTAAAATAACGAATAAATTATCGAGTACAGACCTGTCGGGGGATGGTAAGGTGTCCGTAAAGAGTTTTAACCCTGAGGAAGTAAAAGAGATGAAGTTTGATAGTCTGAGTAATGTTGAGATGTAAAGTTTAAGTTTAAGGTTGAACTTGAGATCAGTGACTGCTTTCTTAGAAATCTTTTGGTAATAAAAGTTTAATTTAGAATTCTGAACTCTACGGTTTCTGAAGACCAATCAACACGAAATGACAAAAGTGGCAGATTGTCAAACTAATATTAACTGCTGCAAATTGATCTATTGGCCGGCTGAAATAAGTAACAAAAGCTAGTAATATTAATAATATCTATTACTTTTGTCAGCTTAGCAGAAGTTGGTGTTAAATTCGTGGAAACCAAAATTATCAGGGTCATCAGTTAGTAAATGGATTTGATAGTAGATATTGGGTGTTGTTACAAGAGAATTTTAAAGATGACCGAATCAAATTATAGTGTTATCGTTTTTCTCAAAATCTTTGTGGTGACTGATCTGTAAGTCTGAGGGCTCCATCTCATTATCTCAAACTAAAGAAATTTTATATTGTTACTTTCTAATAATTTGATATTACAGAACACCACATAAGCTATTATTTTTATCATTTGAAACTGTTGCAAGAATAACTCATATAAAAAGTGACTGTTCTTATAAAAAGTGACTTTTTATAAGAACATGACAGTGCTCTGCCGTGCACCCAAAAATAGTTTATCCAAAAATAAAGTACAACAATGTTTGGGAGCCCTTTTTGTAAATATTTTGAGTTTGTGTGGGCAATTAAAGTTTTTGTACAAGCTTACATTTGTGTATGTAGTTTAGATACGAATAACATTTACGTTTCGGTTTGATGTTCGCTAATAACTTAGGAAACTTATAATAACGCTATCTGTTGGACAAATCTCAGAACTGTATGTATACGAGTGTTGCCAAATTACAATAAAAAGTAAAAGAAGTTATGTCAAAAAGAGTTTTTAACTTTTAAGTACAAACATATTTTGTAATTGTAATTTAATTTGGCAGCACTATTTTGTAGTTTTTTAAGCTTTTTTTGCAGTTTTTATACAGTGATTGTAATAAACTACATTATGTGTTTATTAGTTTTGTGCAATAATCGTATAGTATTAGATATAAGTACCAATTTATTTTTGGAAAACTACAAAAAACTAAAGCAGATGCTTGAAGTACATACGATTTTAAATTGATATTGTATTAGATATTTATTGTTTAAGTATTGCCATGCTAATTTTATCAATAGATACGATAGCCCATAAAGTAGGTACCTAATTCACATTCAGCTGATAAAATAGTACAAATGAAAATCAATAATAATTGTACGTTTATACGCTGTTAATAATACTTACAGACAACTAGAAAATAACACTATATTTTTAATTTATAAGGAACTACATAGTTTTCCAATTCAGTTGCTTACCTGAATGATTACATCTTTTCTGTTATAGTCATTTTGTTATACAGTTACTGATAGCTTGCATGATTCTCCTGTTGGACAAAGGGGTATATCCATGACTTCCAGATCTTTCAATCTTGGGCTAACTAAACCACAACCTGTTTATGAAAGGCCAAATTAACGCAACAATTATTTGTTTACAGATTGAAGTGTTGTGATTGACTGTTTTAATACAGCAACCAAAACTAGTTTAAAAATCTGTCGCCTATTTTTTGCTTTTCACAAATAATTTGTTAGTCAGTACCACTTGTAATATTATTAAGTTAGCATCTTGCATACTTTGCTGCAAAACTAAGCGATCATACTCACGCAACAAAGTAGGTATAACATTGTATGCCTTGAATTGAAACTATTACATTTTTTGTAAATAAGTAAAAAAAGGACTCTCTGTATTGTGCTTCGTAAATTTGTAATGTCTTCCCTTCTTTCGCTCAAATATGCTTTATTTTTGTTAACAAAAATCACCAGTCAATGTTAAAAATCACCATCATCGGATTTAACAAATTCCTTAGCCTACCTAACAGTTTAGTTCAGTTATCCAAGTCTATTACTTCATGGCCAAAATAAAATATTAAAAAAAACATTTTCCTTTTACTTAGTAAACCTGTTATTATCTGTAACACTACTTATGAATATTTTTATACTATAATAATGAAATACAATGCCTTTAGTTTAGTACATCCTACCTAGTTCAGTATTGTCAGCAAAATAACTCGAGGAATATTTTTTGAAGCTTAACCTAGTGTTCACTGTACATAAGAGAAAAAAGTCAAAAACACAAAATTGTAAATTGATATCATTATAAATAAAAGATTTAGTATTTAGTGTCCGAAGAGCGCTGTACCTACTCTTAATGGTGTAGTCTAGTGTACGTATAGTCAGGATGAGAAATAAATAGTTTTCCATAATTTTGACTTGTTTTACTACCCCCTATTGACAATTACTTAACTTCTTAAAGAGAAAGAGATCTCATTAAGAAGATTAGTATCTTCCTAATGAGAAAGAGGCAATAATGTAGTTGTCCTGGCCGAAAAGCAACACTGATGTCTTTAATATTTGATACTTAGGGCCAAACGTTGGTTTATATGGTAGCGATGATATATTTGGGTTCGATTCCCAGTTCTATCAATATAAAGATAATAATTAAATTATATACTTACTAAAGTACTTCAAAGCCCTGTTTCTGAATCGAAAACGGAACTTTCATCTCATATCTGAAAGGCTGTTTACAACAAAAATTATCTAAAAGACTATCAACAGCTTATTTTTATTTTCCCGTCTGAAATAGCATAAGCTAAAGAAATAAGTTTTTGTATTATTGTCACACTTAATTAGTTTTGCATTTGATAGCGCCATCTATAGCATAGTGCTGGTATTATTAAACCATTATCTCTATCCATTATCTTCGTTTCTGGTTTTAGCGCCATCTATGTTAAATCGTTGGAACTACTAACGACTGGTCTTCTATATTTAAGACAAAGTGAAAAGCAAATAAAGACTATTTTTTGAATTAACTCTCTGAATAATGATAATATAAAATGTACTTCTAACTAAAGTTTTCAATCTAAGTCATGTTTGAGCAACATATTATACATAGCAACATAATTGTAGTTCTCCTCAAACCACCTAGATGTCACGACGTGTACTTTCAGTGGCAAAATAATTATCACGCTTTGTCCATTGGAGGGAAGAAAGTTTAACAGACTAATTTATATCCTTACTGTATTGCTTATTTCATATTATCTTATTTTTATCATGCAATATTTTAGTCGAAATTTGCTAAGTTTCCCTTTTTTAAACCCCAAAAACAAGACAGCAATGCAACAAGTCTATCATTTGGGCGACCGGTTTTTTGACAAACTTATTTTTACTGTTTATTAGGTAGTGGCTAAATAATAACAGTCGCCCAGATCGAAGGTTGCCTTAGCCAAGCTTGTCGAGGCGGATGGGGTGATCTGTTGCATCCGGTGAGATTGCAAGACCCCAAAAAAGATGGGAAAAGGCTAGGCAGATGATGATTAGTTTTTTTGGAATTCGTTGGTGCCTAACCTAGTGTCAGAATTTTTGACTTTGTTTGACTTTGCTTTACATGCCTACGAGAAATATCTCTGAGGAATGCTGGTTTACCTACTCACGATATTTTCCTTTATCGAAGCAAGTGATAATTATACAATAAGCACATTAATCCGAAAACTCAGAGGTGCGTGTCTTGGGTTCGACGTGAGACCTAAGCCTTGGCAGTCCGACAGTCTCACCACTAAGCTAGCACTATGCTATGATTAATTTAGTTAAACAAAGAACAATAACATAATTTTAATCGCATCATGGAGGTATCAATCAACTGCGACATTGGCCTTGACACCGAACCGAGCAGAGGGTTGTCAAGCAAGCCTGTCAGCTCGGACTGATCAGTCTGTCCGTTAATTACTGATTAATTATTAGAACAGTTGGTCGCGCTTAATGATGACAGTTCAGGGTCGGTTTTGAAAGTGTATTGAGTAAGATGTAAAAATTCAGGAGGCCCTTCGGTCAGGGGCAGTTTTCAAAAAGGGCCGAAAGTTGATAACGGGCAGTTCAGTAATGTTGAATTTGATCTCATCCGAACCGACCTGAAACGACTTTGTTAACAGGCAAATCTTCTCGACATTGTTCCCTTCCACAAAATCAGAAGAAAATAATGTACAAGGTATAGAGTAAACGGACCTTTCACGAAACCGTCAACCAAACATTCTTTACATCAAACTAAGTAAACTCTACGCAAACATTTTCGCTGGGAATTGAATTCTTTTTTTGTCTGAAAAATCATCGCACTCAAAATATTGTGCTGATGAATGCATTTAATAGTACAGGAGTCATGGGCGCACTTAAAGTAAAGTTATAACTTTAAAACTTTTATTTAAAAAAAGGTGAAATTTCAATATCACCTTAACTAGAAGGTTCATAGGTATGATCCAGTAAAAAAAAAACAAAACAATGGCGGGCAGAACATGGTTTCATTCGGCTTCGTTAAGGGTACCTTTAGGCTTCCTTTAGGCATTGTATGTTGACCGGATTACTGAGTCGGACAACCTCAAGTTGCTACAAGATTTTTCATGACATCGGTTCTGTTAACAAGATTATGAATTAACTAGCATTTTATGGAATTTTGAAACAACTAGGCTAGGCTATTGTTCTTTGTAGCAATCTACATTGAAGCGACCGAGGATTTGCCTATGAGTTTGGCACCTACGTCACAAATTCCATCAGTCCTTCGACTTGCGGTCTTATGTGGCATAGTACCTAAGTTATAGAGTTACATTAGTTATAACAGTAGGTCTGACATTTTGAAGCTCAGGCAGGTTTATAGAGCGTATTATTTAATGCCGGCTATCCCGCCAAACATCGCGATAACCGAAATAACTCGACTGACCATTAAGCAAGGATTATGTTTGTTATTCGTTATTTATTGAGAAAGAGACGAAGCTAAACCTTCTTCGAAGAGCCCTTAAGGTGCGAGAGGGACGCAAGATGATTGACGCGTCAATTTGGCGGAAAAACAAACACCTAGAGGGGGTTTCTCATGAGAGGAGCTTTTATTATTTTAACTAAGTTAAGTAAGATTCTAAAATAGGAAGTTACTCAGTTTTACAAGACATTGAGGTAAGTGGGAACACGTGTCGCCATTGTTTGATGTTTTTTACAAGCTTTTTTAACACCTTGTTGTTCAATAGTTGATTGATATTTAATTGGTTTCCTGAGTTTCTTTTCCGTTTTTCTCAAAAATCCATTACGAATGAGTCACAACAAATAGGTCTTTACTTGACTCTTAGAGAGCTTTTAGAAGTTATTTGAAGTAACTTAATAAATGCGATTAACTTGAACGGTGAATAGAGCTAGATAATTAGAGAGGTAGGTAATCTAATTATGTTTTTTTCTCTCATAATATTAGAAAAAAAACATGTTCTTGACACACATAACAGGTATAAATACTTAAGAGTTCTCGAATCACTACTATAGTTTCATTATTAAAACACAATAAACAATTCAACCAAACAAAACTTAAAGATAACCGAAAAACCTTGTTAAAACAAGTTGCCGCTTGTCAAGTGCGTCTACATGAGCATCCTCCCTTATCCGACGAGACCGATCACCGGCGATTACGGCGCGCGCGAGATTAGCCCCCAATTTTAAATTGTTGATTACTTTCCGCCCCCAAGCTCCCCGCGAACCTCCGACCGGAGCCCCCAATGACAGGCTGTTAAATTTTTGAAAAATCTATCTTCTGCTGTACGGTTTGCATAAGATTTTTTCATGAAGCACTCTTTTTTGTGTTTGTATTTCGAAGTCGTGTTTTGTTTTCAGTTGTTCATGAATGCAAAAGTTGTCTATTCTGTGTCTCTAACTGACCGTTAAAGCGGTTGGTTACAGCGTACAAATATGGCAGATTAATAATCTGATGAGATGACGAGTAATAGAGAAGTATGGAAGAGGAAGACAAAGACATGCTGCGCCGACCACAAATTAATTGGGATAAGGGCAAGAGAGTTGGCTTGGCTGATTAATAGAAAAAAAAAAAATGAAAAATATTGTCGTCCATTCTTCTGTTTTTGCTACCAATCAGTATAGATAGTGTTTCATGTTAATTTGCTTTGTCCCAGAACTAGGCAAAGGGTTATCCCCATGATATCTTTAAATGGATCTAGAGGTAATGTGGCCTGCTGATTATTTGTTCTGTCCAGCTCGTCCCACCATCTTCTACGAGGTCCACCGCGACGTCTTCTGGCTGAGTCAGTGCTTAATATAGTAGATATTTTGGCGCGCAGCTCATTGGGCATACTACAGAAGAGGCCCACCAAGTCCCACTTCAGCTTAGCTTTATAAAATAAAGTCTTTATCATAGAAATATAAAAGACTTTTTTTCTAATATCTATGTTCTTCATACATCTGTTTGTGTTGCTGTCGCTACACTCCGCTCATTCGTTCAGTTTATGCGATAATATGAACGTTCCGTTTCTCGCTGAAAACACTTTTATTAGTTTTTGAATTTAAATTCCTTCAGCTATTTGTTTCTTGTCAACGAAATCCTCATGATTTGAGGAAAATGATTCCTTCTCGATGTTTTTGAGGAGGATTTTTTTTGTACATTTATTTTCTTACAAGGCTCTTGTAAGAACTTAGTTTTCATCAAGAATGAATAGCATGAAAATGCGTCAATATATTATTAGATATGTGTAAGCCAGTGTAGGCCTCATAGTCATAGTTATAATCAGAATCACCGTATAGGTACTTGTATATCACTCCCACTGCTGGGACTCAGAGCTCCTCCCTGTGAGAGGTAGCGGGTCAGACTTCTACTAGACAACTACGCGGCCCAGTGCAGGGTGGTGGATGTCACGTCTTCAAGGTTTGGGCCTAATGCTACGGAAAGCATTCATATTCAAAGTCTCAATAAGACCTTCAAAATCACTCTTTGAAATGATTTACTGGAAATAATGATAATAATTGCTTTGAGAAACCAATTCTATCTAATTTAATTGCAGTAGGCAGATAAACAAAAGCAAATATCTCCAATAGGTAGATGTTTTGTCTAAAAGGGCACAACAAATTAGGACCCCATTTGACATCTTGACCACTCAGTTACCCCTATCTAATTGAGCACAATCACACCCCTTACGACTAGTCGTTAGTCGCTGCGATTAGTCGTGCAGTCGCCGGTCGGCACATGTCGGTAAATCTTAACCGTCGTAACGTTAAGTAGGAAAACAAAGGGTAATAGTCCAGCGGAATATAGGTACGGGGGACCCCGCGGACTTGTGGACGTAAATGGAGTCTGTTTCATTAAATAACATGTTGGTGCGGTTAAGATTTTAATATTTTTCACCTCTGGGTAAATGTCTTTGGGGTAAGTCATTGTTAGACAAAGTCTCTTGACACTTGACAAACGGCAACATCAATCGAATCGTGAACTTGGGTCAATAATTATTTTATGAGTTAAGTTAATTTTGTTGCACAATCTAAGTAAGTCAGTAAGCATGAGGTCCCGGGTTCGATTCCCAGGTCCGGCATTGGTATTTCCATCTTTTCCAGGAATTTCTCAGTAGCAGCCACGAATTCTGGATTCGCGCCCAGTTGATGGCAATAAGCTCGCCCCCTATTAAGTGGGACTTAAATATAACTGGCGAAATGGGTGTACTATTAGGTATACCTCTGCCTAACCCTTCGGGGATTACAGGCGTGATGTTTGGTTATGTTGATCTCAGTAAGTAAAATGAAAAAGTATTGGTTTACAATTTTCATTTATTGTACAACAAAATAAGTATTACGTACACCACACCTGTCAACGCCGAAGGGTCAGGAAGAGGTATAACGTTCGTGGTATTACACCGACATTTCGCCAGTTACGTTTGTTAGGAACGAGCCTATTGTCATCAACCGGGCACAAATCCTGATTCCAGATTTCTGCTAAGTATAATTCCACGTGGTAAAACCTTCTAGGTACCCAGCACTTTGCCCGACCTGGGAATCGAATCAAGAACCTCATGCTCAGCAGTGGTGCTTGCCAACGAAGCGGTTTAATGTAAAAGATACAAATGCAACTCTCCCCTACATAGGTTACACAATCATTCCAACATATTAGTCGTTAAACTATTACGCAGCTATCAATAAATTATCACTAATCGTCACTTCATTGAGTCGGCAATTAATTCCGTAACAGTTACAAATTCAATATTTTGCTCTCCAATAAATTACTTGCGATCGAATAAACAAGCACATTCACGACCCGACACCTTTGCCAGACATATGCCAGTTTGTCGCACCTTTAAAGCGTGCTATTCATGCGGCGACTAACTTGTGCGATTGTCGCGTGAAGTTGCGTCTTTTGTGTGCACGTATTATTTGTGCAGTAACAATAAATAATGAGTTTAGTGTATAAATGGACTTCCTGACCGGATGCTTGGGTGTTTTTATGTGGTTTATTGTGAGTTAGAGAAAAAAACAACCATATTAAACACTGACCGTTCGACTTTTGGCGCAATGTTGTTATCTTTAATAGTTTCATTGATTGCAGCTTGCAACACAATATTTTGAAATATTATTTAGAAGTTGCACTTCTCCAGTTCTTCTAGGTATGTTAGGATAAATAAAGTCTTTAGTTTATATTGACATACTTACCATGTCAGAAAAAAACAGGGTATAATTAATACTTTCTATTTTACACCAATAAATCGCTCGATAAAGTAAATGTCGTTAAAAGTCAATCGCGTAATGAATGGCCCTTTACACTTCAGCTATGAAATCATGCGTGCTATTACGCGCATTCATTGACCGACAATTTGTCTGAGCCCTAACAATCAGGTCGGGAATCGAACCCAGGACAGATGTGTGTATTGACAAATTGTAATAAAAAATAAGTATTTAGCGTTTATTATGGCTTAACTTTTGATAAGTAGTGTGTTAGGAGAGTTCGTTCAAGAGTTAGTTCTGATTTTGGAGATAGATGGCGCTAGTTGCTGAGTTTGTTGTTTAAAATACTCAGAGGGCACAGACAAGTGGTAGAACTTTTCGTCTACAACGACTAGAATAGGACTGACAAAATCTTTTCGATAGCATATGTTAATATTTTTTAAGGATTGTGTGAGGAATTATAAGAAAGATAAAGGAGTAAATAATAGCGTGACGGTTGACAGAGGAGAATGGAAGAACAAAACGTGTTGCGCGACCCGAAGTAACGTGGGGCAAGGGCAGCAACATGATGATGTTAATATTTTTTTACTTTTCCGTCATATCGCTGGTAGAATGTCACATTTTCCGGGACCTCAAGTCTACAAAATAGTGATGATAGTAGTGGTCCGGATTCTGCGATTTAATTACACGTTGAAAGAATTCGTTGAGTGGCCACCATTTTTCAAGAAATTAATGACTCTCTAAATCAAGGACTTGAAATACATACTTTCCTCCGATATGATGCGGATCTCTTTTTTTCTCAAATTATAAGAGTTAAGAAGTATCTTATTGTATAGACACGAAGGTATCATTTTCTATACAGCCGCTTCACTAAAGGAAAACTTAAGAGCGCTCATTGTTACTTTGTAAAATTATAAACTACCTTAAAAAAGCGAAAACTAACAGAATCAATCCACGATTCCTTTCACTGTACTTCGCAAAATATACACAATTATTGCTCGCAGTCATGTTACCTTAATCCCATAGAAATGACACGTCCACCTAATCCGATTACCCGTAATAGATCGGCACCACTTTTCACGCCGATTGTGCTTAAATATTCAATATTCTGCTACAAACATAGTTAACATAAGCAGCTGTAAACACCCTTATAGCTTTGGTCATAGCATTTATTTTTGTTTGGTATGCGTATGTGAGTAACTTTGTGGGTGTAATATCACCCGCACAATTGTTATCGATACTATAATAGGATTTTGTCGATTTTCCAAAAGTGACGTTTGGATTGACAGTTGTGTGTGATCGCAATGTGTGTAGTTTTTCTGTTTGAAATGTGTTTTTCGAACATATTTGTGTGATTTGTGCTAATGTTAGTATTAAGTAATTGAGTTTTTGAAGCAATCTGGGACACAATGGGGTGGTTTGATTTGATTTTTTGGGACAAAATATATCACATGTGCTGTAATGTAATTGATGCTTGCCGGAGGTTTTGAGATTATTTGTCATAGATAGAAACACATAGGTAATCATTCCTTAATCGCCTTTCACTCATCCTCTCCGCTTGATCTGAGCGATTGAAAAGAGTATGCTTAGATGGTTTCTAAGCATATTCTTTTCAATTTTTGTCACTAAATCTTCTTTGCTTTTAGTAGTTTCGTTGCAAGATCCCCTGATCACTAGGTAGGTTATACATAATTATCTCTGATCCTAACCAACACGGACACTGTATACTAACGGAACCACATTTTACATAATAATTATCCTCATGAAGGAAGATCACAACAACCTAATATCTCTTCTTGGTACACCATACATAATAGTCAGTAACTGCTCCACATCATTCAAAAATCTCTTCTTACTTATAGGGTACGAGCACGCTTAGGCTCACAACATGTTAGAATGGGGACTTAGGACTATACATAATACTGTAAAGCAGAATCATCCGTTTCAGACCGTTTTGTTTAGCTTCTTCAAGCTACTTTTCTTCACAGTGGTGTTCATCATTGAGCATCATTAGCCCATTAATGTTCCCACTGCTAGGACACAGGCCTCCCTGTGAGAATGACTGTCCCAAAAATCAGAGTTGCGGTGATGAAATAATTTACATCACGTAATCTTGTCTGGGTTCGATTCTACGGCCTACCACTTGTAAGGCAAGGACGTTTTAACTGAGCCACCACTGCTAATGTTTACCTACATACGTAGATAAATTCACGCTTTTATCCTATGGGGGTTGGCAGAACCTACAAAACAATCACCGGCTACGATCCTTTCGCCTCATAAGAACTAACACATAATTAAATTGATTAGTCATATTAGTTGCCAGGTTTTGAACTCCGCACCCATGGTAGTCAGTTAACGTATGTTCATAACTCCATACCACTACTACACAATACAAAATTAAATATAGCACACGCGAATAAACCGCTGAGTTCAGTGAATTCAAAAGATTATAAAGGTGAATTAAAATAAAACAAAATGCTCATTGTGGCGTCAGACTTATGGCAGTATGATCTGCTTATCAACGTAAATTATGTCCAGATTATGGCAATAAAAACTTATTAAACGTATATATTTGTTTACTGGCAATGTTGCAGCGGTGCAGTGCTGTTAGGTGGGGTTTATATGGGGTTGGAATATGTAGGCACTGGTTGTCCGCTTCATTTTGCGACAGTCAAGTCTAAAATGAATACGAATACAGTTTTTCTTAGTTCTACAATTGACTTCATGGTTCCGTAGTACATGGTACCTTACAAATTCGTCTACATCTACCAAGTTATAAGTTTCAACGATCATACTGATGTCTTTAACTATTCGATGTCCTTTCATAGACTTTTCAAATATATGTACATAACGTCCTACCTACTCAGCTATCAAGTTTTCATGCTGCCTCCAGACTTCCTATGAAATAGCGAAAACCACTCACACAATAAGTATTTAAATAATCATCATTCATAGCTTTGACTACTTGATAACTTGACATAACTCGGCCGCATGTAAACGCATTTTATTTAAAACCTGGGCGCTTTAATACCTGCGCAGGAGTCGTACTTTATATCAGCTTAGTTTTATACACACCACGAAACGACCCACTTGAACTAAATTAAAATATAATGCCTCTGTTTAGCTGGTCATAGAACTTACCGCAGGCGACGGTATCAAGTGATTTAGATCTTTTTTCTCGTATCGGCAAAAACCCACTGTGTTAAACCTGGAATAAGTGCCGGAACAAACTCCTCAGCAACACATACTATGTCTGTTTTACAAACTAAATTAAGATAAAAAGCTAAGTACCCAGGGTACCTGCTACCAGTCTAACCGGATGCAGCGGAATACCAGAATTTTACATGGAGCGACTGCCTATCTGACCTTCACAACCCAGTTAATACTAGGTAATACGATTCCCCTTGGTAAGACTGGTTGTCAGACTAGGTAGGTTATTTATTACCTTCATAGGTCTGCGTTGGAGTTAACGTGGTTCATACTAAGGTACAGCTGAACTCCCTGGTTATTAAATGCTGTTGTAGCGACTGATGATTGCGCTCTGCGCTTCGTCTTCGTTGGTCTAGTGGTTGCTAGGGCTGCTGCTGAGCATAAGGACCCGTTCGTCCCCAAAGTAAATAGTTATTGGGTTTTTCCACCAGGAATATCTCAGTACCACCCCGGCGTTCCGGAGATTTTCGGATTCATGTGCGTTTTGTATAATTATCATTTGCTTCGGTGAAGGAAATCATCAAAACCTAACCAGCATGCCGGAGAGATATATCTCCAAGTCAAGCCAAGTCAAAGGCCCATGGGCGGTATGAAATGTCTGACACCAGGTAAGGCACTAACCCAAAAAAAATCCTCGGAGTTTAGATTCAATTGATGGCAACCCCTTTTACATAGTTCTTAAACGTAACTGGCGAGTTGTGGCTGTGCATAAACCTTTGCCAAACCCTTCGGGAAACAGCTTACCGTTCTGTCACTGATTCCGCAGATGTTTTATTTTATAAACACTCACTTTACAAGTATTCATTTGGTAAATGCTTTTCTTTACAAATGGATGGAGACGACCCCACCATCCCCTTCGAACCTAACCTGTCCAAGTCGGGGTGCCAATAGTCCCGAGCTCGCTTCTCTCACTCTTGAATCTTAAGTTTTTGTTGTTTTTTTAATAAAATTACCCTTTTGCCAACTTAATGAGTTTAATTTTGTAGGAAATTGTGAAGTAATATTGTTTTACGAGATGACACGAATGTAAAATAAATTGTTTGTCAAAAAATAATTAACAAATAAAAATAGTAGTACATATTATTTCTAAGTGAATTGATTGCCAAAATTGTTGTTGTAAAATGATGAAATGATCAATTGATCATGTTTTTGCCAATTGTTGCTTGTCAAATGAACATTTGTAAATAAATTTTCGGTGATATGACAGGATACCGTAGAAATCATTATCTGAAATTGTACATACTAACTGTAGATAAAATCATCGATTATGTATGACGTCATGACAAGATGACAAGGTAAAAGTAAGCGTTCAACCGTGCATAATGCAGTCAGCACGTTACTGGCATAATTTACACTTATTACAACTACTAGGTATTACGTATCTATATACTTATAATATACTTATAATAAATCTGTAGAGAGGTCAATTCTGTACATGAAATATATTTCCAAAATAACTATCAGGGGGTGATTAGGGATCGATACTGATCCCAAAAATGCGATCAGTAAAATTTTTGTTTGTCTGTCTGTCTGTCTGTCTGTCTGTCTGTATAACCATTATAGAAACAAAAACTACTCGACGGATTTTAACGAAACTTGGTACAATTATTTTTCATACTCCTGAGTTGGTTAATAGTAGACTTTTCATCACGCTACAATCAATAGGAGCAGAGCAGTGAAGGGAAATGTTGGGAAAACGGGAGAAGTTACTCCATTTTTTAAGCTTCCGTCGCGTGTGCAACCTTAATCGTTAAAGCTACACAGAAATCATGTATGACGGAAATGTTCTCCTTAAAATTATATAAAAAATATCCCACGACAGCATTTATGTCTATCTTTTATGGTTGACTCACAATATCACGTGTAACTCCCGATAGCTTAGCAGTTCGAAGCTTTCTGATTATATTTGTCTAGGGGTAAAATAGGGGATGGAAGTTTATATGAAAGTCCGTCAGTTTTGAAGTTAGGATATTCAAATTTTGTGTTTAGGCTGACAATTAAAAATTAATTTATACGTGTCTCAGCGGATGAAGGTAAGTAACTATGTTTGTTCGGGTGGGATATTTTTCGACATCCACGCGGGCGAAGCCGCTGGCAGAAGCTAGTTATATAATAAATCTATACTTATAATAAATCTGTAGAGAGGTCAATTCTGTACATGAAATATATTTCCAAAATAACTATCAGGGGGTGATTAGGGATCGATACTGATGCCAAAAATGCAATCAGTAAAATTTTTGTCTGTCTGTCTGTCTGTCTGTCTGTCGGTCTGTATAACCGTTATAGAAACAAAAACTACTCGACGGATTTTAACGAAACTTGGTACAATTATTTCTCATACTCCTGAGTTGGTTATAGAATACTTTTCATCACGCTACAATCAATAGGAGCAGAGCAGTGAAGGGAAATGTTGGGAAAACGGGAGAAGTTTCTCCATTTTTTAAGCTTCCGTCGCGTGTGCAACCTTAATGGTTAAAGCTACACAGAAATCATGTATGACGGAAATGTTCTCCTTAAAATTATATAAAAATATCCCACGACAGCATATGTCTATTTTTATGGTTGACTCACAATATCACGTGTAACTCCCGATAGCTTAGCAGTTCGAAGCTTTCTGATTATATTTGTCTACTCTTACGTTTATAACACTTTCAGTCATCCCTAATTAAAAAAGTTAACATTATTAACTATTCTATAAAAAAGAATCATAGAAATCGGTATAGAAACACCAAAGTTATACATGAAATACGCTTATAATAAGCCATCGCGCGTGAATACTGAATCATGCTATATGGATTATCTATTCTTTTTTCTTCTTCTATATTCTTTTTCTTCTATATATAAAATAGTAAACTGACTGACTGACTGACTGACTGACTGGGTGATATATCAACACACAGCCCAAACCGCTGGTCCTACAGATATGAAACTTGGAGTGTGTGTTCTTTGTGAAAAGAAGGTTTCCACTAAGAAAGGATTTTTGGGAATTCCACCCCTAAAGGGGTAAAATAGGGGATGGAAGTTTGTATGAAAGTCTGTCAGTTTTGAAGTTAGGATCTTCAAATTTTGTGTTTAGGCTGACGATTGAAAATTAATTTATACGTGTCTCGGCGTTTTTGATAATTCTTCTCCCGAAGGGTTAAAAAGGGGGGTGAAGGTAAGTAATCGAATATTTACGACATACACGCGGGCGAAGCCGTGGGCGAAAGCTAGTATGTTAATAATTATGTACCATAACTGTTCTCCCCGTCACATTGCCAAAAATCTACACAAAAATTCATACTCAACAAATAATAAGTTATGAAAGAACAAATAATCAGTTTAGCATTGCATGTTTTAATTTCCATAACATGCAGAAAACAATACTTATTATACAGAAGTTGATTTTCTTTGCTGCGGCTGAAAATTTGTTTGTGTCGTGCTACATTCGCGGAGTGCCGTCGAACGAACACACTTATGTGTAATTGTATGCGGATTATGTTTTAAATATTGAAAGAAAATGTTGGAAATACCTTTGTTTGTTTTGGTAAGAAATTCTTCTTATTATTTTATCCAAATAAACTGTAAATAAGCATCTTCTAAATTATATCAAAGCAAGACATCTAGTTTCACATGTTTTGAAAATTGCAGTTCTCATAAAAAACAACCTTCTGTTCAAACTTATGAATTTGTTATTATTGTCCCGAAGGAACAATTAAAATATAGCCTATGACACTTGCGGATAATGTAGCTTCCCATTAGTGAAAGAATTGTCGGAATCATCATACATCAGTAGTTTAAGAGATTACTCTCCAACATTCAAACTTAAAAAATTTACCTCTTTATATTTTTTGTTTCTTAGAATAACCGTCTTTCGATTTAATTTATCCTTCCTTTCATCTCTAAATCATCAATCATCTCGGTCAGACCAGACTCTAAGCCCTAGGTGGTCTACCTAGGGCTTGCCCACCGATGTGATATTTGACACTCGAAAAAAAATGTGTTGATAAATTGCATTATGACTCCTTGTAGAAACGGTATTCGCTACTTGTCCAGGGACCCTGGACTTATCATCATCGTCATGGTCTTCCTGCCCTTGTCCCATGTTACTTGGGATCGGCGCAACACGTTATTTTCTTCAGTCCACCCTGAACTTATCATGCTTCTATTGCATTTACTTCTAAAGATAGTTTCTTCGGGTTACCTTAATTTTACTTCGAATAACTAGATATCTTAGGACTAGTTATTTAATATGAAGTCCGTTTACACTTTGTAGAAAACATACATTTTCATGAAGTTCGAACTATTGTTTCGAATCAATTTGCACTACATACCTAATCAATTTTATCGGTGTTTAGGTACGTTTCATTGACACGTTTGAGGACCTGACATTTATTTGAGGTTTGGTAGATTTTCTAATATTAAACGATTGAACAAAACTTACGCGTATATATGAGGCGTATGTAGCTAATTAAAACGTTAGCACTCTACACTTGAAGCGTGATTTAACCAAACATAAATTTAAAAAACTAAACAGCAAATTAATTTAATTTCAAACTCACGACATTAAGTTACGTCAAAAGCGTTTAATTTGATTTTTAAAACACAAGATTTTTCATGTAATTGCGAATATTCTTTCATTTCTTTTGCATTATGTTTACAGGTTATACAAATTGGATTTCACGCCGCGCTAAACAATCGTGGTTATAGCAGCAGCCCATTGATTCCGATAGCACGTTCCGGAAATTCCGAACAAACACGAAGACTTGCGAACTCCAACAGTTATTTGCTTTCAAGAGGATTATCAGCCAGCAATGAAATGTCAGAACCTGAAAACGACAACTTTGAAAACTACAGTTTTAGATCGGATCAACCAGTACAGTACCCATATCAGAGACGGAATGATGACCTGACATATAGCACTAGACCAGAAAATGATGTAAGTCTTAAAACAGCTCCTGTAGGTAGAATGAACTCAAACAATTATACTGAAAGCATTCAATCATCCCCTTCCTCATCACGCCGCACATATCCGAACTACAGGCGACCATACACAGCACGTGGACCTACTAATCTTGAACAAGGACAAACTCGAAAGAAAAACGATGACTCAAGCCTTGATGTTCCATTTTTAGAGGACGCCTCTCGAGAAGAAGCTTACTCACTTTTATCACTTATTGAAAAATCATTTAACAGAAGAGGTCAAAATCGTAAATATTATAGGAAAGACAACAGCTTGAGCGCTGATGCGTCTCCGAGGCGAAGACTTAACAGAAAAAGTAATGGCAATTCAAGATCGTCATTACATGATCAATCGTTTACCGATGACGATAATACTGGAAAATTAACATTTTTGCGCTTATCAAGCTTGGAAGACTTGAATCTCGAATCACCATTGCTGAGAAGCCAAGATCAGAATGAACTCAACAATAGAAAAAGTAATTCTAGGAATTTTCTAAGACTTTCGCTGTCACCTAATAATAAACTAGTTCTTGATGAAGGTATCGTTTCTGATTTGTCTGAATTACTTTCTCAGACGTTAGAGGAATTGAACCTTGTACCAGTAAGCTTGAGAAGGACTGGACCATCAAGTAACAAGTACAGTAGAAGAGAAAATAGGCTCAGTGCTGAAGAAGATGATCTTACCAATCCCTCCGATTTACGTTTAGGGAGATTAGATATTCTAGACTCTGAATTACCAACTCGTAAATACAGTGAATCTGAAAATCGTAGTAGCAAAAATAATCTAAGGCGTCACGGGAACAATAGAGCAGCCCTGAAAAAGCAATTTGATGAAGACACTGCTAAGACTCTAGTGCCTTATCATGAAGGCAACCGTAAAAAACTCCCTAACTCTAGAAGAAATGGTAATAAAAATAATAATAGGAAAAATGATTTCTCTGATGAATTTAGTCTTGACACGTTGTTTAACTTGAGAAAAGAAGGCCATGATGACAGCCTAAATCTCGATGACAAGTTATCAAGTGATTTATCAGTATTACGTTCAACAAACCAGGATAATTTGAGTCTTAAATCATCGCTGCTCAGGAATTCTAACGAAAATGAATCCAAGACCACTGATTTACTGAATCTTGAATATCCTTGGACTGACGTTCTGAGTCCTAGTAAAAACAAAACTAGTGGCCTCCGATCACTAACACAGTTGAGAAACGGTGAACAAGATGATAAAACCAAGGATTCTTCCGATGCATTTCATCTTGAATTTCCATGGAACGATATACTGAGCCCTGGTAGTAATAAAAGTGGTAAATCAAAATCAAACTTAAAAAGTCCTAAACAAAAAGAAAACAAAAAGGATACTACTGATGTATTGCATCTTCGATATCCTTGGAATGATCAATTGAACCCTGATAATAATGATCAAGAAGATAACGTTAAAGTTACTACTGACACACTACATCTTGAATTTCCCTGGAATGACGATCTAAGTTCTGATAAAAATAAAACTGGTAAATCAAAATCACTTAAACGCCAAACAGACAGTCGTCAAGACAAAGAGCCCAAAGACGAGATGAAACTGGATCAATTACCCAAAACAAATCAGGACAAGCCTTCTAGTAAAAAGACAGCTGTGCGTGTACCAGATCCATTCTACGTACATCCATTTTTAAGAAACAGAAACATAAAGAAACATCCCAATTATTTCAGACGATCTAATGATGACTTCAGTGAATGAGTTACGATAGAAAATCATAAAAACAGTCCACTCAAACGATCTAACAGTCCATCCAGACGATATAATAGAAGACTTATGGACAGCTAAAATCTAAGAGTACTGCCTATTATGCTAGATGCTAGATCAGGACCTGAAAACCATAAAAACTTATTTAAGGATTCCGTTTCCATTGAAAGTCCCAGGGCCGTAATAACATTCCCATCGGATAGAATACATAGAAGACTTAGGGTTAGAATAGGTCGACAAAATGATTAACCTCCACTAGCTGTGACCGCCACGGAAATAGCAAAAAATACTGATTCTTAAGTGAACAACAAAAGTGACGAAAAAGCTTAAAACTATACTATTGTAATTCCAAAGAATTAATGTTGGTGCCACATCTAGGGCAAATTAAAAATGTAAGACTCAAAATGAGCTGATATAAAAAACAAAGAAAGACTTCATGATGATGGTAAAAGAAAACTTCCCTTACCTGCATGGGGAGGACTTCAAACTTCTGTATTTTTTTTATTCAATCTAGAGAAACTGCATTTTGAGTATTTTGTATTTTCTTCCCGGTTTCTGCCTACCAGGAGGCTACTTACTATTACAATAATAAAAAAATATGTAAATATTTAAAGTAGTTTTAATTATTGTTAGAAATAAAAACTGAAATAAAAGTAATTGGATGTTTTATCTCAAATCTCTCATTCAGTAATCCGATATACGTATTATTTTTCTGCTATGGATTGGTAAACGAACGATTTTTAGCTTTCATAAAATCCTTGGTCTCACAACGATTTTATATTTCTTTCAGTAACTGCGTACTCTTGTGTATACAGCTTTCAGAAAGATAGGTAGGTTCCTATGTGTCCCCATGGAACCTCACCTAACAGCGCGAAATCCCACACATATCCTTTTTTGTCGCTCAGAGCCGTCATTTGCAAGAGAAAGAATCAGAGCGGTAATGTTATCGCACACGGTAGCTTCGACGATGCGGTCGGCAGCGCTCTCTTTCTCGTTCTAGCAAATGACGGTTCTGAGCGACAAAAAAAGAATTGAAGCATTAAAAAGTGCGATTTCGTGCTGCTAGATGAGGTTCAACCTTAAAGCTCTCTCATCATGTCCAAATCATTCTAAGCACCATCACCAATCCCCCAACAAAGAACGTTACGGCCAGTCCCCCCAAACTTAACAATGAATTTCACATAAACTAAAATCTCTCATTAATTAAAGATAATAACTGCCACCCATCATTTCCCCGACCTTATCATACACGACTTAACCTCACAAAGGGTATATAGTGGTCATTAATTCGGAGCATAAGTAGCGGTCACCAGTGATCAGGTAGCGAGTTCGACGCCGGGCGAGGTAAAAAGAAAAAGGGCTAAGTTGAGTCTGATAAATGAGCGTCTATTGTCGGCTACTGGTATTGACGGAGAATTCGGTAGGCGGCGAGAATATGTGGTTCCGTAGGACAATTAATTAATAAGTTTTTTATATAAATTGGTACAAAAACAAAAATAAGTGGAAAAAAAATTGCCCACGTCGTCGTTGATCTAGTGATCGTAAGTGCTACTGAGCTGAGCATGACATTATGAGATTGATTCCTAGATCCAGCAAAATGTTATTGGGTTTTGCGATCAAAAATTTCTCACATGGAGTCTGATCCCGGTTGATGACAACAGGCTCACCCTCACCAATATGGAACATAAACCTGGTGAAATGTTGATACGCCTCTGCCTACACACAGTACACACCTCCTTCCGGGGATTACAGGCGTATCTGTGAACAAAATGTTCCTTCGGTACGGTTTCCATTCGACTCTAATTGACAGCTCACTACTGCACATAAGCAACTAAACATTTTGGCCCGTGTTGGATTAATAAGTACCTATCTGATCTTAGATTGAAAGGAAGCTCGTAGAAGGATTATTCCACCATTTTGCAAAGGAAAAACGTTACAGAATTACTCCAAAAATCCCGCTTTTAAACAACCCGATACCTTCAATAAATATAAAATTTCTCAAATCGTCCGTAAGCTCACGGGCCCCTAGGCATATGAAAAATAAAAGAGTCCCGTAGCTTTTGTCCGCGGTGTATTAAACGCCGAGGCGGGTTTATTGACACCCTGTACAAAGACTGCTGCGATCAGGCCCGAGGGACTTATGTGCTGACCACGAGGTTTCGTATTATATGGCCAATTAACTAACGAACTTTCTAAGGTATTAAAAATAAGAGGAAATCGTGGGTATTCGTTTTATATTAGGGCTAATGTGAAATAATTATTCTTATTGTGAAAAGTTGAGATGTCAAGATCAAGGTGCCGATTGGAACTTTACTCTTTACTGATTTTACTGTTTTGTTTATGTTAGGTGCATTTACAAGACATAAAAACTGTAGAACTGTATCTTTAAGCATCATCATTCACCTGCCTTTATCCCAATTTATTTGTGGTCGGCGCAGCATTTCTTCTTATTTTATTTTTTTTATTTATTCATATAACAATTCGCATTGTGTTTGAATTGGTTTGTACATTAATTAATATTTTATAGTTATAACAACAAATTATGAATATGAAAAAACAGTAAAGTCTACTCAATTTAAAATCTAAAATAACATAAATGATAAGTATTGTGTCAATAGAATGTAAATAGTAATTATATAATTTAATGTAAATATTATTATGTCAAATACTTATAAATCTATTCTCTAAAATGTAAAAAATCGAATAATGTCTTGAATAAATATTTAATGTCAAAAGGTAAATTACTAAATATAAAAACTATTCACCATCATTTGTCACCAATTCAGTTAAAGAATATAAACATTTATTCAACAGGAACGCTTTGAGTTTGGCTTTGAATAGAGTACCTTTGTAAATCAATGATCGCAGATCAGTGGGCAACTTATTAAATAATTCTACTGCTTGGTATTTAGAGCAATGTTTAGTAATATTAAGTTTCGGTGCAATTTTATTTTTTATAACGTTTCTTCTAGTTTTCTCTCTAAGTTCACGTTCTTCTTGTGATTCATGCTCGTGTATGTATTTCGCAAAGTGGCTGAGTATTACTAAAACATATAAACTTGGTACCGTCAAAATAGCTAATTTTTTAAAATATTCTTTACATGACTCTTGTTGTGGGATTCTTCCAAACTTCTCTATTACTCGTCATCTCATCAGACACCTCCTTTCTTGCGATATCATCCTTCACACAGTCCATCCATCGTTTCTTTGGTATTCCTCTACTCTTATACCCATCGATATTCATACTCAAAACTTTCCTCACGACATTTTCCTCAGCTGTATCTTTGAGGGCTTGGCACAAAAAACCACCTGAACTAAGGCCGTTTTGGTTTTTTCAATACATTACATAAAACAATCTGAATATGAATGTTTACCAACTTTTTAACTTTATTTATTCGATCACCCAATGATAATTTTAGTAGTACAGTAATCATCCATAGAAACTAAACTGTTCTAATAAGTTACAACAACAATGTCACCACTAATTTGTTAAGATAGGGCTAATTACTGAATCCACGACTTATAAACTATTAAAACATGTGTCGCGTTTACAAAATAATGCTAATGATGCTTTGAGATCAACGAAGAGAACCCACAATTTCAAATCTTTCAATTAAATTAAGCGATACCTCATCTCAACAAAAACCGTTCGTAACATTAGCGTGGATGCTGTCACGACATCCTTGTTGTCTTAGGGTGCTGAACGTCAACAAGCTGTCACTGTTACAGTGCATGCGAGACACATCGCCGACATATGCGATGTGTCATGACCTTTACTTTCCGTTGTTGGACCTGCTAATTACATTTACTCACTTGATAGTATCCTTTTTTAAAAGTTGAAATAAATACCTGTCTGATTATGCATAGGTAATTGGTTTAGGGCAGAAATAGCGAGAATCTTTGCAGGGTGTATAGTAACCACAGGTATAAGAAAATTCTATGTTACTAACTGTTGAATAAGAGTGGCTTAGGTAAATTTTTGCTGGTTTTGAGGTTTAAGTAGGTACTAGTTTCTTGAGTAGCACTAGTGCTACTAAATAGATACTTTTTCTTAGTCTTAATGCTTTTGATTATCTGATAAAACAACATAATATTTACACTTTCATATTTATTTCATCACCTGCCCTAATCTTTGAAAAAACTTAATATCATTAAAGAGGGGTCCAAAAATTAATAGGGTATATGTTTGCTCAAATTAATCTCATCTGCACAAAAACGTTTTTTTCGACCAAAAGTCGCATGTAGCAATCATAACGCACTTTCATACAATTATCCGAAATCCCAGTTTCGACAAAAAAAGCGGAACGATCATTTTACGCGACATTTAAGTAGTAAGAATGGACTCTTCAAACTATTGACTAATATAACAGGGGTGGGCAGGGCAGGGGTAGAAAAAACGTGACTCTTTGATAGCCGCTTTGTGTGACGTGTTTCCGCTCCGGTTGCTTTGTGGAAGTGTCGCCGTTGTTACCGGTGCTCGTGACGGGGTCGCTGCGAAACTGGACCTTTGGCAGACTTTCTAACTGAAAGTGACTGTAACATTATGAGTAGGTACTTCGGTGCCTTAAAAAATGGTTTCATTGCTGCGATAGACACTAAGTAATCGCAATTTCAGAATGAGCTGTCGTGAGCTACGATTTTTTACAAATAAAGGCACTTTTTTTGGGATTATTGTTTTTTCTATATGTAAATGGCTGACAAGAACCTACTTAGTTTCTTCTTATTAACTTAGGAAAGAACCAGAACTATGCTGGAAGAGATTTCTTTAGAAATAAGCATTACCCTTGTACTATTTTCTGTTCCTTTCTTCTTTTTTGTATTTAGTGTGTACACAAATTGTTAAATAAACAAATAAATAAAATAAATAAACTATTTTTTATTAGAATTGGTTTTTTTCAAAAACCTCCAAGATCTCCCAAGTTCCAACCAGCTGCATCACGCATAGGAAATAGTATGTTTGCAACAATCGACCACTTCCATTGTGTCTGACTTTATTCGTCACTTCGACAGTTACCGATACTTCTTAGGAATTATTGGCTTTGACCGGATTAATGTATTTGATGTCGCACGTAATGTGACAGCTAATTGTTGGGCAGATCGGACACAAATAGTTTATCTATTGTAGATGTAATAGATTTATTTAATTAAAAGTGTCTATTAAAGTTGAAGAAACGGAATTTAATTTAGAGCAAGACTGTTAGGTCTCTAAACTTTTATTGTTTATTTTAAAAAAAGCTAAGGTCATGTGTCATGATTAAAGAAAACTAACTAAGCCTACTGATAAAAATGTCATTTAGTTATGAGAGTTCTTACTAATCTTAAACTTAAAAAAGTTAGTTAAGTTAAAGTGTTGGCCCTTCAAGTCGAGGCGAGATAATTTATAACAGGTTCTCATATTTAATACTAAAAAATAAACGTAACATCAAGTCCTTCATCATATCACTCCTTAAGATCATTAGCCAGCTTCCGAAATAACAATTATCCAAGATTCTAACCATTTATTTTCTTCATAATTACTGAACCGATTTGACACTATCGTCAACGTCAAGTATCATTAGCTGCAACTTAAAACCGTCAAAAAAACACGTTCTAAATTTGAACAAAAACCGTCTCGCCAGACAGTGTGGCACCTCTCAACAATGCGCAGGAGTTTACGTCGAGCGTACGTATCGTTTACGCGCTAGGAAAAATAAAATCACCTTTTTCTGTTGTAAAGTGAAAATACATACAAAACTGAACCTTATTTAGTGGTTGAAAAGAGTAAGGAGTGGTTTGGTCCATTGTAGATCTAACGTTGTTACATCATCAATCGAAAATTGGTCCTTCAAGTGAGTTTTAACTTTATTTCTTATTGATAAGGTAGAGTTTTAGTTCAGTGTTTATAATGTATCACAACATAAGTGTCAGGGTATCCATTTAACTGTCAGACTTTCGGAATGTCATTCATGGTAATGGATCGTTGTAGGAAGGAAGTTGCAGGTAAACGCGCAGAAAAAACAACGTCAATGGATGCGCACACGCAGCCTTGTATAGGGGGAGGATTTTGTGGGATCCAGTCGTTTCTATAGCCCCATTCATGGGTTTTTATTGCTATTGCAGTTAATAAGTTTATGTTATTAGGATGAAGAAAAAAAAAATTACTCTGAGCGGTGAGAAGTCGGGTTTTATGTATTGGTGTATAATAAGGCTTAATGTATTGGTGTTAACTTTAGCGGCTGAACGAGGGTTAGGACTCAGGTGAACTCGTAAATTCAATTAGAAGTAACTTTATAATGCATCATAGTCTGCAGTAATATTCACTGGTGAACATTTATAGATTGTATTGAGTTAGATTTTATTGAGTTAAATCTCAGAATATTGAATATCTAGAAACCAAAAAACCCTGAAATCTAGATTTTGTGTTTTAAAGATTTCTTTACTTCCATGGATTAGCATCGTGGGCCTTACCGATCTGAATACCTTATGTTGAAGGTTGCAAGTCATGACAATTACATCATGAGGCTATTTTTCGTGTGTATCTATGCTCAATGATTCCCTTATGTATACAGGGTGTAAACAACGGACCATTCACGAAGCCGTCAATCAAGCATACTGTACTTTAAACTAAGTAACTATACGCAAAAATTATTGCTGCGAAACGACTTTTTTTTGGGGTGAAAAATCACGTTTTACGGTAGGACTCGATGTAACGCACTCAAAACATTGTACTGATGGATGGGTTGAATAGTAAGGGGGTCGTGGAGGTGTTTAAAGTAAAAATCTTACATTAAAAACATGTATTTAAAAAAAAACTCGTCTAAAAGTTAGAACTTTGACCCCCAATATCTCCGTTACTATGTACATAGAAGATTTCCAGGTATGGTGAAGAACAAAAACATTATCGCACTGACGTGACGGTGCGAACCAGTGCCTTTCGGCTTCGTTAAGGGTCTTGTAACAGCCTTTTTAATAATACAATGGAATAATTTCATCCGACTTCTCAAACTTATTTGGTAAATAGACAGATAATATGGTTCCCAATTCCTATAAGTCTGGGGAAAAGGACCAGAGGATCAAGACTGATGTCGATCCATTAAAATTTCGAGTTTTACATCAATTTTACTTTGTCTGGACCCTCAGAAAGATATCTGCATTCTCTTCTTCTTCCTAGACGTGTCTCTTCCCCAGACTGTAGTGTGGGACCTGGTCCTCCCAAATAACACACTCAGTCTGTTCTCACGTTACAATAAACATGGTCTCATATAACCTGTGAAAGCGAGCGAGAAGGCGATAGTCTTTGTATCGGGTGCGAGAGGGATGGCGCTAGTCTTTGTATCGCCCAGATCTTTGCCACCGCTAATGACGCCTGAATCATTTATAATTAATATTAGTGGCTAGTGGTGGACGTTCATCTATCGTGTTTAAATGTGTCGAGAGATTGAGACAGATTTTGGGTTTGGACAAGTTGAAGTTTTAATTTCAATGAGATATGAGTCGATAACATGAGAATCTAGAAATTATAAAAGCTACGAAATTCCTCATACTACGGTTCATCTCAGAGCTTAGTTATCCCGAGACCATAAGCAACTGCTGGTTTCTTCCATTAAACTGTTAAGTGTTAAGTGACATCGATTAATTAAAAACAATAAGGACCTCATTGATTATAGCCGAATAAAAACGATAAAAGCAAAAGTTAAGTTGTGTACACAATATTTAAATTCCAGTTACATCAAATAGCTCATTTCTTGAGTGTATTTCTCTACACACATTTATTTGAGATCGACACAAAATACGAATAAGAAGATTTAGAACGATTGAAATAAGTGAAACCCAACTTTATTTATCGACAAACACCGCCACATCCCTAGAATCAACCCGTCGACGCTACTTTGATACAAAACCTATAGGTAATCCTGTTGGCTACCGTTTTATACCACACCTTTTTATTGCCAGGGATTAAAATACCCGCCATCACCCACTCAACAACCAACCTTATCACTTACAAGTTACGGTTGGTTATAGGATGGTGTAAAACTGGAACAACAAACGAATAGAGTTATTAATGTTAGATTTATTGGATCTTTGATGTCGGCTGAGTTATGATGAGTTCTGTTGCGACCGGATGTCGGACGGACTTAATGAGCAGATACGTTTGGAATTAACTGACTATACGTTATTGTTGATGGGAGGTTGAATTTTCTGGGTAGGCTATAGGCGATGGTTTTTTCTTTTCTTAATTGCTGATCGTTCAGTATTACAGTCACCGGCACATCCATAGTGTACTCCGGCAGGCGAATACCTAGCCGAGGGGGCGTGATGAACTGCGCAAGTGCTCCAGAACCCCGACCAAAGGTAGTCGTAGGATACCGTTCTCGATATCGGTTTTAGTCAGTAAGAGTCTGACAGCCCACTCCATCCATGAGGATTTCCAAACACTATATTTTTCGTAACTAACGTTGACTACAACCATTTTTTCTCGATTTTTATCTATGTCACGATATTATAACATTATTACTCGCTTTCAATTCGTGCTTATCTTGAAACCTAGAAAATAAAACAAGATATTTGAACAAGCTATATTATTTACGTACACGTTCAACATTCATTTAATCATCGTTATTATCTTTACTATACTCTGCTCTTACTTTAATATCAAAATCAATCTGATAAAAAGTGTCAACCATCCAAACAAAATAGCACAAATAAGTTAGAAAGAAGGCAACATTGTCGTTGATCTTAATCATTGTATAATTTCACCAAATCAAAAGTAAGCTCCCATTTCATTGGCACCACTCACTTATCAGCCTAACCTTTTCCCAACTATGGATGTTGGGGTCGATCGATACAGCTGAATTTTAACTAGTATATTATATGGAGCGACTGCCCATCAGTCTGACCTTCACAACCCAGTTACTGGGTTAAACGGCACCCCTTGGTAAGACTGGTTGTCAGACTTTCGGACTTCTGACAGCCAGTAACAGTATTGACAGTGGAATAATTTCACCAAATTAGATTCTCCACTATATTGATATGCACTGTTGTAATACAATACAAGTTACCTAAGTACATAGTATACTTAGACGTCATCATTTACAAAGTTTATAGCAATTTGTTCTCGTCAATTAAACATGGCAACTCTTTTACACCTCTTTGCGAAATACCGTGAAAAGAACACGGTACCAATCGACATTACAGTCAAATTAACTATGTTTATTGCGATAACATTGTAAAAAAAAAAAAAAAAAATCAACCTGTGATACATCCTATCTTTTACAAACTGAAAAAGTGCAACATGTAAAGACATTAACCTAAAAAAACCCATTGAATATTTTTTCCCATAGAATAATAAAAAAACCTCATTGAATTCATGCTCCTTTATAGCAAAAAAGGACCAATTATTTTCTGTAAGTCGACTTAATCCACCGTATAATTGTTTTATCACCCAAAGGTTGAACATCACTCTTGTCCTTCTGTAATCGACAAGCTGTATTATTAATTTGCCTGTAAGATAATTAGATAGTTTCAGCCTAAGAAGAGTTATAATTTACTGGGAAATCGTTTCAAAAGAGGTCAGTATGCACTGCAATGATATTGCCCATAGATTCATTACAACATCATCCTGCCCTTATCCCAATATATTAGGGGTCGGTGCTGCATGCCTTCTTCCATACTTCTTTATTATATTCTTCCATATTGCCCACAGATTGTGAATACATAATATTAACATATTACGTAGTAAAGTTAAATTAGTATTATTGCAGAAAAAGCCGCGGGGCGTAAACAGTTTTTAAACGAGGAAGTAAAAAACCAAACGATGTTTTTAATAGGAAATAGCGTCTGAATATTTTTATTGAGCCGATGAAAACTTGATTGGTTGAAAAAAGGTAAAAGATTGTGTAAACAATAACATACTAGGATCGTTCTACGGTTCCGCTTCCTTGACGAGGTGACAAACTTTGTTTTTAAAGTAAATATTCCTTTAGGATTTGTGGCGGGACAAAAAAAGGAACCCAACTCATTAAATTACACTTGTATTTGTTTGTGTTCGGGTTGTTGTAAGTTCTCCGATATAGTGATCGCATATTTAGAGACAATTTTGGTTTTTACTATTTTTTCTAACTGCCCGGTGATTCTGTACTCTGTAGGGTTTCATATCAGTACATCTGCCAAGACACCTCAGCCAGAAATTATCATCAACTAATTTTTTTCACCCCAAAAAGCATTCCTTAACAAAATCGTTATCTTTATCGAAATCAAATAAGAATGTTTACCCAAATTAAAACTTTGTTTAATACCCAAATAGATTAGACAATAAACATTTTAATACATCTCGATCAAGAGGACAAGTATAAAAAATCTATAAAGCCGAGTGCAGACCGGACGGGCAATAAATAAATAACACATATAAATAAATAAATATAGGAATAAATCCGTCGTTATTTATGCCATTGTGCGGCGATGGGGGTTTAATGACGCGGCCCGACGGATTGTTAGTGATATTTGTAATAAAGCTGGGTCCGTGTGTGCCGAGCTTTAGATGTTAAGATGTGAGGTCGTTTACACGTGATGGTGATGTATCTGCGCGTGTCGGAGGTTTGACGTGGTTTGAGATTTGCTTAGGATACTGAATTGAACTGAAAAATTTATACTCCTAATTTGACAGGGGATTCTATTTTCCTCGTACATACGTGTTACTTTTTTGAGTCAAAGGACCAATTTGCTTGTGATTCTTTTATTCGCTCCGGAACTTTTAAAATATGGAATTATTCCAAGATCCTGCTTTTAGGGGAATAACGATCAATCAAAAACTGCACCCTTTGAAGACTAATCGTCCACAATTACATCACAGAGATCCTCACCTAGTCCTTCTATGATTCAATAATGGTGTTACAACAGAAAATAACCAATTCTGTGTGAAACCGCAATATAAATATCGAAGTATATTAAAAAATACAAGTCATGACACACTTATCAAGTTTAATCATTATGAAGTTTCTTACTAAAGTCAAGTGAAGCTCAAGACGACGCTCGCAACAGCTCAACTTCAATTGTCATCTCCACCACCAGTCCTGCTCACCCCCACACACACATCCTCATCTCAACGCTAAGCATAAACCTCAGCATTACGAGGTACTCATTTACATGTAATAAAAAGTAGCTTGAAGTGAGCACTTGATTAATAGCTGGCCGTACGGAACGTCGTTAAGGGATTTATTTATTGCATTTTAAAATGTTTTAATGTCCCGTCCGGCTTTATCGGAGGCACCACATCTTGGCTTTTGATCGATGTGGTACACTGTGGGACATCCGGAGTGGGACATGGATGCTGCTTTAGTACTGATGATGGGGCTAAGAGGATTGTTAAGTCATCATAATCATCATTCTCCTGCCCTTAGGCCCCGAACTCCACCAAAGCAGAGACGAGACGAGAGGAGAGATGTGTTGTAAACCACCAATAGATTTTCGTTATTTACACTTCTTGTTTCCGCTTAGCTTTAGTGGAAACGGTTGAGCAGAGAGGAGAGGATATGTCTTGCAGTAGATTAGGCCAGTGGAGATGAGATGAGACGTGAGCGGTGTGCTGCGAGCGGCGGCGTGCGGTGAGCGACATGCGGTGAGCGGCGTGAGATTAACGATGTGCTGTGTGCGGCGTGCGGTGAGCACTGTGCTGCGAGCGGCGGCGTGCGGTGAGCGACATGCGGTGAACGGCGTGAGATTAACGGCGGGCTGTGTGTGGCTTGCGGTGAGCACTGTGCTGTGAGCGGCGTGCCACTTTGCACATCTCCTCTCCACTTGGCACATGTCCGCACAACTTCGGTGGATACACCCTGGCTTTTACGCACTTCCTCTCATCTCTGCTTTGGTGGAGTACGGGCCTTATTCCAATTCATTTGGGGTCGGCGCAGCAGGTCTTCTTCTTCCACACTTCTCTATTACTCGTCATTTCAGCAGTCACCTCTTTTCTACCCATATCATCCTTCACACAGTCCACCCATCGTTTCTTTGATCTTCCTCTACTTTTATAGCCATCCACATTCATACTCAAAACTTTTCTTAGGATATTAGTCAAGTAAGTAACTGAATTTCAGACGTCGCTCATATACCTAATGCATGACAGACACAATTACACATTCCATTGATCCGGCCTGATTCAATACAAAAGCAACGATTCTTACGGAGTAATTTATGTTTTAGAGTCGTTATTAGTGCAAGCAGTATGGCAAGACCAAAGAAATGATGGTTGGACGACGTGAAAAAGGTGTTAGGTGCTAGGAGGAGTAATACAGAAGTATGGAAAAAGAGGACACGCTGCGCTGACCCACAATTGATTAGGATAAGGATATTGATGAATGATCTCAGTACAGAAAGTAGCAGATAAGCCTAAGAAAGATTTTGTTAAAATGTTCAAACATAGGTATGTATTATCTTCCGGCTTACATTTTAAAGTCTGAAGCTGAAAGTTATGAAGTTTTGTTTGTGAGATTCTGATTGTTTACTTTATGATCTCAAAGTAAAGTAGTAGGTGAAGTGCCTGAAATAAACAAAAGTCCTCATACTTTATTTTACTGTTCCGTTCATTCTGCACTGCAGTGTACAAGGTTATTATAGGTGTCGATACACTGGCGACAATAACTCGCTATCCATCTACGATATCTTGAATGTTACGCTTACGGGGACCGACACGAGATCCGGTCAGAAATGTCCGACATGATGGTGTGTGGTGAACACCTGAGCAGAATAGGTTAGAACTTCGATTATTTTTGTAGGGTATGATGAACTTTAATTACCGAAATTGCAGTGATATCCTAGTGGTGTGATCGTCGGACTGCCAAGTCATAGGTCTTGAGTTCGAACCCAAGACCCGCACCTGTGATTTTTCGGATTAATATGCTATTGTATAATTATGACTTGCTTCGGTGAAGGAAAACATTGTGAAGAAACCAGCATGCCTGAGAGATAAACTTAAAAACCCTGACACCAGGTTAAGCACTAACCACACGATAAAGAAGATTACCGAACTAACAGGACTTCTAAAAAAGCCTTCAAAAGCCCTAAACTAAATGACAGTCCATGGTTGCATGATAAGACTTTTGTTTATCATCGTCTTACAAAGTCACTAATATATTAGAACAAATAGCAAGTGTTTCACAACTTCAGCCTGTCACTGACTCGCTGTGTTGCATTGTTGTCCATTTGTCTCTATGTTCACCATGTCTTGTTTCTTTATTGAGTACTAGCACATCGCCAGCGACTTCATCTGGCAAATTTGTGATAGCTCGGCTGACATGTATGATATAAATGCGAAAAATGTAGCTTTCTGCCAGTGAAAGAATTTTCAGAATTGGATCATCAGTTCCAGAGATTACTACATACAAACTACAAACTAACAAACTTACAAACAAACTTACAAACAAACTTTATCTCTTTATAATAATAGTATAGATATAGTTTTAACGGCAATCAATAAGAGTATGCTCATTCTGGAATGAAGTATCTCAGTTACGTATACACTACATAGGTACTCCATGTTGCATGCGTGTTGTGCAGTCACTCAAACTGACCTATACAGTCAACAGCAAAATCAAAACACTGAACAATAAAAGGCGATCATTTGGGATTGTTTTAATTAAAATAATGACGTCATATAGCAGTATAGTGAGCAGCAGTATACAGGCGCTCGTTAGGACTCTACAGAGCGGTCCGCGGAGGTCACTGCAAATTACGTATCGTATTGCTGTTGTTAAATCCCGACGCCTCGGGATTATTCAGTGGCTGTATAACTTGTAGTGGTGGTGTGTCCAGGGTTCGCTCGCTGAGGTGAATATATTTTACATAAATATAATATGATTAAATGAAAATGTGGACCACTGTCCACCAGTGGACTAGTAGTATTTGTCCAGCAGTCGCATGATGCGTTTGACTGCCTCGTTAATCCAGTGGTCGCAATCGCGACTGATGAGCCTGAGGTCCTGGGTTCGATTCCCGGGTCTAGCAAATTGTTATTGGGTTATTCCATCAGGAATTTTTCAGTAGCGGAGTCTGGATTTGTGCCCGGTTGATGGCAATAGGCTCACCCTCTATTACATGGGACGTAAAAATAACTGGCGAAATGTGGGTGTACTATTAGGTACAGCTCCGCCTAATGCTTCGGGGATTACAGTCGTGATGTCAAAATCAAAAAATCAAAATCAAAATATTTTATTTCACATAGGCCTCGATGGGCACTTATAAAACGTCGACAAAAAGGTGCACGGTTCGGGTTGGTCGTTTCCTATGGAGAAGAACCGGCAAGAAACTCCATGGTTACTCTTTTCAAATCATGTGATGTTATGTGTGTTGTGGTGGATGATGCAGGTTAACAGTGTATAATTCATAGCATCCCAAAAAAATCAGTAACTTTTAGTTTCAGCAGTTAGGTTACAGGTGTGCTATGATTGGATCAACTTATGCATGGATAATAAAGCTGTAAAACCTGACACGAATAAGTAAGATCGGGGCAACTTGAGCAACAATTTTGCAGTAGGATTTCCAGCAAAATTAAAATGATTACGAACCACCAACAGACACAGAAGGAACAAAATTCTATTTAGAAATTGCTCCTATGATACGCACACGTTTTAAATCAAGGCAAAAAGGACTTGTTAAAGTGCCATCCACAGATGAACCTCCGAACAGACAGACACACCTTCTACATGTGTCTCAAAGAAATTATACCCCCATTTACAGCCCACGTCCAGTGGAGTTATTAATTTTAATAAAATCGCCAATCGCGGTGACGACCGGGCGGTGTAAGTGCTGTAACCGCGATGACCATGCTGATTGTTGCTGCTGAGTGTGAACGGTTGTCCTGGTAATTAGCACGATTCAATTTCTTCGCTGACTTTGGGGATCTAACCCAGAACCTGTTGCTCAGGACTCGCGCTTGCGACCACTAAAATCAACGAAGCGGTCAGGTTTGGCTTATCTTTCTTCCAGTTTTGAAGGGAATCATTGACATATTCTTTGCTCAGAGGACTTTGTGACGCCCTATAATTATTTTCCCCTTTTGGTACTTGTAAAAAATGTATTATTATTTTTAGTTTGTAAATAAATATCTGTGTCAGTTTTAAATTATTTTAGCGCTAAATGTGTTCACTGATTAGTGGTGCAAGTGGGCCGAAAACTATGTATTTTCATTTAAAACTTAAAAATATCTAAATCCCTTACCATCGGGCACGCCGCAATCGCTGCGGTAAGACCCCTCTTTGAGGAGTGGCTGGATAGGCGTCACGGCGTCCTGACCTACCGCATGACACAGGTCCTCACCGGACACGGAAGCTTCGGGAGGTACCTGTGTCTGATGGGGAAGGAGGAAACGCCTGGGTGTCACCACTGCGAGGACAGCCCGGAGGTCACGGTGGAGCATACGGTGCAGGACTGCCCCGCTTGGGCAGAGCACCGCCGTGTCCTCACGGCGGCGATAGGCGGAGACCTCTCGCGCCCGGCATTGGTCGAGGCCATGCTGCGGGGCGAGACGGAGTGGGAAGCGGTCGCCTCCTTCTGCGAAGCAGTCATGCTCGCGAAGGAGGAGGCGGGCCGCGTGAGGGAGAGGACAGCGTCCTCCCTCCACCCCAGCCGCAGTGGTAGACGCCCACGGCGCCGGACGTCGGCAGACGATCTCCGGCCACCGTAGGCGCGGGCTTGCGGGCGGCGAGTAATGGGCGACTCGCTGTCCGACCATGGACCATGCCCGGGTCGACGGCGCGTTGTGTCCCACGCGCGCCTCAAAGAGTGTCAGCACTATGACGGGGCCCCCTCTAGAGGGCCAAAGCCTGCCGGGGTCGCGGGACTTATAGAATTACCGTGACCCTGGATCATAAAGGGCTATTGAAGGACACCGTGGATTTTAGTCAGTACAAGTCTGACAGTTCCTCCCACTCTGCCCTGGGTGGGAGGACTCATTTGATGATTTTACCACGATAAAAAAAAAAAAAAAAAAAAATCCCTTACCACCCACAAGTCTCAAATCAAAGTTAATTAAACAAAATTCCTCCTCACCCGTCCGTCTCCAAGTGAATGAACTGCGGCCATCGCTTTATTGTGCCATAAACCGTTTAGTGTCAAACACTTAACTGCACTAGTGTCGATTGATGACCAGAACCATCACCCTTATCATTAGGACGCTATAGGGTTTAAAAAATCAATTTGGCGAAACTTGATGGCGATAAAAGTTAAAAGTGAAGGGTTATATTGACCCCGTGGAAGGCGGGATGTTAATCAATTTTGACATTTGTGGGTTTATGGTCTGCTTTTGTTTTGGGTAAACAGTTTTGTTGATAATACAATCGGGATGATAAAGGTGCTCTTACGAAGGCAACCGTGACATCAACCATTTTCATAGAATTACACACATGAGCTAGGCTGCACGAACGTAGCCGCATCCTTTACAATTCGTAAAATAGTCACAAAGTAACAATTCATTATGATTGTTAGCTGCGTCAGTGACCATTTTAAGAATTTAACCGAGATTCATTCTAAAGCGGACATTTTAGGCCGCCTGGCATTACAATTGAGCGGTGTTGACCGTCATATTTGCGGTTGCAGTTGTCGTAGCTTTCAGAACTGCACATTAGGCTTCTGATTATCATAATATGTAGTCGTTGCGTAATTAAAAATGTCTCACCTGATTGTAAATAGAGAGTAACGGATCAATGAAATGTTATATCATTTATAAAAAGGGCTACCACTTACGTATAACCAAACCAACACCTATGGACGTTGCGTTGGTTTCATTGGTGATAAGTAGAACAACACTACAAGTTTCATTAGGCGAGTATATTTTTTATTTTTTATAATATCCTTTTTGTTTACTAATCCTTGATTTAAAAGGTTTAGGTTTTTTTACTCAAGCTCAAGAAGCACACCATCGTGAGAAGTGGAAGGAATGGGGGAGGCTTTTGCCCAGGAGTGTGATAAAACGGGCTAACTATAAAAATATCCTGTTTTCAGATATTCAATTAAACTGAAATCTTTATTCTGGTTCCATTACCCTGTGCCGATTAGTACATCAATTATTTTGTATATTAGAGTCAAATCAAAGGCGGCAATTACGCAGAAGTCATGTCTTAATGGCAATTACGTAGATTACTCTTAATTAACCTGAGTTCAGCATAAGATACCTAAATAATTTGATTAGTTAAAGTTTATTGTTCAGCCTTTAATTACTGTTTTGAACACGAGAATCAATGTTTTGGAAATAATGGCTAGACTATTAATGAACTAGATCATTTTATTGGCTAATTCTAGAATTAGCACCGCCTTCAATGAACAGCTCCAACAAGTTACTTTAATGTAAAAGTACCACTTTACTTGAAACTGATGCTCTGAAAATGGTGAAAACAACATCATGAGGAAACGGACGTCCCAGAACCGAATTCGTGACATCCAGCAATCTGTGTACCAGCAGTGAGAACGTTATGGCTGATAATGTCGTCAGGTATCCTTTGATGCTTATTCCAGTGGATATTGAGTGTCCAGCATGTTTGAATAACATTATGATGACAATTCCATCTAGGCGACTGAATTAGATGACTTTTTAAGATTGTCAACTTTGGTGGGTTAGATGAGAAGAATTTTCGTAATATTTTTCTTCATAGAAAACGCACCTGCAATAACTTCAGTTTATCCGTGACCATGATGCTTGAAACACCTCCGAAATATCGGGAACTCAAAGAAAATAGTAAATAACCTGTTTTCAGTGTTAATGATAAAACTTATATCATAGAAAAGGAATCCATCTCTTCCAATTCCAGGTCATAAATACCAGCATCATTACTTTGAATCAAGTAATTATACAAGTCGGTCACTCGATCCGTTTGTCTCAACGTGATTTGCGTTTACGACATCTCTGAGCGACGTGTGCCACTCAAACGGGCTTTATTTGATGTCTTATTTATGTAGCCATGTCTTATTTATGTGACTATGTCTTATTTATTAATGCCACATTATTTACTATTAAATCTTGATGTGAGTGTGTCGGTTCATGATTAACATTCATTGATTATGATCGAATCTTTTTCTCTAAGGAATTGAAAGCCAAGATGTGCTTTCTTTTTTCATGTAACGTGAGCCACACGAAAATTGTTTATGCATGATACTAGAACTGAAACTGCAGCTGCCCAATGTTTCGGCTTTAGTCAGTTTCTGAGCCTCATTCTTACCACTTTGGTACAAGACAATACATATTACATAGGTATACTACGGATGGTTATTTCATTACTAAATCATTGCAAGCTCTGATAAATAAACAGCAACGACAGCCAGAACAGCACTGAAGCAATGAAGCTCAACAAGTACCTAAACGATTCAACTGCCTTGTATGCCACAATGAATGAACATAACTTAACATCTGCATGCCTTGTAATCCCCGAAGGATTAGGCAGAGGTGTACCTAACAAGTTCACCCACATTTCACCAGATTTTTTAAGTCTCATATAATAGGGGGCTAGCCTATTGCCAACAACCGGGCACAAATCCATACTCCGTGGCTGCTACAGCGAAATTTCTGATGGGTAAACCCAATAACACTTTGCCCGACCTGGGAATCGAACCCAGGACCTTATGGTCACAATTAATTAAATTCATCAAAAAGAAAGGCTGAAGAGGAGGAAAATACATGTTTGCCTCTTCTGAATCACCTTGTCGTGCCGAATTTATGTATTTAGTACTCCTACCTCCCAGCGCACCTCGCATTACCGCAGACCTCCCAAAACCTTCTCTACCGCAGCATAAAAAAACCGCAACAGATCTAAACTCATTTGACGATTATTGTCATTCAATAAATCGGTTCCTAAGTCGGATCGCTACGGTCGTTGCGGTCAGTAATTGGTGCGTGGGACATATACACGTAAATCACGCAGACATGCATTAAATACGTTCGTCTATCACTCACCGACGCGGAATGATGGGAGTTATTTCACAATTGAGAGGGTTATTCTGGAGACAATTTTCTCGACACGATCGATCTACCGTAGACCTCATCCCATCGCTTTCTATCAGACGAGATCATTATTGAGAAAGGGCTCATTCTGAACTTAAATGTAAGACTGTCCAGTTCATCCTGAGGGCATAACAGAGACAACTCATCATTCTGTAAGCGTTAATAAGCAAGGAAAAGTCAAAAATTGTCATAAGCTACGTGTAAAACCTATTGAAAGTTGACACTTTGACAACAATTGCCACTCATCTCCGGCCTTCTGGACGGTCAGCACCATTACCACCCTGTTAATATTTTTCCCCAGGAGTGAGGTAAGGTGAAGACAGCAGGAATTCACGGGATGCGAGAAATGTATAATAATAACACTGATATGGGATTATGAATACGTAACTTTAAATACGAAATAGTTTGCAATCAGCGGATATTTTGAGTAAAGTCATCAGAACCTTTGTAAATACGATACGCAACGACAGTGCAAACTGGACAATCAATATCGAAGTGACTTGTCCAGCGTTATCCAGAATACGCCTTCGACTCTGTGTGGCCAGTGGGTCTAGCACACTAAACACAAGTTTTATGCCCACGCGACGTACACCTTTATGACTGACGTGTGTTCTATTACCTACGACTGTGTGGACCATGTCACGCTTTTGTTTCGATGTTAACCCATATTGGCTCGTTTTATTTCAGTGCTGTGGGTGGGAGATATACGGGCTTTGTTTTGGCAATTAAAACGGCAATGATCAAATGAAATGTGTGTTTTATTGTGCGTCTTTGGTGGGTTTTGGTATGATGGTCAAACTGCTGTATTTTTGTTGTTAATTGATAAAATGTTCATAATTAATACGTTATAGACCTCCACAGAAAAGAATAAGCATTGATTATCACACGTGTTCAATGTATTTTTTCAATACAGACCCGCATCCTAATTGCGTAACACTCTTGCGATTGTTATAGCCGATTCGAAGGATTTTGAAATAAATTCCTAATACATTTTTCCTTTATTTGAGCAGCCTAATAAATCTTGTTAAATTGTTAAAATTAAATAAATTTTCATCGTAAGTTTGTTCGCATTAACTCCGCAGAAGTCCAGATGTACTTATGATTGTAAAACTTTCCTTGACATTAACCAGGTCTTGGATTCCAGATTGTGTTTTGAAAACCTGATGAAATTAGTCATCATCATCACCATCGTCTGCCTAGTATTTTTCCAACGATGTGGTTTAGTCTAACCTAACCGGATGCAGCTGGATACCAGTATTGCTGAATACGGAGGAAACTTGCTGTGTAACGGGTGGTCACAATATTGACATAATCATCGATATTGATATATTGTTGTTTGACACTAATCTTCTTTTGTCTTGTAATTAATATCCATTGTAGGTGTGAACTCGACTATTAAATTCTTTAAAAGTATTGTCAACTTGTAATATGGACGTTTCTTTATTGTTTTAGATTTAACAATAAAATATGTTTTGGTAGTATTTATGTATGTTTAGATTTGTGATAGAATTGATTTATGATTTGGATGTCTATTTAAAGTCAACTGTCAATGATGTAGTCCTTTATTTGGGTTGATTCGGTAAAGTTGTCTTATGATGGTGTATCAAACCCTGTATTGTTTGCAATAGCCCGTCCCCGTATCCGTGTAGTGAGTCAGGTCTTTGCTGTAACGAAGCATTATCGTGACGCCTACAAAAGAAACAGAACTAACACTAAGATAACATCACGCCTGTAATACCCGAAGGGTAAGGCAGAGGTGTATCTAATATTACACCCACATTTCCTTTCGCTGTTTAAGTTCCATGTAACAGCAGGTGAGCCTATTGCCCTTAAACTAACACAAGTTAATAATGCTATAAGCCATTAATTTTTGCCCGCGGCTTCGCTCGCGTTATTTTCGTAAATTATTTTACTTATGTTCGTTTTACGTTATAATGTTATAGCCTACACTCAAGGATAATATACCTTTTACATTAGTAAAAGTATTTTTTGGGATCGGGTGCGTAGTGCCGAAGCTTACCTACTCTCTACATCCAAACTTATAATATTGTTGTATATACTATAATATAGATAGATAGCTACTAGAATACTTACCTACGCCTTATCCGTCTTTAGGCCTTTTCTTCTTTTGGATTTGGTTTACCTATAATTTTCGATGTTTGATTATAATAGTGTACTTAAGTATTGATGCAAATAATTCTTATTCCTCCACTAAAGGATCTATATCCACCCAACATTGTGACGACTAACAGTCGCAGTTCGTTGGTTCCAGCTACATTAAATACATCTGTATCATACTCGTACAAACAAAAGATTGCACAACACAGTGAAATCGATGCCACCTCAGTATTGCACACATTCTTTCCACTGTTTATTTCTTCCGTTACATAAAGTCGTGTACATTTCCCGAGTCCCTACATAACCGGGAGTCCCTCCCTCACGAACTCAGAAAGAAGTGCTATCACCAAAATCAGTAGCAACATTATCTACAACCCCACCGTCAAATCTCACGCCGAATTGCGTAACATACTCACCCCCGCTTTAAAATGTAGTCATAAATAAAAGGTAGACGCGGCACCTTATCGCGGGCTCGCCACAACAGATGAAAGAATCCCCCCCTTTCGACCCCCTCCGACCTCTCGCTCTAACAGCCAGTAAACGATGTTTTACATTTATAACTACAAGCCGCTTCGCAAGTAGTACAACTTCTACTCCAACATTCAAAAGGCAACTCTATTTTACTTTGGATAAAGTTTCATTTTGTGGAAGTGCTTGTTTACCGTCTTGGTTGGTTGTCATGGTGACGGGCGGCGTCGCGATTTTTGCCCGCTCGCGCCTCCTTTGATTACCTAAAGGTTTTTCCGATGTTCGGCTGGTAGCTGGTGGCTGGTACCGGTACATACGTATCGGTTCGATAAACGGGACGCCGCCGATGCGTACAATGTTTTATTGACAGATTTGAAACGGTTCAAAATTGAGGATTGCGTGAATTTCCTTTGTTTGGTAGAAAATGCGGATTTTCTTCAGAGAATTGCGTTGGAAATGGATTTTTCCTGAGAATGTTGTTCGGGGAGGTAATCTTACTGTCTCTGCATTGTGCGGTGGCTGATTATTTGAATAGAGCTAGAGATTTTGTACGGTTTTCCTTGTATTTTCTTTGTTATGATTACACTTCATGATATATCCAACTTTCTTTTCAATTATTTAACAAGTTTTTCTTAATTAAACATCATTTTCAGTTCATAAAATTGTACTACCCCGTTTTAATATTCTCTTCAGCTCATTCCACAGACTGTATCCTATTCAATATTGGCTACCTCTCGCCAACATTACGCCTACTGTGTATTCATGTTATGTGTTCATCCAAATTGCGAGGTGCGGGGATTTTCAGCCATAATAACATAATGTAAGCTGTGGTTTCATGGGTGTAGTCTTGCTCTGTAGATGGTTCATGTGATTTTGGTTACTGTTCATTTTCACTATTTCTTTTTTATTGTGTCATTTATAGTTTTTTTTTACACTTTGCATATGGGTTAGAGTGTGAGGAAATGGACACACTATGAAACTTTCCTTAAGAATCTAATTGCCTTTTTTAAAGATAGATAATTCATCAAGATTCAGTATTTTCCTATTTAGAAGATCTGTAATAGCCATCCCCATCTTTGAAACATTATGTCATGTACTGATCTAACATAGGCAATTTTTTTGGTGATTAAATGATCCCTTATCTACAAATCATTTTGGAGTAATACAAAAAAATACAGCCTTTTCCCAGCTAAACTAGGATTAAGTCAACTGCGAGAAAAAATGAATTACCTTTGTTGAAGGTTTTTTTTGAGGTTACTAATAATGAGGTACAAAAACTTTGTAACCAGCTAGTCTGTCATTAGTAACAGGATGTAAGTTAGTTCAAAGTTCATTAAAGTGATAATGGATGATAAAAATAAAATCAAAAACAAATAATATTTTTACTAACTGTTTATTTCAACCACAGTACGTAGAATGTCCACGCTTTTAGATCTAAACATGATTACTTTAAATGCAGTTTCTGTATCCGGACACTGACAGGACATTGTCCTCTAGTGCTCATTGTTTCAAGCTTTTACAGACATTCACAGTTATTCATATTTTGTGCATTTATAAGCGAAATAATCTCGTTATTTTTGAAGCTCGTTCTCTATGTAAACTTATAGTTTTAGTGGTATAGATGTAGGTAAGTTCAATGTGCAATATTTGAGGTTACAAACTCACTTTTTATGTTACAATTTTTGTGAGTTTGTTAACTTTTGGTGACATCCCTTTTGGTACAGCGGCAAAAGGAATACAGTTGGTACCTATTATGAAAACGTTTACAGCATTATTTTAAATGCTTAGGTATTTTAGAACGTAATAAGTTAAGATTTAAAAGAAACGTTTGCTTTCTTATTATTTGAGATGCAAAGGAACAGAGGAAATTAAATTAGTTACAGATTTGTTACATTTCAGAATGTTTTCAACGTTTGTCACCAAACAGTTACAAATAATGCACATTTAACTAAGTAATACTGTCGCGTGGTCTTCACTACTGGTACTTTAGTTACAATAGTTAAATTCGTTTAAATATCTATTTACATCTTTTATCGTTAAAATGTACAATATACATATTGCGCTGCCTCAGACGACATGTCATAGTGTTACAAATATTATTATTTACAAATATTAAGAGGGATTCGTCAAGGTAGCCTGCAAAATTCCTTAGGTTTATTTTTTTTGGAAAATCCTGTTCTGTTTTATATACATTGTAGGTATGTACGTTGAAAATATATTTAATGAAAACAGAACTATTTCCTGAAAATTATGATGATTTCTGGGGAATATAATTTCGACAGCTTTATTATTCTAAATGATTTTTCATAATTGGTGTAGAAAACCTAAGAAATTCACGGTTACATTGGAAGAATCATCTCAAGGAAGAAATCTGTACAAGGTTTCGTCGTTCCCTAGAGGTTTGACTTTTAGATCATTTTAAATATGAAAAATAATGTTGATAAGATTACAAAATACTGTTTTATTATATACAAAGAATACACTGATTTGATAAGCTGAATGACTGATCTTCTTTCTTTACAAAACTTTAAATATGTTTTAAGATTTATCCAAAATAAAGTTAGCAAGAATTACAGTGTTTAGTAAAAACTTGAAAGTAAAAAATACATCCTAGTTCAGTTTTCCGACGGCTAGGCAACTAACTCTAACAAATGATTTTCCAGTAAGTTTCAAGTAACGGTATAAAATATTGAATAAATTATTCTGACACGTAATGACTTGTTCATGCCATCAACATAAATTACCTGCCATTATTTTTGCAGAATGCTAATGTATCTAAAATATCAAAATAATACAGTTTGAATAAGGTGGATGCACTCTGTTCAACTTAATTTATAAATGTTTATAGCAAGACAATAATAAAAAAGGCAGCAAAAAATTAAGCCAAATATTATCAAAAAGGGGAGAGCGGGGATAGTTTGAAACATGTTAAGATTAGTTTAAGTTTACATAATTACTATGGCAATATACGGAAACTAGCAAAAACAATATAAAGAAAACATAAAATCTAGTTTTATAAGTACTCGAATATAAACTACACATAGGAAATTGGCACCGGTATCAAGATTCATACAATTTACACGTTTATGCTCACAAAATACATGTAAAATCTAAAATTATCAATAAATTACTTATAATTTATCACATGACTACTTATACAATAAATATTTACAGTTATGTAAAGCTAAAATTACTTTAATATAATCGTTTTTACATAGCGCTTACTCGTACAGTATCCACGACACGCGTCTTAATGATTTAACAAATAATGTGACTGTAAAAAGATATCAATTGAATGATAATTAATAATAATAGTTCGTAAAAGTCTTTAATAGCTACACTGTTAACGACAAAAACCATCCTTTAGTCCACTAACACACGTTAAAAGTGATAATACGCGAAGTTGATCGGTTGCTCCTCATCGACACTGACGCTGTCACTATTTAAATTGTCACTGTCACCAGACCGAGTCATGTCATCGAAGCGGCGGACTTGCCAGTTCGACAGGTCGCAGGGAGCTTCCTCTTCTTTGTAGGTGGTAAAATCCTGGTAGTAGGAATCGTTGTGTGTGTACGTGGCTGGGGTGTTCATGTCTCGGGCGGGGAGGCCCGGGGTGTGGGATCACTGCCGGTGCGGCAGCTGGTGGTGCATGTGGTGGATGTCGAGGCGCGGCCTCTTGGCCTCCTCCTCGTCACTACACTCGTTGTCGTGTTGCTCATGGTCGTCGCATTCCTCGCCGAGCTCCTCTTGCTTACGTTTCGCCGTCGCCATCTCTGCTGCGTGCTTTTTCCGCCATTTTGTTCTTCTGTTTTGGAACCACACCTGTGGGAGAAGAGACGCAGGATTAATATATTGAACTAGTTTTATTAATTAAAATTAGTTGAGAGCAGATCGGATAGTAGACCCACAATTTGGGTAGACTGTTAGATTAGATAGATGTTTACATAGACAAAGATCTGTAACCAAGTTGTTTCATTGAGAAAAGTTGTTCTGAAATAAATGTCCAAGAAGACAACGCAAAAATACATTTCGAAAATAAAAGTTTCATTGCAAGAGCATTAAACTTAGAGCAATTTTAAAACCCCGTTATTCAGTGGACTGAAAGTCAAACACAGACGGTCTTGCTTTAAATCTGTACTAAATTCTCATGTTTGTTCACCAGCCAAGCCAAATATAAAGAGAACAGCAAACAATTTTCATCTCCATGAGGACCTAATCTGCGCGGTCGACATCATAATGCCTCATTAAATACCGCCTTTAAAGTCGCATCACGAACTACCCTCCGTCCCGCTCGCTCGCACGTGGTATCTTTGCAGACGACAAAGACGGCGCTAGTAGCCGTGTTCTACGGTAATTAAGGGTCGTTTTGCAAATTACACGGTACTTAACCAGCCATATAACGATCATTAATCACTGGCCTGGGGAGTTCGCTGTCTCTTTTGCTCCTGCCGTAGTTGATATGTGCTGTCCTTGTCGGTCGGGTCGACATGAGTTTAATTAGGTCATAAATACGTTTTCATGATTAGCCCGTAGGCTCGTCGATTGTCCTGAAGGTTGGGTATTTGCAGCAGATGTCGATATCATTATAAGGGTATCATGGCTGTTGGAATTAGGTCTCCTCGTTATGTTAACAACGGCACTTAATTGGATAAAATTTTAGTTGATTTTGGCACATCGGTGATATTTGGTGCTGTTGGAGTTTGAGTTACGGTTTTAGAGCTGGTACATACAATGGCTTGTTGAATCGATCGTATAGTATAACGCTTGGGTAGGTATTCGTCGCGCGTTAAAATGAGATATCTAAAAACTTTGGACTCACTGGGGATTCTTGCATCAAAGGAGCAAGTCTTTTAGTTTAAATTTTTGATGAAACTAACAGGAAATCTAACTTGAGCAGAAACTCATGAGACGGGTCTTGAGCAGAAACCCACGAGGACACTTGGTTCAGCAAGTTCTGGAGGTCAAACAGCGTTTGTTTAATACTGAGGTACTAATATTCAGCCGCAATTTGCTAACCGTAGTGGCTGGCTGACTGTACAAAGCTGTGCTGGTAATGATTTAAGACATAATTACAGCAAAATTACAACAACTTTACTGGCTATATTTTAACCCTCACTGTAGGACCATGTTACGTGTATACCGGCGCTCGCAGAAGCCTTCTTTAACGACGTACGACGTAGTGTACTCGTAAATATACCAGTTACAGACATTAAAATGTACCTAGACATGATAACATTATAGGCTATAACTATCGTATCGATATTTATATTTGTATTTAATGTTACTCGTAAATTACACTGGGTTAGGTTAGCAGGAGCTCGGGTCGATCTACAGGTTAAGCCGCGCTTCTCTGGGTTATTCCGTGGATGGGTGGCCACCCATTAGATACCGAGTTTTCTCCGTGCCTCGGAACGTTGGTCCCGGCTGTCAATTGAAGATCTATGACTGTCGATACAGGTAGTCAGTGACCCGATAGTCTGACAACCAGTCTTACCAAAAGTATCACCCAGTACTAACTGGGTTGTGGAGGTCAGATAAGCAGTCGCTCCATGTAAAATACTAGTGTTCAGCAGCATCCAGTTAGTCAGGCAGCCGACCCCAACGTAGTAAGTAAGCAAGTGGTGATGGAACAAGGGTGTCAATGAAAATGACGATGAGTTACTGATCGCAATCCTCACTACACTAATATTTAATATAGATATAGGTGTAGTGGTCGCAAGCGCGACCGCTAAGCATGTGGTCCTGGTTTCGATTCCCAGGTCGGGAAAAGTGTTATTGGGTTTTTCCATTAGTAATTACTCAGTAACAGCCACTGAGTCTGGTTTTGCACCCGGTTGATGGCTAAAGGTTTGCCCCCTATTACGTCATGGGGCTAAAACTTAAATGGCGAAATGTGGGTGTACTATTAGATACACCTCTGTCTACCCTTCGGAGATTACATGCGTGATGTTATGTATGTTATGTTACGGTTTTCTAATATCCCATTAAAATCCAATTCTCAAAAGATAAACCATTTTCGCCCAAACAAACAAACTAACAACTCCATCAAAACTTCTCACTCAAAACTGCCACAATCCGACACAACTATCGACACTATAAACAACTCCCGCTCCACATTTACGACATCGCGACGTTACATAAAGTTATAAAAATAAATCGGCCGACTCGATACACAGTCGCAATAAAAAATATGCGACGGCAAAACAACACAATAGTAATATATATGTATTATCATTGGACCATTTGGTTTTATATTCGCGGAGTTGATGGCTGCTTTAGTTTATGACGCGACTTCGTTCGTCTTGACGCATGGTTGTATGTAGTTGTCTTGTGAATGGAGATGGATCTAATGTTGTGTCATGTTGAGTAAATTAGAATGTTGCTGACTGGATGAAGTTAGGTTTTACTACTGTAGCAATTGAGATGACATGAATGTTCTATTGGGATTTGATTGGCTGATCAGTCTCTTATATTATTTGATGAAGCATGATTGAAAAACATTGCCAAACACATTAAAAAGGAATTTTAATGTCTGCATTATGAAAGTTACTGTCACTGTAAGTTACGGTTTAGAATGTCATTTTTCTTGATATTTATAATTTTAGTTTCACTAACATACAAAAGAACTGGTGACAAAGAATACAAGTTAAAATAATTCTTATTTTATAAAATGTCCTTTATCAGTTCATTTACATACTCAACGCGAAGTATTGTTTTCAAAACAACATAAAATAGCATACCTACTTACTGAAAAAACATTACACGAGAGTGTTCTGAACTTCAGAACGTGTCATCTACGTAAGTGTGTATTTAGTGCCAACGGCAGCCTACGAGTAAACACCTCAGTCCAAACATACGCTCATCAAAGATTTTTACGACCAATCCGACAATTCCCGACGATTCCCGACCCCTTCACACGATACCCTTACTTATAATATTATTTTCCATTTTTCGTTCATACTTTTATACCCGTCTTACCCTCCGTACCATTCAATTACTTAAGTGTTCGAATACGGCCCGCTGAGAATACGTTTGTCTCTCTCTAACGTATGAATGGAGTGTATCTGTCTCGTTCGCTCAGGGTAGGGTCGGTAATTATGTGAATAACTATTATTTTTCACAAGAGAGCTCGGTAATGGCTTGATAGGGATAATGGTGTTTCAGTAGCCATGTCGAATAAACAGCCGCCATGTTGTTATACAGGTAATTAATTTGAATGAATTGATGTTTTTGTGCGCGGTGTAATTATGTTTGTTGCTTCATAAGTTGATCCACTCGGTGATTCGTGTGGATTAACATAGTGGACTGTGGGCTTTATATAACGAAAGTATAGTTTTAATTTCTTTTTTGTAAGTGATTGTTAGGAATATTATAAGTTTATACTTATAATATTCCTAACAATCACTTACATAAGTTTATACTTATAATATTCCTAACAATCACTTACAAAAAAAGAAATTAAAACTATACTTAAAACACATAAGTAGCTTTCATTCATTTCATTGCACTTATTTACTAAGTCTTTACAACAATATGAGCTTAAATGCTTGTTTGCATCGTTGAGCCAAATAGCAGTTTAATGCTACTTTGAGGACTTACTTACAAAGCAGTAGTAATATGCTATTTTTTAAATGTTCTGCAGGGAACTAAAATATTAAAATGCATATATTTCTTATATTACGTATGTTGGGCGGCGGGTCACGTTCCGCAACTCCTCTCTGAAGATGAGATGTTTGATTTATACGAACGTATTGACAGCTTCAGATTGTTACACTTACGGCTTGGGTAGAAGCTCGAGTTACGTAGTTTAATGGTGTAAATACGATAAATATTTTTTCGTAAACAGAAAATTATAAAGCTGTTAACCCAGACGAAAATGATGACTCGTCAAGTTTAGCTAAAAGGCACTAGTTCTCCTCGTTATTACGATTTTTTTTTTGTTTTAGAACATACCTGGGAACCTTCTAGTTACGAAAATATTGGGGGTCAAATTTCCAACGTTTCCACAGTTTATTTTTTTTAAATACAAGTTTTTAAGGTTATAACTTAATTTTAGATACTTCCACGGCCCCTGTACAATACAATGCATCCATCAGCACAATGTTTTGAGTGTGTTGCATTGAGTCCTACCATAAAACGTGATTTTTCACCCAAACACTCTACTTTCAACGAAATACAATCTCAGATCATTCACCACACACACATCTACACAACACAATGCCACTTGTTAGTATCTAGCCAGACCTCTTTCCTTCTAACAATATTCACGCATTCCCTTAAAACAGATGTAATCAAACGCCAGCACATTGCGACTAAACCCCGACATCATTAGCCGTCGCCGTCGCGTCATTTGTCACGCGCGACTTATCGCACCCCTTGCTCCGGTTAATAGTCGCGGCGATTTGTCGCGTCGCTAATGTGTGCTGAACCTTAATCACCGTGATTTTTTCGCATATCATCTTGTGAACTAATTGAGAAGATTGAAGTAAAAAATGTTGAACTGGTATTTTTTGTGGTGATTCGTTTGAACACATAGTTTATTAAGTCTTTTATAGTTTTTTTATTGGTCTGCCATATTTTTTCACACTTCATTATAGGTCTTCTGTACGTTGATAGAAACAAAAATGTGCTAGAAAATTGCAGTTAGGTGATTAAGTAAATCTAACACTGGTAGATTAGTTGTAAATGAACAGGTCATAATGGTCTTTTGAAAGCTAAACTTTGTTCTACTCGTACATTTTATGAACTTCTACTAAAAGGATGCTAAACTAGAACTACACTTGCCTCTGTTAGAACTACACTTTAGCACGTGCAACTAGCTTCATTTTAATTTACATACAAAACATCACGCCTGTAATCCCGGAAGGGTTAGGCAGAGGTGTACCTAAATTACCTAATACTGTACCCACATTTCCCCAGTCATGTTTAAGTCCCATGTAATAGGGGGCGAGTCTATTGCCAGCAACCAGGCACAAATACAGACTCCGTGGCTGCTACTGAGAAATTCCTGTTGGAAAAACCCAATAACACTTTGCCCGACCCAGAAATCAAACCCAGGTCCTCATGCACAGCAGTCGCACTTCCGACCACTAGACCAACGAGGCTGTCTTAAATTCAGTTAATTTTTTGAATCCTTAATTTATTCAAAGTTGCTGTAACTGATTTGTTTAAGAGTTTCGAGTTTTCTACACTATTTCGACTTTTAATGAGTCACACACTCATTACTTTCAATTTCACAAAGTACTTTCTCAGTCTTTCATTCCTCTTAATCTCCGTGAGAGCAATATACCAAGTAGCTGTATTCCATTAATTTTCCTTGTAATATGTTTTTTGTTGAACGTGTAGCAATCAATAACAGATCGGGGCCAATCCGGCGGCCGCTAATAGCGAAATAATAATTATTAATAAGGTTTACGCTTCACTTGCAGTCATTAAGTTGTGGTCATTTGTAGTTTGGTGTGTGTTGTCAAGAGAAGCGGAGTGAATCGGTTTATTAAGTGATTTAACGTCAAGAAGATCAGCAAGATAGTTTTTTGCAATTAAAACTAGATCATTAATCCAACAGTTCAGCTTGGTTATTATGGAATGTGTACGAAATCGTTGTGACGGCTTCAAGAGGAATGTGTGTTTTATACAAAAAGCTGTACAGCAAGTGACACCTCATCATCTAATTATCTTTATCTTAACTATGCTGTCGTATTTCCCTTGTCTAACTTGATGCAGTTGAATATCAGTATTTCACATGGAATGTCTTCCTGTCTGACTACCAAAACCCAGTTACTGGTGTTACGATACCCTTGGTAAGACTGATTGTCCGATTTTTAGACTTCTTGCGACTGACCCGTTTAAAAATTTATAATTACCAATAAAAACTACCCATTTCTTTTTTACAGCTTTCTTTAATGTATCAGTAATCGGTTACTTATCAATTACAATTCTTTAGTGAATATCCTGCAACCCGCTCCCCGCTCCCCGCTCCCCGCTGCCCGCTTATAACTTGTAAACTTAACGGTAATGACAAGTTAACGTTCAATGATTGCTACATATACACAAATATACAGCAGTACATCATATCTATAGAACCCATCTACCGGCGCGCTTGCGCAAGTCATAGCACAATGTTCATTAAATGTCATATTCTATCGTATTAGCTACTGTGCGAATTAGAATCGAACGTTGCGTCGACTGACAAGTGATAAGGATAATTAATTATTATGTAAATTAGTAATAAATTAAATTGTAATAACTTATAGGTAGTTGAATAATTCTTGTTAATAGACAAGCTGAATCATCTAGAAGCTCGTGGCTAAATAATAACAGCCGCTCGGGTCGATCTTCAGATTAAGCCGCGCTTAGCTAGGACGGTCCGTGGATGGATATATCGAGTTTCTTCTGTGCCTCAGAAAGCACGTTAAAACTGTTGGTCCCAGATGGCATTGGTAGATCTTTGACAGTCATTACAGGTAGTCAGGGGCCCGAAAGTGTGACAACAAGTCCTACCTAGGGGTATCGTATTACCCAGTACTAACTGAGTTGTGGAGGTCCGACAGGCAGTCGCATGTAAAATATTGGTATTCAATTACATCCGGTTAGACTGGAAGCCGAACCCGACATAGTTGGGAAAAGGCGAGGCAGGTGATGATACCAAATGACGTCTGCTTGAGCAAGAGCTAATTTAAATGATTTCAAAATAAATAAATGATGATGATGAGAAGCTGAATCATTATTTTTCTCAGAAATGATATTGGAGAGAAATTATTTTAGATAATGTGTATTGTGTAGGTATGTGAATAACGATTCTAGATTTTCATTAAATTTAATTATAACTACGTATACATTTATAAAGAACAACAAGAGTCTCTCTTTGCTCTTTCATCATTATTCTTCTACTTTCATTGAAGTTTATTTGGGCTCGACACATGTCTTACTCACATCTTACAACACAAAGAAACGTCTAAAATATACATAATAGACGTAGAAAAATACAGTTGTTAACTACAAATCATTACCGATAGTAAATGGGCGTTGAACCATCAACAGTTATTTTAATTGAAGAGCGGTCCAATGTTAATTGTGGCTGTAATCGCTTCAATTACACGTTTTATAACTGAGTTAGTTGCTCGTTTTAAACGATCATTGCTTAAGATCATAGGGTAATATGTGCAATTAAACGTCGCTACGTATGTATGTATGTATGGATGAGCCTGGCACAGGACCGTGGAGATTGGCACAAGAAAAGAGAGGTCTATACCCAGCAGTGGGTGAACTCGTGCTGTAGATGATGATGATGATGATGTATGAAACACTAACACGGCAGCGACAGATGATTTTATAACGTTTATAAAGGTTTCTGAAAGGGCACTTGGTGATTCATGTTTTGTACTGCGTTGGTCTACTTTAGATTAGAGTTAATATGTCAGTGACACAGATAGACGTCAATACGACAAAAAAGTTTGGTTAAGACTTTAATCATAACTTTACTAAACAGCGTTTATAAAAAACCCCGATAAATGCTACTTATAATTTCGTAAGTATTTACCTAACATAACTGTGTCTTCTTTCTTATGTAGTCTTATTCAGGACCATACTAAGTAACATACATCGCGCTATCGCCAAAAAGGACAGCCCATAAAAACCCAATCGGCCCGCCCATACATTGCAACTCCTATCTACACACGAATATAAACATAGAGCTGCAAAAACCACCACACCACCACAGCCACGCCAATTTATTTTTTATCTTTATTTGCGCGAGATCGGACAGTCGTTTTGAAGAATTTGTGGCTTCGGGTAAATTGGAATTGTGTATTTGATCGATGGCTCGCCACTAATGGACGAGCGCAGCCAAACGCATCCGATGCATCCTATTGATATGCAAACATTGTTTTTTTGAATTGTTATTGGCTCTGTTTTGTGTTTTTATTTTTATTCTGTGACGGGGGACCTTTTTTACAGTCATTCGCGGCGTAAATTAGTTTTTGAAGTCATTTCTTTAACTGTTATTACTAATTTAAACACTCACCTAAACAAATCTAAAGTACAAGCCAACTTAAACAAAGAAACTCATTTCGTAGATAAAGCAGATTACGATTAAAAAATAAAGGGTTGAATCTAATAAACAAAACAAAAAAAATTGGAGCACAAACTTCATTATCCAAGTATCTATCCGCATGACGGCCATAAATCATAAAAGGATTAGAGGAAGGCACGGCCGCTACAAATTTGGCGTTATTAAAAAAACTCATTTGCAAATTTTGAAAGACAAAGAGATATTAAAGCGATAAACTGAATTATCTTCAATTTGGCCGTCCCCGGTGGGCAATGAGAAAAAATACACCCCTTTTTTGTGCAAACTTGAAGTGAAAATAAAAATTTTAATGTGGCGCGTTTTGCGAGGGCTCTCGGCCGTAAAGTCGTGGGGTGTCATCCGCTCTATACAGATAATGGTCTCCAGGATATTGCGTTTTGGTAAGGAACACGGAATGACTTAAGACACGCTTAAGTTGATGCTTGAAGATATTGTATTCGTAATAGGATACTGTTGTTGTGTCCTATCTACGTTGGTAAAATCTGACTGTATCAAAGCATAGCTTGCTAGCATAGTCCAGTAATCCCTCCTCCTGTCAGTGTCCTCATCATATCTGCTGTAAAAATCTTACCACGTTAGTTCTAAGTCAAGATGTTAGAAAATTAGGGTATCCTAAGCCCTATCTAATTTTCTGCAGTGGAAAATTATAATGTCTAAAGTGTTCTGAGCATGAATGCTCGGCAAATAGTCAGTAATCAAAGGGAAGTAACTCTCAAAGGTAGCATCACAGCTATAATTCCATACCTACTAATGTTAAAAAAATCAGTACACAACGAACGAAAAAACCCATTCAGCTAAAAACACAAAGAGCCAGAACTTTGCAAATTAAGAAAATGTAATTAGTGCGAGCCCCGCCGACATAATTAAGGCGAATCTTGTTGTAATTTTGACATTTAATTTTTTCCCTCAAGTCACCTCACCCCCTATTAATTAATTTAGAAAAAGTGCCTTTAAAATTTAATCTGTGCTCTTTTGGTGACAGTTTTTCCTTTTTTTTTCAAGCTAATGAAACGGCAGAGATTTTTTTGATAGGAGACGAAGGCAACTAATGAATTCAGCCTACCTTTGTTATTAATTTCTGCGTTTCTTTTGTGATTACTTTTTTTCTGTAATTGAGAAAGTTTGGTCCTATCAGTTTTTTTTTTGAAGTTTAAAATTGAAGTGTAATTTAGTTTTTGAGTAAATATTTACATTTTTGTTTGTTGCCTGCCCGGGTATTCAGATCCTTAAATAACATTTCGGAGTCTAACCAAAAAATAAAACACGTTCAGATTTTTGTATCTAAGAAAAATGATTGTTCTAAGAATTTTAATTTTTTAACCCAGAACTCTAATATACTGTAAGGATACCTACCTTCTACCTTCCTAGTTTAAAATCACAAAATCCCAACAACTGCAGTGCAGTTTGCAAATTTTAGTTTTTATCTTCTACACATTCTAAAACGCATACGTCACGGTCTCACTGTATTTCCTAATCTATCAACAGATCTTGAAATTTTAAACTAAGGGTGGGTACACACGCGGCCATGGTAATCCCGCTTATCGGCCGTGTAAGCCTCTCATCAGTCCTGTTAGCCGCGTCTACAAAACTGTTCCACGCAATCGTTGGGGGAATAAATTGAGCATAACCGAATATAATTTAAGGGAAATAAAGTGATTTTGTGTTACGATATTTTCATTGAAATCTTTGTGGGGAAAAAAAAAAGATAATTTTTTGTATTGGTAGTGCTGTTTATAAAATTGGTAACTTTTGCGATATTACTTAATATTGGAAACCTTACCAAGACTTCATAAAATAAATTTTTGGATGAATAAAAATTCATCCAAAAATTTATTTTAGGAAGTCTTTATTTTTTTGTCCTGTTAGATTTATTTTTTAAGTAACACACTCATTAACAATAAAAATATTGTCTACGAAACATGAAATCACAACGAAAACACACGAAACCACCCGATAACTCATCATCGGCCCCTCGTCCATGACACGGCGATACAATCGGCCGGAGCTTAGATGTCATTTAAATTTAAATTAAGGTATTACAGCGTTGTTATGAGCCGTCGCCGGATTGCTAATGCGCATTCGTTTCTCTTATCGGTGGCGGGCGATTGTGGGTGAATTTAAAATGGTGTGTAACCAGCCTTATAATGGTTTAAGTGCTTTGTTTGAGTACGAATGTTTTAATGGGGGATTTTGTTGTTTAAACGTTCGGTTGAGAGGCTTAGTCCATGTAGAGGGGTTGATTACAGTTTTGTTGTAGTTGTATTTTTTAAAGCAATCATTTTACAAGATCCAGTGAAGTCAGTGGAACATACACTTCAAATACAGTAATTTCGTTGTCTATAAGAACTAAACATTTGGCACACTTGAAAGTTTTTATTCTTCCTGCGAAACATTTAAAGATTTTTAGAACATGTTGCATGCACTTTAGAGAAGAAAAAAAGTTTTCGAAAAAACAACTATTAATTTTCTAAACAAAACTAACTCACAGCCGTCCAACACAATTTTCCCTCCATCCCATAACCCACCACAATAACATAATAAAACAGATAGCCAACATAAATAGTTTTCGCGAAAACATTGCGACCCTATCTTAACTAGCGAACAAACACTTCGATCACTCATTTGGCATCCAATAACGTCCTCTCACGAAAACATCCTCCACTGATCCCTCAGTTGTCCTCACACGGCTCCAGAGCCCTCCCCGGGAGAGGATCCCCGATAAAATGGGATCAAGCCGGTACAAATTGAAAATCTTACACATATGTATGTAAACCGTGGTGTGGTATGTTTGTTTGTTGAGGAAGTGGTGGTTCTTTTGTTAAACAATTTTGATTTGGTTTGTTGTAATCAAATATTTTTCTTATCTCTTGCTTCGTTATTTGGTAATTTGCTTATGAAGGAATCTTTCATATTAGATACTGATATGTATTTCACTGTTGTCCCAGGATACAGGAGATTTTTTTAGGGGTCATAATGAAATCTAATCATGAATTACCTATTAATTATTTCTTCTTTCTTCTTCCTTTCGACTTTTTGTCCTAGAAACATTACCTCTGACTAAACAAAAGCCACACGGCTATAAACAAACCACACATAAAACTCTGTTTTATTATTTATCAAACATTTAATCCGCGCCATAAATCTATTCGGATACCAATATGGCGGAGTTTTTGGCGCGAAAAAGAATCAGCCGCGGAAAGCAATGAGAGGCAGATTAGAGCCGGATAAGTCCCGGTTATTAATGGACCCGCGATACACACGACAAAATGGATAATAAATGGATGTGGCCCCGGGTTTTTTTGCCTTTTGCCTAACAAATTCGTTAAACGTGACAGTTGCCCGATAGCGTATGAGCGTTCGGATATTTTGCTAAAATACGAAACGATTCTGATTTGTTGTTTAGCTGTGCGAGTTACTTTTATATACTGAAATATGTGCATTAACATGACAAAATAATTATTAGTCTGCCATAAAGTATTACTTTAAAACACATTTCAAAAGCTTGCTGAAAAAAATTCAAATGTGCAATTTTTGCAAATTTGTCGAATGAAATACAAACAATAGATTTATCTTGTCGTTTCTGTGAATACTCCAGCTACCTATAATTGTAGTACTCTCAACTCAAAGGTTATTTAATCAGTTAGTATTCTAGCAATGGCTGTCGAAGTGTCTCCAATTGTCTGCAGGTGCTATTAAGTGCCAATGTTCTAGTTAGCGCAATATGGGACACATTTTGAAAGTAAAAATGTAAAAATAACTGCAATGTACACACTGAACCAGCTTTTAGATAGAAGAAAATTATTAAAGTAAACTACATTGTTTTGCGATTCTTTTCTATTTACGACTAACCATATGGTTCGTTTCGATGACGAACCATATGCTTCATAAAGAGAAAGGTGCATGTAATATGTATTAATAATACATATTTACGAGATGTATAGAAGATAATGAAGAAAGAAATGCCTAGAAATTGTTAAAATGCACCTGCAAACCACATAAAAAAAACAGAAACAAGACAATCAAAATCCCAATGAAAACAAAAGATAAAATCATAACCTGTCCTAATAAAAAATCTCATAACAATATCCCATATTCCACAAGACATAAACAGTTGCTCACGGCCCACAGCACAGACAAACAGCAGTAGATCAACAGCGACAGAACCCCGCTATCGCGTCCAGTCAGCTATATACTCGTATTATACTTTTACGAGGGATTTACGCGCCGTGCCCGACTTGCTTACTGAGGTATCTGTGCTGTACTTTATTACATGTTATGATCGAAATTGAAGGACTGATGGGCTGGACAAGTTATCGTTAAATATTGATTTTTCATGGGGATATACAGGGACAAAGCTATAACAGATTTCTAGAATTCATATAGTTGGGAATATGTTAGGCAGAAATAGGGAAAAAGATACATTCGTCATTGAAATGCAATTAAATCTTAAATCTTTAAAAGGCAACAGATGACTTATTGAAGTTCGTGTTCCTCGTGCTTCTTTTCATCAACACTAGGAAATATCTAAATAGAAACCCAAATATCATTGAACCGTTGGATGTTTGAATCTTGAGGGTGAGCCAAACGTAAAAAAATACTTTTGCAAAAAAAATAACCGACTTCCAAAAAAACACAAAAAAGTAAAAATTTACTTAGAAGTCGGTTAAAAGTGTAGACATTCATTTATTTTTCATCTAGTGTTTGTAAAAGCAGGCATCTTGATGTTTCTACACTTAACCGAAGCACTTTCGTATAATTATTTATCTTGACCATTCGGTTCACAATAATTGTTCCAAGTTTAACAACAAAATTATCAACTTTATAGTTTATGTAATAGTTGAGCCAAGCTCTATACTTATTTTCAGTGCAAATATGAGTATGAACGAATGAAGTATCTTCACAGGATCAGACCTACACGCCGTGGTCCAAATATGTGAAAGAGTCAACACATTTAATATTAGGAGCCTTTAAACATTGAGAAATGACGCAGAAGACTTCTTCTTTCAATATATTCGATTATTGCCTTGATGTAAAAAACTACGAGTATCATTAGTTTCAAAAACCCCCTCAAAGTAACACTGAACTTAATATCTAAATTCAACTAAAAGCTCGAACATTAGCATATAAACAGCGTTGTTAAGGAAGCAAGTGACCGCGGTGAGCGAAGCGAGCGCATTAAGCGGAGCTATTCGAGCGACGTAAGCTAACCGAGCGATTCCAGCTACATTGTATAGCGCTCAACTCCAAGTTTTCCAATAACATCACTAACACACGTATTACACTTCGGGCCACGGAAAGTAACCGCTTTATTTATTTTTACTTACTTTACTTAGGAAAAGTTGTGTGATGTGATAAAATCTAGTTTGTTAGGTCTCTTGTGTATTATTCTTTAGTTTACTTGCGTCTGATGCTGTAATCTATACGGAATGTTAAGTGGAGGAGAAGGAAGTTCACTTTATATTACAGTATTACGTGTAGCTTATCTGATCTATTTTGCGTATTTTTTTTTGTATCTTTCAATTGGTGTACACAAAAGTGTCTGCTAGTAACTTTCTACACAATGTTTATAATAATATCTTAGTCTTATGTATGAAATCTATCAAAATTGAATACACAAGCTACAAAGTTGCAAACTGCAAATGGCACAAAAACATTTAATCTTACACCCACAATCTTGGCCAGCAGTGTACGGCACACGTGTGCAGTTTACAAGTTACAGCGACGGCACTTTTAGTGAAGCGTAGTGCCGATATACACCGACATTCTATGTTACAACAAAACATAACATATTGCCGATAAATTGTATTGTTCGGAACAATCCTCTATCATTCTACGGGTTTTTCGTAGGAGTGCTACGCCGCGCGCCGGCCGAAGCGCGGCTACGAAATTTTCAAAGAATGTAGGAATCCTTTTTTTGAGTGACGTAGGTATATTTAATAGGTTTGTAGGTTTGAAAAATTGTTGATTTTAAAAGACGCCGTATTATTCTATATGCCCCTAATGTAGCAGAGGATATTCACGAATTTGGATCTAAAATGTTTTATCGCTTATAAGCAACTCATTGAGATTTTCTCACGTCCAAGTACAACGGTATAGTTGTGGTATTTAAACAGCTTTGACTTACCAGTCTTACCAAGGGGTATCGTATTACCCAGTACTAACTGGGTTGTGGAGGTCAGATAGACAGTCGCTCCATGTAAAACACTGGTATTCAGCTGCATATGGTAAGACTGGAAGCCGACGCCAGGAAATATAGTTGGGATTTCCCAACTATGTTGGGGTCTAGGCAGACGATGAAATAACCTTGACTTGTTTTTAAACGTTGCACTAACTATTAATGAATTCAACATAAACGCCAATGCCAAGCAAAGTGACCTATTCAGGAAGATATTCTTCAAAACTTTCCTCAATCATATTGTCCTCCTTTTAAATCCCTCCTACAATCATATAACAGGGACGTAATCAGTGCAAAGTATTCATTATAGTGCGAGAGCTCGGGCAAGCATCGATATGTATTCATGAATCGATCGGACCGATGCTATCGACTCGACTCGTAATCTCGATATGATGCCTCATCGGATTTTCATGTTCTTGCTATGTTGATGTAGGTATGTCTACTTGGGGATTTTTTTCTGGATTTTGTTAGGGAATGGGTAAAATATTGTTTTGTTTGGTACGTATTATTTGGAGATAAAAGGTTATGAATACATAGTGAATACTCTTGAACAACATAAATTAATAAGAAATCTATCCTATAATATTATAAAGCGGTAATGTTTGTAGATGGTAATCTTCGGAACAACTAACCCGATTCTTTCTTTTGAAAAGGAAGCTGTGTTATCCCTGAGTGTCAAAGGATATACTCGTACTTACGACGTTTCGTGGTATAAATTCCGGCTATGACGCGAACGAAGCCGCAGGCAAAAGCTAATAATAATAAGACAATAAGATTCAAGTTTATCAAAATCAGAATTCCCTATATTCTCCACATTAAGTAACTGAGTATGATAAGTGACGAATATGTCTAGGCATCCTAACAGTATCTTCACTCATTATTTTCTGTGTGATCTTATGTATAACTCTCTCTCTTAATAATAAACAGAAGTTATCAATAACAATATTCTCCATCCAGTAGCCAGATAGAGATAGACTATTCTAGTTATATGAACTGAAGAGACATTTTTGGAAGTACCCAGTCATAAGTGGTCTCCGTTTTGTTCCTCCTCTTAACATCTACCAACAGACAGATTTCTTGTTTTGTTCAACTCATCAGCCTACAGCAGTCCACTGCTGGACATAGGCTCCCTCAATCGCACGCCACTCAACACGATTCAGCAACTCTCATCCAGTTGCCACCATCCACCCTGCGAAGATCGTCGCTCCACCGAGCTTGAGGGCATCCCACCTTACGCTTTCTGATTCGCGGTCTCCACTTAAGAACACGTCTACCCCAACGGTCATCGGTTCTACGGCTAATATGGCCTATTGCCACTTCAACTTACTTAGTCTGTGCTCTATATCGACAGCTCTGGTTCTCTCTCGGATCACACGTTCCGGTTTTGCCTATATCAGAGATTCCACTAAGAAAATCCATAATCGCTAATCACCACACTTGCCAATCAAATTGATGGTAGCTGGTAACACAAAGACTACATAGAATGATAATATAATGTGAACTTCTCTCTCCTAACATCAACTACTTCATCCAACATACTGAAACAAGCAATAGTACTAAGTAAAACTGGCCGATACATCGCCGATAATATAACGATAATAAAACGATATATATGCAGGCGCCGTCCTCTTTTATTATTATTTCCACATATTGAGCTGGCGTTGTCTATAAGGGCGGTACACATGTTCGGACGAATCGATAGCTAATGTGTTTAAGATTGGCACCGTGTGTGCCAGCCTTTGTTGAGACAAGAGTGGTCTAGGCGGTGTTATAATGTGATGTCTGCTTGCTGGAAGATAATAATTATGTTGCTTAAATCTGTCTTTTATTCCGCTCAAAATGGACCAGAATATATACGGAGCGACTTTGGCAGTTGGCATAATAACTGATGTGCGGCGCTGATGTGTTTCGTGCTAACGAAAAACAATTCGTGCCTGTATCAGTGTTCTTTAGAGAGTAATTTTAATAGCCTGAATAATAGCCTGAAGTCATCAAGTCGCAAGTTTTACAGTGAATAGCCTGAAAGTCTGGGAACCAAAGCGCAAGGCAAATGACGGCCGCCTTTGTGTCGAATACTAATTAGCCTCATTTTTATTAAGCTCAGCACTATGCCAACACAACCTATATGTATAAGAAACTGAGCAGGTCATTTAACCAATCATTCTCCCATAATCCACAAAAAGTCATCAGCATCTGCCTGCCTTTTCCCAAGTTCGACTCGGCTTCCAGTCTAATCGGATCCAGCTGGATACTAATATTTTACATGGAGCGGCTGCTTATCTGACCTCCACAACCAAGTTAGTACTGGGTAATACGATACCACTTGGTAAGACTGGTTGTCTGACTTTCGACCTACTGAATACCTGTAACGACTGCCAAAGATCCACAAAAAGTCCCATACCCAGAATCATAGTGTGTCATGTAAGTGATACTGTGTATACGAGTAAGAACCGTAACATTTGTAGACGGTAGCACATCGTGACGTATCCGTGGGTACTCTTGCCGTCCTAACTTCTGCGCCGGACAGGGGAGCCGTAGAGACGCACTGATGTGACATAATATGAGTAAATATTTATGAACTTGTTATCAAGTCTTTCTTTTTGTTTTGTGAATATTTTATTTTAAACCGAATTATTCATAAAATGGTCTTCAATTACCAAATATTCGTCAGATCAACTTCAACGCTAGCACATGCCTTGCTTTATTTGCATTCTGCATTGATTTTAGCAATCGCCTTTAGATATTGATAACTTAAATATACTGTACTTATATAACTGCATTTGAAAAATAACAATCATAAACTATATCATATCAATCGCCTGAGAGTATAGGGTTTATAAAAATACTACTTCCAGTACAGTATTGAAAACTTACGTGCTAATGCGAAATCTCAGAACTTTTTCCTTATCTATACATATAAAATTCAAAGTCCTGACTGACTGACTGACCGACTGACTGACTGACTGACTGACTGACTGACTGACTGACTGACCGACTGACTGACTGACTGACTGACTGACTGACTGACTGACTGACTGACTGACTTATATATCAACGCACAGCCCAAACCACTGGTCCTAGAGACATGAAATTTGGACAGTGTACTCTTTGTGAAGAGTAGGTATCCACTAAGAAAGGTTTTTTCGAAATTCCACCCCTAAGAGGGTGAAATGGGGTGTTGAATTTTCTATGAAACTTTTTATTCTCTGAGTCGATTGACTTGAAATTGTGTCTACATATACTTCAGTTAAAATGATGAGATACGTGTATCACAGTTTTTCCAAAATCATCCCCCAATTTAAAATTCCATGTCCTGACTGGCTGACTGATATACCAACGCACAGCCCAAACCGCGGGTCCCAGAGATATGAAAATTGGAGGGTGTATTCTTTGTGAAGAGTTAGTATCAGTTTTTTGAAATTCCTACCCCTTAGAGGGTGAGGTTTCACAGAAAATTCAACACCCCATGTGTTGAATTTTCTGTGAAACTTTTTACTCTCGGGGTCGATTGACTTGAAAATTTGTTTACAAACTCTTCAGATAAAATCCAGTAAATCCGATGTCCCATCTCAAACCAAGGTATCAATATTTCACGTATCTAATTTAATTGATATAACTTTATAATAATAATTGCAAGTTATAAGCAAGTACATGTAAATCTATGTATGTATTATAGATAGATACATAGATTACTTATTATTCCAGAAGTAAGATCCCGTGGGCAATTCCCTAACTCCACGCGGGCGAAGCCGCGGGCATAAGCTAGTTATCTATAAAGTAAACTACATCAGATAGCCGTCTCCACTGTTTCCCCTACTCCACGAGACAGTGTGCGTCGCGTCGCCTATGAATAATGTGCTATCGATTGTGTCGACCGCGACGCGACTACACCCGCTCTTGTCTTCACTTCTTTTACAACTGCATACTTATTGATAACGATATTTTGCAGAACAGTCCTTCTTTAATATGTTCTAACATTTAAGAAAACATTGCACATCATGGATAGTAACTCAACGTACTCAGGATTTATGTTGATGGTGTTGATTTGCTTTTGAATGCGTCTCTAGACTGTTGCCCTAACATCTTAAAAGTACTAGATAGCTACCGTAAACTGATAGATGCAAATAAAATTAATACCTTTTCCTTTGTTATAAAGTTTGAAGTTCTAAAGTGCTAAACTTTGACTTAGAAATAGGATGGTTGTTAAACCCGCTAAACCGAGGCAGTGGGCTTCTGTAATATGATTCCACAAAATATCAATGGCTAGAACATTCTAGTTTGTGTTAGTGTCCTCGCTATGTTCCACCGTAGTGTTCTTCTTCTTTAAAACTATTTTTATCTGTCAAAAAAAAGTCACTTCCATGGTTTTCAATATAAGATAACGCCAGCGGTACGTCTCGTATGAGTAATGTGCTATCGATTGTGTGCCCGCGACTCGCATACCAGAATGTGGAACACTTTGGGGAAGAAGCTGCAGTATATCATCTTAGTTGTTCTCTGTTCTCATCGTAGTTCAATTATGTGAAAATTAACTTTGAATTTTAAGCAACGTTTTAGTGACTGCAGCTTAGCTATAAAATCTGCAATCAAACTTAAAGCTTTTAAAGAATATGTGGTATACGTGGCTAAATAATAACAGCGGCTCGGGTAGATCTTCAGGTTAAGTCGCGCTTGCCAATGTTGGTCCGTGGATGGGTGACCACGCATTACATACCGAGTTTCCTCCGTGGCTCGAACAGCACGTAAAGCACGCCCCAGCTGTCATTTGTAGATATAACATCACAGTCGTTACAGGAACGCCAGTGCCCTGAAAGTCTGACGACTCGTCTTACAAAGGGGTATCGTATTACCCAGTACTAACTGGGTTGTGGAGGTCAGATAGGCAGTCGCTCCATGTAAAATACTGGTGTTCAGCTGCATCCGGTAAGACTGGAAGCCGACCCCAACATAGTCGGGAAAAGGCTAAGCAGATGATGCGGTATTTGCTAAATGGCTGCAACGTGAAAACACTCATCTGGGATGAAGTCATTGTACTCTAATTGTGGCAAAAGAATCCTGTGCCCTTTATTATACGTAAAAAAAATATTTTAAAATCTTAAAGAACAAGCCCCACGTTAGCCACTACACCGACCAATTCCCACACCATCAAGCTTATCATCTGATCTGTCGCGATCAGATCAGATTGACCGAGTGATTCTGAACATTTACGTGTCAAACGTGTAACGCGTGCTGCGCTGAGCGTGTACAGCGTGCTCACACGCTGTCGTGAATACGACACGTTATTAATGAGAACGAATTAAGCGCGGCTTCCAACTCTATTACAGATATTAATGTTGATGTTTAGAAAAAGTTAAGATGATTAAAGAGGTCATGTTGTAGTGTAGGGCACTGGACATAAAGGTAGTGGGTACAGTGGCTTTGGGAGAAATCACGACCATTTGTCACGCTATTATGATTTTTTGCCTTGTGCTAACTATCATTTATTTCTTCGTAGGCAAGTTTACCTATTAAACATTTAAATGTGCATTTTATTTAACATAATATTCCCATGCGATGACCAGTAAATTGAACATAAAAAATCCTAAAAATCAAAGCCGCATTAAGTTTGTCTGATCCTTTTTTAAATCCAAAGAAAGCTTCTAAGGCATGTTGTACAAGTATTAAGGCAGTTCCTTATCTCAATCACGCGCGTTTAGCTTCCGAAGCCGACTTAAATTCTCATTACTGTGTCTAATGTCATTAATGAAATCGTCGACCGCTACCGAACGCCATTCCGCCTTGTCGCCCGCCATCATTACCATCCTGACACGACAATCGAGCATAGCCGCCGATGGTCTACACCAAGCTTAAGTTTCGGGTACGGTACATTTGAATTTGAACCTTATTTTTGAGAACACAGAGCAGCAATTCGAATGTGTTAGTACTAAAAATATGTAAGATGTTTTCAACATTTTAAAATTCGATACACCGATTAATTTTAATCTGTCCTCACTAGAATTTAAGGTTTAATTTAGATCACAGATGTGTGCCTAGATAATTATCGGCGTTATTTCGATGAGGCAGTCGGCTGCTTTCATTTGTCAGGGCTGTCGGACGGACGGACGGACGGCCGGACAGACGGACAGATTGTCCGTGTTTAGCCAGTGATATATTAAACCGATGGACAGATAAGGCGGCTACTATTATTAGCGGAGAGTTAATTTCGTTCGTTTAGACATCTTGTACGAGATTGGTTTTAATTGATTTCTGTTTGTTGCATTTTTTCTGATATTGTGATAATCAGGACGAGTGAGCAGATAGGAACGGGTCGTAAGTGGAATGTGATATATTAATTAAAATAGTTTCGGCTGATTATCGGCTCTACTTAACATATTTATACAGTGACACTTGCATTAAGTGCAACTGCAAGTCTTTTTCCTGTTTGTTAGTTTTATTTTACCAACTAACTAACTGTCGCAGTCAACACGTGACAGACATAAGCGGACATAGGCTTCTACCAAGTTACATTGCAATTATAGAATCAATTGTATTTTTAGTAAAATTACTTTTAAAAGTGCCGTTTGATGTCCTAATTGAAACAATTGTCAAACCATTTATTTCCACTTGAACCTTTGACTTTGACTAAGTTTACCATCAAATACAAAGCTATAAAAATCCATCTCAATCAGAGCAATCAAAACTCCGCAAGAACATTAAGACACCCTTTGACTCACAATTCACGGACAATTATACAAATGTCGCAATTAAATTAAGTGTGACATTGTAAAAACAACCTAATGAACCCGGCGCCACAGAGTGGAGAGGTACAGAAGCTCAATCTCGTGCAGTGACCGATAAAGCACGCACACGTAGACATGGTTATTAAAATAATTAAATTAATTAAAGGGGGTTCCCCTACTGCGATGGTACGGAATTCTTCATGCGCGAGTCCGACACGCACTTGGCCGGTTTTTTTGTTATGTCCGTAATAAGTATGAAGTTTGTGGCATAATAAGGTGAGTGATGTACAGTAATAGACAACTGAGCAGAGTCACATTATCGTTGTTAAAATGCAGCTGTACCCAGTCAGGGGGACTGGGTTGACTACGTCAACCGTATGCCCATTTGCCCTATGAGCTGTCGGTCAAAATAACCACTATGAGGTGCCCTGACATGTGGCATAGTGATTATTTGGGTGGTGTTTGACCTGTCCCAAAAGCATCGCAGCAGACCTTATAAGATGGACGAGCTTGAGAAAACCAACAACCAGTGGCCTACATTCAAAGTGAGCAACCAAATATACACACCAAACAGTTTGTTTGACCGTACAGTAATTGCCGGCGTACAGCGGCTGGCATTCTGAGATCTGGCTGAGCTGGAGACTGAGATCTCGTTACAATACTGTAGATTAAACTGCATGTTTGTGGTGACACTTTGTGCTGGCTTAATGTTGTAAGGAGTTTCAATAGAATATGAGGCCAACTTGTACTGGTTCGTATTGTACGCGTGAATGTGTGCGGCCGCCTATTTTCAGGCGTCGTAACTATGAACCTGACCTTCTGTGCCCAAACTTTCTTCGGTACCCAGAGGGGGGAGTTTTAAGAGGAGTGGGGGGGGGGTCGGATTAATAGCGTGCCGCGGTTCCAGTTATTGCAACATTAATTATAATATTAATTATTAGCTAACTCGTGTACCCTAAGGGACGCCGCAGAGTAGCGACAGCAGAAACTTTGATCGTTCATCTGTATTTGTTTAAATACTAATTGGGTTGGATGTTATTTTGGTGGTATAAATTTAAAGTCCACTTTTACGTCCCTAGTACGATTAACAGAGACAGCAAAATTTAATCAAATTAAAAAAAAAGGAAATTGATAAAACAAGAACACATTGCACTGTATACATTGTGGATTATAAATACATTTGTCACACTATTAGCACAATTATATAGACTCTCTCCCTTAAACTAGGTCTAGCCTGTATCTTAGACCTAGTTTAGACAATTATAATACTTCTCACTCAGCAATGTTCATAACTGTATAAGAACTTTTGAAATGACAAAAAAAAGAAACAACATACTATGCCTATGCATACCTTTTGATCTAATTCAGAAAATAAACCTTTTCGCAAGTCTTCCTCTCTGTTGCTGTATTGTTAGTGAAACAACTACACCTCTAAATAAAAAAGCCAAGACAAGCTCTTATATTTTAATACAGTACACAAAAATGTTAAAATAAATTGCTTCTATTCTAAGATAAGCCAACATTTATTTAGAATATTCATTCGAGCTGAGAAATTGAACATCGTCTCGAGCTCAGACTTAAGTAACCAATAACAAATAAATTACATTACGAAATCAATGAAAATTTAATTATATTCTACCAATAAGAGCCTACAAAATCTGGTCCGATCACAGTAATTGCTCTGCGGACGGTACTTTAAACTGGCACATAAGCTCGAAGACGCGCGCGACATCTGTCGACGTAATTGAAGGATTAGGCAGATAATTGAAACTGTGCGAACGAGACAGACACACCTCCCCACATACGAGCGAGAGAGACAGATGAAGCCACTCAACACCGTCTCAAAACGGAACGGTTAACAACGTGTCTTCTTGTATATTGTATTATCTTACGTTTTATGCCCTATTAATCTTGCTCGACTGTGGATCGGGGCCGCGTCGTCCGACTCTGTGCTCTATTCAGTTGCGTTAGAGTTGATTTTGGTTAGTTTTGTACGTTATATAGGGTGTTCGGAGCAATAAATAATTGTTTGTTCGCGTAAAACTGTAGTGCCGTTTGTACGTAGCCGGGATCGTTTTATTTGGCGACGTTTAAGGTAATCTGGGATAACGAGGCGCCCGCGACTCGCCGCGCGACGGAGCGCCTCCCGCCTCGTAAACACGTGTCAAAACTGACTGATTGTCTGTTTGTACGCTCTAAGTGTTTGAGCATCGCGAGCTGAACAACTGAACACCATTTATATCGTTGCGTTAAGCGTGATTAAGAATGATATTATGAGAAAAATGGCTTTTGTTTTAAGGGTATGCAAATTGAAACTTTAAAAATGATGTTCAATGAAATGAAGATCGAATAATAACTTCGATCGCTAAAAAGGACACCGAATAACGAAATGATACACAACATTTCTTTTAGTAGATGCCAAACTAGAAGTTCGTGTCTTGTATTTTTATGAAAAGAATCTATGTACTAAATTTCAAAACAGTATCATTGAAAATCACAAAATTATGATCTTGTTCTGCTACCTGGTAGTCCGCACAAAAACGTGGTTACCACGCAGCGCAGCCGCGCGCGCGCCTCCAGCGTTGTCTTGAGCTCATTGATAATAATAATTTGGCAGTAGGTACTTAAATGATTGCGATAGGTACTTAGTGTCGCTCGGTGTCTTTACACACACACATGACATTATTGGAATCGATTCAGTTACTTATTCTGAAAAAACTATATTATATACTAAAAATAATTTTGTATAACTAAAAATAGGAAACTGACTGTGTCGATACAATTTAGGATTATATACCTAAAGTATGCTCAAACTTTAAGCAATAAATGCTTAAAGTTTCAAGTCAATAAGACCGTTACGGGCACTTTTGCGTGTCACAAAAACAAAAAAAAGCGAAGCCACAGTCACAAAGCATACTAACTTGTGAAAGTACTGTAGTTGCCCGTTCCCTAGCGTAGACCTCTATGGAAAAGAACGGACAAGAAACTCCATGGACACTCTTTTAAAACAAAATACTTTTACAAATTCTTGGTTACATCATTCATGTTGAGATTATAGGTGATCTGCAGTAGTGGGTTCGTATAAATTTCCTTATCCAATATCACTAACTTTTTCTTACTTTTTATCATACACTGTAACAGCTTCACCCTACTCCATTACCCTTTACAAAACCTCACATCAACTTCACACCTCTTTTTATTCCATCAATACGAATAAAACACTAATCGAATGCAAAGTCGATTACATGAATGAGCAGTGACATCGAATATGTTCCTATAAGACGGGTAAGCCGGAAGCAACTGACAAATGTTAATTAAAAATTATAATAATCGACGCTTACGTCGGTTTCATTGAATGAAATTAATTGGATATTTTATCGACGTGTATTTAATAATTAACTTTATCTTTATTAGGTAGTGAGCATACATTGATACGGTGTAAGTGGGCGAAAACAGTGGGCAGATTCTAGACCGAAGTGACTTGTAGAAAAACTCCAAGATGGATAAATTGTCTTTGATATTATTGACACTAAAATGAGTAACGAATAAATAATTTGTTAAGTTTCTCATCTAATTGTTTGTAGGCGCTCGCTATTGAAAAGTTTTCTTAATTCATTCTCAAACTACTTAACTCAATATCACGCTATTATTCTTCGAGTGATGAGGCAGGGGTGTGACTCAAATTGTAATTTTATTAGATTGTAGAAAAGCATATTATTAAAAGTACTAACTGAATTATTGACCATCCCCGGCAATACGAGTAGGTCAAGGTATAAATATCGTGACTCGGCTGAAACTTTTTTGTTCCAATTCAGATATTATTGGTCCTTTTGGAGTCTTGTTCTGGAATCACTTAATTTTTTAAAGCAGTGATAGTCTAGTGGTGTGACCACCGGACTGCCAAGTCAGAGGTCTCGAGTTCAAACCCAAGACACGCATCTCGGACTTTTCGGAGTCATAATTATCACTCGAGGAAACCAGCTATCCAGCATGCCTGAGAGATATTTCTCGACTAAGTCAGAGGCCCATGGGCGGCATAAAAACTCTGACACCAGGTTAGGCACTAACCACACAATAAAGATCACTTAATTCGAAACAAAATATGTAAAAAGATTCTTGTGATAAGTGTACACCAAGTTCTTACGTTCACGTTCGTTCGTTCGTTCTTGTCATAGTTTTAAGGTTTTTTAACATGTATTAGTTTATTATTGTATTAGAATTTTTGTGTATTTTATCAACGGGTCTTAGCTGCCTGATAATAAAATGATTATTCGTTATTCTTACATACAACTATTTCTTCCACTTAGGTCTACACACAGATCACAGATTGCATGCAGCTACTGAACTTCCCAACTCAACAACTTACAACAATCTTACAACGGAAACAATAGTCGCAGGTTGTTCACTTGTGCCCAAATCCCGCAATAATAAGGCATGCAGTGATTGATACTCCGGATCCGTCGACACGCCATTTGCATTTTTATGGGCGCCGCCCTACGCCGCCCTAGCGCTCCCCGCCCGCCCACGAGGAGGCTTCACTTGTCTCTATGGGTATGTGATAATGATTCTCTGCGTTATGTAGTAGTTTACAGAATATTGTATTTTGTAAAGGTTATGTTTGTTTGTAACTGTTGATTCGGTACGTTTGAATGAAGTTGTAGTGACGTCATATTGGGTGGTCAGTGCTCAGTTTGACTCGGAAAAGACTGAGATAACTTGTTAAAGAACGTCCTTTATAAAGTAATAAAAGGCATTGTCAAGTGAATTGGCTCATTAAGAGTGCCTCGCACTATGTGGCAACTATTTTAACAGGTTTCAGTATGTCCTTGTGTTTAAAAATAACAGTACCGACGTAGGCTTGAAGTGATTATTCATCTAAGGCTAGGCTTGAAGGATTATATTGTCATAAAGTATTAACTTACTGTTTGTCGCGCGTTTGCCTGTGTTTACATACGTAGACTTTGTGATCAGCAAACTTTTACATTTTTGTCATTAACTATCTTTTACAAGCTTTGAAAGGCGAATTACTAGCCTAATAAAGTGTCTTTTTGTTTCTTTTCTTTAATTTTAATGTGTTAATGTAGCTTAGGGTAAGTGCACTTTGTTATTGTTTTTTATGGTAAATTAAGATATTTGGAAAAAAATCTGCATATTAAAGCTAAGTATTAAATAACAAATAATTTATGATTGATTAAACGATTGTTTATTCCACAAATAGCCAAAGCCAACCCTTTTATCAGAAAAATCTGTAAATCTAAACATAAACCGCACATGCTATTTCTTTCGATCACCAAAAAAACAGGACCCCACTAATAATACAATTAAAATCAAATAAAGCTACAATATTTGGCCAGTCACACCGCGACCGATCGCATCCATTCATCATGTGACTTATTTGTCGCGGGCGCTCGCGCATTGTTATGATAATGTTGCGGACAACAGTTGTTTGTTGGTAATGGCTTGAGGCCGCACAACTGTGACTTTGCGACACGCCTACGATTTGTGGGGGACAGCGGGGGAGAGAAGTCAGTGGTAAGTAAATTTAGGAATACAAAAAAATACCCGTCTAAAAAATAGCAGGAGTTCGAATCCGGCATGCTCTTTGACGTCCGCCTTCCAGCTGTGGAGCTGCGCTGCTTCGTGGATTATGACCAGAAATCGGAAAAGGTGGAGTTTATTTGCATAAACTTTAAGGCAGTACGTAAGAGCACATCATCACGCCTGTAATCCTAGCAGGGTTAGGCAGAGATGTATCCATTAGTACACCCACATTTCGCTAGTATAGTACCTAATAGCGGGCGAGCCTATTGCTATCAAACAGGAGCAAATCCAGACTCCGTGGCTACTATTGAGAAATTTCTGATGAGAAAACCCAATATCACTTTGCCCGACCCGGAAATGAAACCCAGGACCTCATGCGCAGCAGTCGCGCTTGCGACAACTGGACTAACGAGGTGGTAAGTAAGTAAGAGTAATATGTGGATAATAATCCTCCCTCTAATTTAATGTCTTTATTTCGGAACTTTAAAATCATTTCGGGATTTTATAGGGTAGTAAGTTAGGAAAAGTAAAAAGCACGTGGATAACACACTTATAGCCACGTGTTCCTTACTTAAAGTTTAGGCGCGTACGGCTGATCTCTGATTATGACACTCACAGCAGGCCGGTGGCCCAGCAGTGAGGACGGCATAGTCTGATTATGCTCGCTTTATACTTATGCTTGTTGCATCTTCGTAGCACCTATTATGCCAACCAAATCAAATCAGCAACTTCTTCATGAAAATTGCAGTAACCACGGCTCGTGTGTGATGCAATAAAAGAACACCGCAAACAATACATACATAGTACAGTTATGTACGAGTACTTGTCAATGAGGCCGTTACAAGGGGCCACGTGTGTACGGGACCCTAATTGATTGGGGCGCTAACGACAAGTTTTTAGGGTTCCGTAGTCGCGACCATCGCCTTATTTATCGTCTATAAATTATTTTGATGGCTGCTCCGGTTTTTATGTGTACTTACCGAAGATGGCGCTAAAATGTAATAGTGGGTGCTTCGGTATTCTGTTGTTGTTGTTTGTAGGTAGACTATCAGTAATATTGCGAGGATTTATGGTTCAATTATGATGGGAACAAACATGGAATATAGTACAGAGCTTTATAGTTCCTTGAAATTCTTCTCAATTCTAGTTTTTGGTTACAACTTAAGTAAAACTATAAACCCGACATGTACATTCTAAGCGATAATAAGTTAGAAACAAGCTTCACTCTTGACACATAAGGTAAACATATTGAATTGAATATAAAAATACTAAACAAATATCGCTAAAATGCGAAAAAAACCTTTGTTCAAAAAACGTGCCGAAAGAACTTCAAATCCGGGCTCACGTGACAAAGCATGTCATCACTTTAATTCCTGCACATCTGTCCATAGCGAGGGTATGGTGAAGGCTAGACTGATGAGGATCACGCACCTGTCCTGACATGATTAGCGAGAGGAATTAGCGAGATAAGGGGAGATGAACATTAAATAGGCAAGGCCAGGAAGTGGCGAATTAATATGTATTTTGAATCGGTCAATTTTTTTTTTTAATTATTTCTTCTTACAGAAACCCTGTAAATAACAGGATTTTAGGAAGCGGGTTTTCTTCACTTTAACCTGAAACCTTTTATATTTCAAATGCGACTTAGTTGATCAATTTGAAAATGATTAAACAGTTTCAAATTGATCAACTAAATCGCATTTACAGTAACAGCACTCTTTTAATTGACAGTTCATCCAAACAGGCCAAAACCAAAGGCTAAGCTGGACACCTCAGGTGTTCGAAATATTTGTGAAGCAGATACCTCCAACCGACCAGCTGAAAAATCACACTTCTAGCCAACATCTCCACCTATCAAGTTTTTCAATTACAGAGTAGAAAACCCAGTTTTCCCGCACAACACACAGATAAACAAAAAGCAGTGGTTCAACGGTTTGGTGGAATCTATTATGGCAGGCTGTGCGCAGCTGAGGCTGAGCTCCAATGATTAGGGGCTTGACGAAATGTCCGACGAGGAAGAATTACACGCTCTTTGAATATTATTTTTTTCGTTTACAAATCGTTAGGTTTGTGGAAAAAGATTCAATAAAAAATATGTTTTCATTGGCATTTTGTTTTCAGATCTTATAAAACAACATACAAAGCAATAATCTATAATTAATGAACGATTGTACTACTTTGGTACATTTGTATAAACAAAATTAATTATATCAATCAATCAAAACTTGATTTCAAACAAGAGTCCAGCCAGTCCAGCTATATGGTACGTACCATATAGTTATTTTTTTTCTGACAATCAAAAGTCTCTAGGTATAGCCATAGAGTATTTTTTTTCAGTTTTTTAATAGATTCTAATTGAGGCAGTTGAGGTATAGGGGTATGAATAACAGGTAAAGGAGAGGCGAGAGAGGATGTGTGTCGCTCTTGTTCTTCTGGCACTCAACGCATTCTCTGGTCTAGGCCCTGCAGTCCTTCTTTAGACCAGGCCGTGTTCGTGGCCTGTCTGCCGGAGGATCCTGCCTTTTCTATGGGGGATAAAGAACTTCAAACTCAGTTCTTCATACCCGACATGATGTTGATGACGTCACGTGGCATGAAGGATGCGCTGATGTCCATTTCGGGTCACTAGTATAGGGGTATGAAGAACAGGGTGTGAAGTTCTTCATCCCCCATAAAATGCCGTCTGGTCGGAGGATACCCCCTTGTCTAAGGGGGATGAAGAACTCTACAACTTGTTCTTCATACTCCTATAGAGGAACGAAAAAGACACGTGCCGCAAACATAAACCCCTCCTTGATTAGAAGTCGGTCAAAAAGAAAGCTTCTGATCTTCGCTGTCTTAGAGCGCATCACTGTCGACAGCTGTCAATATTCTGTAGCAATTATGACACTAACAGATCCTGAACGCGGCTTAGAGGCGCTGATTGCGTTCAGTGTCATTATTGAAGTTCACCTTTAGTCAGTCACTATTATGTTACTCTAAAATTTTGAGTAACAATACATATTAACTGACTCAAATATAATCATTTAAAGTCTAAATGATTATATTTCTGTGTCTATGAATGCTCCAAACGCTCGCCTGTAACTACTAAATAGAATCGCAATCAGTCGTACGACACTAAAAATATCTCACTCGCGGATTATATTCGAAAACGCAGATGTCACACCGAATCGATTCACTGGCACTCGCATTCGACTAATGAGAGGCGATTATCGTTCGCTCCCGCCTGTCATCGAATCAATCGATTGATCACTTCACTAACCTTCTGCCACACAAACAATATTGAACTTTACTCTCATCAAAACTGAGCTCAGTTTTCATTTGTATCGTGTTGTGTATACAGGCTGAATGGAATCATGGATGTCTGTCGGATAGATTTAGCCGGGAATTTAGGCAGATATACGTCATCGGTGTCGCGTTTAAACAAATCGATCCGAAACAAAACATGGCTGACAGTTGTTTTGACAAATAACAGTCCGATTGTGTGGCAGTTGTTTTTCGATTGGTACAATATTTGAGTTGGTTACTAGCTGGGTGTGTGACTGGAGTGAGATATTGGAAATGCTCAGGGATTTTGACATGTCGGTTGAAGCTCCGGTGATATTGAAATTGCGTTTAAGGGCCAAGAGATATTGTTTATTTAATCATTTTGAAGTCCACAGGTTCAATAAAGTTGTGGATTTTGCGACATTTTACTCTGCTTAAATATCTCAAGATTGCCTGAGTAAAGGAACAGTCAAACTCATATGGACGATTACGCACGCGGCCCCAGACACCGGATCCAGGCAGATAATGTACTGAAGCGTCTGTCCAATTGCAATCTGTCCGGACCGGTTTGATCAACCCTCGACGTGTTCCTAATAAAAAAGTGATGCGTAACCAAAATGGGCTGTTCTGTGACAACCATTCTACATTTGCGGAAATCTGTACATGAAACACTACAAACACTATTTGGCAACATATATTCATAGTGTAATGTACGAACATTGAATATGTTAATTTAATTATGACGTGTACAATGTTCCCGCGCGCTGATTGTAATCGCGAATCTGTTCGGTGTGGCTTCGCGTCAGAGTAATAACTGATGATGATGAGTTGGAGGTGATATAGTTTGGCCAGTAATCATGATAGGCATTACCGTAATACTAGGCAAAGGAGGTGTAGTTATCCTTCTGAAAAAAGACTGATGCACATCTTAGCTTTTATTGTATATGGTAAATTTTTGCCATTCAAAATGAACAGATAACTTCTATGAACTTTGGGAAATACGTGGTGGAATCCCGACACCGACGTGAAAACAGCTATAGAATAATCCCGAGGCATTTATACAGCCATTGAATAATCCCGAGGCGTCGGGATTTAACAACAGCAATACGATATATATTGTAATTAACAATTTGCAGCGATCGCTCGCCCGACCGCGGATCGCTCTATAGAGTCCTAACGAGCGCCTGTATAATACTGCTCACTATACTGCTACATGACGTCATTACTTTAATTACACATAGAATTTTTTCTTCGGTTATTAAAAAAATCTGCTGTTTCCTACAAAAGTGCAATACCTACACGCTCAGATTGATGTAATGAATACGTGGTCACCGTTTTCGCGTCGGTGTCCATTCCACCCTGTATTGTTCATGAAAGCTGAAACATTAGCGAAATTAAAAAAGGTGAAGACCTTTCTTTTAGCCGTAATCCTAAATCGGACATTGGTCATTGAAGTTAGTCACGTTGGAAGAAATATAATAGTCTGCATAAGCAAAGATTGAAATAGACACTTTTCAATGGAAACTTCACTTTCGAGGACAATTTTTCATTTAGATTTAGACCTTCACAAGCCCTTCAGGATAAATCTATAGCCTAGTTGCACCTAGGTACATAAGGATAGCAGGTATGCTAATTATGTACATCGTAAAGTGAGCAGCAGCTTCATAACAATATGTCGTAGTTGATTGAGTTGTTAGATCACACGACACCCACGTATGACAGTAATGGCTGCTGATAGGACATCTAGTTACCTATCTATTATTATGTGTTATGTTGAGGTACCATACTTGGTTATGTAAAATAATTAAAACGAGTTACCATCACAGGCAATTTTGGTATGATTAGAGAGTATACCAAAATTGCTTGTGTTGGTCGACCAACATAGACTTGGTTGAGATACATTCGCGAATGGACCGGAGTAACGATTGCTGTTGAACTGTTGCCTCGCAAAGGACAAAGAAGAACATTCCGAGTTGATGACCAACCAAAACAACCCGAACATACGTGAGGCACCAGAAAAAGATGAAGAAGCAGCTACGTTGTCTGTCGCTCCTTAAACTGTTTATAATCCTCCCTACTAATATTATAAATGCGAAAGTTTGTGAAGATGTCCGGATGTATGGATGTTTGTTACTCTTTCACGCAAATACTACTGAACAGATTTGGATGAAATTCAGCACATAGTTTATAACCTGGATTAACACATAGAATACTTTTATCCCGGTAGTATGATCCCGTGGGACAATAATCGAACTCAACGTGGACGAAGCCGCTGAAATAAGCTAGTCTAATCATATTTCGTTCAATATAGCTTTAGACAAAGGAGTAACATACAAAATATTAAAAATAGTTGGACAAAAACAAAATTTTGCTAAATATCACTTAAATTCTGATCACCCCAAAAACGAAATCAAGCGTGAGTAAACCAAAACATCACAAAGCACATTAACCGCTTCATCAACTTAATGACTCCTATGCAAATGTCGATCACAACCGTTTAGTGGAACCATCCCTTGATAACGCGCCACGTCAGCCATTTTGTTTCCTACTCAATCACTTTACAATTTGCAACAAAGATTTTTTAATAGTAGAATATTAAGGGTCGAATATTAAAAATTCACGGACTAAAAGGGTCGTTTTATCAAAACACATTAAAATTAAATTATGGAGTCATCTATCAAAATAACTTAATATGCTGCTGCTCTGCTGTCCCCCTTGAGCTCATCTGCATGAGGACTGCATTTAATTTTATCTTATCTGTGACGTCATTAGGCGCTGATCGTAAACTGGATTGCTTTTATTATGTGTAAGTACGCTTTGGGATTGTTTAATGTGTGGAGTTAGGTGGCAAAGGGTTTTGTTGCTAAATATACTTTTTCACTTTACTTTTTTTTGTTTTGTGGTTATGTAATTTTCCAGTTACTTTTAGTTTTGAAAATGACAACGAAGTTTTAATACATACACATTCTATAAAGCACCTAATCAATGTTATAGTTTAATTACATATAATAACACATTTTATTCCGAAGTAAGGTGAAAACACCAATTACCAGCCCACCATTAAAATAATTTATTCCAATCATAATCACAATTTTTACAACAAAATTATTACAAACTGCATCATAATAATATAAAATTCGCAAAACAGGACCATATAACCCGGTCCAAATCAGCGTTGAAAAAGAAAACAAGATAACAAGTAATAAAATTATCTAAACGCATCTATCGCTGTGAGAACCATCCATCGCTGGCTCACAACTAACTCGGCGGTGTTTTACTGCCACAATAAAAGGAATGATAGCGACACACAGTGATTTGCATTTTGAACGTGACACGAGTTATTGCCTAAAGGGCGACTTATTACGACTGCTGTATATCATAGTTGTAAAATAACGAACACTTCGGCCGAGGTGCGGATTATAAGATTACCTTTTATTATTTTTATTATTGGTGTTGTATAGTTTCAGATGGAATTAAAAGAAGGTTTGAGGCTTTTTTCGTTTTGAGTTATGGGAAGCGGGGATCAATCAGTTTTAATGTGGATCGTATAAATGTTTGGTTCTATGAAATGTTGGAGTGAATCATTCATAGATGGGTGGCTAAAGTTGAGTCAGGATACTAAAATAATGAAAGTGAGGATTGGAATATAAGGGAATAGATACGAGTATGATTCAGAAAGCAATAGAATTTCTTGGTATTCTATATGAATAATTGAATAGTTTATCCAGTCTCTTTGTAAATGTCCATTCAGTTGGTACTTGCTAAAACAAAACAATAAAATTAACGAACTCACTGTCACATTTCATCTAGTAAGGATAACTACAACAAAAATAGAACGAAACGCCTACCCATTAACTCAATAGACACAACAATTAAACGACATTAAAACTATGAAAGTATGAAATATAGTTATTGAATAAACAGTCGTGAAGAATTAATTGCATTACGTATGCCCGCTGCATCGCCTGCATCGCACATGTGTAAACACACTTCCCTCTCTGTTAATCTTCCCCATGGATTAATTTTATCGAATGCCAAATGAGCTATGACACCCATGCAGGGGAATTGAAAGACCCTACCAACATAACTGTGCAGCTCATCACACTCTTATCACGGAGTTATAAAGTCGAAAGTTGCATGGGAGCTTGAACTATAAAGTGGTAGATTATCCCTTCGCACATTGGCTTTTGAGTCCAATTTGTGAATGTGTATTGTGTGATACGTATTTAGTATTGTAAAGGATTGTTGCTCTTTGTGTATTGATACCATTAGCTCGCTTATGGAGCTTAAAAGCTTCGGTATTGGGGTATTTTAGTTTAATCTGTTCTTTTGTGTGTGACGAGAATTGGTACTTTTACCTTTCTAGAGATGGTTTTGTGAAATATACTAAATTTAGTAATATTTCATGTAGATTAAATGAAGCTTAATAACTTAATTCTCTTTAGTTTTAAGAACATAAGATTTAATTCATAGCAAAATACAAGATTGGTAATCTACAACAACACACTCGTAACTCTGGGATATTTCAAGAATTAAAATTTGTTTCAGTTAAAGAAAGACATCTTAATTTTAAACCATTTTTTTATTTGGCTAGGCAGATGTGTTACCAATTTCAATTCATCCAAAATATTGAAGATTCACGATTATTGCTTACGGCGCAACTATAATAAGTATGGCAACAGTTTCCACACGATGAGACATGAGTCGCGTCCATTAATCTCATTGTGTGCGCTTCATTTAACGTACGCAACTTACTATTGCGTGCTACTTGCTTTAGGCGGGCTGCACACGGAGTTACTCTTTAATTTTGTTGCGCACTTTATTGACTTGTATTTCTGTTTTATTGGGTGCATTTGTAAAATTGCTTAACTTTCTTTTTGGGGTTCTGATTTCATTTTTGTGCTATTAATATTTACTTTTTTCGTTATCATGTGTTTTATGGAATAGTGTGTAACTATAGTACGTTATGTTGGTAATGTAGAGAAAAACTGTATTTGGTTATGAGACAGCGTGAGGCTGGAGGCACCTGAGTAAAAATTTAGTTTTGTTGAGTATTCTTATTCGCAATTAAATTCGAACAGGAGCGATCAGTTTGTCCAGTCGCGTTGCAATGGAATATACCTACGTAAACAATAAGAAGTGACGTACTTACCCACGTAAGAAGTGAGACGTATTTACAGATTTTTCACTTTGAAGAACATAAAAAATCGGTTGTCTGTAAAGTCGGTTTACTGACGATCGTTGAACGTGACAACGTCATAAGAAAATACTGATGGAATGGCTGCATTTTTCAAAAAATGAATGTGCATTGAGCAATTGTTTTATGGAACGCCTCAGAGCGAGGTAACGCCTCATTTTTTCGTGCGTGCAGCCGGCTCCATCGAATTATAAGACGTTGTCACGTCAAAAAACTTCACGTTTTCAAAAGTTCAAAATTTTCGTCTCGTCAACTTTCCCTCGCGAATCGTGCAACCGTCCTTACAGTAACAGTCCCCTAATAGCGCATATCACTTAGTATAATATGATTGTTCCCCTCGAACCCCTCGCGACAGCGGAGATGAAGGGAAGATGTGCTCACAGCATCGCTGTCTCGTCGAGTAGCACATCATCAGAGTTGACGGCGATTATTATTGAAACTGTAGTGCAGTGAGATATCGATCTTAGACATGGTTGAGCTATCTTGGTGATGAGTCATAGTTTGGTGAAGTGGTAATGTGAACAGAGCTTCAGAATAGCTGAAATCATAACGACGTTAAGTGCTGTCAAGGAATGTAAGTTGAAAAAAGTAGGTAGGCATCTTCGATGCTACCTTTAAGTTGAAGTCTTTACAATCTTAATAAAGTAGTTAAATCAATACAAAATTAGGATAATTAGGTGTTACCTAAATGCGAGTGTGTATTTAGGTTATCATATAATTTCTAACAAAATTAAATACAAACGTCTCTAAAATGTAAAACAACAAACGCTAAACATCGCCATTCAATAAAGTTTCACTTGAAATCGCAACCGTGACCGCTTGCGGCAGGGTGAGCGCCGCAGTTGTCGTTCGACCCCTCGGCGACCGCCCCTACCCACGTCGCACCCCAATTAGTTCCATATAACTGCGCCTTTTTACGCCTATTTTATGTGTTTGGTTTAATTGAAAGATCCTTTTGCATGATGTGTTTAGTTCACTGTGCAGTAGACGCTTAATTTCAGATGGTAATTTATATCTCGTAAAGTTTGGTGATGATCCGGTAGTTATTGTTGCGTTTTACGACTTTGACGGAGATAATTTTTATTATATGGCGTAATGTAGCTGCATTAGAAATTGGAAAGTGATATTTAAATAAATATTAATATTCTCTCACTCATAAAACACGACATAGCTAATAAAATTCCAATAAAAAATACATCACAAAAATAAAAGTCCTAACAAAATCTACGCCATCATCAAAACCGAGGCAGCGATTGGTAAAACTGTGAATCACGATATTAAATAGCTTCGCATGTAACAATAAAACAAAGTCTTTCGTCCACATGTCGCGTAGTTTAATCCTCAGTAATAGAGCTGCGTTTGATTGCGCCGCCCGGCTAAGTGATTGACTTTTCAATCTGTGTAATCGGATTACGGCGAGTGCCGCGTGTCGGTACTTCTACCCTACTCGTCGGTACTACTGGTAATTGTGTTAAGTTCGATATTCATTTATTTTGTACCACGATTGGGTTCGGATTGCCACTTGTATAGTCACGACCAATTTATATTGACTTTCGAAATGTGACGTGTGAGTGCAAAAAATAAGTTTTTAACTTGCAGTCTGTCCTCCTAACTCGCCACTTCATTGTATCTGATAAATATTTATAATAATACTAATAAATATTTTTGCCATTCATTTTAACAACTAAACAACAGTCAGTGTGTTCAAACCTTTGAAGAAATTTGGGTTCGGAGTTTCAACTTATCAAGCGTGTTACACAAATTGCTGTTTTGATTAGTCAGGTGGCATTGGTATAAAAAAAACTGCTAAATTAAAATCTACCCTAAACACATTGACGATAACGCTAGTAACGTGACCTGACTGGACCCAAGTAATTTAACAAGTCAAACATCGATACGAAAGAAGAAGAAGCATGCCATTGTTTCTAGAATGCTGTTTTATCACTAGACCATACATTTTGGTCGGAAAGGTTCAGATAACTGCTGAAAATCCAACCTTGACAATAATAATATAATATAAATTGATAATATACTTCAAAAACAATCAGTCAACTTTGTAACGGTGACAACTTTCATGTCTTGAAAACTTCAGTAGGAATCCCCAACTAACCTTGACTTGCGACTCAGTCATACCGAGCGCGTACGCCAGCTTCGCTCTCTCAGGCCCCGCCAGGTACTTGGTCTGCTCGAAGGTCTTCTCCAGCGCGAATATTTGCTGGCCGGAGAAGGTGGGTCTCGTGTGCTTCTTCTTGCCGTCCTTGTCCATGCCGCCCTGCGAGCAGGCGCTCAGGGCACCGTTGCTCACTGCAACAAAATCTGGGGTGAGAAAAAAATAGGGTAAGATTTGGACTTTGTAAACTGAGTATTGTGTTAAGAGTAGTAGTTCCTGACCAGAAGTAAAGTATTAACGAATATTGAGTCTGTTGAACTGTTGCTCAACATTTTTTAACTGTTCATAAAGGAGTATTAGATATATGTAGGGATAAAATACGAATATAATATTTATTAACGGCACACACGCATCTAGTTCATAATAATAATAAATGTTTCCCACATCAAAACGCCAAAACTAATTCACAAAACAATGTAGTAGTTAGCATTAATGAGTTAATTAACGATATACATCAGCTGGTGTGTACCAGGCGCACATAGAGCCGTGAGCGCTACATGCAACATCATTGTAGCCGAACACTTGATGACGTCATTAACAAGCGCTATCGACGATCGTGATGTTACGCCATATTGTTGCTGCAATTCTGCTTAACACAATAATTTGAAGGCTTGCATAAATAATGTCTGTGAAGCCTTCATTTAAGTCAGATTTAAGTATTCTCGTTTGTAACAGCCTTTTAACAGAAAGAAAAAAATTTAATATGATGAGTTTTGGAACCTCTATAAATCAAAGTAATAACGATTGCTGGGTGATTTATTTGGGTTTCATATGAGCGCCTTAAATTAAATCGGAGTAGTTTAGCAGTAGAAGTTTTTAATCTTTGCCCCAATATCGCATCGAATTCAAAATTACGGCGAATTGAGTTAAATTACTCCTTATAACATGGGCTATCGTCTAGTGAATTAAAACGTGACGATATATATATGCGCTAGAATAAGACAAACAAAAACATTTCGTCTCTGTCATTTCCGCGAACACGAACACAATTTTGTTATTTTCCACACAATATATATTTTGCGTGTTAGGTGACTTTTGTTCTCAGGGTGCGATTGGATTTAAAAAAACGAAAAGTAGTAGGTAAGTAAACATTTTTGTACCAACAAAAGAACATCTGGGATGATGAAACATCTCACTAACTACAGCTAAAACAGACTGTTCTAGCGCAGCTTTGGGAGAGACCTTCGTCCGAAAGTGGACTGCCAAAGGCTGACTTAATTGAGAAGCAAGTTTGTTTGTTGTTCAAAAACATTACAACCACGTCAGACAAAAAATACTAAACACAGTCCTCCAACATTCTACCAGTATCTAACAAAAAAAAGAGCAACCTTAACAGAAATCAATCTACGTACTCTGTACTTGTTCGAAGGGCCGCCGGTCCCCTGACATCGTGTCGACGTTTTTATCATTATTTTCATTTCATTTTTCCACTCTTTTCCCCTGTCCCTCCCGCCCGCCAGCAACTCGCCCCCCCGCCCCCCGCCCCGCGGCAGGGTCCCGGAGGGGCGGTGACGCGACAGGCGTCGCTTCATCAAAACAATTTTATTCGCGATGATACTGTTCCACAATGAGATAATGATTGAGAAGTCTCATTCTGTACAATGTGTTTGCTACAGTGCTACGCGGCTACGAATTGCTACGAACATCTGGTCAAGTTCTGTTAAGGACTGTCATCACCACCTCAGCCGACACGGAATGTCCGCTGTTGGAATTCGGGATAAGATTACTTAATGTCTATAAATAAAAACTTGCTGCCATGCACTTGACAAAACAGTGCATTTTGACCATTTCCATCTTACCTTACATAATGAGTGAAGATTAACTGAAGTCGCAACGAATGAATGAATAATGATGATATAGGAAGACCTTTGCAAAGCTAAATAACTAAAAACAAAAGGCTTGTCGCCCACACAATGGTTTTGATATCTACCTACAAGATTACGTGTACTTAAGTGGTAATTTCCGATTTCTGTCCATTGCCTATTACTTACTGATACTTCTGCATCTAACCTGTGGTATGACACTGCGGTGCGGCGGCGGCGGGAGGTTATGTTTTATGTGCCTTTTATATTGATGTACTGTTATGTACACTCTAGTTTTGAACGCTATTGGGAATCGAATGAAATGAGTCTGGCGAGAGATTGAATTTATTATCCGATGGAAAAATTGAAACTGTATCGACGTTTTGTTTTTTTATATACTGTTTAAATACGATTGCGTTTATTAATTGATGTTCAGGATTTAACAAAGGTACGTCATTCTGACTAAATAAGACTTATTTTTAAGTTTATAAATATATTGTTAGGAAAGGATTTCAGTAGCAAGCCTTTGTCGTCCATGTTAGCAGCACTAAAGTTCAATCCAATGTTGTAAATTAGCCTGTCCCACACTTGTAATTCGCCCATATTCTACAGATATAATGAGTGCAAAACACCCTTGACGAAGCCGAAGGGCACTTATTGTTCCCGTCATTGCGATCATTTTTTGCTCTGGACTATGGTTAGGTAGCCTGGGAACATTCTAGTTACGGAGATATTATAGGTCAAAGCTCCAACTTTTTCACATGCTTTTTTTTACATACCAGTACTTCAATGACGCATCAGCACAATGCATCCATCAGCACTTTTTACGCAGTCACTTTATTTGATATACAGAACGCTTGGTTGACGGCGGGCGGCTTGGTGGTTGTCTTGAAGGGGTTTTACACCTTATATTGGGCCTCATGCGTTGACGTTAAATACCATAAGTGTACGTATGCACGAAGTATGTAATCACCGTAGCTGCCGGCGTTTTATAGTATCTGCCACTGCCATGGGAAACAGGCGTGAGTTTATCTATTTAGGTATGTCATCATCATGGGGTATGGGGTCGGCTTCCAGTCTAAGCAGATGCTGCTGGATACCAGTATTTTCCACGGAGCAACTCATCATGTAGTTGGTTTCATTATGTATACACATTTTCGCATTAGCAATGGTTACACGTGTAATTGAAACTTTTCCAAAATATATTTTATTTATTACCAACAAAGTGAGCTATCTCCACATTATTTATATCTGTCGGCAAGACATATTGTAATAACATATAAATATTAATTCCTAGAGGTATATATCTACGTTCGTTCTACAAACATGAGTTATTATCATTTGTTATGTGCATGTGTTGAATTATTTACAATATTATTTCATATTTGTTCCCAAAAGTATCCTCTTTACTCGAATAAACAACGCTTTGATATAACGTGGACAGTTCCAGGCAATTTCAGAAGCTATTGAATTAATACAGACTACCTACACACTACGACACAAAAATAGACTAAACCTACCAGGTTCTAAGCTGAAAATACACTCCACAAGCACTTTAGTAATGTCAATTAAAATATATAATTTACCAGACAAAATTAAAAATGAACAAAAATGTAATATCTTTATAAATAAATTAAAACAATTTCTAATCCGCAAATGCTATTATAATGTACAAGAATATTTAAACGATATATTTAATAAATAAACAATATTACCAAAAAAAAAAGCAATAATATTTTATAATACCAATAATATTATATAATTATAATAATTTAAATAAATATTAATGTATAAATTCAATACATGAGTAATAAAATTATATGTATACAATTATTTATAAGCCTACCTACACTACACAAAAGAGTAGGTTAATATTAAAATTGTAAATATTTATAATAGACCTCCTCCTTTCTTATTTTGTTATGCCCGACAGGGCCCACAACGATCCAAAACGAATGTATATATCCTAATGTATGTACCTACCACGTAAGTTCACATTGTGGAATGCAATAAAGTATTGAGTATTGAGTATAATAAATGGAACAGTGCTACCAATAATTTTGGCTAATGCTACAGGATACACCTCCGCCTAATCTTTAGGGATGACCTACACCTGCAGGCATGATTTTATGAACTACGCGACAGTTAAATTATAAAAAAAACGACAGGCTTTTATTTGCCAAACGTTTTTTAAAAATCAATGTTAAGTTTATAACGACTCCGCCACTCTTTTTCAGACTGTATATAACAAACCAGCTTTGCTTAGAATAGGTTGTCGAAGAAAAAATAAGACCATCTGTATCTCGGTTCATCATGATCATTTCAGACGAAAGACGTCCACTGCTGGACATAGGCGTCCCCCAAGTGTCGCCACATTGACCGGTCCCGTGCAACTCGCGTCCAGCGGGTTCTCGCAACCTTCTCGGTACATGATCTTGATATATTGCAATGAGAACAAAAACGATACCATAGGAACTAAATGTGGAACCATAGTACTATAAAACAACACCACACCTGTCTTTAGGCTGAAGGGTTAGGTTTGGTGACAAAAAAAGAATAAAATATTAGTAAAATAGTTTAATCAGTAACGTAGTCAGTTTATGAAGATAAGCCAGATAACTATCTAATGAGTGCAGAAACTGGCACACAATTGATAGATAAATGGCATTGCTATATGTTAAAGCCTAAATAATAGATTTGTAGATTCCAACAGGCCGGAAAAGCGCCATGTATCCTTCCAAAAAGAAAAGCTCGTTAAACGCGATATGTCCAAACATTAGTGCTCCAGTAATACACGAACAGTCCACTTTCACCCGACGAGAACAATGGACAGCACAAATAATACATTACACACCCAATAGCTGACCGAAACCTCATCAAAACAAAGCAAAACCAACCTTATCTACTCCACAATACAGTTAAAAATAACTTCCCGTAGGCAATAAACTTTACACAATGCAATATAAACTTTATTACAAGTGATTAAGGTATAAATTCGGGTGTTAGTCGGTCATCAGTACAGCCTTCGTTTAATTCTGTGTTTGGTGTAGAATGGCTGTATTTGTAGTTAATTGATTCAGTTTATGTTAACGTTACAGCTTGTTGTTGAGGCCGGGTTTCGGATGGGTGGGGGTAATGATACTGGAATAGTTTTACATAGAGCGCTATGTAATAAGACGATCTAGTGGTATTTCAGTGTTGCCCAATTAATAATTATTTACCAATCATCATCATGATATCACAGACCCTTTTCAGGGCTTATTGTAGCTCTCTGTACACGTGCAGGCTGTGAGTGAATCACACTCAAAAAGCATACGAAGTCCTCCGCGTCCAATATAAGAACGCATTCAGAACGCTGATGGGGCTGCCGAGACATTCCGTCGCCGTCGATAGCATCGACTGCTTTTATGCAAAGATGCGTAAGCGTAGCTCGTCCCTGGTGAGCAGGGTTCGCGGCAGCTCCAAGCGTGCTGATGTCGATAGCCAACAGGCTCGACTGTTCATACGTTACATCAGACGCTGCAGTGACTTGCACGTCACCTACAGTCGTCGGCTGTCATATAAGTTTTGTGTTGTATTGCTATGTTTAATGTATTCTGTGTGTTTTATATTATATCATTTGTGCTATATTGAATTATTTGTCTATTAATGAGTCCTTGTTACTTGAATAAATAAATGAATTATTATATCTGGTAAAATGTTGGTGTACTGAACATCTCTGCTGATTTCATCAAGTCTTGTATCGACCGACCGCTTTAATGAGTCCTCGCGAAGGTATCAATTTAAATGGAATATTCTGAAGGTTGATCACGTATTGGTTCAATTAGTATCGTAATACTTACATGGATTATGGTTATTTTAAAGCAAATAACCTGTGGGATATTGTTAGGACTTTGTGGACGCTTAATATGCCTTTGATGGGGCAAGGCAGAGGATTCATTAAAGCGGTCGGTTTATAGACATCATGTTATGCTATGTCAAATAAAACGAAGCCTTTATAAAGTCGAAAAAGCCTGTACGGCCAACAAAGCCTCTATCATTCCATAACTAAACGCTATACCTCCATAAAACATCTCACAATTTTCAATCTACCACGAAACTCGTGAACAAACTGCAGCGAAGTTCCCGCCAATATCTGTGACGTCACTTTTTGTCGGCCATATTGTGCGCCATGCATTATGCACCGCGTTATATTGTGCGCTGACCGGACTTTGTGAATAACTTGCACGTATAACTTGAAATAGATATATTTTTGATTCTCAAATGTTTTGGCGACATGTGGCGGCGTATATTTGATTTCGATATTCTGTACTGTTGCAGGTTGGAGGAAAATGGTTACGTAGAAGTTAGTTGAGCATTTGTGATTGCTACTGCTGCTAGATTACAAAATAATAGTTAGTATACCTAAATGGGTACAACGGTGAGCCCATATCATGAGCCACTTCAAAGCATAAGCCGACATTCTAAATCTTACTAACTCGTTCATATTTTACCACCAGTTAAACTATTCCTTAAACGACATCGGTATTTGAGAAGAAGAAGGCATCTGTAACAATTGACTTCTCCAATTATCTTTAAAATAACACAGATTAAATGTTAACGTCAGCATTTCCTAAGTTTTCTCCAGATTTAACAACCAATCAAAATCAATACTCGAGGAATATAAGAAAACAATAGAGTCAAAACCATCCATAAAATACCATTCTCATCAACTTGACTCAAAAATAAAGTCCAAAATCACAACAAAACCTTATCAAAACCAAATCAAACAGCTTCCCTCTCGCACCCTCAGTATATCTTCACATTTGCATATCATGTTTATAACCAGAAGAGTGAACAGAAGCATCTTCCTTCACAACTTGCGAACGTTGTGAAACAATTATATGAAATACACAATTACGTACAAATCCGTGCCGTAGGGGTAGGCAGGGGGGCGACCGCAACCCCTTCACGGAACCACCCTCTAGGGCTGTGCGAAGGCTTTCAGGGGTGAATACGTCGGAAGTGACGTATGTTGAGATAATGGGTAAATATTATGTTGGATGTGGGAGCTTCTATCACCATCAGTTTGTAGAAGAACTCGAGTCAGCAGGAAATTAAAATCGAAAAGATTCTATTTTATCCACTTAACACACATGTCACACATTTTCATTCACAACCCCCTCGAAGGGGTATTGGTACGTCTATATTCAAATAACTTGTACCCAAGTGGTGGCCAAGTCAATCGCGTTTTAAGTCCTCTAAAATGCAGGTGTATGAACACATTGGACACTCCAGCGCATATGCCAAAAATTGATATGATAAATATGCTTATTGCAATCAAACGAACAAAATAATCACACAGTTCACATTCCATCAAATTCTAAAAATCATCAACTTCAATTATATATCATTTGTTTTCCCTTTATTTGTTTTGCACTAAAGAGTATTATTTTATTCACCATCCAAAAAAACTACAGCACAGCATAAAACAATGTCCAACACCGCCACCATCGTCAGAATTGTTAAGGGAATTAAACAAAACAAAAAAGGTCTACAGTCCTACATAAAAAGCCCATATTGCTATTCCATCAGCCCTACAGCCACGCGAGGGCGTCTCAATTGGAGGGCTAACGAGGAGCGATGCGCCCAGGGGCCCAGGGGCCCGGGGAGCCCTGGGCCCCTGTTAACGTGCGCGGATCAAGCCTTCTTTAGGGCAGACCTTTTGTGGTGCCCCATGACAACACGTAGGTTGCATATGTACATAATATGTTGGTAAGATCTTTTGTATGTTCTTGTTAGGTATCTACTTTGGTGTGAAAAATGGGAGGGAACTTATAATTTATGTGATTGAAAAGTTAGTGAATGTACTAATGTGACCTTTTTCTTCAAACGTTTTTTTTTTGTTTTCATCTTCATAATAAATAGGTATGTTTCCTATTGACATTGCAGTAATTATAAACTTAAGGAGGCATAGTATTTTTTGCAGCCAACCCTGCCTGCTGACAGGCAAAGAAAATATTTTGAGAAACGAAATTAATTCGGGTAAAACAGTTTTTCAGGGACAACATTACACATTAATCTACCATCGTCGTCAGTTTCAGATAAATTCAATTTACTCCTACATGTGTATCTATTTATATTTCAAAATAAATACTAAACACCTAATAAACATAACACACCTCCTCACACACAATATTAATTCAAACAACAGGCAAACACACAAAATCTGTGCTCTATCATCTACAAACAACCCCCTCCCCTCCACCCCTACGTTACCGCACCCTGTATCTACGCGGGGGTGGTACAGCGTGCTCTCAAAACGTTTTAATTGTACGGGGACTTTCGAGGGTAGTTTGCACATAATGTTTGTCACAGAGTTCTTCAGTTGTCCCTGTTTATAGCCAAACCGCAGGCTTTGATTGCGAGGAGGCTACACTTTACAGAGGTTTGTTTCAGGAAGGAGGCTTTATAACTCTTCTGAGAGTAGCGGTGTGACTGAACAAGTGTGTGCGGAACAAACTTGAAATTGGTGGCTGTTTATTTTTGTTGAAAAGGTTTCGTGAATAAGTTGAGCTCTTGGCCTATTTTGTTTCAGTTTAGAATGTTGTGCCTCAAAAAAGAGATGAGGCATTATGCCCTCTTTTGTATATACCGTTATTTTTTCTTGTGCATAAAGTTTTGATCATGAATTGAAGGTGAACTGAAACATTATAGACAAAAGATCTTTAATTTCAATTTATCGCCCTGTCTGTTTCTATCGAATGAATATAATGCCAGGGTTTGCTACTAATCAATGACTTTTGCACAACCTCCACTTGTTTTACTAGCCAAAAATCTATATAATGCAAAAATGGACCTTGTTAACAAATAACATAAGCATTGAAACAATGGAACTCAATCAAGATTTAGGATTATTAACTATGTAGATATGTATTAACCTTGTTTTTGATAAAGAACAATGCACTTCCTCTTAACATAATCATGATCAGCCTAGACGTTTCCCAACTATGTTGGGGTCGGCTTCCAGCCTATCCGGATGCAGCTGAATACCAGTATTTTACATGGAGCGACTGCCTATCTGACCTCCACAACACAGTTCATCATCATCATCATCATCATCATCATCATCATTTCAGCCGAAAGACGTCCACTGCTGGACATAGGCCTACAACAACAACAACACAGTTAGTACTGGATAATACGATACCCTTGGCATAATCGTTAAGTTGAAATGTTTTTTACCAAAACTAAAGTATGTTTAATTTTCTCCTCGTATCAAACAAAAAAATCCCCAAAAACCGTTCAAACCACGTCCGACCATAAAGTCTGTACACTCCCATTTCCCCAACAACGACAATACCCGAAGCCTCCGCGTCATCACTTCCTTACTAAGGCTTGCTATTCATAACACGCGCGCCGTAAGGACGCCCATAAACGTTGCGACAGACGATACGCATGTCCTACACGCGATGGCAAGTAATAAAGCGATGTGTTGCGATATGTCGCCGTGTGGCGCCGACACGAGACACACCTGTGAGCTGATAACGTTAGGTTTGATGTACAATCGCGACTGATAAAGACTTTTGGTTGTTTTTTTTGGTGATAATGTAAAGATAAGGGTTTTTCAATTGTAGTGTAAAATTATGTGTGCAATATTGACTATTTTTGAGATTGTATAGATAAAATATTTTACGTGGGATTCAAAATCATCACAGAAATGTATTAGGTAGACTGGTACATCTTGGTTTTATTTAGTATTTTGTTGTTTTACCAAATCATTTAGACCTACGTATTAAAATATCTAAACTAAGCATCAACAATATTAATCGTTTTTACTTTTTTGGGGAAAAACAAATTGCCACCCTTGAACTAAAACGAATCTAATTTTAAAATCAATTTTCCACAAAGATTCACGTTACAAAATTTCAAAATGAAGTTCCCTGAAAACTATTGTTACAAGTGTATGCAGTGAGCGTGTAGCACCCCTTATCGCTACGGCGTAGCGCGACAGTTGCTCGTAGCGCTACGAGATCCGTAGCGGCGCATCAAAGCTTCGTAGCACATTTTTAAAATGCTACGCGTTTTATTTCGGTTTTTATATGTTTCGGTATCGTGTATGTGTTGATTGTATTATCTCGAACAAGTTTATTTGTGTACGATATTGGTTTGAAATATGTTCGATTTTAGAAATTATTTAGTTTTACTAAACTTTTCTACTGCGTTTATTTTAACTAAATCATGGATTTATGTATGTAACTTATCGAAGAGTAGTGTTTTTTTTTCATACTTTTTTTTAACATTAACTAAAAAAGGTATCTTTGGTAGAAATAAATGGTATTTAGTTAAGATCGTCGATCTACCATTTTGTAGTCATTTGAAGACAGTTACCGTAACATTTTTTGTACTAAATAAGCTTGTGTTTGGCCTCAACTCGCCTGATGTGAAGTGATGACGTGGCCTAGGGTCCACCCGAAGAAGCTGCATCATCGCTTGCCTAGAAGAAACCTATTCACTCGATCTCATTTATGAGATCACACAAAAGATTATAGTAACTGTCTCTTAAGACAGAACAAAATAAACATTTTCTTTCAGTATATCACTAACAATTCCCTACAAAACGTCTCACGATAGTTTTAAAACGTACCAAACGACTATAATAATCGTTTAAAACCATCCTCTTTACATCGATCGTTATCCCCTCACAAGCGCAGTTTTTGTCCTCTCCATCCGCCATCCCTCTGATATCACTTTGATAACTGTCCGCTTTTTGTCCGGCCGGCCACGGGCGCCGGACGCCGGACAACTTACGGGCGGCGACCGACTCATATAACGATATGGGTGTATTAAGAGACGTTTTATCTCCGTGTACATGTGGCCTTATACAATGTTTCTTGAGTGTATTGCTGGGTTTACGTATTGTTTCAGTGTTATGAGGAAAAAGTTGCAAATACTTTGTACTGAGAGTGGTTGTTTCGTGTTATTAGCAACATTTGGGAATATAACATAACATAATATCACGCCTTGTAACCCCCGAAGGGTTAGGCAGAGGTGTACCTAACAAGTACACCCACATTTCGCTAGTTATATTTAAGTCCCATGTAATAGGGGACGAGCCTATTGCCATCAATCGGGCACAAATTCAGCTTCCATGGCTGCTACTGAACTTCCTGATGGAAAAACCCAATAACACTGCCTAATCCAGGAACCGAATCCAGGACCTCAAGATCAGCAGCCGCACTTGCGATCACTAGATCAACGTAGTACTAACCAACTGAAATAGATTTGGTGAAAAAGTCCTCACAATAGGCTTAGTTAAAAATTAAGAATACTAGCCAAAGTTACCTAATACATGATTATAAGTTTTCTTTAAAAGTACTGTTTCTTGTCCTAATCCGTAACACACCTCTAGAAGTGCTTTGTTCCCCTGCGCAAGCTTTGTTCCACCGACATGCAGCCTGGCTCACTCTCACCAACAGTAATACATCATTTTGGGAAAAGAAACTTTCAATGTGAAATTAAGCAGTGATAGCCTAGTGGTGTGACCGTCGGACTGCCAAGTCATAGGTCTCAAGTTCGAACCCAAGACACGCACCTCATTTTTCTCGGATTCATGTGCGTTTATCACTTGCTTCGGTGAAGGAAAACATTGTGAAGAAACCAGCATGACTGAGAGACATTTCTCGACGGTATGTAAAACCAAGTCAGTGGTCCGTGGGCGGCATAAAAACTCTGACACCAGGTTAGGCACTAACCACACGATAAAGAAGAAGAATGTGAAATTCTTAGTCAAGACTGCTAATTAGACAGACTGTATAAAAAAAAAGCTTTATTGTTCAAGAGAGCATTACACAAGCTGAATATCACTAGCCTACACACTAAGATACCCTGTGTCGTGGAGGCTACAACTGTCCTTCGTCTTAAGATAAATAGGAAGTACGGCACACAAACAATAGTATCGTACAGGTCAGATTTCTTAGGCTACAGTAAAGACATGGAAATCCAGAGCAATAGTTAAAGTAGAAGCAAAGGTAAATTTTATTATATCGCTCGATGAGAACACACTCGTAACGAAACAGTATCATAGTCAAAGATCTGCTGAATCAATAACACAAGACAAAACCGTTCTTTCTATGATAGACAAAACTGTTTTAGTTTCTAGTGTCTACTAGACACAATCAACTGCCATCCCACATAAAATAATTTGCCTAACAGCAAAACTATGGGCGTCCATTATATCGTGAAGAAAACAACATAATACATCGGCACAGGCCGTAATAACCGTCACCTCATCGCGAAAAACAAAGATGGAGGCCCTCGGGGAGGGGGTCGAACCTCTCCCCCCCACTGGGGTGCAGGGTTGTACGTATGGTTAGTGAGTGGGGTTTTTGAAAAGATATGGTGTTTTATAGATAGTAGGCATTGTAGATGTTTATGTTTGAACTTGAAATTAAGAACATTAATAGACTTGCCATGGTAAGTACCTACAAATTATGTGCTTTGCACAGTTTTAAAAAATAATTAAATACTATATTATAGGTGATAATAAATGGTAATGTAATACATTTGTAGGTGTATTAGTTTGAAACTTTGATATCTATCTCAATTAGGGCTTACCAAAGATCCTCATCCCTTAGTTCGATTATTGATGTAATGTTAAAATGCTGGTAAATTATCTACTGATTAATATTATAATAATTTAAAGCTGTCGATCTTTTACACAAACTACGAGGCGAATAACGTTATATAATTTAAAAAACAAACTCAACTACCATTTAGTAAATAATCCTCAATTATAACGTAAATATGAAACCTTCGCCATCCCTGTCTCTAGGGGTGTACTCGAAAATGTGCGGTGAGCGGGCGGTGCGGGCGGAATTATGTTATTTCTTAATTTAATTTCATTAGGCCGGCGGCGGTGCGGGGAGGGGTCGGCAGAGATTGTGCCTCGACGTGTAATTGTACCGGCCGGGCCTTTCATGACCGCCATGAAACAGCCATGAAAACAATCATCAGATTCAAGATAAATTATTGAGCTATGATTTTTTATACAATTCTCATAAATGTGTTTTTTCGAAGAGTAACAAAACCTACTCGAAGTTAATTAATGCCAGAATGAGCTTTAGTAAGAAACTGTCACACAACTATAAGTAACGTGTGTATGTAGTAGTGTGTAGTGTGTGTGTTATTTTATGTTTTATTGATTATTTTAATGTACATTCATGTGTTTTATGTGATTTTTATATAATGTATGGGCTATTTCTGAAATTAATTAATTAATAGGTAAGAAGTGACATAGACTATGATGTACACCATATTTTTTTTCTGAAATTAGGTTTATTAGGTCAGTAAGTTTTTACGGTAAATCTAAGTTATAGCTGTACTCAAGGTCAGTCTATCATATGAACTGATGACTATTTTGGTTTATTTATATAACTTTAGAAAAGACTGGTGTAAGAAATTAACTCTTAAAAGTGATGAAGAATTATTACAAGGAAAAGTTTTGTAAATCAATGAGACAGTAAAGGTTGAAATGTTTACGAAAGTAGCTTAACGTCGGTAGAACATATGGTTCTGAGAGAATCTTAACAGTTATTGAATGTAATATCAATTAGAGGTACACCGAGTACTGTGTACAATACAGTTTGAACAACCACAGTTACGATTGTTTCGGTTCTTTACGACACACAAGTTGTGGTTATAGTGCGATAAACGATCAAAACAATGTGCTCCGATTGAGCTCAGCCGTAGTCGGGTAAGAAATGATTCTATTCTCGAGGTTTCAATTTAATTTTTTATGAAGTAAAAGTGTGATGGATGAACTGATGACAGTATACAGTAGTCAATAAGTATGTTTATCTATATATATATATATGTATTGTATGCATTACGTATATTATATTGTATGTATTAGTTTAGTTTGGTTTATAAAATAAGTTAATGTTTAAATGTACTGTTTGCGCACGTAGGTTTATCCTCTTCTACAAATCTCGCAATCAAAGCATGGTTTGCTGTAAGAAAACCCAATTCTGGGTTAAGCTCGCCGTTGTACATAAGCTACATATTATAATTTTGTGTGTATATCTTTTAATTTTGTTTGCAATAAAGAATAAGAATGGATGTTATATTATTAGTATTCTAAAAAAGTATTAAGAGAGGAATCAATCGTGGCGGCAATAGTGAACGATTTTTTAAGGTATTTCGACTGTGTAATCTGATTAAGTTTGTTTCTTTTGTATAAAACGTTGATTAGACATGCAAAGTGTTACTAATACCTACTCATTGTTAGCCGTTAACCAAAAAGTTTAAACTTGATTTGACGATGTTGCAAATAATTAAAAGTTATCAGTGCCGAAAGTCTTCAGTCATTTAGAGGCAACAATAATGTTATGGAATTTAAAAAAGTTTTCCAATTTTCGTAGACGTTGCTAAATGAAACATGCCGCGTGTTAAAAATATTTGCCAGTCAGCAAGATGGAAACGGGGAAACTGTCTGCTGTAATAATTCAGAGTTCCTGGTTCAGGTGTTATCTTTTTGCCAGACGAACTTCCTGAAAATACGGGAACAGAAGCACATAAAACAGTTGCAACAAAACCTAATAAAACGTTCCAATTTGCGGTCTCCTCGCGACCAACGACCACCGCCCGGCCACTGGCGACCAATTACCATACTTCACCGACGAACTACTAACAAAAACATACTTTTTGCCAAAAAAAGCACTTCATTTAACTATCCCACTATCGAATAACTGGACACAATTGAATGTTGCATCACAAACGTGAATTTTAATTCCGGGCGACATATGCTGCCCCCTGACGGCTCCTGGCCCCCTCGGGGGTGGGTCGAGGGGGTGTAGGGACACATTGTAATTAAAAAAATGTGTGGCACTTCATTCGTGCGCGCCAGTGCGACCGCAGCCTAACGCGCCTCGCCCTAACTAATTAATAATATCCACAATGTTTTTGGGATTTTAATAATAATCTCTTAATGTTTTGTGTAGTGCCTTCTACCTCTGTTTATGTAGGTAATTGGGCAAGTTGATTTAACATTTTGTATTTCGGACAACTGTTATTGTGCCTTTAATTTTAAGTCCGTAGTTTGCACATTCAATCCGTATGGTACAACTGAACTTATGATGAAGCATTTCGCTGATGGCACAACATAGATTAAAGTTCTCACCATAGTCTTTTTGGTTTTGGCATACATTTTTCGAGTAGTTTCTAAATACATTTTCATACTTTCTCACGAAAAGGTAGTCGAATTCAAGGGTCGATTAGTTATATGAGAGTCTAAAACACCATGCGATCAGTGTCGAATGAATATTTGTCTCAGACAGTTTACTTTGGTCACTAATGCACTTCTTTTAGGTATTTATAAATCAGAATACCTTCCAACTATAGACCGACCGCTTTAACGAGTCCTCCGCCTTGCCCATCAAAGGCACATTAAGCGTCCACAGAGTCCTAACAATATCCCACAGGTTATTTGCTTTAAAATAACCATAATCCACGTACCAATACGTGATAAACCTTCAGAATATTCCATTTAAATTGATACCTTCGCGAGGACTCATTAAAGCGGTCGGTCTATAATTTTAAGTTAAGATATTTTGATAAAATATTTACATTATGCTTGTGAGAACCAAAAAATCGGCGATAAACAACATTTACAATCGGGTGCGTGTGCCAAAGATCAAATCCAACACCCATAGAATACGGTTGCAATAAGTACCTACAGACACCCCCAAAATAATCCACCCAGTTTTAATAACATTATATTTTGACACCTCTAATATTATCATAGATAAACGCATTGACGTACAATTTAATTATATTGTCCGTTTATGATTGCACTCTATGCGTTGTCAATATGATGATATGAGGCTACATTGACAAAGTAATTGCGATGTGTCAAACGTCAAATACTTGAATTTACACATTATTACCTGATCACTTATCAACTGATAGCAGTATTATGTTATCGTGTGTCATTTAATAAGCTCTCGCCGTGACTATCTATGACCCGTATGTTTAGCTTTTTATTAAAATCTGACGCCATCCGTGACGCAGGGACATCAAATGTTATTATATTTTGTGTGTTTTTAATAAAACTGATATGGTGAGATTATGTAGGGAATTTTGTGAGTTTATCAATAATAATATAATTGATTGCGGCGAATAACAAATTAGTTTATGTCGAAAATGTAATCAGCGTGTCAAGTTCTGGTGATAATTTTTGGGAGCGTCTGTACTTTTCCACAATTGCTAACTCTTAAGTTGTCGGTATTAAAAAAGTAATATTTAGTCTAATGGATTCACAACCTATATCTACTAAATCGAATAAGACATTTAACTTACACTAGAAAAAACTTCTCAAAAGCCAATTCAATTTCATCCAATTTTAGCAGCGAAAAGTTAACGAATCAAAATAATTTTTAATCTTAGGCATTTTCAAAGCCTACCCTATTCTATTCTTCCATAACTCATAAACTAACACCATCTAACAATTACTCATTACACAATTGCAACAATACTGACATGCGGTAATCTCGAGTATCGAGATTACGGCTGTCATATCGCATCGTTCTCGACTCGGTACGATATCGATTGGCGGCGTCGCTCGACTTAACCGAGTACAAGTTAGACATTAATGTAAGAGGCTGTTCTCGTGTAACAACACTTGTAACCCTCCTTAAGGTGGCGTGATGTGAATTGAAAATTAATTAAACGATGTTTTTGAGACATTTTAGTATTTCATTTTGGTTGTATTATAGGTATTTTAACAGACAGTCAAAACGTGCGTAATAGGTGCGCTATTATTTAGTTTTATTAGTTTTTTATTATGGTTTTTTCATTGATATTTGTTATTTTTAATAAATGATTTAATTAAATATTTTCTTCACAAAGTTCAGCTATTACTTTGTTATTGCCGTGATGACTGAAAATGTTAGCATTCTGATCATTCCATATAAGCAAAGGACCTAAAACTAATTTCACAGCACCCTCGGGTCCATATGACCTCTAGCTACATTTACTTTCGTGTATCTATAGGTACAGAAAAAACCTTCAAGAAAGTTCTCTGAAAAGATACTCAAAATTGAAACATTACACAAAATAGTTACTAACAACGTGTTCTCTATAATAATCCATTGACTTCTTGGATTCATGACAAACAAAAGCGATACATAATACGTTTGTGAAAATAGACAAAACTTATTGATGAATACCAGCCACACCCAGCAACTGCCATAACTCATTTAATATCTTTAAGTTGAAACAAATCTCATTTATTGATACATTAAATTATGGATACGTTTGACAAATTGACACTTTTCGTGAATTAATATTCATAACTAATTCTAAAACGCTTGCAAATGGGTCATTTGTGAAATAATCCAATTTAAGTCGACATCAATTGAAAGAAAAGTTTGCCGACAATGACCACCTATTTGTAAAAGATTAGGTATTCCTTTAATGGATGTGTCTTTTCTGATTTTACTTTTAAAACCTAAACGATTAGTACCTACGTACTAAAATTCTATTCTGAATTACGTTTAAGCGCTCACCGTTTTTGGATTTACATGTTTTTCTTTATAAAAATCTAGTGCCTTCTTACTAGAAGATTTTTTTATGAAATGCTCCTTTTCACGGATTTTGCAACAATTAAATTAAACTTATAGTCGTGGTTAAATAATAAATAATCGTCAAAATGAAAGTCAATCGGCGAACCCAAGGAGACGTTTAAAGTCATGTCGAAGTTGGAAAATACTCATTGAAAAACTAGATATTATGTTTCAGCAAACATATTATCTTATTCTAAAAAACATTAGATTATTTGTACTTGCACTGTAATTATACCTTTACTATTTTCTCTAAGTTTTTGCATAAGAAGGGCAAATTTTTCGTTTTCGACTTTACATACTGGATAATATCCTAAGCCTCCCAACTATGTAGGTATATTCTTTGAAACGTTCATTGTATAATAATCATGTCTCATAAAATCGATAAACAATAGCTATAAACACCAAATACTACGCAAAAATGTACAGACCCCTTGTGTTCCCAAGAAACAATCAACGAAAAAAAAACATCATCGGAAAATGAAGATATCATTGACTACGGGTTTAAAACAAACCTCATCAAATTGTTGAGTGAATACCAGTCAATGTATCACGATTACAAATACCTACATTTGTAAGTATTAGCCACAACGATCGGGTTGTGGGCGAATTTATTAATTTCGAGAACAAATGACTTGTCGGAATATTTATTAGTTCTCGATCGATAAATGTCGATTCTTCTGTAGAAAATTGATTTTTATTTTATTTCGATTCAGATTTTTATACGCCACGATATGATTTAATTTATTTTCGTTTTGTATCATTTTGATTGATAAGTTTGTCAGTAGGCATATCTTCCTCAAGATTGTTAAGGAATCAGTTCCTTAGTTATGCTACGCCAGCACGCACAAAGTTGTTAGATCCTGTACCTACGGCATTTTTTTTTGCTGGAAACCAATTAATGCCGTTCATCCCAGATTTTGTCCCAAGACGACAGTCACGGCTTAGAAGGTTATTTTACAAATCTCATTCATCTTATTGTTTTATTGACTAATAAACCACATTATTTTTAGTATATGCAAAACCAGAATATAGTTTGTTCAGAATAAGTAACTGAATCGATTCCAATCATTTTTAAACCATGTTATATTTTGTACCAAAAATGTTTTTTTAAAGTTACAAGTTGGACACCGAGCGATATTAAGTACCTATCGCAATAATTTAGGTACCTACTGCCAAATTATTATTATCAATGAGCTAAAGACGACGCTGGAGGCGCGCGCGCCGTCGCGTTGCGTGGTGAACACGTTTTTGCGCGGACAACCAGGTAATAGAACAAGCTTATAACTTCGTGATTTTTCATGATACAGTTTTGAAATTTTGTACATAGATTCTTTACATAAAAATACTAGACATGTGTTTCAGGTTTCGCATATACTAAAACTAAGGTTGTATAATCATCTGATTTGACTGGTTTCCAGTCCAATCAGATGAATCTGAACACAAAGATTTTCATCCCATCCACTATTTCCGCATTTATTTATTACACACAGGGAAAACAGACAATGACTTCTCAGTTTGTTTCGGCATTTCTTTGACCAAAAAATGATGTGCAAATGTGTTTTAGAAGATACTTACAGAAATAAACATCGTTTTATTTCGTACGAGCAAAAACTGTTAAAAAAACTGAATGTTCTCAAAACCTCCTTCGAACCCAAGAAAAGTCATTTTAAAAATCAAACAGATACTTCCACAATCCATCAACACAATAATCAAGTAAATCCCACTCCTCACTGCAACATCCCCGTAGGTACGTGTTTCCCGCCGTAATGCCGGCCAAACGGCCACAAACGGCCGTAGGGCTATAACCCGCCGCTAAGGGCCGACGGAACACGCCCGACGGCCACCGGAACAAGGAGGCTGTGTCGTGACGTAGTTCCGACTTGTGGTGAAGATTGAAGCCTGAGATTTGTGTGGGCTCATTTGTGGGCTAGTTTGGAGTAGTCAGTTTGTTGGGTCTTCTCATTGAACTAGTTATTTCATTATGTAAAATTCAATGAGTAGATTATTTGCTAGACTACATATTCAGTTTAAACGTATAATCAGTTCCATAAGGAACTATACTGTGGGTGTTGCTATTTAATTTAAACAGCTAGGTTGTTTAGAATAATCAAACAGAATTTACAACCGGAAGGAAATAGAAATGAGTTCGCACACGTATCTTATTGATAACTTATAAGATTTCAGTACTTAGTTTTCCGAGTAAGTAGGTACCCGTATCAATATTTAATAGATCTCCTAAAAAACAAAGTAGGTATTATTAATGGTAATCCAATTTAAAAAATCTCTCAAAACTCAATCGCCAATAAACCCTTTCTGAATCGTAATTAACTTTCAATTTTAAAAACTTGTTTGTTATTTTTAATATATTCATATTTATTTGGTGATCATTAAAAATAATTAGTAAGTAGGTATAAAAATAACATTAAATAATCATTTGGTTTCATAAGATTATCCATTGTGACGCGTTGATGTCTTTTATACTACTAGTAGCTATTTGTGTTATTTGCATTTGTTAGAAAACACTAATGAGCTATCCAATTAATAAAACCTGTTCAAACTCCGATAATGGGATATTATACTTAATTAATATGAAAAGCTCAGGATTTCATGAATATTAAACACGCTGTATTTTAGATTGTTTCGTTTGTTAAGAAATCTATGTCAAAGAGATCAATTTCATTGTACACCTGTAGATAGTTCTGTGTAGTAATTAATTGATTAAATACTAAACTTTAATAAATAGTAAAACTCTATCCCAATTTAATAATATAACGAACACACATAGGCATTCTTCCCTATTAGGTCATCTTCCGTTATATACGGAAACATACATATGTCAGGTACTCTAAGTTACACCGAATAACTAAGTACAGGAAAAGTGACAACTAAATTTTTCAAACAGTGTGGTACAATAGATAGGTAGACGATCATCGCAGTTAGCCATTACTGTCTACCTAACATGGACATAATATGGAAGTCGTACACTTATGGAGTAACGTAGACCGCAAAGTTACAATTTTATGATTTAAATAAAAAGATGAGCCTATTACAGTTCCACTACGGGGCTAAGGCAGGCTCCTTGTCACACAGAGAACTTCGATCACCACACTTGCTGAAGGTGGATTGCCAATTCCAGACTTACCTATACTAACTGTAAGTCCAGGTTCCCAGACGATGTTCTCCGTCACCTTACTAGTGGTTGAAATTCTATCGTAACTCATTAATTTAACAAATATTTTATTTCTCTAAATGCGGCTTGTGACAGTGGCTGGCGAGTGCTTCGTCCAAGTTGGCTGCCATAAATAGTCAGTAGCAATCATATTTTCAAGGCACCGTGAGTGAACATTCTTTGTTTGAAGCCAATGGGTTGCCCCTAAACCTCAGTTTAGCCAGCTAATCTCCAGTTTATTTTCTCACCTATCATTAGCCATAACAAAATATATATAAATAAAGTGATGTGTATGTACTCACTTGACTGTAACCGCTCCCTCCACGCCATTGGGTTGGAGACCAGTCCCTGGAAGCCTGGCCAGTATAGCGGCTTGTGCTGCAGATAGTGGGCCATACCGGCCGCCGCCGCCGCCAGCGACAGCCGCGGCGCCAGCAGACCAGCGCCCATGTTGCCGCCCACCGTCGGCCGTGACAGGATGTGGTCGATCCCGTGAGGGTTCGGCGCCGGAGGAGGCGCCTCCGCCAGAGAACTCAGTGCCGCCAGAGGAGCCCCGAAACCATTCTCCAAACCACGAGACAACGGCGGCGAACCACGCAGCTCCGACATCTTAGACAGTTCACTGCATATACTATACACCACAGAGTCCGATGGACGTCACTCGGTCATTGCCCCTCAGCAGCGTCCGCCCGCGAGCGCGACCCGACACCAAATGAAAAGCTCTCACCGACGCTTTTGCGAGCAAACAGAAAAAAACTTGAATAGAGAACGCCGCCCAGTCAATCTAAACCTTATATCGCGGACGCCGCCCCTAAACCAAGCTGTCGCTCCGACCCTACGTGCGTCCCGCTCTGTTTCGTATACGTTAGAGAGGGAGAGAGCACGTGTGGTGTTAACACGAGAGCGTAGATTTAACGAATCGCTATTTAATGGCGCTTCTTGTCTCTTTATAATTAAGTCGGGTGCAGTTTTTGCGGGCCGCCCCCCCTCCCCCGGCCCGCGCCCGCTAAAAACTATTGTCCCACGAATAATAAGCTGGAATGGCAGAGTTTACGCGTTCGGATAATAGCGGAAGGATCTCCGGTAATTTATGTGACAAATATAATATTAATTGACACACCACTCGATTTGTTAAGAAATAAAACACCCATAGAATTAGAGACATCTGCTGAGGGTGCTGGTTGCCGTACATCGTCGGTTAGCGGATAGGTTGCAGATATTAAACTTGATTAATTGCTTGTCGCCTCACTTATTATACACTCGAGACAGATCATTGAATGGAGTTGAGAAATTGTATTTTTTTTTCTGGGAAATTAAAGATATGATGAGTTATAAAATAAGGAGGTAGGTAACGGAAGTTCATTATATATTATTTAAAGCAATGTTTACCAGATGCATATTAATTAAAATGAATAGTTAGTTAGGTACTTGCGTAAATCTGAACACATACAAATGTTCTTAAATATAATTTATGCAGACAGCGGATAAGGTTATCCTGTCTTATTCAAATATTGTCAAGCAGAACCTCTATTAAAATATTTTTCTATAATAAGGAAATATTAATTATGTTGAATGAGCGTAAAACTACTTTGGTATATTATTTCAGTAGGTACCTATGTACTTATTTATAAATGGCCATATTGACAAAAAAATATTTCTTTTTAATAACAAAACAATTTCAACAGCCAACCAAAATAACCGCATAAAATAATCTCCGAAAAATACAATTATCTACAATTACATTTAAAATAACCGATCATATCGCCAACAATGACCCACACACACAAACAATCAAATTCTCATCACAACGCCACACTTTGACGTTAATAATTCGTTTTTTAAATCCCCCATTAATGGCGGCCCCTAATAAAAGATGGCGGAACAATAAACGGTTTTTAAACTTTTATTAAATGGAATCGCTTGCGCATCCTGTCTGGTTTGAATCGGGTTGGTTTCATCGACCGACCTAAGCAAGCGCAGGATGTGTTTTGTATTTATTTATGTTGATATTTATGTTCCTACCTGTTACACACTAAAAAAAGTATATGATTGAAAATGTTTAAGTTTATTTTTAAATTTAATCAGCCTGTTTTTTGGCATTTCTTTTTTTATATTTTTTCTGATTAGGAAATATCGAATGTTTTTGCATGTTATCACAATCAATGCACCTGATTTAATTTAAATTATAGTACATTTATGAAGACACACATGTTTAACTGAAATACTTTTAGAAAGATTAAAAATAATCAGTAAACTAAATCTCCATCTGCCAAGTCTTATCCAAATATGTTGGTGTCGGCAGCTTTCTTTCTTCTTTATCGTGTGGTTAGTGCCTAACCTGGTGTCAGAGTTTTATGCCGCCCATGGGTCTCTGACTTGGCTTTACATGCCGTCGAGAAATATCTCTCAGGCATGCTGATTTCCTCACGATGTTTTCCTTCACCAAAGCAACCACACGAATCCGAAAAGTCAGATTCAGCCTTGGGTTCGAACTCGAGACCTGTGACTTGGCAGTCCGACGGTCACACCACTACGCTATCTTGTATATGCTGCTATTAGGTCGGCTGAATACCAATACATGTATATACAGTTTTATGATGCCACGAGTTTTGTTCATTTTTATTGTTATTTCATTGTGCTTATTCTGTCTACTAAAAATGTTTTGTTTATTCTTCGCGTCTACCATATTGTTTACTTTATAATTGTATTACTATTTTTTATTTTTTATTCTGATTTTTATGTTCAACCAATAACTTGTATGTTTGGTGTAAACTGTAAGTATAAGTTGGTTATAAATAAATAAATAAATAAAAAAAAAAAATACATTACATAGGGGGACTGCCTAGCTGGCCTCCACAACCCGTTAATAGGTAACAAGATACCCCTTGGTTAGACTCAACCAGTCAACTGAATGCTTGCCATTAATCGTTTAAATCATAAGAATCACAACATGACCCCATCTTAATCCCCATATAAAATAACAACCCATCAAGCTGACCATCACAACATGAGATAAATATCTTCAACTGTGGGACACACAATGGATGCTGGCCCGGACCCGTTCACACAATGCCCGAGGATGGACCGCGGGGAACCGGCCGCGGTATTGTACACACCGGATGTAATATTATACAGGAATTGGGGAGAGGTGCCACTGAGAGCGGGTGAGAGGAAAACAAGACAGAAAATATATTCGTTTAGCACATATTAAAAGGCACATAACACAAGGTATTATTCTGCTAAATAAACACAAACAAGTTACCATGCGTCAACTCAACCAATTGCAGTCCACTGCTAGACATGTCTCAAGTCTCAACTAAGCCGCGCCACCGAACCTTGGACATGTCCTTCACCTTCAAACCATGCTCGCGAGGCAGGAATAAAGGTTTTCTCTCTTATTTCCTTATAGATCTGAAATACTGGCACAGTTCCTAGGAATGACACCGACTTCAGTGAGTGATTTCATGTTACTGGTATTCTTTTTTAAATTTCGATATACCCAATCATTTTATTCATAAACGTCAACCAGTTAGAATGACCATCATCATGCTCCTGTCTTTATCTCAATTTGTTTGGGGTCGGCGCAGCATTACTTTTTCGTCCATACTTCTCTATTACTCGTCGTCTCAGCAGTCACCTCCTTTCTAGCCATATCATCATTCACACAGTCCATCCATCGCTTCTTTGGTCTTTCTCTACTCTTCTAGCCATTTACATTCATACTCAACATTTTCATTACTACATTTTGCTCATTCCTCCGCATGAGTCCTTACAACGATAATCGATTACGACAGATATGATTACCACACCATTTACATTTTTTACATAATTTTTTACATCTAACAGAAATTACGTAATCCTCACCATCCGCCTACCCGCTCCGCTCACCGCCCCGCTACCCGCTACTACTGCGACCACAGCCTCCCCTCTTGTCCCGGTTTCCTTCTCACCGCGTCAATTAGCCGACACCTTTGCTTTGTCGGCCTTTTATCATCTGCCTATTACACACCTCATACAAAACAACCACAGAGTAAATCACACCCTATCTCGTTAGCAACAGAGTTGAGAGTACGGTATGTGTTGTTGGTATAAAGGTATTTATTAACTTGAAATATAAATTGGTCCGATATTTATTATTTATAACACCGTTACTAATGTCCAATTTAGATTAAGGTTAATTTTTATGTCATCAATCGGTTCGTAATTAGTTTTTATGCTAATGAGTAGGAAGTTGGTAGTATAAACGTTTTTACAATAATGTGCTAGTTCCTTACTACTTCACGAATGAATGAAACATTATTTTGGAGTGTTGGAGAGATCGAGACGTTCATGTTTCTTTAGCTTACAATTAAACCCATTATACAAGGTGTAAACGTACCCATTACGTAGCCGTAAACCAAGCATTTTGTACATCAAACTAAGTAACTCGACCCAATCATGATAGCTGGGAAACGACTTTTTTTTTTGGGCGAAAAATCACGTTTTACGATAGGACTCAATGTAACGCACTCAAAATATTGTGCTAGAATCTAGCACAATATCCAGATGACACATTGTTATAGTACGGGAGCTGTGGAGGTATTTAAAGTACTTAAAGTTATAACGTTATTAAAAAAAAAAACTTGTGATAAAGTTGGAACTTTGGCCCCCCAATATCTCCGTAATGGGAAGGTTCCCAGGTAGGATGGTCTAGAATAAAAAAAACACCCGCAATGACGGGGAGAACAAGTACCTTTCGGCTTCGTTAAGAGTAGTACCTATTAGGTACACCCATCTTTATTTTCAGTATTCGTTGAAATATTATCTATTCATTTCAACAGACTTCGAACCCAAGTCGGCCGGACCAAAGACAATCTCCGTAGATTGGGGTTCATGGACGGCTCAGACCTCAAGTGCGTATGCGGCGTCTCCCCACAGACAATGGCCCACCTTCCATATTGCACCGCATGCCCTATCACCTGCGCACTTGATGATCTGCTTACTGCCTCGGTGAGTGGGCTTCGCATGGCTGAGTTTTGGGCTAAACATAACATTTGTACTATTTGCCATCGACACGCTAAGAAGAAGAACTACACCTTTCATTAATGCAACAGATTGGTAGAAAAAAATATTTCAACTTATGTTAAACTTCACCGAGTTGATCTTTTTGCTAATCGTATTTGCTTTGCGTGGTGGATTAATAGCCCACTCCCTTTCATAGAGAGGAGACCCAGCATGTCGTGTGCGTTTTAGAACTGACCTGTCTTAGTTTAGTACCACTTACCGACTGATGGAATCAAAGGCAGAGCCTTACTTGAAAAGATGAAAAAGGTAATACAAATACAGCCTCTGCATATTGCCAGACACACACCTAAGTACAGCTATCTGTATAAATTATTACAAAACTCGTTAATTAATCTATGTTAATATGTTTTGCAAATAAAAACTGGTTACAGTCAATCTTTGGTCGCTATTTTTATTAAAGTACTTATCGACATGATTTATTGCGTATTTAATAGACGAAGATTGATGTCATAACTGTCGTTATCAATGTATATTTACAACTCTATCAAATGTTCAACATTGTAGCGCAGGAACTAGATTCTGCAGAATGAAGATGTGAGTGAGGGTGTTAATTAATAGAATAGACAATTTATTGGCTATAAATTCATTGAATTTAGCAATATTTCATAGAAATAAAGTTGTCAATGAAAACTAGATTTGCTCGATGGATATTTGACCTCAAGAATGTTAAGGAATTCGAATCGCGTTGTTCGAAGGTACTAAAGAGATACTTTCTAAATTGTGGTACAATCTAGGAAGTGTGTTTTTAGTGCCTATACTATTCTGTACTATACTTAGCTGTGTACTGATCAATAAGGTTGTGGCACCGAGTTGCCATGTCTGACATAACACTGTTATACCCACAATGTTTTGTGTTGGTATGATTATGTTTTTTTTTTCAAAATAATTGTAAGTGTTAATTGAATAATAAAAGATTTAAAAAATTAAAATGATGAAAAAATACTAAAGTTCAGTTTACATAAAGCAAATGGCTCAAAAGCCAGACAAAACTGCCCATCTCTATAAAACAAAAGCATTTAATAAAACTTTATCTCGTAAGAAGCTCTTAACCGTAACACAAACACACTCACATACAATTTGGCAACATTATAACGCCAACTGCGGACTCCACCATATTTGCCAACTTTAAAATGATAATAAAAAAATCATACTTCAGTATGAAGAATCGACTACGGTAATCTACGAATTGGAGGGAGACAGATACTTGTGCGAGCGAGAGAGGGGATAAATGGAATCTTCTTATTGGTTAGGTGCCTTCGTAAGCCCCGCCCCTCAGTGTGGAGTACCCCACGTGTTTTTGTTGCGCTCAGACGATGTTGGGCCGCGATCGCGCCTGCACGTGCCGATGCTCCTCAAAACTTTCAGGAGTTTACGTCCATAATAATATAAAGTATTTTATGCACAGGTGTAGTTTATTGTGTATGTAAGAGGAATGCTTTGTTATGTTATTTAGAACAAAGATGTAGTTTAGTATGCTGCAATTGGTTTTTTTTACATTTCTTACAGTTATTATGTTTCTGTCATATATTTTGGACAGATGAAAAAACAGAAAGAATCTATTAACATAACAAGAAAGATTTGAAGATTAACACACAGGTACAAATATAATGTCTGCTTCGAACTTTCTAATAAGGTGTCGAACTTGATCTTAAATAGCTTCCCCTCCTCTCCTCTAACTAGAGTTTAAGTTAATAAGAAATGAACGATAATGAAAAAGAAGCCTTAAAGAAAAGCTCGATCAATCAATAATTTAAATACATAATTATGATCATCAATAGGTAACACATTCATTCTCATAGTCGAATGTCACTGACATATGAACATCACGCCTGTAATCCCCGAAGGGTTATGCAGAGGTGTACCTAATAGTACACCCACTTTTTGCCAGTTATGTTTAAGTCCCATGTAACAGGGGGTGAGCCTATTGCCATCAACTGGGCACAAATCCAGACTCCGTGGCTGCTACTTACAAATTTCTGATGGAAAAACCCAATAACACTTTGCCCGACCCGGGGATCGAACCCAGGAGCTCGTGCTCTACTAGACCAACGAGGCAGTAAGACAAGTTGTTGTAACTTTGCACAAAAAATATTTATTTCAAAATATCGTATTTTTAGTTATTGGCAAGTAATACAAAGCCCATGGACCACAGCCGCACTTATGATCGCTATCCCCTAAGGGCCCGGCCTATTTCACCCTTGTTTTGGCGTAAACGTTTAATGCAATACTTTCTATACGGGTTTCTGAATCTGACTCGCAAAAGCCACGCTACCAATAGCTGCGGTAAAATGTTATAGGGTTGAGACAGCCGTGTTTAAACAATTGCGTTCTGATGTCTTGGTCTGTCGATAAGTAATATGCCATGAGCACAATCATTTTTTATACCATCATCTGCTTAGCGTTTTCCCAACTATGTTGGGGTCGGCTTCCAGTTTTATCGGATTTAGCTAAATACCAGTATTCTATATGGAGCGACTGCCTACCTGACCTCCACAATCAATTTTTAAACCCAGGTGAAATAATTTCTGATTTTATTCATGTAAATAGAAAATCTGTAGGGTACTACTACTTACATAATTTTGATCTGCTTTTGTAAAATGATATGTACTTACTCCATTCCATTCAAAAAAGTACCTGAAACAAGTAATAATGGTTCTCAAAGCTAGACTTCCTTCTCCCTTTAAAAACTGTAGTGGAATAGACAATTTCAACCATTTGCTACATCTAATAAATACTTTAAACATTATTTCCAGCCAAGTAACCCCCAAATACCATACTCCATTTAATATTTAATCTCACAAAACGAAGGAGAATCAATCGCAGCTACACTAAACAAACTAAAATTAAATCAGCCGAACCCTTGGGTTCCGTATAATCCCATTATTTAGGGTTCCCCAACCCCCTCGTGTTAAAAGTTAGAGGATATAACTATTGTCATTCAATGTAATTATAACGTACCATTAACTCACAGTTTTGTAAACAGATTAATGAAATGGATAATTCAATTATGTTTCAATGATATTCAATTATTTTTGAGTCGTTTTCATTTAATTTTGAATAGATTAATATTGCTTTTAGTTTGATATGATTGGGCTGAGTTGAGCTCTGCAAGTCCACGAGTAGTATACATCATTCTTGATAGCTGAATCAGCAAATGAACTGTATTTTAACCATCATTTTTGTTGATCACCTAGTTACTAGCAGGTTAATTATTTGTTTTGGGACCACTAGATACTGATACTGATAGCGTACACAATTTCAGAGAGTTCATTAGATTGATGTCTTTCCCACAATACTCCAAACCAACGGTATGGATACGATAGGGGCCTTTCTTATATTGTAGAAATACTCGAAGTTACTACTAGTCCGTGGGATACATGTGGTTATGGTTTCACATGTTCATCACTACCTTTTTCTTTTAAGAACAATCTAACTCGAGGGATTAGTTTTAGGTTGTTACCTCACATACTGAAGAATTGTGGTGGCACGGGACAAGAGCTCTTGGAAATACTTGGGGGAGACCTTTGCCGAGCTGGGAGACAGAACCGGCTACTAAAAAAATGAACAATAACTTTGAAGCGCATCTTAACCACAAACTGTAAATAAGACTGTCTATTGGACACATCAGCTCCAATAAAATCCCACCAATTACTAATCTATAAACTTCATTCAAGACACAATACTTCTTTAAACCTGTACAAGCTCACCCCCTGCTGCCACCCTCGCCACCACAGCACCATGCTGGCAGCCACAAGGAATTAGTCGTTGTTAATGAATCGTAATCCGGCACACAATAAACATGGCGCAGGTGCCGCCATCTATTGGAAAACTTGCCCAGTTAACGAACGGTGCGAGGCCAGAGTAGAGAAGGGAAACGTCGATATATTTTGTCGATGAGAAGAACTTAAGTATCATTATCTACGAAGTAGTTTCCAACTATGTTAACCTAGGTTTCCAATCTAACTGGATGCAGCTGAACCACCAGAATTTAACTTATAGTCATTGTCTATCTGACCTCCACAACCTAATACTTGGGCAACACTATACACTTTGGCAAGAATTGAAAAAGCCCTTTGAATGACAGCCGGGACTTACAGCTTGATATGCTTTGAGAAGCACGGACGGGCCTTGGCACCATATGGATGGCCACCCAAATTATAATAACCATACCAGCAATAGTCGGTGTTGCCTTAGGGACATTCTATTTAAAACAATAGCCACATGTGTATCAGTAAAAAGATAGCGTAGCGCTGAAGAAACGTTATCGTTCCGATGTCGTAACATTTTCGTGCCGTTAGTGTAGCGTAGGACTGGCGTAGCGTTGTCGTAGCGCAGTTGTTACATTTTCGTAGCGTTATTGTAACGCTGTAGTTGCATTTAATAATACGTAATGTTGGTGTAGCGCTGGCATAGCGTTGTTGTAGCGTGTTTTTGTGCACTGTTAGCGTAGTGCAACTTAAAAATTACATAACGATTGTAACCGGAGCACTAACGTGATTTATTGTTAGTGTCGTATAAAACCGAAAACGGTTTAATACCAAATCATCGACACTCTCCTCATCCCTAGCCACAGTGCAATGGCTAAACATTTATTTGATGGCGTATCGAGTGATTGCGCGCCTCCGTATCGCCGCCACCTGAATTAAAAACAATAAATTGTCGACAACATACCCCCTTGCACCCCGTCACCCCTTCGTACACCCTAACAGACCCTCGAGCAAATGAAACTTAAGACTCAGAAGTTTTCTATTAAAAAAGTTCTCAAAAAATTGTTTATATTTATTGATTTCTAAATTATTATCGTCTAATTTCGTTTTGACTATAAATTAGGGTGTTTTTAAATAATGGTTATATTTTTCCTATAAGGTTGCCAAAAAGGGCGTTTGTTTCAAGTTTTATTTTTAATGGGAAACATTTCCTGTATTTCTTCTGATTCTCGACTAACGGTGGAAGGTCGCGGGAAACTATGCTACTGTTAAATCATTAAACCCATTTTTTTAAACTTTGCCTCATACTAGGAATTTCTCCTGCATCGTGGGTGCGTTTAAAAACTTGTAAACTCACATACACAAATAGCCAGACCCGGAACAACTACCTGTAGGCCATAGAAATATTTGTTTCGTGCGGGAATCGAACCCGCGACACGCAGCGTAGCAGGCAGTCGCTCAACCACTGCGCCAACTGCGCCGTATTGTGGAGGAAGGACTTCAAGTGCTGCAATGGAATGCAGGAGAATGGTCTGCATGGTGAGGACCGTGCCAAGATTATGTCTAGACTTTAAATGGTACCCCTGGGTTTGTTTTGATGTCTCCACACGGTGTTTCTTCTCAGAGTTATTGAATAAAAAACAGCGAACTCATCTATTAGTTTTATAACAATTTGTTTTGTGACCTGAATTTTTTTACAGTTGCAACTAATTTACAAGAATATACATATTTTTATCAATTAACACTGCGCGTATGAAACAACTACAATCATAAACAAAGCCGTTATTAGAAAATGTGTGAACACTTTCCAGATCAGTTGAAAGGTTAATCATTATGGCAGTATGTACCAGATTAGTAGCATTCAGATGGCGAATTACTGACCGTAGAGGACGTGAAGATATCGAAGAACGTGGACCAACGAAGATACTACGTTGAAACTTGTCTTTATATCATTTTTTTACTTGTCATGATTTAATTTCTTAGTGCATAAAACCCCTTATATACTATTGACAAACACATTTTTGGCAACAATTATCCTTCCTCAACCAGACATCTATTCCGCATGTCCCAGTATTACAGTTCGTACTTAATATCAATCAGCCAATTACGTTAACTGATGGTAATGCCGGGCCCACACTTAGCGTGGAAGCGGTCCAACGCGGCGCGGCGAGGACTAGATCAGCCGCGCGACCGCAGGCGCCGCCCTGACGTGCGGCTAAAACGCGCGCTCGTAAATCGCAATTTGTCGCGAGTTGAGATCGACGCGTATGTTTTTATGTAGAGTTGGGAAAATAGTGGAGGTTCATCTGTTTCTCGTTCGATTCATAAGTCGGGCAAATTGTTATTGGAGTATGAAATTGTGTCCGGTTGGCAATAGGCTCGTCCCCTATTACATGTGATTTAAATAAACATAACTGGTGAACTGTGGGTGTACTAATAGGTACACCTCTGCCTAACCTTACGGAGTATACGGGCATGGTGTTATGTAAGTTGACATTCTAAAGTGCTTCCTTGAACCTTTCTTTAAAAACAATCGATTGAGCTATATCCGAAACCTAGAAACCTATTTCAAAAATTTTATTTCAGTTTTTCGAAATCGTTTTACATGTTACGAGTACACACTTAGCCAAGGTTCATACATAAACTCATATCATAACCCACGGAGTTGCATGTAGAAACTACGGAACGCCAGCTCCTACGATTGTTTTTCTATGTCGGAATTATCTTCCTCTGAATTTTTATTTTCATTTATTCATAAACAATTTACATTGTGTTAAATATACACTATACAATTACAAAGAACTGTAAATTATTATTTAACATTCCAAGAAATTCAAGTTGTGCCAAAGCAGTTTTAAATATTATGTTCAGCAGTTTTAAATATAATGTCAAATAATTACTTTTAAATACAATGTCAAACAGCTTAGTTTAGTTCTATTTGTAGTCTTTATATAATGTAAATAATTTTCTAGATCTTAATAATCTATATAAATAAAAAGAGAAGTCCTGACTGACTGACTGACTGACTGACTGACTCATCAACGCCCAGCCCAAACCCTTGGACCTAGAAAGCTGAAAATTTGCACAGAGGTTTGATTTATAATGTAGACAAGGAATAAGGAAGGATATTTCGAAATTCAACCCCTAAGTGAGTTAAATAGGGGATGAAAGTTTGTATGGAAAATCGTCATTTTTGTAGTTTAAACCATGAAAACTACTGTTTACAATTCTGGTTAAAAAATTAAAAACGACGTGTTTCAGTGTTTTTCGAAATTCCACCCCTAAGGGAGTTAAATAGGGGATGAAAGTTTGTATCGAAAATCGTCTTTTTTCTAGTTTAAACCATAAAAATTGGTGATTAAAATTCTGGTTAAGAAATTAAAAACGACGTGTTTCAGTGTTTTTCGAAATTCCACCCCCAAGGGAGTTAAATAGGGGATGAAAGTTTGTATCGAAAATCATCATTTTCGTAGTTTAAACCACGAAAATTGGTGTTTCATTCTGGTTAAAAATCACGTGTTTCAGTGTTTTTCAAATTCAACCTCTAAGGGAGTTAAATAGGGGATGAAAGTTTGTATAGAAAATTGACATTTTTGTAGTTTAAACCATGAAAATTGGTGTTTTATCATTATGGGGGAAAATTTAAATCCACGTGTTTCAGTGTTTTTCGAAATTCAACCCTTAAGGGAGTTAAATAGGGGATGAAAGATTGTATAGAAAATTGTCATTTTTGTAGTTTAAATCTTAAAAATTGGTGGTTACCATTCTGGTTAAAAATTAAAAACCACGTGTTTCAGTGCTTTTCGAAATTCAACCCCTAAGGGAGTTTATTGGGGGATGAAATATTGTATGGAAAATCATCATTTTTGTAGTTTAAACCATAAAAATTGGTGGTTGTCATTCTGGTCAAAAATTAAAACCATGTGTTTCAGTGCTTTTCGAAATTCAAACCCTAAGCGAGTTAAATACGGGATGAAGTTTGTATCGAAAATCGTCATGTCTGCAGTTCAAACCATGAAAATTTGTATTAAGCCTTTTGGTTGGTAATTAATAACTACGGCAGATATCACTGGGTTTAATTGAGTAAACATGTTTCTCTACAAATTATTTTCTTTTAGTGAATTCAACGCAATCAAGCACAGATTACCGTATTTATACTAAACTACGCGAGATTAAGAGGGAGATGAGGGGGTCAAGCCAAATCTCACGACATCCCACCACAGGGGGAGGGGGGTCGAAAAATCAGCTCACGTAATTAATGGACACCCCCTAACAAAAGCATCTGCTTGCTTTATGTAATTGAAATAAACATTTTTTTTTAACACTTTGCCCGACCCCGGGAATCGATCCCCACGCTTAGTAGTCGCGTTTGCTACCACTAGACCAACGAGGCAGTCTCACACATGCACACCAAAATTTTCACGCGAACGAAGTCGCGGGCAACAGCTAGTAAGTAATACAACAGTTTTAAATATAATATGTCTGTGTTTTAGTTTTATATTTTGGTAAAAGTCTCTGCTAGTGATATTAAGAAGCGACTGTTGATGAAAAATATGACACAAAAATATCTCGTGAGTGGAGACTAACATCTGACGAAGAAGAACAACACGAAGATGCAGAAGACCAATACGTGCTTGAAGCTTCTATACATTCCCAGCTCTACACGATTGGCTTTCAACCCGAAGCGTAAGTACGATTGTCTCCGAACATTACAATATTCGCTAATTTGACACCCCCCCTCACCCGCACTAGCACCCCCTCGCACTAGCACCCCCTCGTACCACCACCATATAGAACTCATATAACACCATAAGTGGATTTTTGGCACGAGAACACTCCACATACGGTAATGTACTTTCAATGGAATTTTTATTTATTGTTCCCATTTAGTTCGTTGTCTATATTTTGTTTCCTGATGATGTACTTCTTAAGTATAAAGCATATTTTATGCTTTGAATTGTTTAACTAACTCAAACTCTTGATTCTTGCTCCCACTGATGGTTAAGTAGCAGCCTGTGCAACTGTACGGGTCTATCACAGGTTAAGAGATACGTAAGCCGAGGGTGATCTGTGGATGAATGACCATCCATTGCATACCGCCACGTTTCCGCGCTTCGAAAAGCGCCCTAAAATGTTGATGTCGGCTGATACTCATACGTCTTTGACAGCAGTTACTGTTAATTAGTAGCCAGAACGTCTGAAAACCAGTCTTACCCGGTAAATGGGTTGCGGAGGTCAGATAGGCAGTACCCAGTATTCCAGTATCCAAATCCAGCTGCATCCGATTAGATCCGATGCCATCTTTGTTGGGAAAAGGCAAAGCAGAAACTTACTTCCTTGGTAGCAATCCTTACAAGGAAAGTCTATCGCCTGAATAAAGCGATTTATGGGCTCAAACAAGCTTCTAGGAGTTGGTACGAAAAGATAAATACAGTTTTAGTAGAAAAAATCTATGTTCTTTCAGAATCAGAATCAGAATCAGAATTTATTTGCTATGAAAGTAGGTACAGATTAGGTTAGAGTTGCGGTAGCATGTTTACCTCTGCAAACCTGTGATCAATCCGTTTGTGTTGCTTGTCTGGTCAATCTACTGTTATTGGTTGTAGTCAGTTACACAATTATATTATAGACTAGCTTTTGCTCGCGGCTTCGCTCCCCTTGTGTACGGAAATTAACCCTCGGGAACGATTTAAATGTAGCCTATGACACTCGGGGATAATATAGCTTCCCGTTAATGAAAGAATTTTCGGAATCGGATCAGTAGTTCCGTAGGTACTACCTACATAAAAACCTACAAACAAAGTTAACATCTTTCTAATTAAGAGTTAATTAAGAGGCAGAATAGCAGGTCCCTCCTTAAAAAAGATTCCCAAGTCTGCCCACTACGCTGCCGTGTCGTATCATGACAGTGCTATGCAGACCAGTAGCGAAGGGTCAATTTTTGTAAAAGGTAAGCCGGAATCCATATCTTTAATGTGAATATGTTATTTGTCTATAGAATACTGACTGTGCCAATTTTCAAACGGAATCCGGTAGGAATCGACTTGTATGGAACCTTCGCCACTGGTACAGACACCAGCGCATCAAGCTACTACAATCTGTCAAATTTCTTTATTAGATTTTCAAGTTTATCTCTAAGCATTAGGTTCAAGGGTGATTGGGAAAATTTATCAGTTTCGGGTAGCTTGATGTGCTGGCTTCTGTACATACATACTCCCGTAAGTAACACTCCTTTTCAAAAACGTTGTCTTTACACAAAATCCTCTTTTCACACCGCTCAAGGAGCCATAACAGTTCACTTAATTAGATCGAACAAACATCACCATGTTCTAAGGGGTTGCTAATTTAATTTATTTGCTCGCTCCCACCCCCCGTGCACCCCTCACGCGGGGCTAAGTGTCACCTAATGGCAGATTTAGTGGCGCGGTCGGCTGCCACTTGACACTTTACTCTAATGTACTCACACTTTAGTGGGAGAAAAATATGGGAAGCATGTTGTAGGAGATACTTTTCGGGTTTAACTATGAAGGTCTTAATAGTAAAGATGGTGATTAACAGACTCTTCTCTGTTAAATGAGTGCTGTACAATGTGTGTCAACAATAGAGTTATAGAATCGACCCGCACACTAGCACTCAAATTCTTCGATTGAATAACACTTTGCCAGGAAAAATAAAAAACGATCATCGTGGATGCAATTAGAGACCACCATACAGAGAAACACAAGAAGCATTTGATGGCGTGCAATTCGTATCTGCCCGATACACAACTAGTTAATCGTCCCGACTCTTCTTCAGAAGTCAGTGAAAATTACAAAATCAAGACTACAGTACTTGTAGTCATATCATTACCATTCGTAACTAACTTTGACCTTCGAGGCAGCTGAGACAATTCTTAATCAATTGCCTGAACAATATCCTGTAATCTGCGAACCCAACTGACATTTCCCACTAATTGACGATACTAATTACCGCTATCTCAAACTGTTTAAGACTTCTCTCAATCAATCACAGAGCATTTAAAATCTACTCAAACTTCAATCAAGTAATAACAGTTACATTAAACTATTTTCAACGACATTGCTGTCTAACGGGCATATCATGACCTCTTGTGTTAGTGAGCTGGGCTGTGGAGGGAACAGCGATAGTAAATTGTAAGAGAGAGGAATAAACGTAATGTCTGAAGTTGACCGCGGTTGCTGAGGTTTATGGCAGCGTTAGTGAGGGGCTGAAGCGGTGATCAACTAAAGTGGGGATCGACTAAAGTGGGGATCGACTAAAGTGGGGATCGACTAAAGCCCGGTTTCTAAAAGGTTAATCAACACAAAGACGAAGTGTATGCGGAAGGTAGACCATAGCAGGTTGTGGGTGTGACGCAACTTAGCAGAGCCCTATCTCCAGCAGTAGAGTACAACACTAACATCATCTGCCTAGCCTTTTCCCAACTGTCTTGGTGTCGGCTTCTAGTCTAACCGGATGCAGCTGAATACCAGTATTTTACATGGAGCGACTGCCTATCTGACCTCCACAACCCAGTTATTACCGGGTAATACGCTACCCCTTGGTAGACTGGTTGTCAGACTTTCGGGCCACTGACCACCTGTATCGACTGTCAAAAATCTACAAATGACAGCCGGGACCAACGGCTTAACGTGCTTTCCGAAGCACAGAGGAAACTCGGTATGTATTGGGTGGTCACCCATCCACAGACCAACCTAGGCAAGCGCGGCTTAACCTGGAGATTGATCCGAGTGGCTGTAATTATTTAGCACAACACTAACATTAGCTAGTAAACTGTTAAGCCTGATGATTTCATCAGTTGAAAAACACAGCCATTCAAGTCATAAACAACACAGTTTTACAATATTACGCCTTTATCATAACATGGAGGACTAGAATTGTTTTCAAAACGACTTTTTCTGTAATAGCGGACAACAAAACAGTAACTTATTACTTATCGGCCTCTTCAAAATCGTCATAATCAGTGCTCAATGTGAGAAACAAATAACAAACAAATTCTTTCAAATCCCTGACCGTACTAGTAGGAGCCTCCCGTCTGATGTTTTGAGTAAAAACCTCCACAAAAGCGACCTCCCCACATCCCTACTGTGACTAGTGCTGGCAATAGAGTAGGTTTATGTGTAGATTAGAGCAAAACAGGCAGTTAGCGACATTCGGCGGTCATTAGCGAGAACTTCCACACTTAGCGCCGGGTCATGCGGCGCTGGACACGCGCTGAGGAATCGCTTGTTAATGCGCTGGTTGGTCTCATCGTGGTACACTGTTTATGAGCGCTGATGAACATAGGCTATATAATAGAGTGAGGTGCTGAGCAGCGTTGATTGAAAGTTTCACTTAAAAATGTGTGTTAATTTTGTAAATAGGATGTCAAAATCAAGAGTCATTTACTCTAATTAAGTAAAGAATCAGTTTTGTTTCTTTAAGTTATATAAGACCCTACGGAAGACGACCGGCCTTCGCCACTATCTACTGTTTTAGTTGGGAAGATGGCGGCGCAACAAACTCCCTTAAGAAGTTTAGGTAATTAGAAATCATGATAATTACTCATTTATTACCATTATTTATTTAGCAACATAGTCGTAGTATCGAATTGCTTGTTGGTCTGCATATATCCTTACAAAACATCATCACATCACACGTGTAATCCCCGAAGGGCTAGGCAGAGGTATACCTAATGGTACACCCACATTTCACCAATTATGTTTTAGGTCCCATGTAATAGGGGGCGAGTTTATTTGCATCCACCGGGCACAAATCCAGACTCCGTGACTGCTACTGAGAAATACCCGATTGAAAACCCCAATAACACTTTGCCCGCCCCGGGAATCGAACCCAGGATCTCATGCTCAGCAGTCGTGCTTGCGACCAACGAGGCAGTCTTTTCTCTCTCTCTCTTTCAATCCTTACAAAAATCAAGCCCAATTTCACCAATCAAGAAAGTCAATTAAGAAAATGACTAAAATCGAAAAACACCTAATCCATTCCCATTAGTGTGTGTAAAAAAGTGCGTTCAGTAAGTGCACACTAAATCTAACCGGTCAGACAATAACTCGTGCACGAAAAAACAGCTCATCTACAAAATGGAATTGGAATAAGTTCCAATTCTTCGATTCCAATTCCAGAATGAATCCATTCTGATATTTATTGGATATTCGGATTAATCTTTAATCTGCCCTCTTGTGATCCGGTTTAAAACGCGCTTATGAGTTTATTTAACAAACGAAATGCAACTTTACTTTCTACAAACTAAGGTTGATTTTTAGTTGTTGTTAGTAGAGTGGAGGTAGTAAAAGTGGGCAATATTTATGAGCTTTGGAAGGAAATTCTTTGTGAATGTTTGCATTTATGAAAATATGCTCGGGTGGAGGAGGGCGCTTTATACGGCCGGTTGGAATTGTGACATTCAATTGTGCAAAGTTATATTACTTTATTGTATTAAGTAATATGTATATTAGTATCGTGTAACTGTACTTAGCTTTGTTAATAACCCTCCTTTTGGGCGTCGCCGCAGTCGGTTAGGGAGTTTATTTTAATAATAGTATGAAGTGGGTAAACTTAATTCCTTGACGCAATGTCTAATCGACATAGTATATAGGAAAAAGAAATTATTAATTTTCTCCAACTCTGGTTGGGGATACTTACGGAAAAAATACTAAATAAAACATAAAATTCCCTGATTTTTTTACTTCTAATTGCAACGAAAACAAAAGTACTAAAAGACTGGAAGCAATAAAGAAAATCGCCATCATCACGTTGCTAGCGTTTCATTTTTTTCCAAAATTAAAGTAAAATACTCTATCCACGAAAATACCACCCTGTACAACAATGGTTTCCGATCACATTCGACAGCGACGCGACGCCTAGTAACGGACGCGCCATTCGATAGCACCGCCTAATTGAGATCACCCTGCATTGTAAACACCTCACTTTTAAAATAAAGTTACTTGACAGATATTACGGTACTTAGTTATACACCAATGATACATATCTAAATACCAATCAATTAATGTTTGTCCAACAACCTACGATGTCCAGTATTGTCCAGTAAATGATTTGCTTAAAAAAAGTTGTGGTTAATTGTTGACGTATCACAAGATGCAGCACAAAACTCAACAGCAATTCGTTGACTTCTACATTTTTGTTCTTATTTAGTATTCCGTTTTCAGAAATAAAAAGATTAAAGTATTTTTTATTACCTACTGCGAAATATTCCTTAAGAATCACCATCAATCATTATCACCGTCTTTATCTTATCCGCTAATGAAGAAGAGGACTAAGCACCAAGTCAACTGGGCGGCCTTACAAAATCCCTGCATTCAAATGTTGCAGCTAATTACCGTGTGACACCACGTCGGCGTCGTAAGAAGGTGTTCACCAATTTTTTCCTCCTCTAATTAAGGGGGAGTCGCGCCGAGTGCGCTTGGCGTCGCGTAAATCATCCCGACTTATTAAAAGAATTCTCTACGAATCGAACCTCTTTAAGATTCCAACCTCCTTCTCTCGAACACAAAGAAATTCCAACTTTAAAATTTGACAGTTAAAGCTGACATTTGAAACGTTGTGTTGCCAGGCAATCATCGCGTATGTTCCTGTATAAGATTTGCTATCGGAAAAGTAATGCTTTTTAATATAAAAGCTAAGGTCGCGACTGCGAATGATTTTCTGTGTATTAAATATTGAATGGCGGAATTTATGACTTACTTTTAGGGCGGTTGGAATAATTTGAAAATTATTTTTTTTGTTGCCAGCGTAATAAATTTTTATGTCGATAGGCGTTGGAATGAATGCGGATTATTGAAAATTGAGAGATGAAATTGAAATTGTGCTGAACTTAATATCATAAGATTAAAACAGTTTCTTCGACGATAAAATTATATGAGAATTTATTATTAATTTCAAGACAAAATGAAGCAAGAATTTTATTGATATTTTATTACTAGTTTTTCTTTAGACCCGATTAAATTTCAAGCACGTTCACTGGAAGCGAAACTACAATAACAAGGAAACTAGAAAAATATGGACTAAACTCAATCTCTACGACATAAAAACATATCAAAAACAAATTATACCGAATCTTTGTGATCTCACAAACAAAACATTGACATCCCTGATTCCGTTGACGTTCTAACAACAACAGTGATAGTCAACAGCCTGAGGGTTGTCGCTTGGCAAATGATAACATGGTGAGGTGGTTGCTTCCACCCCGGCCACCCCGGACAACCCGGGTGGTAGCCCCGTGTCCCGTGGTGGGCTGTGCTGGGCCCGCGGCTACTCGCGCTCAAATCAAAACATACAGGTAGGAATATATCAAACATCCCCTTCGTGTGGGGTTACCACGATGCCAGTGGTTAGGGTTGATGTTATTGTTTTTTGAATGTTGAGTGATGAAGAGGCCTCGTGCGATGGTCAGCAGCTGGTTGTGCTGATGAGGATGTGTATCTAGCTTGGTCGTAACGCCATAAATAATTTTTAAATCAATTTCTTATTCTTTTCGAAGCAATCTGTTACTTTTCAGATCTGTTGGCCGTGTGGGCCACGTTCATACACGAAACAGTGCTGTTCTCTAAGGCCTCGAAAGTGTAGTTATGGGGAGACTTCATCGAGGTACTGATTTTTTAAATCAAGGACCATGCTAATACACTAGGAAAAAGGCAGTAATATTGACTTAATTACATTTTGGCTACCCTACCGCTATGTGATAATTATCTCCGAATGCGGTTTGCTTTCACTCAAATAGTGAGGAAACCAGCATGCCTGGGAGATATGTCTCGACGGCTTGTAAAACCAAGGCCGAGGCCCATGGGCGGCATAAAAACTCAGACACCAGGCACTAACCACACCATCAAGAAAGAAAGACTCAAATAGTGATTAATTCCAAAATATTCATAACAGTAGCCAACTTGTCTCTGCAGCATGTTCAAGCTGGGTACCCTACCTTCCACATTCAAACGGCCTCGTTCTAAATAAAAACATTGCTCCCAAATCGGTTCTATTTCCCCAGCATCTGTATCTGAAACCACAGTTTCTTTACCGTCACAAATATTGTACTGAACCTTATGTTTTACTCAATAGAGTTTAGTTTCAAAATTTTTGAGAGTAAAATAAACGTTGTCATGTTATAGGTATGAGATTGCAAGGAGTCGTGTGTGTGGCAACATTAAGGCGAATAAAATTTAAATATGGCAACACTCGCGCGCGCTATAAAAGAAACAAAATAACATAAAGAGGTATAAAAATATATTTATATAGAAATGGTTTAGGTGTTTGGCTCACCTGCCGCGCAGCTCGCAAGTTTTAATATGAAACTATATTGTTCGATATGGGCAGCACATATGTAATTGTATTTCATGGGTTCTATTAGGTAGTGTAATAGTATTCATGGATATTATGGAGTTAGATTAAAGTATGTTAATAATGGCAAACAATATGTCAGCATGAGTATGTGTGTACTATATGTAATTGCAGGCACATTTAGAGGTTTCAAGTTTCTTTCTGGCTGTGATTGTATAGCATTCTAACTTAGAGGTGTGGACCACTTACCTATGTGAGGTGATTTATTTGCCTTCAAATAATATAATTTCATGGAACACCAGTTGCTTTTACTGTTTTCAGGAAAATCTTTGAAAATTATTAGAAAAAAAGTTTTTATTCGAATCTCTTTATGAAAATAGTCAACTTAAGTATAGACTCTTTATGAAAATAGACAGCTCGCACGCGAGCGAGCGAGAGCGCGGACGTGTTTACTTGTGGAATAATTACTTTTTTTTTTTTAACTCGTTGATGTATTAACCTAAATGGATACGAAATGTAACGGCTGTGATGATGTCATTAAAGATGTGTTACATATGCAGTGTTCAAGATACAAATGTAAAAAACTGTATCACCTGAATTATGTCTTGCCTTATCGCAGTCGCAGTTCAAGGCATTCACAACGGAGTACAAGAAAAGATGGGTATGTCCAGAATGCACATGCACTATTCCGAAGAAAGCGAATTCAGAAACACCAGTCCGAGGAAACACAGCGGTGGACGAAACTTATACACCTAGTTACGTTATCACTGAGCGTGGCTGTCGTCGCGATCCAAAGGAAGTCACTGTGATTGATAACGGAAACCAAGTGCTTGATGAACTACGTGAGTTTCGCTTAAAGATTAAAACACGTCTGGATGAGCAAAAGAAATAATTCATACTATTGAAAAATAAATTGGTTAACACAAAAACAGAATTAAAAGATTTAAAAACCATACTGAAGGTAGTTCAAGGAAAAGCAAATAAAGTCGATATTCTGGAGACTAGAATTAAAGTACTTTTAGAAAAAAATAGCAATTAGAGACTAGTCTTACTGCCAGAAATATCATGGAGAAAAGTGAGACTGGAGAAGGATCTAAAACGCCGGCAGTGTCATTTGCAAAAATAGTCAAGCAAAGTCAATCGGAGGTAGTTGGTAATTTTGTACCAATTAAGGAATATGTGGCCACGAAATCGGCAAACATAAATAACAGAAACAAACAGAGAGAGGAGTTTAAATAGACCAGTTAATGTTATCGAAAAAGAAAATGAAGATCTAGTAAAAGTAGAAAAGTGGACATTGGTTAATAGAAATAAAAAAGATATCCAAATAGCGAAGTGAGGAAAGGAGGAAGCGTGGGCTCAACTGAAATTCAGGGAACTGAGCGAAAGAAATATTTGGGTGAATATCAAATCAGCAAATTTTACGTGTCCACGTTGAGAATCGAGGTGTAAAATGATAGGATGTTTCTGATTTTTTTTTGTGGTGAACTACGTAACTTGGTTCAATTAGGGCCACATTTATTTTTTTATAAGTGTATATAAATCATCAGGGAAAAAAAAAATTGCCTTCAAATTCAAGTTTGGTGGCTTGTCCCAGTTCCATTTTTTGATGTAATTGCGTTCACCAAAGTAACAATTTGAGGTACAATAAAAAATAAACAATTTTGTTAGTATATGCATTAGTCAAATTATCTAAAAACAATTTAACCATATTATAAAATCTTATTTAAAAGCACAGGACACTCGATCTAAGTTTGTCCAAGCAAAAATCAAAATTTTTCTGGCACTTTTTCAACTTACTATAACATGAAGTTTCGTGCGTGTGCGATCAATCGCGTTATTTATTTCGCATCTGTCAGTCGTGCCATTAGTGAGATTAGTGTCAGGTGTGTGATTAGTGCTGTAATTACCCTCCAAAAACATAAGTACTCGCCTTGGGCGGAACGGGGGACAAGAATTGTTCAATTTTTGGTGGATCGATTTATTGTTGATTTTAAAGTGTTATAATAGTAAGCTACATGCTATAGCTAAAGATTTGGGTGACCCATAAATCAATGACATTAATTTAATTTTAACTTAAAACCCTTATTTTTTAAGATTTTTTTTATGCCTGGTTCCAATTTTGGTGGCTCAATTTTGGTGGTTTTGGTGTCATTTCTGTACTGTACATGTACTGTTAGTACCTATACAGCTAGTTTTTACGTTGCAATACAGTTTGATTAGCAAACAAATACATGTTATGTACTTAGCAGTTAGTAAGACCTATTATTATAAGGGTTGCATACTAATGACCAAGTTTCTTATTCATATATATTTATTTTGTTGCTTTTTAGAACGCCAAAACAGACCAGCGAAGAGAGGCTGCTTAAAAGCACTTCACTGTTGTCAATGGGGACTTCAACGCAAAACTAGGCAATTTGGGGTTGGACGTTGGAACCACCGGGGTCACCAACTGGCTAGTTTTATGGAGAAGGAGGGCCTCTATAGGATGAACTCTTTCTTCAGAAAGCGTGAGCACAGGAAGTGGACCTGCCAGAGCCCCGATGGTGCAACTTAAAATGAGATTGACTTCATCATGTCAACCAAGAAGCGTATTATGTTCAATGTTGTCTCTACGATCAATTCGTTGTAAACCGGAAGCGATCAAGGCATAGTAAGAGGCACATTGAACATCAATATCAAGCTTCAAAAGTCTCGACTGATGAAGCTACGCTCTGTCCAGCACAGATCCAAATTCAAAACCCCGAGAGCTGCTGCAATCTGAAAAGCTTGAACTCCAGACTCGTTTCGAGTGCCTAAGAAGCTCATTGGACGAATACATCGATAAGTTCGTGGAAACTGTCCATACGGGTCTAAGTTCTTCAAGACACCTCGTGCACATAAGAACAAAAAACTCTCTGATCATACTCTCAAGCTCATGCAGGAGCGGCGTGAGATGATCCTGCAGTGTTCAGACGAGGTGTGAAAATACCGGCAGCTCAATAGACGGATCTTTAAATCCAGCATATTAAAGATGCAATTGAGCGGCTCCAAGGAATTTGCAAGAGATCTGGCTATTGGGCAGAGCCAGCTCAAGAAACTGAAAACCGACCATGGCAGGATCGCATCCGCCAAACCGGAGCTACTGAGGGAGATCGAGAGATTCTATGGGCAGTTGTACACTTCAACCAGTAAACCCGTTGTAAATCTAGCAAATAACCCAAGAACTAGACTGACCCGACACTATACCGAAGACAACCCGGACGAGATCTGGATGCACGAGATTAGGATGGCTCTGGAGCAGCTTAAAAACAACAAAGTACCGGGTGATGACGGAATTACGGCCGAAATCCTAAAGGCGGGTGGAAAACCGGTACTTAAGGCCCTTCAGAAGCTGTTTGATTCCGTCATACCCGAGGGGAAAACCCCACAGGCATGGTGCAGGGGTGTGGTGGTACTATTCTTCAAAAAGGGCTACAGTGCCCGGCTGAAGAATTATAGGCCCATCTCACTTCTAAGCTATGTCTACAAGTTGTTTTCAAGAATCATCCCGAACCAGCCGGATTCCATAATGGCTTTAGCACCGTACACCACATACATACGCTGCGGCAGGTTATACAGGAGACCGAAGAGCTGCCTCTCCGTTTAGTGTCTGTCGACTACGAGAAAGCCTTCGATTCGATCGAGACTTGGGTTGTACTGCAGTCTTCCCAACAAAAACGCTACCATGTCAGTCCGACTTTAGGACCAGACCTCGGAATCTATCCTATTTTTAACAAAAGAGAGTTTTATAAACCGATAAAAGTTATTGATACTTCCCGAGAATTTGTGAGATTAATCACATTGAGCTTTATTAGTGAGATTGAGGTTTCTGACGGAGAAATCCAATTTTGGTGCCACTGATTTTCAATTTTGGTGGGCACTTTCAATTTTGGTGGGTGATTTTCAATTTTGGTGGCCACACTAGACTTTGAACTAAAATATCTCAAAAAGTCATGGAGATATTCTGAGCCCTCATGAAGATCCTTCAAGCTTGGACATTCTATTCTTATACCAGATCGTTATTTTTCACGAAAACTAAAGAAAAAATTGAGCCACCAAAATTGACAAAAAATGAACTTTGTTGATATTCACCCATTTGCATGTATGGCATCTGCACAAAGAAACTACTGTGGATTTATAAAAACACCGGAAGACCCTATGCGGAGTTATTTTCTCTATTTTAACGGCATTCGATTAAAATAAAGAAAATAAAACACAAGACAGAAAGAGACTATGCTTCCTTCATTATAGCGCCGTGTACCGGAAAGCAAGTATGAAGTGTTGTGTCAACTAGAAAGCTGGGCAGTAAACATTGACTTCTGCGGAGTTTTATGTAGGAGTTTTGTCTTCAAGCCCAAACTTATTTGCCATAATAGAAACAGGCTGTAATGAATCTATACATGACGCAGAATTAATTCCACCTGGTTACTCCATTATACGATGTGACCGGGCAGATGGGCGCAAACACGGAGGCGCGTGTCTCGTGGCCACACTGAGTTTTGAGCTGCGGCGAGCGTCCCTACCCAGCGACGTCAACATCGATCAGCAGGTATTTGAACTGGTTTGTGCGTCAGTGTACCAGCGTAATAGATTATTGTTTTTGTTATGTGTTGTTTATATCCCACCTAATAGTAACGAAAACGAATAAATGGTCCTATTTAGAATTATTGAACGATTGTGTAAATCTTATAATGACACTATTGTAATAGGTGACTTCAACTTGAAAATAATTTAAAAAAACAATGAAAATAATTAAGAATGTTTACAGGACATACATGTCCTGTAAACATTCTTAATTATTTTCAATGTTTTGAATCTTATTGTGGATTCACTCAGAGTAACAAAGTAGATAATTACAAAGCAATAAAGTTGATACATTCGCGGAGGGAGGAAGTGTGAGCGTGCGCGCGGCTGAGGCGCCTCTCGTGCCAGTGGACGCCGCCGCCGCGCGCCGCCGCCGCTCGAGGTGTCGGTGAGTTTGCGCGAGCGTCAGGGCCAGCGCGCGGGCTCATCAACTCCAACAACGGATACCCCTGAACCTGTTGGCTGAAATTTCAATAAAGCGGGTTTTTTCGTGTTGTACTCATCTATTGCATCCGTAGATTGGGGTCCAATGTCTGAGTTAGATTTACAAATGAGTTTAAACTATTTTTATAATATTATCAATTCCATTTTAGATGATTGCGTTCCAAAGAAAAAGCGAAGTCGTGTAAGCTCAAGGTATATTTACCGTGAGTGGTACACTGCGGAAATAATTCGTGACATAAATTTAAAGGCGGTCCTACATAAACGGTACAAAACAAGTGGGGTGAGGTCTGATTACGAAGCGTTTGCTCAGTGTAGAACCAAAGTTAAAAATTTAATACTCTGTGATCGGGAACAGTACGAGCATCGTGTTCAACATCACATACTGGCAGACCCAAAGTCGTTCTGGAATTATGCTAAATCTAGAAGAGGTAGTAGAAATCCGCAAAAGATATTAAAGAATGGCGAGGCGTTGACTGAAGAACAACGCGTTCGAGAGTTTGCCGAGTACTTTTATTCGGTGTATAGTAAGGAGCAAGCCGAGTTAAATGAAGTGCAGCTATGGCGGAAGCGGGCGGAGAGAACGGGGCGGCGCGGGTACATCTTGATCTTTTGCAACTATCGGACGTACAGTCGGCCAAGCTAATGAGTTTACATCGCACACATCGGTAACTGTCATTGTACGAGCCAGTAATGTTCATACAGCCGCTCATTATTATTGTGTACGTATACGTATTCTACCCTACACGGATAAAGATAAACGGGTTTACAATAAGGCCCAAAATTTTATACCAATGTAACATGGTAACCGTAGCCGATTGGTGTAACCGCTTGCGTTAGCTAGTGATCTAAGCTCGACGACGTGAGTTCGGTCCCAGCTGTGGATTTATTTTTGCTGTTTTCTACTTTTTGTTTTTATTAAATTAATTTTGTGGCCAATAAAATCACTCAAGCAAAAAGTAAAAAGGTAATAAAATAAAACCAATAAAATCATTTGATTTTTTTATTAGATAAACATTGGTATTGGTCGAAATGAGATTATCGCTTGGGTCATTAGCAAATGATCCGTCTCTTTTCTTCCAATATCTTCCTTCCTTACTTTGTTTGTTTTAAGGTTCAATTTGGGGGGATGTGTGCTAGCAAAAAAAACTTGTGTGGCTGATACAATGATTTAATACCAACTGGTTTTAAACATTCATAGGCTGTAGCTAGACATTCGAATGAGTAAAACACTGTTGTTTACCAGTTTTTTTGACAAAGACAAAGTGTTTTGTTGATAAGGATGGACGTAAACAATTTGCCAAAGTAGGTAGATATATAAATTGAATCAAAGTAAAATTAGAGGTGAAGTAAATCAACATGTTAGATAGTTAGAGATTAACTTCTAACCGCATAACAATAACATCACTTCATCATACTTTTTTTTTTTTTTTTTTTTATCGTGGTAAAATCATCAAATGAGTCCTCCCACCCAGGGCAGAGTGGGAGGAACTGTCAGACTTGTACTGACTAAAATCCACGGTGTCCTTCAATAGCCCTTTATGATCCAGGGTCACGGTAATTCTATAAGTCCCGCGACCCCGGCAGGCTTTGGCCCTCTAGAGGGGGGCCCCGTCATAATGCTGACACTCTTTGAGGCGCGCGTGGGACACAACGCGCCGTCGACCCGGGCATGGTCCATGGTCGGACAGCGAGTCGCCCATTACTCGCCGCCCGCAAGCCCGCGCCTACGGTGGCCGGAGATCGTCTGCCGACGTCCGGCGCCGTGGGCGTCTACCACTGCGGCTGGGGTGGAGGGAGGACGCTGTCCTCTCCCTCACGCGGCCCGCCTCCTCCTTCGCGAGCATGACTGCTTCGCAGAAGGAGGCGACCACTTCCCACTCCGTCTCGCCCCGCAGCTTGGCCTCGACCAATGCCGGGCGCGAGAGGTCTCCGCCTATCGCCGCCGTGAGGACACGGCGGTGCTCTGCCCAAGCGGGGCAGTCCTGCACCGTATGCTCCACCGTGTCCCCCGGGCGGTCCTCGCAGTGGTGACACCCAGGCGTTTCCTCCTTCCCCATCAGACACAGGTACCTCCCGAAGCTTCCGTGTCCGGTGAGGACCTGTGTCATGCGGTAGGTCAGGACGCCGTGACGCCTATCCAGCCACTCCTCAAAGAGGGGTCTTACCGCAGCGATTGCGGCGTGCCCGGACCTCGGTTGCGACAGTCGTTCCCTCCATACTGCCCTGAGATCGCGCCGGAGCTCTTCCCGCCGCGCCTCGACTTGTCGAGGCAGCAGGGATTCGCCCCGGTGCTGCGCCTCCACGCGCCACTCATAGACGCGCTGGAGGGCAGTCGCCTCCAGATCCCAGGGCAACTTCATCATACTTTCAATAATTTACAAGTTGTGGTTTTAAAAAGAGGATTAGCAACATAAATACCTAAGTATTGCTAAGGTTTATATTTGTCCACATTCGCTTAACAAATATGAACATAAATTACTAATTACAATAAATTCGACTAATAATGAGTCGGCAAGCCTTCGTTTTCTATTATTTCTTGTAACCTTCACCTCATGTTGTTAACCATATTCGCGCATATGTTACTACTTTACGCCCATCCTTATCCGACTTAAACGTTTTTTTGTCGCTAAAATCACCACAATGTTCTCCCAATCAAAATTTATGTATGACCTAGCAAATTGTAGTCTTTTCTGTCGGTGCGCAGTGGACAGCAAAGGTGCGTGCTGGCTTGCTGCAACGTAATCCAGCAGAATGTAGGTGACTTTTCAGTTTGTAAGCACATATTGTGTACCGTTGCTTTTACGCGGGTGGACAAGAAGGGATCAGCTTTGTGCCTTGCCACGATGTCGTGGTGTCGAGCCTATGAATTTGCCTTTGGTTTTGGCCTAAGATGTTCTACGTCTCCAAAATCCGCATATCGGCGGACCCATAACTGCACGGTTCTCCTCTGTGGATAAAAACAGTATTTATAATACTTATAATCATAACTATTATTATAATAAATATATACTACATTTTATATACTACATACAATGTGTCCGTTCATGAACTAGCGATATTCTAGGTATTTATAAAACAACAATTTTAATACACAAATACATTACACACTTGGGTTCAATCCACTTCCCTGCTATTTGGCAGATATTTTGTTTTTTCATACAAAAAAAATCATATCTCTCAAAATTTTGGTCTTACTGAGATAAAAATAGGCTTATACAGAGGGCAAAGAACTTGTGTATTGTTTACATTATGAAGTAATGGGCTTACATTATCGTAACTTTAAGAAAAAATAAATTAAACTCCAGAAAAATATTTAAAATATGCAAATCATCAATTTTGTGTCAACAAATTCTTTGGCAAATCAACAAATTTGTATTATAAAATAGTTGTGATATAAGTACCTAAAGTATCGCTAGTCCAAGACCGGACACATTGTACACACTATGTTTGTACAATATACGGGGAAAACAAGTGCCTTTCGTTTATGTTAAGGGTCTATTTACACTCTTTACATAACTAATTAATTTTATAATAATACAATACATAAATACAAGATATACACTGACATTAGCTTTTCTTAAACTGTCTAAGGGCTAGATCAAGCTAATTTTAGACCAAGTTAATTTTAATGATAATATATTTTTATAACTATGGTAGGTATTGCACTTAACTTACATTAATTATTTATTCCTAGTAAACATTGAAAGGTGAGAGGATTTAGTTAAAGTGAAGTAGGTATAATATCAACGTAATATCTAACTGTTACTCACCGATATCATTAAGCGCCTTACAATTCCACTTCTTGTTAGCGTGTCGATGACAATTCAAATTAAGTCAGCCCAAAATTTGGCGACGAGTTTGGCACTTTCAGTAGCGTCCTGTGATGCACATCACAAGAGCAAACAACAGAACAGGCAGGAAACGATATAAAGTGTCCCATCGTTTGTGGGGCAGCACCACATTTACACTCACAATTTCACATATAGATACGTTTTGCTCATCCAAAACAATGATTTCTACCCTTTTGAATTTGTACCCATTTTATCAGCTTATGTACCCAACTCTATTTATTTTGGGTATGGTTGGGCATGACGAGCTGAGGGTCGGGAGGGATCTTACACTCACCTCGTACATATTCAAAGGTAGTTAGGATACATAATGAGGACATTTTAGGGAACATAGGTTTGTGTGTTCCGGACAGGTACGTGGGGCGACGTCGGCAGCCACGCTTGCTGGTGGAGCCGCGCGCGCGGACCAATCTGTTAGGTGAGGCGCCACTGACGCGTGCACTTCGCACTCCCAATCGCATAAACGATGATTGCATTGTTCTCTAAGTGATTTCACAAAAAATGCATTGTTTGTGATTTGTTACAAATATTGTTATTGTGTACACTATCGCATTAGGTAGATAACCCTATAAAGATAGTCGAGTAGCTAGTCGAGAAGAAATAAATAAAAAAACTTATTGAAATAGAGAACGAAACAATATCAGATACGGGAACAAGGTGTCATCAAGAGGATGCAACATGGTGTTCCTCAGCTACTTATGACTCTGTTCATGTCATGACTTGAGTGAGGAGAAGAGGAAATTCGACAAAGGGTTATCACGATACTTGTATACGATGGGTGTGCACTTGTGCAGCTTTTCAATTTGTTTCACACTATTTTACATGCTTCATAAATATTATTTTGCAGAATCTATCTGTTTTCATTTGAATGTATTAGGTACAATGATTGTCAACTTTGATGTAACACCAATTTTGTTTTAGAATTTATAGAAACAAGCTCGCCTAGTTTTGGACTCATGTTTCTGTATTTACCTGTTAGTTTTTTTGTCATTATCTTAGTTAGATCCTTATCATACACATACATAGCACTTTTAAGTTAAAAGGTAGGTAAATGTTTACCTAAGTAAGCAAATACTGGTTACAGTATCACTTGAACTCAAATATTCTATTGTGCTGAATCTACAACAAAAATAAAATATGTTAAATTACTATTCTTAATATATTTTCAATAATTAAGACATTTTGTTCTTTTGACCTCTGACGTGCCGCAGGTCAATTATCAGCTTTATGATTCAGTCAATGGAACTAAACTAAAAACAACATAATGTTTGTCCAACATTGGCCACACACACGAAATAAGAAGTAAATATTTTTGCGCGTTACAAGTAACATTCGGCGTTGGTCGTATTATTCAAATGTGCACCAATAACAGCATTTACGGCCGGACATAAAACTACAATCGAACCGTACGAATAAATATCAGACCTCTGTAACTTATAACCTTAGGGACCCATGATGTACACACATCATACTGGAAGGGGCTCGCGGAAACGATCAGTATTAAATTACGACAGAATATAGCAAGAAACAATATTAATTGTCACCAAACCTATACCTTAGCATTAGTCGCTAGTTAAAGATGAATGAACAAAAATAGAAAAGTAGAAAAAAAAAATTGAAAATCCTGAAACGAAAGACAAATGAAGGGCGAAGATAACCAATACAGCCCTGCCGACAGCGCAGGAGACGTGGAACTGGGAAGGCCACATATACAGCAAACCAAACCATCACTCATTGCAAAAATAATTGCTGGGAATTGACTTTTTTTTGGGGTGAAAAATCACGTATTACGGTAGCGACTCAATGTAACACACTCAAAACATTAAAATTGACTGAAAACATTGTGCTGATCGGGCACGCCGACCTACCGCATGATACAGGTCCTCACCGGACACGGAAGTTTCGGGAGGTACCTGTGTCAGATGGGGAAGGAGGAAACGCCTGGGTGTCACCACTGCGAGGACCGCCCGGAGGACACGGTGGAGCATACGGTGCAGGACTGCCCCGCTTGGGCAGAGCACCGCCGTGTCCTCACGGCGGCGATAGGCGGAAACCTCTCGCGCCCGGCATTGGTCGAGGCCATGCTGCGGGGCGAGACGGAGTGGGAAGCGGTCGCCTCCTTCTGCGAAGCAGTCATGCTCGCGAAGGAGGAGGCGGGCCGCGTGAGGGAGAGGACAGCGTCCTCCCTCCACCCCAGCCGCAGTGGTAGACGCCCACGGCGCTGGACGTCGGCAGACGATCTCCGGCCCCCGTAGGCGTGGGCATGCGGGCGGCGAGTAATGGGCGACTCGCTGTCCGACCATGGACCATGCCCGGGTCGACGGCGCGTTGTGTTCCACGCGCGCCTGAAAGAGTGTCAGCATAATGACGGGGCCCCCCTCTAGAGGGCCAAAGCCTGCCGGGGTCGCGGGACTTATAGAATTACCGTGACCCTGGAACATAAAGGGCTATTGAAGCACACCGTGGATTTTAGTCGGTACAAGTCTGACAGTCCCTCCCGCTCTGCCCTGGGTGGGAGGACTCATTTGATGATTTTACCACGATAAAAAAAAAAAAAAACACTGTGCTGATGGAGGTATTGACTAGTACATGGAGGTATTTAAATTAAAGTTATGACGTTAGAAACTTGTTTTTAAAAAATAAACTTGTGAAAAAGTTGGAACTTTTACCCCCAATATAACATTAAATAATAGAACTAGAAGGTTCCCAGGTATAATCTAGAACAAAAAAATGATTGCAATGACGGGGAGAACAAGTGCCTTTCGGCTTCATTGAGGGTATTTTTACACCCATTATGAGAGGTGCTGGAGTGGAGACTCAGAGTTGTCAGGCTACAAGGTAAAGACTTAGATGCGGTAAGTCTAAGACCGGGCAAAACAGGGTGCTTTGAGGAAGTCCTACAATCACAGGCGGCTGCACTCTGTAGTCACAAAAGCTATCATCGAGAGCGTATTGCTTAAACTAGGAGTGGGTATACTAGCAACAGTTCCACCCCTGACCACAGTCTTACTCCATAGATGAATAGAAATATAGATGGAGTATACTTTTGTACACAAATCTCTTACACAGACACCTCTTAGCTCGTAGGAGATACGAACTCCCCATCATAATGATGTTATCCGTGAATGAAAATTACTTATTATCAAACAGAACTCCTTAGCCACATCTAGTGGTTAACGTCGGCGGTAAAAGTTATAATAATACAAGCTATAACGCGGGTTATGGTTTAGGTCGTAACCGGCGAAACAACCGGGCCGAGGTTAATTCCACACCTGTACTTATACATACAACCGGCCCTGATCGTCTACCTACTCCTATGTCTTGTTTGTATGTTTATTTTTAAGCCAAACATACTGTATGTTACTCGCTAGTCCTACATGATCAAACGTGATTAACTCAACTCAACTCAAAGCATTTATTTCAATTAGACCATTATAGACACTTTTGAATGTCAGAAAAGCAAAGAAAGCGAAGCTACAGTCACAGACACAAGGCATAATAAATTGTGAACTGTAGTTAGTACTGTAGTCGCCTATTCCAAGACGTAGATCTCTATGGAGAAGAATGGGCAAGAAACTCCATGGACACTCTTTTCAATCAAAATATTGTTACAAAATCTTGGTTACATCATTCATGTGGAGGCACATTTATGTGAGAACGAAGTATAAAGAAGTGCAAGTTAAGAGCGTCCAGAGCAAAAAGATATAATCAACAGTTCAAAAATAAACCATGGCAGCTAAGAGTCGACTAGTCCCTATTGACAGCGCCCGTTCACGAACATGACGCACGGATCAGCACCATTCAACTCAATCATTTTGAAGGGAATTAAATGATCCGACACACCCGCCACCATCAGCGAGACATTTGAGAGCAATTTACTAACACTAAATGCTGACAAGACAAAATATATTCACTTCTCCATGCGCAAGCCTCAATTTAACACTGCTAACTTCCATATATGCCCATCAATGTGATAACCTGTCAGTCAACCTGTGCAATTGTCCTTCTATCCAAAAACCTGTAACATTAAATACCTCGGGGTTATAATAGACGACACGCTCTCTTTTAGGTATCATATTGAAAGTCTGGTTAAAAGAGTGCGCAAATTAATATATGTATTTAAAAAAAATACGAACTTTTGCAGATTCAAAATTAATCACACAAGTTTATTTCGCCCTATGTCAATCTATAATTCATTACTGTATCATTTCATGGGGTGGCGCATCAAAAACTATCCTGCTTCCCCTTGAAAGAGCTCAAAGAGTAATTTTAAAGGTAGCAAACTTCCATACCTTTTACTTTCCCACAGATCAGCTGTATGCACACAAGTTTTTTTTAAATACATGTTTTTAATGTAAGATTTTTACTGTACACACCTCCACGACCCCCGTACTATTCAATCCATCCATCAGCACAATGCTTTGAGTGCTTTCCATCGACTCCTACCTTAAAACAAAAAAGTCGATTCCCAGCAATAATTTTTGCGTAAAATTACTTAGTTTGATGTACAGAATACTTGGTTGACAGCTGTGTGAAGGCTCTGTTTACACCCTGTATAGTTAGTTTACTCTTCTTAATACATAATATAAAATGTAAAAAAAAACAATGAATTTTAGTAAAGTTTATGGGTGAAAAATCACTACGTATAATATAAAACTAAAAATAAAAATATCCATTTCTGTCTAAAAAACTAAATAAGATCACTAAATGTACACATTAATAAGATCGCTAAATGTATTTATGTTCAAATGTATTTTGAAGCCATAAGTATTTGAAATACTAACTACAAAATACCTCAGCGTCAGGTATTTGAAATAATACATTACAAATTACATTTTTAAGAAGTTATTGAAATACAAATAAGTATTTGTATTTCAATTACGTATTTTAATTACAAGTAATTCAAATACTGCCCAACCCTGAATTCAGCAGCATTTCTTCGGCCTCTTTTTACCAAGTTATGTAGTTGGTAATAAAAATACCGTGTAGTGAGACAACATAACAAACATAAACATAAACATATATAATCTATGTTTAATTATATTGCTAAAAACATTAAAAACCACTCGTCAAACAAAATCCATGCTTAACTTAAGACGTATGCAGCGCATCCTTTCGAACCCTGGTTCGAAAGGATGCACTGCGTACTGCGTTTCAATTATTTTAGAAGTTTCGTGGCTAAGTAAGAACAGCCGCTTAAGTCGAGCTTTAATGTCGGCCCGAGGATGAGTGCCCGCTTATTACATAACGGATCATTGAAAATCCGTATGGGTCGTCAGAACTCCGAAAGTCTGACAATCAGACTTACCAAGGGGTATCGCGTTACCACTGTATGGGTTGTGGTAATCAGAGAGACACCCGCTCGCGCTTGCGTTCGGTTCGTGGATGGGTTGACCACCCATTACATACCGAGTTTCCTCGGTGCATCGGAAATCACGGTCAGCTGTTGGTCCCGGTTCTCATTTATAGATCTTTCTTTCTATCTCCAAGGGGTATCGTATTACTCAGTACTAACTGGGTTGTGGAGGTCAGATAGGCAGTCGCTCCTTGTAAAATACTGGTATTCAGCTGAATCCGGTTTGACTGGAAGCCGATCCTAACACAGTTGTGCAAAGGCTAGGCCGATGATGATGACCAAGCCGACATAAGATATAAAATTCTGTATGATATACTTTTATTACTGAATCTTACTACTATTACAAATGCGAAAGTTTGGATGGCTGGATGTTTGTTACTCAATCATGCCAGAAGGCTGAACGGATCTGGATGAAATCTGGCACAGAGATAGATTATTGTCTGGAATAGCACATAAATGGGCAAATTTTTTACAAACTTTCCACTCGTAGGAAGTCGCGGGCAACAGCTAGTGTTCAATAAGAGCCAAGAGAACTTACAAACTAATAAGTAAGTACTCAGCTCTTAAGTAAGTGAAGTAACAAAATAGACAAACAATGAGTGTGGGCAATAAATTAACTGTTACTTAATGCCAGTTAATGCCCTCTCAACTTGAGCACGGAAACTTGTAAGTTTTTGCAACTATCTGTGTAAGTAGTTAGTGAAGCCTGAAGCCTTTTTTTTTGTTCTCGATGTGGATGTCCTCAATGGATGTCCTCCGCCCTGGGGAGAGCAGAGGGGTCAGTCAGACTCGTACGGACTAAAACCACACCGGTGTTCCCTCGTACACTTGCGTCGGGACCTGATGCGACTTCCGCTGCCCTGGACTAGTGCCGGCCCGCCTGACCTGCGGGCCTCGTCCCGGGGGGGAGTGAGGTGTAAAACTCCCCCCGTTACGTCTGAGAGAGGCGCGCGTGGAACACTACGCGCCGCCGTCTCGGGTCCAGTGTGATCGGGTCCGCGAATCCGTCGCCTCTGGACCTATTTAGGGGGGCTGGAAGAGGGCGTTGTCCCCTCTCTGCCAACGCCCGGTGCGTCTGCTGCGGGATGGACGGGAGCTCGTCATCTCCCTCTCCCTTTCCGCAGCCTCCTTCTGCGACATGTCGGTTTCGCAGAAGGACATCACCGCGTCCCAGGACTCTGCGCTGCCGACCATCGAGTGAATGACGGTCGGCAGCTACAGGTCTCCTCCTACCTCCGTAACGAGCGCACGACGCGGCTCATCCCACGCGGCACACTCGGCCAGCGTATGCCGCGCCGTGTCCTCCAGACAGAGGACGCAGTAATGGCACCGGGCGTCCGGCTCCCTGCTTATGCGACACAGGTACTTCCCGAAGCAGCCGTGCCCCGAGAGCACCTGCGTCGCCCGAAACGTCAGGGAGCCGTGCTTCCTCCCGAGCCGGTCGTCGAGTACTGGCCGGATCGCCTCGACTGTGTCGAGGTAGGGAGCTCTAGCTTCCCCCGCCATTCCGCCACGATGACCTGTCGGAGCTGAGACTGGTACAGCGTTATCTGTCGCTGCACCGGCCTCTCGCCCCGATCATTGGCCTCTTGGTCTTCGCCTCCAGGTCCCACGGCGGTGATCCGGCCAGTACACAAGCCACCTCGTAGGAGATCGTGCGATATCCCCTTATGACATTGACGGCCATCGCTCTCTGCGGTCTGCGCAAAACCGCGATAGTGCGGGCCGTCACGTCTGTCGCCCAAATCGGGGCCCCGTAAAGGGCCATCGATCGCACAATCACCACGTACAACCGGTGCCTACAGGCGGTGCTCGCCCCCCCCCCATTGGGAAGCAGCGTTGACAGCGCGCCCGCCGCACCCATCAACTTGGGAACGAAGCCTGAAGCCTCCCTCAGCATTACTAACTAACGGTTGTAATTTTATTATTTTTCATAAATTATTTAAATGGAGATAGGTACATTTGAAAATCATATAACTACCGACTATATTTCTCTATTTTAGGCACTCCATATTCATTTGTATGACCATTTGAAAGGGCCTGAAAATGGTTAAATTCAAATAAATGTTGCTGACGTATAATGTATTTCTTTCAGGCATTTCACAGGCTCGAATTGGATGCAGTACGCAAACACTCATTTTGTATCTACCTTATGGTTATGAATGATCCACGTGATGGGAACCGTTATCCAAATTATGATAAAATAATTAAAATATTATACAGAGTTTCGCTACTTTACGTACTATATTTTGTCCCTGTATTGCTGTATGTTATTCCAGTCATGTAAGCATTCAAATTGGCTTTCCTTTCAAAATAACATGTTTAAAACTACTTCAAAGTTGCTTGTCTAACCGAATACTAACATTATTGATATGTTATTAATAGGGCTCAGACATACTGTCACTGAGGTAAGCAGAGAGGGAGGCCTTCGTGAGCTTAGTAGCTATAGGTTCTTGTACAAAGTACTTTTGAGAAAGACTTATTGAGATGAAACTCGTAAGTTGAGGAAGCCCCTGTTCTTATAAGTTGTTTGTAAGTATTTGCGCGAGAACGTGGCTAAGTATTTGTTTAGTTAGAGGGTTGTTACGTAATTAATATTCGTATAGAAATACTCTACTAATTGCTATGACATATTAAAGCTGTGGTGGCATTATAATTTTAGCCTAGGTTCCTATCTAACAAGGGTATTAGATAGGAACCTATATATTATAAGTTTTCTGTCAGTCTATTCTTCTTTTATTTCGTGTTGTTTTTGCCTGGTGGAACCTGGTGTCCGACTTTTTATGCCTCCCATGGGCCTCTGACTTGGCTTTTAGAAATATCTCTCAGGCATGCTGGTTTCCTCACGATATTTTTCTTCACCTAAGCAAGTTAGCAAGTGATAATTAAACAATACGCACAGGAACCCGAAAAAATTATATTAGTCTAATTAAAATGTTTTTAACACTATTTTATTTTTATGAAGTTTGTGATAATCTAATGAAAGGGGTGAACTTATGTAACCCTATCAAATTGTGTCACTCCCATGCCACAGTCACAACAACACAAAGCATAATCAAATATGCTACAAATGTAATCCCCATTTATCTCACATCGCCCCCAATAGATACCTATTATCCTAATCAAATACCCTTTAATATCGCCGCCTTATGATATGGCAACACTGCACTCTGTTTACAAACTTGTTACCCTTTGCCGTAACCGCGCCCGCACGCACGCCACGCGTGCGCAGGCGTGACACGCGACCGACACGCGCCGTGTTCCGCGGCGCGTGGCGTGAACGAACGTCATACTTGTAATTATGTTAGCGGATTACACGCATGATTGATGTTGGCGTGTCAACGAATTTATTAGTTGTTATCGAATAAGTGTGTTGATATGGGTATTAGAGAACATTAACCTGACGGTAGTTCCAGGAATTAGCTAAATGCTGCAGCAGATCGATAGAGCTACGAGAAGCACAAAGTATTTGTTTGAGTGTTTAAGTTGGAATAAACACGTGACTCAGGTGAGCCAGAAAGTCACGTTCTCACTGCGGTCTCTCTATAGATTCAAGCATTTCCCATCTAGCACCGAACTCACGTTGGTCCAGTCACTTGTGCTCCCCATCATCGACTATGCTGATGTTTGTTATTCTGATCTTTCCCAGGAACACAACTCACTCACGAACTTGACTCAGGAGATCCCTCAGATCTCTCTGCATGCTCTTCACGATTATGAACGATCAATGTGCTCCCGATTATCTAAAAACTTACTTCAAAGTGTTGGGCAGTTCTCACAGTCGTAACCTTCGAGCTTCCAAGAATCTACTTCTCTTAATTCCTTCACACTGCACCGGTTTTATGTCAAATTCTTACGCTATCTCCACTATAAAGCTCTGGAACGCGCTACCGTTTGGCATTAAAAAGGCTGAGAGCAAATTCACTTTTACAAGAAAAGTGCACAACCACTATTTAAGTCAGAATAAATAGCTCTCTCTCCATTAGAAGTCGAGTCATGGTAATTTCCTTTATTTATATTTTTACAAATTATTTACATTTTTAAATATTCCTTAGAAAAAACAATATAAAAAACATTAAAAAATATAAAAAAAAAATGGTAATTATTATTAGGTTTCTCGTTTTTAATTTTGGTATTTTGTTAAAATATGTATTAGTTGATTTTATTTGTATATATGTATTAGTATAAGTATAAGTAATATATAAGTGCCTATTTAAGTTTTCGAAAGCAAGAAGTTGTTTTTTTATGTATTTTTTTTACCCTATCACAATGTTTTCTTATTTAGCCCAAAGGTTGACCGGAAACATAATACGATACAAATTAGATCACGGTAGGCCTTCTACCTACCGTGATCTAATTTTTTCTAATTGTATCGTATTATGTTAGTTTTGTTCTACACTAAGCCAATATTCCTCCATCCAATCAAACGTATTGAATGTCATCTGTTGCCATATTTTTATTAACATCAAACTAACATCTTAACAAAAGTCACAATCACACATCAAAGTCTTACAAAAATAAACTGTTTACCTTTTCCACAAAACATTAGCAAAGAAATCAAAGTATCAGATTGAAACATCAAGTCCCCGGGCGATGCCAATGCCCCTGGCGGTCACATCCGGGTCCACCTGGATCCGTCCGGACATATCCATGAATCCTTTCAGATACGTACAACAAACTAAGATGGCGACACTTCAAGAACTTCGCCAGTTTTACAGTTTTATAAATCCGTAAGGATATTTGCGCTGACCGTTAGTTTTGTGCGTTCTGAATGTGTACGAGGCGAGTGTTTCTTTTTTTTTATTGGGAATAACGAGCAGATTTTAATTGCCTAGGTTTGGATTTCTTGGATAAAATATGGTCACTCCTATGGTCAGCTTGATTGAAAATCATGGATAGAACAAATGAGATTACATGGCAACACTTTGTTTTTTTTAAAGTTAAGACCCTCAATTGCATAATATGCAGGAATTTTATTGAATTTCCTTAGAATTTTCTAATGAGCAGTACAGGAATTCTATGGAACACTGTCCAAAAACATCTCTCAATAAAGTATCCTTCCAAACATAAAAAATACTGGCCATCAGCCATGTCCATACCATTCGTCGTTCGTCGTATCGTTCTATTGATATTCAATTCGGAATCGCGCGGAGAAAGATCGCCCCGGGACATCGGCCAATTGAAATTGAAAACAGAACATCGAACGCGCCCTCCTCCCCACCCCCCGGAACCACCCTCCGACAGAGATGCCCCAACGTGGATGCACCACACAGTAGGGAGTTTTGGGGATAAACTAGTGGTCACAATAGAAGCACCGGCTATGATGAGAAGAAAGAGACTGTCACTCTAGCAAACAGAAGTTTTTCCAAATTCCTTGTGCCATGTCTGCAGTTTACTATTGCTGCGAATGTAGTTTAGTATACTTCTACTCTATAAAAACGACACCCCTTGCGGGTTCCCCTCCAGCAGCAACAAAGCTGTTACAAAACAGTAAGCCCAGACGCCAGCACATTAAGCGACCCGAAACTGTAAAATGTTCCCATGATATGCTGGCGTCTGTACAAAGAACTAAAGGTACAGATAGGAGCGCTTCAACACTGTATTTTATACTCCATCTCCGTCTAATTTCAAATTGTTCTTCTTCCTACCCTTGTTATTTAGCACGTTTTTTCTTCCATTCGACCCTGTCATTCGTTACGCTATCATTTACTCTTTTTCCTTTCATATCATTCCTCACACAATCCAACCATCGTAAATTTTCAAATTTAAAATTGTATTCAAAACCTAGAGTGATTTTACGATTGCACTTTTTCGTAGCCTAGAAAACCGTAAAACGACAGTAAATGTTAAGGACATCGAACCTATAACTGCATTTTATAATAAACTATCCCCCGTCCCTAGCAGTCATGGTCACCGTCGCTACCGTGTGCCCAGCGCGGCCATTTCCCTGCCCATAGACAACAGTTTTATTGTTTTAATATTTATTTATCAGACGGCGTTTTTGCGTTATGCGCCCGTAGCGACCTAGCTGCGTATCGTCGTAGCGGCGTAGTCGTGAAGCTGAGTGCCGCTCTATGACGTAGCAAATGGCAATACGAGGTGGACAAGCGATGGGATTTTGGAGATGTGACCACTGATTTTTCTTAACGACTTTTCAAATATTTAAATCTTGTTTTGTATCGATGGCGCCTACCTACAACTTATTACTTGGGCCCAGTACAGTGGGTGTCCACGTTATTCGCGGCGCCTATTTCGTTTTAAGGGCGAAGGGTAGCCAACGGGACCCTATTACTAAGCCTCAACTGTCTATCAGCGGGCTGTATCTCAACATCCGTAATAGGTAGACAGTTCATATTTTCACAGAATATGTATTTCTGTTGCCGCTATAACAACAACCAATAAAAATAACTCAAAAATTAAAGGGGCTCCCCTACAACGATGGTACGGAACCCTTCATGCGCGAGTCCGACTCGCACTTGACTGGTTTTTTAAGTACTCAAAAGTGTAGAGACACATTCGACTTTCCATGTAGCTAGTGGGCCATTATCATAGTCTGGTCTATTAAGATATAATATGTTCACAATCACCTACTTACAAATTAGTCCTTTATCAAAATCAATCCACAAACGATTCCTCTAACGTTGTCGTCATATCCTCACTACGCCAACGGAGTCAGGTGAACAAAGGTCCGGCTTGATACGTCAGCGCGATTTAGAATAGCCACCCTCGTTTTATCGTAAACTTAACCCACCTTACACATTACAGAACAACACTGGAAGATCAACCTTATAACAATGAAATAAGTCTGGGACAACTGCAAGGATAACTTTGACATGTATATGACGTTTTTATCAATGCGGTTCGATGGATTTTGTGCTTTGTGCCATTGTATTAAGAATGTTATTAAGTGTAAATGTAAGGTTGTGGTAGTGATGTCCCGCGTCCGGTAGTTCGGATTCAATTCAATATGACAGGCGTTTGATCGCGTCGTTTGGCGGATATTACTCAAACAATGTTCGAGTGCTTTTAATACAAATGCTATTGGTTTTTTGACGCATTGTATATTTTACTGGATGACTTTTCTTGTTTGGTTTTTCCTCTTTAAAACATTTGACATGCCATTTACCTTCATTCATGAAATTGAGATATGTCTTTCTGTCAGCTTGTCCATTGGCCTTGACGCTATATTCAATTATGGTTGGTATGATTCATCCAGCCAAACCCTAGGTTTTATTCCGAGGTCGAGTCTACTTTTATTCGTTTTTTCATTCAAAATTTCCTCAATTTTCTTTGAGCCATACAATTTTATTGCCCCTAGTTAATGATGCCGTAAGTTCATACCTACCCTTTAACAGAAGAGACATTAAGGTGGAAGCGCCAGGATAACCCGCGAGATGACTAACTATTTCATGAAAAAGACTTTCAATGGGATTAAATGGTTGTATTGATGATTTTAATGATTATAACTCTGTAAAGCCATATTTGTTTCGATCGCGAAAAATATTTTTATCAACATACAACCTGCAACCTGCAAATTGCAAAAATCGTAAGGAAATGCGAATTTCGCGGGCTGTCTTAGCACATCCTCCTCCTCCAGGTTCTACCCTTTATAGCAGAACTTTTTATGTCATGATATTATTTTGCATAGCAGCGGATAGCATTTCGCAGAAAATCGTTTGGCAAACACTCATTTAACATACATCCAAACTCATAATTTTGTAAGTCAGAATCATCTTTAGGCATAAATTTCACATACATAAGAATTAAAAAGTAGAACCATCATATCGCAGAAAGTTCACAGTCAGAATCGTCTTTTGGCATACATTTCATATCCATAATAATTGAAAGACTCATCTATCACATAACAGAGAAATTATGGATTAGTTTAAATTGTCTATGATTTTGTTTAATTCATTATTTAATTATCTTTCTGCATATATTATCACTCAATAAAACAGTTGATTGTGAACGTAATATGTGATTTTTATTTCCGTGTAAGAATCATGCAAAGAAGCATACATCCTGCACGCAGTAAGTACGCAGCATGCAAGCAACCAAGCATGCAGCATGCAAGTAAGCATGCAGCATCTAAGCAAGCATGCAACATGCAAGCGAGCATGCAGCGTACTGTAGGCATGGTTTCTGTCACGGCTCCGGCGCTGCGGGGTTTCGGTGCTCCCACGCGCACCGCCTCGCCCTTCCGCGCCTACGCGGGCTTAAATTATATTCTAGGGGTAGGGCAGACAAGACTACGAGGAGTCGGTTTTGCGGCGATTCGTTTCTGTCCCTAACTTTTGAAGCACAACTTAGTGACTTTTAAGACAATATTTTAATTTTAATGTAAGGTAAAAAAAATGTAAATTTCAAGTATAAGTTTACCAGCCTTCCTCTCCTCGGTCTACGGTACCGAAAAATTAACCAGGGATATTCTTTCTTCGTCACTGGTTGATTTTGAGGTGCCGTATTTTACCGATGCGTTGAACGCTTGGAAAATGGCTTGTCCTTTTACGGATTTGCCCGACAACCTGTCCTCCCAGAGACAGTGGGACGTGCCGCTCTGCAGTATTGTACGGAATACCCTTTTAAACACGTCATTCAATACTGTGGAGCGTGCCCGTCTGCTGGCCGTGGGGGAATGGGAGTCGGGGTTGTGGCTTCAGATACTTCCGTCATCCACCATTGGCACTATGATGGATGACGCATCGTTCCGGGTCGCTACGAGTCTACGCTTAGGCGCACCTTGTGTTGCCCTGCATCGGTGTCACTGCGGTGAAGCTGTCGACAGCCTCCTACCATGGCCTGTCCTGCTATAGGAGCGCAGGTCGTATTGCACGGCACGCCAGCATTAACGACATTATTCGTCGAGCCCTTGCCAGCGCCGGCGTACCAGCGGTTTTAGAACCAAACGGCTTGGTACGTGACGATGGCAAGAGACCAGACGGCATGACGTTGGTACCTTGGAAGGTGGGTAGGCCTTTGGTGTGGGACGCAACTTGTGTCGACACCCTTGCGCCATCTCACCTTGCAAGCACGGCGGGCTGTGCAGGCGCTGCTGCTGCGGCTGCTGAGATCCTCAAGCGGCGCAAATACTGTAACCTTATTGGTAATTACAGTTTTGAGCCGTTTGGGGTCGAAACGCTCGGGCCATGGGGCCCGAGTGCGCGTCTCCTTTTTTAAGAAATCTCTCGCCGACTGGTCGACACTTCGCGGGACCAGAGGGCTGGCTCTTTCTTTGGCCAAAGAATTAGCATTGCCATTCAGCGTGGCAATGCTGCCAGTCTTCTGGGTACGTTTCCAGTTGACAGCAATGCGGAGGAGTACTTTGACCCACTCTGAAGTGTCCTTTTGTCGTCGTTTTTTATTTGTTTATGTTTTCTTACTTTAATTCTTTTTTTTCATTAGGTTAGTTCTATTTGTAGTCTGTATATAATGTAAATATTATTTAGTTATAATATATGTTGTAATTTCGTATGAGGAAATAAAACAAATCAAATATTCGTATATTCATACAAATATAAATATAACAAAAAAATGCAAAAAAATATAGAAATGGCAATATGCTATTTCTATAAAACAGCATTTTAGTCTAATAATTTATTCCAAATGAAATTCTGCCATCTTCATAGTATGCCAAGTGAAATTGTACCAAATAAACGTTAAGCTAAACGAAATTATGCGGAATTTTAACTTTGCCAAAGGTAATTATATGCTAAATAAAATTCTGGCATCTTAAAAGTTGGCCATGGTAATTTCGGACATATAAACATTCGGCCAAACAATAATTTTAATTATATTAAATAATTTGTATGCCTTAAAAATTATTTTAAAGAAGATTATGCCAAGTGTGTTATGACAAATAAATTTCAGAGCATCAAGATTCTGCCAGATAGAGGGAACCTCTCCTCCATCCTCTTAACAAAACTTGTAAAATGTGGTTGTTTCTATGGCCAGTAGAAAGACGAAGGTACTTCTCCAATGTTTTTGCTTGCACAACTTAGCGCTTCCTCCGGTTTACGTTGTATTTCACTTCAAACTTCCCGCCCATTTCTTGCTACCTACATACTCTGGAGTTCTGTACCCGGCTATACTGGCGATTAAGTTCATACAGTTTACCCAAAGTTACCTAAACACACCTACATGCATAGCTAAAAATGTATAGTGATAATATTCATATAAATAAAGTAATTCTAAATTCACTCATTCTTGAACAATCTTTTTTGCTTCAACTACATAGAGCGCCATCTCTGTTTGAACAGTAGCACTACACAAATGTAGTTACGGCTTTGCTGGTATAGATGGAAGAACATATCTGTTAAATTTTTAACTTGCAGGCATAGATATTATGGTGAAATTTATCTGAATTAAAGTAGTATAAAAATAAATTGAAATAGATATTTTAAATAAGTTCATTTATCCACCTGTTGCATTATTTCCCTTGCAGTTCGTTGACCGATAAAAAACTAGAATGGAGTGACAGCTGTTGTCATTTTGTTTGGCGTTTGTCTGTCATGTCATTGAATCCGGCGGCGGGCAAGCAACCGGTCGTAAACAACGTGCTTACTATAGTTTTTGTTTAATAACTACCGCTAAAACTTATCCAATATGAAAGGCGACAAGAACGTAGACATCCAGGCACTTAAAGACATCGCCAACAAGCTGAGGATCGACAGCATCGTCGCTACTAACGCTTCCAAATCGGGGTGAGTGGATAACCTTATTGCTTTCGCCGCTTCATTGAAGGTTCAATGAAGGTTATTTTGCCCGACTCCTTACTTATTAGAATCCTATAGCTTAAACTCCTATTATTATTCCAATACTTGAACATCAAACTGGATACAATAAACAAATTCAGACAACACTTTGACATACTTTTGTCAATATTTTTTTCTTGTGTTTTGGACATTTAACCAGTTTATCGAGTATCGCCGGCCGGCCTCATTACTCCATTGGGGTCATAGGTCACTTACTTAACAATTCCTTTGCACTTTCGTTACGTGTTTTGACAGCGGTCGCTTAATTTTCCATTGGAGGATGATTGTAGGTTAAGTCGGCACCACGTGATGGCGGCGGCGTTGCTATCACGCCATGGTTTCAAGGTCAAGACCCTTAAAATTGTGTCACTATCAGAAATCGATTATTTTATTGTATTAGATTATGTCATGCATGATATTATGTAATGCTAATAAGAATATTCCATAACAAGTTTACCTAGTTATTTATCAACTACCTACATTTTTTGTTTTCTAATTTAGTATTCTGTTGGAAGTAGTGAGTTGATGGTTTTGCATGCATATGTGCATAGACTACTGAATTATTTATGAAAAGATGGCCTTTTTAAAAACTTTTTAATTTTAATGTTATAACTTTGTAGCAACCTGTTAACTTTGATTACAAAATCTATGTCATGTGCACACTACCTTCACTTCTAATTATCTTGGCCTGTAATAAAACTTGAATGGGAGTGCATACAATCAAGTTTCATGCAATAATAGCTAATATGCAGTCATTGTGCTTATCAGGTAAGATTTAACAATTTATTTGGCATTTTAATATATAACCAAAATAATAACAACATAAAATAATTAATTTTATAAGTGTTCATTATCATGCCTATTTTTAAATTAAATCTATACTATTACGTCAGCTTTCTATTTAACATAGATCATATTTGCCATGATTCTAGAGTTGTTAAATAGATGATAATCATATTTGTCAAGACTATTTGCCAAATCATGACTTGTGATGATGAATCATGTTCATGATATCTGCCAAAACTTAAAATGAAGGGTGATCAACAAATTTACAATATTACTTCCTGAAAATGTTGTTTCACAATTATTTGAAATAAATTCATCATTTAACTTGGCAGCCTTCCAAACACCAATTTGGCACATAATGGAGATTAAGCATAGTCAGCCCACAATGTTCTCACTGCTGGGACCTCATCTCTGAGAGACGGAGCAAGCAATATTCCACCACATCAGCCCAAAGCTGGTTGGTGGATGTTGTATGTATAGGAATTTCTCCTTCTAGGACATTTCTGCCTCCTCATAATATATCTTCCTTTACCATTTTCAGAGCAGTTTTTTTATTTTTATTAACCTATACAGGTTGTTGCAACAGAAAGCTTGTAGTCATATGAAAGGATATGCTGCAGACCATCAAACTGAACAACTTTCTCCTCGGGTCCAATAGATGTATGGGACAGCTGATAATTTTTCTGCATTTACGATATTGGATTTCTGTTAGGCAAAGGTCTCACCCATAGCCTTCCACTCTTCTTTATGTGTGCTTTTCTTTGGCCATTCTCTCACACATGTCTAAAGTTAAGAACAGTACTAAAGAAATAATTTAAAACGTGTTGTGCGGACAATGGCAGGAAGATGATGACTAAAGATATAATTAACACAATGTGAAGTGCACAGGATCCAGTACAAAATGCTTACTACTAAGTATACCTTGCATAACACATTCCTGGTTATTTCCGTTCAATCATTAAGTTAATATTAGCTCAGTTATCTACAAGATAACACAGTTATGTTACCGAGGATCCCAGCTGTCGCTACAGGGAGTAATCTTAACTTGACCCTAGTCAAGTGACACAACTGATGATATCAGACGTCGGCTATCAAGGTGCTCTGTAAGGTCAAGTTAAGGTTATTGACGATAATCTGTTTATTTGATCACAAAAATTTGTTAAAGGAACTTACATAATATTCAATTAATTGTGTCAATTATCACTGCCTTATGCTGGTCCACAAGGGATAATGGGATATGAAAGTCTGAGATCTAGCACATCACTCAAACAATTGGCAAGATCATGTGCTTAGCAGTAAACATCAATAAAACAATTGTATGCCTTTCTAATTTTGACAGTTTCATGAAATGGGTAGGTACTACCAATCAATTTGATGCATCGCCTACTAGAGTTTTTGTCAAAAGCAAAAATAAAGTTAACAATACTTTAAACTCTTCACAACTGAAGAAATCTGGACAACTGACCTCTTAGAAGGATTGCATCAGTAAAACACATGCAATGTTTATCATTGTTACATATTATAATTATATTTTATATTATACTATTTGGGAAACACAGCTAATATAAACAATTTTTCTTAAACAATAAGAATTCGAAGGCTATTTACAAGTTTCCACAGATAAAGACTTGAAACAGTCAAAATAAAAAGACAACAAAAAAAAATTAGTGCAAAATACTATAACATAAAATTAAACAAAATAAAGCAATCAATTAATATAAAAAAATAAAACAAAATTCAGACGCAAACAATTACTTTTCCTTAAATAAGCTTTTCACTAACAAATGCTTAAACCGAGAAACACTGGTGTTGAAAATATCCAAATCATGTTCACCAGTAAGTTTATTAAAACTCATATTAACACACATAATAGTTACTGTGACAACAAAGCAATATAATAATTATCAGTAGATGTTATCTTATAAAGGAATATAAAGATTTCATGCAAGATAGCTGAAGTGATTGATTTTTATTTATTTTAATGTAACACATTATTTCGATTTGTAGCATGACTATTGCTTTATTTCTTATTGTATGATGGTAATAACGAATGAAACTGGCTCTGTGAATGAGTTATTCTGACTTTCTGAGCATCACAAGGACACATGTACCAAAAAATACAATTTCTTTCGGAAAAGCAATAATTAAACTCGATTAGCCAAGAGTTGAACTCATACACCAATCAAGTTACCACAAACTGTCCAATTTGATCATTCGATTTTGAACTTCACCATCAACATTTTATGGTTTAAAATCATTTGGAGAAATTCGAGAATTAGTGGTAGCTTGTTATGCTGGCGACTGTACTTTTTTGCGAGGTTTTAGTAACCGTATGCGACATCTGCATCGCTGGAATCTCAATTCTGGGGACTCAATCGAGCGTCGAAAATCCAATGGGGCGCTTTTCTTTAGACGTCAGTTTAGCTTTCGCCTAGTGTTCGTAAAAATGGGCATTTCCGTTAAACCATAATAACTAAACACTCCCTTTGAAATTAGCATGCCAATGAAGTGACTTTACATAAAACTATTTGCGTTAGGTACAGGTTATTTTTAGTATATTATGAAACAGCACCAAAGCTTAGATCTACACAAGTCTGCATACATAGAAACGTGGACAGTTACACTGCTATATCACTATTACTCACGCCGATGACTTGTCGGACGTGGGCAGTAACATTCACACATTAATTTGCTTTATTTATAACAAACATAATAATATTGAGTTACTACTCACTCTCTCTCTCTACCGCAAGCACTTCGGTGTTAACAAATACCGGTTTCACTAGACCTAGGCTACACTTTAATTAATGCCCAAATAAAGTTTTTTGTTGATCTTTCGTCGCTCGGTTACGAAATAGTTTCAACAACTTGTGTATAGTTTGTCGTAATAACCTAACATAATATTGTGAGGCTGAGTACAAGAAAACAATGAAAAATTTCGCTCATTTGATCATAAGCATCGATGGTTCAGTGGTAGAATGCTCGCCTGCCACGCGGGCGGCCCGGGTTCGATTCCCGGTCGATGCAATATTCTTTTTGTAATTTTTTAAAAACTCTGTGCATTACACAACTATTATTTTTATTTAAATCTCGAAAAAGCTTGAATTACTTCCATATTATTATTGTGAAAGTTGAACAATAAAACGAAATGCATAATATATTATTATGTAGTTCTTGCTACCTAGACCTACTATAGTTTCAATTAAAAACAAGTTTTTGTGCCTTTTAAAAAGTCTCGGTCTACATCACTTGGTCATGGCTACAAGGTTTTGTACAAAAAACGGACGGTGTCCTATTTCGCCGAAATTAAAAATAAGTCTTTCACTACTATTATAACATAAAAGGTGAATGACCGACAGTCAACGCGAAGGTTGAATCAATATACTATACAACTCATCTTCCGGTTTAGGGTCAGCAAGCATAGCCTACACTGCTAAATCTGATTCAGTTTCGTTATTAAAAATTATAGCAGTCTACCGCTGCAGATATTTATAAGCTTCTCCAATGGAAAACCTCAGCTTCTTTCATCGAGGGTCGTCCTCCCTTACGATACTGAATTCAACTTTTATGTCAAACGCCGTAATGTTGCGTTTCGATTGTTTTAACTACTCCTTTTTGCACTCACCGTTAACTCCAATTTCAGCTCTATGCCCAACATCCTAAAGTCTGTAATTACTTTTGTCCGCAGTCACCCGACATCATGCGCGTCCATGGCGGAGATCATGTCGGTGCTGTTCTTCCACACGATGCGCTACAAGATCTCCGCGCCCAGGGATGCCTCCGCCGACCGGTTCATTCTGTCCAAGGTAAATACTTTGAAGTGGACTCAGGTGCCGACAGGCGTCAGGTAACGAAACTGATCGCCACGTAATGCAACTGTCTGGCAGATCTTTATAGCAGTGCAAAAAGACACATCCACTGCATCGAACTATTAGCTTTTATTGCATTGGCATAAAGCTCTTCTGCCCTAATGACGGGGCCTCTAGAGGGCGAAAGCCTCCCGGGGTCGCGGCAGTTACAGAATTACCGTGACCCTGGAACATATAGGGCTATTAAAGGACACCGTGGATTTTAGTCAGTACAAGTCTGACAGTCCCTCCCGCTCTGCCCTGGGTGGGAGAACTCATTTGATGATTTTACCAGGACAAAAAAAAAGAAAAAAAAATCTCTTCTGCCGTGCTCGTGCCGATTCCGCGTCAACAAGTGCGGTCTATATATATTGTAAGATTGGGCGTTTTGGGGGCAAAACGCCCAATCTTACAATATATATAGACAATTTTGACACCAGTTTGTCGCTAAAGTTAAGCCTGGTTCTTGAAACGAAACTTGTTAAAATGAGACTCACGGAAGTGATCAGACTAGCTGACAGTAATTCAGTCAACTAATAACAGCAAATTGGCATGCGTTTGAAAAGTTAGGTAATTGTTCTAAAAAGTAGGTATTGATCTGCTATACTTCCTAGGCAAAACAATGCGATGGTTTGGCAGTTTATATGGCATGTTATAATAAAATGCACCATCACAGTGAAGGCGTCGCGACGACTCCATTAAATAGCAGCAGTGTCACGTTGCGCTGAAAACTAAAGTGTCGTATTGCAGATGTTCTTGAAACTTTGCATTTCGATCATGTAGCCTGCTGTAATCTCAATTTTATTTCCTTGACATAACGTTAAATTTCTATTGACTTATACAAAAAAATACGCTTCAGTCTTTCGAAATCCTTGTTCCAATACAATAATAAATAGGTTTCAGGAATAGTTACACTATTGAAAAGGTCATAATTATGACCTTTATGTTGCAATAGAAATTAAACTGTATATCCATGCATTAAAGTAACTTTCACGTTGACAGGGTCACGCCGCCCCCATCCTATACGCGGCCTGGGCTGAGGCCGGCCTCTTCCCCGTAGAGGAGCTGAAGAACCTCCGCAAGCTGGACTCCGACCTGGAGGGCCACCCCACTCCTCGTCTGAACTTCGTGGATGTGGGCACCGGCTCGCTGGGACAAGGGTTGGCTGTAGCTGCGGGTATGGCCTATGTCGGCAAGTACTTCGACCAGGCGCCTTACAGGTGAGGGTAACAAAATACAAGTAGAACTCTTGAACAAATAGTAGCTAATAATTACCATATTGTTTGCATGAGCATTAACTGGAAACACACAATGGAAATATATTGATTTGTGCTAACAAGTACCTACTATACTTACAAATAAATTAAATTGAAGTGTCTGTTTGTAATTTCAAAATAACAGCTTTTTACTGAATGCACATTAGGTATTATGAAAGTAAAAAAAAAACATATATTTTATTAAATTTTTGTCTGTCTGTTTCTTCTGTTGATAGCTGATATTACAAAGTGTAACTTAGGCTACGTTTATTTTAGAAAAATAATTAGGGCTCCGTGCACAAAAATTAAAACCCTTGAAATTAATAATAAAATCCGATTCAAATAGGGAAGTAATATTTTGTATAATAATTCCATGCGAACGAAGATCGCGGGCCCAGCTAGTTGTATCGATAAAACATCTTTTAAATCATAATGATACATTTTATTCCAAAGTTAAAATCCTTCAAAGTTGGAGCGCAAAGCAACTGAAAGGAACATTTCTCCAAGCTCCACGCTTCTCAAGAAAAGCCAGCAACGCCGTGGGTGTTTCTGCCGAGATCTCTAACAATCCCTGTGCTATCGAAGTAGTTTGTCCTGTATTTGGTCATTTCTGGGGAGAGCTACCGAAAATCTAGAAATACAAAACACTTTGAAAGCAATTGGCGCTTGTAGTTCCCAAATAAAATCACGATAGTAAAGGAAGACGATTCGACGACAGCACATGACCTGCAGTCTCGTGTTCCTCCATGTAGGCTTTGCACAGTGGGGCTGGAGGTGTTCTGACCAATCTCCCCACATTCCAGGGTATACTGCCTGGTGGGAGACGGCGAGGCGGCCGAGGGCAGCATCTGGGAGTCGCTGCACTTCGCCAGCCACTACAAGCTAGACAACTTGGTGGTCATCTTCGACGTCAACAGGCTCGGACAGTCGGAGCCCACATCGCTGCAGCATCAGGTATGAGATAAAATAAAATAATCATTGATTATGATTGATTGGCTGAAACATGAGTACAGTACATACATATGATTGTCAGCATACAACAGATGTTAAACATTTTTTTTGTTAGCCTGTTTGAGTGTCCCACTGCTGGGCAAAGTGCGATATGTACAGAATGTTAAACATATAATATTAAAATAGATTACCTATCATGTGAATTGTGAGGTAACTTAGGCATATTTTGGGAGATGGTGTCTTGTGATAGAACATGCAAACACGTTTTGTGTGTGGCCGAGTCATAGTTGCATAAAGCGCAGCCCACATCGTCAGCTAGCGAGCGAGCCGGGCGAGGCATCGTTTCACCTGTTTTCATACTTTGGTTCACACCGCGAAATACTGAAAGAGCCGAAACGAAGTATGAAAAGAGGCTCCCATTCGAGTAGATTATATTAGAGCATATTAAGTTTAAGATTGTTCGGTTAAATCGATCATTTAGAAATTCTGACCTCTCTGAGAGAAAGAATAAGCCATCGCATTCTTGTTCTTATCGGCACGTAGAACTATTGTCCGCACCTTAGTGCCCTAGTAATAAGTACGAAATGCACAATGAGCTAGCCTCACACAGAGAGAGTTGTGCCAGATTAAGCCGCGTGTACCTGCAACACCGATTAGATAACATTGTGTTTTGTAACCATGCAATATGTGTGATACCGACATTTTATACACAGCATTTAGCTTTAAATTCAAATGATTTATTTGTAAAACAGGTACAATATAATAAGTAAATAATTCTAATGTGAGGATCGTTAATTCATGTACCAACCTATGATTCAATCGCTCAATGATCATTCATATTTTGTCGAAATGCGGTAGCTAAAAGAAGATGCTAGTCATGACCTTGGATATTGCTATATCATCATTTTGATTTAAAAAAGCAGTTTCAGGAACCGAATGACGAAGCGAGTTTTATTACCTTCATTGATGACAAAGAATAATAGGTACCTGTTAAGTTAATAACTAGTGTTTATATAAGGCGTCATTGTTCACGGAACAAGTAAAACAATGTAGTGTAATCTGATCAATATTGCGATGTAATTCTGTTATGCAAGTTTGTTTGTTGTGCTCACTCAGAATCAGCAAAAGGTGTCATACTCCAAGGATTATACAGGAGTACTCAATCACCATCTGAGTTTACTGACGAATTGCTTTGTGCCTATTCAAATCATATCATGGTTAGAATAGAACCTTTTCCTAATACACGACGCAAATGGCTACGACAACATGATGCGTCAATCACAATGTGTTAATTTCCACTACATCTAATTTGACGTGGAAAAGTGTTAATTTTAACCGGCTTAAAAAAAAGGCGGTTCTCAATTCGACGCGTATATTTTTTTATGAATGACCACGCGTGTTTTATTACAGAGTAGTCCGATTGTCACGATTCTTTTTATTGTTACCAAATTGATAAAAATCATTAATTATTTCTATCCCTTCTTCCCCAGTTGGAGGTGTACGACGCTCGTCTGAAGGCCTTCGGCTTCCACTCGCTGGTGGTGGACGGTCACGACGTGTCGGAGCTGGTGAAGGCGTTCGACGAGGCCGGCGCCACGGCCGGCAAGCCCACCGCGCTCATCGCCAAGACCTTCAAGGGGAAGGGCTTCCCAGGGATCGAGGATCTAGAGAACTGGCACGGAAAGGCCTTGGGAGCAGATGGAGACAAGATTATCAAGGTATGGTTGAAATTTGTACCTCTTTCATATTGAACTGACACTGTGTGGAATATTGTGGAGCCCAAGAGATGAAGAAGTTGATGGAATTAGCTAGAAACCAACGACCAGCAGTTCACACTAACCCTGGATCGAAAAGACGAAGTCGTGGGGAGAGGCGTTTGCCAAGCGTGGATGCAGGCTAATGGTGCGATCCCACTGAAATCGGAAAAGCTGTGCGTAACTTTTGCTCGCACAGCCCAGCAGAGTATTGTATTGTACTCGATTTTATTATGTTCCTTTACAAAAAATAAAATCGATAGATTTGGTTATTCCGATTATTATTCTGAAAAATACTTTTTAGGAATCTTAATACATGAATAAACATATTGCGAATGGGTTTAGGTGGTAGTAGGTTGCCCAAGTATCCAGTCAAGACTCGCGGGTGTCACAATTTATATTGTCATGACGTAATTTTGTCTAACAACATAAGCTTACTAAAAAATATTTCTCATTCGGTAAACAGATGAGTGAAGGTCGGTCTCCTAAGACTACTAAATTGAGTGAGCGAACGGCGAGTGCGTGTTAGCTGACGGCAGCGCTTGCATGTTCGCAGTGGGGCGGGTACGCTGCGGTGTACGCGCACACATTTTGTTCAAGTTTACTAGAGCAAGTCTTCCGAAAGATACATTCGTGCCGCACACCAGTGTAATCGCAACTTAACAGTAACAATGTTATGATTTAAGGCCAATTTTCGGCCGGACAAGACTTGAAACAATTTTTCATATTCGAAACATAGCAAATGACGTCACTCTACACGGTTTTCTCACCGACACGCAAAAATGGAGGTTTTGTGTTCGATCCGGATAAAAGTAGTTTACAATGTTATTATAATAACGAAGAAATAGCTTTTGCACCAACTAATTAATAAATAATGCATGAATTTATTATGCATTGTTAACGGTTAGTGCAACATTGACTTGTTTGTCGTACTCACGCGACCGCTGTCGGTCGATGTGGGCAGTAGCATTCACACATGTGAATTTATTTCATAGGAATCTATGAATTTGCTGAGAGAGAGAGAGAAAGAGGAAGGCCATAGAAAAGATGATGGATTGTGTGAAGACTGATATGAAAGAGAACGGAGTAAGTGATGCCGTGACGTCTAACACATAGAATGGGACAAGGGCAGGAAGATGATGATCTATGAATTTGCTGACTCCGTCATCAGTAACAAGCGTTACTGCTGAACGTGCGCTTGGGTTTCCATCAGGAACTTCTCATTAGCAGCCTGGACCCCGGATTTATGACCAGTAATGTATACGGTCTTACCCCCAATTACATATAACTGGCGAAATGTGGTGTAGTAAAGGTACGGGGAGTTAGTTCCCACTTCTCCTCAGTTATAATACTAACAAGTGGTGCCGGGCGGGCGTTTTGAGAGTGTTTCATGTACTTATTGTACACATTCGGTTTAAAGAATTTTGATTAAAGTGCTGTTAATTACTTTCTAATTCGCAATACCGCAATACGTTCTAAAACTGGAATCGCTGATGTGGGCAATAAGACTGCTAGGTTGAAGTCGGTTTGGGCGGGCCACGTCTGTAGAATGCATCAGGACCGATGGGCCAGAGTCGTCACGCAGTGGGTGCCAGAAGACGGGCGTCGTCGCCGAGGGAGGCCTAAAAAACGCTGGCGTGACGACTTAGAGGCGTTCGTGACAGATCTTAATTTAAATCAATGAGTATGTACACCTCTGCCTCTCCTTTTGGTAACAACAGGTGTGATATCATTTGTGTTTTATAGTGTATTAACATACCATTCGTTCCGCAGCACCTACAATCCCAGATCAAGAACAACACGATCACGCTGAAGGCCAAGCCGCCCCTCAGCGACGCGCCGCTCGTGCACATCGGCGACATCACGCTGTCGTCGCCGCCGAGCTACGCGCCGGGTGAGCTGGTAGCCACGAGGCTGGCCTACGGGACGGCGCTGAAGAAGATCGCTGACACGAACATGCGGTAACTTCTTACTCTTGTACAGGCAACTGTCTCAGCTTTTCCCAACTATGTTGGGGTCGGCTTCCAGTCTAATCGGCTGCAGCTGAACCAGTATTTTACATGGAGCGACTGCCTATCTGACTTCCACCACCCAATCAGTCCTGGGTAATATGATACCGCTTCGTAAGCGTGATTGTCAGACTTTCGGGTTACTGACTACCTGTATCGACTGTCAAAGATCTACTTACTTGTACAGACAAGGAATGAAAATGTATTTTAACTTGCACCTTTGTATTTGCCGACTTATTGTCAACATTTCCAATGAAAATGACATTTCGATAAACTAACATTCGCTTACTCTGTGGGAAAGGAATTTGTTTGAAAATTCCTAAACATTTTCACTCCTGACTGTACAGGACGAATTATTCCCGATTTTAGCGGTCCCTCTATAAATTATAATTTGCCATATGGACTCGATTAAAATAGGTTTCCTTATTTTTCAAAAAACATTACTCATTTTAGCATCTGTCTAGCCTTTTCCCAACTATGTTAGGGTCAGCTTCCAGTCTAACTGGAAGCAGCTGAATAGCAGTATTTTATATGGAGCGACTGCCTCTGGCTTCCACAACCCAGATAGTACTGGGTAATACGACACCCCTTGGTAAGACTGGCTGTGAAACTTTTTGGGCCACTGACTACTTGTAATGACTGTCAAAGACATCCGAGACATCTGCAAATGACAGCCGAGAACAACGGCTTAACGTGCTTTCCGAGGCACGGAGGAAGCTCGGTATGTAATGGGTGGTAACCCGTCCACAGACCAACCTAGGAAAGCCCTGCTTAACCTAAAAGTCGACTCAAGTGGCTGTTATTTAACTATTTTAGCATTATAATCTTAGAATTAACTTTGATATCTAATAATAACTAGAAATTTAGTCTAGAATATTTAAATCTTAACTATTACTAATTTTAAACTAACGACATACTCCAGTACAGCTAGCTAATCAAGTCGTTTGATTACTCTTATCAAACCATTAATTACGAGTGGAATATAGATACTAACTTACCATAATAATAAGAAGCACTCGCTACCATATGTTATGATGTACTGTGTAGTGCACTGTCTGTGGCCGGTGCGATATTAACTGTGTGTCGTACTCACGCGACCGATGTCGAACGATGTGGGCAGTAGCTTTCAGACAAATGTTTTGAATATAACTAACAAAGTAAAAAATAACTTGACTAACGTATTTATTCAAGAAACACTGTTTAACAAAAAAAAAACCGGCCAAGTTCGAGTTGGACTCGCGCATCGAGGGTTATGTATTAACTTGTAGATATTTTGTTATTAAACCACATATTTACGGTTTTCAGATTTTTTCCTTTACAAGTGCTGCAGACATTGCCAAATTTCATGATTCTAGGTCAACGGGAAGTACCCTATAGGTTTTGATTCCCTTGTGAAATCACAAAATATGCGACATAAATAGTCATAATTATCTTTTGACCACGATGAGTTACAAGTTTGATTGTTTCCCTGCTCCACGGGGTAGCAGACCTGAGTATTGGATATGAATTTCAGCTTATATCTCCACGCGTTCCTGAGAAAAAGGGTCTTGACAGACACACAACAAAGTGATTCTCTAGGGGTTCCGTTTTTGCCAACTGAGGTATGGAACCCTAAAAATGTCATAAAATTATTCTATATTATATTAGAAGTTAATGAAAACCACATATTCTAGTAGGGAAGTTAGTTAATGTCATGTGCTTAGGAGCCCTCGTTGCTCGTAAAATCAACCGCTTCTTCTTCTTATGGTATCGATCGAAATCAACCGCTATTTAGTTGCATGTTAGTTAGACTAGAAGCTGGTCCTAACCTCGGAAAAGGCTAGGCAGATAATGATGTGGTCCACTATTACTAGACTATCGATTGCACGTTATTTAATTTCGTACCTTATTTGCTGTTACTTAAAATTAAATTAGTGATATTTGTTTCCCAGTGTTATCGCGTTGGACGGTGACACCAAGAACTCCACCTTCAGCGACAAGCTGCGCAACGCGTACCCCGACAGGTACGTACCAACAACTGGACCCAACTATTTATATTTTGTCACCTGCTGATATTTGAAAAAAGTCTTGTTAACGAAGAAAACTTTAAGAAAGTAAGTAAAACGACCGATAACACCTCACGCAAAGATCTTAGAGGAAGGTGCCATGTACATGTTACTTACATCTTTGAAGTTAAAGTAAATAATATACTCTGGTTTCTGATTATGAAATGTCTATTGTTCCTTAGATACATCGAGTGCTTCATCGCGGAGCAGAACCTGGTGGGCGTAGCGACAGGCGCGGCGTGCAGAGATCGCGCCGTGGTCTTCGTGTCCACCTTCGCCGCCTTCTTCACCAGGACCTTCGACCAGGTGAGCGGCAGTTACATAATTGGTGTAAAAATACCCTTAACGAAGCTGAAACGCACTTCATTACGATAATTGTTATGTTCTGGAACATACCCGGGAACCTTCTAGTTACGGAGATATTAGGGGTCAAAGTTCCAATTTTTTCAATGTTATTACTTTACTATAAATAACTCCTTGACCCCCGTACTATTCATTGCACTACCAGCACAATGAAAGCCTAGTAAAGTTTATATTTGATGTACAGAATGCTTGGTTGACGGCTTCGTGAAGGGTACGTTGACACCTTGTAGGCTCAATAGACACGTATTATTACGTATTAATGCCATGCGGTTGGGGGGTCAGGCTTTTGTCTTGCTTTGGAAGTAAAACATGTATTTCCGCCATGTGTTCGTTTTTCAATCAAACATGTCAAGTGTGACTGCGTTTTAAACTGACTTCTACACAAATAAATAATATTGAAGTGTCAGTGTGTAATTTCAAAATAAAAACTTCTTATTGAATGCATATGAAAGTATACACGGTACTTATAACATAAAAAACACTATTTTTTTTAATTTTTGGGGCTCAAAATTGGTGGTCACTGAAACGAAAAGTGCCTGTAGTAGTGCCCATGATTTTTCGGAAGCATGTATTAACAAGGTGTTATTACATTTTTTGTGGTAGATCCGCATGGGTGCCATCAGCCAGTCCAACATGAACCTGGTGGGCTCGCACTGCGGCGTCAGCATCGGGGAGGATGGGCCCTCGCAGATGGGCCTGGAGGACATCGCACTGTTCCGCGCTGTGCCTACCGCCACCGTCTTCTACCCCTCGTGAGTGTCACTCGAGGCTGTTCTAATACAATTCATGTTATTTTCACCTGAATCAATATCAACTTTAAATAACAACGAAAACAAAAAAAACCTTAATACATAACGTCGTTGAAGTTCTAACACCACGTACGTAAAAATAGCAACTTTACAGGAGACTGCAAAAACTGCATAACTATACCCAGGTAATGGTACAATACCCATTTGATGGTACAATACCCAGGTAATGGTACAATACCCAGGTTATGGTACAATACCGTTTTATAATTTGTGTTCACTTGAATTAGATACGAGACGTTGCTTGTTTCTGTGATTAGCTGAAACAACGCGTCTTCCGGTTCTCTAGCAAACGGTTTCAAAAATCTAAATAACTTGATATGTGGTGTTAGAACTTCAACGACAGCAAAAAGTATTCATATTGTGTCGCCTAAACACATAATTATTTACATGTTTGGGAACGTAAATCGTGATTGCAGTATACTTAAAATATACCTAGCCTTTAACTGTGTTCAGAAATATATGAATCAATGGCAACATGTCTACCAAATGCAAAGTTTCTTGTTCTCACAGAGACGCAGTATCAACTGAGCGTGCAGTGGAGCTGGCTGCCAACACCAAGGGCATCTGCTACATCCGCACCTCGCGACCCAACACCGCCATCTTATACGCCAACGATGAGGTCTTCAAGGTAAGCAGTTTTTGTCTAACACAGGCCCGTTCAACATACGGCCCCCGGGCCACCTAGCGGACCGCATACTTTATAAGACATCATTAAATATTGCACGAACATTGTTAAAAAATGTCCCCGATTCAGTTATTCCCGCGGCATATTTACCTACCCGCCCCACCTCACCTACCCGCCCCACCTCACCTACCCGCCCCACCTGACCTACCCGCTCCACCCGACCTACCCGCCCCACCTGACCTACCCGCCCCACCTGACCTACCCGCCCCACCTCACCTACGCGCGAATGCAGACCGCATCATTGCAGTCTAGTCCGGCGAAGCTGCTGTGTTTTATTTAAATTTAATGTCACTTTGCATTTGTTTTGGCCCGCTACAGTTACAAAAATAGTAAACTTGGCCCTCCATAAATTTATGTTGGACACCCCTGGCCTAACATATACATGATTGTATATTGTCAAACAACAGTAGTGCAAAGTGTTTGAGGGATGCCTCCTTCTAGTCGATGAATCATCTTCACCGTAAGATCAACTCTGAAATCATTACAATTTGCCTAGCTATATTGAGGGCAGCTTCCAGCCTAATCGCAGCTGAAGGCCAGTTTTTTACATGGCGCGACTGCCGATACCACCTTTACACCTGTTGAAATTACGCTTTGAGATAATTTCGTAATTCTTTTGCGTTCAGACTTGAGCTTTGCTTTGCTTTTTATAAAACGTTGCCCCACACTAGGAATTTCTCCTGTATCGTGGGTGCGGTTACAAACATTTAAACACATACACAAACAGCCAGACCCGGAACAACTGTCTGTAAGCCATACAAATATTTGTTCCGTGCTGAGATCGAACCCGCGACTTGCAGTGCAGCAGTGAATCGCTCAGCCACTGCGCTAACCGTGCCGTCTAATTCGGTCGGTTCGGTTCGGGCCTAGTTAGATTCTTGTTATCCTGTCACTTACCATACTTACTCGTATGTGCAGGTGGGCCAGTGTAAGCTGGTGCGACAGTCTGCCAAGGACCGCGTGCTGCTGATCGGCGCGGGAGTCACGCTGCACGAGTGTCTGCTGGCTGCCGACAAGCTCAAGACAGAAGGTAACGTCGCATACAAGATTTTGTCTTAAACCTATTTTAAAGGCTTCTCTTTCTATTAACTTTGACTAAAATGTACTGACGTGTGAATACAAAAAATAATTTAATTTGTGAACCGATTCAACGATGCTGGACTTCGGCACACATCTTTCACTCGCCCGCGGAATCTACTCCAATTCAATGCTATTTCATCTGTTATTGACTTGGTGTATTAGCGTCTAGTTTGTCCACAAAAACTATAAATGAAACGTTTAAATCAGGGACCGAAAAGGTTAGCCAGATAGTAAGAAAACATAAGTGCACACAACAAAAAATAAAATAAAAAACTTTCTAAACAGAAAAAAAAGAGATAATATTGTGTGTCTCACGGCTGCGCCAAATAGGTTTAATCGGATTATTTTTAGGGTTAGGAGAAAAACCTTACAAAGGTTAACCCGGATTATAGAATTAATCAGCCTATAACTGGTTCACAACCGAGTTAATTTTTTGACACAAAAACATGAAAGAATGTGACGGAGTTAGCTCGCGCTGGATGATTTATCTCTTTCATTCTGGTTAATGAGTAATATTTAAATGGTTACCTAATTATAAGGGTTAACTGATTAATCAAATAAAATAATATAGGTTATATTATCTAACCGGTTAACCTTTTTACTCAATCAATCGGTCTCTGGTTTAAATACTTCTGATGCTCACAATCGTGATTGGTTGTTTATCATACCGTATCACATCTAAACAGTTGACATATATTTACAAAAGTATAAAGCTCCGCAACGCCGGGAGGGGACGCCCTAGAAGGACATACACTGACCTTATTGGTGAGCTTCTTCAGAAAGGTCAGGTGCGTAATACTCGCAACCGGCGTGCGTGTATGATGACTAACTGTATGAACGTGGACGAGGGAAAAGGAGTTTGTATGGATCGTAGCAGGTAGCGTTCTGTGGTGTCTGCCTACCCCCATGGCAAAAAGCGTGAGTTTATGTATTATGAAGATCCCTATATAAAACTCAGTGCCAGTTATTTCTTGCCTCTAACATAAACTGTTGTGTGGTGCAGGTATCGACGCGCGTGTGTTGGATCCGTTCACGATCAAGCCCCTGGACGAGGCCGCCGTACAACAGCACGCCAAGGCAGTCGGCGGCAGGGTCGTCGTCGTAGAGGATCACTACCAGGCTGGTTAGTACTTAGTTACTGGGTAACATGATGTACCTAAAATCACTTTATGGCTGACTGGTTTTCCAAACCACAACAAAAAGTGACAAAAATGTCCGTCCAGAATCACTGCCACGGACTCATCGCATGTGGTGTTTGATTAATTGTTCATTGGAAGTTGGGTTACTAAAATCTTGTGTGTGTTGACGCACGTTGGTGCGTTATTTTCCCATTTTTGGGGGCTCCCCTGTACTTTTGTGAGGTCCTGTTTTCTGCAAATTTTAAAAGCTATATTTTTAGTCCCTCTTGTGAGATTGACGAAGTCGTAAGCTATCTACTCGGGCGACAAAAAATATCCCAAGATTGTCCCTCGTCTTCGCAGGCCTTAAAACTAAAAGCTAACTCGCTGCTATCTCCAGGTGGAGTAGGCGAAGCCGTGCTGTCAGCCCTGGCTATGCAACGTGACGTCATCGTGCAGCACCTGTGCGTGCGCGCGGTCCCACGCTCGGGCGCGCCGGCCGCGCTGCTCGACAAGTTCGGCATCTCGGCGCCGCACGTGCGCGCGGCCGCGCTGTCCGTGCTGAAGGCGTAGCGCGCGCAGGCTGCCAGCGAGGGGACCGGACACACACGATACTGAACTTGAGCTCTTAGTGTAGCAACACGGTGCATAACGTCGGAAATTCAATGTGCCGACGATTCGCTGCAATACTCGACGAAATTTACAACGCACTATGATCCATATCTGGCTCGAAACACCGAGCACGCTGAACTTCTATCGATATGTTTTCCGTGTTTAGCTAGACTTAACAAACCAGTGATACTCTTTTTGTAAAATTTTGTACGTTCATAAACATCACAATAACTTGTAGCCAATGGGGAAGACCGTTGAAAGCTAATTGTAGATGGCGCGACCATAGCCAGGTCCCAATCTGGCCAATGAGATCCAGCTATTTTGAAATATAAAATAACATGACCGGATTTTCAACCAATGACGATGCTTGGAACCAGCTTTGCTAGCGACATTAGTTCCACAGTTGCCATCCCCATTCTAGGCTCACAACAGCTCTCGTTTTGTAATGTGATAAAATTATAAGCAACTCTGCTCCAACTACGAATTTCCTCAATTATCCGTTCACCTCGCTGTTCAACTTTTACATCAATTTGATGCTCTGATTGTAAATGAGTACTTGTTATCTGTTAATTGCGCACAAAGTTTCAACTGCGAAGAAATATCAGCCATAGATGTTTGACCCAAAAAATATCAAAATTTAACATTCCTGCTGGCAGACATTCCGGCCAAACTCTATGGTTTTACATGGTCCAATATTTTCAGCAGCAGCTTGAGAAAATTTATGTAGTTCCTAAGTACATTGTCTAATGTTAAGTAAAACACGTAATATAATGATTACGGTATGTAAAAGATCTTTTTTCTATACTTTATATGAAATATTAAAGTATATATATCTGTGCCTTTGTTTGATGTGATGTTCCGCACAACGTTACAAGGCAGGTGAAGTGTTTTAGATGGATTTTTGATGGTTAGTGTTTAAGAGTATATTTCATAGTTATTTTTGTATCAGCATGTAGAGACTTGTTAATTGGTATATGGTGATACTTTGCCTCTGCTGGAATAAAGAAGTTTATATATAGTACGTAAAACACTATTTGTTTTCGTCTTTACAAAAGTTCGTTGCTCATTCGGCAACGGACTAATATAAAGTGCATTTGTTTACTATTATGTTTATACGAACGTTAATTGCATGACTTGTGAATATTTGTAACAAGATAAACGCTGTCAAGCACCGTCGAGTATATTTGCGCATGGGTTTACCTATTGTTAAATCAAACAAAATATTTATACGGTTAAATGTTTTAATTGGTATATTACATTGCTGTTTTCATTATATTTTCTTTATATTATAATCACGGAATCAAGTGTTTTTCTTTGCAATAAAGTTTATTGTGTACGATTTTGTTTTACTTTTAATATAAAATTACGAAAACGTTTTTAAATAAAATTAAATATACAGCAGCAGTTAATAACAACGATGTATAAAACTTAACATTAATGACTAGAATGCCTCAGGTTCGCAATATGTACAGTTTGCCGATTGCACTACACTAACGTACTCGTACAGCTAGGTTAGAGGTGTGACGTGACTAGTTTGGTTAGTATTCGTATATTTAACTATGGTTTAACAACATTATTAGCGCCCGAGATATATCTGCACTACTATAGTCTTCACAACAGCGGTTTTATAACATGAAATAAATATTTGTTTGTAGACTAAAGTATCCATATATTAAATTACATATTTTCAGTACTTTTTTTCACCAACACAATGTGCACGCTTTGTAGTACTTTGATAAGAACTCCATAAATTCGTGCACATTGATATTTGACGACAATACACAATTATACATCTCAGTTATAAATCCATCGTATAAAACATTTACTTATGTATAGTTAACAACAAATAATTTACACCGAAGCGAAGATACGTCAATTAATTAATAATAACCATTCAATATGGACGGAGTGGCGATCAAGAACAAAACAACACAAATTAATAGTTTTAAAATCTCACTAAACACGATTATTAAATGCATTATTGTACCGCTCGGCGGCCATGTTAAATCTCCAGCTTCCCAAGTCCAAATAACTTCACATTATATACAATCTTAGGTTTCCTCGGTCACTATGACCTACATTAAGTACAACAGCCTGATTTCTGAACTGCGTAAGTCCGTATACCGCTTACCGCGACCTTGGCCTGAAGAAAGGCACCATATAGATTTCTAGGTCCTGTTCCACCCGGTCAGCCCCACTCTCCCGCTGCAGTTCCATCATTCGTGGGAGCGGGAGGTGGTGCAGAGGCTTCAGTGTTTTGGTTCTCCTCTAGTTCCCCCGGAAGGTAATCCTTCCAACTCCTGAATAGGTACCGCGTGAACTTCCTGAGCTGCCGAAATTTGCAGTACGTGGCGCCCTCTGCCGACTGCAGCTGCTGCGTCTGGATCAGAAATCCCTTCTCTTTGAACGTTTGTTCCAGCTTCTCTCTTTGCAGACTCTTCCTAGATTTCCTTTTCTTTTTGCTAAGGTCCTCTTTACTCAGTGCTGTACTCTGTTCTTCTATTTTTGGCTGCGATGTTGATGTTTCTGCTGCGGCGGCGGCAGCGGCTTTCCCTTGGTTGGAGTCCCGTTGTAAATACTCATAGCCTTTGTTTCCCTTGTTCCCAGTGCCGCTGTAATACCTGAAGTTGCCTCCGGAGTCGACTGAGAGCATCTTCTTCTCTTGTAACGAAGGCTTAGAGCCCCCCGTGAACTTGAACTTACAGATGCTGACTTCTGTGGTGGGTGTGGTGGAGTTGGTCTTAGTGGGCATCGGCGGAATGAATATCGCTGAGCGTTTCCTCTTGACGGGCCCCTGCACGGGGTTGGGGGATACCCTCTTCATTTTCGTCTGATCGGGGCTCCGTTTCGCGTCCTCCACTTGCTTAATCACTTTAGGGTCTAACAGTTCTGATATTTGTTTGAGCACTAATTTGTTTTTGTTATCGTCTATCGATGAGTTCTCTGACACTTCACTGACACTATTGGGCGTCGACGTCGGCGCCCTGGGGTCTCCTTCAGCGGAGAAGGGGAGCTGTCCCGCGGCCGCTAGCCTTTGGTAGTAGAGGAGTTGGGTTTGTAGAGCTAGGGGGTGCATGTAGATGCCTGCGTTGGGCCAGTACACGTAGCCGGGGAACTTGCCGTCACTGTCGGGGCTGGAGGTGGACTGCGCGGGCTCCGAAAGCGTTGGCGATACATTCCGCGGACGAATGGACAGCTCGGGCGAGCTGCTGGCCGTCGGCGATAGGTTTGTGTTCCGCTGTATCACGGAGATCGCGTTGGGAGGATGCTCAGTCTTCCCGCCTTCCTGTTCCGAGATCTCAGCCTCCACTTCAGTCTTAACTTCTGGCAGTGACGAGTAAATGTTGCCGAACTTCTTCTGTATCTGTATCTTCAGGTCGTGCAGGTCTCTGATGCAGAGGTTGAGAGGTTCGTCGTCGCTGTGCAGCGGGCCCGCGATCGTGACAGGCGCCTCGGGCATCGGCTCGTCCGGACTGGAGAATTTGGGCGGCGACAGAGATTCTAGTCGCTTCTTGTTTTCTTGCGACAACTTCCTTTCTAACAAGCTGGAGATGATTTTGTTTTGTAAGTCTGTCTTGGGGGTGCTCATAGGCGGGTGGTCGGCCCGGAAGGGAGGGCACATGTTGAGCTGGTTGAGCCTGTCCTGCGAGGGCGGCTGGCCTGGCACGACGGTGCCGTAGTTCTCGTATATGAGGTGGCAGATGTCAGCCTTCTTAGGCTTGCGTCCTCTCCTCGGCTTGGAGTTGTTGAGGGTCATCTCCCCCATGTAAGGCAGGTCATCGTACGTCACGATCTTGCTGGGCGCGATGGCGGGGTTTTTCTTCTTCTTCTCGTCCTTGCTTGGGGGCTTAGCTGCCATGTTGAGCATTGACGACACTTGCGGTACAGTCAGTGTGCCAGTCTCATTCTGTATGCCCGCGAGTCTCTGCGCCCAAATCTTGAACGTTTCGTTGGTAAAGTTGTTGATGTCAAAGTTTGGTTCTGCTTTGGGTTTCTCAGCGGGTTTCTGTTTCTGTTGTGCTTGTTTAGCTGCGTTGGCTTTCTGCAGGCTCTGCTCGTAGTGGTCGAGGTACTCCTGAGGCAGCGCTTGGTGATGGAACTTGAGCTTCCATCGGTTCTTCTGTCTGTTGCGTGCGTGCTTCGGTTTGGGGGACTCCTGCTTCTCGAGACGCTCCTTGCTAGCTGACAGGAGTTGTTGACGTAACAGCTCTTTGTTCTCCGATGTCCTGGAAATAGGAAAAAATCTTTGTAAGCTTTTGATGATATATAAGTGAAAACAATCCGAGTCACGAGTCTATTTGGAGCATGTACGCCACATGAGCATTTCTTGTTTACACTCATAACTGGAGCTACACAATCACGGCTGGACTTGGCAGGCGTTTGCACGATTAGGACAGCGATGTTGTGCAAGTTTACGACGGTCATCGAGAACACAACTATGACTCACGGTGGACTCGGTGCTATTGGTGCTTATCGGTGGTCAGTGAAATGCTTCTGTTACGGAATATTCCTTTATTTTAGGATTGATACATCTCAATATGATACTTGACAATTTAATAGGTACTTAGCGGATCTTTGTTGTTGTTGAATTTTGTACAGTGCTTCGAGTAGCCTTCTACACGAAGCGTGTTGGCCTTTGCACCGAGGCGGACATTAACATGATAGCTCTTTAACCCGCTACCGCAGGATAAATAATAGTACTTACTAACGTCGCTACCTTTAAGTACGTTCTGAATAGATGCATGGTGATTGGTGATATTTACCTGTGTTGCGCAGTGGGCGCGGGCGGCGGCGTAGGACACACGTCGCCGCACGCCACGCGCCGCATCACTTCTGAAACAACAAACACACAAGCTTTAGTATGCTGAACAAGTGTAGGTGAAACTATTAGGTTCAGATGACGATTGTCCCAGTGTGGTCTGCGGTGCCTAGCACCATAGCATCACGCTGATTCACATTTGTAGGTATTTCCCGAAGGACTAGCATAGTCATTGTATGTTTCCATTCAGTTTCTATTGCTGGGGCACAGGAATTTCTTCTGCGAGAGGAAGTGGAACATATTCTACTACTTTTTTTCGTTTTATTTATTTATTTAATAACAATTACATTGAGTCTGAATGTTATATAAAAAAAGTTAAATAGACAAAAAAAATACATAAATTGATTAATAAGAAATAGACTAAAAGCAGGTCTGTGGATGACTTAAAATTTTAGTAGAGCCGAAAGCATAGAGAAGCAACATTATTTAGAACGCTATCCAAAAATAACAATACTATTCAGACCCACAGTAAAAATCACCGAATAATTTTATGTTGCTATTAGGTACACAAAGCAGTGACAAATGTAAAGCAATATGTCAGATTTGGCTAAGTTTCAATATTGAAAACAATTTGCAATCGATTTTATTGCAAAATGATGTATGAGCTATTAAAGCTATTATAGATCATTTGTACGAATATGGTTGTCTGAATGCTACTGCCCACATCGACCGACAGCGGGCGCGTGAGTACGACACACAGTTAACTTTATTGTTGCACTAGAGTTAGAATAATGCACAATATTAATACATTATTTTGAATGTAGCCAGTGCTTATTTCCCAGTTGCTGATTGAATGGTCTTGAGTTCGAAACCCATCAGCGCCATACCATACCTATTCGTACCAACGTCGTTAATGAAATATTAGGTGTCTAACTATCATCATCATTGTAAAATGATTGAATATCTATCTGTAGCTAAAATAAACAAAATGTTTAAGTGGTTTGATGGTAAGACCACCCACGTCTTATGAGGTAAAACGTAAAAGTGTGTAATGTAGCCTACATCGTAAATTATTCGTGTTTACTACGCATGCGTACGAGATCTTTATCATCCTCAGATTACACATTACACCCAAGTAGAAGTAATAAATCTTGTATTGAAGTCATTTGTGTGTAATGTAACCTATTGTTAATATCCCTACCTACACAACGTGATAAATAAACAGGTTTTTCCCTACAGCTTATGATTGCCGAGAAAACTTGAATTTGCCGTTGGGATAAGTCGCACGATCATTGTAAATAAATATTGTTGGGAAATCACCTAATAAAACACACAGAGGTAGGTAAATACCTACCGTATGTCACATGTAAGTAACCATCTAAAATCTATATTCGTTCAAAGAGAATAAGGCAGAATTTACATTACTTACTAAATTATTACATCGCACGCGAAAGTTCGGCATCCAGCATGAAATATAGTCGCATTCAACAGAAATGAGCATTATACATTACTACGTCGGAAGTAGGGCATCTAAACTATTCTAACCGCGCTTATCATACCCTCTTGGCCGAAAATACAGCGTGTTTGTGTGTCAGTGGGTACGGCTCGGCACTCGGCAGAAAGGCGTGAAACCCGAGGCGCGTCGAGTGCGGCCCGAAATACTCGCGCCACGAATGGCCTGCGCGCACGCACCGCTGAAACAGCGCACGCGCATGTTTCGCAACAAGCTTTCAGTTGATGCCACCGGTCACCGGTGTAATGGTTTTGTAAGGCCTGTTTGTGAACGTGTATGTTTTCAGTTGTCTTGAAGGTTACCTAATAGGCTTTGCAAATAGATTGGACAACCTGAAGAGATGGCCTTGTTAGGGCTTAATTATATATTTACGAACTAGAATAGTAACCCGTTGTTTGTATTGGGATTTGTTTTAGTCCAGTAGCAATTTTTATAAATACACGAATAGGTGAAAAAAAATTGAAAATCGACCAAAATTCTAAGTCATGACTGATTTACTCTATAGAACAAGTGACCGGAAAGAAGCAGTAGACAGGTACTCACAATAATTATTATAAAAGTAAGAAGATCCTGTACGTTTCACTCTCAACGCGATGTAAATATTAACCCGACATTTATTGAACTATGTCGCACACTACACACTAGTTCAAACAATTTAAACCAACTGAATCATAACAAGGAAAGGACATCATAATAAAGCCTGTAGGTAGGTACATCAATAGTGTAGATATCTACTTAACTGATTCAAACTAAAATCATGAACATAAAAAAAAACTAATTTACACAAAATAAACACCACTGAGCAGTTTATTCGTGCGTGTAAATCCGACGGGGAATCCAGACACGAGACAAAACAATGAAGTTAGTTACGAATTTTTATAGTTCTGCCAGTATATAATAAAAGGAAGCATTGCCACAATACTATTATCTAATACGTGCGCAATAACACAGAGTGGGGTTCAAATATCCTTATTATTCTTTTGACGAACCCCTGTAAACTATACCCCATAGATAGACAATAGTAACAGAAGACTACTCGTTTAAATGATTGTTACAAGCAGAGACATGTTAAAAAGGCGCAGAATATCTTGATACATACCTAAAAATAATTTCAGTGTTAAATCTTTGAACATCTGAAAAACGATTAAGTTTCCACGACTGCAGTGATTCACATGACGGTATTCTTAAATCGAAACGCTTACAAAATTTGTCACAAAAAATATACCTAGGTAATAAATAATAATGGGTCTGCCTTGTTGGTCTAGTTGTCGCAAGCGTCAAGTCGAGCCAAATGCTATTGGGTTTTTCATAAGGCTGCCATCAGACGGACTGCATCGCAGCAACCGCGCGCAGTCGATATAGGTATTCAACTGTTCTGTTGGATACACCAGTTGAATATATCGACTGCGTCCGTCCGTGAGTCCGTCTGATGGTGTTGCAATGCAGTCCGTCTGATGGCAGCCTAAAGAATTTCTCAGTAGCAGCTCGGAGTCTGACTTTATGCACGGTGGATGACAATAGGCTCTCCCTGACGAGGTTCGCTCGGACGCCCGATGGGACTAACATACCTAGCAAGCGAAATGTGGGTGCACTATAGATAGATACACTTCTACCTAACCTTTCGGGACTACCGGCGTGAAATATGTTCATGTTACGTTTTATGCATTTATGTCTTATTCACAAAAATGTAAGGTAACTTGGTAAGTAATACAAGCAGTGTTTACAAAGAACGAGAATAAATGATAAATAATAATAATAATAATAACGATATATTTGTCATCGATGCCACCCAGCGAGCGCGTGGGAGACGAATTAGTGAAATAATTAACATTCTCAGAATCGGCAGAGTCGCTGAGAAGAGCCAATTAATGAGCGTGTTCGGTAGCATGACATGAATACCAAACAGTGACGGGAAAACCTCACGTTTGTAGGCAGTAGATTTGGCATTTTTTATACAAAAAACAAGAATTAGTAGTTACGCCGCTACGCATGCACGTAGCGGAACTACGACACTGGAAGACATTTCGGTGGGGTTTTGTGAACCGACGAATAGCTAGCTAGCTACATCTTGCACATAGGGAAAATAGGAAACAGGGAAATTCGCTTTAAACCGCTTTCTCTTGTTAAAATATTATATAGCTCACACGTCTTATTGAAACACGATACGTCCTGCAATCAGACATTTTTTTACGACTTTTTTAGTAAACCCCTAATTGCGGCTGTACTCTCATACCAATTTCAATTGGGGAGCAGTTTTGGTTTCAGTAATCCAGTACTTCGCTCGTTTCTGAGTTTGGTTCTGCATCTATCTGTTTATGGTTCAACATCCAATGGCTGTACAGCCTTGGCATTCTGAACGTATTCACCTAGTGTTTCGATTGAGTGTGCTAGTGTGATGCGTCGCGTGGGCGTCGCTTCTCACAGTAGCTCAGTGACTGACGTTCGGCTTGTTTACTCAACACTTTCGCTATTCAGACGAGCAATGAGCTTCATATTACACAGACATACTCATCTAGATAGTCGTTATGTATTATACCTATGTATTGCTCACCAATTATTGGAGGTGTGGTGTGTTGCCTACTTATTAATCACTGACTCGTTTCTGAAGTAGGTACTTCATTTAATAAAAACATTCTAATTATGTTTTTTTTTTAAATGTACTGTTTTGTAGTTCATTACCGTAACACTCAAGTCATGTGATTCAGTGATCCATTCATCCACAACAGATGAATGGAGGACAAAGTCCTGTAAAGGGAAATAGTGCCAAACTTCACGACATACTTTCGTAGGATGGTAATACCTACCAAAGCAAATAAACAAATTAATCTAGTGAACTCTTCCTATCTCCTCAGTAGTCGCAGCACACAGTGAATCACACTCCTGTCGGTTGGCGGTGGCACCCTGCCATAACCCACAAGGAAGGAATCCTAAACATAAAAAAACTGGCATTGATGTGTTTAGCACAAAACGGCTATAAATACCAAACGTTACGATACCGAATCCTAAAGACCCGAGCGAGATTTATTCTCACAAATCACAACAATATGAACTGAGTCATACCAAAACAGACTGGTCGGCCATAAAGTGGGCAAATACAGAACCCTTCACTTTAAAGGCATTGATCGGACGAGCGCTGCTTTAGGTAGATTATTAACATTATCATGATTTATATTATTATTGCCTTTTCAGCACGCATTTGAGAACGATTTGTTTTCGTGTGACTGATACCTTTTAGAGTATCAAGAGACGACAAATCCGTCCGGCTTCATCATCATGTTCCTGCCCTTGTCCCACGTTACTTCGGGTCGCGCAACACGTTTTGTTCTTCCATTCTCCTCTGTCAACCGTCACGCTATTATTTACTCCTTTTTCTTTCATATCATTCCTCACACAATCCATCCATCATTTCCTTTGTCTTCCTATCCTTTAAATCCATCCAGAGTCCGGCTTGCTTTTGAGAAATTCCTGATGAAAAGCCCAATAACACTTTGCCCAAACTGGAAGCCGAACCCAAAACCTCATTCTCAGCAGTAGCACTGCGACCACAGCAGCAACCAGGTTCAACTGATATCCCTTCATATTAAATGACACACCAACAGTCTCGAATTTTCTGTCATAAGGAAATGTTCACCTGAACATCTGGCATATAACATATCTAAATTTCGAATGCAATAACTCTCAAATTACGATGTCAGATAATAAAGTCGTAACTATTTGTGTAACTGGCTATGTTCTAACACAATATTGCTGAACTCTACGATCTAGTCTAGGCAATCCACTCTTGACCAGCTCCAGTAGCCTGCATCTAAATGCCTACATGCCAAAAGTAAAAGGCCTGCATTTTTGCGTATAATGGCTGTAAAAGTAGGTACCCTTAAAAAAGCAGAGAAGCACTTGTTCTCCCCGTCAATACAATTTTTTTTTCTGGATTTATGATCCAGAAAAAAAAAATTGCAATGCAACCGTAACTGTGGTGTTGGGGGTCATAGTTCCAAGTTTTTAATGTCATATCTTTACTTTAAAAACCTCCACGACCCCGTACTATTTAATGCATCCACCAGCACAATGCTTTGAGTGCGTTACATTGAGTAACCGTAAACCGTCGTACCGAAAGTCGTTTCCCAGCAATAATTTTAGCGTAGAGTTACTTAGTTTGATGTACAGAATGCTTGGTCGACGGCTTCGTGAAGGGTCCATTTACACCTTGTATACTTAGCTATTTATTCGGTGATGATATCACCGCTATTTGACGCGTTTGGTAGGTACCTACTTAATAACTTCTATTCACCATAATAATTCCTTGTAACTCTTCCTTTTACTAACTTTCAGAACCTATAGTCCTACTACAATTAATTCATACATAGCGTACCTACCTACCTAGGCAGTTATTAATTCCGAGTTCCAGGTGGTTCCAGTGACATGTATCGTATTTTGTTTTATAAACATTAAAAACTCAGTAGAACAAAGAAAGGGGGAAAACCTTCACGTAACTCCCAAACTTTTTAATAATTTAATTACAATGTGCTTGTGGTAGTCATGTCGCTCAAGGTACATTAGTTAGGTACTATTTTAAAGTGTAGGACCTAATTTTAGGGTTTTATGCCCATACATGTCGCGAGGCAGCTGGTCATCATTATAAATATAGCCGTGATTGATGTAGCATCCAAACCTAAGGCGTACGTAAATACCTCAATACGGCGGTAATTCAAAAATGACTCACAATCGTATGGTTTCGTCAAGTGTTCATTCAGTACTTGCCACAATGAGAACAATATTAGGCAGATGGGCACGAGTAGACACTGGTTTACCTAGTTGCGGTTTTATCCTTAACCGCAACCTTTCAAACCTAAGCTCCCTTATTTGTTGAGTTGCTGAAAGCAGCGGTACATTTAAGAGTAGGTTCGTAATAAATAACTAACGAAAATATAACTAACATACAGGTTGATCCAAATAGTGACGTCATAAAAAAATTAGATCTCTCACGCCCACGGGTATCCGAAAATACCCTATATAGGTATGTTCCGCGATTCTTAAAAATTGTATGGGTACCTACCGCTTAAAAAAAAACGATCTTTAATAACGAACTGTAATACTTATACAAAAAATAGAGTTTCAAAATATTTGTAAGTTAAAGTATGAATTTCTGAAAAATCAGAGCAAGTCTTTGAACAAAATATTATAGTACCTACCTACAGCTGTTTTTTTTGTTGCATTTTGATCAATGTCTAATACTGATAGCCCCCACATAACGTAAATTGTATTTATCTCAGTTCCCTAGATATTGACTCATCATCACCTACATTCGGTCAAGTGTTTACTCGTTGTTACGTCGCTGCCACACTGCCACTCGCTGGCAACCCGCCAGACTGCCTGGCGTACGTCACTACGACGTCTGCACGATCAGTCAAGAGGCCATGTGGCGCATACGACGTTTTTACACAACTATGTTCAACAGTTCATTGTCCATAATTACGTGATTACGGGATCTTGGCATTGTTTTTTCCAAGAATAGGTTCGTACTACTACAAATCTCTTTTTCTTTAAGAAAAATCTCGTGAAATCCAGCAGGTGTCGGGAAACTATATGGTGGCGACAAGGTGCCACCTGTCGCCTCGTGAATGAACCAGTGGCGCCAACATAGTCGATGAGTGCCAAGAGTTAATTGTGATGTTTGACGTTATCATAAATTTTACAGATGAAACACCATAATGAATGACGTGACCATCGCGACGAGGTGTGTGATTAATATTTTGTTTTCTGAATAAAATGACGGCTGAAATAGGAACTAATACCATTTATGTACTTTACCGATATTTCCTAAATAGAATCCACGGAAACGACGCGCGACGTGCGACGCGCGACTTGCGTGAACGTGGTTCGATAACTTAATTAGGCCAGAATATTGAATCATGAAATTCTAACAAGCTGCAAAACTACTTAGATCCTCTCCACACTAACAAGCAGCTGTAACTTAGAATCAATTACATCATCATTGACAAGAATGCAGTCCTAAACTCCGAATTAAACGACAAACATAAATAACAACAAATGTGGATATTTTTATTATTTTAACTTTCCAAAATGTTAAGTGGAACCGCGGGTTAACAACTATTAATTTAAGATTGGCATAAAGGGAATGCTAATAGCTGCCTTGTAGGGTACAGTGGACTGGGTGTAGTGCGCCTGCGCCGTAGGCATGAATCATATCGACGACTCGACGAGGCGAGGCGTAGGAGACCAGAACTTATGTATTTATGACCGTTTTGGTAACGAATTACGAACGGTTGACCAAAACGCACAGCTATGGTCTTATTGTTTTATATAATAATATTAACTATCCGATGTCTGACAATTTATGGTAAGTTCCATTTTGGTTATCTTAGCAGATTATGCTTTTAGCCAATTGGTGTGAGATTAGGCTTTCTTGTTTGAGATACCGACTGGCAGTAGCTATACTCTGTCTGTGTATTAAGAGGAGGCTCATATGATACTCTGCAGTGGGCGGCACAAGGGTACCAATGATAAAGATGATGAATGATTCATCGAAAGATGACAAATCTTTTATCCAGTGCACAGCGAGAAGCAGCCGTTTTGCGCATTTTAAAACCTTCTCAATTCGATTGCCTCTCGTGTTGAGGCCAACTGTTCATGTCCCAACGAACTGCTGAAATGTTCGGTTCATAGATTTCACCACCTAACATTAGTCAGACGAGAAACCCTGAAACCCAAAAGAGCGTGGCAAGTGTGTTGCCACTTGCCACGCTCACAACTATTCAAATAGTGCCAAACACACAATCACCTCGATATCGCCGAAAGCGGTTGGTGATAACAGAAGCCACCTCGATCTCTTTGTTTACACAACGGTACACAATCGTACTGTGCCTGCAATGTACAGGCGAGACAATTTGACACTCGCCGTATAAGGACTAGCGCACACCGGCGCTTTCTGCGGTAAAGACAAACGCACACAGCGTGATTGGATCTGCACACACGACACACATAAAATAATGAGGCAGATGAAACGGATGTCGGTGAAGGAGAAGGGAAATTCAGTGGAACTAAGTGACATAAGTGATAAAATTGACACTGTTCTTTCTTGTGTCCGAATTTCTGTTCAATGTTTGCATTAAATCTCGCCATTTGCACCTAAGTGATGACTTTTGTGGTCCCCAATTTCCTATTAACGAAATGGCCAAGGATTGCTATTCTGTGTATTGAGCCTGTGAGTGCTAATCTGCCATCACAATCAATGTTAGGAAAATGTATTGATGTAATAGACAGGTGGATTTATCCCGTTTAGAAATACATTTCCACACAACCCGTAGTAAGCATCCGACATGTCGTTTGTCATTTGAATATACACAACCAATTTAGCTAAATGACAAGTTTTCTCTGACTGTTCAATTAATGACACTTAGGGCCTATTTCAAGATGACCGAATAGCCACTCTTACCGAATAAATTCAAAAATGGATCAGATCTTTTATGAAATTATCTGCCAAGTAAGTTAACGGGAACTTAATCGTAGGTGGTGAAACCGGCCCTTAGTAATATAGTTAACTAAAAATATTCCACATGTAGCTGTAATAGGTACGTGGTATTATGAATCAATGAACCAACATTGTGGGTTCTACAGCACTCAACGATACGTTTTTATTTGTGGAGTGCAGATAACCTTTGACCTGCGGTTTACTTGTTCAGGGAAACTACATGATTAAGCAGCATAAGTCTGTATGACCAATACTCTTTAGCATGTCAAAATTTAAAGTTAAACAAGTAAATGATTCACTAAAGAAAACTTAGGTAATGGAATTATTTAGAGTTATTTTAACTATTATATCTGTGGTATAACTTAAAATAACATAACATCACGCCTGCAAGCTCTGAAGGGTTAGGCAAAGGATTACCTACATTTCGACTTATAAGATTATGTTTAAGTCCCATGCAATAGAGGGCGCGCCTATTGCCAACAACCGGGCGCAGATCCAGACTCTGTAGCCGCTACTGCAAATATTCTGATGGAAAAGCGCAATAATAAGCCTGACCTGGGAATCGAACCCAGGAACGTATACCTAGCAGTAGCTCTTGCGAGCACTAGACCAACGAGGCCTCGTAGGGTCTGTTATAAAAATAAAATAATAAGTGTTACTGTATATTTACAGCTAGTAGTGAGTGATAAGGCTAGTCGTAACGAATCAATAGGTACCGCGTATCGGCTGTGATAACAGGCGTGAGATAACTCACTACATAAGTACAACAGCTAGTTACTGCATGAACTGTACGCCGCCTACTTAGATAATGGCAATAGGTTACTTTAACTGAAGCACTCTGCCTCGTAGATAACAAGTGTTTGCGCCGTTATCAAATATTGTTTGTATAATTTTATATTTTTAAACTAGCTGCTCCATTTTAGCAGTGTTTGGTATTTTTAATTAATAAATAATTAGGTGAAGATTTACTGAATTATTACTTGGTAACTGAAGCGGCTTGTTTTTTATTTCAACTATTAGCAAGCGTAATAAATAATATGTGGAAACATCAATGTTATGATAAAGTTTAAGTAAAACTGAATATGTTGTTGTATTTACCTCCGCCCTCTGGTAACATCTGTGACATCCAAATCCTTTTAATAGTTGCACTTATAACACGAAACTTTTCATTGATAAACTGTTGTTACCGCGCGCGCATATTGTATCACAGTGGGCTCACAATGCAGGCGGTGCGCGGGAGTCGTGCGGCGGTGCGACCGGTGCGTGCGCCTGCGGAGGTCGCGAGTCGCGCGCCGCTACTCCCGAGTCGCGAGTCGCCTGCGCCCGCGCAGCTCTAATCTAAATACAGACAACGCGGCCCCAACCAAAATCGCTCGTATTACTTTCGGTTTCCATACGGCCTAAATTTAGAGGCCGCTCGCTCGCTACACAAATAAAAACGTTTTTTACGTGTTTTTAGACGGGAACAGAGAGCGTTTTTGCAGTGGCTGGTGGTGTGCCAGCGCCGCAGCGCGCGCGCGAAACCCGAGATTCGTGCCATATTTGGCAGCCGCTCGCGCGATCACAAACGCTTTTGGGTATTTAGTTTCGGCGCGGCCGGCCTGGCACCGGCCCCGTCGCTCCGACCGCCCTATGCGCGCGCGCTGCTAATTTCAGCCGCTTCCGTTGCGTTATAATCGCTCACTGATCGGGGATGCATTACTTGCCGGCGACTAGCGTACCATATATGGTATTCTCTTACAGGAATGTCACAGCCGACCGACCGACAACATTTGCTAATATGAATCATCCGCTCCAGGCACCATATACGATCTATTTACGTGTCCTGGATTATAGAGATTACGTCGCGTCATTACTCTACTTGCTAAGTTCTCTCTCTTTACTAAGTTGGACCGAATTTTAATACAAAATGGGGTAATTAGCACATGACTGTTATTTTCAGCTCCTCAGCCTCATTTCCAGTAAATCTTGAACATGTCTGATCTTACACACGATGTATACATTACTCACTTTTTTCGCATTCCTCGTGGAAGAGTGATTTGGTTTGTTTATCAATACAACCGAATTATCATTTTACTGCTGCAAAACAGCAATAATGAAACTGTTCGGTTTCTGACACAATGATTATACTGTTCTAAATCGTTATGTATCTCTAGTTCTTGCCGTCTCACTCTAATATATCTAATCAGAGGAAGAGACGTGGTATTTTCGCGTAACGAGCAATGTTTGTGGTACGCATTTAATTATCAACAAGAATACCGCGAGGTTACAAACTCACTGTTCAACAAATCACTAATAAGGAAACAGTTATAAATACTATTGTTAATTAGGCGTCTCTACACAAAAACGAGTCGCTTTATTTCACATTTTTTTCACGATGACATCTAATGTGCGTCACATCTGTGCAATTTTCAACAGAAATATATTTGGCGTGCCGAGGGATTTGTCGTTGCCACTTTTAACTGGCATCCAATAGTAACACGGCTTTCTACTTTTATTTTATCTCAGGATCATAAATCGTGGAACGATATCAATTAAGCGATTAATTTGAATAAAATTATTTACTTGATTGCAGACGGCGCGCGCTGACTAGTAATGGTTCGACCATAAATTATCTATCTATGTACAGTCAAGGAATAAAGATGTTAGGCTTCATAATCATAAGTTTAACTTTCTATTTGCATCTTATTATTTTTCGAACTAGTTAGTTACGTATTGCAAACATTTTGAATGAAATTGAGTACGCTCTCTATGTGGGAAAAGCAATTATTGTTTGTTCGTTTGAAACACTGCTTTACTTTTTCGCTCCTTAATCAAATCTAAAAATATTTTTCTTTAAGACTGTTCATTGAGCAGTAGTTCTTACAGATAAATTAAATTAAAAAGAATATTTTAAATTTAAACAGAAGCAGAAATATTTATTAGTGTGAATGCCGTGATTGGCACCATTTCAAGCGCTTCGTTATTAGTTGTTCAATCCGCAGATTCCTCCCAAATTCAACATACATAAGTATTATAGTAATCGTGAGAAAAATCTAATCCGAGGTTTGCTCATTTACACGTTCCCCAATGAGTTTTATGATAAATGGATAGACTTTATTTTAAAATACAATGTATTATATCACGTTTTTTTTTTTGTTTACTTTGCGTCTAGTAAATACCGCACCGCATTAAATTATTCATGTGTGTTGAAAAAGTATACCTAAGTATCTGAAAGATCGAATTTATTAGTCCATTTTCGTTAGTTTCTATTCATAACATCTCCACCGTAATTACAGACGCAACCGAAATGCCACAATTAATCGTTATGACTGTCAAGCCCATCGATTTTCTGAACAGAAAGATGGTGTTCATGACGTCATCCACCCAACACAGTCCGTAAGCTTTATTTAGCTTGAAGTATAAAATTACATAGATACTTATACTTATTATCAAGGCACAGACAACGAGGTGGTCGTCAATTGTCTGGAGAACATCAAAATTCTGTTACTCCGTTCTGTTTGTGGAAAGCAAACGATCTGCAGGTCATCGCCCGAAGAGCTGGAAAAGCCCAGTGAACAACTGGAAGTGTTAGTGAACGTGGCACCCTATCAATCCAGACTGTAGCGAATGCGGAGATCAACTACTCAGCAAGTCATAAGAGGGAGTAGGTAACAATTCTCAACCACAAGGTGTAAACGGATCCTCGAAGCCGTCAACCAAACATTCTGTACATCAAACTAAGTACCTTATTGTACGCAAAAAATATTGCTGGGAAACGGCTGTTTTTTTCGGGGTGAAAAATCACGTTTTACGGTAGGTCACAATTTAACGCACTCAAAACATTGTGCTGATGGATGCATTAAATAGTACGGAGGCCATGGAGGTATTTATAGTAAAGTTACAACAACAAAAACAAATATTAAAAAAAAAAAAAAAATGTGAAAAAGTTGGAACTTTGACCCCCAATATCTCCGTACTTACAAGGTCCCAAGTGCATTTCGGCTTCGTTAAGGGTACTTTGACACCCATTAGAAGGGACCTACTTTTGAGGAATGAGGTGTTTATAATCTAGATGGGATTAATAACAAACGCATTTAGTATTTTATAATGAATGCAGTAGTTCTGGTCGCCGGTGACCGCCGACTCGCAGCCGGTCGCCGCCCACTCCTCGAACTGACCCAATTCCACCAGTAGGAGTTCAATCGCATTAAGGTGACAATTATTTTAATTAGACGCATACATATTAATGAGGTGTCATGAATAATAAATAATTGCAGCCTTTTATGAGGAAACTTATCGTCGCAGCATGTCGTAGGATCTCTCACAGCTGACAGTAATCTATCTCTCCTGATTGTAATTGAGTCGTTACAAAAGTGGCAGTTAAATATGCAGTGAGACGTGAAAAACGCTGTAATATTGAGCGGCTTACGAATAAATTCATTATACTATAAACATTTTGATTACACACGTAATCATTACAACCATATTGAAACCCATAAAAACTATAAAACGTTCTCTAGTAGGTTATAAGCGAGTAGGCCTTTCACTACAGCAAGGCGTGCCACTCAGCTCTCTGCCTACACCCCCGCTATGATTTCACTGAGAGCTGTGAGCCCACTACACTGCACAAATAGCTTTTGTAATATCATAATTGACACTCGGTGAGATATAATCGCCGACACGACACACGCAACCACGTATTTAACAGGTATACCTACTACCTGTTAAATAGGTACGTGGTGGTGGTGGTGGTGTTAAGTACTAGCGCGATTTAGTGAAAAATTACTTCTCAGCATTCGTTAGAGTAAGATATTGCTATAATGCGCTAATATATTTAGTCACAAAGTCACAAGGTAGGTAGGTATTTTGGCATCTCGCGTACTTGTGCGTAACTCACATCCGAAACTATTTTCTCATTCTATTTCTATTTTAATATTCGTGGCGCCATATCACAGTTGGAAGTGAAATGTTTTCAGAGTTTTTGTAGAATCTACATACATTTTTAATATAATACTAGCTGTGCCCGGCATGCGTTGCAATGCACCTTTTCAACCTACACTACCTACCCACACTACGTACCCTACCTACCTACCTTATCTACCCTGCCTTACCTACCCTGCCTTACCTACCCTGCCTTACCTACCCTGCCTTACCTACCCTGCCTTACCTACCCTGCCTTACCTACCCTGCCTTACCTACCCTGCCTTACCTACCCTGCCTTACCTACCCTGCCTTACCTACCCTACCTTACCTACCTACCACATGTCAAGTAAGAAATGAGTACATAAGAGGAAGTCTGAAAGTTGCGCTGGTGATTGAAAAGTTGTGTGCCCTACCACGGCTACCACACAACTTTTCAGTAGTTGATTGTCTTGGTATGGACGTGGGATGCGGAGGAGTGAGGAAGTAGCGTGAGGATGAATGTGGATGGGTTAAGAGGGAAGGAAGACCAAAGAAACGGTTGATGGACTGGGTGAAGGATGAAAATTATGGCTAGAATATTATTATTAATACTAGAAACGGGATATTTACCACGTTTACTGTTTTCTATGAGTTCCCGATATTTCGGCGCTGTTGCAAGCACCATGATCACGGATAAAACCACGGTTAAAATCTTATATGGCTAGAATAGACTGACGCGTATGATACCATATATCTATATAAATAAGTTGACTTAATACGATTTGGTTGTGTTCTTCACTGTCAGGACCACCGGAAAAGTCAGAAATTCACCGTCACCCGTCTCGGGGTGGGTCGCTAGGTTACATTAAAAAGAAACTAACAACTCAATTGCTAGAAGGTCATCACCGTCATCGAAACATCGAAAACATCGTGAGGAAACCAGCATGCCAGAGATATTTCTCGACGGTATGTAAAGCAGTAAAGCCAAGTCAGAGGCCCATGGGCAGCATACAAACTCTGACACCAGGTTATTCACTAACCACACGATAAAGAAGAAGACCATCACCATCTGTCTAGCCTTTACCCAACCATGTTGGGGTCGGCTTCCAATCTAACCGGATGCAGTTGAATGCCATCCATTGCCATAAGGTCGCTACTCCGAATAAGCACAACTGAAAATTATTCTATAAGTATATTTTTTTAGAACAATTCCGTCCCACATGGGGTCTGTCACGACGACTCAACAATACTCCATTGCATGCCACCAATTATAGCAGTGCGTGTTATTGATCTAGCCCCATTTCCATTGCTTACTCATTACCCAAAGCCAAACGGAAATAAGAGAACACTTTGTTGCAAAGGGTAGACCGTATCCTTCTTCGAAGGACCTAGTCCTACCTACATATTTTCCTCAATAAGTTACTTGTTTTCTTCTTCATCGTGTGGCTAGTGTCTGAAGTTGGCTGTGATTATTCCTAACTTGTGAGGCTATAGACGCAGTTTCAGAGGTAGAATCTGCTAGATGACATGTTTTAAGGTAAGGAGTTAGGGACGTCATTAATACAGAAGTAACGAATCATAAAATGATGACGTGTTGTGAACGCAAATCCATGACACCGTCGCACAGTGTGTAATTTCGCCTCAAAAGCGGACATCCTCTTTTTATAGCGGATTCTGATGGATATAACTGTTATACAGTATAATATGAAACACCAATTTAAATATATTCCTTAATTTTAAAGTTACAATAGTTTTTTTGAAAGGTCAATGAACTTTGTCAAAATCTTTTTTGTAGATATTTCCCAAAATAACAAACGCTCACCTTATTTAAAATTAACCATGAATTGAAAATTGTATATATAATGTCGTGTATAAATTACAAGTCTTTACTTTCCCTGGAATGCGAGTTAAAAATTATTTTCTAAATATTAGAAAATAAATTATATAAAATTATCTATATGACATTAGCATTTTTTTTTACCAACGAAATACACTCTAATTATGTAGCTTCTTATAGTAAAAAAATGGAACATTTTACGTACAGGACTTCAGACCTATAACGTTTCTAAGTTTTTCATCAATTTCTGTGGAAATAGGGTTGTCAAGCATGAGTTTACTTAATTATGTTATTTAGGTATAATTAAGTAAACTCATGGAAAAATGTATGAAAAATCACACAATATCTATTAGAATTTTTTTTTTTAAATATTGAACCTCCTCAAGATAAATTTTGAGTTTTTGAAAGAAAAGGGAGAAATAAACTGGACTTATTTGGTATAGACATAAAAAAAAAAAGTTGAAATGAGAGTTTACGGGTTATCTTCAATAAATCTGAAATAGTGAGGATTTCGTCTGAAGTCAGCTCCACTTCTTAAATTCGAAATTAGAATCCGGTGAGTAATAACGCACATTGTCCATTGTCACTTCCAACAGAGAAAGAACTTTTGGGGGCAAAGGTTTTTTCGGTTTGCGTCTTTTATTGTGGGATATAGTTGATAAATATGGATCAGATGATTCAAGTCCACGGTGAAATAAATCTGTTATAGTTGTTTTTCGATCCAGCTTGCGTGTGTGATGCTCACGATCATTACTTCAGTGATGTTCGTTAAAAAAATATAACGAACATCACTGAAGTAAACCATAGACTTGAGTGACAACCCTAACTTAAAATTTTAAAATTTAATATCTCCGAAGTCCTATGTTTAAAGCGTCTAGTTTTTTTTGTCGAAGTAATGGTTACATCAACTAATAATTTGGCATTTAAATAAAATGCTAATATTGCAGGACATGTCTGAAAAAAAATATAAACTAAATAATAGAAAAAAAATATTTTCGCCCAAACCAGACGAGATTTTTTAACTTTTTTAATATAAATCGGTGCCTAAAATATTTTTGAATCATAACCAAAAAACATGCAATGGAAAAAATGATTAAATACGGAAATAAAATGTTTCTATGTTTTCTATGGACTTTTCTCGATTTTCAAAATTTCTCGACAACAATGATAGATAACGACACCGGAATTTTACTAGGAGATTTGTTTGATTAATACCTTTCTAAATAGCATATAAAACGAGGATGTCCGCTTTTGAGGCGAAATTATACACTGTGCGTCGTGTTGGAGCGATGGCGCATTCATTTATTAATTAGTACAAAAAGCTACCTAGTACATAAGTACAAGTGCACCCGCACTCGGATACTACTCGGGTACTTACTTTGCACTGCTCACTGCAGGTTAACGGTTGACGCTGATAACGTTCGTAATGTAAAGAACAGCCGATGTGTTGGTTCCACTGGCATCATAATAAAATAAGTTAAGTAACTCATAGACCTCCTGACCGTTTTTCGGTCGCGCCGGCCAATGTCAACGGAAATTAGATTTTACAGTACAAGAGTCGCAGACACAGCTGTACTCCCTTTTTCCTCTTGTCCGATGGGCCAGCCATGCGACGCGACCAGAGAGAGATCAGATGCAGAACCAAACAACGGCTCAACTTGCACGAGGTTATCATACCGCCAACTTTCAAACTCCGGGTATTACTGGGAAATTCCCAATGGTAAACCCAATATAATTTTGCAGCAATCGAACTCAGAATCCCACGCTCAGCAATCGCGCTTGTGACTACTATCTACGACCAACGGGGCAGCACATGACCAGGTGTAGTAAGGATTGCGCCTACGTCGTTAATTCTTAAAACACAAACCCAATCTTAATTATTATTTTTATCTTCTAGCTAACTCTTAAGCTCGAACATTTTACTTCCATAAGCGTATCTACACAAAGGTGATTATATTAGTTGATTGAGACCGGTTCGGCGCTATTGTGTTTTCATTATAATGTATTGGTTCTGTGAGATGTTTCGACATGGTGTTTTATTGCGACCTCAGGCTAGAGCAATATTGATTGCACCTTAAGGATTTAGGGTGAAATCACATTTATACGCACAGATCAGCATTTTCTTGCATTTTTTCCATTTCTGTCACAGTTATAATTGTAACTGACTAAAGAGTGCGGTGCAATCACACGTTAAGTGTTTCGAATAAATGTGGATGCTTGCGACCGGACTTCTCGCTCTAACAAATGACGTATTTATTATTTGCAAGAATGAGATAGAGATACTCGAAAATGTTGATATGGTCGTGTAAATGTGATTCACCCTTAATCTAGCCTCCATTCCATACTTACTCGAGCCAATAGTTTAAGTTTTAGAAAATAATACTTTGTTGCAAAGAAAGCGTCCCTATTTCCATAATTTAAGTACCTAGGTACCTAAATATCCAATTCTGGGTTAAGCTCGCCATTGTACATATTAAGCTATATTATTACAATTTGTATATATATATTTGTGTGCAATAAAGAATAACAATAAGTAAGTTTTTCCTAATTCGTAAGGGTAAAGACGCACTTTCAGGGATCCGCAGGTTGACATGTTTTACTTTTAAGTCAGGATGTCATTAATTGATTTAGTACGAATACAGAAGAAGTATGCCCGCCATACCTATACTTCATGAACGCAAACCATCGCGGATTGACTAAGTATATTAGTTCGTCAGTACAGTTGTACGGGTTCTTTAATTCAAAGCAATTACCTACTTTGCTATGATTCGGTTCGTGCCGATCGGCAAACTCCGTTCGGCATGATCTACCATTGCTGAATCATGTTCGGCCTAGCTCGGTGCAATTTAAGTTAAACTTAGCGACTTTTCCCTGAACGTGTAAAATATTGGTTACTCAAATTAATTGTTACCTCCTTATTACATGCCGCCAGGGTTTACCAATATTGACAGTTAATAAATGTCATGTTGCATTTTCCAATTTCCAGTCACTGACTAGCAAAATCCAATTTACATAATATTTCCCCAATTTTACTAATTATCTCGTTGGTCTGGTGGTCGCAATTAAGTTTTCTGAGCTCGTGCTCAGACCACATGACCCTGGCTTCGATTCCTAGGAAAGGCTTAGTGTTATTGGGTTTTTCAATCCGAATTTTCTCAGTATTTATGCCCGGTGATGGCAACAGGATCGCCCCCTATTACATGGGACTTGCATGGGACATAAACATGACTTCAGACGTTTACAGGCGCGATTTTAAGTTAATAATTTGACAGGTGGCAACTCCCAACTAACGAAATTATAAAGGGTCTTAGTATTCGTCTCAATTCAGCGAATCTCTTAGTAATAAAAATAGCGACCTACCCACATGGGAAAACTTGAGTGCAGTATTGTATCCGAGCTGTCCGCCTGTCCGCCCACCCTGCGCTCGCGGCGGGAGAGCAAAGGTGTTCCAATCAGTTATGTAATGCTAACATGAACCAGTAATTGTAGGTTAATTGAGAATTACTTTTTGAATGAAATGGGATAGTGAGATATTTCAGCTCCGTCTCTACCACAATGCTTCTGACATTGCAGATGGTCCATGTGCAGTACTGAACACTTAAGTATCATGATGGACTTCCCAATTTAGGGTGATACTTATGTAGAGCTTTGACTATAAGTGGCAGTCCAAAGAAATACTTTCTGATGTACACAAAAAATAATTCTAACAACGATGTCTCTACTTATGACAAAGACTTTCCGTGGGTAGACAGAGTTACCAAAGGGATTAGGGCTGCGTGGGAGGCCCGCGTTCATCACACCGTCAACAAACTGACAGGACAAGGTAAAATATCCAAAAACTGCTTCTAAAACTATATTTATCCAAAAAAAGAGGCTCTCCTATCAGATCATAGAACGTTATAGTTTATGGCTTCCTACGTGATGGGCCATCGTGGGCAAGCGTTCATCATTACACGGCACGCGTTGGCCAAAACAGTGGCCCACGCCGCACTACCGCAAAAACGTACACCTTATTAGTAGTTATTATAACGACTTGTAGCGAATGTGGGCTCTGCTCGTCTGTAGGTCTGTTAGCCATTGTTTTGTTGTGGACGGGGCTAGCTTATGTCGCCTGTCAAAAGAAGTAGTTCAGGAAAAATCTTAATTGTTAATGATATGTCCGTAGAAGACACTAGCCTACTGATAAATAAAGGCAATTTTTTGGCAGGTGCCCAAGATACAGGCTTGCCTCGTTTGGGTCCAATGTAAAACTCTTAATTTTCTTTTTTGGGTAAGATGCTGAAAATTAGAGTAAATTGTATATTGTGAAATATCTACTGTCTTATCAGTTTGAAAAGTAAACCAGACAGAAGTATTTAGGTAATATCTCCACTTACAGCAGATTCCATTCACTGAGTTAGTAAATATTTTGATAAGCGAGATCTTGTATTGAATAAGATTTCAAAGAAACAATCTTCACCTTATTACACGTTTGGTTTCTTTTACAGTTTCCTCAACGCTCAAGGGCTGTCGCGAAGTCGCGTAATAATTGGCAAGACACCAACTACACACATTTTATATTTAATGAAGTCAACGAATGCTTGCAATGATCACGAGATCACGTCATTCCGGAATTCCCAAATAAGAGGAAGAATTACTATTGTTATGGACTGTATAAGAATTGAGTTAGAGGAGGAAATGTGTTTTGCTCTATCCATTTCGACCGATATCAAGTAGGCGGCACCTATTTTAAAGGATGAAATTTTAAATCATCGTGGATTTGTTCATGATTGTAAACCTTTGCCGTAGAGGAAACTCGTTTTGTTTTTCACGCAAAGAATTCCCCAATATGTGAGCCCGATGTGGTCAGTCAGAGAATGTTTATGTTTAGGGACAGGGAAAAGCTTGAATTGTGCTCCAAACGGAGATTATTAACTTATTCACAAATATGGAAAGAAATAAAAATATGAATAAAGGTTATACCCATCAAAATGCAGCGAGACAAACTTGAACAATTTTCCAGCGATTTCATAAAGACATTCCAACTTTGTCTTAATTCGCTATAATTTATTTAAATAACTTGCCATCGCCATCAGAGATCGATGAAAACGCCATATTGGCGCGCTCCGGCCTGCGCGTACACAGCTGAGGCCAAAACCAGGAACCAATAAATATAAATACATTTTAGTTGTTGCCCCAAAAGGCCCAGCGGCCTCGTCGTTGTTTCCTTAAGCCACTTATTCTGAACAGAATAGGGCTGCGCTGTGTTCCGAATATCGCGGCTTGACGCTTTCGTTGTTCTTTCGTCCGAATAAGCTGTACGATTGTGGCCCAATATGGGATATTTATGAAACAATTTTGCTTCGGACTCAATTACCGGTTTGAGGGTGTTTCGATGGCGATAGTGGGGTTTATTAGAGACTGGCGGCTGATCTAGGTTAATATGTCTTATGGCGAGCATGGAACTGTTCCAATATGTTTCATCGATACCTTTTGGACATGCAACTTTCAGTTAAATAGATGTCTCTGGATGTACACAATCATCTATCTATCTATCTCTTCTATATATTTTAAATGGTAAACTGACTGACTGACTGACTGGGTGATATATCAACACACCGCTGGTCCTAGAGATATGAAACTTGGAGGGTGTGTTCTTTGTTAAGAGTAAGTATCCACTAAGAAAGGGTTTTTTGGAATTCCACCCCTAAAGAGGTAAAATAGGGGATGGAAGTTTATATGCAAGTCCGTCAGTTTTGAAGTTAGGATCTTCAAATTTTGTGTTTAGGCTGACGATCGAAAGTTAATTTATACGTATCTCAGCGTTTTTGATAATTCTACCCCCGAAGGGTTAAAAAGGGGGATGAAGGTAAGTAACTATGTTTGTTCGGGTGGAATGTTGCATATCAATTTTGCACACACCTTTGGTTCTGGTGACAATAAATTTTTATGGCAGGCATTCCTTAATCCTGCAGCTAGGATCGTCTCCTAAAGAGAGAACTCTTCAAAGGTTAGTAGCACGGACACAAAACTATACCTACGCGTTCAAGTTTGCACATAGATCGTTTATAACCTGGATTAACCTATAGGTTACTTTTTAATCCCGGTAGTACGTTCCATCCACGCGGGCAAAAGCTAGTTACGTTTAAAAATAAACGTCCTGACTGACTGACTTATACAACGTGTAACAGAATAAACGCAAGACCTCTCGTGTGGTGTCTCAGACCATGAAACCGAACAACTTTCTATAGGAACGGACGCAATCAGCTGATCCACATGTATGGTGAATCTAAAAAAAACTTATGAATTTCCAAAAGTCATAGAACAAAAGTTGTTCAGTTTCATGGTCTGAGACACCACACGAGAGGTCTTGCGTTTATTTTGTTACACGTTGTATAATAACACACATCCCAAACCATTGCTCCTAGAGACATGAAATTTGGACAGTGTACTCTTTGTGAAGAGTAGGTATCCATTAAGAAAGGGTTTTTCGAAATTTCATCCCTAAGAGGGTGAAATGGGGTGTTGAATTTTCTGTGAAACTTTTTATTCTCGGGGTCGATTGACTTGAAAATTAGTGTACATACTCTTCAGCTAAAATCGGTAAATCTGATGTCCAATCTTAAACCAAGGTATTAATATTTCACATATGTAATTTAATTGATATTACTATGAACTAACTATTTGCAAGTTATAAGCAACTACATGTAAATCTATGTATGTACATACATACACAGATTACTTATTATCCCAGTACGATCCCGTGGGCAATTCCCGAACTCCATGCGGGCGAAGCCGCGGGCATAAGCTAGTTACACATAATATGCAATTACTCTGCATCAAATTGGTATCCTGAGTTTCACAAATCGTTGATATTCTCGCCAACGTTGTAAATTAAAATGATACTGATACGAAAAAGCACATAGATATATAAGTAAGTTAACAGCCCAATTTGTAAATCAGTGCTGCATGCAAGTGATATCATTGTGCGACCAGATAAGGGTATCATTGACACTCCATCTTCAGCTCTCATTAGTGCGACACCCGCGCGATGACCTGTAGTACGCCACAATTGGCTGCTACAGATGCGGATCTTAACTGTAGTAGGAGTAAATCTAATCAAAGGACCATGGACATTTTCCTATGAACTCTGGGCGTAACATCAACAGAATTGAAATATATATCTCTAATAGTAGCTTACAATTAGAACTTCACTTCATTCTAAAACAACTACCTAAGCCGCCAGAGAATAGAAATAGAAACACTTGAAATATATTGCTTTGTTCTGTATTTTGCTAAATATTTGACTTATTATTCAAACCTAGTTTAACGAGAGGGTTCCTGTCCAGTCGTTTGTCGATTCTAGAACCTAGCCCGAAGTTTTCAACATGATCTACTTTAAAAAACAAATGATTGTTGCAGTCAAATTTTAGACCAAATATATGGAATTGCAACATTTTCAATTGGCCGTAGCTCTGGTCTCCGGGGACTTTGGTACTTGTCGCAATGATATGAATTGGAGAACTTATTGTGAGCTGGGATTTGAGATATATACATTCAATTCTGTTGGACTTACGCCCGTTTTGACCAAATACCCTTTGGGGAAGAAAATAATAATTAAGGAGTCTTAATTCTACTGCCATCATCACTTATTTTTTATTTGCAAAATAACGGTAGTTGCTTTACTACAGTAGAATAATTAATGTTGTTTGCTGTGCGTTGTTTTAAAAATGTATAAGATAACATCACGCCTGAATCCCCGAAGGAATACACAGAGGTATAGACACCTAAAGTACACATTTTATCAGTTCTATTTAAGACTTATATAATAGGAGGCAACTTTGTTGCCATCAATCGGGCACAAAACCGAGACCTGGAAATCGAATTCACGACCTTATGCTCAGAAGTAGCTTATCGCGACCAGATTAACGAAACTGCAAACTTCTACTAATTAAGTGCCTAATCCTCATTAATTTTCTAATCAGATATTATCCTTGCCTATCATCCACCACATCGTTTGTTTTCATCAGATCTATTCGGTCCTCGTTATTCTACACTGAGCACTACAACCAACATGGCTCTCGCAGTATAACAAGGAACAGTGGCTCAATTCATTCTATTATTATCTGCAAACGGCGATCCGACTTGTAAACATTTCTAATTCAAATTCATTTCTAATCTCTGAAATGTATGGCGGATTTAAATGGTTTTAATGAATTGCCTCCATTAACATTATTGTTGGCTCGTACTGAGATGGTACTTTAGATGCGCTATATCTAGACTTTACCTACCTAATGGAGATTAATTGCAATCTTTTCAGTTATGTTGGTTTTCACTAACTAGGTGGTCCGTAAATGCGAGTCGGAGAACTCGCACATTGAGCGTTGTACAGACGCCAGCACATCAAGCCACCGGAAACTGTCAAAGTTTCCCAATCAACCCAATGCTTTAACGATAAAGTTGAAAATCTATTAAAGAATTTTGACAGATTGTAGTAACTTGATGTGCTGGCGTCTGTACCTCCAACAGAGTGCTTTAATTCAGGCATTCATATAGATATCGCTTAGTGATCAAAATTATATAATGTTCTATAAGGCATAATTATGCTCAGCCAAATGTTTGGGACTGACATCACTTCTTTTTAGGGTGTAGTTTTCAATGCTTTTACTTTTATCCAGTGATGGACGCTGGTCTCTTTAGCTAACGCTTGTCCTAGATTCAAGCTAATAGCCATATCTGTTATTTTAGGTATCCTGCCTTTTCACCTAAAATGATTTTACAAATTTTCATTTGACAAGCAACGAAATGGCAAAAAAATGGGGTCATTTCATCATATTACAACAATAAGTTTGGCAAATAATTCACTCAAAAAAATGTTTACTCAATAAACTTTTACTTGATAACGTATTATTTGACAAACAATTCATCTTGTAAAACAACGTTTGAAATAAAAATGTTCAACTCATAAAAATTCAACTCATTAAATAGACACAACGGTAATTTAAATTTTTAAAACAACATATACTTTGGATTCAAAAGGACTTGGGGCACCCCGACGTTAAGTTAGGTTACTTTAAACCTTGCAAACAGAAATAGGAGTCCCGCACAGCAGGGCTACGTCGACTACGCCTATTACAAAATATTGATATTATTTATCTTGGACTTTAGGTGAATTTGTACACTAGAACAATCGAAACTACCCGAAAAAAATAGTACTACAAAAACAAGCCGTCATAAAATGAAATAAATCGGCAGCGCCATTTGTTATCGTTGGTATTTTGCACATTAGGTACAACTAGATATTTTGAACCATTAGGTAAGTCAGCCATACCATTATATATAAATATAATAAAATTTTAGTTTTAGATATTTTACTTACCTACTTACCCTTATTATCACTTTAGAAGATTTATTATAAAATGATACTTGTATCATTTTATAATAAATTTTTTTTTTTTATTTAATATATTTTTATATTTATAAACGTTATTTTTTTATTTAATATATTTTTATATTTATAAACGTGATTTTGCCAAAAGAATCAAATTAAATGAAAAATTTATAAATGATTAAAATAATATCATGTGAAACATTTGTAAAGCGAAGCGTTTGCCTAATGAATGCTTGTCAAGTGAGTGTTTATAAATAAAACATCTGCGGAATAAGTTGTTTGTGAAATAAATAGTTTATGAAACGTTGGTTGTTAACTAAAAATTTGTCAAAGGAGTTTGGGTGAAACTTTGGTGAACCGTTATTTTAAATACTTAATTAATCTAATTATTGAAGCAATATGATAAAACTGCAAGCTAAACGTCACGTCAATAACTTTACGTGTAATGGTCCAGTATAAGCTGCGCGTGGGCCGCGTATCTGGCGCATAACGTTATAGCTACAATTATGCGCTCAAATGCTACGTAAGTAAAGGAAATCATTTCCATGCATGTGATGACATGAGATAAACCTATGTATATTTAGTACCAACGTACATACTGACTAAGTAGGTCGATATTGTACACAGGTTTTCATTGGGAAATACACAGAACAACTATTGAGTTTGGGTGTTAGTTAAACGTCATGTATAAGTTCATTGGGATCTGGGAAATCTACTATGAGTTAGATATTTCACACCACGCACATCTCATGGAGTTTTGGTTGAGATATTGCTAAAAAACATTGCACACGAGATACTTCAACTACCAACACTATCCTAGATCATGTTAGTACAAATCTGCAAATTACCGACTACAACTTTCATTTGGCAGTTATTGAGTCGTCGTTTTCAGACCACAAACAAATTTACTTTGAAATTAAAACATTATATCCAGAACTCAGTAGTTCTGGATATAATGTTTTAATCAGCAGATGAAAGCAGTCAGAAGATGAAATACAAAAAAACTGACTATGTAAATCAAGACAAGTTTGAAAATAAAAATGATGACTATTTGGTACTTGACGAGTACTTAAAATCTGTGATCAAAAAAATTAAACTGAAAAGACGAAGATTCTTAACCCACCTAAAACCGATTGGATAAACAAAGATATAATTAAAACTATCGATACTAAAAATTAACTGGGTAAGAAATAAAAAGAGAATCCTGAAGACGCAGAAATAAAGAACAATTTTATAGCTGAGCGATATAATGTGACAGCTGTTATTCAGAATACAAATAGTTCTTATTATGTAAAATCTTTCAAAAATTGTAATGGAAAGCCTTTTAAGATTTGGACGTTGATTAATAATAAAACTTGCAATAAAATAAAAAATAACTCAGCCCCTACAAAACTTGAAGGTCCGATTACCAATACAAAACATATGTGAGAGTTTCATTCATTACTTTTCAACAATCGGTAAAGTGCTAGCGAGTGAAATCCCAAAATGTAATCAAAATAATGCAACTGACATGCTTTCGAGACTGAGTACAAGCACGCAGGCTGGTGTAGAACTTACAGAGTTGTCACCAACCACTACTATAGAGGTTTAAAAAGTTATTGATGAAAATTGAAAACTAACACGAGCACAGGCATCGACGGCATTAGTACTAAAATAATTAAATGTATTAAAGATTTACTTTTGGAAGACTTAACAAAATGCATTAACAAAAGCCTTCAGGAAGGAATATTTCCTGATACATTAAAAATCGCCAAAGTTACACCAATACATAAAACCGGAAAGAATGATGTGAGTAATAAAATTATCGTCCAATATCGGCCTTACCGATTATTTCTAAAATATACGAAAAAATCGTTCATAGTACGTTATAAGCTTACTTAAATTCTATAACTTTAATATCCAAAAATCAATATGGGTTCCGACAAAAATCAAACACCCTATCCGCGACTATTCACCTTATTACTTACTTAAAAACTAACATTGATAAAAACAAAGGGAAATTATAAGTCTCGCCACAAAATTATTTATTGGCCACGTGATTAAACTTCTAATTTTATAACTAAGCAACGGGAAAATTACATAGCCTCTAATAAAATAATTAGTCTTTTTTACAACGCCATCTAAATATTCTATAGAAAGCGTCAAGTAAAGATCATCAATTATTGTGACTTGTCCTTCTTATTTATACATTGCCACCTAATTTACTAACTCGGCCACGGATTTTACATCTCGTCACCATTTTACGTTTTACAGCTTCAACACAATGTCCTCAAAAAATATAATTCAAGCTTCCACAGAAAACATCATTAATTATAAGTTAGCATGTAAAATCTATACATATAAAATTCAAAGTCCTGACTGACTGACTGACTGACTGATTGACTGACTGACTGACTGACTGACTTATATATCAACGCACAGCCCAAACCGCTGGTCCTAGAAACATGAAATTTGGACAGTGTACTTTTTGTGACAAGTAAGTATCCACTAAGAAAGGGTTTTTCAAAATTGTACCCCTAAGAGGGTGAAATGGGGTGTTTAATTTTCTGTGAAACTTTTTATTCCCTGAGTCGATTGACTTGAAAATTTGTGTATTTACTCTTCAGTTAAAATTATAAGATACGTGTATCACAGTTTTTCCAAAATCATCCCCAATTTTAAATTAAACGTCCTGACTGGCTGACTGATATATCAACCCCCAGCCCAAACCACTGATCCTAGAGACATGAAATTTGGACGGTGAATTGTTTGTGAAGAGTAGGTATCCACTAAGAAAGGGTTTTTCAAAATTCCACCCCTAAGAGGGTGAAATGGGGTGTTGAATTATATGTGGAACTTTTTATTCTCGGAGTCGATTGACTTGAAAATTTGTATACATACTCTATAGTTAAAATTATGAGATACGTGTATCACAGTTTTTCCAAAATAATCCCCAAATTTTATATTTAATGTCCTGTCTGGCTGACTGATATATCAACGCACAGCCCAGACCGCTGGTCCGAGAGACATGAAATTTGGACGATGTATTCTTTGTGAAGAGTAGGTATCCACTAAGAAAGGGTTTTTCAAAATTCCACCCCTAAGAGGGTGAAATGGGGTGTTGAATTTTATGTGAAACTTTTTATCCACGGAGCCGATTGACTTGAAAATTTGTATTCATACTCTTCAGTTAAAATCATGAGATACGTGTATCACAGTTTTCTAAAAATCATTCCCCAATTTAAAATTTAATGTCCTGTCTGGCTGACTGATATATCAATGCACAGCCCAAACCGCTGGTCCGAGAGAAATGAAATTTGGACGGTGTATTCTTTGTGAAGAGTAGGTATCCACTAAGAAAGGGTTTTTTGAAATTCTACCCCTAAGAGGGTAAAATGGGGTGTTGAATTTTCTGTGAAACTTAATATTTACTGGGTCGATTGACTCGAAAATTGATGTTCACACTCTTCAATTAAAATTATAAGACATGTATCAGTTTTTCCAAAATCATCCCTCAATATAGTTAAATAGGGCTTCGAAGCTAACGTAGAAGGGCGCATGCCGCGCAGCGTTGCGTGGGGCGTGCGGGGCGAGGGAGTATTTATCTATTACTAAGTAGGTAGGATTTTTCTGAGGTAGAAGTGTCTGTGAATATGGTTTATTCCACCGATTTTCGCGTTGGCTCGCGATACGGGACATTGATATTAAATATTATGTCAAAGTATTATGTCTATAAATAGATTCCTAATAAATCATTTGATTGGTGTCCCGGTGTCCAATCTCAAACCAAGATATTTCACATATGTAATTTAATTGATATTACTATGAACAAAAATTTACAATAGCAAGTACACGTAAATCTATGTATGTACTATACATACATAGATTACTTATTATCCCAGAAGTTATTCCGTGGGCAATTCCCGAACTCCATGCGGGCGAAGCCGCGGGCAGAAGCTAGTAATACATCATATTCTTTTATCGTGAAAATAGCCACTGCATGATTTGGCGCGAGTACGCGAAATAACAGAACTCATAAAAAATCAAATCATTAAATAGCCACAACGGTAATTTTAATTAACGGAACAATAAATACTTAGGAATCAAGAGCGAGCGAAGCTAGTTCGGGACTTGGGGCACCCCGACTTTAGGTTAGGTTAGGTTACTTTAAACCCTGCAAAAAGAAATAGAAGACCCGCGCAGCGGAGCTACGTCGACTACGCCTATTACAAAATATTTATATTATTTACCTTGGACTTTAGGTGAATTTCTGCACTGAAACTTACGAGACTACCAAAAAAATAGCTTAATACTTTGTGACTGGTTTAGAATATCTATACATATAAAATTCAAAGTCCTGACTGACTGACTGACTTATATATCAACGCACAGCCCAAACCACAGGTCCTAGAGACATAAAATTTGGACAGTGTACTCTTTGTAAAGAGTAGGTATCCACTAAGAAAGGGTTTTTCGAAATTCCACCCCTAAGAGGGTGAAATGGGGTGTTGAATTTTCTATGAAACTTTTTATTCTCTGAGCCGAGTGACTTGAAAATGTGTCTACATATACTTCAGTTAAAATGATGAGATACGTGTATCACAGTTTTTCCAAAATCATCCCCCAATTTAAAATTCAATGTCCTGACTGGCTGACTGATACATCAACGCACAGCCCAAACCGCTGGTCCTAGAGACATGAAATTTGGAGAATGTACTGTTTGTGGAGAGTAAGTGTCCACTAAGAAAGGGTTTTTTGAAATTTCACCCCTAAGAGGGTGAAATGGGGTGTTGAATTTTCTGTGAAACTCTCTCGAAGTCGATTGACTTGAAAATGTGTCTACATATACTTCAGTTAAAATGATGAAATACGTGTATCACAGTTTTTCCAAAATCATCCCTCAATTTAAAATTCAATGTCCTGACTGGCTGACTGATACATCAACGCACAGCCCAAACCGCTGATTCTAGAGACATTACATTTGGAGAATGTACTCTTTGTGGAGAGTAGGTATCCACTAATAAAGGGTTTTTTGAAATTCCACCCCTAATAGGGTGAAATGGGATTTTGAATTTTATGAGAAACTTTTTATTCTCGGAGTCGATTGACTTGAAAATGTGTCTACAGATATACTTCAGTTAAAATGATGAGATACGTGTAGGTATAACAGTTTTTCCAAAATCATCCCCCAATTTAAAATTCCATGCCCTGACTGGCTGACTGATATACCAACGCACAGCCCAAGCCGCGGGTCCCAGAGACATGAAAATTGGAGGGTGTATTCTTTGTGAAGAGTAAGTATATTTTTTTCGAAATTCCTACCCATTAGAGGGTGAAATGGGGTGTTGAATTTTCTGTGAAACTTTTTATTCTCGGGGTCGATTGACTTGAAAATTTGTGTACATACTCTTCAGATAAAATCCAGTAAATCCGATGTCCAATCTCAAACCAAGGTATCAATATTGCACGTATCTAATTTAATTGATATAACTTTAAACTAAAGTATACTGATTTAAAAGAGTGTCCATGGAGTTTCTTGCCCGTTCTTCTCCATAGAGATCTACGTTAGGGAATGGGCAACTACAGTACTTTCACAGTTTTTATGCCTTGTGACTGGGACTGTAGCTATTATTGTCTTTGTTTCGACAATTCAAAAGTGCCTGTAACTGGCCTATTTGAAATAAATGCTTTGATTTTGATTTTGATTTTGAACTAATATTTGCAAGTTATAAGCAAGTACATGTAAATCTATGTAAGTATGTATTATAGATAGATACGTAGATTACTTATTATCCCAGAAGTACGATCCCGTGGGCTATTCCCTAACTCCACGCGGGCGAAGCCGCGGGCAAAAGCTAGTTTATTATAAAGTGGTATTTAGGTGAAACGTGATTTTGCCAAAAGAATCAAAATATGTATTAAACGAAAAATTTATAAGTGATTAAATATCAAAATTTGTAAAGCGATGCGTTTGCCAAAGGAATGCGTGTAAAGTGATTGTTTAAAAAATGAAACATCTGCGGAATACGTTGTTTGTGAAATAAATAGTATATGAAACGTTGATTGTAAACTAAAACTTTGTGAAAGGAGTTTAGGTAACACATTAGTGAACCGGCCAATATACTATTTGATGACATTTTTAGCAAAATTTTGACGATCAATTAATATGGGATGAGTTACATTTTAAACGTACTGAGTTAAAAAATTAGAAGCTAAATAAATATATTTTTTTGATGTCATTTAATAGTATTTTAGAAGTTTACTGTTAGAATGCATGTTACAATAACCATCATGCTGAGTTGTATTTAGAGTGGTTTACATAGACGATAACTAGTGGCTAGGATAGTATTATTTAGATGCTCGTTAATTGTGGCTGACTTAGTAATTTAGAAGTCAACATAAATTTTTGGAGGCGAATAATGCCATTAAAAAGAAGCCTGTTTAATTAGCACCCAAAAACAAATAGCTCCTGGGATCTTCATTAATTTAAAAAAGGCATTTGAGACTGTAAGTCACAAACTTCTTCTTAAAAAACTGGAAAGTATCGGTATTACTACACTACTACTACTATAGATTTTATTATTTATTTTATTATTTATTTATTACTGGCTCTGCATTAAAAATATTAAATTCTTATCTTACTAATAGATACCAAGTAGTCGGTATTGGTGAACATCGAAGTGAACCCAAACGCAACGTCCGCAGCGGGGCCCTCACGGGGGCCCGGGAGGGGGCTGGAATGGAGTGCCAATAACGACCACATTATGCCTTCGCCAGGCGAACATCAACCACTGCGCCTGCTCTCTGGATCTGTTGCTTCAGAGCATAGCACAGTGGTCGATTAATATTGCCGTGGTCGCTGAGCCGTACTTTGTCCCGCCCAGGGATGACTGGGTGGAGGACAATAGCGGCTCAGTGGTTGTAATTGCGTCGGCCGCCGGTACCCCAACCCTTGAGAGTGTCAGGAAGGGTCAGGGATGCGTAGCAGCATGGTTTGGGGAGATCGTCGTAGCGGGAGTCTATTTCTCCCCGAGGCGAACTCTCGCCGAGTTCCACAACTCCCTCACGGAGTTGTGTGTCGTCGTCGGAAGCCAATCCCTCCCCCTGGTCCGCGAGGGGCGCTGAAGCAGCTGGACCGGGAGCTCCTCCTGGAAGGCTCGAACGTGCAGGCCTGGGTGACATCACCGGTCAGGCCTACCGACATCAACAACGAGGCGGGTTGGTTCCAGGAGGCCATGTCCGAGATTTGCGACGTGGCAATGACCCGAGTTCGGCCAGGAAGCACCCGGCGTCAGGTGTACAGGTGGTCGCGAGAACTGACGTCTCGTCGACGGTGGGCAAGCTCTTTGAAAGAGTCATTGCCAACCGCCTCGCCGGGCACCTTGCGGAGATGGGGCCGGATCTTGCGGAACACCAGTTTGGTTTCGACGGTGGACGCCATCATGCGTGTGAGAGCCCTCGCGACGAGGGACGCGGTTTCCCGGGTCGTCTTGGCGGTGTCTCTTGACATCGCCAACGCCTTCAACTCCATGCCCTGGACCTGCATTAGGGAGGCACTTCGGTATCACCGGGGGTGCCGACCTACCTTCTTCGTGTGGTTGGGGACTACCTGAGGGATAGGGCCGTCATCTATCCCGATCGCAGCGGAGAACGAAACCGGCGAGAGATGTCGTGCGGTGTTCCACAGGGATCGGTTCTGGGGCCGGCCTTGTAGAACATCGGTTAGCGGCGTCATCGTTGTTTGCTACGCTAATCCGGCAATTGGGTCTCGAGGTGGCATTGCACAAGTCTGAGGCCATGTTTTTTCATGGGCCTCGGAATGCGCCACCGTCGGGATCCCTACTGACGATAGGAGGGGTTTGCATCGGCGTCGAAGTACCTAGGACTCGTCCTCGACAGCCGGTGGAACTTCGTGGAACATTTCCGACGTTTGGCTCCCAAACTGGAACAGGCCGGGGCTGCCTTCAAGCGGCTCTTGCCCAACCTGAGGGGTCCAAACGCCTCCTGCCGGAGGCTCTACGCGGGTGTCGTGCGGTCCATGGCCCTTAACGGGGCCCCAGTGTGGTTGCATTCCTTGAGGTGGCAAGCCGCCCACTACCTGAACGCGCCCCAAAAGGTGGTAGCCGTAAGGCTAGTCCGGGGGTACCGCACGATTTCCGGCGAAGCGGCGAGCCTCCTTGCCAGATTGCCGCAATGGGATCTGGAGGGGATAGTCCTCGCGCACCTGCACGAATGGCGCGCGGAGGCACTACGTCGGGGGGAAACCGCCGCCGCCGCCGCCGCCGCTCAGCGGACAGACCTCCGGCGCGATCTCATGGCGACATGGAGAGAGCAACCGTCGCAACCCCGTGCAGGACACGCCACTATAGTGGCGATAAGTCCTCTCTTTGAGGAGTGGCTAGAGAGGCGCCACGGCGCCCTCACCTTCCGCCTGACGCAGGTTTTCACCGGATATGATTGTTTCGGTAGGTTCCTGCACCGAATCGGGCGGGAGGAAACGCCCGGGTGTTTCCATTCCGGAGGATCGTCCGGAGGACACGGTGGAGGTCTGTTTGGCTTGGGTGGAGCACCACCGTGACCTCGTAGCGGCGATGGGCGGCGGCGATCTCTCGCGTCCGGCCCTGGTTCAAGCCATGGTACGGAGCGAGCGAGAATGGGAAGCCGTCACCTCCTTCTGCGAAGCAGTCATGTTAGCGAAGGAGGTGGCGGGACGTGAGTGAGAAAGAGTCTCACGTCCCAGCCGCCGCGGAAGACGTCCCGGGCGTCGGGGGCCACTTGGTAGCTCCCGGCCACCGCAGGCGCGTGCTTGTTGACAGCGAGTAATGGGCTAGCTCGCCGTCCGTCCGTCTTATGACGACAGACCGTCGACGGCGCGTTCGTGTTCCACGCGCGCCTCAAAGAGATGTCAGCACACAAGAAGGGGTCCGCAAGGGCGATGTCTGCCGCGGTTGCGGGACTGTTCGAAAGAGATACCGCGGCTCTGGAACACAAAGGGCAAAGAAGGAACGTAAGGGTTTTACTCAGTAGAAATCTAACACTCCCTTCCACTCCGCCCAGAGCGGGAGGGGTCATTTGATGATTTCCCATCAGAAAAAAAAGGCATGTGATAAAACACATATTGGGTGTAAAAATACCCATATCGAAGCCGAAAGGCACTTGTTCTCCCCGTCTTTGCGAACATTTTTTTTGTTCTAGACCATATCTGGAAACTTTCTAGTTACGGAGATATTGGGTGTCAAAGTTCCAGCTTTTTCACAAGTTTTTTTTTAATACAAATTTTAAATTTTATAACTTTAAAAACGTGGAGGTTTTTAAAGTAAAGTTATAAGATTTAATATTTGACCCCCATACTATTCAATGCATCCATCAACACAATGTTTTGAGAGCGTTACATTGAGTCTTCCGGAAACCGTGATGTTTCACCCCAAAAAAGTCGTTTCCCAGCTATATTTTTGCGTAGATTTAGGTACTTAGTTTGGTGTACATACATACCTACAGAATGCTTGGTTGACGGTTGACGGCTTCGGAAAGGATTCGTTTACACCGTGTATGATATGTGCATGTATGTAACATAGAATAGTAGGTTAGTAGGTACCCTGAGTACCTAGCTACCTAACCTACGTACAGAAACATGATATTATTGCTACAATCGACAATCCGTCATCAAGTCTAAAACAATCCTATAATTACAAGATCACTATTAAAAAAAAAACAATTTGTCAGTCAGAGGCTTGCTTCAAATAGAGCTCTATATTCAGCCATAACGCGCATTGTTGCCAACATTACGGAGCGAAACGTGTGTTTTTATTGTGTTTATTGTAATAATGATGCTGAGCGCACGTGGGAAGCACCCACAGCGCTGTGAATCACAATGCGCACAACTATGGGCATCTTATAAATAAATTGAGCAAAAACAACGACGGATTGATTAGTTGATAACGCGAGGCAGTAAAATGTGTTAATGTTTTGTAATGAGCTAGAGTCTGCACCATATTACTTGTCATACGGTGACATCGATAGCTAATTTATTAACTCAGTGAGACTGAGTAGGCGACGGGTTAACGTCTTGTGTGTTACCGACTCAACCGCTCAAGACTTGTACCAGTCATTGCGAGACTTAATATGCTAATATTTCGCTAACAAAATTAAGTGGTTACCTACCTACAAGCACAATGTTAGCATTGTTAGGTAATAACGTCATTCAACAATTTCACATTCACTTTTATTAAATTGAAATCTTGTGTTTACTAAACTATCATTATGTGTATAATTATTATTTCCAGTTTCTTTTTCAACGAAGTAGAAACTGAAAGATAATTTTTGTTTAATTAAAATAACTGAAATTCTTTCGAAACTATTCCGTATTTGCGTTAAAGTTTATTATGCATTGTATAATTATGTATATGTCTACGTAGGTATGTAACTGTAGTCACATTCATGTCGCAGTCTCATTACGATGGCCGCTAGCGCAGGTTCACCCACGCTCATCTTACTAACAGCTAATTATTAAAAGGATTTTCCTATCTTTCCATTTATGTTTAAGATAATAGTAGGGTGTAGGTAGCTATAACTTATTTAAAAACTTGAACTTAATTTCATATCATGCCGCCTAATGAGATATTTCAGTACTTACATAATTTCAGGGCTTATAAGTTTTGAACATGTAGGTTTCAAACAGAAACAATCAAAATTCATTTACCTTAATAAAAAGTAACACTAGTCAATCTTGTCCCTGAAATCAAGCCGTTATACCCGATTACCATAATACCCGTTTTTACGAACATATCAAACGATACTTAAATGAATGCTTTAATAATATGATTGCATTGTTGTGATTACAACTATCCTCGCTGTGAGCGACACAGCGCTTTTCTTTTCAAGCCTAAAGTACCGAAAACGAGTGCATACGTTTTCGTTTCCGTATTTTTCAAACACAATAACCAAAAAGAGATTGATAATTAAAATAGAGATTTTATCCTACATTTTATTATATTTTCCATTTAATATTAAACGGACAACTAACGACGATCACTGTCTGCAGAATTATTCCACAAGCCTTGCCCCTCCCTGATAATCCTGATACAGTCGCTCGCTACATCCTCATTCCCCTTTCATGAAGAAACAGAAAAGCTGCATCAATCTAAGCGCAGCTGCAGCAGCATAAGCAGCTGGGCCTCGAACTTATACTGTGCTAACTGGGCACTAGAGTGAAGTTTTATATTATTGACTCTTGCTTGACACTTGTATCACTCTTGACTGACATTCGACATCGAAACCCTCCCATCTGAAACTCTACATTTGAGATGCCTGACATTCGTGACCCTCCAGACACTTTCGTGATATTCGTTTGTCACTCGGGACATTCTGGTTTGACACTCGTGATGCTCTCGCCTGACACTCGTGACACTCCACACACTCTCGTGACACTCGTTTGTCATTCGAGACATTCTGGTTTGACACTCGCTTCGACAGTTCGACACACGGCGACTCACGAGTTTCGCGGCTATCAATCAAATAAAAACCGATGATGGTATTAGTTCAAATTGCTATAGTTAGCACTGTGGCCCACGCAAGCGGAGCCGCGTGCAAAACTCGATTAAAGGCATATTTTGATCACATTTCTGCCATAGAAGACGCAACAACCTGTCAATATTTACATACTATTACTATTTTGGAACAAAGCGTCGCTAAACATGGCTGTGGATGATGTTTTGTGATTCCACTCGTGCGTGTTGCTACTCAAACAGACGGCATGCAGAACTCGGCAAACATTTGGGAATTAGATATTTTAGTACCTAGTATTTATTTAATAGAGTGGTTTACATGTCATGCAAATTGCGTTTGCGCTTGACAGCGTTTGCATTTTACATGGAGCGACTGCCTATCTGACCTCCACAACCCCTACTCCTATTCCTTCACTGTACACGCCGTGCGGCTGTGGAATTCACTTCCGCCTGACATTAGGGACTGCCAAACTGTTGCAGTTTTCAAAAGAAGAGTGAAAGAACATTATCCATCCATTTCGTCATAGTTGCATAAGTATTTATTATTAATTTGTCATTTTATTTTGTTTACAGTATTGTTATGTTTTGTCTTTGTATTTATAAAAATGTTCGTATATTCTTATATTATTATGTTTAAATAGTTCTGCTTTACGTTTTATGTATTCCATTTTCTCTTCTTCTTTTACACACTATGTCTACATCTCTTTTTTTAGTATCTCCTTTCGCAGGTATGCTGGAAGAGATTTCTTTAGAAATAAGCATCCCCTTTTTTTTATCGTGGTAAAATCATCAAATGAGTCCTCCCACCCAGGGCAGAGTGGGAGGGACTGTCAGACTTGTACTGACAAAAATCCACGGTGTCCTTCAATAGCCCTTTATGATCCAGGGTCACGGTAATTTTATAAGTCCCGCGACCCCGGCAGGCTTTGGCCCTCTAGAGGGGGGCCCCGTCGTAATGCTGACACTCTTTGAGGCGCGCGTGGAACACAACGCGCCGTCGACCTGGGCATAGTCCATGGTCGGACAGTGAGGCGCCCATACTCGCCGCCCGCATGCCCGCGCCTACGGTGGCCGGAGATCGTCTGCCGACGTCCGGCGCCGTGGGCGTCTACCACTGCGGCTGGGGTGGAGGGAGGACGCTGTCCTCTCCCTCATGCGGCCCACCTTCTCCTTCGCGAGCGTGACTGCTTCGCAGAAGGAGGCGACCGCTTCCCACTCCGTCTCGCCCCGCAGCATGGCCTCGACCAATGCCGGTCGCGAGAGATCTCCGCCTATCGCCGCCGTGAGGACACGGCGGTGCTCTGCCCAAGCGGGGCAGTCCCGCACCGTATGCTCCACCGTGTCCTCCGGGCGGTCCTCGCAGTGGTGACACCCAGGCGTTTCCTCCCTCCCCATCAGACACAGGTACCTCCCGAAACTTCCGTGTCCGGTGAGGACCTTTGTCATGCGGTAGGTCAGGACGCCGTGACGCCTATCCAGCCACTCCTCAAAGAGGGGTCTTACCGCCGCGATTGCGGCGTGCCCAGACCTCGGTTGCGACAGTCGTTCCCTCCATACTGCCCTGAGATCGCGTCGGAGCTCTTCCCGCCGCGCCTCGACTTGTCAATAAGCATCACCTTTGTACTATTTTCTGTTCCTTTCTTCATTCTGTATTTTAGTGTGTACATAAATTGTTAAATAAATAAATTAAATAAATAAATAAACCCAGTTAGTACTGAGTAATACTATACCCCTTGGTAAGACTGGTTGTCAGACTGTCATGCCACTGGCTACCTGTTTTGACTGTCAAAGATCTACAAATGACAGCCGAGACCAACATATTTACGTGCTTTCCGAGACACGGTTGAAACTCGATATTTATTGAATAACCTATCCAGGGACCGACCTAGACAAGCGTGGTTTTACTTTGGATATCGACCAGTCTGGCTGATAACATTTAGCCACGAGCTCCTCGATAGACTTAAGTATGGGAACTTTTTTACATTTTTAAATGCCTGTAACCATTCTTTATTTGTTTCGATATTCTTTCCTTTATTCATCACTAGCTTTTGCCCGCGGCTTCGCCCGCGTGGAGTTAGGGAATAGCCCACGGGATCGTACTTCTGGGATAATAAGTAATCTACGTATCTATCTATAATACATACTTACATAGATTTACATGTACTTGCTTATAACTTGCAAATATTAGTTCAAAATCAAAATCAAAATCAAAGCATTTATTTCAAATAGGCCAGTTACAGGCACTTTTGAATTGTCGAAACAAAGACAATAATAGCTACAGTCCCAGTCACAAGGCATAAAAACTGTGAAAGTACTGTAGTTGCCCATTCCCTAACGTAGATCTCTATGGAGAAGAACGGGCAAGAAACTCCATGGACACTCTTTTAAATCAGTATACTTTAGTTTAAAGTTATATCAATTAAATTAGATACGTGCAATATTGATACCTTGGTTTGAGATTGGACATCGGATTTACTGGATTTTATCTGAAGAGTATGTACACAAATTTTCAAGTCAATCGACCCCGAGAATAAAAAGTTTCACAGAAAATTCAACACCCCATTTCACCCTCTAATGGGTAGGAATTTCGAAAAAAATATACTTACTCTTCACAAAGAATACACCCTCCAATTTTCATGTCTCTGGGACCCGCGGCTTGGGCTGTGCGTTGGTATATCAGTCAGCCAGTCAGGGCATGGAATTTTAAATTGGGGGATGATTTTGGAAAAACTGTTATACCTACACGTATCTCATCATTTTAACTGAAGTATATCTGTAGACACATTTTCAAGTCAATCGACTCCGAGAATAAAAAGTTTCTCATAAAATTCAAAATCCCATTTCACCCTATTAGGGGTGGAATTTCAAAAAACCCTTTATTAGTGGATACCTACTCTCCACAAAGAGTACATTCTCCAAATGTAATGTCTCTAGAATCAGCGGTTTGGGCTGTGCGTTGATGTATCAGTCAGCCAGTCAGGACATTGAATTTTAAATTGAGGGATGATTTTGGAAAAACTGTGATACACGTATTTCATCATTTTAACTGAAGTATATGTAGACACATTTTCAAGTCAATCGACTTCGAGAGAGTTTCACAGAAAATTCAACACCCCATTTCACCCTCTTAGGGGTGAAATTTCAAAAAACCCTTTCTTAGTGGACACTTACTCTCCACAAACAGTACATTCTCCAAATTTCATGTCTCTAGGACCAGCGGTTTGGGCTGTGCGTTGATGTATCAGTCAGCCAGTCAGGACATTGAATTTTAAATTGGGGGATGATTTTGGAAAAACTGTGATACACGTATCTCATCATTTTAACTGAAGTATATGTAGACACATTTTCAAGTCAATCGGCTCAGAGAATAAAAAGTTTCATAGAAAATTCAACACCCCATTTCACCCTCTTAGGGGTGGAATTTCGAAAAACCCTTTCTTAGTGGATACCTACTCTTTACAAAGAGTACACTGTCCAAATTTTATGTCTCTAGGACCTGTGGTTTGGGCTGTGCGTTGATATATAAGTCAGTCAGTCAGTCAGGACTTTGAATTTTATATTATTCATCATTAAACAAATTCATTACATTTTAAATATTAATTAAAAAAATATTTAAAAACATTTAAAAAAAAAAAAATTGTATCCCACTGGTATCGGGAAAAGGGTCCAAGCTACCGGCGGTCAGGGCTTCAGAGAGAGGAACCTCCTAACAATACGAGCCGTGTTCAGGAGTACCGCTGTCTGAATCAAACCCTTGATCCAGCTGCCTAACGAGAGCCTCCTCAGGTATTGATCGAGGCTCTTGGCAATTAAGCCATGGGCTGATACGATAATCGGCACAATGATCGCTGAGTCCATATCCCACATGTCGACAACCCCGTGAGCCAAGTCAAGATACTTGATTTGCTTATCTTTCTCGGCTTTCATGAGGTTCTTGTCATACGGGACCGTTATATCAACAATCATTGCGCGCCGCTCTGATCGATCCATCACCACTATATCAGGCTCATTGGCTACATTAGTCCTGTCAATGATGATGGATTGATCTCAGTACAATATCATACTGCCATTTTCGAGAACTGGGTCGGATACATACATATAGTACGGCACTTCCGATTCCACAAGGTTGTATTTTAGAGCAAGTTCATCATCTGCCTAGCCTTTTTTCAACTATATTGGGGTCGGCTTCCAGTCTAATCGGATGCAGCTGAATACCAGTATTTTACATGGAGCGACTGCCTATCTGACCTCCACAACCCAGTTAGTACTGGGTAATACGATACCCCTTGGTAACACTGGTTGTCAGAGTTTTTGGGCCACTGACTACCTAACGACTGTCAAAGATCTACAAATGGCTGCCGGGACCAACGGCTTAACGTGCTTTCCGAGGCACGGAGGAAACTCGGTATGTAATGGGCGGTCACCCATCCACAGACCAACCTAGGAAAGCACGGCTTAACCTAAAGATCGACCCGAGCGGCTGTTATTATTTAGCCACGAGCCCCTATAGCACGTTACTGAAGAATAATCCTGGCTACAAGGTTGTGTCTATGCAAGTACTCTTCGTTAGCCAGACGAGAACACCCGGAGACCATCCTAACCAGTGCATCTAGTTCTGTTTGAGTCCATTTGAGTATGCCGAAAGAGTACATCAAAACCAGCATAACCCAACCGTCGAAGGCACGAACCTTATGTCCGCCTGATAAAATACTACTAAATACTTTTTCAGGCGGCCAAAGAAGCGCTCCTCCAACGATTGCTTCATGACAGCAACATAATTAATGTTGCTGCATCAATGCCCAGCGCTTCCGACATACACAAATTTATAGGTTTCGGTTGCTGAGGGCTAAGGATCTAAGATTTATGAAATCCGATAGCTGGGTTCTCACAGATTCCACAATCTCTCCTCGCTTTACATGCATGACCGCACATTTGTCCACACCAAATTCCATCCTGATGGCGCTACTGAAAGTTACAGTTACCTTCAGTAGCTCCATCAGTTGCAAATCACTGGGGCAAAGATTTTCAGGTAGTCCATATAAAGGAGGTGAGATATAACTTGACCACCGCAGCGTGCTAAGAGTATTCAAGGCTAAGCAGCAGCAAAGTTGACTCAGAGTATCGACCTGAAATATAGATATATTATTTTCTAATATAAACTAACTTATTGATGGCAGGAATAGTATACCAGAAGATTTTAAATCAGCCTGAATAAAAACTTCTGTCCCCTTCTGTTCAGAAATGTCTTGAAAACCAAGAATGACACAATCTGGACAGGTCTACCAAGACAGGTATTAATAAGTAGGTAGTACATACTTGTAGTTGTAGCTGCTGGAACATTTCGAACTAGCATCGTCGAGTTATGCAAATTGAGTGCAAATCCTTCGCGCCTTTTAGTTTTTTTTTTACGGTGATTGCGCCTCGAGGAGCGCGGTATGTTTGGTACATCGTTTGCCAAATTGAATTGGCCGAATGGAGAGGTCATTTGCTATCTCTTCAGGCCCAAGAAATCGCTCTTGGCCACACCGGTTTTTTATTACAACTTTCTAACTTTTATTATGAAAAATTCCCAACCTCAACAATAAAGCTTAAATTTTTTTTAAAAGTTATTAGTATAGTCTTTAAAATCCATTTAAATTTTTTATTTACTTTTGTATGGTTCTATCAAATACAAAACTACTCGCTAGTAACATCTAGTTTTTTTATTAATAACTCACAAGCTTTTGGAAAAAGAAAAAAGAAACTTAAAACTCAACTTTATACTGCTATAGAAAAAAAACTAAAAGCGATCGAGATCTTCAAATTCTTTTAAAAAGTTCTCTAGTCTGTCCTCTTTCCAACAGTACGCAATATGCTAAACTACCAGGTAGAACCATAAGATAGGATACACACACACAAGCGAAGGATCAATTTTTGTAAGAGGTTAGCCGGAGAACAAATTTTTAATGTGATTATATTATTTGTCAATAGAATACTGACTGCGCCATTTTTCAAAGGGAAGCCGGTAGGAATCGAGTTGAATGGAACTTTCGCCACTGGACTTCGCCGGACGGCGCGGCGGCACGGCGGCGCGGCGCGCGGCTGTCCGGTTGTCTTATGACGACAGGCCGTGTCGACGGCGCGTTCGCGTTCCACGCGCGCCTCGAAAAGATGACAGGAACTACGTAGGGGAACACAAAGGCCAAAGAAGGAACATGGATGGTCATTTGATGATTTACATCCGAAAAAAAAACCGGTGCCACTGGTACCTACTTGCACCTTTTTTGTAAGTGTTTACTGAAGTTTAGTTAGTGATAGTGCTTAGTTATTAGTTTTGATACGATTTCTCCTGTTTTTAACTGTATCGTTGGTGTAGTGGTCGCTGTCGTGATACGTCGGGCCAAGGCACGCATCTCTGATTTTCGGATTCATGTGCTTATTGCACTTGCTTCGGTGGAGGAAAACATCGTGAAGAAACTAGCATGACTGAGAGATATTTCTTGACGGCATGTAAAGCCGAGTCAGAGGCCCATAGGCGGCATAAAAACTCTGGACACCAGGCTAGGCACTGACTACACGATAAAGAAAGAAGACTGTTCATTAAGCATTAAGCTTTCTCTGTCTCTTTCTAGATTTTGAAAACTATCATCTTATCTACTATCCTTTCCAAGATAGTAGATAAGATGATGGCTGGATAACTACCCCACAGGAATAAACGACATTCTGTATGAATAGTTCTGTTAATCTATGGATAAAAACTTATAGTGAAGAACTCATAAGTACATGGACTTACGTTTAAAAAAGCTTCCTTCAACACTCCTTAGTCCACACATTAGAATCCAACACACCATGTAATTCCCATGAAAGTGATATTTACACAATCACACAACCGTTTCACTGTTCACCCATTAATTAAATATTAAAACACAAACAAAAAATTATGGTAACCTCGAAAGTTTTGCGGAAAATAACTTAATTCAAAATTCAAATTAAGCGCGCGTAAAATACCCGCGCGTCAGAGACAACTCGGAAAGCACAGGACTGGCAAAGGCACGCACTCATACTGCCTGAGAGGCTGTGTCGCTTGTGGGTCACCGCCCACCGCTCGCAATGAGATCATAAAGCTGTTTCGAATATCATTTACACTTAACTCGGTGCAACTAACACGTACCGACTCCCTCGCGGATAATTTACATAATTATGCCAATATCTAGGTACTTTTTGCTAAGTAGGTAGGTCTATCCGTGAGAGTCGATCTCATGGTAGGTGGTAAACTTGTGTTATTTCCTAACTGGTAAGATATTTCAACAGATACAGAATACATTAAGGCGCTGTAAACAGCAAATCTTCCAGTATTTGAGGAGGTGAAGCAGGGGAAAGGGGCGCAGCGCGTAGCTCCGCCCCTACGGCCCAGCTGACGTTACCGGCAGCGCGTGGCCTTCGCGGCGCGGCGGGATTTTCAAAATAAATGTTTTTAATAAAAAACCCGCGATTACGGGATCGATAAATTTAGTGTTCTGTTGAATCAAATCATATTATTTACCCAAAAATTGTATTCATATTTTATTAAAATTTACCTACCTAAAGATTTAGAGCAGGACAAAAATAAATTATTTCTCTTACAAAAATCGGTCAGAAGGCGCGTTTTATGTGTGTAAGGTTTTATTTTGAAATAATATTTTAGGTACATTTTTAATAGAATTGTATCAGGTGGAGTTATGTAGTTTCTGCCTACCCCCACGATAGCAAAAAGGCGTGAGTTTATGTATGTGTATTTTATAAGCCGCTTCTTTACTTTTGTAAGAAGCAACTATTTGTAGGTATAATACCTATGCATCCGATTATCCGACCTCTGAATATGACTTACAATGAGTAAAACATTATTCTCATAATAGGTACCTACAGGGTGATAAAAATCTTTTGGGCTTGAATTAAAATAATAACTAGCTGTTGCCCGCGGCTACGCCCGCGTGAGTGTCCATACTGCCTTATTTGAATCGGGTTTTATGTATACTTCACAGACGTGATAGAACAGAAAAAAAAGAGGTAGTAGGTAGGTAGTAGGTAGGTATTAGATAGGTTGTAGGTAGGTGGGAGGTAGGTAGGTGGTAGGTATGTGGTAGGTAGGTGGTAGGTAGGTGTTAGGTAGGTAGGTGGTAGGTAGGTAGTAGGTAGGTAGTAGGTAGGTAGTAGGTAGGTAGTAAGTAGGTAGTAGGTAGGTAGTAGGTAGGTAGTAGGTAGGTAGTAGGTAGGTAGTAGGTAGGTAGTAGGTAGGTAGTAGGTAGGTAGTAGGTAGGTAGTAGGTAGGTGTAAATCAAGAAAACAATATGCATATTATTATAATGATTTTACTATAACTTCACAAAGGTAAACATTACAATTACTTTGCCGGTCTCACGTATTTGTTACATTTCATCAAAACTTAGCTGTTTGCTACAACAGGGCATATTTTCTTTGTTAGCACCTATTGCAGTAGAAAGGATTGTTGACGATTCTTCAAAAATTAGGCTTCTCTTAGTACGACAGATATTTTTCTTTATTATCATCCCTTGAAGAAGAAAGAACTGTTGGCGATCCCTCAAAAGTCAGTCTTCTCTTACGACAAGGATTATTTTCTTGATGATCGAGCTTGGGTGATTCTTTTTCTCTAAGTGGCATTGTCTAGTCACTTATATCTGTACATTAACCTAGGATGTTGTAATTTTTATTGTAGGTTCCTACTAATATATTAAAACGATTTGCCAAATTTCAACCGTCGGAAATGAATAGTTTCGGAGATATTAATTGTAGAATTATTGATGGCATTGTATTGAAAACGACGACATTTCACATGACAGACTATTTTGATTCACACCACAGACTATTTTGGCATAGAGTATAACGTACATGTGGAATGTGCAGTGAGCAAAGTACCTATACATAATGCTATTACAAAAAAAAAAACTAAAAAGAAAAACACTATAGAATTGGTTCAAATGTGCGTGTAATTTAAAAGTAAATGTGGCCTTACAACGAACTTGAATTCAGAACCGACTTTGTCAACCCCGACACGCCGTGGTCTTGGTATGTCCTACTCCTAGAGTATTTTTTAGAGCCCGGAGGCGCGGAGGGAGGGCAGCCCCAGCCTGCCGTGGCAAAGGCGCAGGCAAGGTGATCGCCTGTGACTTTGTTACGCAAAGGCGAAGGGGCTGCTATTCCCGCAGCGCCGGAGATAAGGCAGAAGTACTGGTTCTTACTCCCCTACCCTTTCCTCCCTGAAAAATAGGGACAGAAAAAGTAAGGATACAATTTAACAAAAAAAAAAATGGTAACCTCGAGGTACTCCTCTCCTCCTCCGCCCCCATCAGCAGGTGTCCCGTATATATAAAATTACCGATTGTAAAGCTTGTATTAGTATAACTCAAAAATAAATATTTCCCTTTTAAAAACTCATTAAAAAAAAACTATGCATTTCCGAAGAATTCCCCCCCCCCCCCCGGGGGTTCCTATGACCCTCCTCTCTCTTCCCTTCCCTCCCCTCCCCCTCCCCCTACCTACATGTACTTATATAAGTGACCTTCCCTCCTATCAGTGACATATCTTTTAAATTGCAATTAAATAAAGAGCTATGACTGGAAATTTTTTGTGGTTGTTGAATGAAGTACATCATAGTAACGATTCTTCGACCCTGTATTGGTAAATATGAATTGTCTTGAGAATCGCTCTCAACAAGGTATGGCTCCTCTTCGGTGGTTTCTCTAAAAAAAATAGATAAATGGGTTATTTTAGTAACATTGCAAAGGTAAATGTTTGTTTGTTCGTATTTTAATCGCGCTGAAATGGCTAAACTGATGGTACGAAGCTAAACCATGTGATTATATGATACATACCCATAATTTCGTTCTTGTGTAGTTCCGATATCTGTTGAGGTTGGATTAACTGCAGTAAGAGGTGCGAGTAATGTTGCAGAGGTACACTGAGAGTCCCTGGGTTCTCTGTAATTTAACAAAAAGAAAACTTTATAAGAAATTAATTTCTGATTATTAGGTATTTATTTTATTATTTTTTTATTTTATTAAATATAATCTTTCTATTACATTTAATACATGCTCAAAAAAAATGAGCTAACGATACCTCACAGACGTGGTAGGCAAAAAAAAATGATTTGATGAGTGTTTTGCGGATCATCTACCGCAAAAAACAGTCAAAATTTTTGTTATTTTTCTTAACTTCACTGACGTGATGGGTAACAAGAAACACAGATTTTCTTAACTCGTAACTCACAAGTGTTCGTTGACCAGAAAAAAAAACACATTTTTTTTAAAATCATTATCACCCATCGTATCTACGGAGTTTCGCTATCTAAATTGATTTCTCCTTGTATATTATTTTATTTACATTATATTATACAGGGTATAAGGGACAGCCCTCCTCAAACTGACGGGGTGCATTCAGCTCCTTATTTTGAATCATATTCCACCGGTTTTTTGGTTGGAGTGTAGCCTTAGGGGCGCTATGGCGCGAGGACTTAGAAATTTTTTCAATTTTTTTTTTCTGATATTTTACAATTTTATTGCAGTTTCATATTAACCTTGACCATAGAAACCATTTTGGTTCTGAGAAGCATAGCCCTACGACGCACCGTTTCCGAGTTAGGAGGTTTTATTTTTTTTCTTGTTTTTACAAATCGCTCTATATTTCCAAAATGGTAGCTCGGATAAAAAACTTTTCAGGAAAGAAATTGTTGCTCTAGTTCCAAACCATGAGATGATATAAAAAAAACCTAGGAAATATTGCAAAAAACAAAATACGGAAAATTTTTTAAGTGTCGGACGACGATCTTTTATCTTTTTCCTTAGGGGCGCGGACTTAGCCAAATTTTCAGAAAAAAATTTTTAAACCGGTTTCGGCCATTTTTCTTGCAGCACCTTATTAACCTTGTCCATAGAAACCATTTAGGTTCTGAAAAGCATGGTCCTACGATGCACCGTTTCCGAGTTAGGACCTTTTGAATTTTTTTCTTGTTTTTACAAAACCCTCTGTATTTCCAAAACGGTAGCACGGATGAAAAACTTTTCAGGAAAGAAATTGTTGCACTAGTCGCAAACCAAGACATGGTATAAAAAAACCCGAGAAATATTGAGGAAAAAAAATTTATTAAAAATTTTCTAAGTGTCGGTCGATCTTTCAGCTTGTGTATCCTTAGGGGCAGAGGACTTAGCCAAATTTTCAGAGATTTTTTTTTTTCAATATTTCCTAGGTTTTTTTATATCATCTCATGGTTTGCAACTAGAGCAACAATTTCTTTCCCGAAAAGTTTTTCATCCGAGCTACCGTTTTGGAAATATACAGGGTTTTGTAAAAACAAGAAAAAAATTCAAAAGCTCCTAACTCGGAAACGGTGCGTCGTAGGACCATGCTTCTCAGAACTGAAATGGTTTTTATGGTCAAGGTTAACCCGAAACTGCAAAAAAAACAGTTTTGGAAAAAAAATTTTTTTTTGGAAAATTGATGTCCCAATTTTTTAAACCAAAAATTTTTTTTTTTCGTTTTCTTTGCTGCTCATAGTGCCCCTAAGCGTATACTCCAACTCCTAAAAATCCGCCCCTAAGACGACCCACTGACCGGTTTTTTTTTTCAGTTACTATTCTTCTATTTCAATGTAAAATTACATTCCCTGTACGCAGCACTCCATTAATGTAAATAATACGGCTAAAATAAAAAATCCAACAATGGATGTTGAAGTACTCTAACGAACGACGCGTGAAATCAGCTGTTCATTTCCTGCCTAGCTACAGAGTTCATCAAACTTGTCATCGCGCTTGCAGTTCACTACGTGCGTTTTGACACGGTAACGATTCATAGCGTATGAGGAAATAAAACAAATCAAATTTATTGGATTCCCATAACATTCCTGATATAATTTTATCATTTTAGTCATCTTAGTAATACTGTATTCACCCCATCAGTTTGTGGAGGGCTGTCCCTTACACCCTGTATTATATCATATCATATACAGAGTGGAAGTGACACCGACGCTAAAACGGTTGAAAAAAAATCAGCTGTTCCATATATTTTGACCGTGTAGGCATAGAACTTTTGTAGGAAACAGCTGTTTTTTTTTCTAAATAATGTACGAAAAATTTCTATGTGACTCGGCTCAGATTCATGTACTGAATACGTGGTAACCGTTTTCGCGTCGGTATCCCTTGCACCTTGTATGTATATACCCCTACGGGAAAAAGGTGCGAGTTTATGTATGTACGTATCACACACAAGACTTGACGAGATCGAATGACCTAAAAAAGGAACACAGCACTGGATAATAAATCGAATGCATATCTTAGGAAAACTTTAGGTATGTAAATAAATGATTTTGTTATGAATGATACAATTCTAGGCAAGTAAATAGGTAATATGGTTCTATTCAATAGAACACTAAATTTGTCGATCCCGGAATCACTGGATTTTCCCGTACTTGCAAAAGTGTAAGTACATATAAGTCAACACCTCAACTTTGGATCAATAAGCATCCTATTATTCTATCTCTGATAAAATCCAGACTATTATTTAGAAATCTAGTACCTAACTACTGAAATATGACTGTTTTTGAATTGCTTTAGTTTTGGTCTAGCTGTGCGATATTTTTATTACTCTGTACCTACTGTTGTTATCAATAGAAGCGCGTTCGAGCGATCTTACCTATTCTGTCGCTGCAGGCCTGCCCGCGCCGGCCCGTAGCCAGCCATGGCAGGAGGCGAACATTGTGATAACTATCAAAATTATTTTGTTTACCTATGTCCCTACTTATCAATCCAGAGATAAGTATGTTTCAGATATTGAGAAAATATGACCACATAGCATTTGATGATGATTGTAATTTTTTACCGTAAAGGGTGATGAATTTATACGTACTTACCTACCTACACACGTCGACACATTCCAGTATGAGCTGATCTCGCGTTGTATAGGCTTGTCGTACAATAAGAGGTCAGCTTATACTGAAACTATATAGCTTGATAGTGTCATTTTGCTTACTATCTAACTATAATTCAATTTTTTATACTTACTCAGAAACAGTATTTTTTTGCGTTGATTTCTCCGTTTTCTCGTACAAATCCGTCGTAGCACATTACTTCTTTTATTTCCCATTGTTTTCATCACACATGTACGCACAGAATCACGAGTCAGTCCCAAATATAAATAGTAAACAAAACTTGTAAACTAAAGCGTCCAATTATCACACGAAAACCTTATAAAAATAAAAACCAAAAACAAAGTGTCAATTTTCACAAAATAACTTATTTTACTAAACGAATTTACGTAATGCTGGAGCGCCGCATGCGTAACGTGACCTATCTCTGAGAGAGTTAGCCGCAGACTGGGCGTGTCGCTACCAAGTAGTACCAAGCGCGCAACAGTAGTGCATCGCTGTAAACAAATAGGGTTGAAAATGGCGATGCGTTTGATTTCAGTTGAATCTCGTGTCCGCCAATTTGAAAGACTTTTCGCAGTATTTAATTGTTTAAAAAAAAAATACGCCGTTTTGTTAAAATATTTTTACATAAGTCTTTAGTTGATTAAATTTCCTTTTTGATTGTTACAAAAAAATGTATAGTTATCGCTCAAAATATTGAGCAGTTCGAGACGATAAATTTTTTTCGTGTTCTTTCTTGAGACTTTTTTTTTCAAGATTCTGTATTATTTTTAGAAAATATTTTTGCATTTGTCTTTTACTAATACATTTGACTATACACTGTATTTTTTTTGGGCTTGTAATATGTTAGCAATATGGCTAACTCTGCGACTAAAAAGAGTACGTTTTTACGGTGTCCCCGTATGGGTAGCGCCTTAAATTATAGGTATTTCTGTAGCTCCATGTATGGGTGTGAGATTTGATTTGAAAAACTGGACTAGTAGCCAACTAAATTGATGAAAACGAACCTGACGGACTTACCGAGAAAAAAAAACCCTATAATACAGCTCACAGATCAGTACCTACCAGCAACTGTAATTATTATTATCATCCGTGGGAAATCAAAATAAGTAATTTATTTTATAGCATAGGTAGGTACTTAAGTACTGCAAATTTTTGTAATAATTGAATCGTTAATGTGACTGCATGCGATGAGCGGTCATGTATGTAAATAATTTGAACTCAACGAAGCATGCCACGATTATAATCTAAACCTGAATCCGGAGCTAGCATAACTAGCGGTCGTCTAGAATGTTCCACTACCTACATCGTAAGTAGTAGTCTTAACTACTACTTACGATAATGTAGGTACACAATTATGTAATACTAGCCTTGAATGCTGTTATTACCGTTGTCATCCATCGCATCAACTTTAGATAATGATGCGTGCTCATTGGGATGTGCGCACAATTGACGAAACAGTACGAGACGAAAGAAAAAAATGTTGATAAAACGACACATAGTACCTTCATAGTCGAGTCATTTCTTTATGGCTTGGTAAAGATATTTATAACCTCCCTTAACAGCCAAACCTACCCTTGATGGGAGCAAACCATAGCTGTTGGAGAGTGTAGTCACGTACTTAGCTCTGCTTAACCCGTTGGTGGTGGGTAGGTTTGATGGTATCTTATATGTTGCCTCTTCATTATTCCAAGCTGGAGGGTCAATATTAATTAATATTGTAGATCAATGTCGTCATGTGATGAGGAGGAACGAATTGCATGTGATTAAAAAAAGTAATGAATATAAATATTGATGGATGGAGACGGAGAGGAAGACCAAGGGAACGATGGATAGATTGTGCGAGGAATGTTATGAACGAAAAAGGAGTAAATGATAGCGTGACGGTTGACAGAGGAGAATGGAAGAAGGAATGTGTTGCACCGACCCCAAGTAACGTGGGACAAGGGCAGGAAGATGATGAGATCAATGTTGTCATGGCCTACCCAGATCTGTCTTATCAACGAAGACACTGAATTGGTTGGACAACATGACACATTCTTATCCATTGCATGATACTGATACTCATTTAGTAAATCGATACCAATATCCAACGCAACCCTAAAGAAGTAATACAGCGGTGGGTGCGAATTGCCGTCGAGTTCATTCATTATACCTTACATGGGTAGTTTACAGGACATTGAGATAGAAGCGTCCATGTACGGTGAGGAAATACACAATCGCATGAAAAAAAGTCCGAACTCAAAATTAAAAGTGACATGTCACCCAATGTTACGACCTGTGAGCCGTCCTTATGCCGCCGTCACTACACATTATTATCGCCAACGATGACTTCACCTGCGCGCGCGCAATGGCCATCACAGGCCAATCAATGCGATTACCTACCTACACGAAGTACATGCAGTGTTGGTAATAAATAAAATAAATGTAACATAAAGAAACAGAAGGTTTACTAATCGAAGAGCGTGTCCAATTTCAGAAAAATCAATAGGTAAGGAAACCTCACCATCCTTTAATTCCGTCAGGTGTGTTAAGACGATTTACCCAAGTAAGGCCTGGCGGTGGAACTTTACCTAGTGGAAATCAAATGAGTAACTTAAAAAAAAAGTTGGATTAATTATGTGAAATTATCTGAAAATTGTCATTTACGGCAACCTTCTTGACACGCTAAGTAGCGGGAACAAAAAATCTATCTCCGAATTTTCACTCATAATGCACCGAAAGTAAAGACTAAAAAGTAGACAGCAAGTTACAATTTTTTGTCTTCATTCAGTAGTGATACGGTGTGAATGAGATCCTGTTTACCTTCCGAGAATGTTTCAATAATTTGAGGTCTGTGACGTCACAATAAGGTAGATCAATCAGGAATGTTAAGAATTTCCGCATTGTTTTGGTTAAGTTTGGAACAAGTCCTTCCGCGCTTGCCATGGAATCATAATATAAAAACTTGCCGTGAGTCAACCCACTTTTTATGTCGTGAAATAACAACAGTTGTGAACTGAAATCGAAGGTCTGACGACACTTTTAACTCGAAGACTTCCGAGCATTCGCGAGGAGGCGCCTGACCGAGTGGATGTCCGCGTCGATAATTCATACTATTTTCTATTTGAAAATTGTTACTAATGAAAAATTTTAAAATGAATATTGAAACATAGCAAAATTAAAATTGTTGTAATACGTTCCTATTTTTACTGCAGCCAGTAAACTGCGCGAGGATTTTTCCGTTTTCTCCGCAGTGACCCAACTGATCCGCGAAATGGAGTCTGGGTTTTTGTATTTTACTTTATTTTAATTCGTTTATTCATTTTCTTACACACTAACTACATTTTTAAATATTTCTTAAAAAAAACAAATGAAAAACATTTAAAAATATAAAAAAATAGTGGTCCGCCGGTGTCGGGAGCAGGGTCCAAGCTACCGGTGGTTAGGGCTCCAATGACAGGAACCTCTCACAACGCGAGCCGTACCGAGGAGTACTGACTTAATTTATTATAATTTGTTATTTTACTACTCTTCTTCTAAAATTGTTTTTTGTAGCACATATATTTGTCTATTCCTATTTTGACATTAGTATCTAAGCCAAATTAAATGGGAGAAGGTGCTGACTCCTGACATACAGGTGGGTGGTTCTTCGAGGTCCCTCAAAAAGCGGTCACACGGTCTTAATTCCTAAACTATTAAACGTACAGTCTTAGGACCAAATACAGATTACTCTAATGTGTATAATTTCAACATAAATCTTAAATTATTTATAATTATTATTAAAAAAAAATATATTTAATGTCGAAAACGGGAGCAAAATCGGTGTTCTTCGCGCGTCACACTAAGTTCGCGCTCACGGAAAACTTTGATAACTTTTGTAATCAATTCATAAGCATAAATAATATAATGTAATAAATCAAATTAATCGTGTTTAACTATGCATCATAATTACCAAAGAACGGCGTGCAAATTATTACATAAGTTAAAATATTAATACAAACAAAACAATGTCAACAAAACAAAATAGAAATTCGTGGTTATTTGTCCACGAAAGTCAGCTAGCGCACCACAAAAGTTAAATATGCATTTACTCGATTGTCAGGAAGCTCAAAAGAAAGGTGTTATGTATTTGTATATGCATGTATGTGTTTCAATTTTTTTCTTGTAACGACTCGTAGAATGTGTTTCTGCGAGAAAACATACGATGTTTTCTCGTAGCCAATTTAACAGTTTAACCCACCCCAAACTGGGCTGTTTTGCCAATTGTATACCTCTTGCTTAAAAAAATCCCAACGTCAACGTCATACTTTCTGATTGTCTTGTACTTTGACTATTTTAATTACTCACATCAGTCCAGTTATTTTTTTTTTGTTAAAATTATTTTCAGATTACGTACAAACTGAAAATATGCCATCGCAAAGAGCAAAGGGGCGACAGGAGAGAAAGCATCTAGCAGAGATAAAAAGCAAGAATAAAAAATGAGACAGAGTTACACAATGTAGTAACAATGAATACAAGAGAAAGGTACTACGTTGGGAAGTGCATGGCTTTCGTGATTTATTGTCTATAGATTTTGTGATTATAGACTTAAAAGAACTTCAAATCTTCAGAATTTCAATTATTGCTAATTATATTGAAAGTGGTAATTCACTAATTAGAGATAAGTGTGTAAACCATTGAAATGTCTTTTCATAAATTCTAAGTGATACGCGACTGAAAATATAAAAATAATTTGTAAACTAGGTACTATTATAGCAGCTGGCAGAAAATGCGAGTGTTTTATGATTCTAAACATTTTCAATATTCAAAAGCACACATTATCTGCCAGCAGCTACAATAGTAAGTAATAATTATGTGTATGTTGTAAATTTTACAAGTTTAATAACTGGGACCAAAGCTATTGATAGCCACCTCAGTTACTAATAATAAACCGATCACAAAACACTATAATTGTCTATCTCAAATAGACAAATTATAGAAAGAAGTTATAAGGGTTTTAAGTTGGCCGAGCGAACGTAACGTGGAGGATTGCGCGGCCATGGAGATCTCAGCATCTACTTGGGTTAGAGATCTAATTCTTTTTGTCAATTGAAGAAATGAAGACTGAATTTGTCAAAAATTGTCGAAAAAAGAATGATAAGCCGGTCGGTTTCGTTGGCCAGGGTGTAGAATATAGATAGTATGGAGCCTATTACGTCATAAATAAAACCAGTTCTTGGATTAATAAATATTTATATGATATGGGTTACAAAGGTACAATAAAATAAACTAAGATATTGTTTTGGAAACTGTTCAAAGGAACATGCAAAAATAATTGTGTGAAAGCTGAAAACTGATACAGCGCCATCTCTGAGCTAAACATAGAACTAAAGGATACAATCTGTTTATAGCGCCATCTCTGGAGAACTCAATGACTTTTTAGGAGTTGTTGTCGGGTTCGCTAGCGACGTTGGTGGGCATGTATTCGAAGAGAAGCGCCTTCTTGTCGTAGCCACAGCGGAACAAGTTCCATGCCAGGTCTTCAGGCGTGTCTCCTGTCTGCTCTGAACAGCTCTCCAAAGCCTACGATAGTAAAGAAAATAAGTTTGATAGCGTCCGGACTCCGGTTAGTCACCATTGCGTATCAGATAAATAAAATAACTTCTCTGACCCAATAAGTGACCAAAATATATCTGGCAACATATTATGCCATCACGAATAGGAGAAATAGGCCATCACGAATTAGAACGGACGGCTCTTTTCTTTCATATACAAGGCATCGAACCCCAATCTCCAAGGCATGCAGTCAAAATTACCTTTGCACTGCCAGCGAAGACGCCATGGAAGTGGCGAAGTTTTAGATCAACAAAGTTGAACATACTGTCGTGCCAGGAACACGAAAAAGAGACTTCTCATCCTATGAGTCCTATGTGTGTGTGTAAGGGAAAAGACACTCGAAGGGCCTCAAAGTACTAAAAGAGCTCTGATCTAACCTTGGTAACATTCTTAGCGTCGGGCCGCGCCGCCATCTTGCCGAGCACAGCCGCCTTCTGCAGCTTGCCGTCCTTGGAGATGAGCTTGCACTTGAGCAGCACGCAGTACACGTGGCGGCGCAGTGCGGGCTCGTCGTGCAGCTCACCCGCCAGCAGAGCGTCCACCAGCCGCGGGGAGGCGCGCGACGCGACCGCACATGCCGCCGAGTGCGCGCGGAACATCGCCTTCTCCTCCTTACCCAGCACCTGAAGAAAGAAAAAAACATTTATTGAAAACATGACGCATGGCATGCGAAGGTACAAATTAAATAAGTAACGCGAAAATATCCATCAAATCCACACAAAATAGCATAATAATGTGACAGCAAAATGAGGAGAACCAGTGATTTCGTGAAATCCCGGAAGATTCTAATATATTATTAAGTCTCCTTAACGAAAACGGCTCTACTCCGCCCTGTGGGGGTATTATGGTACTGTTAGATCTCTACACACCAAATCCAGCAATTATGTTTCTTGTGCCTGGATAGTATTCAGAACTTATGGTACATTTACAGGTTGTTGGGGGGTATACTAGGAAGACTCTCCTAAGTTTTTGACCTCGAGGACCCTGCACTAACTTGGGGGAACTCAAACTAAGCACATTTAGTGTGCCACATTGGAGCACAAAGTTTAGTTAGTTCGGTTTTTTCCCTTCCTTTCTTACCCTTACCTTTTTCGACATGTCGTTGTCGACTGGTTTAAAAGCCGGCTCGACTATTTCTAGTTTTGTCGTCACGGGTGTCGTTTCATGGTTGTTGGGGTCGCTGATAACGAATGTGAAAATCAGAATTCATGATGGTGGAAGAAATCGCGTTTCGTCATTTCCTACGACAATGAAACTGCCATGCGAGACAGTGGCACAGTGCTGGTTTTTAATGCCTCTGATTTTGAATCTCCGTCAAAATTATAATATCATCACTGTGACTTTTATGGAGACCCACGGGAATTTGATTACAATATGCTTACTGTTGGCTTGCTGCTGCCGGGAATGGAGTGGCTGTTAAGGCTTCACTTTTCTTGTTTTAAACTGACCGACCGACCCGAAGGTTACGCAGAGGTGTACTTATTAATACATCCGCATTTATATAATAAGTCCCATGTTACAGGCGGCGAGCCTTTTGTCATCAAACGGGCACAGAACCCGGCTCCGTGGCTGCTTCTGAGAATTTCTCGATGGAATTCCGATACTTTGACAAATAAATGATTTAAGGTAAACTGAAGGAACTCTACTTGAGTCGATCAGTGATGTAGAATTGTTTGGATCGATCTAGCAAGAAAGCCATCCGGCAACCCAACGAGAAGGGATGATACAAGATACATTAATAAAAAACTACTTACTATACAGTTCTTGCATCCTGTGGTTGCCTGAAACAAAAACATTGAACGAATTTACATTCTGTATGAATTCTGAAAGGCATCGTGTGCCAGCAGTTTTGTTAATCTGGACGCGGGGTTCATTTCTGCAAAATTTTTCTTGACCAAAGAATCCCTGTATTATGGTTAAAAAAACATTTGCACTAAACGTAATTATGAAAAATAAGAAATCTCGTCACTGACAATGGCTCCTCAGAATTTAGTAAACTCCGCTGTTGTGTCGGTAAGCAGTAGTCTCATGCTAAAGAATCAGGTCTCTCATTTTCATAACCCCTTTCCGTAATAAGATCTTACCGTTGTCACATTTAAATTTAACGGCACGTGAAAGTGATGTTAGCATCACAGCTCTCTCAGCAGCAGTCATCGCTGCCGCTGGGAAAAACTCATCATCCACAGCCCTACTTGATCCACTTGATTAGAGCTCTCTTTCTCTCCTCTCTCTGTTTGTGCCAAGCTCCACGTTCCTGTGACAACCTCCTTGAGGATTTACCCGCGACGGCAATAATGTCGTCTGCCGAAAAAAAAAGCAATTGGCAAGAACTCAAATCTGTTGATTGAAACAATCACGGATACTCCTAATAAAATAATCCTCCATACGTAGAAAAATCCACAGCACTTTAATACCTGGTTGGTGATGGCGACCAGCGCGAGCAGCGCTATCGCGCGGCAATAACTCATGAGACGGTCTTGTTGTAGGAGCACGTGCAAGTGAAGCAGCAGGTTATCCAGGGGCATCCGAAGCAACGGTTCTGCTTGTTCTCGCACGTGGTTTTGTTCGGGCAGTCATTTTGTGGCTCGTCGTCCGCCATCACTCACCCCGCTACCACGTATCGCAACGATAGCGATACAACACTTAATTTGCTTTAGTAAGAAAAGGTTTATAGAAGAGTTTTTCTTTTAAAAGGCTTAATACTCAAGAGGAAGAAAAAGGGAGTCAGGAGCTTGGCCAAGGACTTGGCCAAACTCTTGGCAACATTATTATGGTACCGCAACATGTTTTGGTTTTTCGGGAAACAAGTTATAGCAAAGCTGGTATTCCTTAATCGTGCTTAAAAACAGTTTCTGTACCTACTGTTGTTCGCCATGGACAATATAACATTCGTCTACTAAGTACAAACCTTTCGAATCAGCTAGGTGTAGGTATAACGAACTTATGGCTACCACGGACCTACAGTTAGACGGTGACTAGATGAATGGGTGGCTAAATTATTGTATCGGATGGGTCAAATAGTCAAATGATAAGTTGTGAATTAGCTCGGTCGGTGAACAAGCGAAGAATAATAAATATTTTAGCTTCTAATGACAATCTTACCAAAAATCTGGTTCTCCGATTACAATAGATTATCATTGTCATGAGGAATTGGTTTAAGCTGAAAAAGAAAATGTGATAAAAGAATTAAACCACGTCGGATACCGTAGTATGGGGCGCAATCCTTAATTATGAAAATAACGATACAATACGACAGTTTGTTTGGTAAACAGGCGACGGACGCGGTATCACAACACGGTCGATCACTCGCCAAATATCCCGCGCCATTGTTTCATCGCATATTTAGTTCATGAAATAACCGCTTCGGTTGATAATACGACAAACATTCAGTAAATGTTATGAGAGATTTTTTACGTAAACGTCGTGTAGCAAAAATCGTGGAAAATCGTGGGCGATTTGTTCCCTTGCTTTCGTCATCGGCGGACGTTCGTGCCGAGTCTCCTCAGACAACCTGTATGGAGCCATCATGCGGTCTTGCGACATTCCTCCCAGGTTTTTATTAACCCTACAACAGCTGAAGAACATTATCGCGGATAAAGTACTTAGGTGTAGACTTTTTGGCGAACGGTAGTCGATGGGTAGGCCCAGAACTGGGCTCCTCTACTGTTACAAATAAAGTTCAGTTCCAAACATTTCAAGAATTTTTAATATTAGAACTTATAAACTTACTTTTAAATTCTTGGTCGTAAAGTCTCGTGATTCGATACTAAATCTAATAAACATCTTCAAAAAATTTCGGAAGGTAATTATAATCAAAATATAATCAGGAATTGAAACGGGTTTATACAGCGATTCTCTTTTTCTTCATATTGGTTTTTGAACATACTCTGAAAAAATAATACATTGTGTTAGTGTAAATAAATGAACACCATCTATCTCCACACGTATAAAACACGTCGATATACAACTCCTGGTGATACCTTCTTTCCTCTCTAAAAGCAGTGTAAAATAATGTAATACAGTTTTCTTTTGTTTTAGGATTTTTTTTCCCCTCAGAAACCCCATGCTACGCACTCAACGATTTCTTTCGTTTACGACGTCTTCGGAACAGGAAATAACAGCTTCCCGTTAGAAGCTGTTATTATAGCATGACTGCTAAGAAAGTGCTAAATTTTTAGTCTTACTTTGGATGTTGATTTTCGTGTAGTTGTCTATAAAAAAAAAGCTGTTGATTATAGGCCCCTCTTACTAAATATCGTCCCATGACCGTTCCTTTTCCCCAAAGGGTTAGGCGGATTTGTAAGTATATTCAATTCAATTCATTCAGACATCAGAAATATCCAAAATGTCGGACACAAACTCCACAAAACAAAAAATAATAAATAACAATCAAAAACATACTAAAGCAATTTAAACCAAATAAATAATCATTTAAAATAACATAATTGTAACAACACCATTTATCTCCCCCATACCTTAAATATGGGCGCCAATGCCGCATAAATGAACCTGTCGGCGACGACAGCGAGGAGACTGTTGCCCCTGCCCCTGACTCTGCCCGCTATCGCGGCTGCCCTCCTGCGCATAGTGGCATAAAAACAGTCTACGCGCACATTGGTGAACATCCCCGGCGCGCTGCAGAAGCGAGGCAGCCGCAGCAATGCCCTCAGCGCGTTAATATATTGAACTCGGAGGGCACCGTAGGCTTTCTGCGAGTATGACACCCACAGGCTGCTCGTATGAAATGCAGTACAGTAGGCTCGAAATAAAGTGACTTTGACTTCCTTGGAGCTACGAGCAAACCTGCGAGCTATCATGTTCGCCCTCACCGACAGCGCCCTCCGTTCCCGTTCAATATCGGCGTTATCCTTCAAGTCAGGTGTCACAATATGGCCTAAGTATTTAAAACATTGCACGCGCTCCAAGGGCACGCCGCACAACTTGACTGGAGGAACTTCCGTCAGACCTTTGGTCCCAGCTTAGAAGATCATAAGCACACTCTTCGAGACGTTATATTTGAAGCCATGTGAGTGAGCGTACGTCTCGCATATGCTCATGAGCTCCCTGAGACCACCCACAGACGCACTCAGCAACACCATGTCGTCCGCATAGCTGATGTTATTAAAAACAAACATCATCGACATGGCATCCAACATGGCGGCCGCTGAGCGCGACAATAAGCTCGTTCATGTACAGATTGAAGAGCGTAGGTGAGCTCAGGACCACCCTGCCTCACCCCGCAGTCCAACGCAATACGCAACCTATACGAGTCCGATAGAGCTCCCGCCCATTCAAAATCAAACTCAAAGCATTTATTTCAATTAGACCATCAAAGGCACTTTTGAATGTCAAAAAAACAAAAAAAACGCAGTCACAGTCACAAGGCATAATAACTTGAGAAAGTACTGTAGTTGCACATTCCAATGCGTAGATCTCTATGGAGAAGAATGGACAAGAAACTCCATGGACACTCTTTTAAATCAAAATATTGTTACACAATATTGGTTACATCATTCATGTTGAGACTATACATATATGTGAGAACGATGTAGAAAGACGTGCACATTAAGAGCGTCCAGAGTAAAAGATTAAATCAACAATGAAAAAATAAAGTAATTAAAATAAACCGTGGCAGCTAAGAGATGACCAGTCCCCACTGACAGCGCCCGATCACGAACATGACGCATGGATCAGCGCCATTCAACTCAATGTCTTACATGTCAACGAAAGTCTAACCGTTCTCTCAAAATGGTTCGTAGCTAACAATCTTTTACTGAATGCGAACAAAACAAAATGTCTGAAGTTCTCTTTACCGAATGTACCACAACGGGATCTGGATTTAAATCTTGACGGCAAAAAACTTGATATTATAGCGGAAACTGTATTCTTAGGGATTACTATCGATTCAAAATTGCAGTGGGGCGCCGCACTGTGGAAAATAATGGTCTGTTTCTGATTAAAAATCAATAACTTCTTTATTTCTGAATATTATGTTCTAAAATTTTGCACAAATATAGAATAGTGTATATGGCTTCAAATAGAATGTAATTTATTATGATTAAATTTAAAATAATAAATTAAAAAATAAAACAAATTCAAAATTATAAAAAATCTCCAATGTTTATTTCTTAACAATGAATACTATTATTTTAATGTTTACAAAACCAAATATCATATAGTACATCAAAATAAAAATCAAATAAAATAAAAAAAGCATTTTTTTAAAGATTAAAATCGAACACAGATTAATTAATTAATTGTACTGTTTACTAAATGTTATGTTATTTATACTTGATGAACTTCGGGATCTAAAATTAATTCGTTCACTTTCAAAAGATCTAAGGTGTCTTCATCAAGTTCCTTCACGTTTTTAGTATACGGTTTTCTAATGCTGGTAATGTAAGGATCTGAAGTATAAAGAAGAGTATGAAATACATCTTCGTTTGTAGCGGATCTTGAGCATTTTCTATCAAGATGAAGACGAAATTTTTTATAATCCTTATTGCGAGATTCTTGTGCATCTTCCGAAAGTTGACCAATAGGAAGTACTGCAAAATGCTTTATGACACTTTCTCCATGAATCAAAATTTTGTGAACTGAAGATGGCATGTAATACCATTCATAATTGCTCACATAGATCCTAGCAGTCTCCATAGCATAACTGCCAAATTTTTCAGCATTTATCATTACACCCGATGAAAGAGCTTGCAGAATTATGTAAAGTCGTTTAATCAAATTTATATCCACTCCTGTAATTTCAGCAGAGAGTAGCTTGCATTGTGAAAAAATCTTCTGGCAGTATTACCGTCATTAGAATTACCACTTACTTATCTTGGTTTGTCGATGATCAATCCTAGCTCTTCACGGAAACGCCTTTGTACCAGGGTTTTCTTCTCTTGCTTTAGTCGTTTCTTTTCTTCACTTGTGGCTGACCATGTTTGGAAAGACAGATTATAGGAAATATGTAAAATCATTTCCATACAACGAATCCAGGCGTGCAAAGTAGACAGTCCGTATTGATAAGAATCTTCATTTTCAGGCCTAGCTGTCACTTTTGTCAAATCGTTCATTTGGCGTGGAGTAGCTCCACATATTGTACATGTGGAACCCGAAGGCGTATCTGTTAATACCTGAGCTACTTTACCATCTATCATTGTAAGGAACAGATCATGCTTCACTTGCACTCCCTCACCTTCTTTGTTAATTAATGATGGACTCAAGGAATTTATTTGACCCTTTATTTCATCCACAACGGGTTTAGTTTTCTCGGGAGTTTCTTTACAAAATTCTATTAATATAGGCCGGCAAAAACGAACAGATGAAGGTACCGGATTTTGCCAGACAACATCACCTGTTAGCTCGTTAATTAACTTAATAGGCACCAAAGAAGTGATAAATAAATTCGAATCAGAAATAAGTTCAGACTCTTCTGGCAGTTTCTGTTTGTACTGGCTTTGACCGGATGAGCCATCACAGCCCCATTTACTATACAGAAGTAAGTTATTCAATCCATTCCTATAGACTGAATCTATTATCAATATTCTAGCTGCTGTGTGATCTAATAAATCTTGAAGTCTTACTATTTTTGCACTTGTGTCTGTAATTTCTATGGCTGAAGACGGTGGATAGCAAGTAGTTTTAACTTCTTGCACTTTGTAATATGGCGGAAGCACAAAACATTTTCGTTCGTTCGTTAAATTTCTCAAGTACAAATATTGTGCTTTCGTTAAATCCAAGTCAATAAATACGCTCAATGCTTCTTCATCCGTTAACATTTTGGTCTGCCTTGCGTCTTCTATGAGACTCGAAAATAAGGTCTTATTTTCACTGTCAGCAAACCTTAATGTTTCCACAAGTTTAGCTTCTGTTCCTTCTCCTATCGAACGTAACCCTTGAAGATATGCATTATAGACGTGTTCAAATCCATATTCATTAAGTAACATTGTATTTTTTCTTCTTTTACTGGATTCCGACAAGTCTGGATAAGATACGCACGCTCTTCCACGTTTCCCAGAAGAAGTAGATGGTGTGGAGATGGTTGTAACGTCTTCAGAGTCCGGTAAAGTTATTGAATATTCTGATTCCTACCAATTACTGTTCTTCATTAAAAATGTGTCCTTGTTCCGTGAAGCTTCGTTCCAGCGTTTATTAAAAGCGGGAATAATATGTCTTTGAAGATCACTGAGGATGAAACATAAGTTGTCTTCAGACACATGATATTTTTCTTGCAAAACTGTTGATAATGCTTCCAACGATTTTCCTCCTTCGATATACGAAAGTATTATTTCACGTTTAGAACACTTGAAAGTAGACATTTTGAAGAGTCAACAAATGTAATTACACTTCTGTTAATTCACCACTATTTTGTTATTTACAATGGAATGAAACCACTGTTTATATACTATCTATACTTATAATAAATCTGTAGAGAGGTCAATTCTGTACATGAAATATATTTCCAAAATAACTATCAGGGGGTGATTAGGGATCGATACTGATGGCCAAAAATGCAATCAGTAAAATTTTTGTCTGTCTGTCTGTCTGTCTGTCTGTCTGTCTGTCTGTCTGTCTGTCTGTCTGTCTGTCTGTCTGTATAACCGTTATAGAAACAAAAACTACTCGACGGATTTTAACGAAACTTGGTACAATTATTTTTCATACTCCTGAGTTGGTTATAGTATACTTTTCATCACGCTACAATCAATAGGAGCAGAGCTGTAAAGGGAAATGTTGGGAAAACGGGAGAAGTTACTCCATTTTTTAAGCTTCCGTCGCGTGTGCAACCTTAATGGTTAAAGCTACATAGAAATCATGTATGACGGAAATGTTCTCCTTAAAATTATATAAAAAATATCCCACAACAGCATATGTCTATCTTTTATGGTTGACTCACAATATCACGTGTAACTCCCGATAGCTTAGCAGTTCGAAGCTTTCTGATTATATTTGTCTACTCTTACGTTTATAATACTCTCAGTCATCCCTAATTAAAAAAGTTAACATTATTAACTATTCCATAAAAAAGAATCATAGAAATCGGTATAGAAACACCAAAGTTATACATGAAATACGCTAATAATAAGCCATCGCGCGTGAATACTGAATCATACTATAGGGATTATTTTTGTATAAGGTCCGAGAATCGGTCGCCGCGCTCGACGCGTCTCGCGGCCGAAGGTATAAAAAGGCGAGGCGTCCGAGCGCGAGCTTCATTGCCCTGGCTGGAGGCCTTACACTCAAGGCAACCACAGGATAGTCCGGTTGAGCAGTACCATCTTCTATGATGACTGCGAGAATCAATCGAAAAAAAAAAAAAGCGCGAGCTTCATACAATTTTTGCCTGTTGATGCGAATAGGCGTTCAGAGCGTTCGACCTTATTGACAGACAATACTTAATTGATATTAACAAACCGTGCTTATCAGCGCGACTTTTTGTCTTTGATAATTTATTTTTAGATTCCTTTTGTTGTTATTTTATAAAATAAGTATTAGTTATTTTGGTAGGGTTTAAATATTCGTTCAAATTACAATTATTAATAGTTTACATCTGAGATCGTCAAGCGGCGCAAATACTGTAACCTTATTGGTAATTACAGTTTTGAGCCGTTTGGGGTCGAAACGCTCGGGTCATGGGGCCCGAGTGCGCGTCTCCTTTTTAAGGAAATCTCTCGCCGACTGGTCGACACTTCGCGTGACCAGAGGGCTGGCTCTTTCTTTGGCCAAAGAATTAGCATTGCCATTCAGCGTGGCAATGCTGCCAGTCTTCTGGGCACGTTTCCAGTTGACAGCGATGCGGAGGAGTACTTTGACGCACTCTGAAGTGTCCTTTTGTCGTCGTTTTTTATTTGTTTATGTTTTCTTACTTTAATTCTTTTTTTTCATTAGGTTAGTTCTATTTGTAGTCTGTATATATAATGTAAATATTGTTTACATTTTATTTCTTTTAGGTGAAGTAGTAGTAGGTACGCATAGATTTTTAGATACTGATATGTAAGTTTTGGCTAATTTACGTTCACTTTTTTATACCTATTAGGCAATCTAAAAATGCCTGCATCAATGCCACCTAAAAAACGATAATCTTTATCTTGAAATTCGAGAGAAGCTAAGAGAATGAGAAATAGGCGTTCTCAAGAATCGGCAGAGGAAAGAGCACATCGGTTAAACTCTATGAGAGCTAGTGCCTCAACTTCTCGAGCCAATGGAAGCTCTCCCGAGAGAGAGATGCGATTAGCAGCTGGCAGAGCGAGACGAGCTTCATCACGGGCTTCTTAAAGCTCTTCTCAACGAGAGCTAAGGCATACCATTGACCGAGAACAACATGAGTTATCCCGAGAAGCTGAAACTGCTTCACAACGAGAATTGCGACTCACAGCTGACCGCGAACGGCATACATTATCTCGCGAGTCCAAAACCTACACTGAGAGGGAATTACGTCTCACAGCTGATCGTGGGAATTCCACCCCTAAAGGGGTAAAATAGGGAATGGAAGTTTGTATGAAAGTCTGTCAGTTTTGAAGTTAGGATCTTCAAATTTTGTGTTTAGGCAGAAGATTGAAAATTAATTTATACATGTCTCGGCGTATTTGGTAATTCTACCCCCGAAGGGTTAAAAAGGGGGGTGAAGGTAAGTAATCGGATATTTACGACATCCACGCGGGCGAAGCCGCGGGCAAAAGCTAGTTTGAAATATGAGGGTAGTGTCCATTTTGTTGATTAATATTTTCACACGCAACATGAGTGCAAAAAAGATAAATGCCCTAATATCAATGATAAATTACAAAACTTACCGCAAACTATTGATGTAAACAGCAACATTTCAAACCGCAATAGATAGCGAGCGGTTTTCAGTTTTCTGACTCTTATCACATTTTTATTAATTACTCCGAAACCCGCAAATATTTGCAGCTGTTATTATTTGATTATGTTTATGGATAGTTAGGCTACAAATCAACATTAAATGTAAAGCAGGGGTAAACGTGGGTAACTGTCAAAAGTCTCGAACTTTAAAAAAACTTTTTTTTCACCATATTTTATTTTGCAATTATTTTAAGGTGAACCTTAACATAACATTAAATACATACTAGCTGTTTCATATTCTTCATAACAATAAAATCAATTTAAAAGTGATGAAGTGAACGGGCCTGACATGGACATCCGTCAAAACTATAAAGTTTGTGGTGTTGTAAAAAAATCATTTCATTTAATATTTATAATTTTTTGATATTACTCACTAGTTTGGTCCTTAAACTATTGAGTAAAATAAAAAAAGCATGCCAGTAGCGACATTGACAAAAACCATTTTTAATCAGCAGTTGTTCTACGATTTTCCATAGTGCGCCGTTCTGAAGAGTTACTTCCTGAAACGTTATGAAGAGTTAACTTCGGCGTTGTTATCTCTGTGAAACGAAGCCCTCTTCCTTCACGTCATTCCTTGCAAGATACCAGGAGCGGCCGGAGCCTGTAGTTACAAGGCTCCCGCCAGTGCCGACTGAAAACAGCTTCGTGCAGGAGAACAACCTGCCTTCTTTCCGTGTTCATCAGTTGTACTGATGATAAAACTAATATCATTACCACTGGAAAAATATGGTACTACATAACTACATAAGCATTTAACGCTCGTCGTAATTTTGTAGTATGAAAATCCTCTGGCTTAAAATGAAGGCTGCACACAACAGAACTTTTGGTTATGGTTTGAAATTCGGGAATCGACATTGTTGCCTAATTTCCTTTTTCAACGGAAAGCTGTAACAAACAAAAATAATGCTATTTCAATAACGCGATACATAGGTACTAATTATAATTATCATGCGCATAATATTTACAGTTTTAATGAAAAATACACGAAAGCATAAGTCTTTCGTCTGCAAAACGTCTAAGGCATGGTCACACTAATCATTGTTAGTAAACAAAATCTAAAATATTCCTTACCTGTGAAATGATATGCCACAACCACCATATGAATCACTTTTACATGTCGTGATACAATACTTTTAACCATTTTTACAGTTAAAATAAAAAAGAACCGTAGATAAATCTTATAATTTTCTTAAAACAACTTAAAACGACAAATTAACACCATTGATGACTGATTTCAGTTACCATAATGAATATATAAAAGCTTCCAAACAATCATACTAATATTTAATTTGCTTAAAATAAATAAATTAGTACTATGTACAGACTGTAAACCTTTAAAAGAAATTAATTGATATTTATCTTAAAGCTAAAACCATATACACGTAATTTATTTTACTTGTAGTGTGAGGTGACTGCCGGTGTAATATTTTCTACCATCTTTTACATTTTTATCTGTTGGCAATTGAGTGAAACGATTGCTATCTCTCTCGCCTCGGTTATGATAGCTTAACAAAAGTAAACCGACGGTGTGACAGTTAAGGTTCATTTTTGTGTGTTACGAATTTCGCAGAACTCAGTCCTTTTTGTATACTAAGCCCATGGTATTAATATTTAGTATAACCCCCATTATTTTCTGTGCAGTCAAGTAGACGTGTGCGCATGGACCCTACAAAAAGAGCGTACTTAATATTAATTCATACATAAGTCTTCTCGTCAGAAAATACAGTCGTCTCCCACTTAAAATCTAAATATTACCGAGCAAAACATAGTCGAACTTCCTCCTTGTTTTTGTGTCAAAAATAGTTTTTTAGCTGGCTTCCGATGATGTAAACCTTCAGCATGGAGTGCACGGCGAACAGTTTGCAATGAAGTATTAAATTAATCTGCAAACATTCTAGTTGGAACGAAACCATGTATTTCACATTCTTCCACCATGAAACGTCGCTGACTCGAGTTAATAAGTGGCGGCCTTCCACTTCTTAGATGACTCTTCAGGCTACTTTCTTCCTCAAACCTCTTTACCCAACGGCTCACAATATTTCTCTAAAAATCGAAAATATTATTACACACTTGCAACTAGCAATTTATTTAATAATAAGAAAATCACACACCACAACGTTACTATCATCATAATTATAATCTTTAAAAATAACTTACACGTAAGCCGGTTTCAGTTCAAAGTTGAGAAATATTGCGCCCATTTTTACGCAAAGCGACAATATTTGCCCTGGTATCAATACTAATATTAGCTTGCATCTTGAATAAAGACAATCAAACAACATGCTAATCGTAATAATAACACAAACGCTCGTAACAAAGTTCACCAACTAACAACGCCGTAACTAGTTTGTTCAATCCAAAAGTTATTTATTTTATTTTACATTCACCCTCATCTTTTTTGTAAATAATAAGTTCAACTAATACTACACTTATTGGTTAGAAATTAAATACCACTATCGTAAAACGCCGTCGCGACATGACAGGCTTGTCACTAAGGCAAATGATCACTATATAGCACTCTTTCTGACTCGATAATTATGAAAGAGTGCGATAGACGAGATCGTGTATGTGTGCAAAATGTTTGTTATACAAAAAGGTAGTTTTGAGGTGATAGATTTGTGAAACTGCTACTAGACTTATGGTCCCTACAGTACGTTGTTGACCTGGTTGCCGTACCAGTGCTGGAAGATGGTAACTATTTCAGTTGCAATTTGATGGTCAAGTAGCTTTTGGCAAAGCACTTCGTACGAAACCAGGTCAAACGCCCTGGACAAATCCAGCAAACTGGCACATACAGCGGTATTACGGTCTGTGCAATACTTGACAGCATGCTTTAAACTCAGTATTGCACACTCAGTGGACAGCTTGGGCCTGAACCCAAACTGGTTGTCGTGCAGAGTTACGACCTTGTCTAAGTGAGAATTAAGCATGCTGATAAATACCTTCGCGATGACTGTAGCTAATGAGAACGGGCCTGTAGTTATTTTTATCAGAGATGTCACCAGTTTTGTTCATGACTATCGGTACTAGGACGACCGTCCTCATCAGCTCCTCTGGCAAATAAGAATGCCTAAGGCAGAAATTGAATAGCATCGCAAGAATACGCGGCAGATGGGGACCTACATATTGCAGGTGCTCAATGCTGAGCCCGTCATGCCCAGGGGACTTACCTCTAGTCATGCTCTTAATTACTTTTGCTATCTGTGCTGTAGAAAAAATTAAGCTAGGTTTTAAGACACATTCAGGTTCAGTATCGATCCCCGTCACGGGCGGATTATGGACAGGTTTCACACAGAAATGGTCTTTAAGATATTTTCAATGTCTATATTAGCAGACACGCCATCGACGCTCACCAGCAGGCCAGTTCTAGGATTGTTTTTGTGTACCCTTCCAGAAGCCACGAAAGCCTTTTCTTGCATGATTCTCGCAAGTATGTCATCCGGATTTGGTCTTAGTTAAGACACCATCTCAACTTAGATTTAAAAACCCTTCCGCTGTTACTAATTTAAATGTCCACATACACCACACCGAATTTGGGTATATCGCACAAAAGCCATTCCCCAAACCTCTGTCTGGCGTACAGATGAGCTTCGCCAACGTGCCTGTTCCAGCCCACCACGCGCTTTCGCGACTCATTGCCATTTCGTTTGTCCCTGCTTTTATTAGCGGCGTCCCTAAGAGCGCAAACAACATCACGGTACAGGCAATCAATAACCTTACTATGAGTCGGATCACAGTATATGTATATACCTACAGTATAGGTAGAACACACCCACATTCCATCAGTTATGTTTTAGTCCCATGAAATAGGGCGCGAGCCTATTGCCATTAATTGAACTCAATTACAGGCTCAGGGCCACAACTGAGAAATTCTAGATGGAAAAATTCAATAATATTTTGTGTGACCTACGAATTGAACTTAGTACCTCATTCTCAACAGTACCTACGCCATCGAGGCAGTTGCTCTTTTGTTTTGGGTTTCAGTACCCACGTACCTTCATATTAGTTAGCTGTGTGACTCTGATGTGACGACCTCATTATTTTCCGTATTTAAAAGTTGGTGACACTACTGAAAGTCATGATATAATAATTTGAATCATAGCGCAAACCGAACTAATGTGTGGGTATTACAGTTTTCTTTCCCAAATAACATGTTTGGAAGCTAAAATGTTAAGTTAGGTTACGTACATAGAAGTCCTGTCGGGGTGGTCAGTTCGGAGCGAGGGGATGCGGTGCATGCAGACGGTGGAGGGTGGGCGCGGGCGGCGCGCGGGGCAGGCGCGCTGCAGCACGCATGGCGCCAGCCCCAGCGCCAGCGCCACCGTTGCCAGCAGCGGCATGAGCATGCCGCGTGGGCGGAGCAGCGGGGCAGCCTGCTGCGAGCCAACCGCCAGGTCAATGGAACGTACTCGAAACGTAGCCAAATCATTCAAACTTTCGCGGTTTGCTGTTGGACATAAAGCCTCTGCAAAGCTGAGCCACAACAACTGGTACTCCACCTTCCATGCGCATCCTCAGCCAGTTCATCTAGCTCAGGGGCGTATCACTCTACGTTTGCCGATACACGATCTCCAGTCCAAGACGCTCAGTTTGCTCCATCGGCCATCGGTCCTTTGATGAACGTGGCCGGCCCACCGCCAGTTCAGCTTGCTTACTCTGCAAGCTATGTCCTAACTCAGTCAATCCTAATTCAATAGAACTGCCTCGCCGACTCGCCGTATTAACAATATCTGTGGTTGACTGCCAGGACCTGTGCTACAATCACAATGATGTATGTATGCATTGTTTTGGCAGCTTTCCCAGTGAGTTAGCTATAGCTTTTATAGAGTACACCAGTCTTTAGTCCGATGGGACGGCCAGCCGAAAGTCACACCCAAAAACGGAAAGATCAGGGACCTGATGATATCAAGCCTTAAAATGTTTATATTAGCATCCCGTCCTACGATCTGCTTTACAGCGAGAGTGCAGGACCCTAAACTGTCATAGGCATTACTTTATATAGCCTATAAAAGAAATCTTAAAGAAAAAATGTGGTCACATGCCTCAGTGACGCCTTGAAGGGAATGACATGAGTAATCGTAAGTATAACTAAGTCTTTGTATTTACATAATGGCGGGATCAGAACAGGAGGGTGATGGAAACTTTGCCACTTATTTTTCGAACAGGATGCTCTGAAAGTGCTTGAACTCATAGTAGTTGTTGATACTGATGGGGTTAGCCAGCCACAGCATGCTTCATATCGGGAACAAACACACATTAAAAAAAGGAATTAAATGCGACAACCGCAGGTCACCACGACTTGACAATCGATTTGCTTTTTCGGACGGCTTCTGTTTTTAGTTGTCATTGGTTTCGGTTGATGAGTGTTATTAACTGGCAGTGTAGACTTTGTGAGATATACTTCTTGCTAAGACATGAAAATAAAGAGGTTTTAATTGGTTTTCAGTTGCGCGTCCACAGTCTACATCGGCATAGTCGGAGTCGGAGTCCAGTCCAGTCCTTCCAGTTATTTTCCAATGTTGTTTTATTGTTCAGTTGTGTTGGTAGTTTTTCTGACAGTAGCAACCCAACAACGACTGTTGGGTTGCTCCTGTCAGAGGTATCTCATTTCACCGACAAGATCACTGTAAACTTGATAAACTTGTCAGTGGCAGCAACTCCACCAATGAAGAATGTTACTAGGTATTCCAAATCGCTTAAAATGTTGTCTCAGTAAGGCTGTATGTATGCAAATACACTAGTTTTTGTTGTAGTTAAAAATACCTAGTAGTTTTGATTTTACAGGCATTCAAAGTTTCGTAAAATATCGAGTCGGGCTAAGTCACATGACCGCTTGTGACGTCATATCACAACGCGCCGTGCAATTGGTAGTTGTTTTTTTTTACATTTAGGCACAACACATGACTTCCTAGTATTTGGATTGGACATTTTTAAAAGTATTTAGGTATAATTTCGAAGGCACGGGCGCGCGACCCCGAGCGGACTGAGTGAGCCAGACTGAGCGACTTGTGCGATGACGTCACACCGTCACCGGCAGCCCGCGTCGTGCGGTTACAACTTGTTTTATTTCTAAATCGGAAACTAATTGACGTATCGAAGTAATTCTTTCACTAGTTTTTTTTATTTTTGACAGAGAATATGGAGTGCTAATAATAAAAATTAGTTAACATTCTTCATTATACCCCTATTGTAAGGGCAATACTGTCAATACACTGTCATTTTGACAGTGACGTAACGTCAGTAAGATAAGATAACTGTGCAAAGGACCAAGGAACTTATATACTAACTGGAATGAGGACGTGCAACGGAAAGCCGTTCCGAGCGAGAAAAAATCGAGAGTGGACGTCATCTCTTTTTAATAGGGTATCCAATATTTATACTTACATTGGGGACAGTCATTCTGTTCTATCTTACTAGCTCCCCGCTCCTTGCTTTGCATGGGTAGCGGTTTATTCAAAATTACGTAGTATAAAAAGATAGGGCGAAGCCGAAACCTACGCATACTGTAGAACTCTGTAATGGGATAGCTCTATAAAGTAAAGAATACGTAACACTTATTTTCGTTCACGGTGGTCTACTTGTTAGGTTACATCCTTCATTTGTTAAGAGATTTTAAAGCGTAAAGGGCTGCAATATTCACATAGATGAAGCATGAGCATGTAGCATATTCAAACAACTTAATACGTAGTATTTGAAAAAATTATTAATCACACTACAACGTGTAACATTATAAACGCAAGACCTCTCGTGTGGTGTCTCAGACCATGAAACTGAACAACTTTTGTTCTATGACTTTTCTGAATTCATAACTTTTTTTTTAGTTTTACCATACATGTGGATCAGCTGATTGCGTCCGTTCCTATAGAAAGTATTTTTTTTTTGCGAATTTCAAGAACTCGTAGAACAAAAGATGTCTACTTTCATGGTGCGAGAGACCACACGGGAGGTCTTGCGTTTATTATGTTACACCTTGTATACATAACTAGCTTCTGCCCGCGGCTTCCCCCGCGTGGAGTTCGGGAATTGCCCACGGAATCTTACTTCTGGGATAATAAGTAATCTATGTACGTATAGTACATACATAGATTTACGTGTACTTGCTATTGTAAATATTTGTTCATAGTAATATCAATTAAATTACATATGTAAAATATCTTGGTTGGAGATTGGACACCGCGACACCAATCAAATGATTTATTAGGAATCTATTTATAGACATAATACTTTGACATAATATTTAATATCAATGTCCCGTATCGCGAGCCAACGCGAAAATCGGTGGAATAAACCATATTCACAGACACTTCTACCTCAGAAAAATCCTACCTACTTAGTAATAGGTAAATAATTCCGCGCCCCGCACGCCCCACGCAACGCTGCGCGGCATGCGCCCTTCTACGTGAGCTTCGAAGCCCTATTTAACTATATTGGGGGATGATTTTGGAAAAACTGATACATATGTCTTATAATTTTAATTGAAGAGTGTGAACATCAATTTTTGAGTCAATCGACCCAGTAAAAATGAAGTTTCACAGAAAATTCAACACCCCATTTTACCCTCTTAGGGGTAGAATTTCAAAAAACCCTTTCTTAGTGGATTCCTACTCTTCACAAAGAATACACCGTCATTTCATTTCTCTCGGACCAGCGGTTTGGGCTGTGCATTGATATATTAGTCAGCCAGACAGGACATTAAATTTTAAATTGGAGAATGATTTTGGAAAAACTGTGATACACGTATCTCATAAATTTAACTAAAGAGTATGTACACAAATTTTCAAGTTAATCGCCTCCGAGAATAAAAAGTTTCACAGGAAATTCAACACCCCATTTCACCCTCTTGGGGGTGGAATTTCGAAAAACCCTTCCTAAGTGGATACCTACTCTTCACAAACAATTCACCGTTCAAATTTTATGTCTCTGGAACCAGTGGTTTGGGCTGGGGGTTGATATATCAATCAACCAGACAGGACATTGAATTTTAAATTGGGGAATGATTTTTAGAAAACTGTGATACACGTATCTCATGATTTTAACTGAAGAGTATGAATACAAATTTTGAAGTCAATCGGCTCCGTGGATAAAAAGTTTCACATAAAATTCAACACCCCATTTCACCCTCTTATGGGTTGAATTTTGAAAAACTCTTTCTTAGTAGATACTTACTCTTCACAAAGAATACACCGTCCAAATTTCATGTCTCTCGGACCAGCGGTCTGGGCTGTGCGTTGATATATCAGTCAGACAGGACATTAAATTTAAAATTTGGGGATGATTTTGGAAAAACTGTGATACACGTATCTCATAATTTTAACTAAAGAGTATGTATACATATTTTGAAATCAATCGACTCCGAGAATAAAAAGTTCCACATATAATTCAACACCCCGTTTCACCCTCTTAGGGGTGGAATTTTGAAAAACCCTTAGTGGATATCTACTCTTCACAAACAATTCACCGTCCAAATTTCATGTCTCTAGGATCAGAGGTTTGGGCTGGGGGTTGATATATCAGTCAGCCAGTCAGGACGTTTAATTTAAAATTGGGGATGATTTTGGAAAAACTGTGATACACGTATCTCATAATTTTAACTGAAGAGTATGTATACAAATTTTCAAGTCAATCGACTCAGGGAATAAAAAGTTTCACAGAAAATTAAACACCCCATTTCACCCTCTTAGGGGTAGAATTTTGAAAAACCCTTTCTTAGTGGATACTTACTCGTCACAAAGAGTACACTGTCCAAATTTCATGTTTCTAGGAAAAGCGGTTTGGGCTGTGCGTTGATATATAAGTCAGTCAGTCAGGACTTTGAATTTTATATATATAGATTAAATGTATGGTTTTATGTAATTGTTGGTTTTTAGTATGTGTCAGTAATCTTAAGTGCGAAGATGCTGATGATGGAAGACGGTTGCAAACTAGGCAATATAAAAAAGTAACAAATATTATAATTATAAAAAAAGTAAAGATAGAATTCAAATGTTTATTTTCAAGAAGTTATTTTATTAATATAAAATTGAGTATTTCATTAAGTTTTGCTACTGAATTATAAATAACAATATTTTTAATTTTGTACGCATTTGCACAAGATTATAAATACCGTTATGGATAATAGAAAAGGCGTATTCTTTACAATATTTTCATGATCCCCGTTTACATATCTAGATCATTTCTTATTGACCGTTCACATATCTTTTCATTTCTCACCCTAGTCGTAATTTGTAAACAAAGTTAAAAGAACTTACCTGAAAAAATAAATTTCGCCCAGCAAACCCGTCATTATTATACCCCTTCACACAACTTGATTTCACGATATTTAAAGAGGAAGATTTCACTTAAGTTGTAAAAAAACGCAAAAATATGGCTTCAGCGCTATTTGTATCGGCCATATTGTTCCTTTATATGAGTGTCATCTATGTTGCCATTCAGAAATAACTTAATTCATAAATAATTTTATTATTAAGCTTACTTTATTTCGCAAAAAAATAATATTTTAATATTTAGTATTTGAATATTAAATTAATCCCGTTACGATTTATGTCCTAGTTTAGCTATCAACGCGATTTCCGATTACTATACTATATTAAAAAAAAATGAAAAAAACCTTTTTATTTTTTGTTTACGAGCAATTGTTAGACAAGGACACAATCCACTATGGTCGCTTTCTCGCTCTGAAGTTTTCTTCCCCCTTTGAATTAATTAAAGTAATATGAACTCTACGTGTTTGATATAAAGTTCATTTTCAAAAGGTTCTTCGATATCATAATCTTGTTCGTACTCATTCCAGTTAGTATATAAGTTCCTTGGAAAGGACTGTGTTTCACCACATGAGTAGGAAAACGGAACAGAGGTTAAGCTTCATACAACCGCGCAAATCGGTTGCACTACTACAAGCACGCGGGGCATGTGTGCGTGACCACTGGCCGCTTGTCGCGTACGCGGCGAGACTGGAAAAAACCGGTTTACGCTGGCACAGCCAGTGGACAATCTCAGGGTCAGCACGGCACGGTGCCATGGCAACCAAGGGGCACGTTGTTTGTTTTGTCAGTTGCAAGATTGGTTGCAAGTTTGAATATTAAAATTAAAATGTTTGTTTATTGTACTGTGTGTATGAATAATAGTAGAAAATACAAAAATTTATCATACTTTAACTATCCCAAGGAGTACAATAGGTAAGTAAATATTTGACTATTACTTTTTCAAGTAAGTACCTATATTTTATTGTATGATCCTTTTTTTTAATAAGAAGAGGATACTACTCGGTGTGGTTTTTACCCGACTGCGGCGAAGCCCAAAAGGAAGGTTATGTGTTTGACCTGTATGTATGTAATGTCTGTTTCTATGTTCCCTCGTAACTAAGGAGTTAAGGAGCCCGGTAAGCCGAAGATTATCGAGTTACGACAAGGACAGAAAAAGAAAGTATGTATGGGAGAACAAGATAGAATGAGTAATGGTCTATATCGTATTTGGTACCAACTAGTTTTTTTATTTTGTTGATTTATTTACATTTTTTTATTATACTCCCCTGCATTTTATGCTTCACTTTATTTTCGGCTTTCTTGTCATGGGTGTCATTTTCGTGGTTTTTGGGGTCGCTGATAACTAAAATTAGGTCAAAATGAAAATCCAAGATGGCGCCGACGAAAATTTTCGGTTTCTTGTCATAGGTGTCATTTTCGTGGTTTTTGGGGTCGCTTATAATGAAACTGAGGTCAAAATGAAAATCCAAGATGGCGTCGACGAAAATTTTCGGTTTTTTCTTCATGGGTGTCATTTTCATGGTTTTTGGGGTCGCTGATAACTAAAATTAGGTCAAAATGAAAATCCAAGATGGCGCCGACGAAAATTTTCGGTTTCGTGTCATAGGTGTCATTTTCGTGGTTTTTGGGGTCGCTTATAACGAAACTGAGGTCAAAATGAAAATCCAAGATGGCCCCGACGAAAATTTTCGGTTTTGTCGTCATGGGTGTCATTTTCGTGGTTTTCGGGGTCGCTGATAACAAAAATGAGGTCAAAATGAAAATTCGATGGCAACAACATTTTTTATTTTGTTTTTTTCATCATGGGTATCATTTTCATGGTTTTCGGGGACACTGATAACGAAAATAAGGTCAAAGTAAACAGAGATAAAAAACAAAAAAAAAAGGTAATTCTCATTTTTTTTCTTCGGGTTCCCCTGACTGAGTTTTCACCCTTCGCCACTGGACTGTATCATACTCAATAATAAAACTATATAACAAATGTTTTGTTTAATTTGTCTTAACATATTGTGACAACCCTACCAAAATAGGTAACAATTTTGAACGTTCTTTAGAAGCTTTAACTCTGTTCCGTTTACTTACTCATGTGGTTTCACACTTCACACGCCAGCTTCAAGCGCAGGCCACACCGCCAGCTAGCGGGCGGGCGGGCTAGGCGGGTGAGCGAAGCGAACGAAGGAAACTATAAAAACTACGTGAAATATTGGCGAGCTAAACTATGGGGTTCACACCGAAAACTACGGACAGACGAGCGACGGGCGAAGCGCGCGGAGCGGGCTAAGCGGGCGAAGCGGGGGGCGCGGATAGGAGAGCGAGAGCCCAACAAACATTTGACAAGTCGCCACAACGTGCCGATTTCTACATTTGGTTCCATAAGCTGGTCGTAAATACGTCGCCATCACGTTGGCTTCACCGAGAATAGGCCCATTTTATACGAATCAGTGTCTTAAAAGAGTAACGTAACCGTCGTATAAACCACTTTTTGGTCAAATAGTGGTTGTGTAGTAGTCGCAAAACCCACGTTTTCGTCGAGTAATGGTGTTTATTACCGCTGCTTTGCGGCATTTAGTTGCAAATAGGTAGCGTAGTATTATTTTAAACAGGATTTTGTGATAAAATTGTGAGATAAATGCCGTAAATTATTATGCCTGCATGACTTCAGTATTTTATTTCTGTCAGATCTATTTGAAGGTGAGTACAAAAATTATGATTTTGAAACTCATTGGGCCCATTTAATCTATTGGGAAATTAATTCTATCGGGTAATATGAGCTAATAATGACAATTTAATTAACGCGCCATGCAAATTCTTTAAATTAAGTGATTTAATCAAGTATATTTTTAGTAAACGTGCTAACAGTCACCTCTATACGGCTTAGAGTTAAAGATACAACCATATTACAACATCAAAACGACTAATTATTCTGTGCACATACTTTATGTTCAATATTGTCAGCCATATTAACTGAAATAGGGTTCCTTTGTCACTACAAAGGAACCCTAGTGAAATTGTTTAAAAAACAATTTCACCTACTTTTCCTGGTTTGAAGACTGTTTATTTTTTTATATTTGTGTCAAGTGTCAGTAAAATACGTTCATTCATTCAATCATATTAAAAACTACTGTCAAAAGCTGCTTTTTTTCATCATCATCATCATCATCATTTCAGCCGAAAGACGTCCACTGCTGGACATAGGCCTCCCCCAAGTGTCGCCACATTGACCGGTCCCGTGCGTCTCGCATCCAGCGGATCCCTGCAACCTTTACGAGGTCATCGGTCCACCTAGTGGGAGGCCTTCCAACGCAGCGTCTTCCAGTTCGCGGTCGCCACTCCAGAACTTTTCGGCCCCATCGACCATCCGTTCTGCGAGCAATGTGCTTTTTTTAAGTTGAAGTAATTGAAGTTTCTTTACGTACCTAATTAAAATGGTGATTTATTTACAGGTGGCCTCGGATCTAATAAAAAATTATTTGTGATATAATGGACATCGATAAGTTTTTAACCAAATCTGATTTCATCACACTTGCACGTTGGTGTTTGAGATGGCCCTGGATATCTACTCACTTTATACGTTCAGATCGTTGTTTTGGTTGCGGATTTATGATAACAAACAACAAAAACAAACCTGCACATTTTGTAGTGTCAGAGGAAAATATTAAACATATGATAAATTATGATTTTCTCTGGTGCCCATGCTGCACCTTTTTTGTCATATACGATGATTATCCGGAGGATGAATGTGAATATTGTAATTAGAACAGATTATTTTCAAAACAACTGATCATCTATACCTACTTACATTTGACAAAATATTTTTCAAAGAGGAGTGTTTGTGAATTTCTATATAATTGAGATCAATCCTAACTAACTATGCTGACTATGCATTACCCACTACACCAATTTTATTTTAAAAACACTCGTATTAACATATTATTCTTAATAGCTTTGATCCAAAGACAATGTAAACTAAGTAAAATAATTTCTTTGTTACTACTATGTTTATTTTGAATGATAAAACTGTGATTGTAAAGATACGTTTATTAATAATAAATATGACAAAAATCTTGGATTTTTTTAAATTTTATTTACACCTTTACTTCAAAGTATGAATAAGTGGTACAAAATAAATATTTGGGCCACATTCTGCAGTGACTAGCTTGCACTTTATGTCAGTTATATTAAATGTAACTTCTAATCTTCATCGAAATCAATTCTTTTGTATTCATAAAATATTGTACGGAACCAACTTCAGTTTGTACATTATTGTCGTTACGTGTAGAAATATTCGTTATAACACAACATGACAAGAGAAGCGCAGTATAGTTCTTTTTCATTTTCCTTTTAAAAGCACCACTTTTTTTTTACATTTGCCCAGGTTTTTTTATTCATTTTGAGTAAAAGAAGCGAAACTTGATGGTTATTTTTTTGCAGTTTGTAAGCACTATAATAGAACACTCAGTAATTTAACGGTAGTATAAAAGTTATAAAATTGGCTTAAAACCGTATAAGGGTGCAATTTATCACTCTTAAATGGTCGTCACTTAAAGGTGGTTCTCGCGATTCTAATACGATTAATGGTGGGATAAAAGTCATATAGACGTCACTAAGGTCACGACACTGGTTTTACCACTAAATGACGCCGTTTCTACTTAAAACTGTATAATAGTCATAAAAATAGTCGTATAGAAGTTAATACGATTTCTATATGACTGTAATATACGACTAAAAGTTATATAAGAATAAGATGCTCTAAGTCGTATTACACGCTAAATTACTTCAATGCGATGTTTACAACACTTTGAGTCGCATATTTTTTATTTATACGACTGAAATGTTTGTTGGGAGGTTAGTGTTCTATCTGTCCATTGTCATTTGCGCGCACATTTTGCATCATTTTCGTCGACTAGTCTACTCGAAACGGGGAGGACGGGCGAAAGAACCGGGCGAGCGGGCTGGCGGGCGAGCGAAGCTAGCAAACCGCGGGCGCGCCAACGAGGTGAACGAGTAGCTTCGCTGGAATCGTCGGATATTTCGTTAGCTTAGCTCGTTAGGTTAGTCGGTAGCTCGCGGTGTGAACCGAAGTATGTAAAGAGGTGAAACGATGTTCGCCCACCTAGCCCACCCGCCCGCTAGCTGGCGGTGTGGCCTGCGCTTTAGTAGGTAATACCACAGTTAATAAATAATACCTACTAAGTAGTACCTATTTAGGGAGAACCGATCACTTTTCGATTTTTTTTTATTCGTATTTCACTTTAATAAAAACTAGTGACCGACGTCTTTTTTGCTATACTTATGCATTATTTGACATATTTTTAGATCATCATAGTATCATGTGTCATAGGTATTATTTTACCGAACTATATTTAGCCGATTTACAAAATAACTTTTTGCTATTGGCCGAAGCCTCTTTTGAACTTTTTTCATTTGCCATATTTTCACCACAACGAAACCACATTTTACGGAATATTATTTGGTCACAAATATACAACATGTAACGTAATTAACGCACACCCTCAGACACCCCAATTAGTATATTATGTTATGATCATAATACACACATTGAATTTTTAGTTAAACATGTATGAGCATTGATTATTTATTCAAAATCATCAATCAAAATCAAAATATTTTATTTCACATAGGCCTCGATGGGCACTTATAAAACGTCGACAAAAAGGTGCACAAAGTGGCGACTGATAACCCTTTATAATTACTCTCTGTTGTCGTTCTGAAAGATATGATTCGAACCAGCAGCGCAGCAAATGACCATGCATACCATAGTTCTCAAGTTTTTGAAGTAGAAGCTTATGATTTACTTTGTCGAACGCGCTACTGAAGTCAGTGTAAATTGAGTCCACTTACACAGCGGAGTCTAGGAATCGGCTGATATCATCAATGTAGTGAACTACATAGGTTGGTGGTATAGGATTTATTGGTACAGATACCGTGCTGTTGCGTAGCCAATTGAGTTTTAATGAGCGAAGTTAATACAGGACAAACTAATGATTCAAATAGTTTCGAAAAAATTGAAAGAAGAGATATGGGCTGATAATTTTTAACATCATTAGGCTCCCCTTTTTTAAATATTGGAACTACGTGTGCGATTTTCCACTGCGTGGGAAACTTAGAAGACATAAGAGACTTATTAAAAAATAAGTTTGATCGGTAATGATAAATATTTGGCACATTGCCTTATGAAATGCGGCGGTAGGCCGTCCGGCCCTGGAGCTTTGCAGATATTTAGATTTTTTAATTCTTTGAGTACGTCTCGCTCTGTGAAATAATGGCTTCCTAGCGCAAGCTGAGGGTACTCTTTTGACTTTGTTTGTACCGCTACTGTACCAGATGGAGAAGCAAAGGTGGCAGAAAAGTGTGAGGCAAACATTTTACTCACTTCTTCTCCAGAAGTTGCCACTTTCCCGCTCCAATACATCTCAAATGGAATGTCATTAGACTTGACTTTTTTGGCCTTAACGAATGCCTTCGGATTCAGTCTGATGTTATCTTCAGTGTTGTTGACGTATGTGCTGTAGCACTTTTTGATCACGTTTTTAGAACGTTCCTCCAATATACGGTAACTACGGGACTTCACGCAGTCTTGTCTGCCCTACCCCTAGAGTGTAATTTAAGCCCGCATGGGGCGGCCCGCTAGCTGAGCAGGTGGTTTGAAGGCCCGCCGCCACGGCTGGCTGAAGCTGCGGTGGAGAACGTTAAAAATATCTGCGACGATAAGCTCGCGTGGGGCCACCCAAACACAGCAGGCAGCGCCGGAGCCGTGGCAGAAACAATGCTTGCTGCATATTATATTGCATGCCTGCTTGCATGTTGCATGCTTGTGTGCACACTGCATGCTTGCTTGCATGCAAAATAGTGAAATGATAACCAATCGCAACTACTAAGACGCACATCAACTATGTAGTTAACAACAAACGCCATTTATGATCATGGAATACCGACGTTCACAATTTTATTTTTTGTCTTCCTTCCTTAGAATGGTGCCTGATAAAAAGTAACAGCAAAAATTAGAGATGAAATAGTGTGCACAAACTTTCTAGGCGTTTGGTGAAATGAAAATATTGTAATTAAAACAGTGGTAAAATTAATGTTCGGAAACATGCATGGCATGTGACTAATGACGTCATTTGATGCATAGCGTGGCCGTGGTTTGCAGTGGACACAATCACATACATTTTCTAGAAAGCGAAGCTTAAAACACGTGCGTAGCCTATCCGTGCTCCGCGATGAGTTTGCGCCTTTAAAAGAAGGGCACAAAGAGAAATTGAAATCAAGTGAAATAAAAACAAAAAAAAGCACCGAGTTTAGTTAGTTCCATCAGCAACTTTATTTAACTTAACTATCACACACGTCACACAGTATGTGTCGGGGCCATTCGAGAGTGGTACAATAATATTACAAACACGTGTATTTCAATAAATTAATTAATTGCTACAATGGCGGCCAACGAAAAACACTGGATTCTTCAATAAACATCATTTCATTTTCATGCTAATACAATTAAATTAATCATGGAAATATTATCTGGAATGATCAATACATTTGCGTCAAACTAAAACATTGCACGTTTAAGTTTTTGGCCGCCATCACACCTAAAATCAAATAATTTTTTATTATAATAATTATGCAGGATGATCCAACGGTAGGTTTATGACATATTATTAATAAGTGTGACATATTCATAGATCCGACATATTTACTATCTGTCATCCTACAAGACTTACCGTAGATACATAATTTTATCACTATTTACATAATTATACAGTATCCTTTGATATAATATCTCTGTCTATACAACCTTAGCATCGTATTCGTTCAAATAAAAGCTTTGCAACAACTGACTAATTGCAGTCCAGTTCTAAAACTCGTCTGCTGGTTTACTTCTATTCATAATTTAGATTCCAGCAACATTTTGGTCTAGCAACTGTTGCGCAACTTTTATTTCCCATGAATACGAACATTTCACAACTATTCGCTCCGCTTATAATACAACTTACTACGTCGCCACAAAACTGTCCGTTACGACTTATCAAATGATCTCCTAAGTAGTCCTACACATAAGCCTTGCTTCTCGATTATGTTTACTTGATGTTACTGCTCTTATCATACTAGGGATATTACAAAGACTATTTATTGTATAAAATCTTAATACTCATTTGAAAGAACCGGTCGGTTTAAAATAAGTACTGATATTTCTATTCAAAGGATTTAATTGACAGGTGATACAAAACTATTGGTTTAAATACAAATTGAGCACAACATATCTATTAAACTCGACTGCTCATTACTACAACAAAACTGTGCAAGGCTTGTAACGATTTAAAAGCAAGATACTACGAACCGTTTAAATAAATAATAAAATCTATATATATAAAAATCAATTGCTGTTCGTTAGTCTCGCTAAAACTCGAGAACGGCTGAACGGATTTATGTTATCTTGGTCTTGAAATGTTTGTGGAGGTCTAGGGAAGGTGTAAACGGTTTTTTTTTTTTTTTAACGGTAGGGTACCTACCTAAGGTAGGTAGGGTAGGTAGGTAGGTAGGTAGGGAAGGTAGGTAGGGTAGGTAGGGTAGGTAGGTAGGTGGGTAGGTAGGTAGGTGGGTAGGTAGGTAGGTGGGTAGGTAGGTAGGTGGGTAGATAGGTAGGCAGGGTAGGTAGGCAGGGTAGGTAGGCAGGGTAGGTAGGCAGGGTAGGTAGGCAGGGTAGGTAGGCAACGCATGCCGGGAACATCTAGTAAAATATAATTATGATTACGTAACAGCAGTTAGCGAAAATCACTTCAAAGTTACTGGAAACACATTTTTATGTGCTGTGCGTTGAAAAATATTGCGTACGGCTGATTACAGTCTTTACAGCATACTAAATTCAGTGCTAACTTTCATCATTATTTTACATGAATAATTATGTTCTAAAATAACATTGAATTTAGTATGTTTGTAGAGACCGAGATGTTTTGCTTACTTTCACCAGACAAGCGATAAAAAAACACTCTTCTATTATAAAAGGAATGAAGATGATTAAGATAAAGTGGAGATTTTATCACTATTAAAGAATAAAGCCGTGTCTTCAAACACACACTTGTGAATACACACGTGATTTATTAACTAGCTAGTCGAGCAAGAGAACAACTACAGAAAGTAGACTCAAATGAGTAAGTAAAAAAAAGAGTCGAATTTTTTTTTTTATTCTTGTAGATGTCGAGTTTCAATATTTGACACAGGTTGAATGGCACTAGAAGTGCCAATCACACAACTGACATATACACCGAGAAAACACATTATAATTTCTCGGTGTATTCAGGGTGGAAACTTTCAGCGGGGCAGTAAGGGGTGGTTAAGTACCTTAACCGTTATAACTACACGAAAACGGTTTTAGGAGACGCTATAATTTTTCGTGAAATTTTGATCCCCATTTACAGATTTTCAAAAAAATGTACAGTTAGCAAGATGGCCATTTTACACTTTTTTTTATTGATGCCAATCGATCCTGGTTCTACTTCTATTTGACCAACCCAGGTTGGAGTACTAAAAAAATCAGAAATTGCAAAAAAACTTTTCCCACACATTTTGCTAGAAATTTTTACAAAAAAAAAATTTCGATGTTATTCGATCGATCCTCAGTTAAGATATTTCCCCTTACTGCCCCGCTGAAAGTTCCCTCCCTGTTTAGGATGAGTACCAGGGGCTGAGTTAGAGTGAGGCCGTCGTCGCACCGCTAGCCACACGCGCTATGCCACGTGCCAATGCAACGCGGCTTACTGCGACGTCGCAACGTTTCGGTTGACTGTACATTAGTTGCATAAATATTTATTTTCTAACAAACGATAAAAGGACAAAATTCGAGCACAGGGTATCTGAGTATAACATAACAGTAGAAATTAAATATTTTTCTAAATAAATAACTAAGAGTACAAAAAGAACATTCATTCAACGGTGTAAAAAATCGCCAAAACTTAATGTTAAATGTCAAACAGGTATTGTATCAGATAAAACCTTCGAGCATGGTGAAACAGGTAAGTTTACTATTTATTTAGAGCGTGACACATCACGACAATGTACAGTCGGCAAAGTTCGCGGTTGACCACTTTTCAATCTATCACTAAAGGCAGAGATGAAAAATGGTCGGCCACTAACTTTGTTGGGTGTACAACATATGCGTAGACTGTCAAACAACGAACTTCAAAACCGAGCAAGTTAAAAAATATTTCCTACATCACACACGTGAATAAATTAGTAGTGGAGAAGTATGTGACGCAGTCGTGTCGAGAGGTTACCACAGACTAGCTGTATGAACTCCTTACAGCAGTTCAAAGCGTCAGCTATCGTTGGTTTACTGGTGGTTGCACTTGTCCTGAATTGTCATACATGCAGTTTACTGTACAAAATGATGGCACGCTGACGTCGTAATACAAGCGCTAAAAGGTGTACGCAGCACTGTAGTTCTGTGTCGTATCGACCATTGTGATCCATGTCGCACTAAGATTTTGATGTCACGATAAGATTCGTGAAGTTGTATGATTTGAGCGATGAATGACTGTAAGTAAGTAGGTCTGGCGGCACAGTCCCGTCCCCACTACACGTGGTGCAGTACCTCCCACTACCAGTACACACTGGCGAGGCGCCTGCTGCTGGTGCGCGCGCGCGCGTACAGACGCAGCAGTACCGCGCTGAACACGAGCTGCACGCCCAGCGCGCCGCCCCACACGTGGTGCAGCACCTCCCCACTACACACTACACACTGGCGAGGCGCCTGCTGCTGGTGCGCGCGCGCGCGTACAGACGCAGCAGTACCGCGCTGAACACGAGCTGCACGCCCAGCGCGCCGCCCCACACGTGGTGCAGCACCTCCCCACTACACACTACACACTGGCGAGGCGCCTGCTGCTGGTGCGCGCGCGCGCGTACAGACGCAGCAGTACCGCGCTGAACACGAGCTGCACGCCCAGCGCGCCGCCCCACACGTGGTGCAGCACCTCCCCACTACACACTACACACTGGCGAGGCGCCTGCTGCTGGTGCGCGCGCGCGCGTACAGACGCAGCAGTACCGCGCTGAACACGAGCTGCACGCCCAGCGCGCCGCCCCACACGTGGTGCAGCACCTCCCCACTACACACTACACACTGGCGAGGCGCCTGCTGCTGGTGCGCGCGCGCGCGTACAGACGCAGCAGTACCGCGCTGAACACGAGCTGCACGCCCAGCGCGCCGCCCCACACGTGGTGCAGCACCTCCCCACTACACACTACACACTGGCGAGGCGCCTGCTGCTGGTGCGCGCGCGCGCGTACAGACGCAGCAGTACCGCGCTGAACACGAGCTGCACGCCCAGCGCGCCGCCCCACACGTGGTGCAGCACCTCCCCACTACACACTACACACTGGCGAGGCGCCTGCTGCTGGTGCGCGCGCGCGCGTACAGACGCAGCAGTACCGCGCTGAACACGAGCTGCACGCCCAGCGCGCCGCCCCACACGTGGTGCAGCACCTCCCCACTACACACTACACACTGGCGAGGCGCCTGCTGCTGGTGCGCGCGCGCGCGTACAGACGCAGCAGTACCGCGCTGAACACGAGCTGCACGCCCAGCGCGCCGCCCCACACGTGGTGCAGCACCTCCCCACTACACACTACACACTGGCGAGGCGCCTGCTGCTGGTGCGCGCGCGCGCGTACAGACGCAGCAGTACCGCGCTGAACACGAGCTGCACGCCCAGCGCGCCGCCCCACACGTGGTGCAGCACCTCCCCACTACACACTACACACTGGCGAGGCGCCTGCTGCTGGTGCGCGCGCGCGCGTACAGCCGCAGCAGGACTGCGCTGAACACGAGCAGCACGCCCAGCGCGCCGCCCGCCGACACGTGGTGCCCGTACACCGCGCACGACAGCAGGATCGACACCGCCTGAGGGCACAATAGCGTGGGTTAGGATTTAGTATAGCAATAGAAGCTTTTTTCCTGAAATAAAACGCATATTAAATACTTACCTTATTTGAAGCTTACTGTTTGAGATAGGCCCTATCTGTTTTCCGGTTATTTATGTCCTTCTTCTTCACTCCTATATATCTATCTCGCTCGCACACTCCCCACCAGGCAGGCCCGAGCGCAGTAGGGAGGCTCGAGGCCTTTACGAATCATTGAGTCAAAAATACCAGGCAGAAATTAATTGTAAGCTTCAAATAAGGTAAGTATTTAATATGCGTTTTATTTCAGGAAAAACGCTTCTAATAAATCCATGACCGTTAATTGAAGCTTACTGTTTGAGACGTGTTTGTTATCGCCTGGTGGTGGGGACGCCAATGTGAATTAAGTTTGATTAACTTCAGGAAAATAATCTATACTTATGGATTAAGCGATAGATATTCATTATTTGGAAGATAATATATTATTAAATTAAACAGCTTTGGAGTGTGCAAGAAACAAAAACCAATCAGTAACAATTCGTAATCACAACAGTAACACTATTAGTATAATCTGTGTTCCAGAAGATTAATACAGAAAATAAAAATTTAATCAGCTGGGTTGAACATTCTAGTAATGCTGTTGCTAGCAGAGGCTGGCAGTATCTCTCGTCTGTAGAAGCGTGTAAAAGTCTCTTTCGACTTCCAATTTCCTCTGGACAATATTTCATCCAGAGGTAAGTTATCAGACCAATTTTTTGAAGATACTACTGATCGTAGACTTCCAGGTATAGCGGGTATACCAGCCTCTGTTAGTACAGTTTTAACCCATCCCGCAATCACAGTGCGAGAGGCCGCCTTTGCTTGTCCTCTGATATTTACAAATAAGTTTGGACAATTACCCGAATCTCTTTTATCTTTAAGAAGATCAATAAATTTTTTGACCCAAAACACAGGATCCAGATGGGCGCGTACACATAGAACGTCCGTTTTACAGGTCCGTATAAACGTACATGTTTATTTTATTTTATTTTATTTTATGCTATTCGGGAAACTTACAGCTAATATAAACAATGTTCACAAATAATAAGAATTTGAAGGCCATTTACAAATTTCCACAAGTAAATACTTGAAACAAAAAAGAACAAAATTCTATAACATAAATTAAACAAAAAAAAGAGCAATCTATTAATAACAACTACAAACTAAAAATTAAAAAAACAAAATTCAGACGCAAACAATTACCTTTCCGTAAAAAAGCTTTTTGTCAACAAATGCTTAAGCCGAGAAACACCGGTGTTGAAAATGTCCAAATCATGTTCACCAGTAAGTTTATTAAAGCTCCTGCTCGCACGGATTAGAAACGAATTCTGCCTATACGCAGACTTGGAGTGAGGGACGTGCAACAAACTAGGTTTGCGAAACATTTTGCAATGTCCTACTAATCCTAAACTACCTAATAGCTCGGGGCAATCTACAGTACCATTTGCGATTTTAAATAAGTATGCCATATCAGCAATACGTCTGCGCTCATACAGCGGTAAGATATGAAATCTTTTGCATCGTGCTACATAATTGGGAGTATATTTCCTAGTTTTGTACTGCAAGAAACGTAGGAACCGCTTTTGAATTCCCTCAATTCTGTCTATATAAATATTATAATTAGGGTTCCACACTTGTGAGGCGTACTCTAAATGGCTGCGGACAAAAGCACAATATAGGATTTTGTACGTTTTAATGTTTTTAAAATCAGCTGATAATCTTAGTATAAATCCAAGTGCTTTAGAAGCTTTATTGACAACGTTTTCAATGTGTGCATCAAAAAGCAACTTAGAGTCAAATGTGACACCTAGGTCCCTAATAACGCTTATTCTATTTATATTAGTATCATGTAACTTATACTGAAACATGATAGCATGTGGTTTGCGTGTGTAGGTACTAACAAAACATTTAGAGACATTGAGTTCGAGTTTGTTGAGAAGACAATAATTTTGAAGTCCATCTAAATCCCGCTGTAAGTTAAAACAGTCAGAAAGTTCTGATATAGGGCATAAAATTTTCATATCATCAGCGTAAAGAATTATTTTGGAACGGGTAAAGCACGAACCAATGTCATTTATAAAAATAATAAAAAGTAGAGGACCCAAAAGGGATCCTTGTGGTATTCCCGAGGGTATTTTAACAGTTACAGAACTGTATCCATTCAGTACAACTGTCTGACAGCGATTCTCAATATAAGACTTAAACCATCTGAATAAATCACCTCTGATACCCACTGCAGCCAGCTTACGAAAAAGAACACCGTGGTCTATACGGTCAAATGCCTTGCTATAGTCAGTATAGACAACATCCACTTGAGAGGGTTCAGACATGATGGAGGACAAGTAGTCGGAACAGATAAGCAAGTTGGAGACAATAGACCGGTTTTTTAAGAAGCCATGTTGACAGTCATTAAGTGAATGTTTAATGGCACTATGAACTGAAGCGTAAACTATTTTTTCTAAAACCTTCGCAAACAGACAAAGCTTAGATATTGGCCTGTAGTTTTCTACATTGTCCTTAGGGCCTTTTTTATGGACGGGGGTAATAAAAGCTGTTTTCCAAAGATGCGGCACCACTCCCTCATTAAGGGAACGACGAAATATTAGGGTAAGTGGTAAAGTTAAGCTTTGTGCGCACTTAATTATAAGTATAGCAGGAATACCATCAGGGCCTGCTGACTTATTCAAGTCAATAGCCCTCAGTAGCTTCAGCACTTCAGTTTCGCAGACTTCAATACAGCTTATGTCAGAAGCAGACGTTTGATAAAGGCAGTGCATGTCGCTGTCCAACTGTGTTCCACCAGGGATAGTGTTCTGGAGAAAGTTAAACTTAAACACTTCACTAAACATGTTGCATATTTCATCACCTTGTCCTGACGACCTTTGTCCATACTTCATAACCGATGGAAAAGTACATGAAGACTTTTGCCTGCTTTTGACGAAAGACCAAAAAGCTTTAGGCGATTTATTAATACTATTTTCTATTGCCTCAATGTAACTGTTATACATTTCTTTTTCTAATAATTTAGCACGATTTCGCAAAGTTAAAAATGAATCATAGTCTGACAAGTTTCCATATTTCTTAAACTTGGAGTGATATTTAAATTTTTCTTTAAGAATTTTGATTAGAGGGGTTTTATACCAAGGGGGGTAATTAGACACAGATTTGATGATTTTAGTTGGTATGAAAGTTTCACAGATTCTATTTAGTCTGACGTAGAGCAAAGACAAAGCGTCCTCCACTGACCCTTTGGCAAGATCACAGCGCCAGTCAAATTCTTCAAGTTCTTTCATTATAGAAGGAAAATCGGCTGAATGATAGAGAAACTTCTTTCTTTGCTGCGACGGGAGCGCATGATACTCAACAAAATCTACAAAAATACTAAGTGCTGTATGGTGAGGGTCTTCAGGAACAAGAGGGTCAGAACATTTATCGACAGTAAGGTGATTGTTACAAAAAATTAGGTCCAACACCCGTTTATTAAGATTCCTATGACCGTTGTACTGAACCAAATCAAATGTGTTCAAGATATCAAAAAAATCTGTCTGAGTAGAACCATGAATATTTTCCGGGTGAAAAGAGCATCCATCGTCAGTCAGCTGCCATGTTAAGTTTGGCAAATTAAAGTCTCCTAAGATAATAAAAGTGTCCGTTAAGTTATTCAATATAATATCATTTAACTTTGTATAAAAATATGTAAGCTGTGCAGTCAGTGAGAACCCTCTATTTTGCTTGCAAAGATAAATTGTACAAATATGCAACTTATATGATACCAAGGGTCTGGAACGCTTCAGAGTTAGAGTAACCCATAGGTCCTCCGCGGACGAGCGCCAGTCAGAGCGCTCCTCCGCAATGAGCTCGCGTCGAACAGCAATAAGAACGCCACCACCAAGTGTCTGATTTCTATCGGAATAATCTCTGTCACGTCTCCAAACCATATAGCGGTCATCAAATAATTCGCTATTGTTAAAACCCTCCTTTAGCCACGTCTCTGTTAAACATATAACATCATAGTTACTTGAGCACACATTCCTAAGGAAACTTGACGTTTTAGTCCGCAAGCCACGTACATTTTGGTGATAAATATTAATTGGCATGTTTAAAAGAGAAAATAATTAGAATTGAGAGTAACACGAAGAATGCTGGTACCAGGATAAACGTGAAATAAATACTACAGTTTGGCGGAACGAGAATAAGTGTGTAGTAAACAAATTGCGGTGTTATGATTTGGTATAAACTAATGTGGAATGTTATGCAGATTTCACTACGTACAACGGAAATTAAACTTGACTGACGTGCTGACGAGATAGTAAACAAGAAAAGATTATAGTGATCAATTAAATAAACTGTGTAAAAAAGGTAAAAATTGCAACATTCCGCGAAGAAACTATTTTTTGCGAGGTACGATAACTTAAATTTAAAAATTGTTCTACAGAGTGAGCGAAAAGTGACTCTAAAATGAATTAGATAAGACACACAATACAAAAGATCGGCAAAGAATATTAAACGTTTAGCGCAGGTAAACAAACCCGTTGTAACGAAAACAAGACGCATTAAACTCGCGAATGAGATGACCAAGACATACACACCAGTGCCTCTCAAACTTGATCCACAAACTAATATAAAATAATGAAAGTATGACAATATAACAAAAATTAACATATTTTTTTTAAATCCAGTTCTGACGCAATAGCGTAAGTGGGAGAAGTAGAATTTTTCTTCACCAGGATTTTGCAACCCTTTACCCAAACAAAAGAAAAATCCTTCTCCTTGCACAATATCTTTGCCCTATTAAGTAACTGTTTGTTTTCAAAAGTCAGGTGATCATTAACAAAGATCTTGCCAACACTGTTAATACCCAAGTCAGCTGCTGTTAATGACTTGTGTTTTTTAGCCGCCGCTATGAAATCGTCCCGCAAGTATCGATTGTGCATGCATATAATAATGTTTTTAGCATCCTTATTATTACGTTGGGGAACCCTGGCAACATAATTTATTTGATCTTTCCTGACTTCACACTTGATTATGCCGCCAATTTTAACAACAACGGCCAAGAGGTTCTCCGACTCCGTGACCGGTACTCCCTTAATTTCTATATTGTTAAGCCGCGATCTCTGCTCACTCTCGCGCATGCTTAATTCCAACCGGCCAAGTCGCATTTCGAATCGTGAGACGTCTTCCTTAGTTTTTTGTAAGGACTCAATTTGTCTGTCAACGTCCACCAACTTTACCGAGAGCTCATCAACCGTACCATGGACGTAGTCCAGAGATTTTTGAAGTCCAACAATCTCATCTTTTATGCTTCTAAGCTCAGAAATATCCGCTTGAATCGTCTTTACTTTTTCCATTAAAATAGGTAATGTTGCCAACTGTTCCGTGAGTTTCCGGAGCTCCTTATGGATGCTTTCCAAATCACCCTGAGCAGCCTTCCCAGGCGGTGGGTTAGAAGGACTCGCCAACCCAGCTTTGCAGCTACTGCACTTCCAAGTTGTTTTCCTATCCCCAAGCTTGCGATACCCCGCCTCAGTAATTCCGGCACAAGGGAAATCGAAGCTATTGAGACAAAGTGTACATTGCACGCCATCCCTGGCTTCGACCCGGCAACGATGACAATGGAACATGATGAGTGAGCAAAGCAGTCACTCAGTGTGGTGAAAAGTACAAAAGTATTAGCAAGTATGTAGTTAGCAATTTGTTATTGTGCACGTAGCTGTCACAAAATCCACGTCGCGTTCTTCGTAAACACACCGGGCGCTCGCAGCAACTAGACAGCGATACGTCACTGACTTACGGCGCGCGCCGTATGTTATTAGCGTATGTAGTTGTATGAGCAAGTTCACACAGAATACAGTATTCCGGATCCAGTAAAAAATACCGATCCGACAAAATAAGCAGCAATCCGTTTTACAGGTCCGTTTAAACATATATGTTATTGGCGTATGTAGTTGTATGAGCCAGTTCACACACATGACAGTATTCTGGATCCAGTAAAAATTCCCACACACAACGGAAATATTTGCCTTAAAAAATCTTTGCCTTAAAAATGGATGTATCCAATAACGCCGGGGCTTCCTCCGACGCAGACGACGATAGTACCAATACAACACGACAACGTCCATTCTCGTAGAAAGTAGGCAATACACTGAAGAACGAAAGTCCAGTAGCGTCTGATCCTAAAATCGGTCCTGTAAATGCTGTGTGAATATTACCTCCAGTAGCGACGGATCCGTTAAAAAGGATCCTGTAAAATCGGACGTTCTATGTGTACGCGCCCTTAGGCAGCAACTTCCATCCCGATTGCCTATGAGTGTCACTATCGGTTTTAGAGCCAAATACTGGCTTTAAAATAATGTTACAGCCATCATCGATGCAATGCTCTGAGTCCACTAGCAGCAATGTCAGATCGTGGACTCGTCTGCCTGAGCACAGGAGGAGGAGTGTTGCTGTATGTCGAGAAGTGGCAAAAGGGTTATTTTCATCTACAGTGTTTGAACTTAAAAAGGAGGTCAGGGCATCTATATTCCATACGGGAGGCTTATGGGCGACAGGCTTCTTTAAAGCAATAGACTTTAGTACGTGTTTTACTAATGTATACGAACTTATTCGTCCAGCATCTTCGGCATTGCATAGAGTAGCCACTACCGATTTGTGAAGCAAAATAGTGTTATAAGAAAACTTGTCGACTAGATGTAGGTCCGCTAGATATCTAGCAACGATGGGCCCTGTTGGGTGAAAAGGATCCAAATTATATTTTTAGACCAAGATACCCATCGATCCCACGCGACCTTATAGGTTTTAAGAGTCGAATGAGATTTAAGTAACTGTATTTGATCTTCATTCCAACCCGTCAAGCTCTTCGACCACCCCCACACTTCCAGACTTCGAGCGCCATCTCTTGAACCTTGGGGGGTGGCAGACCGGTCGTGGTGTCTATTAGATTCTCCCTGAGATTGGTGATCGACCACGGAGCTGCTACTGCTCGAGCTTTGAGATCGGCCCGCCAGAATACCCGACTCCACCGGGGGACAATTAAAAGGTACAGCCCGGTCGCCGAGTTGAGGTGGGCCAGCACCTTGGGTATCAGGTATGGTGGTGGGAACACCCACGCAAGGTGGTAGTTCCACTGCCGGGAAAAGGCATTGTGGAATAATGCTTGGGTATCTGTTGTAATCCAGAGACACGTAGTTGGCTACCAGGTTTGCTCGACTGGACGCAAATAGATCTACTACCGGAGTGCCAAACTTGTGAAATACCTTCTCCGTGCAAGCGGACAGAAGATGCCATTCTGGTACTAGCTTGTGCCTGGAGAGGTGATCTGCATGTCCGTTGTAAATGCCGGGTATATAATTGACTGTCAGATTTATTTGATGACAATCTAGTAAGCGGAACACTCTGTACGTTACTTCCATCAGAGGTGGCGATCTCGTGCCGCCCTCTTTCTGCAAGTGGGCCACAACTGTTCGATTGTCGCACTGGAACAGAGTAGTGGACTTGCACAGTAGAGGACCGTGGGTTTCGAGCACCTTTAAGATTGCCAGCATCTCTTTTAGGTTGCAATGTAGATGTTGTTCTTGAGCAGTCCACACACTTGACACTGCGTAACCGTCCACCTGAGCTCCCCAAGCCAGATCGGAGGCGTCAGTGGTCACAAAGTGAGTTGGTGGTGGCAGATGGATTGCAGATGTTTGGTGGCAGTTGTGAAGCCACCACTGAAGATCTTCTAGGACTTCGTCTGGTAAGTGGATCTCCTTCCTGACTGGCATATTTAGAGATGCATTTAGGAAACTGAGCAGAGACCGGTGATGTAGTCTGCCCTGTGGCACCACAAAAATTGCAAAGTTTAGAAGGCCCACTAGGCTTTGCAATTCTTGCAGGCAAGCCTTGCCCAAGTTCAGCCTTGCAGAGACCTTGTGGATAAGATTTCTGACCTTGTCTTGCGGCAGAGATTTTTTGTTGGCCCAAGGATCCCACTGAACTCCCAGATACACAAGACTCTTTTGTGGGGAAACAACGGATTTCTTTAGATTTACTAACATAGTTTATGTTTATTGTTTACAGATGACCTCAAATTGCTGCTCGAGGTCAAGGGTGAGTCGGACTGTGAGAGATTGCAGGAAGACATAGATAGAGTGGTAGAGTGGAGCCATAAAAATAAACTCTATTTCAACACAGCAAAATGCTCAGTGATGACATTTACGCGCGCGAAGACTGCCTTAGCTTACGAATACAAAGTAGAGGAAGCGCCGATGCAGCGAGTGTCTCAGGTACGAGATCTAGGAGTACTGCTCACCCCGGATCTAACTTTCCGGGATCATATAGTTAAGATTTGCAAGAAGGCGTACAGAAACCTGGGTTTCGTGCTGAGACAGTCGCAGGGATTCACAAACTTAACCACGCTTAGGGTGCTGTATGACGCTTTGGTAAGGAGTCACTTAGAACACAGTGCGGTGATTTGGGCTCCTCATGAAGCGAAATACAATGTCATGCTGGAGCGAGTACAGAACAAATTTACAAGACACTTGTATTTTAAACTTCATGGGGTGTACCCATTTTACCCGCTGATGTATCCTACACTGTTTGTTCTGGGTATGGTGGGGTACAACGAACTCAGAGTGCGCCGGGAATTTACGCTTGCGGCTTATGCTCTAAAGCTCTTGCGTGGAGTAGCTCATAACCCGGGTGTGCTGCGTCACCTGAAGCTGTGCGTGCCAGACCGGTATGCCAGGTACTACCAGGAAGTCGTCTAGGTAGACAATTATGAGCAGATTCTGTTCTCGCAATGTTTGAGCGACCCAGTTGCTCAGAGAGGCAAACACCTTCGGTGCTGTACTGAGGCCGAAAGGTAAGCAGGTCATTTCTAATAGCTCCCCTTGGTAAATGAGGCGCAAAAATCTTCTGTGTGCCGGAGATATTGGTAAGTGAAAGTAAGCTTGCGAAAGGTCTACTTTGCAAAGCCAGTCGCCTGGCTGGAGGAACTCCGGTATACGAAACACATTTATCAGGCTGAAGGGTTCCGTGATTAAATAGTCGTTTAAAGCTCTTAAGTTGAATATTGGGCGGTCGGAGCCATCGCTCTTTGGCACAAGAAACAATGTTGACAGGAAGCTCGGGGAAGGTCGCACTGCTTCTAATACACCTTGGTCTTTCATCTGACTGATGAGTGCCGACATCGATTCGGACTCCTGTGTGATGTAGGGCCCTTTCCTCAAATGTGGCAACATTAGAGGTGGTTTTAGAAGAAAGGGTATGCGATACCCTGTTATTATGCGCAACAGAAAGTTTGGAGCTCCCATTTCCTTCCATCGATTGTAAAATAGTGCTAGTTGACCCGCCCTGAATTCTGTCGAGTCAGTACTTACGGTTTTTGTTCCCAGAGTTGTAGTCTGAGGAGACTCCGGGGTGTTTACGGTTTCCTTTGCCCTAACTCTGAGGCTTGTAGTTTTGGCGGCCACCCCGCGAGCGAAATGAACCTCTGTTGTTGCTTGTAGGCGCCGTGCGACGGTCACTCTGGTTGCTCTGTCGCTGAGGACGTTCATGATAGCAGTCCTGTGAGGACTGGCGGTATTGATAATGTGGATGAGGCACAGAGGCGCAGCATCCATGGCTGGTACCCTGCGAGGGTCCATGATAGTGAGCCGACCCCTGCGGGGGATGGCGTGCAGCCTTGCTTGGTCCTGCTTGCGAAGCAGAGCCACTTTTAGGTTTAACTAAGGGCATGAATGTCTTCTTAACCCCACCCATTTTTTCAAGGGCAGCGGTAAACGATTCGCTTTCGAATAAATGGCGGTCGGATGGTGGGATCTTGCGTAATAATAAATAATAATAATAAATCGTTTATTTGCTTGAACAAGGTACATATAAAAAGGTCTTAAAAATAATGGAATCTCTTATTCTGCCGTTTATTACGGCGTGCAAATTTCTTAAAGCTATTTAACAAATAAATGAATCACTTTTACAGACAAGATAATTCTACCTAAGGACAATCACATTGAGAATTTACAACTTATAATCTAGGAATTCATTAACACTATAATAACATCTTTCTGTCAAATGGTTTATTAAAGAACGCTTAAATTTAGGAAACGGAAGGGTTTTGATGGGATTGGGGATCTTATTATATAACTTGATGCACATAATATAACAGTTATTAGACGTAAATGTTAGGTTTGTTCTGGGTCTATACAACTTGTTAGCGTTCATAGATCTAGGAGTGTAGTAGCTAATTACTGGTTGAAAAAGTGCTTTATGTTTGAAGACAAATGTACACGACTCCAGCACGTACAGGCAGGGCAATGTTAATATTTTATATTTCTTAAAGAATGGACGACAAGAATCAGTTTGTTTAAGACCAAATATGGCCCTTAAGCATTTTTTTTGCATCACAAATGCCTGGTCAAAATCTACACAACGGCCCCACATAGTGATACCATATCGAAGTATCGACGATATATAACCATGGTATGCTGTAATTGCTGCGCTCTTAGATACTTCACCGCTTATTCGTCTTAGAGGGTACACAAAACTGTTTAATTTACCACAGATATAATGGACATGATCTTTCCAAGAACAGAACTTGTCTAAAGTTATTCCTAGAAATTTGATGGAATCCGTATTTGACAATGTTGTGCCTCTATAAGATATATTTAAATTCATAGGTTTAGTTCTACATGTGTGAAATTGCATTGATCTTGTTTTGCTGATGTTAACCTTTAAATTATTTAATTCTAGCCACTGTATTGAGTTATTAAGGGCGGTGTTTATTTCGTTCTCATATGAATGTTTGTTATTGCCCTCAATGATAATCGTGATATCATCTGCGAAAAGAACGGATTTGTGATTAATAACACTAGGGAAGTCGTTTATGTAGAGCAAGAACAGCAGCGGGCCCAAAATACTGCCTTGAGGCACGCCATACTTATTCAACATGAGTGAAGATTGATATGACTCTATGGTTTTAGTTTTCTCGTTATATCTGTTTAATTCCACTAACTGTTTCCTATTAGATAAATATGAATCCAACCAATTGTATGCTGTTCCTCTGATACCATATCTGTAAACCTTCTCCAACAAACGTTTATGGCAAACATGGTCAAAAGCTTTGCTCATGTCCATAAAAAGGACAGAGACAGGGATCTTATTATCTATATTTTCTGTAATAGATTTAATTAGTTGAAAAACTGCTAATGATGTACTTCTATTTTTGCGAAAACCATTTTGTTCATCTTTTATAATTTTATGTTTTTCTATGAAATCTATTAATTTGTTATAAAATACTCTTTCAAAAATTTTAGAAAATATAGGAATTAGGGTTACAGGCCTATAGTTATCCATATGAGCTTTATCTCCTTTCTTTTTATATAAAGGTTTTACTACTGATCTTTTCAAAATAGTTGGAAATATTCCTTCTTCTAGAGATTGATTAACAATATGTAAAAGCGGTTCCAGAATGATATTCATAGACAGTTTTATGATATCTGTGCGAACCCCGTCATAGCCACTTGCTTTGGAGTTGTTTAAAGACATAATAGTACTTTTAAGATCACTGTGTTGTACTGGATACAGAAATATCGACTTCCCATTTGATTTTATATTCTTAATGCTATCGAATCTTAACTGTTGGTTGCCGTTATTTGAAATACTGCTATTAGCTGTATCAATGAAGTATTGATTGAAACGATCAGCAATTATACTGGGATGAGTGTAGTCATGGTTGTTCACTGATATTTTAGAGATATTAGTATTGTGTGGTTCTCTTTCCGTATGTTTTTTTATAACATTCCATACCGCTTTGCACTTGCTTTGGGCTTTGCATATATATTTTGCATTATTATTTTTTCTAGAAGATGAAATGCACTTTTTTAATAAGTTATTGTACTTTTTGTAACTCTCTCTATTAAATTCACTATTTTTATTTTGTAATCTATAGTATAGCAGTCTCTTTTTTTTACAGCTGATTTTAATTCCTTTAGAGAGCCAATTTAATTTAAGTTTATTTTTGTTCGTTATTTTCACACGAACGGTAGGGAAACACAAATTGTAAAATAATAAGAATGTGTTAAAAAAATTACTAAATGCTTCATCAGTGCAATTTGCTTCATAGACATCATTGAAAGACAGGCATGATAGTGAACTTAAAAATTTTAATTTATTTTCGTTACTATAATCTATTTTGCGTTCATACCACCATTTAGGAGTTTGTGGTTGACGTTTCTCTACTGACCAGGAATATGTTTGAGTGGTATGGTCCGATAGGCCAAAATCATGTACTAGCCCTTGTCCTTTTTCTAAATTTGTCGCAATGTGGTCAATACAAGTTTGCGAACTTTCTTTTATTCGGGTTGGTGTTAAAATGTAATGTTTTATATTGAATGACTCTAATAAGTTACAATAGTCCCTACCTTCTTTAGATTTTTTTAAGATATCTATGTTGGTATCTCCGCATAATATCACTTTCTTTCTGTTGCTACGACAAAGCAATCCAAGTAGAGATTCAAGTTTATTAAGAAAAACTGTTACGCTAGAAGAAGGCGTCCTATATAGACATATCAAAATTATTCCGTATTTAATTAATTCTACGCCGCAAAATTCAAACACAAATGTCTCGCTTAAATGTTGTGAATCCTGTATTGGTTTGTGTTCAATGTCATTTTTTATAGCAATAATGACACCACCTCTTTTAGATGATTTCCTTGAGTAGTATGCTGCAGTCGTGAAGCCTTTAAGGCTGAAATTTTTTTCCGTATTTTCTAGCAGAAATGTTTCACTTAGACAAACTATGTCTACCACAATATCCTGATTCCTTAGCTCTAACAAGGCATATGAGATTTCGTCGCGTTTGTTTAAAGCCCCGGCTATGTTTTGATGCATGGTTGTTAAATGAGGATTGTTTTTAGAGCTAAAACTTACATATTTTTGTGGCATGTTTTGATAATTATTACTCGGCCCGAAAAAACTTGAAATTATCATTGTCTGAGTTTAAAGTTTGAGGACTAAGAGTCGTATAACCATAATACATATAATCAATGTTAATTCTCTGTAGTATGTTCTTGTAAATATGCTTCATTCCACTTTCCATAAGCTTTCCAGTCTTTGAGGAGAACATATCTAAAGATACAACTAAATTTGTGTCATAGAAATAGGCATAGTTATTGTTTTGGAGTTCCAACCATAAAAGATTATTAAATAATTCTATTTTAAAGTTATATATAGGAGCTCCACATATGTAAGTAGGTGCACATATAATTATATTTGTGTTCGAAATACACTGTAAAGCTTCCCTTATTTGTTGTACTAATTCTACGTAGTTATATGTATTTTTAAAATCTTGTTCACCTAGCATAATAATACAATAATCGTTTATATCAAAATCCTGTAACTTAACATCTATATTTCCAAGTAAATGTTTAATATTGCTGTGAGGAGATACGTAGCGAATGTATTGAAATTGCTGACTGAACGTATCTTCTATAGCTTGCAAAGTTCCGCTAAAGGCACAGTTGGTCAAAATACATAGTTTCGTTTTTTTAGTTTCTGGTACCTGTGTGGCCATGTAACGGTAAGAGGGTGATAAAATTTCTTTACTTGTTTCTTGTTGTAATGATAGTCGTAGAATTGAAATCTGTTCATTCAACTGAGTTATTTCCTTATTAGCCGTTTTCAGTTGTAGTAGTAGCGTTGCCTTTATTAAAAGATCACGAACGTGATTAGTTATTCCATCTCGGCGCATTTGTATAATTTCAGCCCTGTGTCCACAGATAAGCTGCAACAAATCTGAAGACGCTTTGTGGAAATCACCTTTAGAAAAAACCTCCGTGATCTTATCCTGCAAGCTATTAAAATTTAAACCCTGTTCTGCTCATGCAGAACAGGGTTATACTGAGAACTACTATCCTGGGCTCATGCCCAGGATAGTAGTTCTGACAAAGTAGATGATGACGCCTGCCTTTGTTCCAGCGCACAAAATGTAAGAGCGGCGTAAGCCTTGTCAGCATAAGCCAAATGGCGCAACTGATCATACGCACGAATCTCCTCATTGGCTTCTAGGTCAATAAAACCAGGCGTATGGCAATATGATTTCTGTACTTCAGAGTACCTGACCTCACTCCATTCACTTTTATTAAAATATTGTATATCCTGAAGGGCTTTCAATAAATTATCGGGTGCTTTAGGAACCGCAGGCTCCTTCAGTTTTGTTTCAATATCGAAATTGAACGGCAGTTGAACCTGACTAGGCTCACTCGCGCACGCGTCACTACCATCATTGTACAAGATGCCACTAACACTGTCATCAATCAACAAGTCGTTGTCTATAACTGACGCGGGCTCTGCACCGCCACATGGCACTGATGATGACAAAGCAATTTGATTACGTAATGCACTCACCTCTCGGAATAACTTGTGCATCTGCCGACTGTCTTTCTGTGATTTACGACTATATTTGCCCCCCTTCTTTTGTGGTAACGGCCATGTTTTTTCTTTCGGTCGGAAGAGCTCGCGGAATCCGTGGAATCACTTGACGAAGAAGGGCTGCTACTAGATGATGAACTCCTAGCTGAGCGTGCGCGTTTCCGAGAACTAGACTGAGCCGGCTTTGGCACCCGATCCCGCGATAAATCATGTCGCGGCTCCTCAACACTAGCGTTCACACATGTACTATTTTTATCTAAATCATCCATCCTAAAAGTAAAATACTTTTTAAAAGGTGGGTATCTGTAAAACACAAAAGTTCACAACTAGGACACAGTATGATTATGACACTTTATACTGAGAAAGGACAATAGGTAAATGTTTCTAAAAACAAAAAGAAACCAAGAAAAATAACGCTAAAAATACGTTACATACCTGCGAATCACGCGTTCATAATTCAAATTAATAATATCAAATCGACTTGAAAAACGAACGGTAACACCGTTTAAATATGAAATTAACTCACGCGCAGGTGATATTTCTATTTACGGTTTAACCGTACTCGCCGGAAAACAAGACGCCAATGATTCGTAAAGGCCTCGAGCCTCCCTACTGCGCTCGGGCCTGCCTGGTGGGGAGTGTGCGAGCGAGATAGATATATAGGAGTGAAGAAGAAGGACATAAATAACCGGAAAACATATAGGGCCTATCTCAAACAGTAAGCTTCAAATAACGGTCATGGATTTAATAAGCGTATAGTAGTGCAGACCAGACAAAATGATTGTAATGTTACAAAAAAAATTACGTTTGAATAAATATACATAATTATGATGATAATCAGCCTTAGATATTGATCCCACTGCTGGAAAACAGGCTTCCTTTTCGTGGGAGAAAGGGAGCCCAGTTTTTGATTCTAGGACATGGATACTAAGTTTTCCCACGATGTTTTCCTTCATAATTTTGAGAGAATTTTGTGATAATTTAGACAAAGCCTTTCTAGACTCAACACATGAAATCACATGATTAAGGGTATCAGTGTCTAAAAGCATTATTCCCATCCGCTACAATCACCGGGTACAGACAAAGTGATCACACTCACCTGTCTGAGCGTCATGATGATGGTGAAGACCACAGCGCCGAACCTGGCGATGGTGCGGTAGATCAGCAGCTGACCTACTGCCGAGCTCACCGACAGCACGATGCAGTCGGCAGCGAACACCGGGTGCTGGAGTCAAAGACCAATCAGAAATTATTTTAATCGTCAAAAGGCAATTATTTATGTCCAAACGATATGAGGAATGTGTGAAAATAGTAGATTATTCTCCCCAGGGAGCAAACAACAATTTTGAAGAGTAAAGACACCAATAACTATAGACGCGTGAAATACCTGTAGAATCCGTGTTGCCGGTTTTCAGCAAGGTGTTTCAAAAGGTAATTTTTAACCTTTTCACCGCCACAGACTTCAATAGAAGTTTCAGATTTTCGTGCCACCACCGACTTTATTAGAAGCTCTTAATTTTTAACTACCTATTAAACGTACAATTAATGTATTTAAAAGTTTCGTTTCATTTTATTATTTATATAGCACGGTCTAATACCCTGTTTTTTACTTTTCCGCTCAAAAGTAGCCCTTATTTGTCTTAAAATCGGCAAAAACAAAAACTCCGAACATTTTTATTGTCCCCAGAACGCCAAGGGCTTGATATACACGAGACTTTGTAGTCGTCTTACAACAGCAGCCCATTTCATGTATCCAATGACTACTAAACATTCATAAAAAAAATGGTATTTTTGAGATTTTAATATTTTAAAAATAAAAATATTATTCAGTATTATGACGCAAGACGTAGATAAAACACTCTGTTGCGAGCGATGATCTAATGGACTCGAGAGCTGGGCAGGTATGTTCTCCCGTTTGACACGTAAGCATCATGAACAGGAAGTTTCAAATTTTATTCTAATGTATTATTTATTTTTCATTGTACCTATTATGGTAGGTAAAAAAAAAAATCGAGCCTAGAGCTATTTTATGTCGGGTACATTGAGTGGACCACCTTTGTAAGACGACTAAAAAGTCACGGTGTTTAGTCGGCCAGTGATGTGACGCGAAAGTTATCACTGTTTGCTTTCGCCCGTTGAAATATTTATAAATACTACTACCGAAAACAATTTGAGGTCAGTAAAATATGAACTTAGTTAACTACCTACTTTTAACAAAAGGAAAATAGACGAATTTCGACCTTCAGATAGTTGCCAATCCGGAATTACATAGTTGTTATCAATCCTTGTCGATAATTATATTCCCATCTCTACAAAACAATTGGTTTTCGGTGCCCCGGGCGTGGGAAGTCGTTTTGTGACGTCAGAAGCGTACGGCTGTCAAGGTCACTTTGGCATAGTGCAGCACCAATCAGGACGCGCACGTATCATTCTTTCAATTTGTTTATCTACTGTTTTAGTTTTACGAATAACAGTGAACAATAGTGAAAAATGAAGAACTGGGTTTGGATGAGCTGTCGTTGCCCGTCCGAACGAATGTATGGGATGATCCGTGGGAAAGCTCCGCGCGAATTCTGTGGGACGTCAGTCAGTCAGTCAGTCAGTCAGTCAGTCAGTCAGTCAGTCAGTCAGTCAGTCAGTCAGTCAGTCAGTCAGTCAGTCAGTCAGTCAGTCAGTCAGTCAGTCAGTCAGTCAGTCAGTCAGTCAGTCAGTCAGTCAGTCAGTCAGTCAGTCAGTCAGTCAGTCAGTCAGTCAGTCAGTCAGTCAGTCAGTCAGTCAGTCAGTCAGTCAGTCAGTCAGTCAGTCAGTCAGTCAGTCAGTCAGTCAGTCAGTCAGTCAGTCAGTCAGTCAGTCAGTCAGTCAGTCAGTCAGTCAGTCAGTCAGTCAGTCAGTCAGTCAGTCAGTCAGTCAGTCAGTCAGTCAGTCAGTCAGTCAGTCAGTCAGTCAGTCAGTCAGTCAGTCAGTCAGTCAGTCAGTCAGTCAGTCAGTCAGTCAGTCAGTCAGTCAGTCAGTCAGTCAGTCAGTCAGTCAGTCAGTCAGTCAGTCAGTCAGTCAGTCAGTCAGTCAGTCAGTCAGTCAGTCAGTCAGTCAGTCAGTCAGTCAGTCAGTCAGTCAGTCAGTCAGTCAGTCAGTCAGTCAGTCAGTCAGTCAGTCAGTCAGTCAGTCAGTCAGTCAGTCAGTCAGTCAGTCAGTCAGTCAGTCAGTCAGTCAGTCAGTCAGTCAGTCAGTCAGTCAGTCAGTCAGTCAGTCAGTCAGTCAGTCAGTCAGTCAGTCAGTCAGTCAGTCAGTCAGTCAGTCAGTCAGTCAGTCAGTCAGTCAGTCAGTCAGTCAGTCAGTCAGTCAGTCAGTCAGTCAGTCAGTCAGTCAGTCAGTCAGTCAGTCAGTCAGTCAGTCAGTCAGTCAGTCAGTCAGTCAGTCAGTCAGTCAGTCAGTCAGTCAGTCAGTCAGTCAGTCAGTCAGTCAGTCAGTCAGTCAGTCAGTCAGTCAGTCAGTCAGTCAGTCAGTCAGTCAGTCAGTCAGTCAGTCAGTCAGTCAGTCAGTCAGTCAGTCAGTCAGTCAGTCAGTCAGTCAGTCAGTCAGTCAGTCAGTCAGTCAGTCAGTCAGTCAGTCAGTCAGTCAGTCAGTCAGTCAGTCAGTCAGTCAGTCAGTCAGTCAGTCAGTCAGTCAGTCAGTCAGTCAGTCAGTCAGTCAGTCAGTCAGTCAGTCAGTCAGTCAGTCAGTCAGTCAGTCAGTCAGTCAGTCAGTCAGTCAGTCAGTCAGTCAGTCAGTCAGTCAGTCAGTCAGTCAGTCAGTCAGTCAGTCAGTCAGTCAGTCAGTCAGTCAGTCAGTCAGTCAGTCAGTCAGTCAGTCAGTCAGTCAGTCAGTCAGTCAGTCAGTCAGTCAGTCAGTCAGTCAGTCAGTCAGTCAGTCAGTCAGTCAGTCAGTCAGTCAGTCAGTCAGTCAGTCAGTCAGTCAGTCAGTCAGTCAGTCAGTCAGTCAGTCAGTCAGTCAGTCAGTCAGTCAGTCAGTCAGTCAGTCAGTCAGTCAGTCAGTCAGTCAGTCAGTCAGTCAGTCAGTCAGTCAGTCAGTCAGTCAGTCAGGCTATGGTTACCATGTCAAGTTAGTATAGGGCTTTTTTGTAAACCCGTTTATATTATTTTTACCAGTTTACCCGACAAGCGTAAAGATAAAAAAATAAACCCCGTGTAGGGTACAATATGTTTACTCACACAATAATAATGAGCGGCTGCATGAATATTACCGGCTCGTACAGCAAGCCAAGTTAATTTAATTTTGTGTTTGTGTGCATAACTATGACTTCACCCACACATATAAACTGTAAACCAAATACTTGGGTCTTGTGTACCTACAATCAACACAACACACATTTATGGATGCACGAAAATCCTCACGCATGCAGAGTGGATTCCTACCAACACCGCTTGTCAGCTTGTCAGTTAACGTCTGGGCCGGTGTCATTGGTACAAACATACTGGGACCTGTGTTCTTAAAAAGATTAACAGGAGACGCATATTTACACGTTTTACGAGAAACTCTACCTACACTGCTAGAAGACATACCTCTTCATAATTTACAAGAGGTATTCTACCAACACGATGGTGAAGTGAAAATGACACTGAAGTGCTTTCTAAGTTAACACATCAATTAAGAAAACGAACATTAAAATGTATTGAACAAGGTGGTGAACATTTTGAAAGTGTATTAAAAATACAACGTATGAGTGTTTAGTGTTTAGTGGCAATCAGTAAGTTAAGTACCTATTTGTTTTTTTAAATTATTGTAAATATCTTGATTCACATCTTTCAAACACGCCGTCTTTGAATAAATCATTTTGTGCCGAATATTGGCATTGTATCATAATCAATAAATAAAAACATTCAGAGTCGACAGTCCAAAGCCTGAAAAGTGTGATGGAAAGATGCAATCAAATGTTTACTAGACATAAATAAACAAATCGATGCTCGGTATGATGATAGGTAACTACGAATTGTGTCGAGCGGCGCGAACGCGAGCCAATACCTAGTTACCTACTAGGCTAGCAAGACCCTCATACGTAGGTATACGTGTGCGACTGTGTGCGTTCGTGGATTTGTACTGTGACCACAACATTCTACTGGAATTAGTACAACTAAATCAATAAATAATCAATGCTCATACATGTTTAACTAGAAATTCAGTGTATGTATTATGATTATAACATAATATACTAATTGGGGTGTCTGAGGGTGTGCGTTAATTACGTTACATGTTGTATATGTAAAATATCAACAGAATGATGTAACCAAGATTTTGTAACAATATTTTAATTTAAAAGAGTGTCCATGGAGTTTCTTGCCCATCCTTCTCCATAGAGATCTACGCTTTGGAATGGGTAACTACAGTACTTTTACAAGCTATTATGCCTTGTGACTGTAGCTTCGCTTTCTTTGTTTTACTGACATTTAAAAGTGCCTGTAATGGTCTAATTGAAATAAATGCTATGAGTTTGAGTTTAAAAATAAAGGCAAGAGTGTTTCTTTGAATACAGATTGGAGCGAAGAATTCTAGAGTAGAATCCCGAGCTTAGCGAGGGATTCAAAGTACGTCACTCGAGCTTAAAATAGTGTTGCTCTCGAGGTAAACACTTTAATGTTATCACCATCATCTTTATCTATCCATCTATGAGAAAATAAGTAAGTGCTACTTATGAATAAGAATAGTACATAGAAATGATTAGAATATAATGTTTATATTTGAACAATTATGGAAGTGCATCGTAACAATTTTATTACTACCATTTATTACTGTTGTAGGTTCATAATACTATTCTTTTACAAGCTTTTGCCCGCGGCTCCATCATCATCATTTCAGCCAAAAGACGTCCACTGCTGGGCATAGGCCTCCCACAAGTGTCGCCACATTGACCGGTCCCGTGCGACTCGCATCCAGCGGATCCCTGCAACCTTCACCAGGTCATCGGTCCACCTAGTGGGAGGCCGCGGTCGCCACTCCAGAACTTTTCGGCCCCATCGGCCATATAAGGTATGCCACCCTGGTCGACACACTCTCGATCTTCACCACGTTATTCACGAGGGACTTGTGGACGATAAACCCAACACCACCCTGGGACTGCCGGTCACCCTCTCGGAAATAGAGCAGATGGCCGGATTTCAGGATTATCGTATCCTCCCCCTCTCTTCGTACTTCAGATAATCCCACAATACTCCATCGCAGCCTGCTCAATTCCTCTTCGAGTTCCGTAATCTTCTCGTCGGTCCGGAGTGTACGCGTGTTGTATGTTGCCAGGTCAAGTCGTCGGTATAGGCAGCCTGATCCCGTCCGGAGATTCTTCGCACCCCTTGCCACGCCGTAACCTCGACCGCTACCATAGTCGAGGGTAGACGGGCTGCCGGGTACTAGGGACCATTTCTTTGTTGCGCTCATCATTGGGGGGGTTTTGCCATAATCGCCACGCTTGGCAGGCGGGTTGGCGATCGTAGTACGGTTGTTAGAAACCGCAGAGAACGCTGCTGCCCATTCTCTGGTAAGCCCGCGGCTCCGCTAGTTTGAATTTTACAATCAATTCGGGTTGCTCTACGTTTAGGTAGTTAAGGTTCCTTTTCGTTTGACGAGGTAGGTAATTTTTTTTTTCAATTCAATTCCATTCATTAATTGCGTCAAATATGGTAGGTACATGAAGTTCTTATAAATAATAAGTCGTAGTCGTTGTCGTCGTCGTCGTAGTCTTGCGTAGTGTTCTTGTATAGTGTTTAGTTCTTGTTCTTATATTTAGTAACACACATTTGGCCAATATATTAACAAAATTATTGCTGGGAAACGACTTTTTTTTTGGGGTGAAAAATCACGTTTTACGGTAGGACTTAATGTAACGCACTCAAAACATTGTGCTGATGGATGGATTGAATAAATAGTACGGGGATACGCGGGGGGGTACGCGAGGTGCGCGTGCGCGGCAGCCGTGAGCGCGCAGGAGGCGTCATGTTAGGTGAGTACAAACGTGCAGCAGGCGTCATGTTAGGTGAGTACATACGTGCAGCAGGCGTCATGTTAGGAGAGTACATACGTGCAGCAGGCGTCATGTTAGGTGAGTACATACGTGCAGCAGGCGTCATGTTAGGTGAGTACATACGTGCAGCAGGCGTCATGTTAGGTGAGTACATACGTGCAGCAGGCGTCATGTTAGGTGAGTACATACGTGCAGCAGGCGTCATGTTAGGTGAGTACATACGTGCAGCAGGCGTCATGTTAGGTGAGTACATACGTGCAGCAGGCGTCATGTTAGGTGAGTACATACGTGCAGCAGGCGTCATGTTAGGTGAGTACATACGTGCAGCAGGCGTCATGTTAGGTGAGTACATACGTGCAGCAGGCGTCATGTTAGGTGAGTACATACGTGCAGCAGGCGTCATGTTAGGTGAGTACATACGTGCAGCAGGCGTCATGTTAGGTGAGTACATACGTGCAGCAGGCGTCATGTTAGGTGAGTACAAACGTGCAGCAGGCGTCATGTTAGGTGAGTACATACGTGCAGCAGGCGTCATGTTAGGTGAGTACATACGTGCAGCAGGCGTCATGTTAGGTGAGTACATACGTGCAGCAGGCGTCATGTTAGGTGAGTACATACGTGCAGCAGGCGTCATGTTAGGTGAGTACATACGTGCAGCAGGCGTCATGTTAGGTGAGTACATACGTGCAGCAGGCGTCATGTTAGGTGAGTACATACGTGCAGCAGGCGTCATGTTAGGTGAGTACATACGTGCAGCAGGCGTCATGTTAGGTGAGTACATACGTGCAGCAGGCGTCATGTTAGGTGAGTACATACGTGCAGCAGGCGTCATGTTAGGTGAGTACATACGTGCAGCAGGCGTCATGTTAGGTGAGTACATACGTGCAGCAGGCGTCATGTTAGGTGAGTACATACGTGCAGCAGGCGTCATGTTAGGTGAGTACATACGTGCAGCAGGCGTCATGTTAGGTGAGTACATACGTGCAGCAGGCGTCATGTTAGGTGAGTACATACGTGCAGCAGGCGTCATGTTAGGTGAGTACATACGTGCAGCAGGCGTCATGTTAGGTGAGTACATACGTGCAGCAGGCGTCATGTTAGGTGAGTACATACGTGCAGCAGGCGTCATGTTAGGTGAGTACATACGTGCAGCAGGCGTCATGTTAGGTGAGTACATACGTGCAGCAGGCGTCATGTTAGGTGAGTACATACGTGCAGCAGGCGTCATGTTAGGTGAGTACATACGTGCAGCAGGCGTCATGTTAGGTGAGTACATACGTGCAGCAGGCGTCATGTTAGGTGAGTACATACGTGCGGTGAGTACATACGTGCAGCAGGCGTCATGTTAGGTGAGTACATACGTGCAGCAGGCGTCATGTTAGGTGAGTACATACGTGCAGCAGGCGTCATGTTAGGTGAGTACATACGTGCAGCAGGCGTCATGTTAGGTGAGTACATACGTGCAGCAGGCGTCATGTTAGGTGAGTACATACGTGCAGCAGGCGCAGGGGCGGCGCGAGGTGCGCGTGCGCGGCGGCTGTGAGCGCGCAGGAGAAGGCGTTGACCGCGCACAGCATGTGCAGCGCGCCGCACTCGTAGCGCGCGAACACGGCGCCCTGCCACGACGACGTGAAGCTGTCGCACAGCATGTACAGCGCCAGCAGCGCCATGCCCGACATCGTCATCGCACTCGATACTGGAGAAAAAACAAATCAAAATCACCCTGTAAAATGTTAATCCACATCTACACCCAGTCTGCTTAATGTTACCTCTGATTATTTTAATGATTCTAATACTGTAAATAGATGAGTTATACGGCCGCAAATAATATTTCAACCTGACACTGACCTGACAATTGCAAAAAACTTAAGAATGTCGCGGACTACCCTGGCGCTTCCCCCTTAAGTTTATGGAGAATTCGGCAGTCGCAGTCGTACCCGTGACCTGCCGCTTAACACTCCGGTCTATTTCGCCATGACTTTGCACGAGTGAACCGAAAGATATGATACCGAAAGTCGAAGCAGACTGGGAGAAGCGCACCATCTAACTGTGGTTCTAGAACTGAGAGACACCGCCGAAATCGCAGAACATAGTATCTTTAGTTTTAGTTCTGCTGATTTCCAAGCCAACATGCTCCAGCTTCTGTTGGGTCTATCTTCACCGACGAGAACAATGTCGTCGGCTAACAGCATGCACGAGGCTTACAGCTTACAGCCACACTGAACTCCTCGGTGTTGCCAGCACGTACGCTGACCAGACGTAGTTACGAGAGTTACTGTACATAGCACGAATTAACTCTACATACTTCCCGGGTATACCTTTCTGTTTCAGGGCCACCACAACACATCCCGAGGTACACGATTATACGCTTTCTCTAGGTTTCGATAAAGATCTAAACAAGACAAACCAAAAAAAAAAAGATTTGATGCCTTTTTTGGGACTTTCGACAGTAGGTTACTATCAACATCAGTTTTACAACCTTTTTTTAACGCTTTAACCTACTGCTAGGTACTCACCGAGGGTGGCGTCTTGGTCGTGGCTGCCGAACATGAAGAGCACCATGCCGAGCGAGATGAGCACGGCCGTGACGTACTCGTACAGCTCGTACTTGTTGCGCGACACCAGCTTGCCCATCAGCATCACCGGGATCACCTTGCACGACTTCGACAGCACCTGCACACACATGACATCACGCCTGTAATTCCCATTAGGCAAGGGTGTACTTTTAGTATACCCACATTTCGACAGTTATGACTAAGACCAACGTAATAGGGGCGAGCCAATTATCATTAACGGGGGCACAAATCTGGCCTTAGTACTGACAAATTCCTGATGAAAACTATCTAATAACAGTTAGCTGGACCTGAAAATCGAACCGTCCTGGGTTCGATTCTGACATGCTTAGCAATAGTAATTACGACCGTTAGATCAAAGAGACAGTCTCTTTTTTTAATTTAGCTTCATTCTGCGTATTACTCGGATACGTTACCTGCGTAGGGAAGCTGACGTACTTGAGCGCCTCGTACTGGCACCAGGCGCTGACGACGTTGGTGAGCGAGCAGTACGAGAACTTGTAGAGCGGCACGTGCTGCAGGCCGGCGCGCGCGCACAGCAGGCGCCCGCCCGCCAGCAGCAGCGCGCACAGGCGGTTCACGAACACCAGGAACTGAGAGTCGCTGAAGCGGAGCGTGCTGCCGTCTGACATCACGTAATTCTGGAACAATAATCAACCTGTATCGGCACAAAGCAACTTCTTAACCCAGGTGTTTACAAAGTGTACATGGAACAGCTATTGTGTGCTTATATCCAAGTAATAAGAGAGGAAAAGGCATCATTCGTTTCGTTTCGCTTCGGACGACGAGATAATTACCATGCCAAACTAAATGTGATGATATGTGATCGGCTCAAGTCGATTCCGCGTCGTTGAGTGTGCGCACTCCCATAATGACACATGACACAGGGGTTAATGACATCTCATTTAATTTGCCGCGCTTTACTATGTCGATTCATGTGTAAGCTCTGGTAGTAAGTAGATCTATGGAAGGATGATACACAGGTTATGTAATGTCTCAATAGCTTCTCTACCCAGGAGGGTTATGTAACTCAATCCAGTGGTTCGATCCTGATTCCGATGGCCGATTTTTGGATGTCGTTGTTCTTCACCGCCCTGATATGTTCCGATATTCGACAAGCTACCGTACGTTTCGTTTGACCGATATAAGACTTTCCGCAACTGTAGTCTACTTTATAAACACCGGGCTGTTCCAGTGGAAATTTGTCCTTCGGCGAACGCAGCATCTGAGACACTTTTTTGAAAGGAGTGAAGATAGTCTTTACGGCGTATTTCCGAAGAATGTTGGCAACCTTATCTGTCACTCCCCTCACGTACGGCAAAAATGCTGGCTGCCTCTCAACTTCCGGTGGTCGCACTTCCGGTGCTTACAACCAGGTTTTGGTTTAAGTTGCGCGGGTTTCACTGTATATCCGTTTCTCTGTAGGACCCTCTGCACATGTGTTAGCTCAGCACGTAAATGTTCCTCGTCGCATAGATCATATGCGCGGTTGGTGAGTGAGGTCACTACAGAGTTCAGCTGTCTGGGATGGTGGTGAGAATCAGCGTGTAGATATCGATCCGTGTGAGTCAATTTCCTATAGACTGAGTGGCCTAGAGAAACGTTAGTACGGACCCCTATTTTCACGTCCAAGAATGAAATTGTCCTCTCATTTTCCATCTCATAGGTAAATTTAATTTTACCATGTATGCTGTTAAGGTGTGCCAAGCATAGTTCTACCTCTTGTTGGCCTCCTTCAATGATCCCAAAGACGTCATCAACATACCTTTTCCACAGTTTTATAGGTGTGCGTGCAGTGGAGACCGCCAACTCTTCAAAATGTTCCATCCACATGTTGGCCACCACTGGAGCCACTGGACTACCCATGGCTACACCATCAATCTGCAGGTGGTATTGCCCTTGGTAAATGAAGTAACTGGTAGATAAGCAGTGATGTAGTAATTTCACGTATTCCACAGGCATGTTATTTTCTTGCAATTTTACCTTAACTACTTCCATGCAGTCCGCCACTGGTACATTGGTAAATAGGGACTCAACATCGAAGCTGACCATTACGTCATTTGTTCGGAGATTAATAGATTGCAAGATGTCAATGAAATGTCGAGAGTCTTTCACATAAGATGTTGAATGTCCAACTAATGGTTGAAGAACAGAAGCTACGTGTTTCGCTAGGTAGTATGTGGGCGAGTCAATCTGACTGACTATGGGCCGTAGCGGAACATTTTGCTTGTGCACTTTTGGTAAGCCATATAGTTTGGGGGGCTGTATATTTCTAGGACGGAGCAAGTACTTAGCTGTATCATATGTGATAATATGTTGATACTCCTTTATTATTTTGCGTGTACTGCGGTTCGTTCTTGCCGTCGGGTTGTAGTTTACTTGCTTGTAGGTGTTCACATCACTCAATAAGCTACGGATTTTATGATCGTATTCAGTAACGTTCATAACTACAGTAGCATTACCTTTGTCCGCTTTAAGTACAAGTACGTTCTCATCCATGCGGAGGTCACGTAATGCGGCTAATTCTTCAGCAGTGATGTTCGATGTTGGAGGTTTAGCGTGACGTAACGCTACGGCGGTGTCCTGTCTCAGCACATCGGCATCACACGCCGGTATCATATTCCGCCTTATCGCTTCCTCTACACTTCCGATCACCTCTTCGTAAGGTATGCGTTTCGGAGCAGGAGCATAATTCAAACCTCTCAAGGACTTTAAGAGCACTTTGTGATAATTCCTTGCTGGACAAATTGAGGCTCACTGGTTTTTGTTTTTGAATTAGTGATTGATACTTTTGTTGTTTAGTCAATGCACTAATCTCTCGTGAGCGTTCAGCTTGCAAGTAGGTAATACGATCACAAACGTCGAAATCACTAGTTGTCAACAAAGCACTGCATTCAAGGTGTAAACAATATAACTCACGGTGGATCAAATCCATTTGGTATCTGGTATTGCGGATAACCTTACGCAACAATTTGACACTCGCGTTACGTAGAATGCTCGCGGAGCCGTGGATGTCCTGACGAGGTTTCAGTCTCACACACACAGGGATAACGTCCGCATCTCTGCATTTTATAAGAAAATTCAAGGACTCCTCCAAACAACCACACATTTCCGCGCACGTTCTAGACGTTTCACAAGTTTGACACCATCCGGCCCGTACCGGTTCGCGATATAAGATTTTAAACTATCATGGTCACTTACATTACTATTAATACTAACGGGATATTTACCATGTTTACTGTTTTCTATGAGTTCCCGATATTTCGGCGCTGTTGCAAGCACCATGATCACGGATAAACTGAAGTTATTGCGGGTGGGTGTTTATGAGCAGACAAATCCTCTTTCTTGTTCGTTTTTTGCACTCAGTACCGCTACCACTGTCACTCGCAACTCGATTCCGCTCCCGACACACGAAACTCACTGTGTCCGCTCGCGAACTTTTTTAGGCACTTTTCCGCTTTTTACACAGCTGGACCACTGGATTCCAGGCTCTCTACAGTTGAAATTGAAACCCACCCTCCCGGTTGAAGTTCCTATATACTGTCACTTACGGGATATCTTCCGTGATTGTTCATTATTTTGAGCTCCCGATATTTCGGCGCTGTTGCAAGCGCCATGATCGCGGGTTGAATATCGGGAGCTCAAAATAATGAACAATCACGGAAGATATCCCGTAAGTGACAGTATATGTGTAAACCGTGAAAGCTTGAAACAGTGTTTGAAGTTCCTATATTTGGTAATCTCAATAGCTTTTCTAACCAGTCTAGGAAAATAGTGGCGTTCTGACGAGATGACCTGAGGGTTATGTAACTCAATCTAGTGGTTCGATCCTGATTCCAAGAGATGTTGAGCTATGGCCGATTTTTGGGTGTCGTTGTTCTTCACCGCCCTGATATGTTCCGATATTCGACAAGCTACCGTACGTTTCGTCTGACCGATATAAGACTTTCCGCAACTGCAGTCTACTCTGTACTCTGTGTCTGTCTAGTCTGTATCGGGAACTCATAGAAAACAGTAAACATGGTAAATATCCTGTTAGTATTAATAGTAATGTTAGTGACCATGATAGTTTAAAATCTTATGACGTCAATGATCTTCGGAGCGTCGTGTTCACCCTTCATCGCGCACTCAGTACGAGACGCCAACGCGAGACTGTACACACAAGAGTACCCCGACGCGGTACAAGCTATAACGTCAAGTCATTACCTGGATGACTACGTGGACAGCCTTGCGACGGCAGAGGAGGCGATCCAGACAGCGCGTGAAGCTTTAACCTGAGAGGCTGGTGCTCTAACAAAAGTAACGTGGTGAAGAACATCACACTGGAGAAGCAGGCATACGATACGGAAGTAAAGCTCGGCCAAAGAGAAGAGAATACAGACAAAACACTGCATTTACTGTGGCAGACAGGCTCAGATGAGCTAGGCTTCAACACCGGACTAAGTCGGCTGTCACCTGAAGTAAAAACTAGCGACAGAGCACCGACAAAGCGAAAAGCCCTTGGATCTGTAATGGCAGTCTATGACCCCCTGGGTCTCATCAGCCACTTCACAGTCACCGGCAAAATCCTGTTCCAGAACTTGTGGAGGCACGGCATAGGGTGGGACGAGACGATCCCTGAAGAAGAAGCACAGCACCTCGAAAAGTGGATTCAAAGTTTAAATGCAGTCACAAAGCTAGGCATACCGAGGTGCTACGGCAGGGGCCCAGACGACCTCATGGAGCTCCATGTTTTCTGCGATGCAAGCGAGCAAGCATACGCAGCCACAGCCTACTGGAGGATCCAGAAACCGGACAGAAGATTGGACGTGAGGCTGGTCGCAGCGAAGGCACGTGTACTGTGTAGCCCCCGTAAAGGCGGTTACCGTTCCATGACTAGAACTACAGGCAGCGGTGATCGGCGCACGACTGGCAGAGACAATAATCAAGGAACACTGAGACAAGCCCAGCAGCGTGACCTACTGGACAGACTCACAAACCGTCTTGCGATGGATTCAAAAGGACGCCTTGAAATACACGGCTTTCGTCGCGTATCGCCTGGGTGAAAAATGTAAAACATTGTTTAATAAATTATTCTCTTTACAGAGCAACTCAATGTGACTGACTCAATCTGACTCGAGCAATTCGCACCATTAATTACATTAAGGTCGAAATAGATATATTTACATGTCACTGGGGTGAATTCGCAAAAGTACTTTTGTTTACTCTGTGTTACAAACAATGAGATGTGTTGTGCTTTAATTTTAATATTGTGTGTGTACCTTGACTATTGCATTAGGATATATACCTGTAATGATAGTTTAAGGCATTTAAATAAATAAAATAAATAATGTTTTTTCCGTCAAGTTGCACGGTTCTAAGAAGACGAGCCCTATGTATACAGCTACATTACATGTATGTAAACGTTAGTTACCTGCGTCATGATCTTCTCCTGCAGCAGTCCCCACACTAGATAGGCGGCCATGAGCCCGGTGAAGCAGAAGGCGAGCTCGGCGCCCTCGCGCGCGGGATGCTCGTCCTTGCGCACCTTGACCGTCTCGGGCAGGCGCTCGCCCGGCTCGCCGAAGCACGCAAACAGCAGCCGGTAGATGGCCCCTGTGTTACCTGCCAGGGACATGGAGATCGTGACTTCTGTTATTAACTCATTATGATGAAACACTGGGAAATAGTGTGGGACAGACCGTTAGGTTATATCAACACACTAAACTTGTTCCGGTCGGTTTTCATTCGACTTTGACCTCCACTATCTCCGTAACTAGAAGGTTCCCAGGTATGGTCCAGAACAAAAAACTGATCGCAATGACGGGGAGAACAAGTGCCTTTCGGCTTCGATAAGGGTCTATTTACAACCTTTTTATCCCAGTTATATAGGGAAACCTGTAATTGGCCATAATAACAATAACACGTATATTTTGTAAAATATTTTTATGTATCGCTGTTGGCTACCTAAATAAATAAAACAAAAAAATTAATATAATTATGCTAATGTATTTTGTTACGATAAATGACTAGTACCCCATCAAGTGTAGCGCAATCATAATATTCTTTTTAAACTGCTTGGTCATGCCTAAACGATTATAGACTTGATTTGAATTATGTGTGTTTGTTTCATCTTTCATACTACTACTATAGCTTCGACTGACTAAGGCAGGCAGACAAAATATAATTTTGTAGTAGGTCCTGATATTATAATTAAATTTACTTGTTTGTGTGTTGTAACAAGACACTCGTCATCGCTTGCGCCTGCGCAGGCGGCGCGTCTCGTATTACCGCGACTTCCGCTGCATCTGCGGCTAATTAGGTTTAACCTACTTAATGTTTAATTTGCGAGCTAGTGTTTAATTTAGCATTTACTGAGAGACCAATAATATTAAATAAAATCTTGAATAAATGAGTAAAATCAATTCAAACTTGATTATCTTACGATAAATTCATCGCAACGTAGATATTATTATTATTTAATGTTTTAAACACTAAAATCTCACAAAAACTATAGGTATTTCGTAATTTACCAAATGTGCAGTCAGTAGTCACTTTAACCACTTATCCTTATTCCGGCGTAACTGTTTGGTATTTATTACTATCCCAATTGAACAGTGGCTGGAAAGTTTGTTATGAGTAAGATTAACTTCTAATCAATCGACCAGCTCATCAGGAAATATTTTTAAGTGATAGTATTTTTATAAAAACGAAAATCATCCTGTTACCAAAAGCATAGCAAGAAAATCACAAAAATATTAAATAGCACATTTATGAAACAATTCAATTTAACATATTATTCAGCATACAGGGAAATGTAATTAAGAGATAAACTCACAAACAGAGTGTCACTAATGAAGTCGTTAAAACAAACTAATTAGCAGTTAACTCACTGAGCTTATCGAAGTAGTTGATTTTGTCCAGATATTTGTACAATATGAACATGGGCAGCAGCACCGTCGAGTAGCCAACCAGGTTTAGCAGCAGCCTGAAGAACCTGAAATACATTAATTTGTTGAAGTAGAGGATCGCTAAGTATCACCAACTGAATGTCAGCAGAAACACCTTGAACTAGAAAAACCACTTTTACTGCACCCAAATACACCCTCAGTCAAATTGCTACCTGCTGCACTTGCTGCCCTGCTAACTGTTATATCCATATAGATATGCAGTTGACTGTACTGTACATATTTCTGCTGCCAAACATCAAAGCAGGCTTTGGTTTGGACAGTATGGATGCTGATTGAATAACTGAATTATCTTATATATTGAATATCTTAATTCCTCTCCTGAAGTCTCAATTGGTTTATTAAAGGCGAATGTGTCTGGCTGCCTGGCTGAATTTATATTTAAACACATAAACCCTTTTTTTTTTAATCGTGGTAAAATCATCAAATGAGTCCTCCCACCCAGGGCAGAGCGGGAGGGACTGTCAGACTTGTACTGACTAAAATCCACGGTGTCCTTCAATAGCCCTTTATGTTCCAGGGTCACGGTAATTCTATAAGTCTCGCGACCCCGGCAGGCTTTGGCCCTCTAGAGGGGGGCCCCGTCATTATGCTTTTTTCTTTTTTTTTTTTTCGGATTGGAAATCATCAAATGACCCTCCCCACTCTGGGCGGAGCGGAAGGGAGTGTCAGACTTGTACTGACTAAAACCCATCCTTGTTCCTTCTTTGCCCATTGTGTTCCAGGGCCACGGTATCTCTTTCGAACAGTCCGGCAGGCATCGGCCCTTGCAGACCCCTACATCGTTGCTGACATCTCTTTAGAGGCTCGCGTGGAACACGAAAGCGCCGTCGACACGGCCTGTCGTCAAAAGACGGCCGGACGGCGAGCTAGCCCATAGCTCGCCGTCCACAGGCCCGCGCCTACGGTGGCCGGGAGCCAACACGTGACCCCCGACGCCCAGGGCGTCTCCCGCGGCGGCTGGGACGTAAGGTTCTTTCCCTCTAACGTCCCGCCACCTCCTTCACTAGCATGACTGCTTCGCAGAAGGAGGTGACGGCTTCCCATTCCCTCTCGCTCCGGACCATGGCTTGAACCAGGGCCGGACGCGAGAGATCGCCGCCGCCAATCGCCGCTACGAGGACACGACGGTGCTCCGCCCAAGCGGGGCAGACCTCGACGGTATGTTGCAACGTGTCCTCCGGACGATCCTCACAATGGAAACACCCGGGCGTTTCCTCCCTCCCGATTCGGTGCAGGAACCTCCCGAAACAACCGTGTCCGGTGAGGACCTGCGTCAGGCGGTAGGTGAGGGCGCCGGAACTAAATGATCCGACACACGCGCCACCATCAGCGAGACATTTGAGTGAGCATGACAACTCCTAACCGCCAGGGTACATTCAAGTCAAGAAAAGACGTAGGTTTCTAGCGAATGACAGCTTTCTAGTACATAGTACTCACACAATATGGGCTATGCGGCTATATAATACTAAAGAGATTGAATTTATACAATGCAAAGATAGTTGTACAATCTTCAGCAGCTCCAACATACTATTTAATGCTATCCATTTATGCGCCCCTGTCCTTATGGAGCAGGACCGGCATTGAGCCAAGCATTTTTATCAACGATATAATCGTCCAACTTGTAATATGCTTGCTTACATAGTGTGCGTTTAATGCATGTTTTAAATGTCGTTTCATTCAGTTCAAGAATACTTTGTGGAATTTTATTATAGCATCTCAAACAGTACCCCATGAAAGATGAGTCTACTTTAGCGAGTCTGAAACCTGGCTGAACTAATTGGTCTCTATTTCTAGTACCGTAATTGTGTCTGTCACCTCTTTTATTAAAAAGATGTAGATTTTTTCTTACGTACATTATGTTTTCGTAGATGTATTGACAATGTACCGTCATGATGTTAATTTCCAATATACTAAAAAGAGGAAAGGACCCAATATTGAGCCTTGCGGAACCCCTATTTTTACTTTTAAACCCTGTGAATTAACACCATTTATTTGAACTTGTTGTTGTCTATCATTCAAATCAGATTTTATCAAACTAAGTGCAAGTTTACCTAGTCCGTAATGCTCAAGTTTCAAAAGTAATGTGTCGTGATTTACGCAATCAAATGCTTTGGAGAGGTCACAAAATATTCCTATGGCATCTTGGGACTGCAAGATTTTGTTGGTATTAAAATAATTGAGCATTTGATTCAGAAGTACCTTTTCAAACACCTTGCTAAAAACAGGCAACACGGAAACAGGTCTATCATGATTAGTATCTTTGCTATCTCCGAATTTGAACAGAGGTATGACTTTAATGTATTTCATTAAATCAGGGAAAACTCCTTGGTCTACACACAAAACAAGTACCACAAGTTTTTTTAAATATGTAGGTACACGTTTTTAATGTAAGATTTTTGCTTTAAACACCTCCACGACCACCGTACCATTCAATCCATCCATCAGCACAATGCTTTGTGTGCGTTCCATCGAGTCCTACCGTAAAACGTGATTTATCACCACAAAAAAAAAGTCGTTTCCCAGCAATAATTTTTGCGTAAAGATACCTACTTAGTTTGACGTACAGAATGCTTGGTTGACGGCTTCGTGAAGGGTCAGTTTACATCCTGTATTTGTGTATAGAAAAAACCAGCCAAATGCGAGTCGGACTCGCGCATGAAGGATTCCGTACCATCGCCAACAAACTGCATTACAGTTTGGCAGAAGTAACATTTTTGTAATTGGAGGTTACCACGAATAAACGCTTTTTCTTTTTTTTCACATATCTCATAACATAACACATACACACGCGACCGCGGTCGCGTAACATAATAACAACGGATAGCAGCAACAGAATTCTGTGAAAATTTCAACTGTCTACCTATTGTATTGTATGACGGGCTGGTGTCTGCAACTCCACATCAAAGCAAATTTTTCGGGAAAAGATAACTGTCTTCCTATTACAGATCATGAGATAGGTACACAGACGGACGGATGGATGCACAGCGTAGGCTTATTAATAGGGTCCCATTGGTTACCCTTCGGGGAAAGAAGTTCCTTAAAACATAATTCACTTCTATTTCACTTTGCAAAACTAAATATATTAGCTCACCATGAGTACTCAATGTCGCTGAGTGTGGCCGAGCGCTCATATGCATCGAGAAGCAGGTGGTACAGGTGAGAGATCAGCCACATCAATCCCAGGCATATCAGCCCCATGGACCTGTGACAAAAAACATAATTATAATCACCTTTTTGAGGTGGGTGTTATTGACTGCGACACTGTTTTATACTAATGCAGTTTTTATCCAACACAAAGAGTTTTTGTAAACTGAGTTTTTTACTTTCCGATAAATTGCTTTATTTAAAAAAAAAATTATTAATTTCTTTATTTAAAATAATATAAACATACAAGTTTCATTAAAAAAAAATTAAATCAATGAATATAATGGACTGGTCAACTGCATATCAGTATAGTATCAGTGCGGAGAGAACTGCCCAATAGAAAGCTGTCCTTACTGTTAACAGAATAAAGTCAAAGTAAAATTGTTTTCATAGACAAAATGTTGTTGATTTAAATACTTAAAGTGATTAGTTTTCCTACACATATAGGTTACCTCAGTCAACTTGCCCTCATATTTACTAGTTATGTTAGCTAACAAATTTGTCTAATATGCATTCACTACAATGGTGAAGCTCGCCATTGTACATAAGCATTATAATTACATTTTGTATGTATTTTTTTATTTTGTGTGCAATAAAGAATAAGAATTCATTAATTTTATATTGCTAAAATAGTAAAATCCCATAGTCATGATTTATAGACTGATGGCTCTGGATCTGTCATTGACTTTATAAAGTAATAATGGCCCAAGCAATATAGCCACTTTTGCTCCTTTTAATGACATTTTCCTAGAACAACTGCACTTCAAAGGCAGAGGAAGCACGGGAAAAGAGATCATGGAAGGAATTGAGGGAGGCCCAGAGGCGGCGCTAGGCGTAGGCGACGTGGGCCACCGCCCACGGCCTCGCGGTACGAGGGCCTCGCACCTCAAAAACCCATTGACAAAATTGGGACCGGAACGAAATCTCCAAACTGTACATGGCCAATTTTGGCCAATATAGATTTTTTGTTGACAGCGCACTCTGTTTTATTTTTTTTCCAACACAGCGACATCCTTCGTTCTTGTACTGACAGAAAGCCATTGTAGTTTTTGATATTTTAAGCTAGATGGTGTTGTTTCGTATATAGGATTACTAAAAATGTTTTCCGCGATGGGATTTCAAGTGAATTATTTGCAGTTTATTTTTTCTGTGGTTGAAGTGAAAGCTGTTGGAGTTTTGTTTGGTACATAATATTATGTACCATTTTGTTCCTGAAATTATGACCTTTCGAATGATACATGTGAATTCCGAGTCGATGCCGATTCCGGGCCTCGCTAAATGTACCTTGCCCACATAAAATTGTAGTCTTGCCCCGCCACTGGGGAGGCCTTTGCCCAGCAGTGGGACAGTATTGGATATTAAATTTTAAAATGAACTGCAGGTTCGAAATAGCCTAGATTTGCAAATTTTTCACTACCATTTCAAGTACACCGGACTAGCAGTCCATGGTCAGACCACAATAATAAAATCGAAATGTTTCTCTAATTAAAAACAATAATTATTATTAATTATTGTTTTTTAATTAAATAGCTGTGCTCAGTCTACCATGCCTATGTGGCAGGTTCACTTTCAATTATAGTTCGTCTTGTATAGGTTATAGCTGCATTTCTGACCAAACAGAGTTAAGAAACTCATAAAGTAGCAGTAGGTAAGCGATTAAATAGTGGTATGTAAGTACGAATTCATGCATATCCAGATAAACATTGTGATAGTCCAGCTACATACTAAAAAGACTCGCAGGCTCTGATGTCGACCTCGCTGAGATAAGCACGAGATCCTCGTCTATTGTGCAGTTAATATTCATGAGTATGATTAGTGATAATAAGCCTGTTTTTAAGTTCAGTGGGAAACTCACCATACCGCTATCCCAGAACCCATTTTACCGTTCTGTGTAACCAAACTATCACAATAATATATTTAACACATACAAAAATATTGAATGATATGTTGTAAAATGATTTTTGTTATATTAATGTTAATTTACTGTAATAAAAAAATAAATTTCATTATTTCTTTGAACCTTCGACAGATCCCCGACCGACCCATAGTTTCGAAACGTCAAACTTAATATGACAGATTGACAGTACCGGGATCTTGTGACTTTGACAGCGCTTAATGTTGCAAACAAAATACGATGAAGTGGATGAATCTTATGACGCCTGCAATTTTTTTCCCATTTTAATACTTGTGCAGACGCCAGCACATCAAGTTTTTATTATTATTTTAGATCTAAAACATTAGTTTTAGTATATGCGAAACCTGAAACACGTGTCTAGTATTTTATATAAAGAATCTATGTACAAAATTTCAAAACTGTATCATGAAAAATCACAAAGTTATAAGCTTGTTCTGTTAACTGGTTGGCCGCACAAAAATGTGGTCACCACGCTTCGTCTTGAGCTCATTGATAATAATAATTTGGCAGTAGGTACCTAAATGATTGCGATAGGTAATTAATGTCGCTCGGTGTCCAACTTGTAACCTTGTTTAAATATTTTTGGGACAAAATATTTAATAACATGGTTTAAAAGTTATTGAAATCAATTCAGTTCCTTATTCTGAACAAACTATAATCAGGTTTCGCATATAACCTACTAAAAATAATGTTTTATTCAATGTTTTGTTAAAAGTTTAAACATTTATTTACAGACTACAAATAGAACTAAATTAAAAAAATATATAAGTTGTATTTGTAGTTTGTAAAGAATGTACCTACTGCATTCAAGCAAAATACTAAATAATGATATTTCGGAAAGATTACTCCAAATTAACATGCATTCGGCCATCACCATAATTCGTTACTGCTGTTCGGCCTACAACCGATCACTTTGCCAATTTTTTTTGTTCGAATTTTATTTTACCGAAAACTATTACCTAGACCGACGTATTTTTTGCTATATGCATCATTTGACATATTTTTAGATCATCGATCGAAGTATCATGTGTCATAGGTATTATTTATCGAACTATATTTCGCCGATTTACAAAATAGGTTCACTAATGTTTTACCTAAACGTTGTTAATAATTCACTTAAAAAAATATTTACCCGATAAACTTTTATTTGATCATGTATTATTTGACAACAATTCATTTTATAATATGCATGTCATCTCGTAAAACAACGTTTGAAATAAAAACGTTTAACTCATAAAAAATCAACTCATTAAATAGGCACAACGGTAATTTTAATTCACGGAACAACAAATACAAGAGGAATCAAGAGCGAGCGAAGCAAACTCGGGAGTTGGGGCACCCCGACTTTAGGTTAGGTTAGGTTACTTTAAACCCTACAAACAGAAATAGGAGCCCCGCGCAGCGGGGCTACGTCGATTACGCCTATTACAAAATACTGATGAAATAAAAAAAATAAAAAAATGTAATGTGTATGTAATTGTATGTATTAACATGTATCTAATGTAAAATGTTAAACTTGATGCAAATAAATTATTATTTTTTTTCCTTTATTTATTTCTATACAAATTAATTACATTTTTAAATATTCCTTAAAAAAATATATAAAAAACATTTAAAAATATAAAAAAATTGTAGCCCACCGGTACCGGGAACAGGGTCCAAGCTACCGGCGCGCGGCGGTCAGGGCTCCAGAGAGAGGAACCTCCTAACAATACGAGCCGTGTCCAGAAGTACCGCTTTCTGAATCAAGCCCTTGATCCAGCTGCCTAACGAGAGCCTCCTCAGGTATTGGTCGAGGCTCTTGGCAATTAAGCCATGGGCTGATACAACTATCGGCACAATGATCGCTGAGTCCACATCCCACATGTCGAAAACCTCGTGAGCCAAGTCAAGGTACTTGATTTGCTTATCTTTCTCGGCTTTCACGAGGTTCTCATCATGCGGGACCGTTATGTCAACAATCATTGCGCGCCGCTCTGATCGATCCACCACCACTATATCAGGCTTATTGGCTACAATAGTCCTGTCAGTGATGATGGATCGATCCCAGTACAATGTGATACTGCCATTTTCGAGAACTGGTTCGTGCACATACTTATAGTACGGCACTTCCGATTCCACAAGGTTGTATTTTAGAGCAAGTTGCTGATGGATAATCCTGGCTACAAGGTTGTGTCTATGCAAGTACTCTCCGTTAGCCAGACGAGAACACCCGGAGATAATGTGACGGATTGATTCGCCTGGACGGTGGCATGCCCGACATATGTCAACCGTACCATCCTTCAAAATAAATTTCCGGTAGTTATTCGTCATCATAACTTCATCCATAATTGCACAGACAAAACCTTCGGTTTCTCCGAAAAGGTCCCCGGAACGTAGCCAGGCTACGGACGCTGATAGGTCTACATCGGGCCCATGCAAGGCCCGGAAAAAGCGTCCGTGAAGCTCCTTACTCTGCCAGACCTCCATGCGGTCGTTAGTGTCAAGCACTACAGGTTTGCGCCAGTTCTCTTTAGCCAAGGAAAGCGGAGTGAGACCCTTGTCCACCACGACCACATCTCGATGCATCCCCACGTCGGTTTCAAGGAAATATTCCCTGAGACTGCATATCTCGCGATTGTGGAGAGTCTTAGCATTTAAAAAGCCTCGACCCCCACACTTCAGTCCATGTATGATATACAGTCTCATAACCGAAGAACGCGGGTGATGCATACGATATGCCGTCAACAATGTACGGACCCTCCTATCCAGGGCGTCTAGTTCTGTTTGAGTCCATTTGAGTATGCCGAAAGAGTACATCAAAACCGGCATGACCCAACCGTTGAAGGCACGTACCTTATTTCCGCCTGATAAAAGACTATTAAATACTTTTTTCAGGCGGCCAAAGAAGCGCTCCTTCAACGATTGCTTCATGTCAGCAACATTGACGCCCAGCGCTTCCGACATACCCAAATACTTATAGGTTTCGGTTGCTGAGAGGGATCTAAGATTAATGGAATTCGAGAGCTGGGTTCCCACGGATTCCACAATCTCCCCTCGCTTTACATGCATGACCGAATTTATACACTAAAAACATACGAGACTACCCAAAAAAATTGCTTAATACTTTGTGACTGGTTTAGAATATTTAATATAATGTGATATTTAGGTGAAACGTGATTTTGCCAAAAAAATCAACTATAATTAAACGAAAAATGTATAAATGATTAAATATCATGTGAAACATATAAAAAGCGAAGCGTTTGCCAAAGGAATGCTTATAAAGTGATTGTTTGTAAAATGAAACATCTGCGGAATACGTTGTTTGTGAAATAAATAATATATGAAACATTGGTTGTAAACTAATTTGTGAAAGGAATTTCGGTAGGTAAAACATTAGTGAACCCTTAAAACCACTTTTTTTCGAAAATATGGTAATTAAAACAGTGGTTTAATGAATGTTCGGAAATATAATACTTCGAACAAATGTTAATTCAGCTAAGTGTAACTTCGGTAAAAAGTTTTTCGACCTAATGATACGTCGGAGTAACGAAAAAAATGAATTGATAATAGGTCAACTGATGCAATGGTAGAGTGACTTCGATGAAGTAAAAAAAACGAAACGTTAATAGTTGAAAAGTTTTAGGTGAAATGAAATTCGGTCAAATGTTTTTCGAACTTATGACAGGTAAACATATTTTGCACTAAATGGAGCAAATTATCAGACATACTTTATTTAGCATCATTTTAAATGCGACTTTGGACAACCGAGCTTGGGCACAAGTTAGGTACTCTTCCCATTCGCATGGGAACACTCGGCGTCCGCAAAATATTTCTAGTATTAATTGACCGGCTTTCATTTCCTCGGTCCACGGCACTGAGAAATTAATCAGAAATATTCTGGCTTCCACACTGACTGATTTTGATATGCCGTACTTCTCCGAGGCTATCCACGCTTGGAAACTCGCTTGCTCGAATACTGAATAACCCGTCATTACCCGACGAGCTATTATCACCGTTGTGTTATCGGCGTTCCAGCTGTACTGAACCCGACGATGGTAAAAGACCGGACGGCATGTCTTTGTTTCCATGGAGGATGGGTACGTCACTTAGTGTGGGACGCTACATGGCTGTGTCGATACTTTTGCACCTTCCCATCTTCCTAGTTCATCGCGCTGTACTGCGGAGAACCTTAAGCGGCGTAAATATAGTAATCTTATAGGAAACTATACGAGTATATTCGAGCCATTTGGAGTTGAGACTTTAGGGACGTGGGGTCCGAGCGCTCACAGCCTTTTCAAGGAAATTTCAAAACGCTAAGTTGACACTTCCCGAGACCAAAGGGCTGTCTTTTACCTTGAACAGAGGCTATGCGTTGCCATACAAAGTGGCAACGCCGCCTGTTTCTTGGGGGCGGGCATTACCAGTTGACACTGACAGCGTTGAGGGGGAGTTTTTAAGTTAGTTACGTAAGGTTTCACTTATAAAAAATGTAGAAAGGTAATATTGTTATGAATTAAATAATACATCCATAACTTGCAAGCATTATAAATTTAGTTTCAACTTTAAAGAACAGTACAGTCTAGGGGTATTCGAATTTTTTAGATTAGAACATGACTTCAAGACGGACGGACGGTTCATAAACGTTGTCCTTATTTATTTATGTACAAATTAATTACATTTTTAAATATTCTTTACAAAAAAAAATATAAAAAACATTTAAAAATATAAAAAATTGTAGCCCACCGGTATCGGGAACAGGGTCCAAGCTACCGGCGGTCAGGGCTCCAGAGAGAGGAACCTCCTAACAATGAGAGCCGTGTCCAGAAGTACCGCTTTCTGAATCAAGCCCTTGATCCAGCTACCTAACGAGAGCCTCCTCAGATATTGGTCGAGGCTCTTGGCAATTAGGCCATGGGCTGATACAACTATCGGCATAATGATCGCTGAGTCCACATCCCACATGTCGACAACCTCGTGAGCCAAGTCAAGATACTTGATTTGCTTATCTTTCTCGGCTTTCACGAGGTTCTCATCATGCGGGACCGTTATGTCAACAATCATTGCGCGCCGCTCTGATCGATCCACCACCACTATATCAGGCTTATTGGCTACAATAGTCCTGTCAGTGATGATGGATCGATCCCAGTACAATGTGATACTGCCATTTTCGAGAACTGGGTCGGGCACATACTTATAGTACGGCACTTCCGATTCCACAAGGTTGTATTTTAGAGCAAGTTGCTGATGGATAATCCTGGCTACTAGGTTGTGTCTATGCAAGTACCTACTCTCCGTTAGCCAGACGAGAACACCCGGAGATAATGTGACGGATTGATTCGCCTGGACGGTGGCATGCCCGACATATGTCAAACGTCTATTATTGTTAGGGAAATTATGTCTCGCCACAAAATTATTTATAGGCCACGTGATTAAACTTCTAATTTTATAACTAAGCAACGGGAAAATGACATAGCCTCTAATAAACTAATTCGTCTTTTTTACAACGCCATCTAAATATTCTATAGAAAGCGTCAAGTAAAAATCATCAATCATTGTGACTTGTCCTTCTTATTTATACATTGCCACCTAATTTACTAACTCAGCCACGGATTTTACATCTCGTCACCATTTTACGTTTTACAGCTTCAACACAATGACCTCAAAAAAATATAATTCAAGCTTCCACAGATAAGTTAGCATGTAAAATAATACATCATATATTATTCTTTTATCGTGAAAATAGCCACTGCATGATTTGGCGCGAGTACGCAAAACGACAGAACTCATAAAAATTCAACTCATTAAATAGGCACAACGGTAATTTTAATTAACGGAACAACAAATACTTAGGAATCAAGAGCGAGCGAAGCGAGTTCGGGACTTGGGGCACCCCGACTTTAGGTTAGGTTAGGTTACTTTAAACCCTGCAAACAGAAATAGGAGCCCCGCGCAGCGGGGCTACGTCGACTACACCTATTACAAAATATTGATATTATTTACCTTGGACTTTAGGTGAATTTCTGCACTAAAAACTTACGAGACTACCCAAAAAAATAGCTTAATCCTTTGTGACTGGTTTAGAATATTTATTATAAAGTGGTATTTAGGTGAAACGTGATTTTGCCAAAATAATCAAAACATGTATTAAACGAAAAATTTATAAATGACTAGCTTCTGCCAGCGGCTTCGCCCGCGTGGATGTCGAAAAATATCCCACCCGAACAAACATAGTTACTTACCTTCATCCGCTGAGACACGTTTAAATTAATTTTCAATTGCCAGCCTAAACACAAAATTTGAATATCCTACCTTCAAAACTGACGGACTTTCATATAAACTGCCATCCCCTATTTTACCCCTTTATGGGTGGAATTCCCAAAAATTCTTTCTTAGTGGATACTTACTCTTCACAAAGAACACACCCTCCAAGTTTCATGTTTCCCTAAGACGTAGTTTCTCTAAGACCAGCGGTTTGGGCTGTGTGTTGATATCACCCAGTCAGTCAGTCAGTTTACCATTTTATTTATATAGATGGTAATGTAATACAAAAATCAGCATCACTTAAAGTGAATCCGAAGATATTTTCTTTATAAACTTTTATTGAGATAAGAATAACAATAAGTTTAACCGATGTGCTCTTTCCTCTGCCGATTCTTGAGAACGCCTATTTCTCATTCTCTTAGCTTCTCTCGAATTTCGAGATAAAGATAATCGTTTTTTAGGTGGCATTGATGCAGGCAAATAAAAATAAATAAATATTATTAGTGTATTTCATGTATAACTTTGGTGTTTCTATACCGATTTCTATGATTCTTTTTTATGGAATAGTTAATAATATTAACTTTTTTAATTAGGGATGACTGAGAGTGTTATAAACGTAAGAGTAGACAAATATAATCAGAAAGCTTCGAACTGCTAAGCTATCGGGAGTTACACGTGATATTGTGAGTCAACCATAAAAGATAGACATATGCTGTCGTGGGATATTTTTTATATAATTTTAAGGAGAACATTTCCGTCATTCATGATTTCTGTGTAGCTTTAACCATTAAGGTTGCACACGCGACGGAAGCTTAAAAATGGAGTAACTTCTCCCGTTTTCCCAACATTTCCCTTCACTGCTCTACTCCTATTGATTGTAGCGTGATGAAAAGTATACTATAACCAACTCAGGAGTATGAAAAATAATTGTACCAAGTTTCGTTAAAATTCGTCCAGTAGTTTTTGTTTCTATAACGGTTATACAGACAGACAGACAGACAGACAGACAGACAAAAATTTTACTGATTGCATTTTTGGCATCAGTATCGATCCCTAATCACCCCCTGATAGTTATTTTGGAAATATATTTCATGTACAGAATTGACCCCTCTACAGATTTATTATAAGTATATATATATATATAGAAGATTAAATATCAACATTTGTAAAGCGAAGCGTTTGCCAAAGGAATGCGTGTAAAGTGATTGTTTAAAAAATAAAACATCTGCGGAATACGTTGTTTGTGAAATAAATAGTATATGAAACGTTGGTTGTAAACTAAAAAATTGTGAAAGGAGTTTAGGTAATACATTAGTGAACCGGTCAATATACTATTTGATGACATTTTTAGCAAAATTTTGACGATCAATTAATATGGGATGAGTTACATTTTAAGCGTACTGAGTTAAAAAATTAAAAGCTAAATAAATGTATTTTTTGATGTCATTTAATAGTATTTTAGAAGGTTACTGTTAGAATGTATGTTACAAATTTAGATGCTAAAAAATAACCATCATGCTGAGTTGTATTTAGAGGGGTTTACATAGACGATAACTAGTGGCTAAGATAGTATTATTTAGATGCTCGTTAATTGTGGCTGACTTAGTGATTTAGAAGTCAACTTAAATTTTTGGAGGCGAATAATGCCATTAAAAAGAAGCCTGTTTAATTAGCACCCCTATTGTTATAGCGCCTGATACACTGATATACCTACGACGTCGTGATACATAAAAAAACTGATTTTTCTTTTAATAGCAGGCTTTTTGCACGTTGCGTTGGAACTTCATACACACAGGTACCTACGTTTTGTCAAAAAGAAAAGTAAAAAGTAATGACAACAGTACCTATAGATAGTTTGATAGTTTCCTAACCTTTGCATTTTTGTTAGACGTTATTTTCAGAAACAGTGTTTTGTACACTGACCTACCCATAACTCAATAACGAATTCAAATAGTAATAATGTATAGTAACACAACTTATGGTACATCAAATATATTATTGCCTTAGAAATGTGGTCTGAGGCTGTAATGTTTGTGTTAGAGTTATTAGCAGCATTGTGTGCAGTAGCTGTGTGTGGACCGTGCTTGCTGGCGTGTGCGCGGCGGCTCGTGCTGGGTGACGACTTGCTGCAGAGGGGCGGGGTTGGCATGCGGGAGGCCGAAGTCCTCGGTTGTGACGAGCCCGCGTGTCCCTACTACAAGAAAAATGTTAGGTATCTCATGGTGCCGGCCAGACGGCAACGTATGTACAACTCGCCCACCCGACAGTGTTCGTGATTCTATGAAAAATTATATTTTTGTTAGTTTTAATATATTCCAGTTTTAAATATGTTCTAAAGCAGTTTATAGTGTGTGCCCGGACGCCGAAGCTATTATTAAGAGTTTTAACCGAGGGTCGCAAACTGATACGGTGAAAACTGACGGTAGGTGACTGGTGGTCACCTGAGACTTGAGAGCGTCACCTCAGACCTGCAAGTGGAACTAAATTCGCCGTACTCGTGTTCATCTGCAGTAGGTAGGTAGCAGACAACTGAATAACGACAGCGAAAAACCACGTGAAAATAGTGCCGAACGTGTGAATGTGAAAAATGAGATCTGTCGCACAACCGCTTGGTTTGTGTCTTTCGGCCTCCATCTGCGGGCTCATCTTACGGGACGCCAAGGAGGCTCAGGTCATCACTCGTCAACCCGCCCTTCTAAACATTGTCAATAACCACTGACTACATTCACTCAACTTGTACGTTCTTCCTTCCTCCACAAAAAGCGGGGTACTGCCTACTGAGTACCTAGGTACTGAGTTTGGTTATTTATGGTATCAAAGCAAATTAAACAGTGTTTTCCTATCTTACAATTTTTATTGAAGAATATTAGAGTTAATCGATAGGTCTTATGGTTTATTTTTTATGGTTGTGTGTAGTTTCGCGAGGTCGGTATCCAATGAACTCGTTGTCGACGGCTATTTCGGGGTCACGCTTGTACCTGGGCCGTCTGCCGCGGGCTGCGCGTGACCACCCGAAACTGTCCGCAGCGAACAGCGGGAGCGGGGCGCTGGACGAATCACCGAACGAACGGGGCCACGCCAGCACGGACTCTTTTTTCTGCAACAGATGAAACAGAGCATCAGGGCCCTAGCACCCGGGATGCAGATGTTAATAACTGTGCAAACATCTCGTATGCACACTCAAAGAATCGGTGTCAATCTATCAACTCAGCCGAATCTCGGTCAACTACAGCTGAAAATAAGACCTTTCTGAAACCTTTTCCGCCTGATCCATCTTATTATAAGCAGGTTCCTACATAGAACAAAGCTATCCTTAGTAAAATACACTTAGTTTAAAATAGTACATTTTGGTACAAGTGGGGAAACTTTGTTATTGCATTCGAAGCGGACATCACACCCGAGCCGCCAGGCGAAGTTGTTATGGAGCCGAGAACTGCAGTAACAAATCCCCACGCGCATCAAACGACATTTTTCAATACACTTTCGAAGAAATAAAATATTAGAACGGAAAGCATTTTTGTCAGGAATTATTAGGAAACTATGATTTAATTTGCTTTTTTTCCGCGCTTTGCTTTCGCCAGGTTGAAAAAGAAGCAAAGGTATGAAGCCGCTAAACAGCCTAATATGCAAAGAAAATTCATGCGTATTTATGATATTCTATATAAACACAATTTAAATATTCAAAAATATTTGCCGTAAAGACGTATTGCTCTTTGCCGAGATTAAAAAAACAATCATCACTATAGGATATTACATCATCACTATTAGATATTTTTCCGCACGGAAAAATATTAAAAATCCACCCGTGTGAAATGCATTGCATGTCGAACCTAATCGTAGTGCGATAAAAATCAGTTTTCGAGAAACTGGATTGAAAATACTTTACTAGGTACACTTTTACCTCAAAAGACATGACGGAAATTGGATATTGCAATGTCGCCAGCTTCTTAACAAACGATAGTCGAGTGAAAGGTCCCAACCGCTGCACTTAAACGGCTTCGGATCCGATTACCAATTCAAGATATACCCGTAAACAGTGCGAGGTAGAGAGCTAGGTTACCACTACTAAAGATTACCTAGATTTATCTACAATGTGGGAATACTCAATACTTAACATTGCCTGAACAGAACCCTGTATGACTTTACAAATTATGATAGAAATAAGTAATAAGGTCCCGTTTGCCACGGAGATGGAGATTCAGCAATCTTTTGTCATGGCTCTCTGCACATTTAGTGCATTAATTGGGAAGTTGTCTGGAACTTCATATTGATATGAATAGGACCTACTTCATTGGTACCTAAAGCATGTGCCAAAGACCAAAACCCTGCCTTCCAGCAATAAATTATATAAGGCAATCATAGATGCACATTGTCGTTCCTGACCTGCTCCTGCGAGTCGCCTGGCGGGAGTATTTTGGCTTGTATGACATTAGGTTATCCTGCCATTTGCTGGTCATCAGAGCTCTTTCGCTAAGCGGTGGTAGCGGTACCTATGAAATGCGAGGATAATTATAAGGTGGACACTGTATGAGCAGAAGACTTGTGCGTGATACTGACTGTGCCCGCGCAGACGGAGACGTATTGCTGCTGGATGAAGACGAGCACGACGGTGAAGATTGCGACGATGGCGTGCAGAAACCGCATCGTCTCCTCGAGTTTAGGCCCAGTCACTCGTCCTCTGAACCTTCACATTTCTCTGCGGGCCTATGAAGATGAAATATTTATTGAAAACGTGTTGAACAAGAAGGGTATTGTAATAATTGATCTTGATTTATTTTGTGATTGACAGAAACGTGAAGTTTGAATAGGCTGATGTTTTTTTTCTGTTGAAGAAAAAAGGTTTGATATTTTCTTAATATAAACCTACTTACAGTGTCTACTACACCCATATTACATTATGAAGATCTGTTTAAACAATTAACAATACTATCTTTTTTCGTTTATTTATTTTCTTTACACATGATTTACATTTTTAAATATTTATATACAAAGTAATATTAAAAAAAACATTTAAAAATATAAAAAATAGTGGTCCGCCGGTATCGGGAGCAGGGTCCAAGCTACCGGTGGTTACGGCTCCAGAGACAGGAACCTCCTCACAATGCGAGCCGTATCGAGGAGTACTGCCTTCTGAATCAGGCCCTTGATCCAACCGCCTAAAGAGAGCCTCGAAAGATGGTCGTCAAGGCTCTTGGCTATAAGGCCATTGGCCGTCACCACAATCGGCACAATGATAGCCGAGTTCACACTCCACATGTCGACAAACTCGTGTGCCAAGTCGAGATATTTTATTTGTTTCTCTTTCTCAGCTTTCACGAGGTTTTCGTCATGCGGGATGGTAACATCGACTATCATTACGCGGCGCGCTGATCGATCTATCACTACTATATATATCAGGCTTATTGGCGATAATAGTCCTGTCAGTAATGATAGACCGATCCCAGTACAACGTGAAATGGTCTTTCTCGAGATCTGGGTCGGGAACATACTTGTAGTACGGTACCTCAGATTCCACAAGTTTATATTTCAAGGCAAGTTGCTGTTAAATAATCCTGGCTACTTGGTTGTGCCTGTGCAAGTACTCGCCGTTAGCCAGACGAGAACAACCAGAAATAATATGTCTGATGGACTCACCAGGATGGTAGCATGCCCGACACACGTCAACCGTCCCGTCCTTCATATTTCCGGTAGTTGTTCGTCAACATAACTTCGTCCATAATCGCACAGACAAAACCTTCAGTTTCCCCAAAGAGGTCGCCGAAACGTAACCAGGACCCGTGTCCTGGTTACGTTTCGGCGTGTCCCTGTCTCCGTAGACAGGACGCTAGAAATCTACATCGGGCCCATGAAGAACCCGGTAGAAGCGCCCGTGAAGCTCCTTGCCTAGCCATACTTCCTTGCGGACATCGGTAGTACGTACTACAGGTTTGCGCCAGTCCTCTTTAGCCATGGACAGCGGGGTGAGTCCCTTGTCCACTGCGACCACATCTCGGTGCATACCCACCTCGGCTTTTAAAAAATATTCTCTGAGACTGCACATCTCGCGGTTGTGAAGGGTCTTCGCGTTTAAAAAACCTCGACCCCCGCACTTCCGCGGAATGTACAGCCTTATCACCGATGGTCGTGGGTGACGTATCCGGTTTGCGGTCAGCAGTGTACGAACTCTCCTATCCAGGGAAGAAGGCTATTTAATACCTTCTTCAGGCGACCAAAGAAGCGCTCCCTCAACGATTGCATCATGTCAGTTACGTTAATGCCTAACGCTGCCGACATACCCAAATACTTATAGCTTTCGGATGAGGAGAGGGATCTCAGGTGTATGGAATCTGTGAGCTGAATTCCCTCGGATTCCATAATCTCCCTTCGCTTTACATACATGACTGCACATTTGTCTACACTAAATTCCATCCTGATGGCACTACAGATCATCCATGTAAAGAAGGTGAGATATGACCTGACCACCTCTCCTCAACCGGTAGCCTAGACCTGTATCCTCCAGCAATGTGCTCAGAGGATTCAGGGCTAGATAGAACCAAAGTGGGCTCAGACTGTCGCCCTGGAATATTCCCCGTTTAATCCATACAGGCTCATCGTTCCCCTGAATCTGGCGACATCCTGGATATCGAAGGACCGTCCTCCATTGCGCCATACATGACTCAAGGAAGGCGCGTAGAGTTGCATCTATCTTGTACAACTCCAGTACCCTCATGAGCCATGTATGTGGCACCGAGTCGTAGGCCTTCTTATAATCTTTCCATCATGTCGACAGATCCTTGCGGGATCGTCGAACCTGTTGGCTAATGGCCATGTCGATGAGGAGTAGCTCCTTCGTACAGTCAGCAACAGAAGTCGTTGAACATAATTTCTTTCCAATATTTCCTAATCATTGTTTTTTATCATAAGTTATTGACTAAAGTAAATTACAAAACAACTTGTCATAATTGAACTACAAAAGTCGCTGAACTCAGTTAAACCATTAATTGCTATACATTACTACCTACAAAATTGTATGATCTGTAATAAATACAAAAGTCGCTGAGCATTGTTAGTTTCCAACATTGCTAGTTCTTTTAACCCGTTTGCGGTCAGAAGATACGAAACGGGGCACTATGAAAAAAAGACTTAGAAAAATTTCACCAAAATCCAACGCCTAATTAAGCCTTCGGGACCCGGTGGGATGTAGGAGTAGTAGGGTGGGGATACACCTCAAGGTCATTGACCTTGACCTCAAGGTTATTCACTTAGAGGTCAAGATCAAAATTCCAAAAGTCGAACTCCGCAATTATCACTTAACTTGACCTCATGGTCATTGACCTTGACCTCATGGACATTGACCTTGACCTCATGGTCGTTGACCTTGAAGTCAAGGTCAAATTTCTGAAGGTCAAAATAAGCTATTCACCTGAAGTTGCCAAACTTGACGTCACTGTCTTTGACCTTGAGGTCAAGGTCAAAATTCCTAAAGTAAAAATCCGCGATTCTCCAAAGGTCACTGACCTTGTCCTCATGGTCCTTGACCTTGAGATCAAGGTTGAAATTCCGAAAACCAAAATCCGTGATTCTCAGGAGCAGTTATAGGTCAATATTCATGGTGTCCTTGAGGTCAAGGTCAAATGACATAAGGGTCAATTTCAAGTGACTTTGAGGTCAAGGTCAAGTGATTCCGGAAGTTAGATCGACGGAGCCCCGCTTGTTGGGGCTCCTACTTCTGGATGGTTTTAAAAAAAATAACCACGAAATAATCAATTCAAACTAACATCACCATATTGTAGGCTTACTATAAAATAACAGCATATACCTAAAGAATCACATGATCACAAATGTTTAATTGTGAAATAAATCCGAACGATGTTAAAAAGGTAATGGTTTATCCTGCAGTATCTTGTATTTAACAACTCATGCATTATCAAATAAAAAACTCGCGCATAACATGTTTAGCGACTTACGGCAAAATGATAGTTACCGACTTATGCTGTTATGATGTTTAGCGACTTATAACATATTAATGCTTAGGGTTTTTGTAACATTGAAATGATAACCTTATTGTGTACTCCATTCTGGTAAGTGATTTATGCTCCGTTTTAGTGTTCAGGTATTTTGTAAATTAGTATCTGTTCATCGACTTTTGTTGCTGACTGTACCACAGGACCTATTCCTACATCCATTTTGAGAGGCAGATAATGGAGTTTTTGTCAATGTGTGTATTAATTTTCACTCTCGAAATGGATAAGAAGTTTATAGACCGTCAACAAACACGTGATCGGTCTATAATTTTTGGGTTCCGCGGGACTACCTGACTTATGGAGCAGGTGGGTAATGCCTGTTGTTAAAAACTGCAGTAACGACCCAGACTCTAAGAATGACTGGAATTGGGATGCCAGGCAAGTGTGTGAACTACTAAGCCATTTTGCTCGGGTCGCTCCCAAGCTCTGTATACCCACCTGTCACCGCTTTGGAACATGCGATTCTGTGAGTACCGATCAACCCGCCGCTTATACCGCCGAATACGGTTCGCCCATGCATAAACTTTCTGCTTCAGGAAGTCGATGCGCTCTGTGACACGGAACATGTATTCTTGAGGACTGATTCCAGTCCCCGAGAATGCCCGCCTCGTGTTAGTAGAATGTTAGTATTAATTTAAATTAATAATAAAACACCACTAATGTACCATTGAACTGTAACATTGAACTGTACGTTCAATGGTACACAAGTATATTTGGATAATTGTGTCTGAACGCTTACCCACCTTCGTAAGAGAGGAGAGTCCCACCAGTCAGAAAACACATTCAGGATGCCACTGGAGGAGGAGCGCAAGCGCGTCGCTTCTGCATGATTGCGGCGAAACCGTCGACGCCCGCTTCCGCGAACAACCCTGACGCGCTACATCGCCACGGCAACCCCAAGAGCACCCTGAATGCGTTATTGTACTGTACACGCAGGTCGCTGTATGGGGCGCTGGGTATACTTGGTCCACAGTCTGCAGTGTAAAACGACTTGCAGAAGGCCTTAAAAAGCGTTATCTTAACAGAGTCAGTACATCGTGCAAACCTACGGGCCAGCATGTTGCAACGGACAGCCAGCGACCTGTGCTCCCTGTCTATGTCTACATTGTCTTTTAAGTCATCAGTGACCCAGTGACCCAAATATTTAAACTTCGAAACCCGACCTAACGGAAACCCAGAGAGTGAGAATTCAGACTGCTGTTCGTAGGTTACCCGATTTAAAAATCAACTATTCACTCTTATCGATATTGTATTTGAGCCTACGAGCCACTGCATAACTTTCACAGGTTGAAAGAAGGTTTCTCATTGCACCTGTTCGGGATTGGGGTGAGATTGAGATAAAGTAAGATTAAAGACTATAAAGATAACTATATTTCAGTAATACAGGATAACGATTAAAATTAATGAGGTGAAGGAGATGAGATTGAATAGCGCCCGATATGACTGTCCGAGACGTACTGACTGTTTTACTTAAGTTGTATATGTCGTCGCAAGAGCGACTATCTGCGAAGAATATTAGTTAATTTAATTAATAACCAAATGTCTCATCCATCATAATATTGATCGGGCCATCTGTGAGTTGCAAGTACAATTGTTACAATGATCTGTATCGATTGACAGAAGAGATAAGCGCCATCTAATGGTCTCTGTATTAACTAGTACTCAGATAGTTCGTGATAAGATCTTCTGAAGATTAATTTATTAAACGAAAGTCTTTAGCTAGAACTATAGTTAAAATTAAGATAAGCAAATATTTGACAATTGGGATCTTAACAATGCTCATTTAACACTAAGATTTGTTTTGAGGCAACATTCCACAATATTGTGGAAGATAGCGCCGAATACGATTTTAATGGTCAATAACTCAATTTATAATTTGAAACTACAACTAAATCAGTTTCTGTAACTAATTACAAACTAAAAATTAACAAGATTATTTTACAGAGCAATGTATTAGTGAAAGACCTGTTTGTATTAAATCCTTTGATCTGCCGGAAATGGTTTTAAGCAAGATCCCATTGTTGTACAAAAGTAATGAAGCCACTAATTGGTTTTAACTCAATAACGCCTTTGCATTTATGAATATTGGCATTGTTTAATTATTAGAGTAATTAATTGTGAAGTATTCTAGTATTGTTTGTAAGTTTTAATGAACTTACTATGTAATAAATTACTGTACTGGGTGTGTGGCACTTCCGCCCAGACAGAGAACACGCGTAGGTACAACAAGTAGTCGAGTTAGTTAGCTCGCGATTAGAAAACAATTGAAGTATGTAATTGAAAGTGGTTTTTGAAGTGAACAATATTACTTTGTGAAAATGAGAACTGTAACACGAATTAAAATAGTGTAAGGAGTTTCTTAGCCCGTTCTTCTCCTTATGAACAATCATGTTTGCGAACGGGTGGCTCAACTTGTAAATGGTTTAATAGAAATAAACGTTTGAAGTTTGAGTCAAGTATTGTGTGTGATTTAAACTACCCAACTACCTACCTACCAACCAAAGAATCATGTCACGCGAAGACAATATGGCGGAATGGCGGATGGCGTCGATATTTGGGATTAGCGTTCCTCCTAATCCATTCTCTGTACATATACATAAAATATTCAAGGCATAGAGCGCGGTGCGCAATTATGCTGACATGTTTATTATTGTTCGGTGATTGACTCGAACAGCACCGATAGATGGGTTCAGCAGCACCATGTCATCAGCGTAGCTGTTGTTCACGCAAACACCGTCCACGTGACAACCGATTTGGGTGCTACTAAGGCCACCTATCAGTTTTTTTATGTATTGGTTAAAAAGACGAGGGGAGCTCAGACCCCCCAGCCTCACCCCACAATCCAGCCCATACATATCAGAATATGAGCCTTCCCACTTAACTGTATTCTTTTGACTACTGTACCAATGTATAAACAGTGATATCACATTGTGACTGTTCCTAAATTACCCTAGGCTGATAAAATTTTCGTTTTTCCTAAATCATGTAAATATTAGTATTAATGTCGGCTTCTCCCGAAGGAGAAGAGGCCGTGCTCCGCCATCCACACGGCCCTGTAAGACTCGTCACCAAACTGGTCATTTTCCCACCGACTAAGAGAACTGACCTCCAGTCCTGTCCTGACTTTAGAAGCTAGGGGCTGTCCCCCGGAGGGGTACAAGTTGAAGTTAATATTGGGGATTCACAGCTAAGACATTTACATGAATAATATCAAATCTTATAAAACTAAATCTATCTATACATATAAAATTCAAAGTCCTGACTGACTGACTTATACAGAGTGGAGACGATAATACGACAATAAATGAAAACACGCATAATTGATGAAATGAAGCGAAAGGCAATTTGTTAGACAAAAAAATTTTTGAATACAATTAAATAATTTTACAAACGTAACTGTCAGTGCACAGATACATGGACGAGAGCACGCCTGTATAGAAAAGCAGACATGCACAGACACATCACATATTGCTATTTAACTTAGCGCAGGCGTCCATACTCTCAACATCCTCTCCTGGACGCAGACGCTTTAAAATTAAACCCATTGGTGAAGTGATGTTTTCATGCAACGGTCGATGGAGTCCCTTTGTCAAAATATCGGCGACCATGTCTCTAGTACATCTATATTGAACCATGACTTGTTTGGCAGCAATCTTCTCTCGTTCGAAGTGGTAGCGGACGTCTATATGTTTACTGCGTGCGTGGTAGACAGCGTTTCCTGAAAGACTAATAACACTCTGATTATCGCAGTAAAGGGTTATAGGCGTACCTTTAAGTTCTGGTTGCAACTCGTCTGCCAGCTGTTTTAACCAAAGAGCTTCCTGAATGGCAGACGCTAGAGCCATATATTCAGCCTCAGTTGTAGAAAGAGCTATGGTCTGCTGTTTCTTAGAATTCCAGCTTATTGCTGCACCCTGGAATAAAAATATGTAGCCTGTGCAAGATCTTCTATCCTCAATACCATTTGCCCAGTCTGAATCGCAATAGCCTGAAATTTTTCCATCAAGATTCCTTTTGTAAACCAATTTCATATCCATTGTAGCTCTCAGATACCTCAAGACTCGTTTCAGAGCCACCCAATGTTCATTAGTAGGTTGACTATTGTACCTACTCAGAGAATTTACTACATAAGTAATGTCTGGTCGAGTCCTCTGTGATAAGTACAATAAGCACCCAATTATTTCTTGATATGGAATGTTCTTTAATATTTCTTGTAGACCTTCACCCTTCTTCAGTTTGACATTAGCATCAGTAGGTGTCCACATCGGTTTACAATTATTCATTCCAAATCGAGTAAGTATCTTTTTAATGTAAATAGATTGATCGATAGAAATCTCATCTACATTTTCATCTTGTGAAATTCTAAAACCAATGCAATGTTTGGCTGTTCCTAAATCCTTCATATAGAATTTTTGTTTTAATTTCCCTTTTATCAATTGTGCGGTTTCTTCATTATTAAAGAAATAAAGTATATCTTCTACATTATTATACTGCTATGAAAAGCATATTATCATTTTCATTTAAAATTCGGTAGTAAACGCATGGATCTATGTTTGAACGAGTCATTCCAATTTCTAATAAAGCAATATTTAACTTTTTGTTCCATTGTCTGCTGGCTTGTTTAAGTCCGTATATTGACTTGTTTAGTCTACATACTTTATTTTCATCTTCATAGCCTGGTGGTAAGGACATGTAAATTTCTTCGTCGATTTCAACCTGTAAGAATGCTGACACTGCATCCATTTGGTGTATTTTAAGTTCATATTTAGCAGCAAGACCAATGAGGTACCTTATGGATGTATAACGGACCACTGGAGCGTATACCTCATTGTAATCAATGCCCTTTACTTGTTTAAAACCTTTAATTACCAGTCTAGCTTTATAGCGGGTAACAGATCCATTGCCATCCAACTTAGTTTTATAAACCCATCTGCTGGGAATTACTGATTTTCCTTTTGGTAACTCTGGTAAGTTAACTGGTGTCCACGTATTATTTTTAATCAACGACTGATATTCTTCAAACATAGCCCTCTTCCATTCATCAGCCTTTTCACTGTTTAGAGCTTCTTGAAGACTTTTTTACTTTGTTAAGTAAATTCATTGTTAATTCAACATTAAGACACATTAGTGATGAGGGAATTTGATGAACATCATTATTTTGGCTTCTCATTCTCCCTTGCAGCGACCTTAAAGTTATGTTAAATTCCGATGGAGAATCAAGTGTCGTATCAGGTAAGTATGTCTCATCATAAACATCTTCAAATTGATCAGAATCATCTGAAATAGAAATACTTTGAGATTCATCCTGTGTTTTTCTTCTGATGTTATCAATGTTTCTTTCCACCGATTCTTCAAGTTCACCATCAGGTAAGAAAACAATTTTCTTTTCTTTTACTTCATTACAACTTTGTTTCGTGTTTTCATTTTTATTTTCCTCTATCTCTGTCATTGTTGATAATATCCTTTTCTTTTTTAGGTACATCATCCACTTTATTTCTTTTGATTGAAGCTTCTAGAAATACAACATCCCTACTTATGACTCCTTTTTTTTGTTTCAGGATCTATGAACCGGTAGCCTTTTGTATTGTCACTGTAGCCAACAAATATTAACTTACGTGACTTCACTTCAAGCTTAGATCTGTTTTCTTTAGGAATAAGCACCATTGCAGGACATCCAAAAATTTTCATGTGGCTGAGATTTGGCTTCTTTCCAGTCCATACTTCATGAGGCGTCGCATCAGATAAGGTGCAGGTGGGAGATCGGTTCACAATATATGCAGCTGTAGCAACCGCTTCTGCCCAGAATGTGACCTGCAATTCAGCATTTAACATCATATATTTTTCACGCTCTATTAAAGTTCTGTTCATTCTCTCACTGAGACCATTTTGCTCAGGAGTGTATGGATTAGTTGTCTGGTGCAGTATTCCATGTGTCTTCAAGTAGGCATCAAAATTATTATTTTTGTATTCGGTTCCATTATCGCTTCTCAGAGTTTTTATTTTTGTACTTAACTCATTTTCTACTCTATTCTTAAATTCCACAAACTTTTGAAATACTTCGCTTTTGTTTCTAATAAAATATACATGTACTCGTCGAGAAAACTCATCAATGAAGGTTACAAAATACCTTGCCCCTCCTATAGAAGTATTCTTCATCGGTCCACATACATCACTGTGGATAAGCTCTAGCAACCTGGTTGTCCTGCACGGGAGCCTTCGGTGGGGAACGGTTTTCTTATTTGCTTACCTTCAAGACATGTTACACAAATGGAATTTTCTTTTCTTGGTGCCAGCTTTACACCTTCTGTACAGTTAGATATTTTATTAAGATCAGTGAAATTTAAGTGACCCATCCTTTGGTGCCACAGATAAGTATCATCATCAGTCTTAGCCATCATGACTTGCATGTCTTGATTTTTACAAGTATTTAACAGATATGTCTCATTGATTAAGTCAGCCCCTGCAACTAACTTGTTGCTGGAATTGTAAATTTGACAACCATGTTCATTGAATATAACCTTACATCCACCTTTAATTATTTTGATGACTGATAACAAATTTGCTTTTATTTCTGGTACGTATAAAACATTCCTCACCTGTATTGAATCGGTGCTGCCATCTTTTGCATTTACCTTGATACATACATTACCGCAGCATTCAACTTTTAAGGTGATATATTGAAAAAAATGTGGTTTTTCTATTTCGTATAACTTGTTAAGTATGTGGAATAGGGATTCAACATTTTGGTATATGTTTTTTGACTCTTTGGTCTAGTATACTTAAATAAGGAATACACGATTCAATGAACTTTTCTCGATACAAAAAAAATGCAAAGTTATATCTATTTTTTTACTTTTTTCGACATCACTGCGTAACGCTTAAGAATTATTCAATGGGATTTACTTTAAAACATAGAGAATTATTATTTCAAAGTTTACTCATTGTAGTTTTAAATTTAATTCATTTTTTTATGTTAAAAAAGGAGTAAATTCGTTTTGGCACGTACGTCGTGTTATTCCGAGCGCACGCACAATATAGCCATCTCTTTTTTTGCGTTTCAAAAGTAATTGCATCACTTTCGCTCGCTTACAAGATCAGTCGCCCGGTGGGCTTCATTGACGTCAAACCTATGACATTTTTTTGCAGATCGGTGCTATCGGATTTTCGTGATTTTAATAATTGTTTATATAGTAAAAGTTAGTAGATTGTGTTAATTAGTGTTAAATAGGTATATAAAGACTATTCTTGTGATTGAACAGTACCTATAACGTATCGTTTTTCTATTTGTGACTAGTTTTTAATGGAAAAAATATGAAACCAAAACTAAATAAAGTACAACGTTTAGAGCACAGAGCGACTGAGGGTGAGGGCTCAGAAAATGAGAAAGAGTAAAAAGTAAGTATATAGTTATGTACAATAATTATTAGTTTCTATTTATAAAATTGTTTATATTATGAATAAGGCTAAAATGTACTTATATTTCATTTTAGGTTAGAAATATGTCAATAATACATTGATGTATACGTCAAGTACTGTTACCGCGTGTGACAGACTAAGAGCACAAAAAGGAATGGAGTCGCATTTGAATTGCAAAAAGAGGTGAGTTTTTAATCGAATTTTTTTTTGATCTTTATTGAGGTATAAACTTAAAGGAAATGTGAGTTCTCTTATTTTATTAACTGTGTACTATGAATTTTCCAGTATAGAGCTTGGCATAAATAGTATTTTTCCAAGTTGACTTATACTTTTTGTTTCAGGAGTCCTAAACTGCCGACATTAGTGGCCACAGAGTTGTTGATGTAAATTACTTTTTTAATGCCATCTATCGACGCACCGGGACATCATATTTTTATCTACGAATGAGGGCACGCAAACGTCGGTGACCAATCACAGCACGCGTTTGTTCTCATTCAATTCTTTGTAAAGGTTCAATCTGTTTAAAAATTATTACCTGATACACCCTGCTTGTAAAAAGACGAATTAAAATATTATAACAAAAATTCAATAAAACGATTATTGAAAAGCAACTGCCTCACGTTCCTGCACAAATTGCTTAAAATATCGAGTCACCAATCAATGTTTCAATGCGGCCTTACAACCATTAAATTAGAATCAGAAAAAAATTCTGGACTTACACACATTTTCTTGTACATTATGTAAAACAAAGTTTAAAGTACAGAACTCAAAATAAAATGGTGGTGGCCGGGATGGTAACAGCTGGTTGTGGTAACGCTTAACTGAAACAGTTTTCGGCTGCTGTCGATTTACCATCCATGTCGGAATACAAATACAAAATCTTGCAAGATGAAATATGTGACGAATGGGAAGTGACGGGATGGGAAGAAATGAGGAAAGCGGGGGAACGGGGGAAAGAAGCGGCAGTGAAAGAAGGAAAAGCTACTAAAGATGACATACCAATAATAGATGTAATCTTAGATGGTTGCTGGGCTAAACGTTCATACAGAACTAATTATTCTGCACTATCTGGCGCTGCGAATATTATAGGTAGTCGATTTCGTCAAGTTCTTTTCATGGCAGTCAAAAACAAATACTAGTGTATTTGTGCTAGAGCGGTAAAACGAAATGAGGTAGTAAAACACCATGAGTGTTTTAAAAATTATAGTGGATCTTCAACAGCTATGGAATCCACTATTATCGCCGACAGTAAACAGTCCATAGAAATGCATGGCGTTATCTATGGAAGATACGTAGCTGATGGAGACAGTATCTCTTATGCAAAAATCCTTGACACTCGACCATATCCCTCAATCACGGTCGAAAAGATTGGTTGCAAAAATCACAAATAATTAACAAATTTTTGTAACAAATTGCTAAACTTAAAAACGGATAAAAAATATGCTATAACAAAAAGGAATATATTAACTACAAATAAGATTTTAAAGATACGAAAATACATATTATGTAACGCCATAAAATATCATGGCTTACAAAATCTGCAGCAATCAGGCAACATAAAAAATCTGCACCAAGATATTACGAATGCATTTATCATACATTTGAGCACCATGATTCTTGTAATAAAAATTTATGTAGTGAAAATTCAAATGGCGAATCAAAGAATATTTGTAACACACGTCTCTAGCATCAGATGAAATATTTAATCTGCAATGTTGCATCACATTCAAAGAGCTTAAGAGGGCTCTTCCCGGTCCATCTATCGTCAACGCAAGCATGGTCGAAAAGCTTGTTGTTTCATCCAGAGTCACAGTGGCAATTTTTTTCAATTCTCCCGTCTCAGGTGGCCCCGACCCCGTTCGAATCGTCTCCCGCGCACCTCATACCGCCTAACGCGATAACATTGACCGAAAATTTCATAAACTTGTTCCAGGAAATACGTGTGTGTGCCAAATTAGTTGGCGGCAAAAAAATTCTAGCCACTCTCCACTTTCACTCTGTAGTATTGTCCTCTCCTGTATCTCTTAGCGTTCTTCATCGAATTTTTCTAAATTTTTCAAAAACGTTAATTTTGTGAGGTTGTATGTATCAGAATCCACATCGGGTCGGTCGCCATAATTAAAATCTATTTTCTTAGAAACCAATTTTATGTTTTTTTTTTCTTTTTAACGTTTGGTTGTACGTTCTTGTATTTTCTATTTGTTCTTCATATTTCTTGACTTTTGCTAAAGGGCTCGTATTGTGAATAGTTTTGTGGACGGTAGTCAATATTTTCCCGGAGTTAAATGATACTACTGCCCCTGTGCATCTTGCTTGATAAGACGAGTTTAAGAGCGTAATTGACTCTTTTGCCACCAACTAATTTGGCAACTACTCCATTAAAACTCTCTACAATGTTGCTGTCTACATTTTCAATTAAACTCCGTGAATGTGATGCAACATTGCAGATTAAATATTTCATCTGATGCCAGAGACGTGTAACTTTGTTTATATGTTGTACATAAAACCATACTTGGGGATTATACCAGTGAAAGAATCATCAAAATCGATTCAGTAGTTTACGAGAAAATTGCGAACATATTTTATAATCTATCTATATACTTATAATAAATCTGTAGAGAGGTCAATTCTGTACATGAAATATATTTCTAAAATAACTATCAGGGGGTGATTAGGGATCGATACTGATGCCAAAAATGCAATAATAAATCTTACTTATAATAAATCTGTAGAGAGGTCAATTCTGTACATGAAATATATTTCTAAAATAACTATCAGGGGGTGATTAGGGATCGATACTGATGCCAAAAATGCAATCAGTAAAATTTTTGTCTGTCTGTCTGTCTGTCTGTATAACCGTTATAGAAACAAAAACTACTCGACGGATTTTAACGAAACTTGGTACAATTATTTTTCATACTCCTGAGTAGGCTATAGTATACTTTTCATCACGCTACAATCAATAGGAGCAGAGCAGTGAAGGGAAATGTTGGGAAAACGGGAGAAGTTACTCCATTTTTTAAGCTTCCGTCGCGTGTGCAACCTTAATGATTAAAGCTACACAGAAATCATTTATGACGGAAATGTTCTCCTTAAAATTATATAAAAAATATCCCACAACAGCATATGTCTATCTTTTATGGTTGACTCACAATATCACGTTTTGTTGGAGAGTATATGAAAAACATTGGATGTGCCTATAAAATTTGAGGGTTGCCCTCGATTTCCCTGGGATCCCATCATCAGACGCTGAGTTGGTGACAATGGGACTACCTCAGGACTATAGGCTTTCGAATAAAAAAAGAATTATGAAAATTGGTCTACAATTGGCGGAGAAATCAGTGAACATAGGTACAAAAAAAATACATACAATCGAACATAGAAACTACTCCTTTTTTTTAAGTCGGTTAAAAATTTTCAAAGGAGTTTTGGTGAAAACTTTGTGAAACGTTTACAATACGTCATGGTAATAGGCTTATCTTCAATAAATGGAACTTAACATACCTAAAAAAATATTGTACATTAAGAAATACTGTGAAGGAAGGTATTTAGGTAGATACCGGTCCTTTACAGTAGGTAGGATTTCTCAAATATCACACGTAGTGCAGGACAATTAGCCATGAACAAAGCTCAATATTGTTATTGTGATAATGATTCATAATTATCTAGAAAAAAAGAATTTAAACTCCGAAATCAAACCTTACATTGAATATTCGAGTCTAATGCCGAAAATATAGTTTTTAGAATTTTTATCAGTTTGTTTGGATTTATGTTCCGGTTTGCACAAATACGGCTTCACGGATTTGGATAATATTTGGCACACAGATCGTTTATAACCTGGATTAACCTATAGATTACTTTTTAATCCCGGTAGTACGTTCCCGCCGGATATTTTTCGACATTCACGCGGGCGAAGCCGCGGGCAAAAGCTAGTACATAATATAAATAGACGAGTTTTTTAAAGTAGGTTAAATATAGAAAAATTAAAACAATATATTAATTATTTAATAAAAAATATTCTTAGTAAATAAACATTTGTTATATGCCTTCATTACCTAATTAATTTTTATTACATGGAGTACTTAATAAAAAAACAATGGTTGACAATTAAATATTTGTATTATTTGTCTACTCCATACCTCCTATGTGCTAATATTTCAAAAAATCCAAGAAGTGCGTACTCGGTTTTCCAGATGCCACCGCGTACACTGCATTCGCCGCTCCCCGCGCGGGGGGTTAAGCCACGCCCATCGAGCTACGATTTATTTTCGAGGTAGCGCCTTTGTTACCAATTCTTATGCTCGGTACATATGAAGGAGTAATATCAGTGAGCCAGTCTCTGTTTCGAGTCATATGCATAGATGCCCCAGAGTCAACATACCAACAATTTGAATCATTTGCTGTGGATGCTGAAAAAGCTGCGACATATCCTGTTTCTTTATCTGTTTTTTTTATTATTACTTGTCTTCTTATGCCAACAATTCATACTGAGATGTTCGTACTTATTACAATGAAAGCACCTAGGGCATTTCTTATTTTTGAAATGATCACTTTTGGGCTGATTTTTTGAGTTTGTATAAAGTGCGGTAGTGTCTGATGTCTTTACTTCTTGTAGTAATTTATTTTTCACTAAATCAGCACTAATCTTCATACCGGAACTTTCTAAGCCCATGATCATGGGCTTGTACATTTCTGGCAACCCTGCCAGCATTAGTGTGCCCAACCACTCATCGTCCACATTGAATTTTATATTCCTTAGCTTGTGCGCGGCTGTCATTACTTTGTTTACATAATCTTCAACGGATGAACTGTTTTCCAAATTGGTATTAATGAGTTCTTTTAATAAGCCTACTTTACGAGTTAATCCACTGTCTTCAAATGCCCTTGCTAAATTTTCCCATACCTGTTTTGCATTTTGAGCTTCTTGAATATGTACGTACAAAATGCTTTGATGTCTTTTTTGACGGAGTCAGGGTCAGTAGCCACTGGTTCTTTTAAAACGCAGTTATACATATCTTCAAGTTGTAGGTATGCTTTGACTGCAAAACTCCAACTTGCCCAATTCTCACGACCCGTTAGCTTTTCAATTGACATCATTGAATTGCTTCCAGCCATATTTATATCGTAAATATTCAATCTGAAAAATAAAAGGGAAATTATAAGTCTCGCCACAAAATTATTTATTGGCCATGTGATTAAACTTCTAATTTTATAACTAAGCAACGGGAAAATAACATAGCCTCTAATAAACTAATTCGTCTTTTTTACAACGCCATCTAAATATTCTATAGAAAGCGTCAAGTAAAGATCATCAATTATTGTGACTGACCTTCTTATTTATACATTGCCACCTAATTTACTAACTCGGCCACGGATTTTATAACTCGCCACCATTTTACGTTTTACAGCTTCAAAACAATGTCCTCAAAAAAATTAAATTTAAGCTTCCACAGAAAGCATCATTTATTATAAGTTAGCATGTAAAATAATACATCATATTCTTTTATCGTGAAAATAGCCACTGCATGATTTGGCGCGAGTACGCGAAACGACAGAACTCATAAAAATTCAACTCATTAAATAGGCACAACGGTAATTTTAATTAACGGAACAACAAATACTTAGGAATCAAGAGCGAGTGAAGTGAGTTCGGGACTTGGGGCACCCCGACTTTAGGTTAGGTTAGGTTAGGTTACTTTAAACCCTACAAACAGAAATAGGAGCCCCGCACAGCGGGGCTACGTCGACTATGCCTATTACAAAATATTGATATTATTTACCTTGGACTTTAGGTGAATTTCTGCACTAAAAACTTACGAGACTACCCAAAAAAACAGCTTAAAACTTTGTGACTGGTTAAGAATATTTACTATAAAGTGATATTTAGATGAAACGTGATTTTGCCGAAAAGAATCAAAATATGTATTAAATGAAAAATTTATAAATGATTAAATATCAACATTTGTAAAGCGAAGCGTTTGCCAAAGGAATGCGTGTAAAACAAAATTTTGACGATCAATTAATATGGGATGAGTTACATTTTAAACGTACTGAGTTAAAAAATTTGAAGCTAAATAAATATATTTTTTGATGTCATTTAATTTATTTGATGACATTTTTAGCAAAATTTTGATGATCAATTAATATGGGATGAGTTACATTTTAAACGTACTGAGCTAAAAAATTAGAAGCTAAATAAATATATTTTTTGATGTCATTTAATAGTATTTTAGAAGTTTACTGTTAGAATGCATGTTAACAATTTAGATGCTAAAAAATAACCATCATGCTGAGTTGTATTTAGGGTGGTTTACATAAATGATAACTAGTGGCTAGGATAGTATTATTTAGATGCTCGTTAATTGTGGCTGACTTAGTAATTTAGAAGTCAACCTAATTTTTTGGAGGCGAATAATGCCATTAAAAAGAAGTTTGTTTAATTAGCACCCAAAATAAAATAGCTGAAAAGAGAAAAATGACTCGCGAGCCCGGTAACCAAAAGTGAGGTTATACTCGTGATTTTTCTTTTACTATTATAAATATTGTTCAAAACTCAAAGATAACTTTAAACGGCAGGCTTGGGACGGCCCATAATCTGATGAAATGAAACGAAAAGCAATTTGTTAGACATAAGGTGCAGCCGGGAAAAGCACTTTTATAGAAATAGAAAGAGCTCAAAGAGCCGTTATAAAAGTAGCTTTAAGAAAAGCTTTTCGCTACTCAACAGACCTAATTCATAAGGAGTTCGCTGTCTTAAGAGTGCGGCAATTATTCATCTTAAACGCAACATTGCATGTTCAGAAAACCTTAAAAAATAGATCCGATTATAAAAAACTTATCTCTAAACGCGTACTCAACATTCCCCTTCCCAAAGCCGAAGCAAATAGCCTCTTAGCCAGACGATGCCCGTTTTACTCGCATATCCATATTTATAATAGAATCAGCAAAAGCTGCGACATTAAAGACATGAATAAATTTACATGCAAGAAAACCATAATAAAATGGTTTACCAAACTACCCTATGAAGAGACGGAAGAAATTTTAAGTTAATAAACTATCAAAGACTTAATAACTGCAAATAACACACACACACACACACAGAGACACACACACACACACGCACACATACCAAGCCACACTCACTCGACATTTAATAAACTTTAGAATACTTTTTATTTTCATTATTGTAATTTCATTATTGTACTATCATTTAATTTAATTTTTTTGTAAAAGGTAATTCACAATTACCCACTTACCAAAATGCCTTGTTAACAGAACAATCACATCAACAATATGTGTTTTAATTTTAAGTTAACGCAACTCTGGCCCCCAAGATACAGGCGCAGCCTAGTTTGGGGACCTCTGTTTATTACCATGTTAAATTTCAATTTGTTACGATTATATCATAGTAGCTCTAAGTTAGATTAAGAAAATGTTTGTAACAATGGCTAATAAATTTGTTATAAATAAATTTATTCTTATTCTTATTCTTATAACTATTTAATACAATTAAATAATTTTACAAACGTAACTGGATACATGGACGAGAGCACGCCTGTATAGAAAACAAAGCAGACATGCACAGACACATCACATATTGCTATTTAACTTAGCGCAGGCGTCCATACTCTCAACAATAATACTAGTTCATAGGAACAATTCTAAACTATCAAAAAAATCCCAAAATCGAAATAGAAAAAAAAAAAAATCAAGCAAACTAAATGGCATAAAACTGAACACGAAATAGAACACCATTTGTGAATATTGGTTCACTAACCTGTGGTAAGAGCGGCAACAACGCGGTCCTGTGGCGACTTGATCTTTTGGCTAATGTTCAGTAAAAACAATTACACTAAATCACAGACTATTCACCAAACAATCAGGCACCTCTCATCCGCTGGTTATTTTTTAATGAAATTAATAATCACTATCTGGATCACTGTTCAATCACTTAGCTAAGTACCTACGTCACTAAATTTTCTCTCTCGATATGTCCGTATAGCCAAAGCGGCATTTCTGTGACACTCCCCGTAAATTAAAACCATGTCGGTGTATTCTGAAGCTGTGTAAGTGTAACGAGGCATGATTATTATCTACAAACAAAACAAAAAAACACGAAAACATAATAAAAACTAAGAGTCTAATCTCGCACAATTCACTTAACTACTTAACTCGATACCTATTAAAATGTTACGTGTCCTGTCACTAAAATAAAGCGCCCAATTCGCACTTATGATAACTAACAAATCACAAACACGCGAACGCGGGCGCCGGTTACTTCAAAGGAGGCGCGGCGAGGCGGGCAAAGAAAGTACGTCCTGCGGTACTCGTGCGCTTGCGATGACGCGTTGGTCGTCACAGGATTGCAGCGACACACTGACCTACATTTGTAGTTTCAAGTTTCGACAAGAAGGTGAAGTACAAACGAACCAAATTACATTAATCTCTTTCGCACTTACTAAATTTTCTATTAATACAGTGCATAGTTCAACTTCCGCATGCGTTATTTTTTTTTCTAACTCAGAGTATACCCTTTATGACTCTTATTGGCCTGGTTTAAGGTATAATTTGCAGTAAATCAAATTTAAAAACGAATTTGGCGAAAGTTTTTAAATAGCGAGTTGGCAACGTGTCTTTAATGATTTGATGTTTTACCGATGCGGGGGTCGTTAACCTGTTAGTGCTTCCTTAAAATCAGATACATCATGTAGCAAATGTTGAAGATGAAAATTAATTTCCTGTGACTAAACTACTTAATATATTCAAATGATTTTTTGTATGTATATTGGCAACGTCTTGAGGTATGCGAAGTTTAATTTATTGTCGTATTGTCATCACCACTCTGTATATCAACACACAGCCCAAACCACTGGTCTTAGAGACATGAAATTTGGAGGGTATATTCTTTGTGAAGAGTAGGTATCCACTAAGAAAGGGTTTTTCGAAATTCCACCCCTAAGAGGGTGAAATGGGGTGTTGAATTTTCTATGAAACTTTTTATTCTCTGAGTCGATTGACTTGAAAATGTGTCTACATATACTTCAGTTAAAATGATGAGATATGTGTATCACAGTTTTTCCAAAATCATCCCCCAATTTAAAATTCCATGTCCTGACTGGCTGACTGATATACCAACGCACAGCCCAAACCGCTGGTCCTAGAGACATGAAATTTGGAGAATATATTCTTTGTGAAAAGTAATTATCCACTAAGAAAAGGTTTTTTTGAAATTCCACCCCTAATAGGGTGAAATGGGGTGTTGAATTTTCTACGAAACTTTTTATTCTCCGAGTCGATTGACTTGAAAATGTGTCTACATATACTTCAGTTAAAATGATGAGACACGTGTATCACAGTTTTTCCAAAATCATCCCCCAATTTAAAATTCAATGTCCTGACTGGCTGACTGATACATCAACGCACAGCCCAAACCACTGGTCCTAGAGACATGAAATTTGGACAGTGTACTCTTTGTGAAGAGTAGGTATCCACTAAGAAAGGGGTTTTTGAAATTCCACCCCTGATAGGGTGGAATGGGGTTTTGAATTTTATGTGAAACTTTTTATTCTCGGAGTCGATTGACTTGAAAATGTGTCTACATATACTTCAGTTAAAATGATGAGACACGTGTATCACAATTTTTCCAAAATCATCCCCCAATTTAAAATTCCATGTCCTGACTGGCTGACTGAAATACCAACGCAAACCCCAAACCGCGGGTCACAAAGATATAAAAATTGGAGGGTGTATTCTTTGTGAAGAGTAAGTTTCAGTTTTTCGAAATTCCTACCCCTTAGAGGGTGAAATGGGGTGTTGAATTTTCTGTGAAACTTTTTACTCTCGGGGTCGATTGACTTGAAAAATTGTGTACATACTCTTCAGATAAAATCCAGTAAATCCGATGTCCAATCTCAAACCAAGGTATCAATATTTCACGTATCTAATTTAATTGACATAACTTTAAACTAATAATTGCAAGTTATAAGCAAGTACATGTAAATCTATGTATGTATTATAGATAGATACATAGATTACTTATTATCCCAGAAGTAAGATCCCGTGGGCAATTCCCTAACTCCACGCGGGCGAAGCCGCGGGCATAAGCTACTGTAGGATATAATAATTTTAGGTTTAATTAGATTAATGTTACACTTTATTAGTAACGGAATGTAGTTCGATACGTACAAAATAGACGCATTATTCACCAAATGTCAGGCGGCCGTTAGGGAACCGTTGGCGGAGCTAGTAAAAGTACGCTAGTCTTGCGACAAAAGTCAGTATCAATGCAAGACCATGATTGACCAGAACAGGTTAAAAGTAACTCACGTGAGAATCGTGTCCCTGGGTGCGCGTTAAAGTCTCCCAACACAAAAATCGACTCCACTTCACTGCTCTCACTGTGATAATCTCACTTAGACAAGTCGTAAACTCCGTAAGATTTTCGGCACAGTCAGTGGCATGTGCACACTAAATATTAGCAAAGACCGCTCGCCCTGCGGTATTTTAATACACACGATACGATCACTAGCACAATTTATAACCCATACCGACGCAAATAACGACTTCCTTCACAACAGCGACACACCTCAGCACGGTCTTCCAACCTGAACACCGGCAGAAATGTCCACGGCTGATTTCCTAGTGTACGCGAAGTCTCCATCAATGGTCGCTAGGAAGGGCACGTCATGGGGCAGCAGCCAGGTCTCCTGTAACGCTATCACGTCGTCTCGTGCACATAATTTACGGACGCAATCAGCTGATCGAGTTTTACTTTTACAGTTGAATGTAAATAGTTTAACGTTAGACATCCAACCCATTATACTCGTATGTTTGTTAGATTTTCAACACTGTGCTGCTTATTTACTTTTATTGTATTTTTCTTAAAATATATAAACTGTCTAAACCATATACCCTCGGGCCATATTTTGTCATCTAAAAATTTATTTTAATTTGTATTTTGAGACAAACAATTTAATTAATTAAATTGTTATTGTTGTTGTTGTTTGTTTGTTGTTGTTGTTGTTATTTTTATTTAATTAATTTTTTTTATTAATTTTTTTTTTTTTTTTTTTTGTCTTTCAGATTTCATACTGATTTTTTGAAACTGTACTATTTCTTGCGTCTTATATTGTATACTAGCTTTTGCCCGCGGCTTCGCCCGCGTGGATGACGGAAAATATTCCACGGGAACGTACTACCGGGATTAAAAGTTCCAGATAAAGAATGTCTTCTCACACTGCTTATTATAGTACTAGCTGTTGCCCGCGACTTCGTTCTCGTGGAAAAATATACATAAAATAGATAAAATAAATAATAATAATCTCTATCAAAAAAAATTACAACCAACTACAAAAAGTATAATTTTACTGGGGATCGAACTTACGACGTGATGCACGTAGAGCGGTCATGAAACCGTTTCTCTATTTGCTTCGCTGAAATATACTTTGAAATAGACGTTGTTACGCATATCATGGCTGAAACGATAAACAATTGAATAATACTAACATAATGCAATATTGCTCATCCCCTTAAGCAAGTAGCGTGATAATATATAGCCTAACATTTGAAGAAGCCTATTACAGATATTTGTGCAAAATTTGAACAGGATCTATGCAGTAGTTTTTGCGCCAAGTCGGAACATCGGACCGGATTTTAACGATTTTATTATATGTAGAGAAGAGAAGAGAAGAGAAGTGAAGAAGAGAAGAGATATCCGAGGTGCGGCGCGCGGATTGATATATGATTGCTGGAGGATAACAAATCCTAAAATCTAACAATAGTAACGAAATACATAACGGAACAGAAAATTACTTATTTGAATGCCTTTGAAGGCAACTGTAAAACGGAAATTTAAATCCTATAAAAAGGTTAACTTACCTAAATCATTCAAATTACTTTTTGTTTACATTGTTATTCACAGGGGGTTAGGACCGTTTATTTATTTAATTTATACTTAAAGTACCTCTTTATATACTACATTAGAGGTTCTGCCCTCAGGTGCTAACACAACCAGGCTGCTAGATGAGCTTACTCTCGAGCAGGCCACGTAAAACTGGCCGTGCGAGAAGCAGTCTCTTATAAGATCAATTCCCGCTGTTTTCAGTGACTGACCCTGAGACTTATTAATCGTCATTGCGAAACATACCTTAAGGGGTATTAGTGGTAGGACACGGTGGAACATACCGTGGAGGTCTGCCCGGCTTGGGCGGAGCACCATCGTGTCCTCGTTGCGGCGATCGGCGGCGGCGATCTCTCGCGTCCGGCCCTGGTTCAAGCCATGGTCCGGAGCGAGAGGGAATGGGAAGCCGTCACCTCCTTCTGCGAAGCAGTCATGCTAGTGAAGGAGGTGGCGGGACGTGAGAGGGAAAGAACCTCATGTCCCAGCCACCGCGGGAGACGCCCTGGGCGTCGGGGGTCACGTGGTGGCTCCCGGCCACCGTAGGCGCGGGCCTGTGGACGGCGAGCTATGGGCTAGCTCGCCGTCCGGCCGTCTTCTGACAACAGGCCGTGTCGATGGCGCGTTCGTGTTCCACGCGCGCCTCAAAGAGATGTCAGCAACGATGTAGGGGTCTGCAAGGACCGATGCCTGCCAGGGCTGCGGGACTGTTCGAAAGAGATACCGTGGCCCTGGAACACAAAGGGCAAAGAAGGAACATGGATGGGTTTTAGTCAGTACAAGTCTGACACTCCCTTCCGCTCCGCCCAGAGTGGGGGGGGTCATTTGATGATTTCCCATCCGAAAAAAAAAAAAAAAAAAAAAGGGGTATTAGTGGTATCCGCGGTATATACACCGATTCACCTCGAGCACAGCCAGTAAATATAATGGCCTCAACCACGTTTTTATGTAAGGCTTTCACACGCAACCTGGTTCCATTGCAAAACTTGGGCGAATTGAGATTTCGTAGTAGCATTATTGCAGAGCACCCACTTTGAGGATAAGTTTGTGAGACGGTAGACCAGGTGGGTTGAGAACTCCGCAGGATAGTGTACAGCATCATCCGTATGCGCTACAGTGTCCACAGACTTATATTGGTACTCTGCACCTTCGAACGACTTCAACAATGTGTCATTAATCACAGAAGCCTGATCGTTCTTAGGTGTCAAAATCGCACGTTCACACAGCCACTCCATAGATTTGCTATGTAGGTTTTGGACATCTGGATATATTCGAGCTATTAGGTCGGCAACGGTGGACACAACTGAGGCAAGATCTGATGGAATTATAATCTTGCCCTCAATTTCCGTATATTCTCCGTTTCCTATTTTAAGAAGGAGATCGGAGAATTTTCCAGCGCAAACATCACCCTTCAAGTGCACTCGCATGTTTTTTTAAGGTGGAGTTTTTTTTATTAAGGGCCAAAGATTTGACGCCTTAAGGCAAACCTTAACTTCGTCAACTCGAGTTCCCCTCGGCACTACCCGCAGAGTCTGACGGAAGTCTCCAGCTTTGTTGGAGTTGCTGAAGATTGTACAACTATCTTTTCATTGTATAAATTCAATCTCTTTAGTATTATATAGCCGCATAGCCCATATTGTGTGAGTACTATGTACTAGAAAGCTGTCATTCGCTAGAAACCTACGTCTTTTCTTGACTTGAATGTACCCTGGCGGTTAGGAGTTGTCATGCTCACTCAAATGTCTCGCTGATGGTGGCGCGTGTGTCGGATCATTTAGTTCCCTTCAAAATTGTTTGTTTTGAATGGTGCTGATACGTGCGTCATGTTCGTGAACGGGCGCTGTCAGTTGTGACTGGTCATCTCTTGATTGCCACGGCTTATTTGAATTGATTATTTTATTTTTGAATTGTTTTCTATGGACACTTAACGTCCACATCTTGCTACATCGTTCTCACATAATGTACCATCTCAACATGAATGATGTAACCAAGAGTTTGTAAAAGTATTCTGATTTAAAAGAGTGTCCATGGAGTTTCTTGCCCGTTCTTCTCCATAGAGTAGTTAGGGAATGGGCAACTCCAGTACTTTCACAGTTTTTATGCCTTGTGACTGGGACTGTAGCTATTGTTGTCTTTGTTTCGACAATTCAAAAGTGCCTGTAACTGGCCTATTTGAAATAAATGCTTTGATTTTGATTGATTTTGATTTTGTCGGAACGGGTCATTAGTACGAACATAAAATGAATCGCAAGTCCGCTGGTGGTGATGTCACGCGACCTACTTACAAGTCTAACCCCACCACAGCGTGGCTTCTACAGAGCGCTGATGTTACAGCTCGGAGGCGAGGAGGACATTGAATGTCTGATCGCAAAGGAGTTGAGATGTCTTGGAACTGTACCCGATTCATTGTGCCCTGCTTTTCGTAGGTTAAAGTACCCGATTTAAAAATCTACTATTCACTCTTATCGATATTGTATTTGAGCCTACGAGTCACTGCATAACTTTCACAAATGTTAAGAAGGTTTCTCATTGCACCTGTTCGGGATTGGGGTGAGATTGAGATAAAGTAAGATTAAAGACTATAAAGATAACTATATTTCAGTAATACAGGATAACGATTAAAATTAATGAGGTGAAGGAGATGAGATTGAATAGCGCCCGATATGACTGTCCGAGACGTACTGACTGTTTTACTTAAGTTGTATATGTCGTCGCAAGAGCGTCTATCTGCGAAGAATATTAGTTAATTTAATTAATAACCAAATGTCTCATCCATCATAATATTGATCGTGCCATCTGTGAGTTGCAAGTACAATTATTACAATGATCTGTATCGATTGACAGGAGAGATAAGCGCCATCTAATGGTCTCTGTATTAACTAGTACTGAGATAGTTCGTGATAAGATCTTCTGAAGATTAATTTATTAAACGAAAGTCTAGCTAGAACTATAGTTAAAATTAAGATAAGCAAATATTTGACAATTGGAATTTTAACAATGCTCATTTAACACTAAGAATTGTTTTGAGGCAATATTCCACAATATTGTGGAAGATGGCGCTGAATACGATTTTAATGATCAATAACTCAATTTATAATTTGAAACTACAACTAAATCAGTTTCTGTAACTAATAACAAACTAAAAAGTAACAAGATTATTTTACAGAGCAATGTTATTGCGCGGTTGCCACTCCAGAACTTTTCGGCCCCATCGGCCACCCGTTCTGCGAGCAATGTGCCCTGAAAATGCTAGGATGATTGATGAGGGACGGAAGATTGAATTCCATGCCTAACACAAGACTGTCATGGTGACAATTGACAACAACCTGATGATAAATAAAAGAGATTCAACCAGCTATTGGATCAACTAACAATTCCTGAATAGATGAAATAATATTAATTGTATGGTGCCATTATGCCGAGTCTAGTCGCGCCATGTCTATGAGTCCACCGGCAGTAAATCGATCAAAAGATGGCGCCATTAGCTAATCGCATATTTTATTTATAGACCGGGACGACACTGTTTCCGCACATTCATAAATTAAGCCATTCCTAAATATAGATACCTACCTGTACCTGTAAGTTTGGACGTGGCATGTCCTAATAAATTACAGTAATGCAAATTGGTTAGGTAACCATTATTTGTACATTTGCAGTTTGTAGTATTTTCTTAGTTATAATATGGACGACTTCGATTTGTTCCTTGAGAATTGGTAAGAAATAGTGCACAATCGTGACCATTGGAGCGTATGGAGGGAGGACTTTGCCCAGGAGTGGGCCAAATCCTACTAGTATTATAAATGCGAAAGTTTGTGAGGATGTCTTGATGTGTGTATATGGATGTTTGTTACTCTTTCACGCAAAAAACTACTGAACGGATTTGGATGAAATTTAGCACACAGATAGTTTATAATCTGAATTATCACATAGGATACTTTTTATCCCGGTTGTATGATCCCGTGGGACAATTATCGAACTCCATGCGGGCGAAGCCGCGGGGACAAGCTAGTAAATAATATTTCTTCCGCCGTAAGGCCTCGCCGGCTAGCCGCTAATGATGGGGAGATTGCTCGTTTACTTATTAGAAAACGAATGAAGGAAGTGTAAGATGCCTCCTAGCAAGTTGAACGGTAGGTATCGAACACCCGAAGAAAGGTACATATACAATCCCATCATCTGGTTCCACTTAAAGAGCCTTTTCCTCCTTTCTATGTGACTCCTGCAACGTCCACTAGAGAACTGTTGCCTGTCATTTTGTGCATCGCTCGCAACCGCAACAGTTAATAAGCGTAGGGGTACCGAGTTCAATTCCCAGGTCTAGCTAAGCACTATTGGGGAATTTCTCAGTATAGTCATTTGGATTTGTGACCGTTTGATCGCAAAAGGGTCGCCCCTATTAAACGACATGTGACTTACCTAAACATTGACTTAACAATAGTCAGCTTCGAGAATACGCATTGCCCAGGTCACCTACATACAGGGGGTTTAAAATGGCCCCTTTAGTAGAATCTTGATATAGGATATACTTAATATATACATTTAAAGGGTGTAAATAGACCCTTAACATAAAAGAAATGCACTTGTTCTCCCCGTCTTTGCGATCATTTTTTTGTTCTAGACCATACCTGGGAACTTTCTAGTTACGGAGATATTGGGGGTCAAAGTTCCAACTTTTTCACAAGTTTTTTTTTTAAATACATATTTTTAATGTAAGATTTTTACTTTACACACCTCCACGACCCCCGTACTATTCAATCCATCCATCAGCTTGTGCTATGCTTTGAGTGCTTTCCACCGAGTCCTACCTTAAAACGTGATTTTTCACCCCAAAAAAAAAGTCGATTCCCAGCAATAATTTTTGCGTAAAGTTACTTAGTTTGATATGTACAGAATGCTTGGTTGACGGATATGTGAAGGGTCTGTTTACACCCTGTATGAATTGTGATGATACAATTCGTAAATGATCACAAAGTGACAATCTATATATCGATGGTCCCTATTAACAATGTCGGATGTACATTTTTACCAATATTTTTTTTTTACATAAATAGAATCACAATAAAAAGATTTATCGTACGTAATATTTTTTTTTTTTGAAAATCATGATATTTAGTCAGTTTCTTGGTTTAATATTGTCGGTTGTAATAACTTTGTCCGCGCAACAGTGTTGGTAGTGACACAACCGGCGTTGTCTGCAGCGCGGAGGGAGCGCGGTTGCGTCGGATCTGCCACTACGCACTTTGTCACTGGGAGGAGAACGCGCAGAGAACGAATAAATAATTTATTGTTTTTGCGTGTAAACAATTGAAATCATCATGTCGAAACGATCTAAACGAATTTTAGATCTAGTAAATTCTAATAAACAAGATCCTATTTATCACCTTATGAAAGAGACAACAAGTGATTGTCAAGATTATCCCATACCTACAGAACCTGGTAAGCACCCTTTATGTTACTAGGTAAATAAAGTGAAATTTTAGATTAAACAGTCATTTCAATAATTCGTGATTACAACTTTTTCATGAAACCATTCGTATTTTGTATAATATAGATATATTCCCTTTAATAAAGTAGGTTCCGGTAGATACGTCTATTTTCAATGGTATTCAAGTAGACAATTTTGTTGGATGTACCACTTCCGACATTATTACCTGTACTTAAAGTAGATCATTTTGTTGGATGTGTCACTTTCGACATTGTTACATGTAACCTAAAAGCAGACGTTTTGTCGGATGTGTCACTTTTGACATTATTACATGTAACCTAAAGTTAGTCAGTGGGTTGGATATGTCACTTTCTACATTTATAACTGCATTATGTTTAGAATTTTTTGTCGGATGTATGACTTGCATAATCTTAACACTTCCACTGACGTAACGGCCAGAGGCGTATTTTTTCCGTGTTTGATATGACACTACGCCCACAGGCGGTTAATTTTACCAAGTCAAAACAGACAGACCGCCTATACCCGTGTAAATTTGCGTATATTTCTATGAAGCCACGTGTTCCAGTGTCATATTGCACTCAACTAAATTTGTGTAGTGTCAAGGCAAAAAGAAATATAAATATATTTCGAGACCCCCCCGCCGCTCCACACTCACACATCGACGCACATGTGTGTACGACGATGCGCCTCTGGACGTTAAGTTTTCTATGCCGCAGTCATCTAGTGTCACTGTTAGCGGAGCCCGTGTTTTTCGTTGTTTGCTCGGAGCGTTCGTCGTTATCAGCGGGATAAAGAGGTAAGAAACTTGCTTGTTTTTATAGTACGGACTACTTTTCTTATTTATACTGTAAATTATATTATTTGTATCTATTTTATTATCAATTTATATGAATAAAACACGAAATAAATAGGTGTAGGTATTCTTTTTTCTATGATTATATCTCAGACGAATATTTTTGTTCGTAGATGGCTCCAGAACGAAAAAAATGGGCAAGAAAACGTTCAAAAACATCTGATGGCGATGGCGAATGCTCGAATGCACTACCCAAGAGTACCATCGAAGCTAAACGGGTAAGAACTTGTTCTCAAAAATGCCCAAAATTATTCGAAGATCGTAGTGACATATATTCCACCCATGACGACCCATATAGTGATGTAGACGGGGAGTACGGCTCAGATGGTAATTACGAACCAGAGAACGGAGACGGTATGAGCAGTGATTCAAGCCTGGAAATTTTTAGTAAGCCAAAAACCGCTCGAATTTCACAACATTGCCGCGTGTCAGAGAGTATTTGCTCTGATATTTCTGATACTTCAACCGAAGAACCGCTTCCTGTTAACCCTGTAGAGCACCGCGCTACTTTCGAGGAGAGCCGCCGCTCTTTTTGTAGGCCTGACACACTCACACAGAACCAATGCTCCTCAGAGGAATACCAACGCCCTCTTAGTAGGTTTATTGAGCTGTCGCGAACAAGATTTGCTTCTGAAGAACGCCGACACCCTCACAGTGAGTCTGTCGAGCTGCCACAAACAAGATCTGCCTCTGAAGAACGCCGACGCCCTCTCGGTGAGTCTGTTGAGCTGCCACAAACAATATATGCTTTTGAAGAACGCCGACGCCCTCACGGTGAGTCCGTTGAGCTGCCACATACAAGATCGGCCTCTGAAGAACCCCGACGCCCTCTCAATCAGCCACGTCGACGTTGTGTTTCCGAGGAGCGGCGTAACTCCTCTATTTCCTCTAGTGAACCTGTAGGTGCACGCCTAGCTTCTATCGAGCGCCACCAATCTAACAGTTCTAGTCAAGCACATCAAGATCTAGTTTTACAGCAGTCAACACGGGGGCAGGCGCGACAACCTGTTCGTTCGAGTACACCACCTCCAGAAAATGAGTGTTGGGAAAATTCTGTATCTGATATTCCCAATTTTAATTTTGATGATACAACAACTGGCCCCCGCGTTGATATCAACGAAAATACCACTGTTCAAGAAATGTTTGATATTATTTTTACATCGCAAATAATCGATTATTTAGTAACATGTACTAACGCTTACGGCAACGCGTTAGTGAACCAATCTCGCCCACATACTAGAAACTGCAGAATGAAGACTTTTCGTGAAACGAATGCAGATGAAATGAAGAAGTTTTTTGCACTTTCATTGCTTCAAGGGCACGTAAAAATTCCACAAAGGCAAAAGCTTTTCACGCACAGTGACCCATTATATTATCATCCAATTTTTAGCTATAAAATGTCAGGTCGACGTTACGAGCAAATTTTACGGTGTTTATATGCTTCCCAATTGAACTCTGTTGGATCTGCCAAGATAAGTGACTTTATAAATATGCTTACAGAAAATTTTAGAACTGTTTTTTATCCAACAAAAGAGCTATCATTGGATGAGTCTTTAATGCTTTTTAGAGGGCGATTGATATTCCGTACGTATATGAAAAACAAAAAAACTAAATATGGAATTAAGTTTTATGTTCTTACCACCTCTGACGGATACGTATTGAATATTAAAATGTACACTGGAACAGAGGATCTTGAGGATGATTCTGGCGAAACTGGATCAAAGTTACAGAAGTTGGTATTGAGATTAATGAGACCTTACCTTCTAAAAGGACACGAATTATATATGGACAACTTCTATAATTCTGTGCCGCTCACAGAGAAACTTTTAGACCTTAAAACCCACACAATTGGGACCCTTCGTTCCAACAGAAAGGGAAACCCTGAAGCTGTAGTTAAAAAAATATTGAAAAAGGGGGAATACTGTTGGCTCAGGAAAAATAAGGTATATGTGAGCAACTGGAAGGACAAACGGCACGTTTTAATGATAAATACGCTAAAACAACCAGGTATGGCTGAAATAACTAACAGGCGAGGGCAAAAGCATCTCAAACCTGTAGAAGTTCTGCATTATAATAACCACATGGCAGGTATTGATCGCGCTGATCAAATGATAAGTTATTATTCGTCACCACGCAAAACAATACGATGGTATAAGAAGGTTTTGTTCCACATGTTAGACATCGGTGTTTGGAATGCTTTTTATTTATTCAAAAAGTATGTAAAAAAAGATCCAAAATACGAATACGTTGATTATAGAGATCAGTTGATAAAAAATCTATTGCAACTTCAAAAAGGTGTGCTCGGAAAAGATTTAGTTCAAGAAGGGGGGCTACATTGGCACAAAAGAACGACTCAAGTGAATCCAGCTGAGCCACAACCAAGTACTTCCTCACAACCACAAAGCCATTGGCCATCGCGTATACCAGCGAAAGAAAATTCAAAAAAAAAATATTCCTTTTTAAATTGTAGAATTTGCCACAAAAACAAAATACGGCGTGAGACCAGTTATAGGTGCAAAGGGTGTCATGGGTCACCACCACTTTGCCCAGAATGTTTTGAAGAATGGCATCTACAAACATCTACTTCTGACTGATTATTTTTCTATGTTTTTTTTACTTTATAGATAGTTACCTAGTTTCTAATTATGTCCAAATATTATGACTGATTAAAGACTGATAGAATATAGATAGAACTGTTATAATACCTAGTGTTTTGTCTATTCAATTTTTGATATTGAAGTTTTTATACTTCTATTTGTGAATGTTAGCGTACACCTATGAGGTGTACCTATCTGCTTTTGATTGTTTTTGTCTTATTATTTTGATTTTGTTATAAAGTTTATGCATCCTGAATGGATAACGGTAATTAAAGTTCCTATAATAAAAAAAGCTGTATTTTATTTAACCCTTAAAAACAAATGTTCTTTGATTTAGATGATTATACGATTAATATCGCCTGGAGACGGATCATCGCACCCATTGTAAGTTCCTAGACATATTTGATTATTCAATCCGGCTACAGACGATCCGCCTATGGACGAAAGGTCATACCGGAGACTAAACTAACTCCTATAACACGACAATCCGCCTGTAGACGGTACCGGCTATGAGCGGATCGCCACATACCAGATAAACTAACTCCTTTGATGCGACAGTCCGCCTGTAGACGGTACCGGCTAAGGGCGGACCGCCACATACCAGGTAAACTAACTCCTTTGATACGACAGTCCGTCTCTAGACGGTACCGGCTATGGGCGGACCGCCATATACCAGGTAAACTAACTCCTTTGATACGACAGTCCGCCTGTAGACGGTACCGGCTATGGGCGGACCGCCATATACCAGGTATACTAACTCCTTTGATACGACTGTCCGCCTGTAGACGGTACCGGCTATGGGCGGACTGCCATATACCAGATAAACTAACTCCTTTGATACGACAGTCCGCCTGTAGACGGTACCGGCTATGGGCGGACCGCCATATACCAGATAAACTAACTCCTTTGACACGACAGTCCGCCCATAGACGGTACCGGCTATCGACGGGCCGTCATATTACAGGTACCCTTGGTTTTTTTTTACGGCAGTCCGGCTATACGCGTGGTATTATTTTATATGAGAAATTTTAGTGTCATTTTCAGAATGTCAACTTCATCTCACTGTCCGTGAAAGTGTTAAATTGACTAAAACAAAACTCTTGGATGTTTGGTAGGTAGATTAAGTAGGACATAACCTACCCTCTATAAATGAATAGTTCGATACTTATCTGACTTATCAGTAGGTACCTACTACCTACCTATCGTGGTCACCGAACACTTTTATTCTAGGAATTATCCATCTTTGCAGATGAGTCTTCACCAATACGTGTGCATTCCGATGAAGAATTGATGCAATGTCTACAAAAAATGATGGAATATAATACTGTATTCAGTGACAGGAACGAGCCTGTAAATACTTTTATAACTGAAGGGAGGAATTCCTGAAGAGGCCATTCCTGAGAGGAGAGTCCCTGAAAAGACTGTGGTTTCCGTGACAGAAGAAACGCGGGCATCTCTAAAGGCGCATCAACGTCCATTGGGGTGCAAGAAATTAGATTTTGGTCGGACAATTGCGCTGGCCAAAATCGGAAACGCATTGTCTTTGCTTTATATTTGCTTGCTGCTAAGGAGTTTGGAGTAACTATAACGCACAGATTTTCGTTTTGACGCGCAGTTGCGGACACCAGCCCGTTATACAATACAACGCATAAATTTAAGGAGAAAAGACACATCCAAAATGAAGGGGACAGTGTTCACGCGCTTGAAAAAGAGAGAGAGTGAGCGGAGAATTATTTACGTTCCTGATAAATGGTTCTGCTTGGTGTGTTGAGCGAAAATAGAAGATGTGCCGTACAATGTAAGAGAAATAACCTCACGAGACTTCTACAATTTCAAAGATTTGTTGGAGAACAGAAACTAGGTGAAAGATGTAAGAAATGAAAAAAATAAGTGGATACAAATAGAGATGTTAAAGTTAAGGGCAACGTTTTTGATCGATTAATACATTAATTAATACAATTACGATAACGATGATGAGCCGAAGACTTAAGCGGTTCTCAGATCCACCAAAAGAAACACCCAACGCCAGAATAATTTTAAAATATCCCAAGCTTATGATGACCCCGTTCTTATCCCTTATGGAATAAATAAAGATCTTAATGATATGTGTAGATCTGGTGTCATGCCGGAAAAATATCATGGTTTTATAGAGACTTGCCTCACGTTTCCAGTAATACAGTAGAACAAGAAAGTGACTCTGAATGAACGGTTGAGATTTTTGTTTTCTTTCTGAAAAGTATTTTTTTGATACTATTGTAATTTTGAAGTTCCTGATTTATATACAATTATGTTTAAGTATGATAAGGCAAAGCTTTAAAGTGCAAAACTAAGACTGTACATTGGTTGTAATATTTACTTTATAATTAGCCACAAAAAAGTTCCTAAAAATAATTTTGATTATTTTTAGCACTTTAAATTTTTAAACCTTAAAATTTTATAAAACTTTGTGATACTTACCTGCCATCCTAAAGTGTTTTGACTGCTATATTTTATTGTGTGTAGATTGTTCATAGTTTTTTTGCAAATTTTATTTCTAGTTTAAGATTGACGCTCTTAAGGCTTGTTTTGTTACGTACTTAAATACCTACTTTTAAAATATTAGGAGAAAGTAATAAAATTATCGTTTAGACTTCTCAAGCAACGCTAAATTATGATTAATTGTGTTTATTTATTATTATTATGTACTCTTGTGTTTAATTATAATATTATGTGATGTCAAAGTATGCATTCCTTATTTTTCGTTTATAGTAAAGTGCTTAAATGATCAGTAAATGCTTGGAAAATTTGGTTAAATAATGTTTATTTTTTATAATTTAAGCTAGCAAACTAGACACATACGACAAACGTATTTCTAGATCTCCAATTGAAAATGTTGAATATACCACTACCTACTTAAATTACTGTTAAATATCCGAACAAAACTGTCGTTTGTGTCACAACCGACAATTCACCTTGGAAATAGTCCATGTTAAACTGTCGGTAGTACCTTATTTCCTTAACCATCAATCAATTCTATATTTTTTCTATGTCAGTACTTAGTTAACAACACATAAAACAATCAGTGCAAATTTGAACATCTACAGTCTTATAATATTTTTTTTATCATCAAAACAAACTTTAAACTGCCCTACTGAACAGTTGTCTTTTTGCAGAACTGACATTGTTAATAGGGACCATCGATATCTACATATACAACATTAGTTTTAGTATATAATATGCGAAACCTGAAACACGTGTCTAGTATTTTTATGTAAAAATTTCAAAACTGTATCATGAAAAATCACAAAGTTATAAGGGCACCACGCCCTGGAGGGGCGCACCCGCGCGCGCCCCTCCAGCGTCGTCTTGAGCTCATTGATAATAATAATTTGGCAGTAGGTACCTAAATGATTGCTATAGGTACTTAGTATCGCTCGGTGTCCAACTTGTAGCCTTTTTTAAATATTTTAGGGACAAAATATAACATGGTTTAAAAATTATTGTTATCGATTCAGATACTTATTCTGAACAAACTATATTCAGGTCCCGCATATACTAAAAACAATGTTGTATAAATAAAAATGAATTGCTGTTCGTTTCTCTTGCTAAAACTCGAGAATGTCTGGACCGATTTGGCTAATTTTGAAATACTTGCGGAAGGTAGGGTAGGCAGGTAGGGTAGGCAGGTAGGGTAGGCAGGTAGGGTAGGCAGGTAGGGTAGGCAAGTAGGGTAGGCAGGTAGGGTAGGCAGGTAGGGTAGGCAGGTAGGGTAGGCAGGTAGGGTAGGCAGGTAGGGTAGGCAGGTAGGGTAGGCAAGTAGGGTAGGCAGGTAGGGTAGGCAGGTAGGGTAGGCAGGTAGGGTAGGCAGGTAGGGTAGGCAGGTAGGGTAGGCAAGTAGGGTAGGCAGGTAGGGTAGGCAGGTAGGGTAGGCAGGTAGGGTAGGCAAGTAGGGTAGGCAGGTAGGGTAGGCAGGTAGGGTAGGCAGGTAGGGTAGGCAGGTAGGGTAGGCAGGTAGGGTAGGCAGGTAGGGTAGGCAGGTAGGGTAGGCAGGTAGGGTAGGCAGGTAGGGTAGGCAGGTAGGGTAGGCAGGTAGGGTAGGCAGGTAGGGTAGGCAAGTAGGGTAGGCAGGTAGGGTAGGCAGGTAGGGTAGGCAGGTAGGGTAGGCAAGTAGGGTAGGCAGGTAGGGTAGGCAGGTAGGGTAGGCAGGTAGGGTAGGCAGGTAGGGTAGGCAGGTAGGGTAGGCAGGTAGGGTAGGCAGGTAGGGTAGGCAGGTAGGGTAGGCAGGTAGGGTAGGCAGGTAGGGTAGGCAGGTAGGGTAGGCAGGTAGGGTAGGCAGGTAGGGTAGGCAGGTAGGGTAGGCAGGTAGGGTAGGCAAGTAGGGTAGGCAGGTAGGGTAGGCAGGTAGGGTAGGCAGGTAGGGTAGGCAGGTAGGGTAGGCAAGTAGGGTAGGTAGGTTGGGTAGTTTAAAAAAGGTGCATTGCAACGCATGCCGGGCATTGCAACGCAATATTTTACAATATTTTCTTACCTTTGTATAGATTCTTTTTATCGATTGTTTGTGAATGTGTGAACATTGTAGGCTTTGTAGAGTCCCAGCTGCTTGTTAACTTTTGTTAACTTTTTATTTTTTGTTCTACATTTTTTGTGTAGTAAGCAACGGCTTAGTGTCGGGCCCTCGCTGTCCCCCCATACTTAAGTACAAATGCTGTATCCATGATAATTATTGTAATACCAAATGATTTGAAAAGAGTAACCATGGTGTTTCTTGCCGGTTCTTCTCCGTAGGAAACGACCACCCCCCACCGTGCACCTTTTTGTCGATGTTTTATAAGTGCCCATCGAGGCCTGTGTGAAATAAAATATTTTGTTTTTTTTTTTGGGCACAGCTAGTTTACAATATTAAAACTGCGTCTGTAACCATTTTAAGAATTTTAACGTTATTTTATTCTAATTCTGCTGATGCGGTACCTACTTTATTTCGAGTTTAAAAACTAAATTAAATATCATTGGCGTCACGGGACTAAAATAAATTTTATAATAATGAATGTTAAGCAAACATAATTCAATGTGAAATGCAGTGAAGAAGGCATCTAAACCGCAAGGCACGTTCACTCATGTGTGCTTACAAGGCACGTTCACTCATGTGTGCTTACAAGGCACGTTCACTCATGTGTGCTTACAAGGCACGTTCACTCATGTGTGCTTACAAAAAAAGCGAAAAAGCGTTCAGTGATTCAGAGGAAAATAAACGCAGATTACTTAGGTACCTACAATTAGTACTGACAATTGTCGGTTTAAGTACATATAATACATACCATTTGCATTGACGTCAATGACACAACTTTTACCTATTTTGATTGTACTTAATTTAGAAACAATATGGGAAAACCCACATTAAAAACAAATACCTGCTGTTTCAAGCTTTCACGGTTTACACATATACTGTCACTTACGGGATATCTTCCGGGTTGACCACGCAACCGCGATCATGGCGCTTGCAACAGCGCCGAAATATCGGGAGCTCAAAATAATGAACAATCACGGAAGATATCCCGTAAGTGACAGTATAAATACCTGCTGTTTGACTTGATTTTTTTTTGTTATTCCATAAAATATCATAACCTTATGATTTGTGGAATAACACATAAAAAATCAAGTAAGATAACCTTATCTTATTATGTTTATAGTTATAACATGAAATTAAGAAATTATATGAAGTGTTGACATAATATACCGTGGCTCCATTTTAGGCTTCAATGAATGACTCGGTGAAATAATTAATATGCGTCATTCTAAATAATTGCTCATGTTCAGGAAAATTAAGTACAAGTTTTGAAAGTAGCGTCACTCGTTCAACTGACTATGAAGATTACTAAAGAATACCTACGTGGGTAGTAGGTACATAGATTTAATAATTTCATCGTCTTCCTCAATACACGACATTGGTTATCTCCGTGACGTCCAAATTTCGCGCTTTTGGGAGAACCCGCTTGTATCTATAATATTTGCTTGAATAATCGCGAAAGGTAAACAATCACTCCATGCTACAGCAGTTGTATAATAACAATTATCATAAAACTGCGAGTTGGATTCGCGTCGCATATGACTTAGTCATATTGTATTCAGCTATTCGCGATTGTTGCATCATGCATGAGTTCGCTACAGGCGCCGGCGCGCGGCGCAGGTATGGTCAAGTAGTGAGGGTTGCTAGATAAAGGGTCTGTATTTTCCTAAAATATTTATTTTTTCTCACTATGTTGTTTTGCAGCTTATATCCCATTCTGTTTTTCAAACAGAATACAATACAAATGAAAAGATGTTAAAACTGTGTTTATTCACAAAATAGGTCAATAAAATTAAACTGAATCATAGATCCTATTACAAAGGTGACACAATAAATATTTTTCAATACACTTTCTCGAAAACTTGTTTTATCGCACTACGATTAGTTTCGACATGCAATGTATTTCACATCCGTGAATTTTTAACATTTTTCCGCACACGTACGGAAATAAAAAAAACCACAGATAACTATACTTATATTAAGTCCAAAGGGGTTCAATGACTATAATCGGCGGTGTTTGTTTTTTTTTATCTAAGAAAAGAAAAGAGATGCGTCTTTGCGACGTAAATATTTGTTGAGTATGTAAATTGTGTTTTTAATAGAATATTATAGATATAAACATGTATATTTAAAACAAATATTTACTTTTACGAAAAAAATAACATTTATTTGTGTTCCAAATTCAAAAATATTTGAATTTTCTATTTTTTATATTAGGCTGTTTAGTGGCATCATACCTTTGCTTCTCTTCAACCTGGCGAAAGCAAAGCGCGGAAAAAAGCAAATTAAATCATAATTTCCTAATAAAATTAAATTAAAAAATAAATAATAATTTAATTAAAATAAATAAATTAATAATTTAAATTTAATAATATTCTTAGCCATTTGATTTTGAAATTTGATTAGTAGGCATAGTACTGATTTATTTCTTCTCTTTTTGTATTTATAATGTATTTTAACTGTCATGCATTTAGAACAGCTCCTAGCAAATTAAAGTTTAGTCATTAATGGTAATCTGTAGACAGCGCTGTGGACTACATTATTAATTAAGTTATTCATGTTATCATATTGTAATATCACATAATGTAGCTGTTTGTTGTGACGATTTGATAAAAATAAAATAAAATAATTCCTGACAAAAATACTTTCCGTTCTAATATTTTATTACTTCGAAAGTGTTTTGAAAAATGTCGTTTGATACTCGTGGGGATTTGTTACTGCAGTTCTCGGCTCCATAACACCGCTAATTCCACCTCGAATGCAATAACAAAGTTTCCCCACTTATATCAAAATAAATACATACTAATACCCGTGCGTACCGTATGGTGTCAGACGTAAAGAATAGCACCATCCCATATCTTCCCGTGGGCGTCGTAAGAGGCAACTAAGGGACTTACCAGAGAATGGGCAGCAGTGTTCTCTGTGCGTTTTTTTTATAACAACCGTACTGCGATCGCCAACCCGCCTGCCAAGCGTGGCGATTATGGCAAAACCCCCCTAATAATGAGCGCAATACAAAAATGGCCCCTAGTACCCGGCAGCCCGTCTAGCCTCGACTATGGTAGCGGTCGAGATTACGGCGTGGCAAGGGGTGCGAAGAATCTCCGGAAGGGATCAGGTTGCCTATACCGACGACTTGAACTAGCAACATACAACACGCGTACACTCCGGACCGACGAGAAGTTAACGGAACTCGAAGAGGAATTGAGCAGGCTGCGATGGAGCATTGTGGGATTATCTGAGATCCGAAGAGAAGGGGAGGCCACGATAATTCTGAAATCCAGCAACCTGCTCTATTTCCGAGAGGGTGATCGGCAGTCCCAGGGTGGTGTTGAGTTTATCGTCCACAAGTCCCTCGTGAATAACGTGGTGAAGGTCGAGAGTCGACACACTCTCGATCTTCAGCCTTATACTCAGAATAATCAGCCACCCTGGTCGACACACTCTCGATCTTCGACCTTATACTCAGAATATCCTCAAGATAGTCGCTGAAGGTCATACAGGTCTACTCCCCGACCTCGGCACACCCCGACGACGAAGTGGAGACCATGTATGAGGATATTTCTAAAGCCCTACATGGTTTCAAAACTCACTTCACCGTTGTCATGGGGGCTTCAACGCGAAACTGGGCAAACGAGACGGGGATGAGCTGCAGGTGGGGCAATTTGGGATTGGACGTCGGGACCACCGGGGTCTAGTGGCGAAGGTTCCATACAACTCGATTCCTAACGGCTTCCCTTTGAAAACGGGCACAATCAGTATTTCTATACAAATAATTAAATCACATTAAAAATTTGGACTCCGGCTTACCACTTAAAAAAATTGACCCTTCGCTGCTGCCGGGGTCACCGACTGGCTAGTTCTATGGAGAAGGAGATGATATATGATGAACTCCTTCTTCAAAAAGCGTGAACACAGGAAGTGGACCTGGCGGAGTCCCGACGGTGCAACTAAAAATGATATTGACTTCATCGTGTCAACCAAGAAGCAAATGTTCAAGGATGTCTCTGTGATCAATTCGGTGAAAATCGGGCATTGAAAATCAATATCAAGCTTGAAAGGTCTCGACTGATGAAGTCCACACTCCACCCAGCTCAGATCCAAATCCAAAACCCCGAGAGCTTTCAGCTTGAACTCCCTGAATCGTTTCGAGTGCCTAGGAAGCTCATTGGACAAATACAATGATGGGTTTGTGGAAACTGTCCATACGACTGGGTCTAAGTTCTTCAAGACACGTCGTGCACATAAGAACAAAAAGCTCTCTGATCATACTCTCGAGCTCATGAAGGAGCGGCGTGAGATGATCCTGCAGTCTTCAGACGTGGCGTGGAAATACCGGCAGCTCAATAGACGGATCTCTCAATCCTTGAAAACCGACCTCCGCCTCCGCTTTAATACCGAGCGTATTAAAGACGCTATTGAGCGGAATAAAGGCTCCAAGGTATTTTCAAGAGATCTATCTGGTTACTGGGCAGAGCCAGCTCACAAAACTGAAGACCGGAGCTTCTGAGGGAGATCGAGAGATTCTATGGGCAGTTGTACACGTCAACCAGCAAACCCGTTGTAGATCTAGCAAACGACCCAAAAGCTAGACTGACCCGACACTACACCGAAGACATCCCGAACATCAGCCTGTACGAGATTAGGATGGCTCTGAAACAACTTAAAAACAACAAGGCACCGGGTGATGACGGAATCACGGCCGAACTCGTGAAGGCGGGTGGAAAACCGTTTCTTAAAGCCCTTCAGAAGCTGTTTGATTCCCTTATACTCGAGGAGAAATCGCCTCAGACATGATGCAGGGGTATGGTGGTACTCTTCTTCAAAAAGGGCGACAATGCCCGGCTGAAGAACTATAGGCCCATCTCACTTCTAAGCCATGTCTACAAGTTGTTTTCAAGAGTTATCACGAATCGTCTCGCGCGCAGGTTTGACGATTTTCAGCCTCCCGAACAAGCCGGATTCCGAAAAGGCTTTAGCACCGTAGACCACATACATACGCTGCGACAGGTTATACAGAAGACCGAAGAGTATAACCTGCCTCTCTGTTTAGCGATTATGGACTACGAGAAAGCCTTCGATTCGATCGAGACTTGGGCTGTACTGCAGTCTCTCCAACGGTGCCAAATCGACTATCGGTACATCGAGGTGCTGAAATGTTTGTACAAAAACGCCACCATGTCAGTCCGACTTCAGGCCCAGACCTCGGAACCTTTCCTTCTTTAGCGAGGTGTAAGACAGGGACACGTCTTATCTCCGAAACTGTTCACCGCTGCACTGGAGGATGTCTTCAAGGTTCTGGACTGGAGAGGGCTGGGCATCAACGTCAATGGCGAGTACATTTCTCACCTTCGGTTTGCGACGATATAGTGGTCATGGCTGAGACCATGGAGGACCTCAGTACAATGCTCGATGACCTCAGTAGAGCTTCCGAAAGAAAGTGGGTCTTAAAATGAACATGGACAAAACCAAAGTCATGTTGAATGCCCACGTAACACCCACTCCTATCAAGATCAGAGACACTCGAAGTTGTATACGATTATGTCTACCTGGAAAAAACGGTCCAGTTAGGTAGGTCTATCCTCGAGAAAGAGGTCAATCGTCAAATCCTACTCGGCTGGGCAGCGTTCGGGAAGTTGCGTGGTATCTTCTTGTCCAACTTACCGCAGTGTCTCAAGACGAAAGTCTATGACCAGTGGGTGTTGCCAGTGATTACATACGAGACCGAAACGTGGTCGCTCACAATGGGCCTCATCAGAAGGCTTAAAGTCACCCAAAGGACAATGGAGAGGGCTATGCTCGGAGTTTCCTCGCGTGATCAAATCAGAAATGAGGAAATCCGCAAGAGAATCAAGGTTACCGACGTAGCCCGAAGAATAGCCAAACTTAAGTGGTAGTGGGCAAGGCACATTGCTCGCACAACGGATGGCCGATAGGGCTGAAAAGAACAGGAGTGGCGACCGAGAACCGGAAGACGTCACGTTGGAAGGCCACCGATGATCTGGTGAAGGTTGCAGGGATCCGATGGATGCGAGTCGCACGGGACCGGTCAATGTGGCGACACTTGGGGGAGGCCTATGTCCAGCAGTGGACGTCTTTCGGCTGAAATGATGATGATGATGACCCGTGCGGGTAATGTCCATTTAGAACCGACCAGAATAACTACAACTACTTCTACATGCATTGCATTGATAATGTTTTCTGTGGCTGCGACTATTTGGAGAAAGCTATTGTAAATTACCTCCCCTCTGATCACTGTGGTCAAACTATGTCTTTTGAATTTAACACACCATCGCAAAAAGTACAGATACAAACTAGACCAATAACTTCCAGTGCCTTGATCAAATTTAATAGCACTTTAATTGCAAGTTAGGCGTGCAGGGCCTAAATATGAAGAATTTTAATACTATGTATGAAGAATTTTTTTCATTAGTGCAAACTGAGTTCAATAATACATTTAAGAAGAAAACTGAAACTATCTGCCCGAAGTTTTCATTCAGTGACTGGGCAACTAAAGGCATCAGGAAAAGTCGGGAAAGACTTTTTGAGTTGTATGGCCTTAAGCTTTATATTAATACGGAAACGTTTAGTAAATATGTTGATACTTATTCCAAAATTTTCAAAAATACCTGCAAGACAGCCTTATTCATTAGCAACAAGTTGAAATCTGCCGATAACAAGATTAAGACAGTTTGGAAAATTATAAATAATGAAACAAATAGAAACAAAAGACACAACACTGATTACACACTGGACTCTTCCCGAGGGCTCATTAGCACAAATGTCGATGTTGCTCAGGAATTTGCAACGTTCTTTACCAATATTCCAATTAAAATCACAGAAACGCTAGATTCTTCGCCATCCCTTGCCTTTGATTTATTTAGAGAGAATGTTTCAGTCTGTCCTGTTGAATTTAAATTTAAACATTAAATTTAAATTAAAGGTGAGGTCGTTATGAAGGCTTTTAAGCAACTTAAAATAAAAACTACTGAAGACCTGTGGGGCATGTCTACCAAAGTCTGTCAATCAATTGTTGAGACAGTAGCTCCCTATTTAGCTTTTCTATTTAATTTATGTGTAGACCAAGGGGTATTTCCAGATTTAATGAAGTTTAGTAAAGTTATACCACTTTTTAAATCTGGAGACAGCAAAGACACAAATAATTATAGACCCGTATCTATTTTGCCGGTTTTCAGAAAAGTATTTGAAAAAGTGATGCTAAATCAAATGCTCAATCATTTTAATTGAAATGACATCCTACATGATCAACAATATGGCTTAACCAAAGATCGTTGCACTACTGACGCCGGTGTCACTTTACTAAAGCACATCTTCAATGCATGGGAAGAGGCAAAAGGGTGAATATCAACAAAGTTCATTTTTTGTCAATTTTGGTGGCTCAATTTTTTCTTTAGTTTTCGTGAAAAATAACGATCTGGTATAAGAATAGAATGTCCAAGCTTGAAGGATCTTCGTGAGGGCTCAGAATATCTCCATAACTTTTTGAGATATTTTAGTTCAAAGTCTAGTGTGGCCACCAAAATTGAAAATCACCCACCAAAATCGAAAGTGCCCACCAAAATTGAAAATCAGTGGCACCAAAATTGGATTTCTCCGTCAGAAACCTCAATCTCACTAATAAAGCTCAATGTGATTAATCTCACAAATTCTCGGGAAGTATCAATAACTTTTATCGGTTTATAAAATTCTCTTTTGTTAAAAATAGGATAGATTCCGAGGTCTGGTCCTAAAGTCGGACTGACATGGTAGCGTTTTTGTTGGGGAGACTGCAGTACAACCCAAGTCTCGATCGAATCGAAAGCTTTCTCGTAGTCCACAAACACTAAACGGAGAGGCAGCTCTTCGGTCTCCTGTATAACCTGCTGCAGCGTATGTATGTGGTGTACGGTGCTAAAGCCATTATGGAATCCGGCTGGTTCGGGATGATTCTTGAAAAGAACTTGTAGACAGCTTAGAAGTGAGATGGGCCTATAATTCTTCAGCCGGGCATTGTAGCCTTTTTTGAAGAACAGTACCACCACACCCCTGCACCATGCCTGGTTTTCCCCTCGGGTATGACGGAATCAAACAGCTTCTGAAGGGCCTTAAGTACCGGTTTTCCACCCGCCTTTAGGATTTCGGCCGTAATTCCGTCATCACCCGGTACTTTGTTGTTTTTAAGCTGTTCCAGAGCTATTCTAATATCGTGCATCCAGATCTCGTCCGGGTTGTCTTCGGTATAGTGTCGGGTCAGTCTAGCTCTTGGGTCATTTGCTAGATTTACAACGGGTTTACTGGTTGAAGTGTATAACTGCCCATAGAATCTCTCGATCTCCCTCAGTAGCTCCGGTTTGGCGGATACGATCCTGCCATGGTCGGTCTTCAGTTCCGCGAGCTGGCTCTGCCCAATAGCCAGATCTCTTGCAAATGCCTTGGAGCCGCTCAGTTGCATCTATAATATGCTGGATTTAGAGATCCGTCTATTGAGCTGCCGGTATTTCCACGCCTCGTCTGAAGACTGCAGGATCATCTCACGCCGCTCCTGCATGAGCTTGAGAGTATGATCAGAGAGTTTTTTGTTCTTATGTGCACGACGTGTCTTGAAGAACTTAGACCCGTATGGACAGTTTCCACGAACTTATCGTTGTATTCGTCCAATGAGCTTCTTAGGCACCCGAAACGAGTCTGGAGTTCAAGCTTTTCAGATTGCAGCAGCTCTCGGGGTTTTGAATTTGGATCTGTGCTGGACAGAGCGTAGACTTCATCAGTTGAGACTTTTCAAGCTTGATATTGATGTTCAATGTGCCTCTTACTATGCCTTGATCGCTTCCGGTTTTCAACGAATTGATCGTAGAGACAACATTGAACATAATACGCTTCTTGGTTGACATGATGAAGTCAATCTCATTTGAAGTTGCACCATCGGGGCTCTGGCAGGTCCACTTCCTGTGCTCACGCTTTCTGAAGAAGGAGTTCATCCTATAGCGGCCCTCCTTCTCCATAAAACTAGCCAGTTGGTGACCCCGGTAGTTCCAACGTCCAACCCCAAATTGCCTAGTTTCGCGTTGAAGTCCCCAATGACAACGGTGAAGTGCTTTTAAGCAGCCTCTCTTCGCTGGTCTGTTTTGGCATTCTAAAAAGCAACAAAATAAATATATATGAGTAAGAAACTTGGTCATTAGTATGCAACCCTTATAATAATAGGTCTTACTAACTGCCAAGTACATAACATGTATTTGTTTGCTAATGCAACTGTCTTGCAAAGTAAAAACTAGCTATATAGGTAAAAACAATACATATACAGTACATAATTAAAATCTGGTGGGTCATTTTCAATTTTGGTGGCGTTTTCACGCCACCAAAACCACCAAAATTGAGCCACCAAAATTGGAACCAGGCATAAAAAAAATCTTAAAAAATAAGGGTTTTAAGTTAAAATTAAATTAATATCATTGATTTATGGGTCACCCAAATCATTAGCTATAGCATGTAGCTTACTATTATAACACTTTAAAATCAACAGTAAATCGATCCACCAAAAATTGAAAAATTCTTGTCCCCCGTTCCGCCCAAGGCGAGTACTTATGTTTTTGGAGGGTCACCGCACTAATTACACACCTGACACTAATCGCACTAATGGCACGACTGATAGATGCGAAATAAATAACGCGATTGATCGCACACGCACGAAACTTCATGTTATAGTAAGTTGAAAAAGTGCCAGAAAAAATTTGATTTTTGCTTGGACAAACTTTGATCGAGTGTCCTGTGCTTTTAAATAAGATTTTATAATATGGTTTAATTATTTTTAGATAATTTGACTAATGCATATACTAAAAAATTTGTTTATTTTTTATTGTACCTCAAATTGTTACTTTGGTGAACGCAATTACATCAAAAAATGGAACTGGGACAAGCCACCAAACTTGAATTTGAAGGCGATTTTTTTTTTCCCTGATTATTTATATACACTTATAAAAAAATAAATGTGGCCCTAATTGAACCAAGTTACGTAGTTCACTACAAAAAACAAAAGAAACATCCTATCATTTTACACCTCGATTCTCAACGTGGACACGTAAAATTTGCTGATTTGATATTCACCCAAAAGATGCATAGGCATCTTTTGCGACCTATCCAAGGCATTTGATTGCGTGAATCACGACACACTGTTGCTGGAACTTGAGCATTACGGACTGGGGAAACAAGCTCTTAGCTTAGTAAAATCATATTTAAATGATCGAATGCAACAAGTACAAATAAATGGCGTAAATTCATTAGGATTAAAAGTAAAAATGGGGTTACCGCAAGGCTCAACATTGGGCCCATTCCTTTTTCTAGTATATATAAACGATTTACCTCATTTACTGAAAAGCCGACATCACTGATTTTTAAGGTTAACAGACGTGCACAGGAGTTTGACGATTCATAACTGGTTCACTGTAAATAATTTGGTGTTAAATGAGAAGAAAACTAAATGCATAAGATTCGCGTTACCGAGTGTAAGAAGTAGCGAATGTAACATTGTATTGAACGGGGAGATATTAGAATTCGTCGAACAGACGGTTTTCCTGGGGATTACGCTTGACTCGAAATTGCAATGGAGTCCTCACTTAACAGCACTTACAGGGTGGCTAAGTACTGCCGCTTACGCTGTCCGTAAAATCCGGCAAATAACAGACGTGGATACCGCGAGACTAGTCTATTTTTGTTACTTCCATAGCATCATGTCTTACGGTATTCTGCTGTGGGGACGGGCAGCAGATATTGACTCAATATTTATTCTGCAAAAGAGGGCCGTTAGAGCCATCTATAACCTACGCAGACGCGAATCTCTAAGAGAATTGTTTAACAAATTAACATCATGACGGTACCTTGTCAATATATTTATGAAAACATTATGTATGTTCGGAAAAACATACTTCTTTTTAGTAAAATAAGCGACAGGCATAATGTTAATACTAGAAATAAGGACAAATTAGATCAGCCACGTTTCAGATTGTCAAAAGTACGCACTTCTTTTATGGGGTACTGTGTTAAATGTTACAATAAAATACCACTTGACATTCTACAACTTAATGAGAAGAAATTTAAAACATGCATAAAACGCACACTATGTAAGCGAGCATAACATAAGTTGGAAGACTATATTGTAGATAAAAATGCTTGGTTTAATGCTGGTCCTGCTCCACAGCCACTTGGGTTCACGAACTAAGATTTTAATGTTTGGAAGAGATGCTCCCCCTCTAGTTCTTTAATTATTATTTTTTTCTCGTTTGGAAACTTAGTTACCTTGATTACCATTGTTTTATATAAATTGGAAGCATTATTTCAGTTTTTGTAAATGTGACTACCACCATGTAGACTTTCTATTATGGTTAATAGGGCTTATCCTAATCTTTAAGGTTTAAATTGTGTTTTTTTTTTTTTCTATCACTGCATTGTGTTCACGTATTAGAAGCAGCAATTTGTTACTCCACAACCAAAGGGGCAAACTAATTGATTACCATGTTAAATTATTGTGGAAGCTGTAGAAGATTGTAGAATATCCTTGCTTTATATAGATTCCATGTTAGTATTTTATAATTGGTATATCACATGTGTGAGTACTATGTACTGTAAGGCTACAATTTACATTTTGTTATCTTTCACTGCCTTGAATGTGCCTTGGTGGCTGAGAGAATGTCATGCGCACTCAAATGTCTCGCTGATGGTGGCGGGTGTGTCGGGTCATTAAGTTCCCTTCAATATGGTTGAGTTGAATGGCGCTGATCCATGCGTCATGTTCGTGAACGGGCGCTGTCAGTTGGGACTGGTCATCTCTTAGCTGCCACGATTTATTTTAATTACTTTATTTTTTCATGGTCGATTTAATCTTTTACTCTGGACGCTCTTAATGTGCACGTGTTTCAACATCGTTCTCACATATATGTATAATCTCATAATGAATGATGTAACCAAGATTTTGTTACAATATTTTGATTTAAATGGTGTCCATGGAGTTTCTTGCTCATTCTTCACCATAGAGATCTTCGCTTTGGAACGTGCAACTACAGTACTTTCTCAAGTTATTATGCCTTGTGATTGTGACTGTAGCTTCGCTTCTTTTTTGTTTTTTTTTTCCCTTCAAAAGTGCCTGCGATGGCCTAATTGAAATAAATGCTTTGAGTTTGAGTTTAGACATTACCCGCACGGAAAATAAGCGCTTTAGACATGGAGTTGCGGATGATATCATTCACGTTGGGACAAAATTCAGTTTAAAGGTCTCTTCGTTATTCTCCTTTCCCCGAGGAGACCACTTCCCCAAAATCGATGTTATTCCTCAGAAAAATAAAAAAAAGACTACCATCTACCATCACAAGTACACAAGTAGTGCGGGCGCCCAATTAGCATGCGCGTGGAGGCCCGAGCCACGAGTGGACAACATGCAAGGAAAAGGACACATGGCATGTCAAGTACGATCCACATAGTCGTACGTAATTTATGGTGTACTATGAGACATAAATGATGAGGTTTTCTTCAAGGGATAGTTAGAACATTAACCTCATCGTATGACAAAAGAGCATCAGCTTATCATTATCCGCAACAGATCCTCAACTCTAACAAAACTCCATATTTAGATGAACTACTATTACCTACTAAGTAAATGGTAATTCTGGTACTCAAGATCTTGACGGGACATTAATTTCGTCGCGTATTTAGGAAAGTGTGCTTTTCCTTGGAGAAATGCACTACTAAGAGTTTTTAACGATTTTCCTCTTCACAATAAAAATTGTTATGATTGTAAATTGTTAATGGATTATTTCGTAGAATCTGCTATTGTTATCGATGTGACATAGTGTTAAAGCTACGAGTTAATGGACGACAATTCATTACAAGTCACTTAAGTGAACACTTGAACGAAAGTGAAACAGTTTTGGGCTTTAAAAATGGAAACGATTACTATAAACTACTAACTTGTTCATCATTTACTTTTGCTTTTCATTTACATTTATTATGCTTCCTCCTTCACATTATAGGTAACACTGTGACAGGGATCTGAAAAAAGTACCTGTGAGTGCTACAGGACTTGAGTAATAACTTTCCTAAGAGTAAAGAATTCGCATTAAAACTAGCTTGAGCCTAAATGAGGTTTCCGCGCGATGTTTGAAGTACATAAAAGGTCTTTTACTATGAAATTACCGTTTTTACTCACATTTTGTTCTGTTAGTAACTTTGACGTATAATTATATTTTTCCTAATTCCATTTTAATTGGATTATTACTTACCTTTTAGTTTAAAACCGTACTAGTAGTTGCATATTACTTCATAGGGTAGTGTGTCAAAACACCTGTTTCAATGTGCTGTCGGTTTTGCTACTTCAAGTTATATATTATATATTTATTATATGTATTTTTGTCATAGACTGTGTTTCGAGACTTCAAGATACACAGTGCAGCGCAGCTTTTTTCACTCTAACTATAGTTTGCAATTGCATCCAGGGTCGGACTGGCCATATAGTCAGAGCGAGCAAAGCGAGCTCGAAAATTTGAGCACTTCATCGGGTAGGTTAGATTTTCTTTTGACCATTCATACAGGAGTTGTGTAGGTACTAAGACGCAAGAGCGAGCGAAGCGAGCACAAAAATTTTTGCACCCTTCCTCGGATAAATTAAATTCTCTTTGTTCATTAATACAGAAATGAGCATAGGAGGAACTCTGTCAACTTGTCTTGTCTTTTCTGTCGATGTAAGTGAATAGTGTTTGTTTAGGTTTGTACTATGTTTACGTAAGTAATTATGTTAAGCTGTTTATATTATGTTATCTGTTAATAATGTTGTTAGTTTTTAATTTTTGTGTTTTTTTTTTTTAATGATATAGTTCAGTATATTAGTTTAAGTTCTTAACTGTCACATTAGGGTAAACCCTGTAATGATAGGCTAAGCTGAAATAAATAAATAAATAATAAATAAACTTGTGGAGAATTCAAAAGTACAGGATGTATTAACGAGTGAAGCGAGCTGGAAAATTTTGACACCACTTCTTTTTTAAATTTATACAGAAATGAGAATAGGAGCACTCTGTCAACTTTTTCACTTGAAAAAGTATAGGCGAGCGAAGCAAGCGAGAAAATTATTGCATTCCGCCTCGGATAGGTTGATTTCTTAATAGTTGTCGGAGATTTCGGGGGGTTGAACCATCAGCCGCCGCGCCTGGCTACGGCTCTGCCCCGGAGATAGTTAGATTTTTCAAGTTTTAAGATGAGAACGCAAGAGCGACCGAAGCGGGCCGGACCTCTATTCATTTTATTCAGAAACGTAATCACTCTCGACCTAGGCCCAACCCAGGCGGGGTGGTCAAGAAACCCGACCATGACCCCCCTTCCGGATCCGCTCTTGATACTAATAGAATACAAGAGCGAGAGAAGAGAGCTCAAAATTGAAGCAGCTCGTCTCCGCCCTGTGTATTAGGTTCCATTTGTTCATTCATACAGAGATGAGAATAAAAGCAACTCAGATGCATTTGCGAGCGAAGCGAGCTCGAAAATGTTAGAATTCTGCCTCGAGAAAGGTTAGTTTCTCTTGTTGAATGATTAAGCAAGAAATTAGGTAATAATTTATATCCGAAAAAAGCTATTTTAAGAAGGTTTATCAATTTGGCGTGTATGATTTTGGGGGGGTCATGTCCCCTGTGACCCCCCCTTCCCCCTGGGACCGGGCCTGGTATGTCGCCAGTAATGATAAAATTCCGGAAATCCAGAAAATCCTCAAGCTATGTCCTATGAAAATACAAAGAAGCCTATACCTGTGGTAAAGCAAATATTGTTCGTGTTATTGTTTTTTTTAATAATTGTCTAAGGTAAGATACTTTAATTTTATTCACCTTTTACATAAGATTAATAATGATCTAATGTGATTATTTAATCAATGAATGTTACCTCCAATCGCCTGAAACACAGGGTTACCTAGTTCAGGCACAAATCATGGGTGAACTTGACATAGATTTAAGAAAAACTGTATTTAACGTTATACCTGATATTTTTATAATTTTTAAATTTTTATTTATAGCAATCACTTGTTGTACATAATCGAATCTTGGATTGTTACATTACAGGCGAATATTTCGGTGGAGGAGCGCTCGAACCCGGTGTTGAGGACTTCAGGTGAGGCGACTTGCGCAATTTATTTAATTTATTTTCTCCGCAATCAATCAAAAATCAAAATCAAAGCATTTATTTCAAGTAGGCCAGTTACAGGCACTTTTGAATTGTCGAAACAAAGTCAACAATGAAAAGTATCTACAGTCCCAGTCACAAGGCATAAAAACTGTGAAAGGACTGTAGTTGCCCATTCCCTAACGTAGATCTCTATGGAGAAGAACGGGCAAGAAACTCCATGGATACTATTTTAAATCAGAATACTTTTACAAAACCTTGGTTACATCATTCATGTCCAGATGGTACATTATGTGAGAACGATGTAGCAATATGTGTACGTTAAAAGTGTCCATAGTAAAAACAATTCAAAAATAAAATAAGTAATTCAAATAAGCCGTGGCAACCAAGAGATGACCAGTCAAAACTGAGAGCGCCCGTTCACGAACATGACGCATGTATCAGCACCATTCAACTATCAACCAACCATCCAACCAACCACCACTATTCACCACCACTATCCACTATTCTATTTCAACCATTTTGAAGGGAACTTAATAATCCAACACGCGCCACCATCAGCGAGACATTTGAGTGAGCATGACACACTCCTAACCGCCAGGGCACATTCAAGTCAAGAAAAGACGTAGGTTTCCAGCGAATGACAGCTTTCTAGTACATAGTACTCTCACAATATGGGTTATGCGGTTATGTAGTACTAAAGAGATTGAATTTATACAATGCAAAGATAGTTGTACAATCTTCAGCAGCTCCAACATACTATTTAATGCTATCCATTTATGCGCCCCTGTCCTTGTGGAGCAGGACTGGTTTGCAAGCAAGCATTTTTATCAGCGATATAATCGTCCAACTTGTAATATGCTTGCTTACATAGTGTGCGTTTAATGCATTTTTTAAATTTCGTTTCATTCAGTTCAAGAATACTTTGTGGAATTTGATTATAGCATCTCAAACAGTACCTACCCCATGAAAGATGAGTCTACTTTAGCCGTTTACGAGTCTGAAGCCTGGCTGAACTTATTGGTCTCTATTTCTAGTACCGTAATTGTGTCTGTCACCTCTTTTATTAAAAAGATATAGATTTTTTCTTACGTTACGTTTTTGTTTTCGTAGATGTATTGACAATGTACCGTCATGATGTTAATTTCCTTAAACCCCAGTTCCCCGTCACAGTGGCCAAGCCGTAAAGCAGGCAAGGCATTACATTCATCGGATGTTATACTTAAAAAAAAAATTACTCAGTGGATTCATGTGTCAGTGTAACGCCCCTATTTTATTGTTAACAGGGACTTTACGAGCGAGCTTTATTCAGCTCATGAAGAAAATACCTATCAAGAGGCGGGCGGCCATAAACGACTATAATCTACTTCATGACTTGCGTGTGAGAAATACCTAATTATCCATGGGTCGTTCTATTAATTTGAAACATCACTTATTTCTGAAATACACTTTAGTCCACTTAAGTGAAGTCATACAACGTGGTAACGCCGCCAGTTTTTTGGGCACATTACCAGTTGACAGCGTTGAAGAGATTTTTTTTTAATGGCATCTCGCAGGTCAACCTACCCACAGGATAGTCCGGCTAAGCAAAAGCCATAAGTCTGGCTTTGAGTGTAAAGCCTCCAGCCAGGGGGTTGAAGAGGAGTTTTATGATGCCCTTTTATAGTTTTCTGTGTTTATTAATTTTATAATAAAAATATTTCCTACAAAAGTGCAATACCTACACGGTGAAACTGTATGGAGCAGCATACGTTTTTTTTTAATTACCGATTAATAATTTCGTTAAGGGAGGTTCAGAATGATGTTCCTACTGAATGCGTGGTTACCGTTTGTGCGTCGGTGTCCCTTCCATCCTGTAGTTAGTTTATTAAATTAGTATTAGTTATTAAATTAGTATTAGTTATTAAAGTAGTATTAATTACCGCCAGCAATTAAGCAATTAAATGGGAATATGTAAGATATAGAATATATATAAGTAGTAAGTAGATATATATAAGTATATAAGATACACACCAGTAGCGAAGGGTCAGTTTTTGTAAGAGGTAAGCCGGAGTACATATCTTTACTGTATAGAATATTATTGGCTATAGAGTACTGACTGTGCCACTTTTCAAAGGGAAGCCGGTAGGAATCGGGTTATATGGAACCTTCGCCACTGATACACACTCCGATACAAAACGCGACTCAGCCTACCAACATCCTGCTTAAAACTACATTCAACAAGCCCTCTGGTTATGACAATCAAAATATACAATAAGAAAAAATAATATACCCGAATCAATAAGAAAAGAAAAAAAACTCCATCTATTCACGAACAAATTAAAAAAGCAAATGTTACTACAGTGTCATCGAATACTTAAATGATAAATCCCTGAAAAATATAGATTTAACATATTTTTTTTAGAATAAGTTAGATTATAAGGTACTTAAATGATAAGTCCTCATCTCCTAATATTATTATTATCTTTCTTTTGCTGTGCCCGACAGGGTCCACGATTGTTTCTTTTAAAAAATGTCTACCACCTAAGCCTACATTGTGGAATGCAATAAAGAATTGAGTATTGAGTATGTTTAAAAATAAATTGAAAAAAATGTTAATTGCTAATGTATTTCATAAACTGCATGAGTTCTTTGAGAAAAAATAATTTTTGTATTCACCTAACTCCTTAAAATACCATTGCATATCCGACTTGGGTAAACTGTTGAAACTAAAAATGTTATGTTTACTAATAAGAACTTAATGTACACAGTTATGCAATAAATATATCTTTATCTTTAAATTAAATTAAAAACACAACAATATAAATCAGTACTCACACTTTTGTACGTGACTGCGCATACATTTCGAAACTTAAATTATCTAGATACTCCCTAAAAGATAAGTAAGGAATTTCGATTATTTATGTCACCGTAAAATTGTAAATATCATTAGATTATAATCTATCTCGAGAGATTGTAAACTGCTTGCAATTTAACGCAATCTATCGGAGTGAAACCGTCAAATTGTGAAATGGCATGTGACGGATAGCACCTCTCGCGCTGTTTGGTTGAAAGTCACGCTCAAAAGAGCGTGTAGCGTTCTTCGAATTTCATAACCGACAAAAAAACCTAGGTTTTAAGGCAGTCTAGAACTATGTGCTGACTTCATTTAGTAACAGTTTGCGGGCCGATGTCCTCACAACATTTTTCTGTCGTTATAGAAACGGAAAGTTTTACAAAGAAACGCTAACAATTAGGATCACACAGATCATGATATGATAACAAAACTGAAAGATTAGCAATGTCGTTGAATCAAGTGGCAATACATCGCCCGGTGGGTTCATAACTTACCTTATAGGGGCGCAGGTGCCTTATCCGTAAAGGAAGCGAGCGATGGAACGCGTGCCGCAAAAGGACACGCTATTGTGTTTATGCAAAGTTGTACTAAAATAAAGAGACATAAGCTTGGCTGGCGGAATGGTTGAGTGGTCGACTGTCGACTAATGACAATCAATACACAATAGGTTTTTGCGAACCATGAGGAAGAGCTAGGTGGTACATAGCAACTTACATAGCACTTAGGTTACGTGTCAGAGTAGCTAAGTAGAACACGTCCTGCAGTAAAACCTCAACATAATAAAGTATGTGTGCTCCAGATTCTTGTATTCAGAAAATCGCTTCACGTACTAACATTTTATCATAAGTATCATAATTTTATCATCAACGATACAATTTCACGTGAATTTCACATTGTCTGTGCAGAGTTGTCTGCACAGATAGATCGTGAATAAAGCTAATTGATGGGGAATATTAAAATGAATTCTTACACGGACCCTGGGACCCTTGGCAGAGCCTTGCCACGGCGCAGACTGGCTAACATGTTGACCACAAGTTGAGTATGTCGTTCGTACCGATACGAGAAAATGTTATATTATATCATTGGTTTAAAAAACTGTACTTGACACACATGCAATATTGTTATAGTTGGCACGAGTATTGTATTACCTTAGCTATAGACCGACCGCTTTAATGAGTCCTCTGCCTTGCCCTATCAAAGGCACATTAAGCGTCCACAAAGTCTTAACAATATCCCACAAGTTATTTGCTTTAAAATAACCATAATTCACGTAGGTATTACGATACTAATTGAAACAATACGTGATCAAACTTCAGAATATTCCATTTAAATTGATACCTTCGCGGGGACTCATTAAAACACTTTGAAACATTATAATGTTTCATTCTTACAGGGCAATCACCAAGAAAAGTCTGAATTTATTTCTTTCACCCTGGAGCTAGACGTCATCACGTTCAACAGTCGCGGTCGTGTCGTCGACACTTCTAACCCCATTTATTTTATGCTGTCAACAATAAAAGCTGCTCTCGCATATTACCTAAGGAGAAGGTGAAAGGTGCTTTCACGCTCGGGAGAGCGGGACTGCGTTCTGCATCAAAACCTAGATTCCACGAAAACTAGTTTGATAAATTACCCCAGTAAAATTAAGAGGATACTTATAAACTAACTAGGATAGTTTAGTAAGATCACAATTTTAAATCATAATCATACTATCTCCAAAGACCATATGCGACTCTGTCAAATAAATCATACTCCTAATGAACGCATAGTTTAGTTCAGTATCTCTCTTAAATCAAAGCACATTTTTTTGCAACAGACCTAAACATTTTTGTATGCATATTTGTGATTACACCCTAAATAGCTAAAGCATAACCTCTGTACCTACCAACCGTTTTTTCAATCGCCCAAATTGTTAGTATGCTCGCTGATGAGTGATGTATAATGTGCTCTGTGCTGGTTGCGCATACACATCACAGAGTAGTGGCTGATAAGATAAGAGCATGGAACAATCGTGTGCTTTCCCATAGAGTAAAGTCATTCACCTAGGCGAGACGAACACACGGCCATTCGGACATTGTTTGTACGAATTTAGAGCGAATCTTCTCGAAGAAACATGTTTAAGGGGTACTTGTTTTAACCAGCTATTTTGAAATAGATATGAAAGGTTTCTGTAGCCAAAATTTAAAGGGTGTAAATAGACCCTTAACGAAGCTGAAACGAAGTCGTTCTCTCCGTCATTGCGAGCATCTTTTTCTTCTGGACCATACCTGGAAACCTTCTAGTTACGGAGATATTCGAGGTCAAAGTTCCAAGTTTGTTTTTAAATACATACTAGTTTTGAAGGTTATAACTTTACTTTAAATACCTCCATGACCCCCGACTATTCAATGCATCCATCAGCGCAATGTTTTGAGTGTGTTACGTTGAGTTTTACCGTAATACGTGATTTTTCACCCCATAAAAAGTCGTCGCAATAATTTTTGCGTAGGGTTACATAGTTTGATCTTTTTTCTTTCTTTCGGCATCGTGAAGGATCCGTTTTCATCTTGTAAGGTTTTAAGGTACAACATCATTATAATTATCGGTAATTTGAGCTTTTGCTTGAAGCTTTGCTCGTTTGTATGTCGGAATATTGAAAATACTACCGAAGATAAATTAATTTAATAAGCTAGGTCACCTGTGTGTCAAACTTCATCAAAATAAGACCAATCTTTAAATGATCTCGACACAAACAAAAATAAACATCATCACTTTCACATTTATTACACTAGTTAGAATTGAGAACACTTATTTCAAACATTTAATTATTTTGGTTAATTCCAATTGAACCGTAATGGCTTTTCAAGCAATTTGGCAAATAAATCGTTTCAGCATTAAGCTAAAGTAACTACTATTTCAGGTAGCGTCTGACGCCAGTCCGAGAACACAATAAACACGTCTATGTGGGTATATGTACGTGTATGTGAGGAGCTCATGCCGCAACAGCCGCTTTCAGCCGTTAAGCCGCGCTTGCCTAGGTTGTTCCGTGGATGGGTGACCACCCATTACATACAAAGTTTTCTCCGTGCCTCGGATAGCAATACATCATATAGTCATTTGGGGATCTTTGACAGTCGTTACAGGTAGTCGGTGCCCTAAAGTCTGACAACCAGTCTTACCAATGGGTATCGTATTACCCAGTAGAAACTGGGTTGTGGAGGTCAGATAGGCAGTCGCTCCATGTAAAATACTGGTATTCAGCTGCTTCCGGTTAGACTGGAAGCCGACCCCAACACAGTTGGGAAAAGGCTAGGCAGATGATGATGTGTACATCAGTGCGAAGGGTGAAATATTCAGAGAGGTTCTAAAAAGCCGATCGCTCCTGCGGCTTATTTTATAGCAATATGTTGTTGGAGAGAAAATTTTATTGATTTATGTCCAATAATGTAGGCGTTTTGTGATGTTTCTCTACTTTTAAATGTACTAATTGTGTCATATTTCAATTACGGTTGAGAGAGTGGTCGTGTTCCAAATATCTGAAGGGAAGCCGGTGGGAATGGGCTTATATGAACGCTTCGTCACTGGTGAACAGCAAGCCAATTTAATTAGTTTACATCGCACACGTCGGTAACTGTCATTGTACGAGCCGGTAATATTCATACAGCCGCTCATTATTATTGTGTGAGTAAACATATTGTACCCTACGCGGGGTTTATTTTTTAATCTTTACCCGTGTCGGGTACACTGGTAAAAATAATATAAACGGGTTTACAATAAAGCCCAACATTTCATAATAACTTAACATGGTAACCATAGCCGATTGGTGTAAGCGCTTGCGTTAGCTAGTGATCTAACCTCGACGACGCGAGTTCGAACCCAACGAGGAATTATTTTTGCTAGTTTTTACTTTTTGTTTTTTTAATTAATTTATTTTGTGGCCAATAAAATTACTCAAGCAAAAAGTAAAAAGTAATTAAATGAAACCAATGAAATAATTAGATTTTTTTATTAGATAAACATTGGTATTGTTTGCTTAGCTTATCGCTTGGGTCATTAGCAAATTATCCATCTCGTTTCTTCCAATATGTTCCTTCCTTATATTGGTTGTTTTAAGGTTCAATTTGGTGGGGGCTGTATGTTAGAAAAAAAAACTTGTGTGGCCGATACAATGATTTAATACACTGTTGTTTACCTGTTTTTTTGACAAAGACAAAGTTTTTTATTGGTAAGGATTGACGTAAATAATTTGTCAAAGTAGGTAGGTATATAAATTGAATCAAAGTAAAATTAGAGGTGAAGTGAATCAACATGTTAGATAGTAAGAAATTATGACAACTTCTAATCGCATAACAATAACATCACTTCACCACACTTTCAATAATTTACGAGTTGTGGTTTTAAAAAAAAGTTTTATACCTACCTACTTATTACTAAGTTTTGTATTTGTTCTAATTTGCTTAACAAATATGAACATTATTTGCATAAAATAAGATTCATATTCGTCTACTAATTAAAATAAATTCGACTAATAATGAGTCGGCAATCCTTCGTTTTCTATTACTCCTTGTAACCTTCTGCTCATGAGATCTCACAGTTTGTAAGCACACTTTTATGCGGGTGGACAAGAAGGGATCAGCCTTGTGCCTTGCCACGATGTCGTAGTGTCGAGTCGATGAATTTGCCTTTGGTTTTGGCCTAAGATGTTCTACGTCTCCAAAATACGCATATCGGCGGACCCATAACTGCACGGTTCTCCCCTGTGGATAAAAACAGTATTTATAATACTTATAATAATAGCTAATATTATAATAAAAAAACACTATATTTTTATACTATATATACACTATGTTTATTCAATATACTTATATTTACCTAATTAATATTACTTATAATAATACAATATATAAATATAAGATATACACTGACATTAGCAAACACTATAATCTATTTTTATTTACGTTATTCAAAGGCTTTTCTTTAATCTGTCTAAGGGCTAGATCAAGCTTATACTAGACTAAGCTAATTTTATCATAATCATCATACGATTACAAATTTAAAAAAAGAAACTATAATAATTCAGTTATGATAATATATTATTATAACTATGGTAGGTATTGCACTTAAGTTACATTAATTATTTATTCCTAGTAAACATTGAAAGGGGAGAGGAGTTAGTTAAAGTGAAGTAGGTATAATATCAACGTAATATCTAACTGTTACTCACCGATATCATTAAGCGCCTTGTAATTTCACTTCTTCTCATCGATACGCTAATCGATAACAATTCAAATTGAGTCAGCCCAAAATTTGGCGACGAGTTTGGCTCTTTCAGTAGCGTCCTGTGATGCATTTCACAGGAGCAAACAACAGAACAGGCAGGACACGATATAAAGTGTCCCATCGTTTGTTAGGCAGCACCACATTTACACTCACAATTTCACATAATATAGATACGTTTTGCTCATCCAAAACAACGATTTCCAGCTCTTTAAACATTGATAAATGTTACATGGTTGGATCCACAGAAATAAAACCACACACATGCTCAAGAGTAGTAATCAATAAACTCAGTAATGCAAATACTCGTAGATTGACAACTAAGAATGCTCATTTTTTATAAATAAGGTATTTGAAAACAATATTTTTAAATTGTCGGTAGTTGTTGTCTAAACAGTCAAAATCAAATAGCCTGAGAGTTCAATGTTTGTCTCAAACGTTGGAATCGTTATAAATTCTACTTTAAGTAATGTTTTAACAAAATAATGAATACAAAAAGAAAAAGAATATATTATTGCACTCATGATTTGAACTTACGACTTCTCGTTCAGTGACCAAAGACTATAGCCATTGTGCCAGGATTGCTATAGTAACATTATGCAAAATATTATATCTCCTTCAGCATCATAAGTGAATGATGACTATATATTGGTATATGGTAATTGATGTGCCACACGCACACTAATAAAAATCGAGCTCGCTCGTTTTATTTTGTGTTTGTGTGCATAACTATGACTTCACCCACACATATAAACTGTAAACCAAATACTTGGGTCTTGTGTACATGTACGTCACAGTGAAGGAACTTTTCTAACGTCCACGTTTTTCTGTATTGACGGTACCTACAGTTGACAAATAGTGAAACGATAACCTTTGGAAAATAATGCCGTCACAAACAATCAGCGGTACCGACCGACAGAAGTTTGTTTTTTAACCAGTCAAAGAATTGGTGGCACAAGAGTAGTCTGATTCAATTCTCTGGCGATAAGTAGGTATCAGGCGAGTCCCTGATAGCTAATACCTACCTGTGTTATGTTATGATCTATCAAAATACTTTCGACAAGGTCATCATCATAACATAACATCACGCCTGTAATTCCCGAAGCCAGTTATGTTTAAGTCCCCTGTAATAGGGGGTGAGCCTATTGCCATCAAACGGGCGGATATCCACACTCCGTGGCTGCTACTGAGAAATTCCTGATGGAAAAACCCAATACCACTTTGTCCGAACCGGGAATCGAACCCAGGACCTCATGCTCAGCAGTCGTGCTCACGACCACTAGACCAACGAGGCAGTCCATCATCACGTTCATCATCTCTATGATAATAATAGGATATCAATTATCTTGGTAACGTTTACCTAGTATCCGCATTTAACTATAATTCTATGAACCTGTAATAACCTATTATCTGATATCAATAAGTATAATGAAATTATTATCGGAAATAACTTAATAATTAGTATATTCAGAAGCACTTGTTTACATAGATAATAGAGAATTATCGTAAGGCATTGTATACACCGAGGGCTGTGTAAGAGCGTCGCAACAAGTTTGCGGTCGCGTGCAAATATATGAGAACAGTTGCAGAATATTTTGAAAACACATACAGCCTTATATACATTAAGGCGTTGTCTCTTTGAAATCTTTGTATGTACATAAAAAAAATATCAAAGATTTGTAGTACACATTTTTATGGTTCCGTACCCGAAGGATAACCATCGGGACCCTATTACTAAGCCCCCGTTGTCCATCCGTCCCTTCGTCTGTCAGCGGGCTTTATCTTATGATCCTAATATGTAGGCAGTTGAAATTTTCACAGAATGTGTATTTCTGTTGCTGCTATAAAAATAAATTACAAATGAAGGGGGGCTCCCCTCCTACAATGATATGGAACTCTTCAGGCGCGAGTCCAACTCGCACGTGGCCGGTTATTTTACAAGTTACTTTTGTATCAGGTACATTCATGTTATGACGTAAATCAAATATCTTGACTAAACAAAATCACTAATTAAACACGCACTTTAATCAAATTATTGCTAAGCACTATCACTGGGAGAAGCCAAGTTCGTCACACTAACTATGTAGTTACACCACAAATAACAATCAATGATACGTTTTAACCAATTTTTCCTACTATTTGTATGTGTCGTTATCCTTATGCTTAAGTTCGGATCATCGGAAACTTGACACGCGCTAGTTACTGGCGTCAGTAAACAGAGCCAGTGCTGTGTAGTCAGTAGATATCGGTTCAGTAGTGGTGAAGTGTTGGCGGAGTACGCCCGCGTGCGCCCCGCTCGTAGCACTCGTAGCAAAGTTCGTAGCACGGCGTAGCGATCGCGTAGCCGCAACACCATTTGGAATACAAAACTTTTTGAATGCGTTCAGTGACACGTTGAATTTTTGTAAGTGTTGTTTTTCGTGTATTTCTGAAGATTATGAGAATCTTGGATGTTGCTTCGCTACAGTTTATTTATTATATATTTGTTAATTTCGTGTGACACAATAATCTTATTCATTCATTTAAGATGATTGTGTTGACAAAGGATACAGATTTAAAATCCTATTAACAGTGTTAACAAATATTAACTAGCGAAAAGTACCCACTTTTCGCTAGTCTTGATAATTAATACATCTAGCTCTTGTGGAAATATAAGCGTGAATGTCAATTGAAGTTAAAAAACATATTAAGATATAGGCGAAGCATAGAAGAATGCCTAAATATAAGCGTGCTGTTAGGTTGCGCATGCCGCTCAGTCAAACTCGTCCAAAAATTAGTGTCCAGCCGACCGATAAGTTCGATTTCGGCCAGATTCGGCTAAAAATCTAGTTTCGGCTCCACCGAAACTCTATGTTCGTGGATTGTCTTATCTCTTTGGGCTAACTTCGAGTGAGTTCATTGTTCGTGATCGCTAACTGAGTTCGCCGCCATTCTTGGCTTTTTTATTATTATGTTTTATTTTTATCGTTTTTAATTTATTTAACACGTGTTAACTGTCTTATACAAAATGTAAACAGACAATTCACGAATTATTCCGTACATTAAACTATGTAACTCTACGCAAAATTGTTGCTGGAAAACGCCTTTTTTTGGCGTGAAAAATCAAGGTTTACTATTGGACTCAATGTAATACACCCAAAACATTGTGCTGATGTGAATAGCACAGGGGTCATGGAGGTATTTAAAGTAAAGTTATAATAATATCATTTAAAACTTGTATTAAAAAATAACGAGTTTATGAGTTGGAATTTTGACCCTCAATATCAGGTGTTACGTTGCTAGTTTCTGGACCATAGTAAAAAAAATAAAACAAAGATGGGAAGAAAAAGTGACTTTCGGCTTAGTTAAGGGTCTTTTACATCCAATGAGTGTAAGAATAAGATTTTAAAAGGCTATTAGAATTTAATAAAGGGTGTTAAATAAACGCAATACCTATTAGGTGGAGATTCAATTCATCAAGCTGGACAGCATTCCCCGGATTCCTTAGTAAAATTTTCCTTTGATGGTCTTCGACGGTTAAGTTTTGGTTTCGGCCGAAACCTCGGCTAGGGCTGAAGGTTCTTTTTCGGTTTCGGCTGAAAATCCTGTTTCGGTCGGACACTACCAAAAATGCTTGCTGTTTCATAAAGCGCCAGACAGTCTATAAACAGGATAGATCGCTCTTACAGGCGTTGAATATCGTTTACTAGCTGCCATTAATCTTTCTATACCCAACACAACGTTCGAGGAGTAGCTAGGTACCTACATTATGTGTTGACAGACTGAATAATATCTTCTTTTTATTCGACTACGCCAATTGAGGATGCCTTTTTTTATATCTTTGACAGAATATGTATGCTCATTTATTCGACGCGATGTGTTACCTCATAACTCCTAAACTACTCGTATTTAACCAATTTCTTTTTCTCCTAAAAATCAGTTTGTTTCCATCAACCAACCCAAATTCGTTTTTAATATGAACGCAAATAATAAACATGTCTGTTATCGAACGATACATAAGATACAAAGGCCTGTTTTCGTCTGGTTATCAATATTGTACAAGTAGTGCTGGTAATGAAAGCTCGTACAACTCGTGGCGATAGCTTATCATAATGAACATTATTAGATATCAGCTGCTGTCTAACTATTCTTCTAACCTAACAAAATTGTTATTTTTTTTGTGCCTTTCACTTCGCCCGCGACTTTGTCCGCCAAAATTGTGATAGCTTAGCTAATTTGCATGATATAAACATAATATATAGCTATGTTACTTCCTGATAAATTAGCTTTGTATTGGTGAAAAAATGGTTAGAATCAATCCAGTAGTTTCGGAGCTTATTCGGTACAAACAAACAAAAAACCTTTCCTCTTTATAATAATAGGTCTTTACCTATGGATTTGGAGATTTTATAACCAGCATTTTCAGGTTTAATTATCTGTGGATTGACGCGCAATTCGAAATTCAAATAAATTTTACTCGAAAGCCATACGTTCTTTTAATTTCAAATTCAGTCATTTGTTTTTAAAAAAATTTTGTTTTTGTGAAATTGTGGTAGTTTTTGGCGCCATGGATAAACTGAAAATTCGTACAATATTTTCGAATATGAGTTCCTACGTGGTAAATACCGCTGCGCAAACAACACGAAACATTAACGACGTGTACGAGCCTAACACTGCTTGCATAAACACAGTTCATTATTGGTTCAATCGTTTTAAATCTGGAAATGTTGAGTTGAAGAACGAGTCTCCCGGTCGGCCGGTAACCATTGTCGACAACGACGAATTGAAGGCGATAGTGGAAGCGGATCCAACTCAATCTACGGCTGAGCTTGCTGCGGGCCGTGCAGTTAGTGTCAAAACAACATTGAAGCACTTGCGTCAAATCGGAAAGATAAAAAAGCTAGATAAGTAGATGCCACACAAATTAAGCGACCAACAGCGAGACTTACGTGTCGAAGCATGCATATCACTACTGAATCGGCATAGAAACCAGGGAATTCTAAATCGATTTGTTACCTGCGATGAAAAGTGGATCCTGTACGACAACCGTAAGCGTTCATCTCAGTGTGTGGACCCGGGTACAGCACCTAATCAGTGCGCTAAAAAAAAGATTTCTCATAGGAAGATGATGGTTACTGTCTGGTGGACTTTTACATCACAGCTTCTTACCGAATGGCACAACAGTGACGGCAGAAGTCTATTGCCAAGAATTGCAAGCAATGATGGAGAAGCTCGCAATTCAACAACCAAGACTGGTCGATCGCTCTTCCCCATTGCATCTCCATGACAACGCGCGAGCTCACACGTCACGACAGACCATCGCAAAGCTACAAGAGTTACAGCTGGAAACTCTCCGTCACCCACTGTACTCACCGGAACTTACCCCAACAGATTTCTACTTTTTCAAAATGTAGACAATTTTTTAAGTGGGAAAAAATTTAACACCCTTCGCTGACTTCATCGCCTCCCGTCCTGCAGACTTCTACAGTAAAAGGGATAAACAAACTGCCATCAAAATGGCAATTAGCTAAAATAAAAAATAAAAAAAAATATTTCATACATATCTTCAATTTCAAAGGTAAAGACCTAATATTAGTTTTGATAATACAAAAGAAACAAGTCATGGTCACACTTTTAGCACAAAAAATATCCAATATGATTGTTAAATATTATCTATCTATCTTCTATCTATATAAATAAAAAGAGAAGTCCTGACTGACTGACTGACTGACTGACTCATCAACGCCCAGCCCAAACCCTTGGACCTAGAAAGCTGAAATTTTGCACAGAGTTTTGATTTATAATGTAGACAAGGAATAAGGAAGGATATTTCGAAATTCAACCCCTAAGGGAGTTAAATAGGGGATGAAAGTTTGTATGGAAAATCGTCATTTTTGTAGTTTAAACCATGAAAACTGCTGATTACAATTCTGGTTAAGAAATTAAAAACGACATGTTTCAGTGTTTTTCGAAATTCCACCCCTAAGGGAGTTAAATAGGGGATGAAAGTTTGTATCGAAAATCGCCATTTTTGTAGTTTAAACCATAAAAATTGGTGATTAAAATTTTGGTTAAGAAATTAAAAACGACGTGTTTCAGTGTTTTTCGAAATTCTACCCCTAAGGGAGTTATAGGGGTTAGCTAGTGCTTTAACCTCGACGACGTGAGTTCAAACCCAACTGAGGAATTGTTTTTGCTACTTTTTATTTTTTGTTTTTTTAATTAATTTATTTTGTGGCCAATAAAATTACTCAAGCAAAAAGTAAAAAGTAATTAAATAAAACCAATGAAATAATTTGATTTTTTTATTAGATAAACATTGGTATTGTTTGCTTAGCTTATCGCTTGGGTCATTAGCAAATTATCCATCTCGTTTCTTCCAATATGTTCCTTCCTTATATTGGTTGTTTTAAGGTTCAATTTGGTGGGGGCTGTATGTTAGAAAAAAAAAATTGTGTGGCCGATACAATGATTTAATACGAACTGGTTTTAAACATTCATAGGCTATAGATATCCAGATAACGTCTTATATAGCTATCCAGATAAGACGTTCGAATGAGTAAAACACTGTTGTTTACCTGTTTTTTTGACAAAGTTTTTTATTGGTAAGGATTGACGTAAATAATTTGTCAAAGTAGGTAGGTATATAAATTGAATCAAAGTAAAATTAGAGGTGAAGTGAATCAACATGTTAGATAGTAAGAAATTATGACAACTTCTAATCGCATAACAATAACATCACTTCACCACACTTTCAATAATTTACGAGTTGTGGTTTTAAAAAAAAGTTTTATACCTACCTACTTATTACTAAGTTTTGTATTTGTTCTAATTTGCTTAACAAATATGAACATTATTTACATTAAAATAAGATTCATATTCGTCTACTAATTAAAATAAATTCGACTAATAATGAGTCGGCAATCCTTCGTTTTCTATTACTCCTTGTAACCTTCTGCTCATGAGATCTCACAGTTTGTAAGCACACTTTTATGCGGGTGGACAAGAAGGGATCAGCTTTGTGCCTTGCCACGATGTCGTAGTTTCGAGCCGATGAATTTGCCTTTGGTCTTGGCCTAAGGTGTTCTACGTCTCCAAAATCCGCATATCGACGGACCCATAACTGCACGGTTCATTCGGTCCTGTGGATAAAAACAGTATTTATAATACTTATAATAATAGCTAATATTATAGTAAAAAAACACTATATTTTTATACTATATATACACTATGTTTATTAAATATACTTATATATACCTAATTATTATTACTTATAATAATACAATACATAAATATAAGATATACACTGACATTAGCAAACACTATAATCTATTTTTATTTACGTTATTCAAAGGCTTTTCTTTAATCTGTCTAAGGGCTAGATCAAGCTTATACTAGACTAAGCTAATTTTATCATAATCATCATACGATTACAAATTAAAAAAAAGAAACTATAATAATTCAGTTATGATAATATATTTTTATAACTATGGTAGGTATTGCACTTAAGTTACATTAATTATTTTTTCCTTAAACATTGAAAGGGGAGAGGAGTTAGTTAAAGTGAAGTAGGTATAATATCAACGTAATATCTAACTGTTACTCACCGATATCATTAAGCGCCTTGTAATTTCACTTCTTCTCATCGATACGCTAATCGATGAAAATTCAAATTGAGTCAGCCCAAAATTTGGCGACGAGTTTGGCTCTTTCAGTAGCGTCCTGTGATGCATTTCACAGAAGCAAACAACAGGACAGGCAGGACACGATACAAAGTGTCCCATCGTTTGTTAGGCAGCACCACATTTACACTCACAATTTCACATAATATAGATACGTTTTGCTCACCCAAAACAACGATTTCCACCTCTTTGAACATTGATAAATGTTGCATGGTTGGATCCAAAGAAATAAAACACACACATGCTCAAGAGTAGTAATCAATAAACTCAGTAATGTAAATACTCGTAGATTGACAACTAAGAACGCTCATTTTTTATAAATGAAGGTGTTTGAAAACAATATTTTTAAATTGTCGGTAGTTGTTGTCTAAACAGTCAAAATCAAATAGCCTGAGAGTTCAATGTTTGTCTCAAACGTTGGAAATCTCATTACACAACCATGACCCGGATCGAATCGTTATAAATTCTACTTTAAGTAATGTTTTAACAAAATAATGAATACAAAAAGAAAAAGAATATATTATTGCATGTGTTAAGAATAGCCTTATATTTATGAGAATATCCGACCAAATTAATAAATATATATAATTATCTATTATATTTTATAGAAATAGTTTCCATTGTGGCTAAAAAGGCTTAGTTTCAAAACGAAAGATAGTTGTGATATTTGAATAATCAAGTTAAATGTTTATTTACTTTATATTGCTAATAAATCAATTGGTAATAATTAAATTATATTTCTAATGTTTCCTAGATCTTATCTTGCAATTTCAAAATATCGAGTTGTTTTAATCAATTCTCTGAACTATCAGTTGATGTTCATATTTTATCCGATTAAACATAAATATTACAAATAAATACATACTATATTGCTAAATTATGTAATGAAGTTTTAAAATAGTTCCCTTACATGGGATTTGTTAATTATAATCTATGTTATTAGTTATTTAGGTATAATGTATGACCATTTGCCATTGGTTTATTATGGCGGCCATCTTTGATTAGTATTATTATGATTATGATTTGACGGGTATAAAAGTAGATGTCGCCGCCAATTCAAGGCTTTTTGCTGTTAGTGTTCGAAGGGTTAAGACATACCCTGATTGGTATATTGTGTGATACAAAATGTGTAAAGCTGGAACCTATTTGGATTACAATGTTTATGTAAGTTATTTGATATTATACTATTATACTAGAATAATATATAATATTTTAAAAGATGTTACCGTGGAGTTTCTTGTCCATTCTTCTCCACGAAGACCTAGGTTTGCGAATGGACGTAGTTTGATAGGTAATTGACGTTACCTATAAATATCTGACAAGCCTAACCGAAATAAATGAATAGTCTTGTCTCTCTGTGCTTTTCTTGATAAAAACCCTTTTCCATAAACACCTTTTTAGAGATACTGTAGACATATTAAATAACAAGTAACCATTCTGACACTGAAAATTTAATAATCGGTATATATTAATACATATATACATATAGTCTTACATCCTTTTTCTTAACACATGCATGATTTGAACTTACGGCTTCTCGTTCAGTGACCAAAGACTATAGCCATTGTGCCAGGATTGCTATAGCAACATTATGCAAAATATTATATCTCCTTCAGCATCATAAGTGAATGATGACTATATATTGGTATATGGTAATTGATGTGCCACACGCACACTAATAAAAACCGAGCTCGCTCGTTTTATTTTGTGTTTGTGTGCATAACTATGACTTCACCCACACATATAAACTGTAAACCAAATACTTGGTTCAATTGTACATCACCAATATTACGTAGATGCAGCTGTTGGATCTACATACAGTGGGTAAAGGTATGGTACGTTTAGGGATTTCACAGGACACATCTTACTTTTTGAAGGTCGTTAACCTTGTAATATCAAGCGAAGATGGCCTACTCGCGTCACCTTATGATAATTCAATCCCTCTTCATCTTGAACCCCTTTCTGATCTGTCGCCGAGATATCCACATTGTTCTTGAAATGTTTTTAACCCTAGCCGGGCGCATCGAGTTTTGGAAGAGTTGGTCACACAGACAACAGCGAGGCACTACACAACCGAACTTTTTCTAAAACTCCGATGTAAGATATTAGGAACCGCGTACTGTAAGGCTGAGCGCAGACTTGAGTCACGACAGTTTTAAGACAGACTTGCCTAACATAGACAAGTCTGTCTTAAAACTACAATCGTTAGTCTGACTTGTCGCTAGGGTTGCCAACCGTACTCTAAAATAGAGTATTGTACTCTATATCATGTAGGCGTACTCTATAATCTATAACACTAATAGAGTACGCTAAAATACTCTTTTTTACACAATGTTTACTATACTAGTTCCAGTCATGTAATATTATACAAAACCATTATCATAACCAAAAAAGTTTACGAAGACTAAACATACACATGGACAGTTTATATACGGAAATTATAATTTTAAAAGAACTCCAAGGTGAATTGTTAAATAACAGATTTTACGCAAAAGTCCACTGCAGAAAAATGGAAATTTATTTTAAAAAAGTGTCCCGACTAATTTGTTTGTTTAAAAAAAATTAGTAGCTATATACTCTCTGTTCCCGCCACTTCTGTATTTACTGAGAGAGTCTTTTCGGTTATGAATGTGAAGTGGCGGGAAGAGAGAAACTGAGCTTCATTGAAATTGATTAAAAATGAACTCTTGATCTATATAAATTTAGAGTTAGAATTTTTGGAGTCATACAATTCTTTTAAAACCATGAAAAATTGTTATGTGCTGCAAAAAGTACAAAAAAAAATACCTTTTCAAAAATATGAAATAAATGATACTCTTTTTTGGAACTCCGTACTCTTTATTTACCTCCTTTGAAATCAGATATACTCTATTTATTCTAATAAAAGTTGGCAACCCTACTTGTCGCAGTGCAGTTCTAGTAGGTATTAAACAATTTTGTCTATGAGACGTTTTGTTTGAAGTTTGCGCGGCTTCATACTTTCTGTGAAGCAATAGTCAGTCTTAAAACTATCGTGACTCAAGTCTGCGCTCAGCCTAAGTGTACAATGTAGGACTGCCCCGCTTGGGCAGAGCACCGCCGTGTCCTCACGGCGGCGATAGGCGGAGACCTCTCGCGCCCGGCTTTGGTCGAGGCCATGCTGCGGGGCGAGACGGAGTGGGAAGCGGTCGCCTCCTTCTGTGAAGCAGTCATGCTCGCGAAGGAGGAGGCCGGCCGCGTGAGGGAGAGGACAGCGTCCTCCCTCCACCCCAGCCGCAGTGGTAGACGCCCACGGCGCCGGACGTCGGCAGACGATCTCCGGCCACCGTAGGCGCGGGCATGCGGGCGGCCAGTAATGGGCGACTCGCTGTCCGACCATGGACCATGCCCGGGTCGACGGCGCGTTGTGTTCCACGCGCGCCTCAAAGAGTGCCAGCATAATGACGGGGCCCCCTCTAGAGGGCCAAAGCCTGCCGGGTTCGCGGGACTCGTCGCGGGACTCATAGAATTACCGTGACCCTGGAACATAAAGGGCTATTGAAGGACACCGTGGATTTTAGTCAGTACAAGTCTGACAGTCCCTCCCGCTCTGCCCTGGGTGGGAGGACTCATTTGATGATTTAACCACGTTAAAAAATAAAAATAAAGTGTACAATGTAAACAGCTCGCGGCTAAATGATAACAGCCACTCGTGTTGATCTTTAGATTAAACCTCGCTTGCCTGGGTTGATCAATGGATGGGTGACCGCCCATAACATACCTTTTCCTCCGCGCCTCGGGAAACACGTTAAGCCTTTGGCTTTCTTTTGTAGATCTTTGAAAGTACATACAGGTAGTCAGTGGCCCGAAAGTCTGACAATCTTACCAAGGATTATCGTGTCACCCAGTACTAACTGGGTTGTGGAGGTCAGATAGGCAGTCGCTCCACGTAAAATACTGGTATTCAGCTGCATCCAGTTAGACTGGACGCCGACCCCAATATAGTGGGGAAAAGACTAAGCAGATGATGTACTGTAAGTGCACGAAATTGTCTTACTACTTACCTTTTAACTTAATTTTTTTGGTTTTTATTTTGTTAATTGACATTCGATTACCTATGGACCAACATTTACCTACATAACATCTGTATATTTTTATCGTGTGTTCACAAAATTAATTTATGAATTACAAATTTGATAATATCGTGTTTTTAGATATTTTCTAAAAACTTTCGGCTCTAAGCCGATACGTTGACAAGCCAACAGTGCGCTTTTAAATACGCATCACATTAAAGTGTACCTTAGTGTTTGTGAAACCGGGCGTAAATCCCTTCAGAATGTAAACTCCTATATGTTGAGTTCGTCTCCAACTCTCGATATCGGAATGGCGAAGCCCTACATGGGTTAAATTTATGTGAAATGTAATGAATACTTAAGCTTTATGGAGCGTTGTGTCGTGTAATTAATGTAAATATATAAATCTTCACTCACATTATTAGTTTGAGAATCATCATCATCATCATCATTTCAGCCAAAAGACGTCCACTGCTGGACATAGGCCTCCCTCAAGTGTCGCCACATTGACCGGTCAATGTCACACTTCACATGTCCCGGTGGACCGATGACCTGGTGAAGGTTGCAGGGATCCGCTGGATGCGAGTCGCACGGGACCGGTCAATGTTTGAGAATCGCAATAAACTAATCTTCACACAAAACAAATCACCATGACGATGACACGTCGGTCTGTCTGTTCGCTGACTACTTATCATCTCGTTTTGGTACGGATTCAGATTGTAGTTTAACTGGTTTTGACCTTATCTGAATTCGATTAAAATGTGAAGCTATCAGAAAACAGGATTCTATAAAGTTATGGAATCAGTCGTTGCTTTGCGGAAATTCATTGCAGTAAAATGTTATGCAAGAGTATTCACTTTTTGTTCCGAAAATACTATGCATCTAAATGCATAATGCAACACCGCCGCCGCGCCGTCCCAATCGCCCCCAAAAATATGCTCAATTGCACTTGCAAAAGGTGTGATTATTACATATCATGCAACGTGACGGCACGGTTGGCGCAGTGGCTGAACGATCGGCTGCTGCGCTGCGTGTCGCGGGTTCGATCCGCGCACGGAACAAATATTTGTATGATCTACAGGTAGTTGTTCCGGGTCTGGCTATTTGTGTACGTGAGTTTAAATGTTTGCAAACGCACCCACGATACAGGAGAAATTCCTATTGTGGGGCAACGTCCTCCTAAAAAAAAAAAAAACACTCTTACCTACGGTTACCTACACAGTATATTCTTTATTATTATATTCTATTATTAGTACCTACACAAACATTTGTCTTACTTGAACGATTTCCGCGCGAGCGATGCTGCTGACAACGTAATTGTATAAACCCCGTCATGCATTGCCTGACATCCGAGAGTCCACAAACATCATCAATCAAATGCATTCGTCTCGCCTCCAAGGCACCACAACACCACACACGGGTGCGACACGATGTAACGTAAAAACGAAAATAAACACAACGATGTAAATAAAAACAAAACTGTTTACATCTCATCTCATAATAACACTATTTTGATCACTTAACTGCTCAATTTGTAGTCGTCAAAAATGTGTAAAAGCAGCACAAATATTGGCAAAATATTGTAAACGAAGTTCGACTAACATTCTATTGAGTTTACAACCAGATTATTTTATTGCCATTAAACCGTATTCTATCCTCAACTTAATACATTTTGGAATAGAACATTATTATATCTCTTGAAATACTACAACAGAAAATGGAATTTATGAATCAATTAATCAAATGGCTTTGGACGACCGAACTTGGGCACAAGCTACTCTTCCCATTCGCATGGGAGGACTCGGCGTCCGCAAAATTTCCAGTATTAGTTTACCGGCCTTTATATCCTCGGTCCACGGAACTAAGAAATTAATTAGGAATATCCTGGCTTCCGCACTGGTTGATTTTGAAGTGCCGTGCTTCTCCGAGGCTATCGATGCTTGGAAACTCGCTTGCCCGAATACTGAAGAACCCGATCATCCTTTTTCCCAGAGATGGTGGGATGAGCCGCTCTGCAGAGTAGTTCAGAACAATCTACTGAACACGTCTGCTACTACTGCCGAGCGTGCGCGCCTACTGGCTGTGGGTGAGTGGGAATCGGGTCTTTGGCTTCACGCACTGCCTTCGTCGAGCATAGGCATATTATTCGACGACACGACCTTCCGCCTCGCTGCTGCTTTACGCCTTGGTGCTGCCTGCTTTTCTCCTCATCGCTGTCACTGTGGTGAAGCTGTCAACAACCTCGGTCATCACGGCTTGTCATGCAGCCGAAGTGCGGGCCGTTTTGCACGGCACGCGAACATAAACGACATCATCCGACGAGCTCTTGTCACCGTCGGCGTTCCAGCTGTAGAACCCCATGGTTTGGCACGCGACGATGGCAAGAGACCGGACGGCATGTCGTTGTTTCCTTGGAAGATGGGTAGGCCTTTAGTGTGGGACGCGACATGCGTCGATACTCTTGCGCCATCACATCTTCCAAGCTCGTCGTGCTGTGCTGGCGCTGCCGCTGCGGCTGCAGAGAACCTCAAGCGGCGTAAATATAGAAACCTTTGTGGTAACTATATTTTCGAGCCGTTTGGGGTTGAAACTCTGGGGTCGTGGGGTCCGAGTGCTCATAGCCTGTTTAAGGAAATTTCGAAACGCCTAGTTGACGCTTCCCGTGACCCAAGGGCTGGCTTTTACTTTGGCCAGAGGCTAAGTGTTGCCATACAACGTGGCAACGCCGCCAGTCTCTTGGGTACATTACCAGCTGACAGTGTTGAGGATGAGTTTTTTGATGCCCTTTTATAGTTTGTTGTTAGTTTTCATATTTTAGGTTATTTAATAGTTTTTAATTAATTATGTATTTAGTTAGTTTAATGCTTAATAAATTAATATCGTAATACCTAAAAAAAAAATTAATCAAAGACGAAGTGAAGCTTTGATGTTCACATTCAATAACTTGGGCCAAAAGATATTTGAATGATATTTAAATACACAGATTCCTTGGCTTGTTCTCATAACATTCATTTCATCGGTACAACACAATTATTTAAAGTGACTGACCGAATCTGTACAAATATAAACAGTTAAAATGTATATATGACTCTCAAATGTAACTATTTGAAAGTGTTGTCCTGCCTCTGTTGTTGGTCATTTGTGTCAACAATAAGTGGCAGTCGTTATAAAATTGACATGTAATGGTGTGTACACAGTACACAGTGTGTACCTTCTACACTGCATAGATAGTAGCGAGCGGTAGTGAGGCGCCACTGATTAGGGGTCCAGTCTGCCCGCGCATTCAAATTCAAATTCTTTATTGCGAATTAAGTGTACAGTATTTTGACGACTTTAACAACAGGTAGGTTCTTAGAACTTGTTGTCTGTTAAAGCATTGCAATTTAAATGGTTTTAAAAAATATACCTTCTTAATATTATAATTAACAGTATATTAATTAATTAACTTTATTCAAACATTTTATAATAATCATACTCTCTTTATTTTTAACCAACTTCCAAAAGGAGGAGGTTATCAAGTCATCGTTTTTTTTTTGTGTGTATGTTCAGCGATATCTTCGGAGATTTGCAATGGAAGTCTTCAATAATAGACAGCAAATCTGTCGTGATGGCTGCAATCGCTTGGATGTTCATTGTTTACACAACATCATAACATAACATCACGCCTGAATGCTCTGAGGAGTACGCAGATGCGTACAGTGCACCAAGATTGCGACAGTTAGGTATATTAACTTCCATTTTTTTGATGATAAGCCTATTACCATGAAATGTATTGTTGACAATGTAAAATAAATGTATAGAAATTTTTTTATAAATATATTTGTACAACTAAAAATGGAAAAATAAAAAATCTTTTTTGCAAAAAACAAAACCGACTTAAACAAACACAGAAAAGTGAAAAATAAGTTTAGCTTCAGAAGTCGGTGACAATAAAAGTAAATCAAACAAACAAAAGTCACCGACTTCTGAAGCTAAAGTTATTTTTCACTTTTCTGTGTTTTTTTTAATCTTATATAATTATTTTTCTCCAAGGAATTTTTTATAGAGTAATATGCCTTTTTAATCAAGAAGTCTTTTAGCTTTCTTTTAAAAATACCAATTAAATGAATGCTCTTAAGGGGCCGTGCATAAAATCAACCCGTTTTGAACAATTTTGATCACCACTTGTGGGAAACACAAGAAGAATTTGAACTTTCTTTTTTGTTATTATTAGAGTCGAGTTCTTATTCTTGCAGATAGCATGAAAGAATTTTTAAAATAATGCATGTATTAATGGCAATCACCCATATTCGAAACCCCTTTTCCGCAAAAGTAACGAGCGAAACATGTTTGAGCTTCGCTGAACAAAAACCTACAAAATATTCTGAACATTAAAAATTATTAATAACATCATTATATGGTCTACTCACATATGAACCACAAACATTTTTACAATACGAAATATAGCAGAAAAAAAATGTTGAAAAAACGTAATTTTTGGAAAAGGTCTACACAAATAAGAATTTTTTTCTTTACCTTAGAAACACTTTAAAGAAAATTTAAAAATTACACATTAATCTTAAGGTAACCTTTTAATAGAATCTAAATTTTATTTTATAAATAAACAATAACTTCATTTCGTAAATTAAAGGCAAAGTTAACTATTTAGTTACTAGTTGAACGATTTTGCGCGGACCGCGCAAAATCGAATGCGCGGTCGATTATATAGTTAACTTTGCCTTTAATTTTAATTACGTTTTTTCAACATTTTTTTTCTGCTTATATATATATATATTATATATATATATATATATATATTTCGTATTGAAGTCAAAAATGTTTGTGGTTCATATGTGAGTAGACCATATAATGATGTTATTAATAATTTTTAATGTTCAGAATATTTTGTAGGTTTTTGTTCAGCGAAGCTCAAACATGTCTCGCTCGTTACTTTTGCGGAAAAGGGGTTTTGAATATGGGTGATTGCCATTAATACATGCATTAGTTTAAACATTTGTTCAGGCTATCTGCAAGAATAAGAATTCGACTCTAATAATATTAAAAAAGAAACTTCAAATTCTTCTTGTGTTTTCCACAAGTAGTGATCAAAATTGTTCAAAACTGGTTGATTTTGTGCACGGCCCCTTAATGTCTATGGGTAACTTATTATTTTCCTTTATTATTTTCACATTTTTAAATATTCCTTAAAAACAAAATAAAAAACATTTAAAAAAATATAAAAAATTGTAGCCCACCGGTATCGGGAACAGGGTCCAAGCTACCGGCAGTCAGGGCTCTAGAAAGAGAAACCTCCTAACAATACGAGCCGTGTCCAGAAGTACCGCTTTCTGAATCAAGCCCTTGATCCAGCTGCCTAACGAGAGCCTCCTCAGATATTGGTCGAGGCTCTTGGCAATTAAGCCATGGACTGATACAACTATCGGCACAATGATCGCTGACTCCACATCACACATGTCGACAACCTCGTGAGCCAAGTCAAGATACTTGATTTGCTTATCTTTCTCGGCTTTCACGAGGTTCTCATCATGCGGGACCGTTACATCATCAATCGCGCGCCGCTTTGATCGATCCACCACCACTATATCAGTCTTATTGGCTACAATAGTCGTGTCAGTGATGATGGATCGATCCCAGTACAATGTGATACTGCCATTTTCGAGAACTGGGTCGGGCACATACTTATAGTACGGCACTTCCAATTCCACAAGGTTGTATTTTAGAGCAAGTTGCTGATGGATAATCCTGGCTACAAGGTTGTGTCTATGCAAGTACTCTCCGTTAGCCAGACGGGAACACCCGGAGATAATGTGACGGATTGATTCGCCTGGACGGTGGCATGCCCGACATATGTCAACCGTACCATCCTTCACAATAAATCTTCGGTAGTTATTCGTCATCATAACTTCATCCATAATTGCACAGACAAAACCTTCGGTTTCTCCGAAAAGGTCCCCAGAACGTAGCCAGGCTACGGACGCTGATAAGTCTACATCGGGCCCATGAAAGGCCCGGAAAAAGCGTTCGTGAAGCTCCTTACTCTGCCATACCTCCATGCGGTCGTTAGTGTCAAGCACTACAGGTTTGCGCCAGTTCTCTTTAGCCAAGGAAAGCGGGGTGAGGCCCTTGTCCACCACGACCACATCTCCATGCATCCCCACGTCGGCTTCAAGGAAATATTCCCTGAGACTGCATATCTCGCGATTGTGGAGAGTCTTAGCATTTAAAAAGCCTCGACCCCCACACTTCCGCGGGATATACAGTCTCATAACCGAAGAACGCGGGTGATGCATACGATATGCCGTCAACAATGTACGGACCCTCCTATCCAGGGCGTCTAGTTCTGTTTGAGTCCATTTGAGTATGCCGAAAGAGTATATCAAAACCGGCATGACCCAACCGTTGAAGGCACGTACCTTATTTCCGCCTGATAAAAGACTATTAAATACTTTTTTCAGGCGGCCAAAGAAGCGCTCCTTCAACGATTGCTTCATGTCAGCAACATTGATGCCCAGCGCTTCCGACGTAATGGTAACTTATTATTATATTTATTTACCCATACAAAAAATACTATTGCTATGTGGTGCAGCGCGTGGGATGTTTTATTGCGTAGTGTATTTCTAAGTCTACTGCTTTTTAATGTATCATAGCTACTCATATTTGATTTAACTAAAATTGAGGCCTCGTAGATATATAAAGAAGGTAGGGTTAATATTTTAAGGTTTATGAAATGAGGCTTACATGAATCCGTTTGGTGCATCCCACACATCGATCTAATACACTTTTTTCGTGCCTTGAACGCTATTTCTTTATCAGTCGAGTATCTCCAATATAGTAAGATAAGATAAGATAGATAGATTGACTGTCATTTGTAGATCTTTGACAGTCGTTAGGCAGTCAGTGGCCCAAAAAGTCTGACAACCAGTCTTACTAAGGGGTATCGTATTGCCCAGTACTAACTGGGTTGTGGAGATATAAGATTTTAAACTATCATGGTCACTAACATTACTATTAATACTAACGGGATATTTACCATGTTTACTGTTTGTTATGAGTTCCCGATATTTCGGCGCTGTTGCAAGCACCATGATCACGGATAAACTGAAGTTATTGCGGGTGGGTGTTTATGAGCAGACAAATCGGTCTACCCTCTTTCTTGTTCGTTTTTTGCACTCGGTACCGCTACCACTGTCACTCGCAACTCGATTCTGCTCCCGACACACGAAACTCACTGTGTCCGCTCGCGAACTTCAGCACACAGCGCACAGTGCACAGCGCTTCAGCTTCAGCGCTTCAGCGCTTCTTCACAGCTGGACCACTGGATTCCAGGCTCTCGACAGTTGAAACCCATCCTCCCGGTTGAAGTTCCTATATTTGGTAATCTCAATAGCTTCTCTAACCAGTCTAGGAATATAGTGGCGTTCTGGTTGTGGAGGTCTGATAGGCAGTCGCTCAATGTAAAATACTGGTATCCAGCTGCATCTGGTTAGACTGGAAGCCGACCCCAATATAGTTGGGAAAAGGCTAGGCAGATGATGATGATGAAGATAGAGTGGATCCCACATAGGCATGATAAGCACTAAGTTGTGTGGTTTGGTTAGATACTTTTTTGAGCATGTAGAGTGCATAAGAGAACTGATGCAATTTGTTACATACACTATTTACATGTGATTTCCATGACATACTAGAATCTATATGGATGCTTAGATTTTTTGTACTTGTAACTTCAGACACAGTTTCATTATTCTGCCGCCATAAGGAAAAAAGACGTATCTAACATTTTTTTTTGCAAAATGTAAAAATACTGGTTGATGCCATTTTTTTTACTGATTTCGAATATGTATGTAACTCAATTTTGAAAAAAATTGTTAGATACGTCTTTTTTCCTTATGGCGGCAGTATTGTAATCAATAGATAATGGAATTGATTTTGCGTTTCTACTCTTGAAATTCATGGAATGTGTTTTTGTAAGATTGATTTTTAGATTATTTATTGTTAGCCAGTGTATTAATTTCGATAAGGAATCATTTATTTCTAGTTCAAGACTTATATTTTTGTTATTTGTGAAAATCGCCGTATCTGCAAATAACACCATAGGGTGTTGAATAGCGTTAGGTAAATCATTTATATAAATTAGAAACAGTGGCGGGCCCAGTATCGACCCTTGAGGTACACCAAATTTTTACTTCTGGGTTCGATGTATATTTAATTTCTGTTTTTGTGAATGGACATAATTGTGTTATTTCAGTGTACTGTATTCTATTACTGAGATAGGATTCGATCATTTCTAGTGCTTTACTTCGAACTCCATAGATTTCTAGTTCATGTAGTAGTAGGCCATGGTTGACATAATCAAAAGCCTTTGTCATGTCCATGTATAAGGCTGTGACCTGATTTTTGTTATCTAGTTCCGTTATATTTTTTTGTAAAAACTGATGCATTGCTGTATTAACCGATTTTCCTTTTCTGAACCCAACCTGATTATCTATTATTATTTTATTTTTTTCGAAATATTCAATAAGATTATTATATAGTACTCTTTCAAATATTTTAGGCATTATTGGAATAAGAGCGATGGGTCTGTAACATCGTACATCTTCCGTGTTTTCTTTTTTGAATATTGGTGTAACTATAGTAGTTTTCAAATATGTCGGGAAAATTCCTTCTTCAAGACATTGATTTATTATGTAGGTGATGATTGGAGCAATTTCGTATACTACACGTTTTATTGCTTTTGTGGAAATTCCATCCCAACCTGTACTGTTAGTGTTTTTTAATGTCATGATTATTTTAGCAACATCGTAAGGAGCAACTGGTGTTAAGAAACAGGAGTTTGGTTTGTTATAGGTTGGAATAATTAACTATATTTTACTAATATTTTCTGACATTTTGTAGTTTTATAATCAATTTAATTTTTAATTTTAACAGTGACACTATTTTGAATGCCTTTCGGCGGAACCAAGGATGGACAAAACACTAAATAAAACATCACTGTACCCTGTGTTATTTATTAGCGTTTAGTGTTTAGCATGAAATTGTGACATCTACTTACGTTTTAACTTTATTTTTTTGGTTTTATTTATTTTGTTATTAACATTAGATTACCTACGCTGTTTTTTATGCCTTCTGGCGGGACATAGTATGGACCAACATTTATTTATATAACATCTCTATATTTTTTTTACCCTATGTTCACAAAATGAATAAATGAATTTGAATTTGAATTTGAGAATATTAGCGTAGTTTATTGTGTTATTAGTTAGTGTTGAAATGTCATCAATAAAAAAGTTGTTGAATGTTTGTGCTATAGTGTCAGGAGCAGTTGGTTATTATATTTTATTGTATTAATTTTTTCAGGGGGTTATTGTTTTTGTATTTATTGATTATTTGCCACACTGCTTTAGATTTATTTGTCGCTGTTTGGATATGATAGTTATTTTGCGACTTTTGAGTGAGTTTTATGATGCTTTTAAACTTTTTTGCACACTTCTTAAATCACTCTTGTCTCTATTATTACCTGATATTCGATATGTTTTCAATAGTATTCTTTTACGTAGGCAACATATTTTAATCCTTTACTAAGCCATTTAGTATTTGGTATGATTGGAACCTTAATTTTTATGTTTGGAAAACAGAGGTCTAAAAAAAATTAATTAGTTTATGGAATTCTTCAAAAGCAGCATTTGGGCCACTTTTCCCATAGCAATCACTAAATGTCAGGGCTTTTAAACATTTAATAAATTTTTCAACATTTTCGTTGCTATATATAGTCTCTTCTAAATTTGTACCAGTGGGATATTGAGTACGTTTTCCTAACAGGAAATGATAGTATTTGTGCTGTATGATCAGATAGTGCTAGTTCTACGACACTATGTTTACAGCCTCTCAAATTATGAGCAATGTTATCAATGCACGTTTTGCTTTGTAAACGAGTTGGTTCATTTATTGCAAGATTTAAGTTAAAACTCCGCAATAAGTCTTCAAACTCTCTCGAAACAGGAGTATCTTTTAATCGATCAATATTATAATCACCACAAACACAATTAACTGTCCCGTCATTTCTGTTGTCTCCCAACTGGTGCCTCATAAGCTAAGCTGAAGCATATATTTCAGGCCGCCAGGTCTCTGCCCCAATAGCATAATTATGGATTTCCATAAACTAAAGAAAGAGGCATGAATCAATTCTTTCTCAGGCCCAGGTGTTAACTAGATAAAAGCAAGCTATATTTGGGAGTCAATATAATAAGAAGCTTCACTGAAAAACTAATGAGCAAGATGTATGATAACGAAACTATTCTGGACAAAATAACATAACAAACAGAACTTATGGTGGGCGAGCTTTACTCGACACTCAGTCGGACTGGGTTAAATCAATTTATACAGGTTTAGTTTTACGTCACTCATCACAGGATTAAATCCGAAACTATGGGTAGAAGAACAAAGTGGAGAGAAAAGGATCAAGATCTTACTTTTGGGAGAGAATAAAACAGCAGTTTTAGTGTTTGATGCATTCTGTATTAGGTAAAAATTAAATGCTACGAACATCGTGTCATATCGACATTAATTCAGCTGTAATTCAAAAAATATATTTACCTAGCCACAAAACTTTGTACTGAATTCCTTTTATTTTCTATTGCAACATTAAATCCTTATGGCAGTACCTACTCGTTCGATATTAACTGAGGCAGAATTAAATACTTATTGAAAAAATATAGACTCTGTTATTGATAAATCTATCGGGATGTTCTAAAATCCTCAATAAATGATAAATAGGCACATTTAAGAGACATAAATAATAAATGAATATGGTAATGAACAACGAATAGCATTGGACTTCACTAGTTTAAAAAAACTTGCTACATACATATATGTACATATTTTTATACGTGACGAGACAATACCGAACATGTAGCTCGTGCTCTGATTAAAATAATTAATTTACACATATAAAATTCAAAGTCCTGACTGAGTGACTGATATATCAACGCACAGCACAAACCGCTGGTCCTAGAGACATGAATTAGGAGGATGTATTCTTTTTAAAGAGTAGGTATCCACTAAGAAAGGGTTTTTCGAAATTCCACCCCTAAGAGGGTGAAATGGGGTGTTGAATTTTCTGTGAAACTTTTTATTCTCGGTGTCGATTGACTTGAAAATTTGTGTACATACTCTTCAATTAAAATTATGAGACACGTGTAGCACAGTTTTTCCAAATCATACCCCAAAAGAGTCAAATAGGCGTTCGAACCTCACGTAGTCAGGCGCATGGCGCGCAGTGTTGCGCAGGGCGTGCGGGGCGCGGGAGTTTTTACCTATTAGTAAGTAGGTAGGATTATTCTGAGGTAGACGTTTCTGTAAAAATATGTCATTATCATCATCATTTCAGCCGAAAGACGTCCACTGCTGGACATAGGCCTCCACCATGTGTCGCCACATTGAGCAGTCCCATGCGACTCGCATCCAGCGGATCCCTGCAACCTTCACCAGGTCATCGGTCCACCTAGAGGGAGGCCTTCCAACGCGTCTTCCGGTTCGCTGTCGTCACTCCAGAACTTTTCGGCCCCATCGGCCGAAATCCATCCATTCTGCGAGCAATGTGCCCTGCCCACTGCCACTTAAGTTTGGCAATTCTTCGGGCTACGTCGGTAACCTTGGTTCTCTTAAGGATATCCTCATTTCTGATTTGATCACGCAAGGAAACTCCGAGCATCGCCCTCTCCATTGCCTTTTGGGTGACTTTAAGCCTTCTGATGAGACCCATTGTGATCGACCACGGTTCGGTCCCGTATGTAATCACTGGCAACACACACTGGTCATAGACTTTCGTCTTGAGACACTTCGATAAGTTTGACGAGACGATACCACGCAACTTCCCGAAAGCTGCCCAGCCGAGTCGGATTCGACGATTGACCTCTTTCTCGAAGTTAGACCTACCTAACTGAACCGTTTGTCCCAGGTAGACAAATTCGTCTAGAACTTCGAGTGTAGAGTCTCCCATCTTGATAGGAGTGGGTGTTACATGGGCATTCAACATGACTTTGGTTTTGTCCATGTTCATTTTCAGATCCACTCTTTCGGAAGCTCTACTGAGGTCATCGAGCATTGTACTGAGGTCCTCCATGGTTTCAGCCATGACTACTATATCGTCGGCAAACCGAAGGTGAGAGATGTACTCGCCATTGACGTTCATGCCTAGCCCTCTCCAGTCCAGAACCTTGAAGACATCCTCCAGTGCAGCGGTGAACAGTTTCGAAGATATGACGTCTCCCTGTCTCATACCTCGCTGCAGAAGGATAGGTTCCGAGGTCTGGTCCTAAAGTCGGACTGACATGGTGGCGTTTTTTACAAACACTTCAACACCTCGATGTACCGATAGTCGATTTGGCACCGTTGCTTGTGTGAATATAAATAAATTTAAAAATACAACCGGCCACGAACAATGTATGTAGTTGCCCATCAAAATATGCGGATTTGCCTTCGAATGATGATTTTTATTGTAATAAAACAAACTTACATTTGCAGTTCAAAAAACCTGTGCTCCCATATATTATGTTTAGGAAAATATGTTATCCAAGTACATTTTATAAGCTAGTCGACTATTACTCGTAAACTTGTAAAGCCTAAATAGCGGTGATGGTTTTCCTTTTAATTTCGTTATATATGTATACTACCACCGTGATTTTTTTCACACACCCAAACAACTGTTTGGCTGGTTAAGGGGGGGGGGGGGGGGACACTTGAGTCCAACCAAAATTTGCACATTAAAGCTTAATATTTCACAAACGAATCCCTTAATCAAAAAATCATCGCAATACTTTTTAAAGACCTATCCAACGACATACCACACTGTGCGGTACGCGAGAAAAAAAGATCCCCACTTTACGTATAGGAGATACCCTAACAAAAAATCCTTTTTGGAGATTTTATTTTACCACTTTGTCGGCGTAACTAATCTGTATATTCATGCCAAAATTACAGCTTTCTAATACTAAGAGTCTTAGAGCTAAACTGCGGACAGACAGACGGACATGGCGAAACTATAAGGGTTCCTTTCCTTGTTGACTAAATGGCTACGGAACCCTAAAAACCATCATAACCGTAATGACATACAATTTCTAAGCGTTTGCAACCCTACACTCTTGCATCGTAAAAGTTTTATTAAAAGTATGATGCCTCAAATATTTAAATTAAACTCGATTGACATGCAGTGACGGACGTGTCGTAATAACATAACCAGTATGAGGACCACTTGTCGATGAGATAATAAATCACTTACTAGTAAACTCTATTAAAAACGCTGGTCATTAAAATGCAGAAATGCTGATTCATATTTTTGTCTCAATCAAGAGTGAGTCTGAGCTCGACTACCCGTTGCGAGTTCTTTGGTTTGATTCCCGAGTTTGTTAAAATGCAGCTCTTACTTGCTGCGTCGCCCGCGCAGAGAACGAAAAATGTATTCTATGTCCTGAACCAGGTCATGATCAACCTGTGTGACCCTCATAGAAATCCGTGCAGCCGTAAGGTGACAGACAGAGTAACTTTCGCATTTATTATATTAAATTACTATGGAAAGTATACAAACTTTGATTGCTATCTAGGTACATGTGAAAAGCAGTAAAATTAGAAATTGCCTATTTTCGAAACAAAATCCTGGTTATCCATTATTTGTGGTTAAAGTTCATAAGTACTGCTTAAAATGTGAGTGCACGTCCTATCATGATAAGTAATTAATTAGCTAGAATATATAATGGTACGCGGGAAATGCACTTCGTCAAACCCGGATCAAATTATGTATTTTTTTTCTTTCTTTAGTTCTTGCAGTCATCAATAGCGTCTTTTATTCTGGGGCGTACGTACCTACCTGCTAACTTAACAAGAATATGTCAATAAAATCAAACGTGTCTTGTTCACAGAGAGAACGTGGAAACAGGAGTGCGATGTATCTTCCAACATTCACGAGCACACCGACTTCTAACTACGAAGCCAATCTGACGACCGAATCGATACAAAACAGTAAAGCAATATTGTAAACATCTCAGAAACAAAGCAAGACGTAGAAATGGAAGTATCTTCCGAAGAGTTCAATATGACGGCCACTGCGTCAGATATCTTCACAACGACGATGGCCAATATGGTGGACATGTTGAATGAGACCATCTCAAGCAATATAAGCAGTGTGACTAACAGTACGTCTGCAGTGTTGCCCGCGCGGTCGATGGGCAAGATCATGCTGCTTGTGAAGGTGGTGTACGCTATCGGCATCGTGGGCAACGCATGCGCCATCATAGCCCTGAGGAGAGGGGAGCGCCGGGTGCGGAACCGCAAGCATCTGCTTCTGCTTACGTCACTGGCAGCTAACGATCTTGTGGCGTTGGTGAGTGAAGCTGCACTATCTGTTTTAGGGTACCATTGCCAAATGGCAAAAACGAAACCCTTGTAGATTCGTCCTGTATGTCTGTCTGTATGACTGTCTGTCCAAATGTTGCAGCCATTTTACTCCGAGACACCACACAGTTAAAATTTGGAGGGTAGGTGTCTTCTATGGACCGCTACACAAAACTGAAGTAAACTAATTTAATAAAAATATTTAGGGGAGGCCCTCCATACATGTAAGTGAGGGTTGAAAAAATATTATTTTATTTATAAGTGTGTGGGGTCTATCATCGGCTCTTCAAAAATGAGATCGAGGTTTCTAAAATATTTTTTTCTTAAGTCAATGATTGATGAGGTATTTGCTTCTGAACCCGTAAAAAGTATGTGTCTCCCTCCCCCCTTTCACTTTTAAATTAAGACGAGGAAAATTCTGACAAAATGTGGGCCTGTAGTGTACCAGACGGGTGGACTCGTATTTGGGAATTCAAACTATAACGGATCCAATATGAGCCACTAACCGCCCTGTACCCATAGGTTCCGGCTGCAACGTTAGCTTTGTGGGACGGAGCGGTAGGTTTGAAAAGCACTGCACTATTACTGTGGGTGGAGACGAAATAAAAACACTATTTAATTTTATATGTATGACACGCACTTGAACGGTTTTCAATTACTTGGTCAAATTAATAACCCTATGAGGAAAGTTTTGAGTATGAACGCGGATGTGGGGTATAAAACTTCTACTTTTATACCCCACATCCGCATTGACGACAAAAGAAACGATGGATGGAGCGTGAAGGATGATGTTATGGTAAGAAAGGACGTGTCTGATGAGATGACTAGTAATAGAGAAGTATGAAAGTAGAAGACTTGCTGCGCCGACCCCAAATAAATTGGGAGTGGGCAGAAGAATTATGATTAAATTTAGATATCCAATTATCCATACCGTCTGAGGAGTTTCGCTAGGTCAGACCTTAACCTTATCTCGTGGAAAGCGGAATATCCAGGATACAAAACGACAATGCCGAATGAGCGTTTTCAGAAGATAGCTTTTAGCTTTTAGTCCTGCTGTGCAGGTTGACGGGAAGGTTGATATACACAGTACGACAAGAGATATATCGCCCAATAATAGAGCTACCCTTATTTTTACCCAGATGAAGAAAGATAGAGTTTCAGGCGTAAGAATTACATAATGTTGTGGAGAAACAGATACTATAAACATTAAGTTTATATACATTGTAGTAGTGTGTTATTTTTGGCTCGAGTTATTGACGCCTGAAGATGGAATACAAAACAAAATCGTAAAGAGATTCCGAATTTGATGTGCGTGATTTTATTTACACCGTGAATAATGAAATGCTTTTGCACTTTACTACAAAATCATAAAGGTCATTTCTAAATTGAGAAAGAAAATGAAAAGCAGTTAGGTAGGTAAATGAATGAATAACCAGCGACGGTAATGACATTATCCAACTAGGTTTGTTCTAAAGTAGTGCGAACTAGTAAAGAGCACGTGCCACTATTCCGGCATGTAACGGGCGGACAGCCGACAGAATTGTTGAGGTGGTTGTGTCCATGTTCTAATCGGCCATCATTCCTGTCTGTGCGTCTGTGCTCCATTCCTCGGGAAACATGACAGCTGTCACTTGTGATTATAAGGCCCTTTCCTGTCCCTCCGCTTGACGCCTTGCATATTGTTCGCGCTCTAGTAGGTTTGATAATAATATAATTTAAATTCCAAACAGGTGCCTGCATTTGTAGGATTAGAGGCAGAAGAATTTTATTTTTTAAATTTTAAACACGCGCCGAATCTTTCCATTGGCTTTTAAGTTTTGTTGTATGAATCATTATACCTATTGATGACCTGTGAAAAACTACTTTTTAAATATTTTTTCACTTTCGACTATATATATTCTTAAATTCCTCTACTTTATTCATTTGCACTTGATTGCTAAATCCAATCGCAAAACTAGTTACCGAGGTAACTTCCGGATTTAACTATTAACAGTATGTACATATGGAGCATTTGATCACCATACCCGCAAGTATTGGTGCTAGAGCAACCAGTTCGCTAACCGTATCGAACCTGCTACATATAATGCAACATTATGACGACTGTCCTCCAAGCAACGCACTAGTATAAAACCAGAGTTCACAAATGCTCATCTTTATTACCGCAGATATCATTTAGACAATATTCTTTTTTTACGGAACCTATACTAATCTATCTATACATCTTGGTTGACGGTTATACACTGTTTTATAGACAAAAGTTTTATAGAATATCGTTTCATCTAACATTTTTCTCATATCATTTCATAGAATAATTACTTCGAAATAAATTAAATCGCAGATTTTTGTCACAAATAAAATGTAATGTTTCGATATTCATATTATAGAATAACAAATCAAATATTCTTTATACTTATATTGTTTACTTAATATTAAACTTGTTACCAAGAAAAACATTTTATCGAGTGACAGTTTCTAAATGGTTCAATTCATACCTTTGACAAAATGCATACCCTCCTATAAAATAACAACACCGCGTTCACAAAAACTAAACGGGTAATCTTATTACTCTCATTACTAGTGACTTAATATACACGTACGTACTGTGTTTATTTTGCGGTTTATAATTGTTGGAGTAATTACCCTAATTTTATTACTGCGACCAATTTCGACGTCACGGTTCTCACCTAACCTAACCTATTTGGTCGGAGTAAACTGAACGTTTCAACGTCAGGGTAGATATCAAAATGTTGTAATAAGGCGTAGTCGACGGGTTGCTTAGGGCTTTCATTTCTGTCTGCAGGGTTTAAAGTAACCTAACTATCGTGTCCGGAGTCGGTGTGCCCCAAATACTGAGCTCGCTTCACTCGCTCTTCCTAAGTTTTTCTTGCCACAATGCCTTGTTTATGTTGATGTGGTGAGTAGTGTATACAAAACAACATAAAAAATAGGGCTACGATACACGCATTCGACTGTATGTATATTTATTTATAAAATTATGGATAGCGTAACGTCTACTTTTATATTTTCGTTAAAATAAAATGCCATGGAAAAATACACCGGACAAACAATATTCGTTAAAAAATAATTCTACAGATTGGTAAGTTTGTTAAATAAAAAAATGTGGTTATAAAATTCATTGAATTCTATTTCTGTGAAATATGTTTCATTCAAGTAAATAGTCGTTAAAACAATAATATTGGAAATTAAAATACAAGAACCAAAATATTACATGAAACATTTTCGGCGAAACGAAATTCTATGAGATTTCTGTCTGCGAAACAACCCCGGACATCATACATCTTCTATACAAATAAATAAAATTGACCGAATTGAAGTGTCTGTTTGTAATATCAAAATAACAGTTTTTTATTGAATGCGTATGAAAATATTTACGGCAATTATAACAACAACACATTTTTTTTAATTTTTGTTTCTGTCTGTTTGTTCCGGCTAATCTCCGAAACAGCTGGACCGATTTTGACGGGACTTTTACTGGCAGAAGCTGATGTTATAAGGAGTAATTAAGGCTTTAAAAACTAAAAATCTTTTATTTTAGAATAAGAACTTGGGTTTCGTGCAAAAAAAATTGGTAACGTAATCCGATTAAAAAAGGGAAGTAATATTTTTTATAATAATTTCACGCGAACGAAGGTCGCGGGCAGCACCTACTAGATCATAAGGGACTTTTAAACCCAACCTGTTGCTATGAATTTGGTACATGATTTTAGACCCCAGAGGTTGAAATTTTTTCATCTATATCAAGAAAACTTAAAATGTATGGAACAGCTTTCTTCTGTCGTATCGATGGTGCGACTTATTCTTGGAATCAATACGTGGCCACGCGTCTGTATGGAACAGCTGGTGATTTTAACCTTGCGGATAAGGGTCCAGAACCAAGTAGATACTGATTTATGGTAATAGTTTGCGACCCTGTATCTTGTTTAAATATAGATTTTTTGTATTACCCTTTACTCGCTACGCTACCTATCGGTAGAAATAGTAATGTAGATGTAGATGCAGGGGCGTAGATACCGCCGTTTTTACCGTATCAACGATACGGGGCCCGAGTAGCAAGGGCCCCGACGTGTAGAGGACAAACATCACAAAATGGTTCAATAATGGAAATTTAAATTATCGCAGTCTAGAAGGCTCCAAAAATTTGAGCTTGCTTCGCTCGCTCTTAGACTACACACACACTCTATGAACACTTGACTAATCGCGACCCAGAAAACTAGAATTTTTCGATCTCGCTTCCCTTTTTTTTATGAAAGCTTCACCTGTTCCAGGCACGCTCGTGGTTACCCAATTTTCTATCCTACTTCGGTCGCTCTTACATTATCTTAGTAAAATCAATGACAGCCAAGTATGCTATTATAAAGGATGCTATTTTAATATACACATTTTTTCGTTTTCGACGCACTCGGTTTCGTGGGGCCCGCAAAATATGTTAATTAGGCCTAGCTACGCCACTGCGTAGATGGTAATACCTCTCCTGGTGTTCGCCACAATGGGTAGTGAGTGACAGTACTCGTAGACAGATTGTAGCCGATCAAGTACCTACACAGCTGTTATTAAATAGATAGAATTAAGCCAGGATGTAACAGCATATGTAATAATTGTGCTCGTCATGCTTATAATCCCCGAATCATTTAGCCAGAGGATTACGCCTCACGATGACATGAATATATATATGGGAGTGTTTGTTTTATTTAAGCTAGAGTAATACGTAATGGTGCTCCCTCACCGCGAGCATTCGCCTGTAATGTAACAATCCAAGATTCGATTTTGTATGGAAACAAATTAATGTGAACTGTTACATTACAGGCGAATGCTCGCGGTGAGGGAGCAAGGTGCTCCCTCACCGCGAGCATTCGCCTGTAAACCACCACAAAGAGTATATTACGTGTTCAGTGCTCGTCACTTATAAGGTACACCAACTTGATCTAACTTAACATACACGACGCCGACTAAGACATAAACCTGTTGGTTCTTTTTTTTTTTCTTGTGGGAAATCATCAAATGACTCTGGGCGGAGCGGAAGGGAGTGTCAGACTTGTACTGACTAAAACCCATCCATGTTCCTTCTTTGCCCTTTGTGTTCCAGAGCCACGGTATCTCTTTCGAACAGTCCCGCAGCCCTGGGAGAAAGTCACCCTTATTATTGTAGGATGATTGATTGAAGTTGGGCACTAAGTGCTATTCGGTTTTTCCATTAGGAATTTCTCAGCAGCAGCCAAGGAGTCTGGCTTACGGCAATGGGCTAGCCCACAATTACATGTGGCATAAACATATTGGCGAAATATAGTAGGTATTGTGGGCACACCTCTGCCTAAACCTTCGGGGATTACAGGCGTGTTTTTATATATGTTATGTAAGAAGAGTAACAATGGTTGTGTGTCGTGGCAGGTGGGCATGATGTGCGCCAAGCTGGTTGGCGATCACGTGGCGGGCGTGGGCACGACGCGCGCCTACTGCGTCACGCGCGTCGTTCTGCGCGTGTTCGGCATCGGCTCCGTGTGCATCGCGGTGACCATGGCGCTGGAGCGCTACCTCGCGCTCACCAGACCCTTCCTCTACCAGAAGGTAAGCGCAATATTTCTATAGTGCGGCTTGGCTGGCATGGTTTCTTTTTTTTCTCATGACGTTGTAAGTAGGGCTCTTTTGGTAAATATTTGTGAAATGTATTGAAAAAACAAGAAGCGGCATTACTACCTACTGGTCCCGCGGCAAGAGAACCATGACGCATTCCAATTCGTTCTTTTGTATGGACATGACACATCCATCGCTTTAGAGCCTGTCATCCAGACCGCACAACTGACACAGATGACGCTATTTTTTTTCTGTTTTAGCGACTTAGTTATTTTATTTTAATTAAGAACAACGAACACCGTAATGATTGTGTTGTTTAAGGGCATGGTTTTTACGGCACAGATTTTCAGGAGGGCAATGTAATCATAGGTACGTGAAATTATATGTGAAAAAAAAAATTATTGGAAAAAAAAGATGGCGGCATTACCTAGTTCAGATGAAGGACACGCGCCAAGTTCCATGTTTACAAACGTACCGTGTACAAACGTACAAATTGGACACGTTTTGCAAGTTGAATAACAGAAAAGTAATAGCGACAGCCAAACCTGGACCTTACCAAGTAGCTACCTACTTTTTATTGCGCGAAAATGAGTGTCACGTATTTATAATTTTAATTCTACAGTATTTACAAAGGTTTTGCCATTACTACAAAGTGCTCGAGGTCCACCGATCCTTGTCCTTGAAAGAGTGTTTGGACACTTACATTTCAGGCGTTCAATAATATTTGCGAGCATAACACAAATAGGATCTAAGTTACTTTAACCATTCGGTATTTAAACACCTTACGGAGCCATGAACATTTGTATAGTTCGCGTATAATATCCTACCTCAAGCAAGTCTACAAGTTCTACGTCGTGAAACTGACTTTGCAAAACACAATATCATAAAAAAATACATAACACAACAAAATTATATTCTTGAAATGTCAATATCTTATGTTCTGAAGTGATAGTCAGACTACAGTAAAAATAAACGAAATGCTCCTGGTTGGTATCGATTTAGTGTCATGGTTGTATGCTAGATAAACTCGAGGCTGCCCTGGATAGAGCTGCGCACACGCACGTCACGACTTACGAGGGTAGAGCGACGACTGACGAAAATGTTTACACTATTGATTATTAATTTGTTGTGGTAATTTTGATTTAAAATGTAACCCCGCCTCCTTGTTTATCGTCGGCTTACTTCAAATACCAACTAACTCGAAAATAATGATAATGAGCAATGATGTTTTGCTTACTTATTAGTATGCTTTGATTTAAAACTTTTCGAAGAAAAGTCACAGTGTTTCACAGAAAATTACACTTTGTGCCCCGAACCCCCTATTTAGTTGCTTTTACCTTTCTATCCCGCACGCAAAATACGCGCTTTGACGTGGAGTTGCGGACACCAGCCCGTTATACAATACAATACCTCTCTATCAAAAAAATGCTGTTAAGTTTGGCAGTCGGTAACCTTGGTTCTCTTGTGGATGTCTTCAATTCTGATTCGATCACGCAAAGAAAGTCCGAGCATAGCACTCTCCATTGCCCTTTGGGTGACTTCAAGTTTTCTGATGAGGCCTATTGTGAGCGCCCACGTTTCGGTAATCAATCATTGGCAACACACACTAGTCAGACACTGCGGTCAGTTGGACGAGAAGATACCGTGCGTACCGTCCGAACGCTGCCCAGCCGAGTCGGATTCGACGATCACGAAGATTGAAAGGCATTGAATATTTGTTACTCCTTGTTCGCCCCAAGCCACACATGAGTACTTTTCCAATGTATTTGTATTCCTTTTTCTAAAGGAAAATATGTTTGTATTTTTATTCATGTCATTGTAATTAATTTAATTTATAATGTAGATCCCAAATTACCTTATTTTTATTATTTTTTAACTAATTTTTAATTCTGATTGTGGACATTTTATTTTATTTGACATGAAACATTATTGTATTCATTTAATTTTCATATATTATTTGGATGGCAAAACTATAGTAGTGTGCGGTGTATATTTATGTGTTTAAGTATCTCTGATTTTAATTAATTAATTAATTACTAACATTATTTTTAAGTGTACCAACTAAAAAATTATGGATCATTCATTGTCTGAAATAAATGAATTGAATTTAATTGAATATTTGTTAAAACATTACTCTTCATCAGAAGACACTTCTGACTGCGTAACACATTGGGTACGGTCTATTTTAGTACTATCGGTCGCTAAATTTTATACCACGCGTGATGTTCTTCTGGAATTACTTCTAAAGGGAAATCATCGACGCGACGACGATGAAGAACTTCTTTCTTACACAATTAAATCAGATTGTTACAATTGATTCAGTTTGACTGGAAGTCTGGTATCTTCGTTGTAGTTTGTAAATGTAGGTCTTAAGACCAGGAAATAAAAAGGGTGATCCTGTTGTCACTGATAGTTGTGTACCCTGCAATACTTACCGGAAGGTAAAATTTAAACACAAACTCGATTTTGCACATGCGCAGGAATAGGTATTTGCTAAGACGGCTTTCGAATACTGGCATGAGTACATCAGTCTGCCTTGTACATACACGTCGCACCTGCCTATTGACTTGGCAAAATTTATTCATTTACAAGAGATGAAAACCTTGATCCCAATTGATTACCACCCATTTTATGATTTGCTGGAGCATAATTGTTCCTCCTTTTCCTCTTTGGAGTGCCCGCATATCCGAAAGATATGAAATAAGTATGTAATAAAATTACTTAGTAATATAATTTTTTATCATGTCTTATTCATTTTCTTTCTTTTGAACATAAAGGGTAGGTATTTAGTAAATATTTGAATGGAAGTTTTATATCCTCTCAATTTTTTTGGCGTTAATAAGAATATAACTAGCATAAAAAGTGCTTGTTTACTAATATTTAAAAAGCAAAATGAAGTCATGACAATCGTTTAAATATTACCCTAAAACTGAATGCAATACTTTCTACGTCGCATCTCTTGGCAAAAATAATTGTATTATTATAATCTAATCTCAAATCATGGGAAACAAAGTTACTAAACAAACATAAAAGAACAATTATTACCGTAACCCAATATTTTGAACTAAAAACTGTTTTTCGCCGATATTGTTATTATTGCCGGTTCTTTATTATGTTATTTACGATCCTATTTGAATGTACCTGCATTCAAAGCAAATAAAGTATATTCTATTCTATTCTATTGCGCGTGGAATATGAACATAATTATAGAAGTAAAACCTATTCCACCAATTTACTCGCAAGTACTTCGTTATATTGTGTCCAGTTAAATAATACGCAATCAATCGGAAAACCAACTAACCCCCAGTAGGTAATTGTTGCTCAAATTAGAAAACGATGTGTTTTCTCTAATATCTTAACTAGTACTAAAACCACGTATACAGAAAATGATCGTTTCACTTTTTAAATGTTTCGTATTTTAGTCGCAACATTTTACTTTGTAAACTGATAAGTGTGGGTACTTTGTTTGAAATGAATAAAAAAAATATATAGTTACTTTTAATATAGTTTACAGCTTAATTTAATTGGTTTTTAGATTCAGTATCCCCGAAACGAAGCATCGCAAGGTTTAGTCGGTTTTACCTGTAGAAATTGAATGAAATTTGGAATTGGTTTGTATGCCTAAGTTTCGAGTTAGTTGGTATTTGAACTAAGCCCACGATATGCTGGAATAAACAACAGGGAGTAGGGCCATAGTCAGACCTTTTATTTCAATAAAGCCATTAAAAGGCATAAGGCACTGATGAATGTGAAATTTTATACAAAAATTTAATTGATTTAAGTAACCTTATGAATAAAACTCCCGCACTTGTAGTCATTCTTAAACAATGATCTCTGCCACCACACCGCAGTGAACTCACATTCAATAATGTTATCGATTTTCCAAAATAGGGATTTTTGACATAAACACCCGATTAGCAAAATCTGTGATTACTGGTAGATAACGCAACTACGCACATTGTACGCATTCCCAGTGGCGCACGAATCAATCATCGTCATAATGAATACCTATGCAGCATAAAGGAGCGCTGACTGACGGTGCTTACTCGGCCAAAGAGCTACATTATGTCCAAATGCAAATGGTAACTGCCTCGTTGTTTTAGTGGTCGCAAGCGCGACTGCTGAGCCGTGGGTCGCGGGTCCCGGGTTCGATTCCCAGATCGGGCAAAGCGTTATTGGGGTTTTCTATCAGGAAGTTCTCAGTAGTAACCAAGGAGTTTGGATTTGTGCTCAGTAGATGGCATTAGGCCCGGTTACATGGGACATAAAAACATAACTGGCGAAATATGGGAATTTTATCAGGTACACCTCTCCCTAACCGTTCGGAGTACCTAGTTGGAAAAAAAATACCATGTAAGTGCAGCTTTACATTGACATGTAGATCCAGGATCCGAAAACACCCATAAGTGTTCTAGGCTAATAGTAATCGTACCAAGCAGACAAGTCAATATGTCGTGAAACTATGCAAGGAGTGGGCCCGAGTGGGTGTGGAGCTGAGCACTCGTGCTTGTGTAGTAACCGCTATCAGTTATCTATAAAGGGTGTTAATAGACCCTTAACATATCCGAAAGGCACTTGTTCTCCCCGTCTTTGCGACCATTTTTTTTATTCTAGACCATACCTGGGAACCTTCTAGTTACGGAGATATAGGGGGTCAAAGTTACAACATTTTTACAAGTTTTTTTTTAAATACATGTATTTAATGTAAGGTTTTTACTTTACACACCTCCACGACTCCCGTACTATTCAATCCATCCATCAGCACAATGCTTTGAGTGCTTTCCATCGAGTCCTACCGTAAAACGTGATTTTTCACCCCAAAAAAAAAAGCCGATTCCCAGCAATATTTTTTGCGTAAAGTTACTTAGTTTGATGTACAGAATGCTTGGTTGACGGCTATGTGAAGGGTCTGTTTACACCCTGTATAAGATTATCAGAGGCCATGAAGGAACATAGTCCATGTTTTATGAAGATCGTTTTCTGTGGTGCTACAGGCTCCCACAAAGATCGCTATAGCAAAATGTTGCCTTCGGGAATCAATTTGTAATGTCGGATCTCCGTTTCTGCTGATTACGATTCACTTGACTTAATTGTGTACAGTTCAGTTTAGCTTAATTTATTATTTTAGCATTCTGAATAAGTAAGATGAGATTATTCCGATAACAAATACAAACGATTTGTTGATCATACAAATTGTAGAATTAGCAGTTGCAAAGACAATATCGCGGCGCTAGGATTAGAAGACAAGAATAATACAATCCAAGATTTAATTTTGTACATAAAACAGAAAAAGAAAACTGTAGGTGAGGGAGTGCCGTTAGGTACTATATAAATGTATGATACAAATTCTCGTCGGTACTTACTATAATAGCACCACGTACCTACTTACTCCATCTTCAGTCTAAAATGATCCCACAGCTGGCGAGTGGCGACTCAGTGGCGACGCGAGCGTGATTGTCATAAACATACCTAATCATGTATTTGCTCTGTGAGAGGGAGCGGATCATAAGCAGCCCGGCATCGTGGCACAGTACCGGTGGAAGTAACAAATTCCCAATATCTTTGCAATTTGCGTATGAAGTTCTAAGACATAATTATGCCGGTTTCCTCAATGATCCATAATTACAATTTAACGATGAAATATTTTTGCATCTATTGTTGTGTTTGATCGCTAAGGGCCTTCGTTTTTCCTTTACCTCTAAGCTCACTCGTCCGTTCTCCGTAATATCTCAGCCGGCTGCTCTCGTCAATTCGTCTGACAGCTCAACATCTCATCTTGTCGAAGCGATCAAATCAATAGAATTATTTTTAGCTGCGGCAACACGCGTCGGAATGCCCATCGATGCGGTTCACATGTTTGTTGAAGTAACATTTCATAAATTATTATGATTCAATTCATCACGCAAACCGTTATTAGCTATCTCTTCTAGTGAAATAACAATTTAATCCATTTGTTTCAGTTGATATTGTGTGAAAAAAATCTTTTTTGCAAAAAATAAAACCGACTTCAAAAACACAGAAAAGTGAAAAATAACTTAACTTCTGAACTCGGTGACTTTTGTTTGTTTGATTCAGTTTTTTTGTCACCGACTTCTGAAGTTAAGTTATTTTTCACTTTTCTGTGTTTTTGAACTCGGTTTTATTTTTTGCAAAAAAGATTTTTTATTTTTCCATTTTTAGTGTAAATGTATAGCAAATATTTGTATAGGATATTACAATCCTAAATATTTGCTATATATTTATTTTACATTGTTAACAATACATTTTATGGTAATAGGCTTATCCCCAATAAAATGGAAGTTAATATACCTAATTGTCGCAATCTGGGTGTACTGTACGCATCTGCGTACCCCATCAGAGCATACAGCCGTTACGTTATGTTATGATATTGTGTAAACAATACACATCCAAGCGATTAAAGCAATCACGACAGATTTGCTCTCTACTATTGAAGAGTTCCATTGTATAACTCCGAAGATCAGATTCACCAAATTTAAACGGGACCACCGCGGAATAATATTCATCCAAATCAAAAAAAAAATCATCGAAATCGGTTCACAATTGTCGAAGATATCGATAATATAAAATTTGGAGAGTCCCCTCGATTTCTCCAAGATCCCATCATTAGATCCTGACATGATGACCATAGGACCACATGGAAAGTATACTGATTCAAACAATGCCCATAAAATTTGAGGGTTGCCCTTAATTTTTCTGGGATTCCGTCATCTGATTCTGACTTATACCTTCCAAATTTGTGAACCGTTTACAATACATGTCATGGTAATAGGCTTATCCCCAATGAAATGGAACTTAACATACCTAACTGTTGAAATGGAGGTGTACTGTACGCATCTGCGTACCTCCTCAGAGCATACAGGCGTGATGTTATGTCATGGTTTTCAGTAAACAATAAACATCCAAGCGATTGCAGCAATCACGACAGATTTGCTGTCTATTATTGAAGAGTTCCATTGATATCTCCGAAGATATCCATCAGATATTCACCAAATAAAAATGGGACCACCGCGGAATAATATTCTTCCAAACAAAAAAAGAATCATCAAAATCGGTTCACAATTGGCGAAGATATCGCTGAACAAAAACACAAAAAAAAAAAAAAATCAGTCGACTTGATAACCTCCTCCTTTTGGAAGTCGGTTAAAAAGTGTAAGGAGTGTCGCACATTAATCAATTACAGCTTGTTATGTTTAGTTTCTAAATGAATTGACAACTTGTCCCTTCCCTTCTTCGCTATGACAGCGTCGTCTTCTTGGAACAATTACTGTTATTAGGCACTTAATAGAAAATAAGTGAAAGCACTCACTTTTGTGCCATTCTAGATAATATCAACGTGCAGCGAAAATGATGAAATAGGGACAGTTCATTTGTGTTAATGGTTCGGTCACTACGCAAGAGGTATTTTAGAGGGCAGTTTGTGCTATTGTTATGTACAGCGCCAAATAGGGGCACGTGGACATAACAGTTAAATGAGTAGCTCGTAGGTGTCGTAAGTACCAGGTTATCAGATCGATCAGGAGGCAGGAATGGCACATTGTTTGCGACCACCTGCGGCGCTGCGAGCTTGACGTCAACAACTTAACTCCACGACAAATAAAGACAAGATCAGCAAACGTAATGGGAACGATATTAATAGAAACTAGAATGATTATCTTGATTATCCATGTAATTTTCCTTATCAAACTACAAACGGGATGCGAAAATAGCGTGACCTTGATGTTTGAGTATACATTCAATAGTATTAAAATTAAACTCTTATTTCCTGCTATTTTTATTAGAAAACTCCGACTTTTCGAGACATTATTGACAAAATTTTCCTCAATCAAATTACGTAATCGAAAATTCTGTCAATTCATTGTGTTCAAAATTTGTAAACAAACCTTTATATCGTTATGTTTGGATTTGATCTGTTTAATATTTAATTAGTAGATGTCCTATGGTCTTCGATTTTTTGGATGCCGACTTCCGCTCGTGGTTTTTCTTCACCATTTAGAGAGCAGTGGTGACGAAATAATTTACGCAAAGTAATACGCCTGTTTCGGAAAGTAATACGCCTGTTTCGGTTAGAACCCACGACCTTTCAATCGTAAGTCGGGGTCTCCGGCGCCGCGCCCTGTTACCACTGCTCAATTCGACTTATCGTAAACATAGTCAGAAGGTACTAACATGCGCGTTAAAAATATCCACTTCAAACTTTCCAAAAATAAAGTGATCATCAACTGATCAGTAAAGCATTACAATTCAAACAAACGCCATTTTTCTGTAAAATAATAGCCATCTGAAAGTGTTGCAATAACTCAGCGAGTTAGCAGCTAATATCAAAACTCGCTTGTATCACTAAGCCCTGCTCAAATGCGTTTCTGTCTGTGCGTCATGTGTCTGAAGGAGATTGAAATTGATTGATTGAGAAATCATTTACAGATGTAATGCATGGGAGTATAGGAGCTTTTAGTAGCTAGATCGAGAAATCATACCCACCTTTGGTACAACTTTCTTATACCTAGTTGTAATGTTCCTTTTTTCTTGGTGCTCTGCAGTTGTAAAATAAATGTTTTGGTCCTAGTTGTAAAGGTATTTTATTTATTTATTTAATTCTAGCTGTACCCGCGGCATGCGTTGCATTGCACCTTTTCCTACTACCTACCCACTACCTATTTTATATATATAGATTTAAACACACATAATGTACAGAGGTAGACTTAATGCCTACGGTATTCATTACCAGTCAATCTTTGGGTTATGCAGAGACCAACTGTGGTAGGTGCAATTAAGAAAATTGTGGATTTAATATTTATTTAATATAACAAATATCAGTCAGAAACTATAAATATCACATTATGTAGTTTAATACTAGTTTATGCCCGCGGCTTCGCCCGCGTGGAGTTCGTTAAAAAGTAACCTATGTGTCAAACCAGGTTATAAACTATCTGTGTGCTAAATATCATCCAAATCCGTTCAGTAGTTTTTGCGTGAAAGAGTAACAAACATCCATCCATCCATCCTCACAAAGTTTAGCATTTATACTATTAGTAGGATATCTAATAAATAACATATTTCTGATAAAATAAATTTTCGAATATATTAAAAACAATATAAGATTCTAAACTATCATGGTCACTAACATTATCATTAACACTAGAAACATAAACAAAAAATAAAACTCGACTGGACTTGTTTTTGAATCAGTAAACATGGTAAATATCCCGTTTCTAGTGTTAATGATAATATTAAAACAAATAAAAAATTCTTAATAATTCAAAAAGCAGTACCTTTGGACACGGCGCGTATCGTTAGGAGGTTCCTCTCTCAAGAGCCCCGACCACCGGTAGCTCGGACCCTGTTCCCGATGCTGGTGGGCTACTATTTTTTATATTTTTATATGTTTTTTTATAATACTTTGTAAAGAAATATTTAAAAATGTAAATTAAATGTAAAGAAAATAAATAAAGAAGAAAATAGTAAAAGGAATACGTGTTACTTACGACCTGCTCGTGGGCTTCGTAGCTACTTGAACAGTCCGTTTGTGGTTTTTGAAACATCATTCAAAGTTTCCTGATGTACATACCTAACTATTACGAATTAGAAGTTCAACATTGTCTAACACTACTCTAGCATTACCCTTCAAAGTAGTCCGTGAATACGTTGTTTTGCGTATATTGTAAATTTTTAATTTCATAGAATACTCGAGTTCAGAATATTCTTAACTTTTAATTCTGAATTGTAAAGTGTACAATACGCATGTGACCTGCATTATGTAGGCGCCTGCTCGTATAAAACATAGAACGCTCTAGAACAGATAGCACTTTCCTCCGAGATAATAAAGCGCTATTTTTAGACTCTCTGGAAGAGATTTATATGTTTTCGAGTTCAAATCGACATTTTAGGCAGGGTTGGCATGATTAAAACAAGTTATTTTAAAACACATGTTTAAAACAGTTTGGCTTTAAACCGTGTTTTTTTCAAAAACACAGATTAAAACAAGTTTTGAGCATTGTACAAAACAATTAGAAAAAACAAGCTTTGAAACTCCTTTTCATGGCGAATGAATCGATATAAAATGAAAAATAAATAAATATTTAGGAGTCTAAATAGCTTGACATAAAAACCAGTTGAGTCTATGCTATTGCTATGTTATATTTTTGAACTTTTATTAGCATTGTAATTAAATAAAACATTATTTTTGTAAGTAATTTATTCAATCAAACAAAGATCTAAGTACCAGTATTTATATGGGACAAGATAACACCTATTTTTGAAACATGCATTACAATATTCAAAATTTCAATTTTGATTTTTAATTTTTTTAATCAATAGGCTTTCCCCCTATTAAATGGGACTTAAACATAACTGGATAAATGTGTGTGCACTATTAGGTATACCTTTGTCTTTCCTTGCCCTTGCCTTTGATTATGTAATTTTTATTTTTGATATGATATGATATGAAAGCTCTAGTCTGGAAATGAAGAATTAATGTGAAATAACGCCCTAAACTAAAAAGAACAAAAAAAACACTTGTTTAAATCAATTTCAACAGTTTGTTTTAAAAAAAAATAAAAAAACTGTTTTTTTTCCAACCCTGTTTTTAGGTCACAGACTTGCTTCAGAAATGTTAGGAGGAAAACAAACAAAGAAATACATGACAGGCGAAGATTTTTCTTACAGTTGTTGATGCTTTTCTTTTGGTTAGTACTATGGAACCGACACAAGCTGAGAATTAATTATGTTTGTGAACGGTTGTTTATTGATTTAATCATTTCGACAGAGTAAACAGTTATGGCCGTGATCTGCCGATGTCCTGTAAGTGATGATGACAGATCTCAGTTTCCACAATCACTAAAGGACTGATCCCATCTTTGATCTCGACATAGTAGTTGAGCAATGTGAGTTGCTCCATTACTTCAGTCGTATTATACAACATTGTTTTTAGTATATGCGAAAACTGAATATTATTTGTTCAGAATAAGTAACTGAATCGATTCCAATAATTCATCAACCGGGCACACTACTAACATGGAGAACCAACTCTCTTCCCCCCCCTGGGATTCTACTGAAAAGCCAACGTTCAGCAATCACGCTTAACACTAATTAGCGTGGCAGTGCTAAAAACATAAACCGAGCAGTGTAAAAATCATACCGTCCTTTTGATCGTAGATAATCTAGGTTCCAAAATGCTGCCCTGAGGTAAACCGTAGAAAAAACAACGAATACATGTAATTTTAAAAAATTTATAAATAAATAGTAATACTTCATATTTTATGATGAATTCTTAAAACGAATCTCATCTGTAAACAATAAATGAATAAGATAAAGGGGCTAGTATGATTTTGCTAAAGCAGCCATTTTAGGTCCCCAGAGTGGCGTCAGACGCCGCACCTGAACATTAACATAGCTAACCTGTTTACATTCTACTGAATATATTTACGGCTCTCATGACTGCCATCTCATCGACTCACACAGGCATAAAATTGCCATCTTACTTGCTAATCACTGGATGAGGAGGAAACAAGGATTACGTGAAGGAGGTAGTCAATATAAATGGTAAATAAAATCATTAAAATAATACAAAATAGTGTATAGATATAATAGTTTATATTTGTGTATCTTACGAAGATATTAGTGTTAAATAAGGAATAAATTAACTCGACTTATGAACCTCTAAAAGAATTTGACTATTTTATTCTGAAGAAGATTATACCATAACTGACATGATTCTCAAACTGCTGCCCAAGAAATAATCTCGTCTGACACGGGTACCTATCTAGATTTGTATATGATAATGAAAACAAAAATTTGAAGCGAAAATGGAGGACAATCTTTTACAGCACATCGTGTATCGTATACGTATTGATAAGGGAAATGAGAATATTGTGCAACAAAAATAAGTCGATGAAGCGTTTGTCACGTCATTAGACTTTCTAATTCGGAGATACTTAGGTGAGCCGGTGAAGCACTTGAGTTCGTCCTGTTTCGAAAACGTTTCATCATTTGTTTATTCAACAGAAGTTCTTTGATGTAGGTACTTACTCGAATGGATTAATTTTGTCTGCCACATTATGAAATACTAGACTTGGAGACATGAGCTATCTTTAGGATTTCTATTACCTTCTTAAAGGATAAAGAAGCATAATCCTAAAAGCAGGAAGATAGTCGATACGCTTAAGTAACTAAGTAAGCAGATAAAGTGCAAATAAAGCTTAATACGAGGCATATGCAGAAAACACCTCTACATTTAATAACACTAAAGCGGTACATTCCTAGGTGACACTATAATGGTCGTAACGTATGACTTAATAGCTGCGCCCAAGCGGCTAGCGCTGATTGAGATTATTGTTCATAACTAGTTTTAGAGGAATTATTCACACAGGAAAATAAAACACATCATATTAAATATTATGGACCCAGCTGATGACTCCTCAACGGTAGTTTCACACGATATGAACAAAGTTTACACATCAAATATTGTTTGAATGATGGAATATTGTCTTCTTCTTCTTCTTTATTCTTTATTGCACACAAAAAACAAATATACATACAAATTGCAACAATTGTATTTCCGTTATTGAAATAAAAGTTTTTGGACGAATGTGACGCTGCAGAATTGTTGTTACTGCTAACTCATTACAGTAACTCTGTAGTCAGCTCTAGACATGTTAGTATATGATCTCGATACCTGACACCTGGCACGCAGTAGGAATAATGCTACATCTGCAGTTTTCCGAAAACAACTATTCGTGCTAATTAAAATGTGTATTTCATGTTCCGAGTCCTAACGTTTGAAGGGCCAACATTCTTTGGTCACAGTTCCAACATAACAGAAAATTATTTTCCAAAAGACCTGGTGAAGGTTGCGGAAAGGCCCAGCATATTTTTAGCTTATAAGTTTCGAAAAGAAGTAATTGCAAACAAAGCAGTAAATCGAATGAGTCAGGTTGAAATATGTTGTAAGATTGGTAGTAACTAGGGCAACAAAGGTTAAAAACTTGTTTCTTGGGTTGATCGAACGCCCCCGTCGGATTCATTTCTTTGGGGACATGCATAGTACAATAGTAAGAGTTTCCACTTTTATATATTGAGACTCCTGACATATGGGTTAATAAAAATGAATTCTAAATACGAGTACTTATAGACATTGGCAAAAACAAATGAAGGGAACTGCTGAGAGCATGCCATAAGTAACCGCAACACTTGTAAGCCAACGAAGGAGTCAAATGCAGGTCCTGAATCTTAAACTCATCCCCTAATGAGTCCCACTCGTGGTTCCAGCAAGTGACGTATTACGTGATCCGCATGGCGCTGCTGGTGTCGTGGTTCTGGGCGGCGCTGCTGACATGCGCGCCCATCTTCGGCCTGGGACTGTACTACGACGAGGAGCACCACCAGTGCATCCGCTACCGGCACGCCGAGACTCCCACCGACCTCGCCTACGCCATCTTCTACGTCGCTTTCGGTAAGTACTTCGAGTTCGAACATGTACTTTTCTGGGTTCACTTTTCAAGTGGAGCTTTACAAAATTGTAAAGAGTACGTTCTCACCACCACTACAGTTCATTAAGTAGGTAGGTAGGTACATATGTACAATAGCTTTTCACTATCTGTCATGAGTCATTTAGCACACCTCATTAACTCATGAAGATGTTAAAAATGTTAACATGTTTTTTTGTTTTGTTTGTTTGTTCTCATGTTTAATTTGCGGTTTACCTAATTAGGTGAGACAGTTGTATTTCTTTGAATTTTCACGCATTACCTTTTTTTTGTGTATCTATTTAACTATCTGTTGCGTGGTGTTACGCAGTTTCTGGCAATATGCCTAGGTTGGCGCTCTGCTCGCATGACGATCGGTGTCGGCGTCTAGTCGACCTCGGCTGTACTTAGATATGGCGCAGACGCTCTCAATGGGCTCGTTGACACAAGTGATACGTAGGGCTAATAAAACTAGGCACGGCCATTCGTTCGTTTGTATCAATAAGTAGGAAACGTTTCAGCCATGATTGTTTTGTGGTGTGCTCTGTATGGAAATGTATCTATTTATATTATAGCTAAAAGTATAAGGAAAGACTGACGAAACGATGGATTCACTGCGTGAAAGATGGTATGGCTAGAAAGGGGATGACTCATGGGATGACGACTAATAAAGAAAATAACAGAGACTGGAAGAAGAAGACCTGCTGCGCCGACTCTAGTCAGACGACGTATTTAAAGCTTGAATTTATCGTGATTATACTTGTGATGTGTATGTGGTGCAGGCACGATGCTGTGCCTGGTGCTGGTGTACTGCAACCTGGCGGTAATCCGCGCGCTGTATGCCATAAGCGCGCCGCGCGGCTCCGCACCCGTGGTGCGGCGCGTCAGTAAGTCTAGCTGCCGCCAGCGAGCGCGCGCTGGCCCCGCTCCCCTCCCGCATCACAACGCCGCCACAGCCGAGGAAGTCGCCTTCAGCCGCCTCATGGCCACGCTCTCCGTGCTCTTTATGATATGCTGGCTACCGCAAATGGTGAGTGTGTCAACAATTCATGATCATCAACTCAAACGCAAAAACAAAAAAAACGCATTTATTTCAAATAGACCAGTTGCAAGCAGTTTCGAAAAGTCCAAAACAAAAAAAATTAAAGCTACAGTCCCAGTCACAATCATAATAACTGTGATATGGACACCCATATCACAGTTATTATGACTGTGAGTGGCTCTGTGAAGACAAACGGACAAGAAACTCCATGGACACTGTTCACAACATCCTCATCTCATTCAAAAGTTCACCAGCTTGTAACTGGTCTATATTGGGCAGGGCTCTCGCTGCAACCTTCGATAGCACTCTTTGCATTTATCCAGTTTTATGAAGTTTATGCTGGCATGAATGTTGCCTAGTTATTGCTTCTTCTCCGTAGCACCATCATTTAGCCGACTAGTGGTCATTACTGGACATAGGCAACAACATTACCTATCCTATGAAACCCGATCCAGTTTAGGCAATGCACCACCTTCACTGAACTGGAATGAAGGCCTATTGCAAGCTAGATAGACCTAAATAGTGAAATGACTGAACACCAATTCTACAATATTACATGTCATGAAAACAAGTATTAGTAATCAGCGCATCACCCGGAATTACATAGTCCATGGCACCAGTTGCCAAAATTGGCAGAGGTCTTTGTCCTCTGACTTTTGGAGAAGCGAACTCTATAGCGCTGCAACCATGTCTGGATTTGTGGAACTTAGCATTCTACGATGGATTATCAGACACATCGAGGCAGGTACAATTAAGAACATTTTTCTTTTTTTTTTTAGGGCCCTAATAATAATTGAAGGGGGTGTCCAACTGTGAGCTTGGTCATGGTTGGTTATTGATGTTTTAACTATAGCTGTTATTTCCTTTATTTCTTTTCTATACATATACTTTATATTTTTAAATATTTCTATACAAATATAAAAAAAAACATTTAAAAATATAAAAATAGCTGTTATTATTATTAATATATTTTTTAATGTAATTTTACTGTTTATGTTGTTTAATTCTGTGTTGTAGCATCGTATTGGACTTGGTCTGTAATGTTGCTATGGTTGGTGGTAAATAAATAAATAAAATAAATAATAACAATTTTGGCGATGGTCGCCTGATTGAGTTAGCACATCAGCCACGTACCTACTGACATCGGTATCGGCGGCCGCACTAATCGACGTAACATTTGTATTCCACATGGGTGACCGAGATGCTACTATACAATGCGAAACGACAGCTCCTGCTGGCCTTGGAGTGCCTTCAGCGAGATGAATTAGGTACATCAGGATCATGAGTCATGAGTAGTCATGACTCAGCTCGTCAAAGGAGCATTAAATTTTATTTGCAACTTTGTATGATTCTTATTTGGCATGTATCGGTTTCAAAACAGCCGCAGGAAATAATGAGCGATTTGTTTAGTTGGATACGTTCGAAATAAACTTCATAATAGTTTAAAACAATGAAACATTGTTGTGTGCTATTGCTGAGAATTTCAAGGGTTCTTCCTGATCAAAAAAGCAAATGTTTTGCAAATCTGTTATTGGTGCAAACACTAGCTCGTCGTTGGCTAGTGTGTTTATGTGACTGAATAAATGAATTTCATAAATCTCCAAAGTTACTAAAAGTTCTTCTTTCTGTACATCGATCATCACACGTAGTTCTGAAATATTAATAGTACCTATCTATCTAAACATAATTTGTTCAATCAATGATAAAAGCGATCAAAAACGAAGAAGAAATAATGAATTATTTTATCCAGGAAATTTATTTCGGTTTCTCATGTGTCATCACAAATTAAATGATCGAATAGTATTATTATCTCTGATCTGTTATCGGCGCATCAATATTCAGCAGCAGCGGCAGAATTGAGTAGATATTGTAAGCAAAGTCACGCTATTTATATGTATGCATATTTGTGACTGCATGCGGCGCATAAAGATGTGTTCGACTGCAGGCTGTAGGACACTTAGCACGTGGAGGTAATGAAACCGTCACGGAATATAGAACAACCTGAATAAAATTGTGCTTTTATTTGAATTTAAATGGGAAACAGCGACGTATTTGTAACCTTGGAGTTTCTTGCCGGTTATTCTCCACAGGAAACGAAAAAAAAGTGTAAATTTGCTGCTCTACTATTAACGACTACTAAAGATAGAAGATTATTTTTAAGATGTTTCCACGATTTGCTTATCAATTACAATTAACATTAGTATTCTTAACTCGACTCAAATGTGGTGTTTGTCAACGTACCTACCTATAACACGTAGGTATCTAACTTGGTAGGTAAACCGCAAGTCATGGATTAATCAGCTACTGGAGTTGACAGTGTCAACCAAAACGAATGTGAGACACTTGAACAAACGATCCTAACTGAGAATAATAATACGGAGATGATGTCGATGTTGTAAGAAAAGTTTTGAGTAGGTGTGAACGGGGATTGAGAAGACTTGACCACAAGACCAAGGAAAAGATGGATGGATTGTGCGATGGACAGATAGTTGGGAAGGAAGCGACGAAGACATACAGAATAAGTTTTTCTGCGCAGCTGTGCCGGGCGGTCAGTCCCAATAGGCTATGAATGGCCGGTGATACAGAAAGACCGTGCAGTAAATGTTGGGACAGGTTTCGTTGATTGATGTGCTATATAGCCATCCATTTTTCGACCTCTGTGCGATAAGTCTTGTCGTGTCAGTCACGTCGTGGCTTTACAACATTATTGTTGATCAGTACATCGACTCGGCCATTAGCATGCCACGCGCGTCTCGAGCATTGGCGAAAATATTTCATTGTTTCTCAAGTGGCTAAGGAAGCAAACTAGAATTTTATTCATAATATGAGCCTACATCGATGTCCGCATACAGCGCTTCTTCATACATTGGACAATTATATTTCAGACAGCCGCACGTGATGAATAGAGAATGATAATTAATCAAACCTTTAAATTAGATAATAAATGTCCTAAGAGAATCACAATTCACTAACACATTGTCATTAATAGAATAAGTTAGCAAGACCCATTCGCCTCAGTTGAGCAGCACTGGCGCGTGTTTCGTGCTGCGTTCTGTAATTTATCAATTAAACCGATTGCTTTCATTGATGTCCTGTCGAGATCCGCACTCAATGATATATCTAACAAGTTGTTTGAGCTTTCAGGAGCCATCGATGCCATCAATAATGATCTTCAAAACATCAGTCTGTGGGCTAAACATTTTGGACTACTAGTTAACCCAACTAAATCACAAGCTCTCATTATTGGTGGCAGATACTTCGTCAATTTATTGAGTCATCGAGCCCTCCCGCCTGTTGTGTACGATGGAGTCGCTATAGTCTACTCCAAGAAAGTTAAAAACTTAGGTGTACTCTTGGACTGTAACCTATCTTGGAATGTTCACATTGCTGAAGTAAGCTGGAGGGTGTTTTGTTCGTATCGGTCACTTAAGCGTCTTCAGAAGTTCCTGCCGTTTCAGATTAAAATTACTCTTGCTCAGTCTCTTCTTCTTCCTCTTCTAGACTATGCCGATGTCTGTTTTCTTGACGCGACTGAAGAACTTCTTGATAAGCTCGAACGTCTGCAGAATTTGTGCATCCGCTTCATTTTCGGGCTTCGTAAGTACGACCATGTGTCGGAATTTCGGAAGCAACTGAAGTGGCTACCTATTCGGCAACGTCGAGATTTACACACTCTCTCTTTTCTCTTTTCTGTTCTCCATAACCCTAAAGCTCCTTCGTATCTTCAGGAACGCTTCGAGTATCTTGTACCTAGAGGTAAACCTTGTCGCTCATCATCATCAGCTCTTCTCCTTCGTTTCCCTCCCCACTCCTCAAGTCGGTATGATGGTTCATTTACTGTTCGCGCTGTGCGCCTTTGGAATTCGCTTCCACACTCCTTGCGGGATAGCCCTTCGTTAGAGGTGTTCAAGAAAGGAATAAGGGAACATTTCCTGTCAACATGATCAATATGTATATTATATAGGATTTTATAGATATGTATATATATATATGTACTATATGTATTACGTATATTATATTGTATGTGTTTAGTTTAGTTTATAACATTAATTAATTTAAGTAACACAATGTGTTAATGCACTTAAGTTTATCCTTTTCTGCAAATCTCACAGTCAAAATTTGGTTTGCTGTAAGAAAACCCAATTCTGAATTCAATTGTACATAAGCTATATTGTTGCAATTTGTATGTATATATTTTTTTTGTGTGCAATAAAGAATAAAGAAGAATAAAGAAGCTTTCTACATTTCTTAATAGGTAATTCCGTAAATAGAATAGGCTGAGTTCTAATATTCTCAGATCTTTGCACTCGATTGCGTGACAAATTATAATGAAGCTATTATGTCAGTCAGATTTGGGAGAGGTTTCGGCAGACAAAAAAATTGTTTTTTTTTTTTTTTTTTAATAATTTTAGTTATAAATAAATAATGGAGGAGCTCGTGGCTAAATAATAACAGCCGCTCGGGTCGATCTTTAGGTTAAGCCGTGCTTGCCTAGGTTGGTCTGTGGATGGGTGACCGCCCATTACATACCGAGTTTCCTCCGTGCCTCGGAAAGCACGTTAAGCCGTTGGCCCCGGCTGTCATTTGTAGATCTTTGACAGTCGTTAGGCAGTCAGTGGCCCAAAAAGTCTGACAACCAGTCTTACCAAGGAGTATCGTATTACCCAGTACTAACTGGGTTGTGGAGGTCAGATAGGCAGTCGCTCCATGTAAAATACTGGTATTCAGCTGCATCCGGTTAGACTGGAAGCCGACCCCTATATAGTTGGGAAAAGGCTAGGCAGATGATGAATTACAAATAAATAATGAACTTTTTAAGAAAGCTACTTTAATAAAGGCACAAATTGATCTTCAGAAAGAAAATGTCCACTATTACGCACGACTCATGAGAGGCAGACTCGAAGCTAGACTACTGAGTCAACGCCTGTTTTAAACTCGAAATGCCATGAAGGTTGGGTTCTCGAAAGCCTTACCTAAAACTTGAGATTACATTGTACCGATGCTAATGTCATGACAAATCTATCCCCAGCTCACATCAGCCCTGTACCTGGGGCTGGGCCCGAAGGCGTGGCCACGGCTGAGCCCTCTGTCCGCGCTGAGCGACATCCTCATGCTGCTCAACTACGTGCTCAACCCTATCCTGTATGTGCTCATGCGCCAGCGCCGCCACCTCTCGCTCACCAACCTCTGCCATTCCATCGCGCATTGCTTCAAGCGGGTAAGCTCTTCTTATTTCTTGAGCATAATATGATTCTGAGACCGATCCCCATGTCGGGAAATGAGTTTGGATTCAGGTACTCTGGAATAAAACTTACACATAACTGTTTGACAAGTGGCTAAACCTTTGCAAGTTTCATGTTAGAAAAAGCTACATTTGCATCTTAACTGTGAAAATTTACTAATTACACCCATTACCGTTCGAACCATAGCAACCCTGCTTGGTTAGGAATCTGTGAGGTGTTAAAACTAGCACCTTAGCAGGACCACTTCCGTTCCTCCCCAAGGAGCTCTACCGCTGTTTGGTGTCGAAGTTAGTTGGTGTTAATGTTTTCTTGTGTCCCCGACAGAGTCACAAAACATCGACGGAATCCATGTCGATGAAGACGTCGTGCTGCCCGCAGGAGACGCTGATGGTGAGCGACAGCTCGGGCGCGGAGATGCGGCCGCTGCGCTCGGCCGCCGCGCCCGCCGGCACGCTCGACTGACGCTGCACATGTAGGAGCCACGCACCGACCGACTTGCGCTGGACAGGCTGGAAACTTAAACCTACGAATTAGTTTAGTTTATTGATGACATGCGTTTATTGATCAGTGTTGAATTGCTCTGTATCCAGCAGTCGGGCTCGGGCAGTGATGAAGTCTTCTCATGATGAGCTTCTAATACACAGTCGATTGTGGCTACACGATGCTGGGGTCCATTCTGGTGGTGTACAACAGTGCGAGCTTGGTGTGCCTACTATTCAAAATGTGGTCATCTTCGAATTAGAGTGATGACTTTCACGCATTTCCATGACCAAAGACATACAGTTTTATGTGATTTGAAGTTTAGGCTGTCAATAATAATAAGCTCTAGCGTACAATTGGATTAAGATTTGTTGTCGGGGTATTATCTTCTGGGGTTGATAGCCACCTCTTAGAAGTCACTGGATTTCAGCGTATACATACAAGAATCTTATGAGGACCCTTTGCACCTACGACTACGAGATGAATTGGGAATCCAACTACTGCTTATACAATAGAGACGTCAGAAGAATTAGTAGGTATTAAATGCATCAAATCACAGTTGATTTGATGTGAAAATACGTGCATTGTTCACACGGCGGCACATGAAGCTGTACATTTCAAGTATAACTAGGCCTCGCTTTGTATAGATTTCCTATAAAATGAGAGTTCCGCATGAACTGGTTTTGTAAAGCTTGATTGGCCGTCGTGCGTACATTGACATGAATACATATTGTACCTAGGACTTACACTTGAGATGCCCGAAGTTACCAGTTGGGTGCTGACTCGTGTTGATATTGTTAATAATATATATAAGGTACCCTTAAGGAGACATACCGTAAAGATTATTAAATATTATGTACTTATCATTAATAATTATAAAAAGGTAAACGACTTATATTTTTGTACCTGTCGTATTATTTATAAGTAAGTGTATCTGACGAGCTGCGACTCGCAACCGGATAAGTTTGTGAAAGACTAGTCTCAAATAGTTACCCGTTGTATTAGTTTATTTCTATAGTTTATTTGCAAATGTTATGAATTTTTTTTTTAAACTAACGCATTCAAACCCAACGAATCAATGATAGGATGATCCAACATAATCGTGCTAGGTGGCGCTCTTCTCAAAACCTGTGGCGTTACAGTGAGAGTAGTTTTCAGTCTGTGTGCGAATTAAAGAAGATCATTTTTTTTGGGCCTTATCTGAAAGTAAGTGTTAGTTAGTGCCAACAAAAAAGTAAGTGTTTGTTGCAATGGAACCATAATTGCGGTAGATAGACCATTAGAGAGCTCATTTCGAACCTATGGGAGCCGACATGCCTCAATTCAATGAGTTTCCTCGACTGACAGAAGAATTGACGCTGTTTACTTTAGGCAGCTATCAATTGAAGCAAGCCCGTAGTTACTATGGTGAACACGTACATCGAGATGAGGCATTCACCATAGAACTCGCCGGAGATGAGGCATTCACCATAGAACTCGCCGGAGATGAGGCATTCACCATAGAACTCGCCGGAGATGAGGCATTCACCATAGAACTCGCCAGAGATGAGGCACTCACCATAGAACTCGCCGGAGATATCCCTGTGGAAGAAGTTCGGGGGATGGCTGAACGAGATCTTTTAGTAATACGAGGCCGTATTCAATCTAAGCATATTGCATCAAAAACGATCGTGTGGTATATGGGTTTCGCACGGCATGAGAACATACATCTACCATAAGGTTTGGAAGATGAAAAAGTAACATTAAATGATAATTAGAAGACTATAATAGTGATCTTTTTTGTAAATACTAAACAACATGAATCAGTAATTAGCTTTTTTTTCCTTTACTACACTATCCTACTATATGGTACACTTTGCTGTTCTAATACAGAAGTTATACAATGTCATATAACATTCTTGTTGTATAACAATAACAGCCCGACAGGTCCAAAAGATTCAGAACAATAACATAAAATCGTTTGTAATTAATTGGAGTACATTCATTATTTTTTTGTATAAAAATATCAAAATGACAGGTTTCTAAAGTGTATAAATAACAGAACAATGATGACCCTACAGCTATCGCGCTATAATGACAATTGCTTCAGATAATTAGTTCTAGCAATATCAATCACTATTTTATGTTCCCCAGCACTTTCAGAAATCAATAAATGTATGAAAATGATGAATCATAGAACTTGTATAACTTGGTTCAGAGGAATCATACAACTTTTGCGCCAAATTAACTATCGCTCCAAATGGCTAGTTCTAACAATACGTACCATTTTTTTTTGTTTTCAGAAAAGGCCCAAAAATCTATGGAGCCGAAATGATCTCCTTTTAACTTTGTTTTGCTTTAATTTGGAACCTGGTCGTAGTTGAATTGAACGTATCGTTCAAAAACGCTACCGGTCAGCATGCTGTTGACTGTTGTCTACTTCTGTCTTGTGTCTAAATCAGCTCATTGTACACGTCATATTTGATTATAACTAATATATTATATGACCCTGGATATGTAGATTTAATAAAAAGTAGGATTGGTGTTTTGAGAATTCATTATACAAGGGCATTGGGCAGGTAGGTACCTATTGAAGGAAAGCTCCCAACAAATGTCTCCAGGTTGAAAGCTTACGCAGATATGTAGCTAAAGTACCTACCTACCTTCATGTACCTAGTTTATTCCCAACGTTTCCTACGTATGGATGGAGGAAAATGATTCTGGCAGCGCCCATAAATAATTATATCTAAGTTAAGAAAGATGTACATTTGTGAATTTTATCAATAATAATAGAATAACTAAATTTTGCAAGAGGCAGTTTCGCCATAATCTAGTCAGTAACTGACCTGTTAGGTAGGGACACTCTTGATGTCCACAGGAGTCCCACATGAAGGGCAGGGTGTCAACGGGGGAAGTCCTCGAGCACACGATTTTTTATGGCTTTGCAGTGTATTCTATACCTTTGCATAGCCTGACTACAGCCTTATTATAATACTACGTACGTACAGTACATGACATTTTCTAACTGTGGGTCTGTGAGTATAACGAAACTGACTTTAGCTGCTTAGGTATTATTTGATATAATGATGTAATTTTAGAAATTCTATAGTATGTACCTACATAATTAATACTCAGTACCAAATACCATCTGTTGTCAATAGTTATCTGGTAAATAGCTACAACATTTGAGCTTTTTATATCGAATGTTGACCAAGGAACACAAGCACATAGCTTTAATAGATTTTATTCTTTATAATCAATCCGATTATTTATAAATTAAAATAACTATGGTGCATTAATAATTGTTTTATTTTCGGAAAATAATTGAAAGGCGCACTTTCTTTATATTTGGATTTTGTACGTACGGCGACCAATCATGCCATACAGAATCAGTTTATGCGGATCTCTGATTGTACGGGAAATCTGAAATATACTGGAAATGTAAAGGTTGATGTGGCCGCATGTTGTTCGCCGTGTATACCTAAAACAACACCTACCTACATCTAATGATGGTACATACTGCAGAATTACCTCTGCATTTTAGCCTCTTTGCTTAAACCTCAAAGCCATATTCTTCTTTTAAATTGTCAACTTTAGATTCAAAAATTAAAAATAATATATTTAAATAACTTATTTCATAATTTTTTTATAAAAGTGGTGTGCTGCCTTTTTTTAAATTTAACTCCACAGTATGGCGCACGAACATAAGTAAGTACATTTAAGATACTAATAAAATACTTTTTTTTTCCGTTATTTCGTATGTAGTGCTCTCAAAGAGCAATTTAAATCTTTTTCTTCTCACAGATACAGCTACAAATTTTACCAAGACGTGGCTACTAAGGTCAATTAATATCGTTCAACGAAAACTCTAACAGAATGCTGATAAAGGCTGCAAAACGCAACTCTGTTCAACGCTGCTGATATATTTTGATTTTGAATCATGAATTTTAAAACAAACGTGTAACGATAATTATTGATAATATTCAATCTTTCATTCCCTCCTCAAATATATTGTTTCCTGAATTTCATTTCTTTCCCATAGCTATTTTAGACACTACACGGGTACTAAATAAGTACCCGTAGTGTTTGTACGGTCTGGTGTCGAAAGATTAGCCAGCGAGTTCAAAGGTAAGAGTTTTGTATGACTGGTTTTGCTTGATCCTTAGATTTTTCAGGTTTCTCGCCCAGCTGTTTCGTCAGTTTGCCTTTGTTTCGTTGTGTTGTCTTGCTCGTAGGTCAGTTCCATTACCAGACATAGTTTTTTGTGATAGGCTACGTGATTTTGTACGAATAAAACGGTGACTGTTTTACTTTCCCGATAACTCCTTTGTTCGTTAGCCGATTTGCAAAAATCTATCTGTAGATATGTTGGTTTTAGACAAGTTGTTACTCCAACACTTAAAAACTTGCTCAAGCTTAGAACAGACTCTTTGTGATTTTGTTTTGCTTAACAACTTAAGACAATGTAACTATTTATGTAATCAAAATAACAGAATCCTTGATTTAGTCCTAACCAACTTAGATTTAGTTGTAGTAAGTGCACCAGTAGATGTACTTTCTAAAATAGATGTGCACCATCCACCTATACTGTGTGAGCTCTCATTTAACCACTTTAAAAAGCCACAAAATTGTAATAATCGAACTAAGTTAAATTACTTTAAGGCAGATTACGTGGCAATTAATGCAGCACTTGAGCAGGTCAATTGGTCATCCGAGCTTGATCCTTGCATGACAATAGATTAGGTAGATTTCTTTTATAATATATTGTATGGGTTAATTAAGCGCTACGTTCCACAAGTACCAATAAAAGATACTAAATATCCGTACTGGTTCTCTAGACAGCTCATTAAAAGGCTTAACGAAAAGGACCGCCTGCGACTTAGAGTGAAAAAGTACAATAATCCTTTAGACATTATTGCATTGGATTTACTTGGGAAAAGATGTGACCATATGGCTACAACTTGTTATAACGCTCTTATTGCTGATATAGAGGCAAAAATTACTTCAAACTCAAAATATTTCTGGAGTTACTTAAAAATGAAGAGAGGCGGTACCAATAATTCCCCTTGTTCCATGATAGATGGTATAAACACCTCTGATAATATTAATGATATTTGTAATTATTTCGCTTCCCATTTCTCTAAGGTGTATAGTAGTGATGGGAATGGTATGCATGCAATCGCTGGTATCACGGATAGCTGCATTAGCAATAGCATGTTAGGCCAAATAACAATTTCACAGGACCAAATCCGCAAAGTATTAAAAAAAATAGACGTCTACAAAGGGGCTGGCCCTGATACTATACCTGCTCTGCTTTTAAATAAACTGGCAGATGTTCTATCACTGCCATTAAGTATTATTTTTAATCACTCTGTGCTTCGGGGTACTTTTCCAATCATCTGGAAGGAAACTAAAATAATGCCTGTTTTCAAGAACGGGGATCAGTCCGATGTGAGCAATTACAGGCCCATAGCTATTCTATCCGTACTTGCTAAGGTAGGCCCTCGTAAGCCCTGTGCTAGCTAGACATTTATCACAGCTAATAATAGACAGCCAATATGGATTTATGAAGGGGAAATCGACAGCTACTAATTTGGTGACCTATGTTGAAAGCGTTGTTGAGGCGGTTGATCCGCGTGTCCAGGTTGACGCAGTCTACACCGACTTCAGCAAGGCTTTTGACAAGTAAACCATGACATACTCGTCAAGAAGCTTAAAATGTATGGCGTTTCGGACCCCCTCTTAAGTTGGTTCCAATCATATTTGTCTGGTCGGATGCTCAAGGTTGTGGTAAATGGCTGCTCTTCAAATTCGTACATTGCAACGTCGGGAATCCCTCAGGGATCGCATTTGGGTCCACCTATGTTCACTCTTTTCATTAATGATATATACAAATGCTTCCCGAACTCGAATATATTTTTATTCGCTGATGATCTCAAAGCCTTTAGGACTATAAAAATCCTGTGGACTCGGTACTATTTCAAAGTGACTTGAACCGGCTGACTAAGTGGTGCGAGCACAACAAAATGTCTTTGAATGTAAAAAAATGCCATCATATCAAATTCACAAAAAACAAAAATATCATGCAGTCAGTTTACAAATTGAATGGTGAGCGGCTTGAGAAGGTCGAAACCATACGTGACCTATGTGTTCAGTTCGATAAAAAGTTAAGTTTTGTCGGACATATTGACAAAACTATATTAAAATCATCAAAGATGCTTGGCTTCGTTATGAGAGAGTGTAAAATTTCAAAAATCCCAGCATTAAGAAAATTATGTACAACTCGTTAGTTAGAAGCCATCTCGAGTATTGTAGTGTGGTTTGGTCACCTGAGTATAAGGTTCACATCGAGCGCATCGAATGGCTGCAAAAACGGTTCTTATGGCATCTTGCATATACTAATAATATGGGTAAAAAGCTGAACTCGTACCAAGAGCGACTGAAATATTTTAGGATGGTGTCGCTGGAGAAACGTAGGAATATGCAAGATTTGGTTTTCCTGAAGAAGCTAGTCATGGGCTCTCTAAACTGTCCCGATTTGCTCAGTAGGGTCTTATTCCATGTGCCACGTAATCTGCCAAGAAGTTCTAATAGGAGACTTTTCTGCATGCCAAACTACATACCAACTTGAGGCAACACTGTCCACTATCAAGAATGTATGCTACATACAAAGAGCACGAAATGGACATTGATCTCTGTAACTCTTCAGTACATGCACTAGAAAAAGTCGCCCTGACTTAATGGGTACCTCTAGTCAAATTACCTATTTACCTAATTTTATTTAAAAATATAATCTTTAATAAAATAATTCAATCCATTTTAATTTAATTCAATCTATTCTAATGTATTTTAATCTATATTTAATTTAATTTAATTCAATGTATTCAATTTAGTTTTTAATTGTTTTATTTTTATTTTTTCAAACTGTATATTTCTCTTGTTAATTATTTCATTGTGTAATTATCTGCGCATAATGTAGTGCATGCTGTGCTTTTCTGTAAGTGATGAGGCGCTTAGACTTAAGTTTGCAATGTACAAATTATAATGTAACAGTGTACTCATTGTTGAGAAGCCTAATAAATAAATAAACACACCAAAATTAAAAGGATATTTGCGTTAACAAAAATTTTCATTTTCAAGTTACGTGATGATCCGTTTGGCACTACTATTGACACTAACTTGTTAGTTCCATTTGTTATTTAGCGATTACTAAGTAACAGGTACAGTGCGACGCGGCTCCGTGTGTGCAATTCGCAGTGGCGCTGCTTGTCTAGAAAACGTACATAAAAACGTCAAACTCGGTACATTTAGTTTAGTTCCGATTTTTCCCACCAACACATATATGTTGTGTTTTGATTTTTTTCGGTTTTAACACGGTAGTAATTCCTGAGAGTTAGGTAGAAGTATAATTATCTTTATCTATCTCAAGACGAAAGTCATAGACTTTCGTCTTGAGTGTGTGTTGCCGGTGATTACATGCGGGACCGAAACGTGGTCGCTCACAATGGGCCTCATCAGAAGGCTTAAAGTCACCCAACGGGCAAAGGAGAGGGCTATGCTCGGAGTTTCCTTGTGTGATCAAATCAGAAATGAGGAAATCCGCAAGAGAACCAAGGTTACCGATGTAGCCCGAAGAATAGCCAATGTTAAGTGGGGTGCATGAAAGGAGCCTCCCCGAGCGAAGTATCCACTTAGTCACTATACGTCCGGCGCACCCTGGGCAATCAGCGAGCCCCCTGCTGACTGGCTAATCTTCTCACCACGATGGGAATCCTAAGTCCACTTATAAAACCGGCTTTGTGCGTAGTCTCGGTCAACATCGAAGGGTTCTCACAAGACAAATCAGAAACTCTTTCCGATGTCTACCGCAAAACTCACTGCGATATTCTTTGCGTCCAAGAGACCCACCGAGCTGAAACTCAAAGCCGAAACTTATCGCCAAGATCTATCACCCGAAACACGGTATCGCAGTGTTTGCTGCTCCCGGCGTAAGCATACTATACACCAAGTGCTCAAACGAGAATGGTATAGAGATTATCACCTTGGATGTTGGCAACTGCACCATTAAGTCCGTTTATAAGCCACCTGGTAGCACATTCAATTTCACTCCCCCAGAGAACTTTAACAACCAACCAATTAGAGTTGTAATCGGTGACTTCAACAGTCGTAGTACCAACTGGGGCTACAAAGACACGGATGCTAGCGGAGAAGCAGTCGAGGAATGGGCTGAGGCCACTGACTTGACGCCAAACTGCTGCCGCTTTGCCTGATTCATGATTCCAAACAACCGGCCTCATTTAATAGTGGCCGGTGTGAAACGTGGATACAACCCAGACCTTATCTTTGCCAGCTCATCTATCAGCTCACAGTGCTCTAAAAGCGTAGGTTCGCCTATTCCTCGCACTCAGCACAGACTTATTATGTGCTGCATCAAACCCGCAGTCTAGCCTGTAAGTTTCCCCTTCAAACGCCGAATTAACTACACCAAGGCCGACTGGGAGTCCTTCGCGCGTTCGATTGACGACGCCCTCTGGAATGTCTTGCCAACCCCGCTAAACTACGACAAATTAGTTGATATCGTATCCACTATCTCCCGAAGACACATCCCAAGGGGTTGAAGGACTTCCTACATTCCAGGGCTGTCGACAGACACCTGTGAACTACTGACCCGCTATGAGTCATTACTGTATCAGACTGACCCTTTCTCGGAGGAAACTACGCTAGCTAGAGAAATACTGCTATCGAAATTAGGTGAAAACAGGCAGAAGAGATGAATTCACACTGCAACCAGTAACTCATGGACTAGCGGCATCTAACATTCGACGTGTGAAGTGTCCGTGACGTCAACGAAGGTTACAACCACATACAAGCATGAGATGGTGAAGACACACACTAAGCTGTGAAAACCGCCTTTATAAACCCGCACCGCCGAGGAACTAGTCACTCGCTACTTAGAAAGCACAGTGGTCGATAGCCCCGCAGTCACCACTGTTGTCATAAGCTTGACCTAAGCGGAGGCCCCGTCGCCCTCAGGAATAGCCTAGCTAGGAGGTGAAGGGATAGGATAGCCTCGCAGTCCATCCCTAAGACCACTAATAGGTTTAACCGTAGTCTAGCTTTGTTAAGTCTGTCAAGTGTTTGAAGTAAAGAGAATAAACTCCTATTATTTTGTCATCCAACGTTGGTTTTATTCCACCGCCACCATTATACTCCTTGTTTAAGTAGCAATTTGGCGGTAACGCAGAGGAGCGAGTTAATAATAATTTATTTCAGCAACAGCCGCTTTATCATCACAATGTATACTATTATCTCATGTGTTATGTGTCCACCTCCTAATCCGAACCTTGGCACATATTCGTCATCTGCGTTTGGTTATAGGGAACGGAGACCGCCTTTCGCTACACTATACACACATTTAATGCATACGACATGTACACTATACAAACCCACCCGACTATTGACGAATGTTGACTTTTATCTGACTCACCACAAATGGAAGGCAGAACCGTAATATTCGCTTACCAATTGGAATAAACTATATTGTCCAGTGGTGAAGGCAGCACCGTAATATTCACGGATTGATTAAAACGAATTATATTGCTTAGTAATATAATGCCGACTTGTACTTGTGGTACAAATCAACCAAACGCTGCTGATGAATACTGCTTCCTGTAAAGGTCTACCACAGAAACATTGCGTAGAGATTGTTGGCGCACATTTCAGGGAGTGGGTTTCATTAAGTATTCTAAACTGATTTGATAGCTACGTTCCAAGGAACGCTAGGGACTGTGTCTTTACAAACCCGGCCATTTACTGAATCGACACTATTTAGCGAGACACGCAGCCACGACATGGGGCAGAGTAAAGAAATGTGAAGTGACGATGGAATAACCACTTCGGCGTCCACCAATAACAATCGCAATATTATTATGTTCAGCTACAGACGGAGCCTAACGGTACGCTTGTGCAAATTGTGTTATAATATAGTAATTGGGGTAATCTGCCATAAGGGTGTTATTAACGTGAGTACACGTATAAGTAGAAATACTAGAAACTTGTCTTCCTCAATGGCAGTGGCCTCACAACCCACTGCCTTAGGATTAGGAAAGACATGTAGATAGAGCTTAGGGAACGTGACCTGTTAGAGTTCGTAGCAGTGTCCTCAAGAGGGCTATGCACTTAGGTCTAACTGTACACGTACGCCGGGCAAACGTTGTAAAACAGTTCCATGTTGTAACCTGGAATCGTTTGCGTTTGCGAATCGACATCTAGTATTTTGGAATCAAATAAAATCTTGAGCGCAAGCGGAACGTTTCCTTTACCAAACTTTCCATCATATATCATACTAGCTTCTGCCCGCGGCTTCACCCGCGTGGAGTTCGGGAATTGCCCACGGAATCTTACTTATGGGATAATAAGTAATCTATGTATGTATAGTACATACATAGATTTACGTGTACTTGCTATTGTAAATATTTGTTCATAGTAATATCAATTAAATTACATATGTGAAATATCTTGGTTTAAGATTGGACACCGGGACACCAATCAAATGATTTATTAGGAATCTATTTATAGACATAATACTTTGACATAATATTTAATATCAATGTCCCGTATCGCGAGCCAACGCGAAAATCGGTGGAATAAACCATATTCACAGACACGTCTTCCTCAGAAAAATCCTACCTACTTAGTAATAGGTAAATACTCCCACACCCCGCACGCCCCACGCAGCGCTGCGCGGCATGCGCCCTTCTACGTGAGCTTCGAAGCCCTATTTAACTATATCGGGGGATGATTTTGGAAAAACTGATACATATGTCTTATAATTTTAATTGAAGAGTGTGAACATCAATTTTCGAGTCAATCGACCCAGTAAATATAAAGTTTCACAGAAAATTCAACACCCCATTTTAACCTCTTAGGGGTAGAATTTCAAAAACCCTTTCTTAGTGGATACCTACTCTTCACAAAGAATACACCGTCCAAATTTCATTTCTCTCGGACCAGCGGTTTGGGCCGTGCATTGATATATCAGTCAGCCAGACAGGACATTAAATTTTAAATTGGGGAATGATTTTGGAAAAAATTGTGATACACGTATCTCATAAATTTAACTAAAGAGTATGTACACAAATTTTCAAGTCAATCGCCTCCGAGAATAAAAAGTTTCACAGGAAATTCAACACCCCATTTTACCCTCTTGGGGGTGGAATTTCGAAAAACCCTTCCTTAGTGGATACCTACTCTTCACAAACAATTCACCGTTCAAATTTTATGTCTCTGGGACCAGTGGTTTGGGCTGGGGTTGATATATCAATCAACCAGACAGGACATTGAAGTTTAAATTGGGGGATGATTTTTAGAAAACTGATACACGTATCTCATGATTTTAACTGAAGAGTATGAATACAAATTTTCAAGTCAATCGGCTCCGTGGATAAAAAGTTTCACATAAAATTTAACACTCCATTTCACCCTCTTAGGGGTAGAATTTCGAAAAACCCTTTCTTAATGGATATTTACTCTTCACAAAGAATACACCGTCCAAATTTCATGTCTCTCGGACCAGCGGTCTGGGCTGGGGGTTGATATATCAGTCAGCCAGTCAGGACGTTTAATTTAAAATTGGGGTTGATTTTGGAAAAACTGCGATACACGTATCTCATAATTTTAACTGAAGAGTAAATACACAAATTTTCAAGTCAATCGACTCAGGGAATAAAAAGTTTCACAGAAAATTAAACACCCCATTTCACCCTCTTAGGGGTGGAATTTTGAAAAACCCTTTCTTAGTGGATACTTACTCGTCACAAAGAGTACACTGTCTAAATTTCATGTTTCTAGGACCAGCGGTTTGTTATTGACTAGCACTTCGCCCGCGACTTCGTCTGCAAAAATTGTGATAGCTCGGCTTATTTGCATGATATAAATATAATTTATAGCCTATGTTACTGTCCTGTCCTGATAATTTAGCTGTCTATTGATAAAATTATTAAAATCGGTCCAGAAGTTTTTGAGTTTATTCGTTACAAACATACTAATCTTTCCTCTTTATAATATTAGTATAGATTTAGTTTTATAAGATTTGATATTATCTATACATATAAAATTCAAAGTCCTGACTGATTGACTGACTGACTGACTGACTGACTGACTGACTGACTTATATATCAACGCACAGCCCAAACCACTGGTCCTAGAGACATGAAATTTGGACAGTGTACTCTTTGTGTAGAGTAGGTATCCACTAAGAAAGGGTTTTTCGAAATTTCACCCCTAAGAGGGTGAAATGGGGTGTTGAATTTTCTATGAAACTTTTTATTCTCTGAGTCGATTGACTTGAAATTGTGTCTACATATACTTCAGTTAAAATGATGAGATACGTGTTTCACAGTTTTTCCAAAATCATCCCCCAATTTAAAATTCAATGTCCTGACTGGCTGACTGATATATCAACGCACAGCCCAAACCACTGGTCCTAGAGACATGAAATTTGGACAGTGTACTCTTTGTGGAGAGTAGGTATCCACTAAGAAAGGGTTTTTCGAAATTTCACCCCTAAGAGGGTGAAATGGGGTGTAGAATTTTCTTTGAAACTTTTTATTCTCTGAGTCGATTGACTTGAAATTGTGTCTACATATACTTCAGTTAAAATGATGAGATACGTGTATCACAAAATCATCCCCCAATTTAAAATTCCATGACTGGCTGACTGATATACCAACGCACAGCCCAAACCGCGGGTCCCAGAGATATAAAAATTGGAGGGTGTATTCTTTGTGAAGAGTTAGTATCAGTTTTTCAAAATTCCTACCCCTTAGAGGGTGAAATGGGGTGTTGAATTTTCTGTGAAACTTTTTACTCTCGGGGTCGATTGACTTGAAAATTTGTTTACATACTCTTCAGATAAAATCCAGTAAATCCGATGTCTAATCTCAAACCAAGGTATTAATATTTCACGTATCTAATTTAATTTATATAACTTTATAATAATAATTGCAAGTTATAAGCAAGTACATGTAAATCTATGTATGTATTATAGATAGATACATAGATTACTTATTATTCCAGAAGTAAGATCCCGTGGGCAATTCCCTAACTCCACGCGGGCGAAGCCGCGGGCATAAGCTAGTTCATTTATATGTCTTAACTGTGAATTCCCAATATTAACTTCGTGAATTAGCCACATACTACCTCCTTAATTCACTCAAACCCAATGCGAGCAAAACACAGTCTTACATTTTTCACCTTCGAAACAGAGAGGCTAGGCGGAGAGCGGAGACTTAGAGCTTGTCCAGAAAGGGCGAATTCGCCGCGATTCTCTCGTGCGTATCACGCGCGACCGTTTCGCCCAGAAAGAGCGTACCTACGCGCGAGCATTTGGGCGCTCCATTTCCCTGGATACGTGCATTCGCTCTGGAGTTCGCGCGTCAACTGGACGCAACAAGGAGTCTCTAGTATCTCGACTCGCGCGCAATACGCGCGAATCAAGCGCGAGTCGAGAGTCTGGCGAACTGCACGCGATTTACGCGCGTATTTTGAACTCGCGCGGTGCTTGTGGATGCAATGTACTGGCGCCTAGTATCTCGCTAACGCGCGAATGAATTCGCGCGAAACGTTTCGCGGCGAAATCGCCCCTTCTGGACAAGGTCTTAACATCGTTTGGTTTGGGATGGGGCACAGTAACGTTCCAAAGTATCTTGGGGTGTCTCTGGACAGATCATTGACTTTAAGAAAAAACTGCCATACCATCAAACAGTTTTTTTGCATAACTGAAATGTCTAAATTGATATAAGGGTAATTTTATGTGGTTTTTCAAATAAAGTTATTTTTTTCTTTCTAATTATCTTATTATTCATAATAATTGACTTATCAACTTGTTCACCGATGACTTATTAATTTATTCACTATAGATTAGGGTATTAATAAAACACGTACATACTTATATTGTTTGTAAAAAAAATGTATGATGTTGAATAATAGTAGTTACTCGAATTTCATTAATTTAGTAGTACTTTTTTTCGTAATTAGAAAAGAAAAAGACTACAACGACTTTTTTATATTAATGAGATTATTTTGTGAAACATGTAAGGATTGAATGCATTTGCTGTAGATTTATTCTCATATATACTGTTGTCTCATATGTGTCTTCTTTATCTGGATTGTCTACGTCGACATCAGGATCCATGGGAGCACAGTTCGTGGTCTTGATTTTATATAGACTTCACGAAATGGCTCATCAATTAACTGCATTAAATCCAATAAATCTTTTTTTATTTTCTGCACTGATTGGCAATGGTTGACTAGATATCTGAGTCAATTTGAAAGAATCTACAGTAATCTTCCCTGTTTTCTAAATATTTACTGATTTAAAAGGAGTTTCATGATCAAGGTTGTCTTTAAATTGTATTTTTCCGATACGGTGTTTACTATATAATTTGTAACCATTTAATAAGTTGACAGAGAAAAACTTGTCCCTGCTCATTTTGTTTTTCAGAGAAAAAGGTCCTTTTTAACCGACTTCCAAAAGGAGGAGGTTATCAAGTCGACTGTTTTTTTTTTTTTTTGTGTTTTTGTTCAGCGTTATCTTCGCCAATTGTGAATCGATTTTGATTATTCTTTTTTTGTTTGGAAGAATATTACTCCGCGGTGGTCCCATTTTTTATTTGGTGAAGATCTGATGGGGATCTTCGGAGATATCAATGGAACTCTTCAAAAAAAGACCGCAAATCTGTCGTGATTGCTGCAATCGCTTGGATGTGTATTGTTAACACAATATCATAACATAACGTAACGGCTGTATGCTCTGATGGGGTACGCAGATGCGTACAGTACACCCAGATTGCGACAGTTAGGTATATTAACTTCCATTTTATTGGGTATAAGCCTATTACCATATAATGTATTGTTAACAATGTAAAATAAATGTACGGCAAATATTTCTATAGGATTGTAATATCCTATAAAACTTGCTATACATTTACACTAAAAATGGAAAAATAAAAAAACTTTTTAGCAAAAAATAAAACCGACTTCAAAAACACAAAAAAGTGTAAAATAACTTTAGCTTCAGAAGTCGGTGACTTTGTTTGTTTGATTCAGTTTTTGTTTCCTTTTGTCTTTACTCTTTGCACTAAAAATTTGGTACTGAAAGAGAGGTTTAATCATGAGAAATCTATCTAAATATATGAAAGCGAAAGGTCGAAAACCGCTTGACGTATAAACTTGAAATTTGGCAGGGAGGTAGTTAATAGTTAGTAGACGTTCGCTAAGAACGGATTTTGCAACAGGGCCGGATTAAAGAGATCTAAGGGCTCTTGCAAGTTTGTATGAAAGTCCGTCATTTTTTGTGCTACAAACTTGAAATTTGGCAGGGAAGTACTTTATAGTTAGTAGACGTTCGCTTAGAACGGATTTTGCGACAGCGCCGGGTTAAGGAGGACTAAGGGCTCTCGCAAAAAGTCATTTAATGTTGTATACAGAACGGTATTAGAATAAAAAGCGATAAACAAGGTTCACTTTAAAAAAAAAGTTGTATAGTGCCAAAATAAACCGATTTTTGAAGCCATATCGTCGCCTCAACGCCATTTAATTTTGTTTCGGACCTCTGCCGCCCAGAATTCAGCACCCAAAAGGACGCCTTTTGTAGTCATCAGTACATTATCACCTTTTGATCTGGCAGTCAGTTCTCACACATAACATAACGTCACGCCTTAAAGCCCCGAAGGTTTGGGCAGACGTGTACCTAATCGTACACACACATTTCGCCAGTTATATTGAAGTCCCATGTAGTAGGGGGTGAGCCTATTGCCATCAACCGGGCACAAATCCAGATTCGCGCCAAATATCACCTAATCTCATTTTTCAATAGAATATTTTTATTTCAGACCGGAGTCCATAGGGTTAGTAACAATTTTACTTACCATTTAGTGTTAGTAGGTTACAGACACATACAATTAAAATTCACCGTGGAGCTGCTTCCACCTCCGCAGCATCGGGCACATACACTGAGAATACTGTTGGTGCCGCCGCGAACACGAGTCATCAGGGATGCACATCTATTTCTAATAATGGCGGCAAAAACCATCAATGTTATTATCTACATACATCCCCGACTCACTACAATGCCACGGCAGCCGTAGCAGTACTCTCAGTGCATTATTATATTGAACGCGTAGGACAGAGAGACAGACAGAGGCTTAATAAATTAGGAGCCCTTGACCCGAGACCTTAATAGGCAATTATGGCATACATTATCTACACAAGGTTCCAAAAAATAGAGCTTGTAGATATTTTGATCTCAAATTACATATCTGAATTTATTCGAGGCAAGATGTAAACATTTTTGAGCTCGCTTCGCTCGCTCTTGCAGCCTACTTTATCTTGAATCTTCATTTTCTCTATAAGTCGCCCAAGTAACTCCGGTAGATCGAAACAATTTTATTCTAACCTGTCCAAGGTAGGTAGGGTGATTAAAATTTCACTTCGCTACTATCTTTTAAATCTTGGCTTTGCCTAAAAGTCGACCAAGTAACTTCCGTATGAACGATCGAAACAATTCCAACCTGTTCAAGGCAAGGTATCAAAAAATTTCGAGCTCGCTACGCTCGCTCTTTAGGTTATTTTCTTTTGCATCTTGCCTTTGTCTGTAAGTCGACCAAATAATTCCTGTATGAAGGGTTTAAACAATTCTAGCCTGTCAAAAGCAAAGCGAGAAAAAGAAAGGCAGAGCGAGCGAAGCGAGCTCGAAAATTTTACGGCCCTAGAAGTTAAATTTTCGAGCTCGCTTCGCTCGCTCTTGGAGGCTTTGTTCTTACCATTGTGTCCCTAAGTCGATTAAATAACATCTATTGCTCAATAAAAGAACTAGAGAAAAGCTAACTTGTCTGGAGCGAAGAGCCTAATTATTTTAGTTCCTAGTCTATAATAAATTTGACATTGTTTCAGAGATATTAAAAAAAAAGGTTAGATGAAAGTTCTCCTCTTTTTAAAAAAATATATTTGCTAGCTTCATATTTGTTATGTTATTGGAAAATCATTGGAACTGCACTTTTAATATATTTCTTTTATAATTATCAATTTGTATATTTCATTACTTTCTGATTTTATCCCGTCTACCATTATCCAGTCACGGGTCCCGGCTTGTGGGGGGCCCTTATGGCCTAGTCCGACCCTGCATTAGGGTAGCACAAAATAATATTACGTCGCGACTCAGAGTCGCGGAGGATCGCTGAAAGCCACATCCGTTGCCTTTGGCCAGGGTCGGAATGGGCCGGAAGGGCCCGGGTGGCTTCCCCAAGCCCGGGGCCCGAGACTGGATAAAGCCGATAGTGGTAGATTGGATAAAATCGAAAAATAATGAAATATACAAATTAATAATTATAAATTGTGCCGATAGTTGTATCAGCAACAATGTCAAATGTATTATAGACTAGGAACTAAAATAATACTAGAATTGTTTGAACCCTGCATACAATAATTACTTGATCGACTTACAGACAAGGGCAAGAGGTAAAAGGAAATAACGTAAAGTGCGAGCGAAGCGAGCTCGAAATTTTTTGACACCTTGCCTTGGACAGGTTAGAATTGTTTCGATCGTTCATACAGAAGTTACTTGGTCGACTTTTAGGCAAAGCCAATATTTAAGAGACAGTAGCAAAGTGAATTTTTAATCACCCTACCTACCTTGGACAGGTTAGAATAAAATTGTTTCGACCTACCGAAGTTACTTGGGCGACTTATAGACAAAATGAAGATTCAAGATAAAGTAGACTGCAAGAGCGAGCGAAGCGAGCTTGAAAATTTTACATCTTGCCTCGAATAAATTCGGATATGTAATTTGAGATCAAAATGTCTACAAGCTCTTTTTTTTGCAACCTTGTGTATGTATGCCATTATTGCCTATTAAGGTCTCGGGGTCCTAATTTATTAAGCCTCTGTCTATACCGGTCGATCACGTGAAAATCCAATAGTAGCGCCAATCCACAGGCAGAAAAAAGGACCATAAATGATAAAAGTTTTTCGCAGGGTTCAAAGAAAGCACCGAGCGTTGGTTTTAAGAAAATTTGTAACTTTGTAGCGGTAGTACGAGTACTCAGAGGCTCATTTTTAGCATTAAAAATATTTTTGTTTGGCTATAATTCAGTACGTACTTACTAACTCTGTGGTATCAGGCAGAATACGTTTTAAAAACTTTTGAAAATCCTGAGCTGCGGGCCCCCTATGCTACCTACCGCGTGGCTTCCAGCAAACCCCGCAAGCCAGGCCCGTGAGGGGCCCGCGCAGGCTGGGGCCCAGCGGCCACCCTGACTATATGGCCAGCCTGACCCTGCCGTTGGTGATCGGGATATTCGATCGAGTTGTCAATTTTTTTCCTACAAAACCAATGCCGTAGAAAGCCATTGCGACGATAAAAACAATCGTGCAAATCGAGTTTTCAAGTTCTTCACGCCATGCACGGAAATGTTGTTTTTGACAAATTACCTTGCTTATCGACCCAGTAATTTGGAATCAGTCTATACTTTATGGCGCAGGAGTTGGTATATTGGCTGTCGTGAAAGGAATCCATCACATACCAAATAGTTTCTCACCAGCTAAATCTCCAGCACCAAGAAGACAAGAATTACAAGAAATTGCGCTATTTAATAAAATATTGTCCTACCTAAATTGGGTCGTTATTGTGGAAGTGTATCCAAACATAATTGTTGCTATAGCAATAAATAAATACAACCAACGAGGAATAAACGTCAAAATGCTAAAAAAATATGACCATCTCTTTCGAACTTATAGTAAATGCGTCTATCTATCCTGCTGTCACTGCTTCACAACGGTGGTAACGAAAAGGGGCTTCTTGTTAATTGTCATTTTCAAAGTATACATAGCGTCGATTCATAAAATTCATTAAATATTTTCCGGCATTTCCATAAAAAATGCTAACTTTGTCGAGTAATTAAAGAAGTATAGGGTGTTTGTTGCGATCGACTTGTCTAGTCGCTGAAGAAAGACATCATTTACACAACAAGATGTCTAAATGGTGTGTCATGTTTTTGAGAAAGAATGTCTTCAATTTAAACAATAATACCGGGCTGTTATCTGTTTGATTTACGCCCTTCGTTGTGGCTAGTGTGTGGGTGTAACGCGTTATTATCGTGCAGGCAATCGGAGCGCAGCATCCACGAGATGCTGAAGGACACGCCGCCGCTGCGCGAGTCCAGCGACTCCATCACGTCAGGCACAGAGCCCAAGTTCCCCACGTCGCGCTCCATGCCTTTCCCGCCCGCTTACGGTAAGCACCACATCTCATCACAGCTGCAGTTAAACATTACAGCCTGCCCTAACAAAATCTGGACCCAATGAAATCCTCTCAGCCTATGGTTGTGTATCTGTCCTGTGTGTACCTAGTCCAAGTTAGTACAATGCTTTCAATACTTATCTCAGGCACAACTTGTTAAGTAGTGAGTCATCATGACATTAAATTCTGCCAATAAATCTGAATTAGAATTTTGTGTTGTGTTTGCATCACTTATTATCTCATTCAATCAATGTGTATGTACATCTATAACACATTCTTACATTTGATAACTAGACCAGTCGTCATTGGTGTAGTGATTGTCAAGACAGTAGAGGAAACATTGTAGTAGTTTCCAATTGGAGCCTTTATTTTCTAAGTGGCACCTGTTATTGTTATGAATTGACTACAACAGCACTATTGTTTTACATTGAGAAGTCATAATCCAAGGTAGCAAACAAAAAAGAACAAAACAACAAGGAAATGATAATACAGACAATGTACAATCTTGTGGAATCAGAAGTACCATACTATATAAATATGCGCCCGACCCAGTTGTTGATGGTAATATCACGTTGTATTGGGATCGATGTGTCGTCACTGACAGGACTATTGTTGCCAATAAGCCTGACATAGTGGTGATAGATCGATTGGAGTGTCGCGCAATGATTGTTGATATAACGGTTCCGCATGACGAGAATCTCGTGAAAGCAGAGAAAGATAAACAATTCAAATATCTTGATCTGGCTCGCGAGGTTGTCGACATGTGGGACGTAAGTACAGCAGTCATTGTGCCGATAGTTGTGTCGGCCAATGGCTTAATAGCCAATAGCCTCGAGCAACATCTGAGGAGGCTCTAGCTTGGCAGCTGGATCAAGGGCTTGATTCAAAGCAGTACTTCTGGACACGGCGCGTATCGTTAGGAGGTTCCTCTCTCAAGAGCCCTGAGCCCTGTAGATCGGACCCTGTTCCCGATGCCAGTGGGCTACTATTTTTTATATTTTTATTTTTTTTTTTTGTATTACTTTGTATAGAAATATTTTAAAATATAAAGAATATGTATAGAAAAGAAATAAAGGAAATAATACAGACTGATAAAATTATTATCAGTTTGTATGAAGAACTTTATGAATAGACTTTATTTGCAAGGAATGTAGGTGCCATTTGTAACAATTTTGCATGAATTGTTACAAATGACATTTTAATTTCATAAACAAAAATTACTTCCATCTTATCTGTAACAAATAAAGTTTAGCAAATAAATGATTTCTAATTTGATAGTCTACTTGAACTTGTATTGTGCAGCTCCCCCAGATGTGTCACAGAATGGTGCAGGCTCCAGCACACTGCTGCGGGCCGGCTCCTCCAAGCTCGACGCCATCCGCACCTGGGGAGTCTCCACATACAAGTGCACTAAACAGATACTATACGAGAAGCTCGGCAAGAGCTCGCGCACTGTAGACACTGGTGAGATATTATGAATTATATTTTGTAACACAATATCCAAATCAAATCAAATCAAAGCATTTATTTCAAGTAGGCCAGTTACAGGCACTTTTGAATTGCCGAAACAAAGACAACAATAGCTACAGTCCAAGTCACAAGGCATAAAAACTGTGAAAGTACTGTAGTTGCCGTTCCCCAACGCAGACCTCTTTGGAGAAGAACATGCAAGAAACTCCATGGACACTCTTTTAAATCAGAATACTTTTACAAACCCTTGGTTACATCATTCATGTTGAGATGGTACATTATGTGAGAACGATGTAGCAAGATGTGTATGTTAAAAGTGTCCATAGTAAAAACAATTCAAAAATAAAATAATCAATACAAATAAGCTATGGCAACCAATAGATGACCAGTCACAACTGACAGTGCCCGTTCACGAACATGACGCATGTATCAGCACCATTCAACTGAACCATTTTGAAGGGAACTAAATGATCCCACACACGTTCTACCATCAGCGAGACATTTGAGTGAGCACGACATACTCCTAACCGCCAGGGCACATTCAATCCATCCAATCCATTGTGGTAAGTGTGTACTGAGAGGACACTGAATAAGAACTTGCACAAATTACAATAATATTTTGAAAACTGTCCACAATTGCACAGTTAAGAATCCTATTTGTACTATTTTGTTTCTACAGTCAAATGTATAGAAGCAGAGAATGTATCCATGAAAATGTTTGACATTGATAGCACCTTTTTGCGGCAGTAATGGGTGATTTCATAGTGCCTCTGATGTGTGGTTGAATGAAGTTTGTACAAAAGAATGGGGTGTGATGTTGGCAGAGCTGGAGGCACAGATCGAGATGCTCCGCGAGACGCAGCGCAAGTACGCCGGCGTGCTGCGCCTGTCGGGTGCCCTCACCGCGCAGCTCGGCGCCGCCGCCGCCACGCAGCGCGCGCTGGGCGAGGCCTTCGCCGAGCTCGCGCAGAAGTCGCCCGAGCTGCAGAACCAGTCAGTACACGCACACGCAGGCATACAGTTAACCATCATACGAGTATAATTATCAGAATCTTATGAAGAGAATCAGATTTACAGGGTCAACTTTTATCATGTGGAACTGTGTAAATGTGATGGGTATACAAACATGATGAAACAAAAAAAACTTGCTTTTCTAAACTCACAATCCAATCTTGTTGTCTGTGAAGTTGGCTAGATTTTAATGAAATTCGCCGTCTTGCGTGACCGATTATTGGTTGGTAAAGTAAATAATTTCTGTTGAATGCTGTACTAAGTCCGTGTGTCATGCAGGTTCCTATACAACGCGGACACGCAGCGCACGCTGACGCGCAACGGCGACACGCTGCTGGCGGCGCTGCACTTCTTCAACAACTCACTCAACACGCTCACCAACAAGACCATCGAGGACACGCTGCTCACCATCCGGCAGTACGAGGCCGCCAGGTACCGTCGCCAACAGTATCTCCCACTGCTAACTCTACTTGAGCCAATCTCCACACTCCTGTCTTATGCTAGTCTTATACAGGTTGTTCCCCCGTTGGCTAATTATACAGGGTGTGAACAGACCCTTTACGAAGCCGTCAACCAAGCATTCTGTACATCAAACTAAGTAACTTTACGCAAAAATTATAGCTGGGAAACGTTTTACGGTAGGACTCGGACTACGGATGGAACGCACTCAAAGAATTGTGCTGATGGATGGATTCAATAGTACGGGGGTAGTGGAGATGTTTAACCTTTTTACCGCCACGGACTTCAATAGAAGTTCCAGATTTCCGTGCCACCAGCGCCACGACTTCATTAGAAGCTCTTAATTTTTAACTACCTATTAAACATAAAATTACTGTATTTAAAAGCTTCGTTTTATTATTTAATATAGCACGGTCTAATACCCTGTATTTTACTTTTCCACGTAAAAGTAGCCCTTATTTGTCTTAAAATAGGCAAAAACAAAAACTCCGAAAAATTTTAATGTCCCCAGAACGCCAAGGACTTGATATATAGTCGGCCAGTGATGAGACCCGAAAGTTATCACTGTTTGATTTCGCCCGTCAAAAATACTATTGAAAACAATTTGGGGTCAGTAAAATATGAACTTAGTTTACTACTTTATAACAAAAGGAAAATAGACGAATTTCGACCTACAGATAGTTGCCGATCCGGAATTACATAGTTGTTATCAATCCTTATCGATAATTATATTCCCATCTCTACAAAACCCATCTGCTCCTCAACTCGCGGGCTGCCACGCCACTCCGCGCCTACGCGATTTTAAATTACACTCTAGGGGTAAAGCAGACAAGACTGCGTGGAGTCGGATTTACAGCGATTCGTTTCTGTCACTAAAACCTAATTTTTAGCAAATGTTTTAAGACTAAAAAAATTATTATAAATGAACATTCGGAATAATACACATTATTTAACACAATACTTAGGACATATGACTTTAGGTCATGTAAAATTAGGAGATTCAATTATTATAGTACTCGATAATTATGACAAAATACTTTTAGAACTACTCGCGCCCGGCATTGGTCGAGGCCATGCTGCGGGGCGAGACGGAGTGGGAAGCGGTCGCCTCCTTCTGCGAAGCAGTCATGCTCGCGAAGGAGGAGGCGAGTCGCGTGAGGGAGAGGACAGCGTCCTCCCTCCACACCAGCCGCAGTGGTAGACGCCCACGGCGCCGGACGTCGGCAGACGATCTCCGGCCACCGTAGGCGCGGGCATGCGGGCGGCGAGTAATGGGCGACTCGCTGTCCGACCATGGACCATGCCCGGGTCGACGGCACGCTGGGTTCCACGCGCGCCTCAAAGAGTGTCAGCATAATGTCGGGGCCCCCCTCTAGAGGGCCAAAGCCTGCGGGGGTCGCGGGACTCATAGAATTACCGTGACCCTGGAACATAAAGAGCTACTGAAGGGCACCGTGGATTTTAGTCAGTACAAGTCTGACAGTCCCTCCCGCTCTGCCCTGGGTGGGAGGACTCATTTGATGATTTTACCAGGAAAAAAAAAAACTTTTAGAACTAAAGATAATTATGTTAAACAAAATTTCGGGATTTTGAACATTATGGTCACTGAAGTTTATAGTAAACGTGTTTTGGATAATGATTTTCAGACAAAGAATTTTTGTAGTTCTATAAATGTCCGTGTGCGGTAGCTAAACCTACGTTCACGTTGGCGTTTTATAACACACACTGGATTTTCAACTCTTGGCATTGTCAAGCGTTAGGTATCCAACAAAACGCATTCACAGCGTGTGAAATAGCGCACTGTTCAATTTTCAACTATCGGCGCTAAGCTAAGCGTTAAAAATCTAAAACACTAAAAATAAACCAATTTTATTTAACTCTGTTAATTGTTGTGTCAGGGTGGAGTACGACGCGTACCGCAGCGAGCTGGAGGCAAGCGGCGGCAACCCGCCCGAGCTGCTGCTGGCCAACATCGAGCGCCATCGCCGCCACTACGAGCGCCTGCGCGACGACTCCGCCGTCAAGCTCAAGCTGCTGCACGAGAACAGGGTCAGTAGCTGTCGTGTGCGATACGACAACCTCATCATGAACTTGTCGACGGCCTTTCGTGATTTAGCTGAGGTCATCTGTTGCCGAAAGTATACAATGGTGTCTCATATTTCGTAACAAATGTGTGGCCTTTAAGTAAAAACAAAATTGCAAGTAAACAATTAAGAAATATGCAAGATTGAATAAATTCATTAAAAAATGTAAAATATACAAGAAACAACAAAAACTCCAAAAATATTCAATTAAGGAAAGAACGTGTTTCTCTTATTAATAGATTAAATAACTATCAGATAAAATTGGAAGATAGTATAAATATTTATGAAATAGACACTCAGTGCTTGCAATCTGAAATACAGGCTCTGAATATGTCACTAAAGTCTTTATATAATAAATATGAAAGATCTAAAAAGCAAATTAAGGAGCATATTCTTGCCACAAACGAGTTGATAGACACTTGTACTTGTCGGAGTGAACCCAGTCTTGATGCTATCCAGCCTGAGGCAACGGAGGACCCGTCCCAAGCTGTGACTTCTCAGGATGGTATCATCATTAACCAAGATATAATACCTGACATTACACTTCATTTTTCACAAGTAGTACAGCCTGAGATTGGTGATTTTGTCTCACCAAATAGGATTGTAATCAGTCAGTTATGTTCTCTGACAGTATAGGTAGAGGGCTAGGTAAATTAATTAGTAATAACCTGAGTTATTGTACCCAAAACAATTGTATGCCAGGGTCAACCTACAAACAAATTATGGCATCAGTAACAAAAACTGTTTGTGATCCTAATACCACCATTACTATTTGTGTTGGTAATAGTTCTAAGATTAAAAAGGAAGACATCACTGACTGTGTGTCAGAGTTGTTAAAGTTAAATTGTAGTAAAATCATATTGTGCGCTTTTCCATACTTTGAAAATTTATGTAATAGAAAAAACAATTATATACACATGTTAAATAAACATGTGCATTTTTTTGTAGGTGACTATAGTGACAAACTTATATATTATCTTGATATCAACACTTTTGTTGATAAACTTCAATCGACTCGGGGTAAAGTGTATCTACCTGTTAGATGTAGACACAAAATAGCTCGGCTATTAGCTTTTAATATTCACTCAGACATAAGTAGTATGTCGAAGTTTAGTTATACTATTAACACTGCGTCTATTAGTAATATTACTAAGGAACAGGTGGTGACCTTAAATAAATATAGCATTAGTGCTATAAATGTTTACAAAAATTGTACATATGTCACCGTGGAAAATTCTCAATTAGGGTATTTTAGTAATAGGATTTTATTGTCTGGTGATGGCACGGGAGTCACGGGACTCACTCCAGATATTAATATTCATTTAAACTAGGAAGTGAGACAACAGAAGGTGCCATTAACAATATTATTAAACCTACCAACATCAAGGTACCTTCTTGCACTCATTTAGTTAGTAAAAAAGGGCCTCAGCAGAACACCTTAAAATTATTCCACCAAAATATCCAAGTCTTCCAAATTATTAGAAATTGAATTGTTTTTAGAAAAAAGTATGTTCGACATTATTTGTTTTACTGAACATTGGCTAAAGGATTATCAAATGCTTATTAATTTTGAGAACTATACGGTGGGTTTTGCTGCTTTAACCGTAAATCTATGATGCGTGGAGGTTCCCTAATATTATTGAAAAAGTGTGTTAAATATAAGCAACGCAATGACATAGTAGGTCTCTCGGCTGAACAGTGCGTCGAACTGTCCTGTGTTGAGCTGGATAAGCATGTAATTGTGTGTGTGTACAGACCCCCAAACTATCAAAACTTTTCCGTATTTGATTCGATAATGGAAGATGTCCTGGCAAAACTTGCAGCCAGTAATAAATCTATAATTATTTGTGGTGATTACAATATCAATATTTTAGAAGAAACTTCTAATAGCAGTCAGTTATTAAATCTTTTTAAGTCATTTGACTTGACCAACATTTTTATAGAACCTACGAGAGTCACTCCATCTTCTGCTACTTGTATAGATAATGTTTTCTGCAATTGTGATTACTTAGATAAAGCCATAGTAAATTGTTTGCCGTCTGACAGTAGCGGACAAACTGTAACTTTTAGGTGTAACATTCCATTGCAAAAAGTTCAGATTCAGTTTAGACCAATAACTACTAATAAATTAAATAGTTATAATATTTCCCTTCAGAATAAGCGTTATGAGCCATCATATGGACGATATTAATATAAATCAATTGTATGATAATTTCTTTTCAATAGTTCACACTGAGTTCAACAAAACTTTTGAAAAGAAGACAAAATGTATTTGCCCTAAATTTATATTTAGTGATTGGGCAACTAGAGGTATCAGAAAAAGTAGGGAAAGACTATTTTGAGCTTTATGGCCTTAAGCCTTATATAAACACTGACACTTTTAACAAGTATGTTGCTAAGTATTCAAATATTTTTAAAAATACATGCAAGGCTGCCAAAGCCCTGCACATTAGTAACAAGATCAAAACTGCAGAAAACAAAATTAAGACAGTTTGGAAAGTCATAAATAACGAGACTAACAGGAAGAAAATACGTAACACTAGCTACATATTAGGTACAGCGTGTGGTCCTAAAAGCTCTAATCAGGAAGTAGCTCATGAATTTGTAAATTTCTTACCGATATACCGTTAAAAACTACGGAGGCTCTTAATTCCTCTCCTGAAGTCTCAATGGGTTTATTAAAGACGAATGTGTCTGGCTGCCTGGCTGAATTTAAATTTAAACACATAAACCCTATGATAGTTATTAAAGCTTTCCGGCAAATAAAAGTCAAACTGACCGAAGATCTTTGGGGAATGTCTATCAGAGTTTGTACATCCATAGTCGAGACTATTGCACCATCATCATCATCATCATCCACAGCCCGAACTCACCCACTGCTGGGTATAGGCCTCTCTTTTCTTGTGCCAATCTCCCCGCTTCTGTGCCAGCCTCATCCAGGTTTTTCCCCCTATGGCAACTATGTCGTCTGCCCATCTCGCCGCCGGACGACCCACGTTCCTTTTGCCAGTTCTTGGACGCCATTCGGTGACAGCCTTAGTCCACCTGTTGTCACTGCGCCTTGCTAGGTGTCCTGCCCGACTCCATTTGAGTTCCGTAACGCGATTTCCAATATCGAAAACCTTTGTGCGTTTTCGGATCTCGACGTTAGGAACTCGATCTATTAGATTTATGCCGAGCATGGAACGCTCCATGGCTCTCTGTGCAACTCTTAGTCTGTACACAGCCTCCTGCGTGAGCGTCCATGTTTCAGCACCGTACGTCATTGTGGGCAGAACACACTGGTTATAGAGGCGGGACTTTAGACATACCGGAATTTTGGCTGATTTCAAAATATCGTCCAATTTGCTAAACGCGGCCCACCCAAGCTGTATCCTTCGGGATATCTCCTTTTGTTGATGCTCTTTGCCAAATGAAAGCATATGGCCAAGATAGACATACTGGTCAACCATCTCTAACTCTTCATTTCCAACGTTGACTGGAGGATTCGAATAGCTGTCGATGTTTGTCATAATCTTCGTCTTGGCCATATTCATCCTAAGTCCTACTTTAAAAGAAGCATCGTATTGGTTTTGGAGCATATTCTGAAGATCCTCGAAGTTCACAGCAAAGAGGACGAGGTCGTCTGCAAATCTTAAATGCGACAGGTAAGCACCATTTATGTTAATACCGCAACACTCCCAATTTAAGCATTTCACGATGTCTTCGAGGACTGCTGTGAAAAGTTTTGGTGAAATGGTGTCGCCTTGTCGCACTCCCCGCTTGATCTGTACGGGTTTAGACAGGGTATGCATGCGAACCTGCAGAGTGGCCGAGGTGTATAATTCCCGCAGCACATCCACGTAACGGGAGTCGATATGGCAGCGATGGAGAGCGTGGAACACGGCCCAATGCTCGACACTGTCGAAAGCCTTTTCATAATCAACGAAAGCCATGCATATAGGTCGGTTATACTCTTGGCACTTCTCCATCAACTGCTTTACCGTGTGGAAATGGTCCATGGTCGAATATCCGCTGCGGAAGCCGGCTTGCTCGATGGGCTGGGATTCATCAAGTTCTCGGGTAAGACGATTTGTCAGTATTTTAGAGAAGAGCTTGTAAATTTGAGAGAGAAGGCTAATGGGGCGATAGTTAGCTAGTTTCGAAGTATCGCCTTTTTTGTGAATTATGGTGACAATGGCATTCTTCCATGGTTCTGGAGTACGGACATCATACAAGACCTTATTAAAGAGTTCCACCAGGGGGGGTAAGGAGGTGACATCACATCTAGTTACCCAAGTCAACCTCTCCTGCACGCGGTACCCCTGCTGAAAAACGAACGAGGCTCTGACGGAAAACTCGCCAACACGCACTGGCCAGCGTGGCGTTTTAAGGCTAACCCATCTTTTCAATGAATAGTGTCAATAATCCCCGGCCCTCAGTTCCCAGCAGCCCCGCTATTCCGGGTCCTGACGGCGGCTCTGGTAACGGCGGGGCAGAGGGTGCTAAGAATCTCTGGATGTCGCCCAGCTGTCAAAATCCAACAACCCTGACCCTGGCGTCTTACAACGCCAGGACGCTGCGAACGGACGACCGATTATACGAGTTGCAAAATGAATTAGAAAACATCAAATGGGATGTTATAGGCTTATCCGAGGTGAGAAGGAAAGGTGAAGATCTCATTAAGTTAACTTCGGGTGACTTATTCTTCTATAGAGGCCACGAAGACTCCACCTACGGAGGTGTTGGGTTTCTGATTGGGAGAACCATTGCTTCGGCAATGACAAACATTAAAAGCATATCTACACGTGTTTGCTTTATGATAATCCAACTTAACCAACGGTACTCCATGAAGGTTATCCAAATATACGCTCCAACATTTCAACGCCAGAATCGGAAAATCGTTGATTAATGAAAAATCCGTTGGAAATTTTGGTCTTGGTTTGCGTAATAAAAGACGACAAACCCCTGTTAATTTCCTAGAACGTAACAAACTGTACGCAATGAATACCTTTTTCCAAAAAAGAGCGTCGAGAAAGTGGACTTGGGTAAGTCCAGATGGTTACACCAAGAGTGAGATTGATTATATAATCAGCTCACATAAGTACGTCGTCACTGATGTCTCGGTTCTCTCACGCTTCAAGGCAGGGAGTGACCACAGGTTGGTTCGAGCTATACTTAGGTTCGACTTGAAAAGAGAACGGACTAAGATGATAACATCCACAAGACGATATGAAAAGCAGGAATTCATTTTCTTGCAAGACACTTTCCAAGCTGAACTGAAAAACAAATTTGATGGACTTGAAGAGAAAAATCTAGATGTAGACCACATAAATCATCTATTGTGCAAAACTTTGACTGAAGTAGCGAAAAAACACCTAGGTGGAGCTAAAACGAACCAGAAGAAATTGTCGCCGGAAACTTTAAAATTTAATACAGAAGAAAAGAGATATGACACTCCATACTGCCATGGATAAAAAAGACATAGATAAGATAAATAAACAAACAAATAAGTCAATACGAAAAGATATAAGACAGTACAGCACTAACGTAATTATTAATACAATAAAATCATATAGAGGTCCAAAAGTGTATCGAAGGAAAACTCATACAGGTACCAAACAAATCATAAAGCTCAAGGATGACAACGAGAACCTGGTGACGGACCGGGCTCAGATTGTGGGTATTGTTGAGGAGTTCTACGAGAAACTGTATGCAACGAAATCTGCAGAATCATATCCCGATTACGATGCTAGAGCACCCCCTGTTGAACACCAAAGTTCGGAGGTCTTGCCACCTATTTTACCATGCGAAGTCATAAAAGCACTATCCAGCATGAAGACAGAAAAGTCTCCCGGCGATGATGGAATTACAGTCGAACTGCTGCAAGCCGGTGGTGAACCAGTGCAAAAAATCCTGGTGGAACTCTTTAATTGCACCATACTTAGCTTTAATTTTTAATTTGTGTGTAGGCCAAGGAGTTTTCCCTGATCTAATAAAATACAGTAAAGTCATACCTCTGTTCAAATCCGGAGATAGTAAAGATACTAATAATTAGGCGAATCAATCCGTCACATTATCTCCGGGTGGTCTCGTCTGGCTAACGGAGAATACTTGCATAGACACAACCTTGTAGCCAGGATTATCCATCAGCAACTTGCTCTAAAATACAACCTTGTGGAATCGGAAGTGCCGTACTATAAGTATGTGCCCGACCCAGTTCTCGAAAATGGCAGTATCACATTGTACTGGGATCGATCCATTATCACTGACAGGACTATTGTAGCCAATAAGCCTGATATAGTGGTGGTGGATCGATCAGAGCGGCGCGCAATGATTGTTGATATAACGGTCCCGCATGATGAGAACCTCGTGAAAGCCGAGAAAGATAAGCAAATCAAGTATCTTGACTTGGCTCACGAGGTTGTCGACATGTGGGATGTGGACTCAGCGATCATTGTGCCGATAGTTGTATCAGCCCATGGCTTAATTGCCAAGAGCCTCGACCAATATCTGAGGAGGCTCTCGTTAGGCAGCTGGATCAAGGGCTTGATTCAGAAAGCGGTACTTCTGGACACGGCTCGTATTGTTAGGAGGTTTCTCTCTCTGGAGCCCTGACCGCCGGTAGCTTGGACCCTGTTCCCGATACTGGTGGGCTACAATTTTTTATATTTTTAAATGTTTTTTATGTTGTTTTTTAAGGAATATTTAAAAATGTAATTTATTTGAAAGGAAAATTAATAAAGGAAACTAATAATTATAAACCTGTATCCGTGTTGCCAGTTTTAGCAAGGTTTTTGAAAAGGTAATGCTGAATCAAATGCTCAATCATTTTAACACCAACAGAATCTTACACGATCAACAGTATGGTTTCACCAAGGGACGTTGTACAACTGACGCCGGTGTAACCTTATTAAAGCACATTTTTACTGCGTGGGAATAGTCCCAAGACGCCATAGGAATATTTTGTGACCTCTCCAAAGCATTTGATTGCGTAAATCACGACACATTACTTTTGAAACTTGAGCATTACGGACTAGGTAAACTTGCAGTTAGTTTGATGAAATCTTATTTGAAGGATAGACAACAACAAGTTCAAATAAATGGTGTTAATTCACAGGGTTTAAAAGTAAAAATGGGGGTTCCGCAAGGCTCAATATTGGGTCCTTTCCTCTTTTTAGTGTATATAAACGATCTACCCTATTTATTGAAAAACCAACCTCATAATATGGTGTTATTCGCTGATGACACTTCCCTTATTTTTAAGATAAATAGACGGGCCCAAAATCTAGATGACGTGAATAATGCCCTACTTCAGGTCCATAACTGGTTCACAGCAAACAATTTAGTGTTAAATGGAAAAAAAAACGAAATGCATAAGATTTGCTTTACCAAATGTTAAAAGTAGCGATTGTGATATATGTAGTATTGAATAAAGAGAAACTTGAATTTGTAGATAAAACAGTTTTCCTGGGGATTACGCTTGAATCAAGGCTACAATGGGGTTCTCATTTAACATCTCTTGCGGGGCAGCTAAGTTCAGCAGCATATGCTATTAGAAAAATCCGTCAAAATACTGATGTAGATACCGCTAGACTGGTCTATTTTAGTTACTTTCATAGTATACTGTCTTATGGCATTTTACTATGGGGACGGGCTGCAGACATTGAGTCTATATTTATTCTGCAAAAAAGAATGGCTCTTTTTCAGAGCCATATATAATCTTCGTAGGCGTGATTCTCTAAGGGAACTGTTTAAGGAAATTAACATCATGATGGTACATTCTCAATACATCCACGAAAACATAATGTATGTAAGAAAAAATCTACATCTTTTTAATAAAAGAGGTGACAGACACAATTACGGTACTAGAAATAGAGACGAATTAGTTCAGCCAGGCTTCAGACTCTCTAAAGTAGACTCATCTTTCATGGGGTACTGTTTGAGATGCTATAACAAAATTCCACAAAGTATTCTTGAACTGAATGAAACGAAATTTAAAACATGCATTAGACGCACACTGTGTAGGCAAGCATAGGTATTACAAGTTAGACGATTATATCGTTAATAAAAATGCTTGGCTCAATGCCGGTCCTGCTCCACAAGGACAGGGGCGCATAAATGAATAGCATTACATATCCCAATCACCTGCGCTCTTGATGATTTATTTACTGCATCAGTGAGCGGGGTACACGTGGCTGAGTTTTGGGATAAGCATATTTAAACTTTTTGCCATCGAAACGCTCAGAAGAAGAAGCATTAAATAGTATGTTGGAGCTGCTGAAGATTGTACAACTATTTTTGCTTTGTATAAATTCAATCTCTTTAGTATTATATAGCCGCATAGCCCATATTGTGTGAGTAGTATGTAATAGAAAGCTGTCATTCGCGGGAAACCTACGTCTTTTCTTGACTTGAATGTGCCCTGGCGGTTAGGAGTGTGTCATGCTCACTCAATTGTCTCGCTGATGGTGGCGCGTGTGTCGGATCATTTAGTTCCCTTCAACATGGTTGAGTTGAATGGTGCTGATAAATGCGTCATGTTCGTGAACGGGCGCTGTCAGTTGTGACTGGTCATCTCTTGGTTGCCACGGCTTATTTGAATTGATTATTTTATTTTTGAATTGTTTACTATGGACACTTTTAACGTACACATCTTGCTACATCGTTCTCACATAATGTACCATCTGAACATGAATGATGTAACCAAGAGTTTGTAAAAGTATTCTGATTTAAAAGAGTGTCCATGGAGTTTCTTGCCCGTTCTTCTCCATAGAAATCTACGTTAGGGAATGGGAAACTACAGTACTTTCACAGTTTTTATGCCTTGTGACTGGGACTGTAGCTATTGTTGTCTTTGTTTCGACAATTCAAAAGTGCCTGTAACTGGCCTATTTGAAATAAATGCTTTGATTTTGATTTTGACGAACTGTTCCCGTACCAGGTGAAGGTGATGAACAAGCAGCTGCTACTGTTCCACAATGCGGTGTCGGCGTACTTCAGCGGCAACAATGTGGCGCTGGAAGCGGCCGTGCGGCACTTTAACATCCACCTGGCGCCCGCCGCGCCCCCTCCCACCGCCCCGCCCGCGCCCTCGCCTCAGCTGGCGGCGGCGCTGTCCGCGGCCGTGACGTCAGTGGCGCCGCCCGCTCCCGCTGCGCCCGCGCCGCCGCGCCCCGCGTAGGCGCCCGCCGCGCTTCTGCGCGTGCTGGCCGAGATGCGCGGCTGTGACGTCACCGTCGCGCTGCTGCCCGAGATGCGCGACTGTGACGTCACCGTCGCGCTGCTGGCCCATGCGCGACTGTGACGTCACCGCCGCGCCGCTGGCCGAGCTCCGCGGCCGCGACGACTGGGCGTATTGTTTCGTTCCATCATTTAATTAATCCCTCATGAGGCACTACCCCAATCTCGGCCAGTCGTAAAACTTAAAACGGGCCCCGTCACTCACATAAATTTTGTACTCCCCTAGTTTTCCTATTGCGTTATATTGTACAAATTCATGAGTTCCTAATTATGTACAGAAACATGCTATGCCATACATCGTTTCGTTTTATGTAGACACGGGAACTGTCATTAATTCATTATGTAAAAATATAACACACTCATCTGAAAATCAAATATTTCCAAACAATCATATTTCCATCCCCAATATTTCTTTATTTTTTTTTTTTTCGAAATATTAAGCATATGAAAATGAGAGAAAAATATGTACTAGCGCAATGTGGGACTTAGAAATATCGCGAAGCTCGCAGTGAGAAAGACCGGAGTGGGGACTAGATTTACGTGTGATATGAATATTGCAAAGCTTGAGTTTAATTTATGTAATATTGTACTGCGCTTTTGACCAAATTTAAATTACTTTTTTGACTCTCTGACCTTAATGATAGAACTATGCTTGGAGCGTTACTTGTTACAACTTCATCACTGCATTGCGTTTACTAAGTCAAGCGTTTACTCAGAGTATGATCTAATGTAGTGAGTCTTTTAGCTCGTAAGTATATTATTGCATGTAACGCATCCTGAGCATATATTTTACTATGACAAAATATATCCTTTACATTTATGTAGGAACTGAATAATTTATTTTTGTAGTATATAGTTTGAATACCTGTTCAGCCAAACTTACGTTACATATGCTTGTCTTCTATTCATTCCAGAATTTATTACTTTATGCGTGCTTAGTTATGTAGTTATCAAAGTCCATTTAATAAAAAAAAACAATTTTTATTTTACAATTCATTAATTTGATAATAGGCACAAATTTAGTCTAATTTATTAGCTCAACATTATCCTTCCAATGTACCCGCAATTTGAAGCTTCTGTGTTCAATAATATAGTTGTACAATGTTCTCCATGTTAGACCTAGCGGGTTTCAATGTTGTCAACAAACCCTGAATGTTCGCATGATGTTGTCACTTTATTATTTATGAAGAGAAACTGTAATAAGCCAATGTATATATTTCCCGTTTGTAATGATGATGGCCTGGGAACATACAGAGGTTGGATGTTGAAACATTTAAAATAAAATTGTTGTAAAGTCTAAGTACTTAATATTTTCAATAGCCAATATCATCACAGTAATATCTACCAACTCTGACACAATGTACTTATAAGATAATATTATATTATCGCAACTTATTGATATAAGTGACAATTAAGTCTTTAGTGGGAATAATTATTATGTAATGTGCTCTTGTTGATTATTACATCCCCATTTATCTACAGTTTAAATGTACATCAAGTGGACCAAGATGGACACCTCTTAGTTTAGTACTTATTGTGATCTCATAATGGAGACCGCTTGGTGCATTTGAAATTGCCAATGAATGGGCATCATAACAAATTATGACAATATTGCACAGAAGCAGCTCGAGTATCATAGGCATGTGGAGCTTAGGGAAGTTTTCATACTAGCTAGTCAAGTTCTCGTTTTGGTTGATTGTACTATCAATGTGACTTATTTAAATATTATTATTTTAGAGAAAAAATTATACACTATTATTGTAAATGTAAGACAATGTGTTTATCATATTTTTTAAGGAGTGTAAAATAGATCACTTGCCACTTTATGCTGTTTTATTTACTCTTGACTAATTAGTTATGAAATAATAGATAAGTAAATATTTTATTGATACAATACATGAACAATTAACTTTGTCACATATTTTAAATGATAGTACTGTTTTCCTAGAAGCATTTGATTTAGTAAAAAAAATATGGTACAGTTAGCTAGTAATAAAACCAACTGAAGATATTCATAACTCAGAAACTGTATTATATCTCATAAAACATCACAGATCTGTCCATGGGCCCACGTCTCCATGACGGGGCCACTGCTCAGTGCTCCAGCGGCGAGGGTTGCCACTTCAATGTCTATCACCAACAAGCTTATGCCCTCACCGATTCTCTGTTATGTTCTGTCTTATGTTTTTCTTCATTTTCTGCCTTTAACTTTTCCTGGAAACACAAATCACAATTATGTTAGAAGGTAGCCAAAAACTCAATTTACTATTGTTGTTTGATACTCTTAGTGGCCAGTGGTTAGTTGGGTTAATAATATTATCTTCTTTCTCTAGTGTACACAATATTGTAAACATTTAAATAAGTTTTGGAATTACCTTAAATCAGTTATGATATACACAAAATATTTTCTCCAAGATTTAAAAAACATTTACCAAATCATAGATAACTCGGACCACAAGCGAGCAGCTTGGACAAGTGGCTAGTTCTTCACCATCCAGTAACTCTTCCTGAAACAAATGGTAAACTTTTAAAACTTTTTGCAGTTTTACAGATAGACTGAATGGAAAATGTGATGCTGTTGGGCGCAACCACGTCTCAGGGTGCCTTACATTGGACTGGAGCTTGCCACATTAAAGTCCAGTCCTAGTCTACTAGGACTGGGCTTCAATGCTACACTATATTCAATGGCAGTTCAGATTTCATTGTTTCTCGTGGGACGGAATCTGTAAAATCAAATTGGCGGCCAATAGAGTAGTTAACCTAACCCAACCCGATAAAAAAAATAGAAATAAATGCACGCAGTCAATGGATTCTAACCTTACTTATTTGAAACCTATCGCCGCACGGGCACGGATAATAATACATGTCCTCGTCTTCCTCATATTCAAAGTCTTCAATTTCTATTTCATCGTGAAATGTCGTCATTATGTATTGTTTTCGCTGTTGAAAACATAAAAATATCCAATATCGTACGAGTGCTGTTCACCCCAAATGACAATGACAGTGAATGCCATCACTGACTTTGACATAACAGGGCTGCCCGGTACAAAAAAGGTGTGATCGTACGCCAACTACAAAAAAAAATCGTGTGACAAGGTTTGAAATGAAAAGATCGTACAACTTAGAAGTACAAAGTTCTTATTAAAAACTAGCTGTACCGGCATGCGTTGCAATGCACCTTTTCCTACTACCTACCTACCTACTACCTACCTACCTACCTACCTACTGAACACTGTCGAACGGAATAAATAGTATCCTTAACCGTCTCCTGGCTCTAAGCTACCTCCTCACCAAATTTCAGCCATATCGTAAAGCCGTTCTTGAGTTATAAACAGTGTAACTAACACGACTTTCTTTTATATACAGAGTGGTGATGACAATACGACAATAAATTAAACTTCGCATACCTCAAGACGTTCCCAATATACATAAAAAAAATCATTTGAATATATCAAGTAGTTTAGTCACAGGAAATTAATTTTCATCTTCAACATTTGCTACATGATGTATCTGATTTTAAGGAAGCACTAACAGGTTAACGACCCCCGCATCGGTAAAACAGCAAATCATTAAAGACACGTTGCCAACTCGCTATTTAAAAACTTTCGCCAAATTCGTTTTTAAATTTGATTTACTGCAAATTATACCTTAAACTAGGCCAATAAGAGTCATAAAGGGTATCCTCAGAGTTAGATAAGAAAATAACGCATGCGGAAGTTGAACTATGCACTGTTTTGGTAAGTGCGAAAGAGATAAATGTAATTTGGTTTGTTTGTACTTCATTTTCTTGTCGAAACTTGAAACTACAAATGTAGGTCACGGTCAGTGTGTCATTGCAATCCTGTGACGAACAACGCGTCATCGCTTCGTAAGCGTATGAGTACCGCAGGACGTACTTTCTTTGCCCGCCTCGCCGCGCCTCCTTTGAAGTACCCGGCGCCCGCGTTCGCGTGTTTGTGATTTGTTAGTTATCATAAGTGCGAATTGGGCGCTTTATTTTAGTGACAGGACACGTAACATTTTAATAGGTATCGAGTTAAGTAGTCAAGTGAATTGTGCGAGATTAGACTCTTAGTTTTTATTGTGTTTTCGTGTTTTTTTGTTTTGTTTGTAGGTAATAATCATGCCTCGTTACACCTACACAGCTTCGGAATACACCGACATGGTTTTAATTTACGGGGAGTGTCACAGAAATGCCGCTTTGGCTATACGGACATATCGAGAGAGACAATTTAGTGACGTAGGTACTTATCTAAGTGATTGAACAGTGATCCAGATAGTGATTAATAATTTCATTAAAAAATAACCAGCGGATGAGAGGTGCCTGATAGTTTGGTGAATAGTCTGTGATTTAGTGTAATTGTTTTTACTGAACATTAGCCAAAAGATCAAGTCACTACAGGACCGCGTTGTTGCCGCTCTTACCACAGGTTAGTGAACCAATATTCACAAATGGTGTTCTCAGTTTTATGCCATTTAGTTTGTTTGAAATTTTTTTTTTTTCTATTTCGATTTTGGGATTTTTTTGATAGTTTAGAATTGTTCCTATGAACTAGTATTATGCGTGTTTTCATTTATTGTCGTATTATCGTCTCCACTCTGTATATAGATTACTAAAATTCGTATAGTTTTAGAAAAGAAAAAAAAATTGTTTTTCCCAATCAGGACGATACTTCTGTGCCTTGTGTTTATCCCTCTCAGCAGCAGGAGGCTCACCTCTTTTCGCAAAATCTTTTTTGGAGGTCCTGGCGCATGTCTATCTACTACACTTTCATCATCTCATCGTTTCAGCCGAAAGACGTCCACTGCTAGACATAGGCCTCCCCCAAGTGTCGCCACATTGACCGGTCCCGTGCGTCTCGCATCCAGTGGATCCCTGCAACCTTTACCAGGTCATCGGTCCACCTAGTGGACAACTTCATCACTCATTCTTAATTCAATACGAATTAAAACTTAGCACTCAAGAAAGTATACAGATCCAAAGAGCATATAAAAACTACGTGTAGATCGAGCGAGACTATCTAACATAATGAGAAAACAGGTTTTTGTCGAGTCCATGGTCGAGTCGCAATTATTACCGAAAGAGAAAAATAATAAGTTTCGTTAAAATGCAAACAAATACAGCCTTTATCAGACTGCACATAGAGTCTTCATTCAAGTAAAATATCTAGGTACGAGTTAGGTTGTTCGAGAATTCCCCGAAATTCATACTTGCTAGTTGAAGCCATGGACTTAGTATAACAAACAGGACTGAGTTCTGCCTAATTCGTAACACACAAAAACGAACCTTAACTGCCACACCGTAGGTTTACTTTTGTTAAGAGCCATTTCACGTTTTCGCGCAAACATCTAAGACATTAGTCGCCTAACTTACCATCTTAGGTAACACTCTGGCATTATTGAATACATTTAAAAAAAAGATTAGTCTTTCGTATTGACACTTCATTAAACACATTTACAAAAACTTGTTTTTTCACTATGTAGTGATTAATCTCCCACAACTAGTTTACTAAAAAATCATCGCAGAGTCAATTTCAGACTCCTATATCTATAAATTTCACTGAAAAAAATACATATAGTATCAGACATATAATTTTGTCGACACATAATTTACTAGAATATCAATAATTAATAACATTAATTAGTAAAAAAGCAAAGTCTTAGGTCAATTTTTGCGTTTTATATCGCTACTTTATCGCGATTTTTTGGTTTGAATAAAGCGTAATTACATTAAAAAAATCATGTCAAAATAAACTATGTTGTTTTACTAAACTAATTCCAAAGTTTTATCAAAATCAATTCATTTAATCAGACATAATATAATTTTTAATAGCACTCTAAATTACAATAAATTACGATGCATAAACGGGCACCGATTAGTACGGCATGAGCGCCCATCGACGAAGGACCTGTGTCAATTTTTGACGCGTCCCGATTTTCGAGCGCATCTATCGTAAACGCATTTTTATACTACGACTACAACATTTTGATCCTCTTTGTATTTTTATTCATAAGGTATGAAGTTCGTTTATTATTTTGTATATTCGTTTATCAGTAAAGTGCCATGATAATCTCCCGGAAATACCAGGATACAACTTATTGTACACTAAAAAGAACCACAATCAAAACGACGGTTTCGTTGTGGTTGCTAAGGAATCATTAAAGGTCAAAGTCGAAGAACCCGATCTACAAGATTGTATTAGTAACTGCCTTATCATCAAAATAGGTACATTCACAGCGATTATTGCTTTGTATAGATCCCCTTCCGCAAGAAATTTAACCTCTTTCCACAGTTCCCTAAACCAGATCTTTCAAGCACTTAGCCCTTTTAAGAATGTCATACTAACAGGTGATATTAACATTAACATTGGCTCTGAAAACTGCGACGCAGGGACTCAAGATTACATCAACTTATGCTCGTACCATGGTTTTCGACCTGCTCACACATTGTCTACTCATCAGAGTGGTTCTTGCCTCGACCATATTATGATGATCAAAACCACTTATTCATTTATTACGCTTTTTACTAACTCAACAATAACTGACCACCATTCTGTCTTACTATGCGTAAATTTAACGCTGCCTAAGCAAAATCGCCCCCAGACAAAGACTAAATTAAACATAAACAAACTCGAATATGATTTACGCAACATTGATTATAGCCTAGTTTACAATACTGCTGACGCTAATTCGGCTTTATCGTACTTAATAAAACATGTCCAACAAGCAATATTGCGTAGTACGACAGTTGTGACAGTAAATAATCGTCTTCATAATATTAAACCTTGGATTACTCCTGGACTAATTCGGTGTATAAAGCACAGAGATAGACTTCACCAGAGAGCTAAGAAATACCCTGATAATTTAATAATTCTAAACACCTATAAAAGATACAGGAATTTCTGCAACAATCTGTTAAAGAAGCTTAAAAACAATTACGATAAAAATGAATTAAATAAAGCAGGCAACAATAGCAAGCTTTGGAAGCATATTAAAAACGTCACCTACATGACTAAACAACGTGATTCAAATTCGAGTTTGCTGCTTACTAATCCTTCACCTCTCCTATCCGCTAACAAAGTAAATAACTTTTTTGTTAATGTTGGGAAAACTTTGGCTGAACAGATTCCGAAACATTGCGCCCCACCACCTTTCCAAAAATTTAACAACAGCTATAATCTGAAATCATTTGCTATGTTAGATACTGACGAAAACGAAATATCCCGAATAATTTCTGGCCTTAAAGATGACTGTGCAGTTGGATGGGATAATATAAGCAACAAGATCCTTAAGCTCTTTAAGCATGTATTGGCACCTCCTTTAACGCATATATTTCGAATCTGTCTTTCCAAAGGAATTTTCCCTAACTGTCTAAAAAAGGCTGTTGTTATCCCTATCTATAAATCTGGAGACAGGGACTTGGTTACTAACTATAGGCCGATATCATTACTCCCCTCAATTTCAAAAATACTTGAGAAAGTTATAAATAACAGACTAGTTAGCTACCTAAAAAAAAACAACATCTTGTCCTGCGCAATTTGGCTTCAGAGCCAAATTATCCACAGCCGATGCGGTGCATAGTCTGACCGATTATGTCTCGGAACAGCTAGACAAAGGAAACCAGGTCCTGGGAGTCTTCCTTGATTTAGCGAAAGCCTTTGACACTGCCTCAGTATTCCTGTGCTTCTAAGAAAATTAGAGGCAATAGGAATAAGGGGAACGCCACTGACATTACTTGCTGACTACTTATACGACCGATACCAATGTGTTAGGATTGACAACTTTACGAGCGATGAGCAGAAAAATACTGGATTTGGTGTTCCCCAAGGAAGTATTTTGGGCCCTACCTTATTCTTGGTTTATATTAACGACTTGTGTAATCTAAATATCAAGCACGGCAAAATCATATCATATGCTGACGACACGGTACTAATATTTTCTGCTAAAACAGTAGTGAACTGTTGGACGACGCTCAACTTGGTTTTAATACTGTGACTAATTGGCTTAAAAGCAATTTACTGACTCTAAATGCTGACAAGACAAAATATATTCACTTCTCCATGCGCAAGCCTCAATTTAACACTGCTAACTTCCATATATATGCCCATCAATGTGATAACCTGTCAGTCAACCTGTGCAATTGTCCTTCTATCCTAAAAACCTGTAACATTAAATACCTCAGGGTTATAATAGACGACACGCTCTCTTTTAGGTATCATATTGAAAGTCTGGTTAAAAGAGTGCGCAAATTAATATATGTATTTAAAAAAATACGAACTTTTGCAGATTCAAAATTAATCACACAAGTTTATTTCGCCCTATGTCAATCTATAATTCATTACTGTATCATTTCATGGGGTGGCGCATCAAAAACTATCCTGCTTCCCCTTGAAAGAGCTCAAAGGGCAATTTTAAAGGTAGCAAACTTCCATCCCTTTTACTTTCCCACAGATCAGCTGTATAAATCCTGCAACGTGCTGACTGTGCGCCAGCTATTCATTATGCACTTAGTATTAAAACAACACTCCATGCTCACGTACAATGCTGACAATACTAACAAGAGACGTAATGATATAGTATGCATTTCTAATGCAACCTCCAAACATGTCTTTGTGGAAAGATTCTTTTCATTTTTAGGCCCATTTCTGTACAATAGATTAAATAGAAAACTAAGTACATATAAGTTAAATTATTTTAACTGTAAAAAGTCTGTAATTACTTTTCTACAACCCATTTCTTATGCACAGACAGAAGACTTACTTGTTGTCTGCAAGTAAACTGCTGACACGCTGTTTTGTTATGTTTGTTTATTTTATGTAAGTTTTAATTTTAGTACTTTACTTTTCATTTAATGTTAATTTATTTATTTTAAGTAGGTATTTATGCACTTTGTAGCCTGAAACACAGGTTCAACCTAGTTCAGGCAATAAGCAACTGCTCTATTTTATTTCTTAAGATATTTTATTGTAAATGTGCCCCCTTTTTATAAATAAACGATTATTATTATTATTATTTTAGTAGTTTGTAGAATCTTTATTATATTTCTGTTTTATTATTTTTAGCAATGGGGCGTAAGGGTTGTGTTTACCATTGTGTCAAAAAAAGGAAAAATACAAATTCTGCAGCCTTAAAGAAAGCAACAGAAGCCACGTAGATATTATTTTTATTTGCAATTCATATACAGTTATCGATCACTTAGGTGGAAGCGCCAGGGTAGCCCGCGAAATTCAAATCTTGTAATGGGTGGCGTTACCCGCCTTACCCCTTTTAATGACTATTTCGTGAAAAAGTTAATCAATGGGATTAAATGAGTTTAGAGGGTTGTATTGATGATTTAATGATTAAAACTCTGTAAAGCCATATTTGTTACGATCGCGAATCATATTTTGTCCAACATACAGCCTGACACTCACATACAAATTCTCTTTCCTTAAGTATATATCGACATAGACTGTATAACCGTAATTACAATCTTAAGGATTTGAATACACATATTATTATTTGAGAATAATATGTAATTGTTTCCCTGTTTGTGTTATTTCTATTATATACTTCACATAACATATATTTGTGTTTTTTTTTTATTAGTCTAGAATGCTTCAACATATTAATAGACTGAACAAATAAATTTTCTTTTTGCATGAATCTCAAACCAAGGTGCATTACGATTATAACGGCTCAAGATTGTTTAGTCCGTCTCAACAGTCGCGCTGCACTGTTTGCGTTGTGTATGTGTGGATAGCTACGCACACATACACAATGCTGCGGTCTTTTACCTAAACTCGAGCGTTGTTGAAAATTTTGTAAAATGGCTCTTAAGCTATCGTAACCGAAGCGAGAGAGATAGCAATAAGGGAGCCCCTTGTCTCTTTCACTCAATTGCCAACAGATAAAAATGTTAAAGATGGTAGAAAATATTACACCGGCAGTCACCTCACATTACAAGTAAAATAAATTATGTGTATATGTTTTTAGCTTTAAGATAATTTTTAATTAATTTCTTTTAAAGGTTTACAGTCTGTAATAATACTAATTTATTTTAAGCAAATTAAATATTAGTATGATTGTTTGGAAGCTTTTATATATTCATTATGGTAACACTGAAATCAGTCATATCATTTCACAGGTAAGGAATATTTTAGATGACCATGACTTAGACGTTTTGCGGACGAAAGACTTATGCTTTCGTGTATTTTTCATTAAAACTGCAAATATTATGCGCATGATAATTATAATTAGTACCTATGTATCGCGTTATTGAAACAGCATTATTTTTGTTTGTTACAGCTTTCCGTTGAAAGAGGAAATTAAGCAACAATGTCGTTTCCCGAATTTCAAACCATAACCATTTGTTCCATTTTCGTTTTGTTGTGTGCAGCCTTCATTTTAAGCCAGAGGATTTTCATACTACATACATAATTACGACGAGCGTTAAATGCTTATGTAGTACCATCATTTTTTCCAGTGGTAAGGATATTGGTTTTATCATCAGTACAACTGATGAACGCGGAAAGAAGGCAGGTTGAGTTTGCTTAATAGATGTTCTCCTGCATGAAGCTCTTTTCAGACGGCACTGGCGGGCGCCTTGCAACTATAGGATCCGGCCGCTCCTGGTATCTTGTAAGGAACGACGTGAAAGAAGAGGGCTTAGTTTCACATAGATAACAACGCCGAAGTTAACTCTTCATAACGTTTCAGGAAGTAACTCTTCAGAACGGTGTTGAACATTTTTTCCATTTAAAAGTTCCGGATGTCTAAGATTTGTTCAAATTTTGTGCGCACTTACGTACCTTACGTACTTCGGAGGTTTGCTGTATCGAGAATATTTTTCAAAAGTCTGATGCGATTAAAACGAATATTTTATACAAGACTCAATCATCTAATTAGTCCACCACATTCTATCCAATGTATAACGGATGAAGAACGACACGAATTACAACTAGTAAAAGCATTGGCTAATTCTTATTTAAATTTAAGAATATTCCATCATGCGAAATGTAGTGCATTGAGAAACTTAGGCAGTAAGATTGGCTTACGGCAGAAACTCCACAAAACAATTCTGTTTAACCATGTTTAATTTTAATAAATGTTTGTCACACACTTTCAATTTTATTCCCTCCATTTGAATACCCAAAGTCCCAAACACCAATTCTGCAGAGCAAACGGAAAAAGAGCATGGAAAGGAAACGAAACTCTTTTTTCTTTTCCAACGATATTCTTATTTTTTTTCTCATAAATTATTCTTTCACTATTTTATGTAACCGTTGACATCTTATCCGGACAAAATCAAAAACAAAATCAAAATATTTTATTTCACATAGGCCTCGATGGGCACTTATAAAACGTCGACAAAAAGGTTCGGTTCGGGTTGGTCGTTTCCTATAGAGAAGAACCGGCAAGAAACTCCATGGTTACTCTTTTCAAATCATTTCATTTGGTGTTACAGTATTATGGATACAGCATTTGTACTTAAGTATGGGGGGACAGCGTAGGCCTGACAATAAGTCGTTGCTTACTACACAAAAAATGTAGAACAAAATAAAAAGTTAACAAAAGTTAACAAGCAGCTGGGAATCTACAAAGCCTACAATGTCCACACATTCACAAACAATCGATAAAAAGAATCTATACAAAGGTAAGAAAATATTGTAAAATACTAAATTAAACAAGTGGCACAAATACTGTTATCAGTGCTGTAACTATTTTGAGGAAAAGATATAAATGATTTGAAAATTACTGTAAAATCTGATTCGAAAGAAGAGAAAAAAATTGAGAATAGTTAGAGACATCCACATATTTTCATGATGACATGACACAAAGTATCTCTGTCAAAACGAAGTTTCTTATTTGTTATAAAAATGTCTGGTCACCCTATTAGAAAGAGACAAAGGCTCTGTTATAAATATATATTTCTCGTCCCGCTTTTCTGGTAGAGTGCTCAGTCCAGTTTATTATACTAAGTCCATGGTTGGAGCACGTTCGTTTCATATTAAAATGTTGCCAATGTCAAAATATCGTAGAAGTACGATTGAAATCCCCTATAAATAAATAAGTCTGTTGTCAAAAAAAATTGCGTTCCATTAACCACGTTTAGAAACTAAACTTTTACAAAATATATAGTTCCCAAACAGTGTGTATTCAGGACATCTCATTTAAATATGCCAATGATGAATAAATGCATTATTCATGAACAAAATACTTTTAAAATAACCACTGGTGAAAATTAAATGCACTTTTGTTGCCATTAAATTCTGCTATGTTTGTGATTCATTCAGTCAGCACGTCATGCCGTTGCCGTGCTTCACGTCACACACGTCATTTGACATTTGATTTCATTTTTTGGGGGAGGATGATCGTGGTGGTCTCACTGTATTTGTTGAAAAAATATTTTGAAGTGTTGCAGTGAGTGAACTAGTGCTCGTGCCATCCTATTTATTATAACTACAAAACGCGGACCCATTAACAGACACAATGTTTAGTTGGCTAAAGAAGGAAGGTGAAAAAACCGAGAGTATCGAAAATGTCGTGGAGGGTCTCAAAAGGATTTATAAAACAAAACTTTTACCCCTAGAGCTGCATTACCAGTTCCACGACTTCCACTCGCCGCAGCTCGAGGAGCCGGACTTCGATGCGAAGCCCATGATCCTGCTCGTGGGGCAGTACTCCACCGGTAAAACCACGTTCATCAAATACCTGCTGGAGCGAGACTTCCCGGGCATCCGGATAGGTCCGGAGCCAACAACTGACAGATTCATCGCCGTCATGTACGACGAGAAGGAGGGCGTGATCCCCGGCAACGCGCTCGTCGTGGACCCCAAGAAACAGTTCCGACCGCTCAGCAAGTTCGGCAACGCCTTCCTCAACCGCTTCCAGTGCTCCACGGTGAGCTCGCCCGTGCTCAAGGGCATCTCCATCGTGGACACACCCGGCATCCTGTCGGGCGAGAAGCAGCGCGTGGACCGTGGGTACGACTTCACCGGCGTGCTGGAGTGGTTCGCCGAGCGCGTCGACCGCATCATCCTGCTGTTCGACGCGCACAAGCTCGACATCTCCGACGAGTTCCGCCGCAGCATCGAGGCGCTGCGCGGTCACGATGACAAGATACGCATTGTGCTCAACAAGGCTGATATGATTGACCACCAGCAACTGATGCGTGTGTACGGTGCTCTCATGTGGTCGCTAGGCAAAGTGCTGCAAACACCAGAGGTGGCCCGTGTATATATTGGATCCTTCTGGGACCAGCCTTTACGCTATGACGTCAACAGAAGATTATTTGAGGATGAAGAGCAAGATCTCTTCAGAGATATGCAGTCCCTGCCACGGAATGCTGCATTAAGGAAACTGAATGATTTGATCAAGAGGGCTAGGCTCGCTAAGGTTCATGCATACATTGTCAGTGAGTTAAGGAAAGAGATGCCTTCTATGTTTGGAAAGGATGGTAAGAAGAAAGACTTGATAAAGAACTTGGGTCAGGTGTATGATCGCATCCAGAGGGAGCAACAGATATCTCCTGGAGACTTCCCAGATATTAAGAAGATGCAGGAGACGCTGGCCAACCATGACTTCACCAAGTTCCACCCGCTGAAGCCCAAGCTGCTGGAGGTGGTGGACCACATGCTGGCCACCGACATAGCGCGCCTTATGGACATGATCCCACAGGAAGATGTCAACATTGTCTCCGAACCACTAATAAAGGGTGAGTGACTTTCACTATTTTACCCCGATAACATTGCATATTGCTCTAGAGCGTGGACAAGCGATAGATGGAATAATATGCAGTAGGATATGTAAAGGTTATTTTGTTCTTGGAAATCTAATCTCCTATTTGAGATTTCTCGGAACAGGTGTGGCTAAGTGGCTTATTATTATATGACGATGTGTTTATGAAACTACTACATGTTGCAACAATTTACTGAATCATTTTTGGGACGAAAACTGAAATATTGAAGTGTGTAATGAAAATTTTTTACAAAATAGTATCTTAGTGTTATAATCAACATATTTGTAGTAATGTAGGAGCGGCACTTATCACTAGGTTGACAAGGCTACGAGTGCAGGTACACTGGAGCCGCCTGCGCCGGCTAAGGCCCGCACATACTTAAGTTTTCGAGGGAGATTTGCGTTAAGCATTATTTTTTATAAGCCCACACTAAGGTAGATCATATCGAAATAGTGGGGCTTATGATACTAGCTCTCGTATTTACGTAAGGTGTAAACGCCCTATATGAGCAAGGTACACATCTACTATCATGAGATATTGACCTGAATATATTCTTATCAGAATGATAACGCATCGCCGGGAATTCGCTAACGTTACTGTTAAATGCGTTAGGCAAGCACTATAATTAGAAATTATTAACTTATGATGCCTGACCTCATGATCGGAAATTGGAAATACATAGTTGATGAAGCAACTGGACAATGCTTCTATGGAGCTATTGTTGTTATGATTACATATAACATACGCCTTTAAATAATATGTGTGAATTAGGAAAATTATTATCATGCAGTGTTTATTTGCACAATTTATACAAATTCATAAGATAAATTTAAAAAAAAAATTTGGCGGGACTGTTGTTGGTCTCAGTGCTGAGTACAACTTCTATGCTGTACGTCGTAGAACCCCCACGAAACATTGGACGTAGGTATAACATACTGGAATAATTTCTAGTCAGGCGCAACAAGCAACGTTTTTCTAAACAATGAAACGTTTTCAGTTTTACTTAAAACATTATAAATCATTGCTTTCTCTTATCAAGTATAAATTGTGAATCATGCGCTGACACGACCTACAAAGAATGTCGTTTTAATGCGAGCATCAAATTATATAGGTAAGTACCTACCTACTTTTGTTAAAATTATCTAGCGCTTCTAAACAAAAAATACGGTTAATATTAGATCGATACTTCTCGATTCAGATTAAACTACTTTTCGTGTTGAATCGTGTACAAATAATAGTCATCAGTTCACATTGATGACAACAATGAGAAACTCGGTCGCCGCCCGTCAGCGGGTGTCGCGGGTTAACTCGGTCGCCGCCCGTCAGCGGGTGTCGCGGGTTAACTCGGCGAAAGTGTCGACGCCACGATTTGCAAACGATCCCCTATCACGTTCTCGTTGTCCACTAAAATTATAATTAGCTGCTATCGCAATCTTCTAAATCTCAGTTTAATTCCCCACACGTGAGTAATTTCTCGGCGAATGTTCGTTGAACCTTAGCTTAGATTTTATCACTTAACTCGATAGGGGATACTTTGTCTAATCTATTTACCTACGTTATTGTTAATATTCCCAAATTAGCTGTGCCCATTACTCCGTCCGTGTGGAAGGAAGAAAACACATAACACCACCACATCCACAATCATAACCATTAATGACGGTTTTCTAGCCACCCAACACACCTATCTGATCATCCTCCGTACAAGGCCTGTACATCTCTGTTTATTAAACAAGAAATATTCCTGTTTTAGATACACGTTCCGGAAAATGATCCCTGTGTCCTTCAATGACACAGTGGTTTATATCCGATCAAAGTCGGTATTTTGCAAACACTTTTAGTTCCAGATACCTACTTCTTTTCGTGATTTCTTTATCATTTCAGTTCTATCTGAATTCTTTTCCGCAAGCTTCATATTATAATTTTAATCATGCTGACTAATTTAATTCATTGACGGAAAATGCCAAAAATATTGAATGTCATGGAACATGGAGCAGTTAATGTCATGGAACAACGATTGTAGTACCTACTTGTTGTTTGTCGCATTGATAACGAACTGATTGTAATAGTAAAATGAGGCATACATCGATCGATAAAGGTGGTAATTATTTATATAATGGAACAAGTTATTGACTTCTGCTCTGACGTCCACTTATTAAATAAAATTTGTGGCCGTGAGTGTCGAAGCACGAGCTCTACCAGCTTGGCGTTACTTAACTTATCATCATCTTATGTACCGTGATATTAATCTGAGCCACTGATCCGTTAAATCTTAGGAAGTGTTGCGATGTTCTAAACGTTTCCCAATCTGCCAGTTAGGTATTTCATACAGACGCTGCTCCGATAGACGATAATAAAGCTGCTGTTTACAACAATGATGCAATGCATGTCACTCGTGAGACATGTGTCGCCTTGCCACCTACTTCAGAGACCTTCGCTTCGACAGCCGATTGTTATTGCTATTAGTTATTACTAGTGTCTTGCAATTACGGCTAATGAATAATAATTTATTGTAAGAGGAGGATCCAAACAAAAAAAGCGAGATAACAAAGCGACATTATAATCAGTCTCGAATCTCGATTGAACAACTTTAACATATTTATGCGCAATGCCTTTTAAATTGACAGCTGCATGGCCAACGGCCTGCGATATTGTGCACTTCAAGAACACTTGTCACTACTTCATTGCTCATCTCTGCTTTATTATAATATGTCGGAACCTAAACGCATTTATGAATATTTATTATACCTAGTCCTTTTGCATATTTTATATTTCCAACGAACCAACTATGTAGGTATATGGCAGCGGCCCTTTTAGTCTTTGTCTGCAAAAAAATCCATAGACTATACGAAGTATCATTAGCACTTGAGTCTCGTCTGTCTAACTGTGTGTTACCGCGGCGGGTCAGCACTTGACTCTTTGGCTCTATATTCGGCTGCCGATGATTCCATCGCGTTCAATTGACGTATTCATTAACAATGTGTTTAGTCCCGCACCTTTTGAATGTCCTACAATATTTCTTACATCGATACTGTATGTTAGCATTTCGTCCGCTGTTAGCAACACGCAACCTTCACCGTATTACACTTAGGTGACAGTTTTGTGATCTATTACAATTTCGCGTTACTACTCAACTGTAGTCTGCGACCAAAACATTTAGTGAGCACAGTTGCGTTCCCAGAAAATAAAAACAAAGATTCGACACTACGAACTAGAAATCCTGTCGTAGTTGAAAGTCTACATTGAGAAGGAAATTCTTTTCAACATTTGGCTTAACACGGGTGATTGTTCCTTGAACTTAGAAAGATACACGGAAGGAAAGAAATCCTTAATTCGATGCCAAGTCCTCACGATCAGCAACCGTCCTCGTAACACAGAAAGAATAAACCTGCACATATCAATGTGGTCGACACATCCTATATTAAACCATTCAAAGATTGTGGCGGATATTCATAACTTATTGCATCGTTCAATGCTCCTCTCTATAAAGAAAATTCCTGAGCATCATCGTGAGCACGAAGAATTTGCATGTTCCGTCATTCTTGTACAATGTCAGAACCAGTTTACGGAATGAGTGAACCCGTGTCGCGGACGCACCTGTCCCACTGCGCCTGCGCGGACGACCTTGCCGATTCTATAGCGCGGCGACCGCCATGCCCTTCCGAATTCGTCCACGCCGCTGTAATCAGTACACGAATTAAATGTGTATTTCCTGCTAGGATAGGTCTACCTACTTTATGTCATTCAAAAGCATAATGTTTACGGAGTGTCCACATGAAAATGTACAATTTCTGGCGTAAGCGTGTGCATAGTCAATGGGTAGGTAAGGATTGAGAGCTGACTCTTAGTGCAAGCCTAAATCAACGTAAAGCTGCCAGTAGACAGTACTAACTATTGACCCGCTTGGGTAATGTATCGATTGTACATCAAGTTCCAAGTCACACCATTACTAAAAGTCCAATAGTTCACCCTCAAATCTCAAGGATATGAAAATGTTAGGTCGGACACAACTCTGTATGGTCGATATTGACACACTGAGCAATTATATTAATGTAGCAATCACGTTATGCAATTACAATGTTATTGTTATCTGCTGAGCTGGTATTATCGCGCTGCTAATCTATTTGGTAATAGCGATCTGGTGCGGTTTCAGCTATCTTGGCTATCTAGTGCCGAGGTATCGGTGGGCGCGTATCGCTCGCTAACTGCTTGTGCTCACAAATACACACTCAAACTTTTTCTTGCTTCATTTTCTTTGTATTGTGCGTCAGCGCTCAGTTAGTCATCGCTAATGAAGCTAAGTAAGTTTATATTTTTGCGTTCCATTCTTCTGCATAGAGATCTCCGGTTTGGAATGTGAGTCTGTGATTGTAGCCTCGCTTTCTTTGTTTTTCTGACATTCAAAAGTGCATGTAATGGTCTAATTGAAATAAATGCTATGAGTTTGAGTTTTGCGATACTCCGTTACTGAATCAGCATTGCACTCACGTACTTCGTGATCATGTGAAATCGACATTATTATACCGAGTATTATATCCATCGTTTTTGCTACTTTATCTGTTGAGTCGCGAGTCCGAAGTATAATTAATGCCGCTAATGCATGTATTACAAATTAGCTATAAATGATTTCCTCGTTGGGGTTATGTAAGGGTCACTTGGTGTAGTGATGTGAAGCAAAGAGCCTGTGGCATGGTCCGCCTTCAAAGTTCTATTGAAAAAACTGTAGTTTGGTTTCGAAAAGCACACAAATTCAACTCGCTCCCTTTTTTCTGTACTTGTCAGTAACTGTATGTCATTGCCTTGGATGGATGTCATCTTAAAATACTTGAAGGCAATCAAAAATGCTTAAAACTGAAAGTAAAACAGTAAGTCGGAGCCTCAGAGTCTTCGTGATCGTTACTAATCAAAGCTTACATACAATAAATAATCAGGCAGTTGTTAAAACGTCAAGTCAGTGCGGTTCCTTACAGGCGGCGCGCAGCGCACGCGCATGCCCGATGATGACTCGTTGCGTTAATACGGAAACGTAATTAAGGACACACCGAGTCGCCAACTTGAATAAACCGCCGTCACCCTCACCGTGATCACTGTCAAACTCGCCACCTTGCGCACGCTCATCAAGTATTAGCCCTAGTCTTATCAATGTATAACCAAAGTGTTATCGATATCATGCCTGGAATTCTTAAGTTAATTTCACTGTTGCGATGCTAAGTTGACGTAGGTGAAGTAGGACAGAACGTGGTATTCAATGCGAATGTCAAAGCTCTCCAAAGAGGGAGTGGCATGTATTGGTGCCGGTGAGTCGGTGGCGGTGCGCCTTGCTGGCGCTGCAGCGGCAGCCTGGCTGGCGGCAATGGGAGCGCGACCGCGCTGCCACACCGCGGCACTTTCGCCGGCCGCGCTCGTTAGCTCTAGATTAATCATGATTACAATGGATAATGGGTATGAGCCATGTTCGCTAGTCACCGGAGGTTGTTGTACCCGCGGGCCGCGACCTACACGCGATATAGCTACCAGGCGCTCAACCGTACGTTACCACTACAAAAATTGTTTTAATCAATACTTTACATTTTGCCTAATTACAAATTGTACCTTGAGTGCTTGAGTGTGTATGTGCAACATGCGACATGCTTTGCATCCATGGCGATCCGAAATTTAAAGTGTTTGCTTGCGTGTTTGCACGAAACTGTGTAAGCATATTGTAAGCAATTTCAAAGTCAGTATTCGATTATTAATGCGCTTGTGTAACTAGATCAATTTTTATTATAGTTAATTAAACTGCAAGACGTGCTAGATTAGAGCCCGATAAGTGCATCGTGGACACATCGCGTGTGTTCGCGGGGAAGTGTCGCAAACCGGCACCGGTACAGGTGCAACCGTACAACACCGCCGCGCGTCGCTTCCTTGCGATTCTGCCGGCCACGATATGTAACCCTGCGAGCAGTTATCGGTTGCCTCATTAATGCCCCATTAAGACTGTCCTTCATGATTGGAATTCACACGTAATTAAAATCATATTTGATCTTTAGGCAAATACAAGTTGAGAAATCGATAAGAGCCGAGCTGAGCTATACATCAGTAACTTCACTCACAAATCGCCTGCCACATTAACTGTTGGCAAAACATTTTTCAATCTTCTCACATGTCGTAAGAATCGAAAAGAACGATACGTGAGTAAGGTTCTGCTCGAAAATTAAGCGGGATATTAGGAGACAGTATTAATATTGATAGTGACTTTGCCAACGAAAATACAAACACCATAATCAACGAACAATTGTAATTTATACTTGACTAGCTTTTGCCCCCCTCCCCCCTTTTTAACCTTTCGGGGGTAGAATTATTAAAACGCCGAAACACGTATAAATTCAATTTTAATTGACAGCTGTCAGTGTCAGCTGTAACATTGAGCTCCGTAATAACTTTACTTTAAAAATAAATAAACGCAGTGAAACCATTCAGATTAGTGATAATAACAAAGCGTGCATTGTGTAATACCGGTAAAAGTGTTATCCAAGCCTAAAAATCAATATCTGATGAAGTTCTAAAGTGAAAAAGAATCTAGACTCACAACAACAATTCGGTGACAAATAGTGCATTAATTATGTGTCTACTGTGCTCACTAATATAAACACAGATGAGAAAACTTCATATAATCATATTCTGTAAACAAATATCGTGAAAAAGCTTAAAATAACAAATAAAACGATCGAAAGTGAAAATAACAACAACATTCAAAATTCAAAATTACATCCACCCACATTAATGATTATCGAACTCTATAAAGAAGAATATAATTATATCCTTATTTCGCTATAAACATTAACTGCTCAAACAGTTTATTGGTTGCGTGCTGACTCAGATGCAACGGGTCTCGAGTTCTAATCTCACAATCAGTAATTACTTTTTGTGTTTTCGTATTAGTCCTTTTTGTGTTTTCGTATTGATCACAATTTATGAAGACAACAGTTGAATAACATAAAATAAACTCAAAATTAAATAATTTGAGTGGAGTTTTGACAAGTGGATTTCGAAAACATAACTACAAAAGAAAAGCCTTTATTAAATGAATCACTAAATGATTCGAACTTTGTTTATTGTGATTTTAAGTGAAAGTCATTAGAGATACATTAGAACGTATAATTGGATATAGTTTCTGATTGTACAAGTGGCTTGGCGGTGTAAGATCAAACCGCGTGATTGCATGTTCAAATCCGACGATTGCTGGGAGACTTTTTGTCATAATTTAAATTTGGAAAATCGTCATGAATTTCATAGAAAATATAACGTTCCGTCGCACACGTACTAGATCGGAACCCAATAATGACACCAATGAAATTATTTCTCAAATGTTGGATGAGACGACAAATATGCCGTCGTATATCGGGAGCTCAAAATAATGAACAATCACGGAAGATATCCCATAAGTGACAGTATAAGTTTATGCCTGAAATGTCAGAAGACGAGGAGGATAAGCAGATAAACATACTAAAAACTGAGATTGAGAACCTTAAATCTCAATTAAAAAGCGCACATAAAGAAATAGATATGCTGTCTTTGGAAAATAGCTCTCTGAAACAAACAAACGCCGATTTATCAAAGAAAAATGAGGTGTATAAAAAGGTCACCACTAGTCCTCTTAAGAAGAAAATACAAACATCGAAGAGAAATAAAATTAGTCTTACGGACAAGAAGACCAGTAAACCACAATTCCTGATTGCTGCACATCCACTGCTATAGACCCTAATGAAAACTCGCAAAACAAAACAACACCAAACAGCAATATTGTTAAAAATAACCCATTGTTACCGGTTGTAAAGAATAATATATGTATTTTAAGTAGTGAAACTTCTAATAGATTATACACAATCAGTCAAAGAACGAATTTAAGTAATTTTAATATTTATGTCACTATCGCATGCCAAATTGTAGATTAAAGCATCTATTAGATAATCTTGATAAGAAAATACAAAACTTCACTTGCTTTGACTACTGCGTGATTATTTTATGTAGGGGAAGAAGATTTCAGAAGGACGCATAATTACGAGTATATAGAGTTAGTTACTTTCATTCGCGAAAAATTACAAACGTTCACCCACACAAACTTCATAGTGTGTCTGCCGACTTTTAAATATATAAGGTTAACAAACATTTTATGTTCAATAGTAGAATCGACATCTTTAACCATTTAATCTGCATGGATGTTGAGACATAAAAATATGCGTATATTTTGGATTCCAATTTAAATCTTCCGTACACCTACGAAACTTATAACCAAAGGTATGGTAACTTAAATAATAAAGGCTTGAATATTATTTTAAATTATTTACAAGACCTAATCCTAGATTTAAACACAATGAATGTAGAGGATGCATGGAAACAACTTACAGAATCTGATAATACACTGATTTTAACTGTAAATGATAAAGGTAATGATAACAATTTTTTTCGTATATGACAGAATACATGTGCTTCATCAAATTTTTAATAATAATTACGCAAAGCTGATGAATTTACCGTAAATTTAAATAATATTAACAATGACAATAACATAATTGATGTGGTATGTGTTACTGATCATAATATGATAGCAGACGATACTAAATTCCTCCAAATTCCCAATTATACTATGGCGGCAAATTTCTCAAGAGCAAATAGAAATGGTGGTTCACGTATACTAGTACGAAAAAAATCATAAATTCAAGATTCTACACGAAGCAAAGCTTGTAAGCGTTTCCAACCTCATAGAATGTTCGGCTATTGAATTGTTAGAGCATAAGTTAATTATCATATGTATATACAACGTGTAACAGACTAAACGCAAGACCTCTCGTGTGGTGACTCAGACCATGAAACTGAACAACTTTTGTTCTACGAGTTCTTGAAATTCGCAAAAAAAAAAACTTTCTATAAGAACGGACGCAATCAGCTGATCCACATGTATGGTAAAACTAAAAAAAAAGTTATTAGTTTCCAAAGTCATAGAACAAAAAGTTGTTCAGTTTCATGGTCTGAGACACCACACGAGAGGTCTTGCGTTTATTATGTTACACGTTGTATAGACCTCCAAAGGCTAAAAGGAATTGTATAGAAATATTTTTTTACCGTTTAACGGCTATGCTTGCAAAATTATGTGCTAAATGTAAGAAACTTGTTGTTTGTGGTGATTGATATTGATCGACTAAAAGATACTCCTGTTTCGAGAGAGTTTGCAGACTTATTACGGAGTTTTAGCTTAAAACTTGCAATAAATGAACCAACTCGTTTACAAAGCAAAACGTGCATTGATAACATTGCTCATAATATGAGAGGCTGTAAACATAGTGTCGTAGAACTAGCACTGTCTGATCCTACAGCACAAATACTATCATGTCCTGTTAAGAGAAACGTACTCAATATCCCACTGGTACAAATTTAGAAGAGACTATAGCAACGAAAATGTTAAAAAAATTATTAAATGTTTAAAAGCCCTGACTTTTAGTGATTGCTATGAGAAAAGTGACCCAAATGCTGCTTTTGAAGAATTCCATAAACTATTTAAACTTTTTATGACCTCTGTTTTCCAAACATAAAAATTAAGGTTCCAATCATACGAAATACTAAATGGCTTAGTAAAGGATTAAAAATATGTTCCGTACGTAAAAGAATACTATTGAAAAAATATCGACTATCAGGTAATAATAGAGATAAGAGTGATTTTAAGAAGTATGCAAAAAGTTTAAAAGAATCATAAAACTCGCTCAAAAGTCGCAAAATTACTATCATATACAAACAGCCACAAATAAATCTAAAGCAGTGTGGCAATTAATCAATAAATACAAAAACAATAACCCCCCTGAAAAAATTAATAGAATAAGATATAATAACCAACTGATAACTGCTCCTGACGCTATACCACAAACATTCAACAACTTTTTTATTGATGACATTTCAAAACTAACTAATAGTACAATAAAATACGCTAATATTCTAACCTATAACAAACCCAACTCCTGTTTCTTAACACCAGTTGCCCCCCCTTACGATGTTGCTAAAATAATCATGACAGTAGAAAACACTAACAGTACAGGTTGGGATGGAATTTCCACAAAAGTAATAAAACGTGTAGTATACGAAATTGCTCCAATCATCACCTACTTAATAAATCAGTGTCTTGAAGAAGGAATTTTCCCGACATATTTGAAAACGACTATAGTTACACCAATATTCAAAAAAGAAAACACGGAAGATGTACGATGTTACAGACCTATCGCTCTCATTCCAATAATGGCTAAAATATTTGAAAGAGTACTATACATATAATAATCTTATTGAATATTTCGAAAAAAATAAAATAATAATAGATAAGATAGGTTGGGTTCAGAAAAGGAAAATCGGTTAATACAGCAATGCATCAGTTTTTTCAAAAAATTGTAACGGAACTAGATAACAAAAATCAGGTCACAGCCTTATACATGGACATGACAAAGGCTTTTGATTATGTTGACCATGGCCTACTACATAAACTAGAAATCTATGGAATTCGAGGTAAAGCACTAGAAATGATCGAATCCTATCTCAGATTTAGAATACAGTACACTGAAATAACACAATTATGTCCATTCACCAAAACAGAAATTAAATATACATCGAGCATCGAGCCCAAGATGTATAAAATTTGTTGTACCTCAAGGGTCGATACTGGGCCCGCCACTGTTTCTAATTTATATAAATGATTTACTTAATGCTATTCAATACCCTATGGTGTTATTTGCAGATAACAGTACGGCGATTTTCCCAAATAACAAAAATAAAAATCTTGAACTAGAAATAAATTAATCCTTATCCAAATGAATACACTGGCTAACAATAAATAATCTAAAAATCAATCTTATTAAAACCCATTCCATGAATTTCAAGAATAAAAACGCAAAATCAATTCCATTATCGATTGAGTACAATAATGAAACTGTGTCTGAAGTAACAAGTACAAAATTTCTAGGCATCCTTATAGATTCTAATATGTCATGGAAATCACATGTAAATAGTGTATGTAACAAATTGCATCAGTTCTCTTATGCCCTCTACATGCCCAAAAAAGTATCTAACCAAACCACTCTACTTAGTGCTTATCATGCCTATGTGGGATCCACTCTATCTTATGGGAACTATATTGGGGATACTCGACTGATAAAGAAATAGCGTTCAAGGCACAAAAGAAGTGTATTAGATCGATGTGTGGGATGCACCAAACGGATTCATGTAAGCCTCATTTCATAAACCTAAAAATATTAACCCTACCTTCTTTATATATCTACGAGGCCTCAATTTTAGTTAAATCAAATATCAGTAGCTATGACACATTAAAAAGCAGTAGACTTAGAAATACTAGTATTAGTAAATAATAGTATTTTTTGTATGGGAATAAAAATATATAATAAGTTACCCATAGACATTATGAGCATTCATTTAATTGGTATTTTTAAAAGAAAGCTAAAAGAATTCTTGATTAAAAAGGCATATTACTCTATAAAAGAATTCCTTGGAGAAAATTAATTATTTAATATTAAAATAAAAAGAGTAAGATTAATATAAAATGCTTGAATAATTTTAATTAGAATATTAAGTATGTAAATTTTTTAAAACCATTTAAATTGCAATGCCTTAACAGGCAACTAAGTTCTAAGAACCTACCGATTGTTACCATCGTCAAAATACTGTACACTTAGTTCGCAATAAAGAATTTGAATTTGAAATTAATTTTCAATCGTCAGCCTAAACACAAAATTTGAAGATCCTAACTTCAAAACTGACAGACTTTCATACAAACTTCCATCCCGTATTTTACCCCTTTAGGGGTGGAATTCCCAAAAATCCTTTCTTAGTGGAGACCTCTTTACAAAGAACACACCCTCCAAGTTTTATGCCTCTAGGACCAGCGGTTTGGGCTGTGTGTTGATATATCACCCAGTCAGTCAGTCAGTTTACTATTTTATTATATACATATACTAGCTTTTGCCCGCGGCTTCGCCTGCGTGGATGTCGAAAAATATACGAAGGGAACGTACTACCGTGATTAAAAAGTAACCTATAGGTTAATCCAGGTTATAAACGATCTGTGTGCCAAATATTATCCAAATCCGTTTAGCCGTGTTTGTGCAAACCGGAACATACATCCAAACAAACTCATCAAAATTCTAAAAACTAAATTTTCGACATCAGACTCGAATATTCAATGTAAGGTTTGATTTCGGAGTTTAAATTCTTTTTTCTAGATAATTATGAATTATAATAAAAATAACAATATTGAGCTTTGTTCATGGCTAATTGTCTTGCACTACGTGTGATATTTGAGAAATATTCTAAAAAAATACCTACTGTAAAAGACCGGTATCTACCTAAATACCGTCCTACACAGTATTTCTTTATATTCAATATTTTTCACTAATTCGGAAGCGGGCACTAAAACGACTAGGCCAGTTGGAGAGCTTACACGTGAGCAAGCCACATAAAACTGAGGGAGAAACAGTCTTGCTTTGCTGCAAATCAACTCCAGCAAATTTCATTAATAGTCATCGCGAAACAAACCTTGATTGGGATCTGCAATCTTAAAATTCAAACGGAAGGCCATTTGGTTATCAATGGTATACGCGACACGAAGACTGTTTCTCCTCTGGCAGATTCAGTTAGTATTTTGGCCTCAATAACATTGCGGCGGAGAGCAGTTACTTGGAGTCTAGTTCCATTGCACAATTTTGGAGGCCGTATATTTCGAAGCAACATGACAGGAGCACCTACACGCAACATAAGTCTGTGACACGGAAGACCTAGACCGGATTAAGAGAGTTTAAAAATTCTACAAGATTTACCGACTCGTCCATATCGACCATGGTATCAAAAAAAAAAAAAAATATTCTTCCTCTTCACATGTATTTATCAACATTTCGTTGATCGCAGCGGCTTGGTCGTTTTTGGAAGTCAAAATGGCTCTCTCGCAAAACCACTACATCGGTTTGTCTTTAATATTGTTATTCATGAACGAACAACTTCAATTCAAAACTTAATCCTCCTTTTCACCCCCTTGTGGGTTGAAATAAAAAAAAACAACGATTTACGTTGTGTTAGTTTCGAACCATAAGCCGGGATATTAGTGATTTAATTAAAAATACCTTTTTAAAAACGCTAATAACCATTGAGGAGTTCCTTCGTGAGAAGACGCTCCTGGCTGCAGGATGAGGTTATGATAAAATCATCTTTATCTATCAAACTTGAACGCGTAAACAAAGTTTCGTGTCCGTGCTACTAACCGCTGATGAGTTCTCTTTTGAGGAGACGATCCTGGCTGCAGGATTAAAGAATGTCTGTCATAAAAATGTATTGTCACCAGAACCAAAGGTGTGTGCAAAATTTCAGCTCAATCGGTTGTACAAAATTGAGTTGCATTCCACCCGAACAAACATAGTACCTTCATCCCCCTTTTTAACCCCTCGGGGATAGAATTATCAAAAATGCCGAGACACGTATAAATTAATTTCCAATCGTCAGCCTAACACAAAATTTGAAGATCCTAACTTCAAAACAGACAGACTTTCATACAAACTTCCATCCCCTATTTTACCACTTTAGGGGTGGAATTCCCAAAAATCCTTTCTTAGTGGAGACCTTCTCTTCACAAAGAACACACCCTCCAAGTTTCATGTCTCTAGGACCAGCGGTTTGGGCTGTGTGTTGATATATCACCCAGTCAGTCAGTTTACTATTTTATGTATATAGATATAGAAAAGAACTTCACCTTTCGGCCTATCGGCATGTGAGCGCTGAGCACCCACAGGATGGCTCATTCAGTGAGATCACTGATCGCTTCGATCCAGTGAATTTTATGGATCCACGAATTTGTATACGCTTGGCGCACGCTAGGTGTTTACGTCGGATGCGCGGGCGCACACACGCGACTCTAATTGTAGCGGCCATTGTTCCGCATCCGCTGTGACATCACCCGATGTGCTGCCCATTGAGACGCATCTGAGCAGCATCCATTGTGCCCACCGCGACCCACTTGACGCTCAATGACAGTTCATTGTGCTCTCATCACGACACAACACACCAACTGAAGCTCTCAGAGACGACAATATCGGATCGCTCGTTTGTTCTTTTCTCCTTTGTCAAACAATCCCGATAAAATCGATTACATTGCATGTCCTGTACGGACTTGCAAGGGTACCGTTGTACTGCGATTCGAAATTTTTATGAATGCTAATTCTAGTTGGCTTGTCACACTTTCGTTTTGAAGGTAAAAGTTAATAGCGTTGGACACAAAAACAAAACAAATGAAATCGTTGTTCGTGTTGGTGTATGATAAGGTTCGGAAGCGGACGATGTGGCGCGCGTGCCCAGAATATAGATGGCACGCGCCGAGCGCCGCAATCATATCCACTTGCAGCGCACTTGATTGAGAGGCTGTGAAATGCACTAGCTAAGTAGTAGCTACTAGGTGGTTTGTGAATGACTATGAACGACATGTTGCCTGTTTTAAGGGTTCCGTACCCGAAGGGTAACCAACGCGACCCTATTACTAAGCCTCCGCTGTCCGTCCGTCCGTTTGTCTGTCTGTCTATCAGCGGGCTGTATATCATGATCCGTAATAGGTAGACAGTTGAAATTTTTGCAGAATGTGTATTTCTGTTGCCGCTGTAACAACAAATAATAAACACAAATAGTCGGTATAAGCTTAGTTGTAAACCGTGAAAGCTTAAAACGTGTTTGAACAAAATATAATAAATTAAAAATTAAGGGGCTTACTACGATGAACCCTTCATGCGCGAATCCGCCAAGCACTTGGCCGGTTTTTTTTTTATTAAACCTGTTCTATGTAGCTTTTGGCGCGATACCAGAAGAAAGAAGTAGTAGTTCTATTTGACGCTCCGAGTCTCCGACCCGACAGCACCTAGTTCCGTCTTCATCTATACAACGTGTAACGTAATAAACGCAAGACCTCTCGTCTGGTGTCTCAGACCATGAAACTGAACAACTTTTGTTCTATGACTTTGGAAATTCATAACTTTTTTTTAGTTTTCCCATACATGTGGATCAGCTGATTGCGTCCGTTCCTATAGAAAGTATTTTATTTTTTTTGCGAATTTCAAGAACTCGTAGAGCAAAAGATGTTTAGTTTCATGGTGCGAGAGACCACACGGGAGGTCTTGCGTTTATTATGTTACACCTTGTGTATATACAAAATAGTAAACTGAATGACTGACTGACTGACTGGGTGATATATCAACACACAGCCCAAACCGCTGGTCCTAGAGACATGAAATTTGGAGAATGTACTCTTTGTGAAGAGTAGGTATCCACTAAGAAAGGGTTTTTGAAATTCCACCCCTAAGAGGGTGAAATGGGGTGTTGAATTTTCTATGAAACTTTTTATTCTCCGAGTCGATTGACTTGAAAATGTGTCTACATATACTTCAGTTAAAATGATGAGATACGTGTATCACAGCAAAAGCTAGTATATGTATATAATAAAATAGTAAACTGACTGACTGACTGGGTGATATATCAACACACAGCCCAAACCGCTGGTCCTAGAGGCATAAAACTTGGAGGGTGTGTTCTTTGTAAAGAGGTCTCCACTAAGAAAGGATTTTTGGGAATTCCACCCCTAAAGGGGTAAAATAGGGGATGGAAGTTTGTATGAAAGTCTGTCAGTTTTGAAGTTAGGATCTTCAAATTTTGTGTTTAGGCTGACGATTGAAAATTAATTTATACGTGTCTCGGCGTTTTTGATAATTCATTAAGCTGTGCCCGCGGCTTCGCTTACGTGAGCGCGTATTCTTTTGGCATTATTAGGGAACATTACATGGGAACCTGAAGTCGTAGTATATTCATAATATCCTCTACAAAATAATCCATTTTAATATTATAAATGCGAAAGTAACTCTGTTTGTTTGTTACGTTTTCATGACTAAACAGCTGATTGGATCGTAATGAAAGGCAAGGAGATAGATTATATCCTGAGGAATGATATAGGTTATCGTTTTTTTCTCACACATACACATCAAAATTTCCACGCGAACAAAGTCGCGGGCAACAGCTAGTCAATAGTAAAATCGCGAAAAAATAGTTCAAGTCTGTATTTCAGTTTCTTCTTTCAAAACGGCGGTTTTCTATCAAGTGTTGATAATAAACTGTAATAACGGTTATTTATGATGATGCGACGGTGTATGATAATCATAATAATGGATTCGAAGCGGCGCATTTGCGCGATGTGGCTCGCGTATGCGCGTGACTGTATGCAGCCATTGTCCTTAAAGCCCTCGGCTATAATCCAACTCATCATTATTTTATGCTCTCCTTGACAATGCATCTGAACGACCGACAGTTAGAACAACGGTACGGTACGTTCTCGTCGAATGTAGATCGTCTTTTCAAACGCAACTGATTCGGGTACGTCCCGTTTGGAACTTTCCCGTTTCGCCTACTAAAAAAATACCATCACAAAAGTCCCGTTTCGTAACCATTTTGATCTTCATACATTCTCGTTTCGTCAACTTTTGAGTATGCGTATATTAATTCCCGTGTGGTAAACTTTTTGTTTGGCAAATACAGTTAGGTAGGACTCAGGAGAACTACTACGAAAATCACAATTACTTTTCGGTAAACTCTTATTTATTTCTAACTTACCGTGAATACTCAAACAAGGTAGGTACACAATAATATAAGTTCCTGCTATGAGAAAAAAAAATGTAATAAGACCAAACAAATAGTTCCAATAATAATACTTAAATAAACTAACTACACTTCCTTTAAACATTGTAATAAAAAGTAACAAATTGTAACAGAACAGTCTTTTTGGTGCATCTAACCAAAAGTACTAGGCTTGCATCAATTCAAGGTGGTATTTATTCTTACTGTATTGTTGAAGACGGGCGGGACCAACATCTTCTTCACGATTCTGTTCTCCTAGTACTTTCTGTTCAAATTCTAAATTGAGTTCTCTCGTAACAAACCTTAGTGTGCCAGAGAGAGACAAAAAATAGCAACGTCAACAAGAGGTTTCCTTGTGACTTTGGGCGCTGACTGTCCGTAGAAAAAACATTTGAAATTTTTGGTTGACGAAACGGGAATCAATGTATGGAGATTAAAATAGTTACGAAAGGGGACTTTTTTTTCACTTGTTTTGCACGTCTTTTGTTTAGTTGGCGAAACAGGAAAGTTACCAAACGGGATATACCCACTGATTCGACGCTGTACGTTCGATTGTGCTAAAGTTACAATACATAGTTTTAGATAGAGCTGTGTTCTTAAGGAACTGACCAGTTATACAATCAGGTGAATAGAACAAGCCGTGAAGTCAAATTAATCAGATTCCTGTCAAAAGCCCAAAAGAAAACTGCCGGTAATCATCAAATAAGGAAGATGTTGGAACTCGTTATTAGTTCATTATACAATTAAGCGTCCTTCAGTGGGCATCAAGGTCGAGGCGCGTTATCAGGCCAAGTGCCCATGAGGCAGCGGTCAGCCGCCGTGAGCGGGCGGCAGGCGGCGTGGGCGGAGGCGACGGATGCACATCCTCCTTACCGCGAGGATACAGGTATCCTGCGCTGGACAGCTCTTGAGCCGCCGGGGAACACCCAAATTAGTTCGCCCTGAATTTAGGAAAGACGTCCCCCTGCGATGACGACCGCATGAATTGGACATAGAAACAAGCGGTTGCGCTCTGCTCCGACTTTATTGTTTCGCTCTGGTTGTTTCGCAATCTGTTCTTATGTGGCACATGACAGGTGTGTTGTAATGACATTCAAGTTTGGGAGCCCCAACACCGTAAGATTCAACTGTACTTGTGTTAGAAATTTTGGAAATAATAATGTTGACTGTTAAGGCGACGTAGAACTCTATGATGGATGACCTAACCAGAAAGATGAGATTTTTCTTCACGCATTCCTCTCAAACGTTTGCGTATTCATAATCTGAGATACAGTGATAACGTCAAGGTCTCTTCCTAGCGTCCTCGTTCGTGACGACAGCGCCTTACTATTACACACTAAATATTAGATGTTTGTCCAGCAGCTCCAAAAGCAAAGTGTTAACTCATGATAACTAAATTTGCTTTGACTAAGACATCGAAGTTATCTTAACTCATGAAGTCATGATTAAATTATACACGTTTTATTGGATCATATTCATGACTTTGTACAAACTGTTGAGTTGCTAATGTTGCCACACGATACGTCGTTCACAAACTATGTGCTGATTGTACCAGAGAGTTTAATAGGGATATCAACCTTATCAACCTTTGCAATAAAAATATCAAATCGCTATCATAAAATATCTGAGTGGCAGGCGTGGTGATGACTGCAGTCCAACGGCATACTGCTCATTGCTGTAACGGATGCGTTATATTGTCTGCAAATGGGTTCATTGCATTCTGTTGCAATCAAGTTTTCAGTTATGAGTTTTAGCTTTGACTATTCATTAGGGTCGTTCTCGTCTGTTGGATTTTTTTAAACATCTTCCTTTTCCCCCTGATATTTTTTTCGAGCTTACTGCGCTAATTTCAACTGCCAAGTCATGCTGTGTGGACACAGTATTGCCATAGTGTGCATGTGGCACCGCCGGTGGTTACAGTGTGTAGTCATTGATTCGTCGCCAGTGGCCAGTCGCGGCCGTTTGCCGGCCATCCACCAGTGCGCTGCACTTCCTGCACTTTCACTCGCATGAAACGCGATCTATCTGAATTAGTGCGCCATTAAATATTACATGAGTTGTAACTCCGCGGCGCGCCGGTTTCACATCGACGTACAATAGTTGGGCTGATGTCACTTGTCGTTGTGAGAATGGCCCACTCGGCGCGCGTTGCTATCACGATGTCGTCTGCAAAACATGCAAGTTTAATGGCACGCATACATTTCTGCTTTTAGGGTGGATACTTGGGCAGTACCGGACACCGGCACACAGTTCCCATGTTTCTCCTCCGTTTATCTTCGAACACCCTGTTTGATTTGACTATCAAGAATGGCAAGAACACTTGATATTCTGCAGCTACTAGCTCTGTTCAATAGTCAAGTTACTATTGTTGAAATATATTACTGATCCAGTCATTTTTTGTTTTGCTGCTCGCTGTGCGGTAGGTGGTGGGCGACATGTGACATCGCGGCAATTCTTCTCATTCGCAGTTATTTGTTGCACTAGTAAAGTAGTGACCGACACTAGTCACTACTTGCCTACTCTTTATAAATATGGAGCACTCGCCGGCTTGCCATGCCATTTGTTTGAATATCACTCGACTGTATAATGCTGTATCTTCCACATAATGCAGGTATGTACAAACTAAACATTTGTGCATATTTTCGTTTCAGTGTGTTTCAACGTGGTTGGTATTGCTTGAAGTAACTGTTTAATAAATATTACAAATCGTTTCCTGAAGAGAACTTAAACTGGACTGTTTTGAAGGATAAGCAACTAAATACAACAGTCTCAAGTTATTGTTTTATTACGGAGTCTTGGCAAGGGAACAGATTTCAAAACATCTGTTTCCTGGGCATAGATACGACTTCCTGATACCCACATTGTAAATGCGCTCCTCTATCCACCATATTTCTTCGTTTACACTTTTCTGAGCAGTGTCTCTCGCTGAGACTATAATATCTTAGTCTAAGCTCTCTTGGTCTATTGTTGTGTACGTTACAGGAAAGTGGCTCCTAGAGTGATATGAGTGGAACGTATAATTAGTGTTTGTATTCTTTTCTACTTCAGTGTACTCGGGCACAACACGTTTCAACCGACTCGTTAGCAAGTAAAGAAGGTCATCGATATGTACGAATCCGTCGCTATTTTTTAGTCATTCGAATTTGGTCGGATAACCAGCCGTTGTTTACATGTTTTGTTTATATTTACTTAATGCGAAACATTCCAAGCTGAATATTTTCACTATATATTTTTGACTAAACACACTAGTTTTTGGTTTACCCACATTTATACACATCTTGGGTTGTGGCGGTTTCTTGTATTTTGCCGTCAAAGTTATGACGCCTTCGTTTTGACTTTTAGCAATAATATTCAAAACGCATGCATGGACACTTTTGAAACTTTGAATGGTTATTATAAACGTCAAGAAGGTCCGAATACAGTTTTCAGCGAGCTAATACGTTTTCTCATTTAGGCGCTGCGATATTTTTTCGGGTTTTCAAAAAACCGCGATTACTTGAAAATTATCAATATTTTCATAAATCTAATTCTGTCACAAATACGCTCAAATTAAGAGCTACTCGTGTATGTTTGTTCTACAGGCACACATACAATGGTTTTAGAAGTACACGATTCTACAAAACGTTACCCTAGCAGGAAATGCAATATCTCGAAAACCTGAAGACGCTCAACCTACATTTTTGGTGCACTTTTTTACACAAAAATATAAGCTTTCTGGCCATGCACAATATTTCTTTCTCCGATCATTCGTTTAGAATTTTTCCCGATGGGAAAACGTTACCCTAGCAGGAATCGTTTTTTTTTTTTCAAAACGACAAAGCGCACTAATTTTTTATGTGGTGCACATTCACAACAGATTATACACTAATTATACGTTCCACTCATATCACTCCAGGAGCTACTTTCCTGCTAGGGTAACGTACACTATTGTCGACGGCGTTGATCCAACAAATAACCAACCGCGGTTCAAAATGGAAGTGCTGCTAGAATAACAATTAATGATGAAACTTGTTTAGTGGCGTATTGATTCGTGCGGTTGGTCGCTTTAGTGAAGTTAAGTGGGAGTCAGCACAGCTGTGCATCACTTCGTGGCGCTCGAATAGCCCCTAGTGACTTACTACAGATGGCAGTCACCTCAGTAGCACTATTTACCAACTAAACAAAATACTGACCTACATCGACATAATTGTCGCATTCAATCCTTGAAGTAACAATCATGGGCATTCACAAGTAAGTGTGGTAGAACAATGCCGCCGTTTCTTTGGCCAATATAAAACATGCGGTCCGCTCCACTGCGCGCTGACACAGCAATCAATAATGTCCTCGCCTTTCATTTACAGTTCTTGAGCCGATTGTTGCGTTTTTATGAGCTTAATATTATATTGTTTGACAATTATTTCGCAACACCAACTTTTTGTACAAGTCTTCGTTAAGCCCTTTGCTTGTTTTGATGTTCATGTTGCTGATGAAGGCCATTCATGTGATTGCAACACGTTAATTTCCAATACTGATGTTGTTTTAATTTTGTAATAAAGTCAATTTCCAGTTAAAAAACAAAACTTTCACGGCGGTTCCTTGCTGTTTATAAAAATACATATTACAATAAAATTATTGTAATATGTATGTTTATAAACTGTACCTGTATGTGAAGATGTTGCAATCTTGCAATGCACCTTGACTTTTTAAACTGCCCATGTAGTGAAATAAAATATTTTGATTTTTGTGTTTGAATGTAGTCCTAACAATGATTGTTTTAATGTAGCTAATGCGCTACTATGGAGAAGTGGACTTTTCATTCTTTCTGGTGCTTTAATACTTTTTGCGAATGCAGCGTGCCAGGATTCGTCTTCTAGTCCCACGTGCTCAGTTTTCTTCGATACACCGATTCCGAAGAACCTAGGATGCATTTCAACTGCCAGTATGATCAGTGAAGTAAGCCGTATTGTCTAGCCGTGAGAGATCACGCACTGCCTCACAGTTCACAAGACAATAGCTATGCAAACGATACGTGTCGCGACAATTATCGACGACCCTCGCACTAACTATGATTTACTACACACGCTTGTTGTATTAACAGCCACTGCAATCATTTTATTATAATAATATCAACCTATATTTCCTATCTAAGATCATTTCCCTAAAGTCATGAGTCACGGCTGCGGTTACTAGTTTGGAAAATAACTTCAGTCTGCGGTAAAGTCTTGGCAAAGTATGTTCAGTATGTGAAAAGTATGAATGCTGGCTGTATTCATACTTTCCACACATGCCTTTATAGCCAAGCTTATTGATCGTAGCAGTTACAAGCCACAACTTTAGCCGGTGCGACAATAACCCATGACTCATGCTTCGTATTCCAGGCACAGTAAGTGGCGTTCCATTGAGCCAGCGGTGAAATGAACAGCCGACCTTGTCGTAACCCGCGAGTGTCCCACCAGGCCGCCACGGAGATACGCTATCAATGCTCTCTTGACTTGGCGAATGAAGTGCAAGGTGAACGCTAATACAGCGATTGTCATAAATATTCATATAGAAACGCCACATTCGAGATTATTGTGTTTACAAGAAGCCGTTTATTATCTGCCTACTGTATGTTAGCATACATAATCGGAGTTAAAGATGGCGTGCAAATGTGAACAAAAAGCATTATAGCAGTGCTAGGAAGTCTTTATTTACTGCTTTTAGGACTAAATTATTTAATTTGATTCAAAATAAACAAGAACCGAATGTTATTGTTTTTATTTTATTCAATCTACTTAACTTAGTGATAATTTTTAAAATTATATCAGTTTTTTTTTCAATTATTTTGTCACATTGTAATGTGAATCATTGGTTGATAAAGCGGTACGCCCCTAACATTGATTTATTAAGTTTGGTCAATAACATTATAAATTCGGCCATCAAACTGACAAAACAGTGTAGGTACAATACTGATAAATTAATTTTAAATAAAACCTTGACGTCCACAGCACAGCTGCTCTGCCTGTAATTGCTATTTGTTACTTTGTTATTGTAATACCCGAAGGGTAACTAACGGGACCCTTTTACTAAGCCTCCGCTGTCCGTCCGTCCGTCTGTCTGTCTGTCAGCGGGCTGTATCTAATGATCCGTAATAGGTAGACAATTGAAATTTTCACAGAATGTGTATTTCTGTTGCTGCTATAACAACAAATAATAAAAATAAATTAAAAATTAAAGGAAGATCTATTACGATGGTACGAAACCCTTCATTCGCGAGTCCGATTCGCACTTGGCCGGTTTTTTTTCAGTATTGGCTACGATCTACATGCGAGGATTACGACCAAAATTTATCGGTTTTGCTATTTAGTCTGTGGGACAGTGGGAAAGCTATGTGCTATCTGACAACGATCAGTTCAAAACAATTTTTAGGGTCGTAGCCGTCGTAGGTGTTATATGACTCTAAAATACATTCCGTGCGTGATTAAATCAGGAATGAGAACATCCGCAAGAGAACCAAAGTTACCGATGTAGCCCGAAGAATTGCTAAATTTAAGTGGCAGTGGACAAGACACATTGCTCGCAGAACGGATAGCCGATGAATGCGTGAAAGTTGCATGGATCCGCTGGATGCGAGTCGCAAGGGTCCGGTGATCCGGTCAGTGTGGCGGCACCAAACATTACGAAATAAATATAATTATGATATAAATGGAATTTAGGAAACGAAATATAAATATGAAAATATGAATACAGAAATAATAACATAATTTAATAATAATGAAAATACTTCTAATAATTTCATAATAATTACCTACATTATTAAACTACACATAAATAAATATAACTAATATATTATACCTGTATGAACAAACCTAATAATGTATTATTTATGTATTCATAATTATACACCCAATTAAATTTATAATAATATTATTGAATTTTTGCTTAGCCCTCTTCCTCTCTCCTAATGTTGTACCTTGTTACACCATCTATGTAATACATAAATGGAATGCAATAAAAACTTGAGTATTGAGTACTTGAGGGAGGCATATGTCCAGCAGTGGACGTCGTCCGGCTGAAATAATGACGATGAAGATACATTCAATATGGTAGTTTGAAAAATCTCGGTCAAATTACTAACAAATTATAACCCGATATTGTGAACGGCTTTCGCTGCCGGTACTTGTAAAATGGATTCCCGGTTTTCAGACTGACGAACACGTAATTAAGTGTTTATATTAAATGCACATAAATAAAAAACATAAGACTTCCACGCGTGCTACGAACATCGGCGTGTACACCGCACGGCGACCTCCGTCGTGACGCGGAATAGCCTCCTAGCTTACCTCATTGACTATGAGGATGCTCGCCGTCTTACCTAATTACTCACATATTATATTTTGTATCCCACATGCACTTACATCATATTCAAACGCATTAGTCAAGTGAACTCGTGTGCAATTAGACAAAAAGAGGTGGAACGAGGTTTATAGTGGTCGGATTTTCATTAAACTATTTTTATTGAGTACCTAGAGGTGCGGATAAAAAAAAAAAATGACGCTCGCAACGTTCTTTTTTTTTCAAATTCAAATTCAAATTCATTTATTCACGTATAAATAGGTGTACGTTACCCCAGCAGGAAAGTGTCTCCTAGAGTGATATGAGTGGAACGTATAATTAGTGTATAATCTGCTGTGAATGTGCACCACATAAAAAATTGGTGCGCTTTGTCGTTTTGGAAAAAGACGGAAAAAACGATTCCTGCTAGGGTAACGTTCTTCCAGCAAGAAAATTCTAAACGAATGATCAGAGAGAGAAATATTTTGCATGGCCAGAGAGCTTATATTTGTGTAAAAAAGTGCACCGAAAATGGAGGTTGTGCTTCTTCAGGTTTTCGAGATATTGCATTTCCTGCTGGGGTAACGTTTTGCAGAATCGTGTACCTCTAAAACCATTGCATGTGCGCGTGTGGAATAAACTTACACGAGTAGCTCTTAATTTGTGTAAATTTGTGACAGAATAAGTTTTAAGAAAATATTTATAATTTTCAAGTAATCGCGGTTTTTTGAAAACTCGAATAAAAATCGCAGCGCCTAAATGAGAAAACGTAGAAGCTCGCTGAAAACTGTATTCGGACCTTCTTGACGCTTATAATAACCATAAAAAGTTTCAAAAGTGTAGATGCATGCGTTATTGAATAATATTGCTAAAAGTCAAAACGACGGTGTCATAAGTTTGACGGCAAATACAAGAAACCGGCTCAACCCAAGACGTGTAGGTGCAAAACCAAAAATTAGTGTATTTAGTTAAAAATATATAGTGAAAATATTCAGCTTGGAATGTTTCGCATTAAGTAAATATAAACAAAACACAAAACATGTAAACAACGGCTGGTTATCCGACCAAATTCGAAAGACTACAAAAAAGCGACGGATTCATACATATCTATGACCTTCTTTACTTACTCACGAGTCGGTTGAAACGTGTTTTGCCTGAGTACACTGAAGTAGAAAAGAAGTAATAAAATAAAGTTGTTATTGGATTATATTCTTCTAACTGTTTCTGTGACTATTATTATATGTTTAAATAAAACGTAAAACAAATTGTACAATTGCAAGTATTTGCCGTTGAACTTGGATATAATAAATACTAAAGGTATCAACCACCTTCAAGAAGCTTGCGAATCATGTTTGAGAAGAGAATTTACTCCAGAGTGTTATATTTGTCGCAGTGGAAATGTGTCATTCATTATACGATGTTAAAGACATTATCATTTTTGAACTTCGTGACGTGTCGCCTGGTTGGATGATCTGCTTTTTATCATTGAAATAAATAATAAGGACTACTCAATTCTGTCTTTAATAGAATATAAACCCGCTTGAAAACCCAAAGCAAAAAAGCATCCCCGAAAGCATTGGAAATAACAGGGCTCACTGCTACAGAAAAATAGTAATTATATATAATAGTAATTTATTTGAATGTTATGATGACCTATATGGTAAAATCCAACGACGCGGGAAATATAATGCCACATGTAATAGTTCTACATGGTAGAATAGACAAAATTGTATAGGGTTAAGCAAAGAAATTTTGGTACAATTTTGAGAAATGTATTTAGTGTATACATTGTCAACCGCACAAAGATATGTGTTGCAACAACGTGTTTCCATTATCGTATTACGTATGTGGGATATTATAACCTACGATTTTAATATTAAAGCTAGTTAAGTCTTGTCACATAATTTTGATTTGGTGGCGTTTTATCAGTGATTTAAAATTTAATTTAAAAAACTGATCTGTGATTTTAAATAATAATGGCTACACAAGGTACAAATAATTTGATAGCACTATTTGTGTTATAATATTTACAGGTAGGTAATTTGATCTGTGATTTGTTGCTATAATTACTTTAAGAATCAAAATTAAGGGAATAAAAATAATCTTTTTCATTTGATATGGTCTCAAGGTGCATTTAATATAATTTTTTATTATCCTCCAAAATTAGGTCATATAATTGCCAACAACCGTTTGAACGCGACTGTACGGACAACAGCTTAGGTTTAATACGTCCGATAAAGAAGGTCATAGATATGTATGAATCCGTCGCTTTTTTGTAGTCTTTCGAATTTGGTCGGATAACCAGCTGTTGTTTACATATTTTGTGTTTTGTTTATATTTAATTAATGCGAAACATTCCAAGCTGAATATTTTCACTATATATTTTTGACTAAATACACTAATTTTTGGTTTACACCTACACATCTTGGGTTGAACCGGTTTCTTGTATTTTGCCGTCAAACTTATGACACCGTCGTTTTGACTTTTACCAATATTATTCAATAACGCATGCATCTACACTTTTGAAACTTTTTATGGTTATTATAAGCGTCAAGAAGGTCCGAATACAGTTTTCAGCGAGCTTCTACGTTTTCTCATTTAGGCGCTGCGATTTTTTTTCGAGTTTTCAAAAAACCGCAATTATTTGAAAATTATAAATATTTTCTTAAAACTTATTCTGTCACAAATTTACACAAATTAAGAGCTACTCGTGTAAGTTTATTCCACACGCGCACATGCAATGGTTTTAGAGGTACACGATTCTGCAAAACGTTACCCCAGCAGGAAATGCAATATCTCGAAAACCTGAAGACGCACAACCTCCATTTTCGGTGCACTTTTTTACACAAATATAAGCTCTCTGGCCATGCACAATATTTCTCTCTCTGATCATTCGTTTAGAATTTTCTTGCTGGAAGAACGTTACCCTAGCAGGAATCGTTTTTTCCGTTTTTTTCCAAAACGACAAAGCGCACCAATTTTTTATGTGGTGCACATTCACAGCAGATTATACACTAATTATACGTTCCACTCATATCACTCTAGGAGACACTTTCCTGCTGGGGTAACGTACACTATAAATAGAGTAAATACAATCGGTGGTTTCCATGTTACATTATTTGGTCTTATAATTCTATTTAGCCTGTGGTATGGCATGTGAATCGTTTTCTTAGAAGTAAAAAGGAATAAAGAAATATAAATAATGGTTAGTCTTAGCCTGAGGTCTTAGCCAATACGTGTCTCCGAAATTCATAGTCTTATATAATGTCAATAAAATAATTATGTGCCTGGTAAAATACATTGTCAAATGCCAATAAAACTCAGTCATTTCTACGTTGAATTAATAATACACAACACACATTATTTAAAAAAAAATATAGAATATTTTCCTTATTCCTGTAGCCATTCATTTACCGAGTAAATCATTTTTTTAAGCAGTAGCTCTTTAAGCTTTTTCTTAAATTTTGGTAGGGGGAGATTTTGAATGTCTGTTTGTAACCTATTATAAATTTTAACGCACATAGCTGAGCAATTTTTTTTGAACACCGCAGTCTTTGGTGCAAAATTTTGAGTTTCCTATTGAATATTTATTTTCGTTAGGGAATAACTTTAAATTCGATGAATTTATATTGCGGCGTTAGTGTGACCCGTGTGTATCCATTAAACGTCCATTCGGTTTATTTGTTTATTGTTGTCGATGTCTTGCATATTTTATTTCTAAAATACACCGTATTTTAATACCATTTCTTTTGCCATTGGTAACTAGGGTTGCCAACCGTAAACTAGTAGTAAGCATAAATACTATATTTTCAACACCGAAAGTGACATTAACTTTTGATTGATTCCATAGCATGTATCCGAACTCATTCGTCAAAAGTAAAGGATTGTAGTGAGTTTACTGGCGAAACTACCTACAGGCAAAAAATGGCAGCATATTTAAAAAAAACCTGAAAATAACATACTAATTAAATTAATTAATATAAATTAATTTCATTGCTACTCTCTGTTCGCGCCACTTCGGAATTATTTGTGAATGCCAGGATATTTTCGGTTATGAATTCGAAATGGCGAGAAGAAAGAAACAGAAGTAGTAAACAGCCTGTATAACTTAATTTATGTTGAATTCTGCTCTTCTGTATTGTGAATACGTGCAAACTGTTGATCAATCCGCTAATGTTGTGATGTAACATTCCAGGTGGTGCGTTCGAAGGCGTGGAGGACCAAGTGTCGCCGTTCGGCTACGGGCGCGGCGAGGGCGTGGACGCGGGTCACGGCGACCCCGAGTGGATCTGCAGCAAGGACAAGCCGCGGTACGACGAGCTGTTCCAGTCGCTCAATCCAATCGACGGCAAGGTCACCGGCGCGGGTACGCAACTCTCTCGCTCTGATATGCGCACGCTCTCACTCTTACTCAACACACACCCGCACCTCCGCGGACACCTCGTCGTGGACAAGGCGCTCGAGGCACTGCTCTCGACCACACAAAACTGTTCCCACATTACCAACCTGTGCGTGCGACTGAAACATGCCGAGAATGACGATAGCTTCGCGAAACTTATAGATTCTCTCTCTCGTTCTACTGAAAACTGCAAATTGATCGCGCAGTTCATTGTGAACGCTAGCGAGGCACAAGTCCCGAGTATCGGTGGGCGCATGACACCCGCTGTCTCCATACATAGTCTAAACGAGAGCATAGCTGACGATAGGTGCGAGACCGAACAGTCTACGTATCAGAACCATGGGTTCCAAACTATAACAAATGAAGAATCCAAAGTTCACGCAGACTGCAACGCCGAGTATAACGATATAAGTCACGACAGCGACACCAATAGTAGTTCTGGGTCTGAGCCGCCATCGGCGCCACTGCAGAACTTGAATAGGAATGCAGGTTGCTTGGGATCGTTGTTCACTGCGGTCAAGTTCATAGTCCTCCTGTCGCTGAACGTGGTAACGCTGCTAATAACGGCGGAGTTCGTATTCGTGTCGATGGTGTACGTGCTCACGGGCGACCGGCACATCGAGTTCCACGTAGACCGGTCTCCGGTCACCTGGATGGACAAGGCGAAGCTGGTGACCTTCGGGCCCGACCAGCACGCCGTCAGGATACAGTCCTTCGCAGAGCTGTTCTATCGCGACAACGTCGTTCATATACTCAAATACTTCACAGAGAAACTGACAAGCTCAATGTAGATAGTCATAATAGGGATTAAGAATAATATTTCACTTTCAATTGTTAAGATAGATTCTAGCTGACCTGCTGGTAGTAATTTAGATATTGCCGAAGTAGGTATGCAACGGGTATAAACGCAGTTTTGAGTTGGTATTAGGTTATTGCTCAATTCTGAATTCGTTCAGGTCTCCGTTGTGATCAGTTGATGTTTGTGGTGTCTCCGATTGTGCTTAGTCGTGGGTGCATTGTTCCTAGCGTAGTGTAAGACTTAGCCAAGTATTGGTGTAGTATTACAAAAGTGTTCCTCGTCTGTATAATTAAACATTTCGCCATCGGTTTCGACATGAGTGTTATCTAACTCCGCTATCGTTTCCCAATACCGTGCTATCTCGCCTCTTTATCGTCACGCTTCTACTCACGATATTATCTTTCTCGTTGCATGATCATTTTCAAATACTAACTAAACTGTTAAATAACTGTCTGTAAAATGCTTTATTTTTGGCGCTTTTTTCATGTGTTTGACCTTATTGATTTCCGAATTCTGTTGGCAACGAAAGTGGATAAGCACTCAGTACAACAACGGTTCCGATACTTACATCAGTGAGTTACGTTATGTGGTTAGTGTTCAGGATGTTAGTTCTGACGCCAGCAGTGCTGCTAGCCACGTTCGTTGCCGATGCAGTTCGCACCCGCACTCGCTGACCTGGCGGTTTGTCGACAGCCGCCAAGACGGAGATGGTGAAGTCCAAGCTGCCGAACTCGGTGCTCGGCAAGATCTGGAAGCTGTCCGACATCGACAAGGACGGCTTCTTGGACGAGGACGAGTTCGCGCTCGCCATGCACCTCATCCACGTCAAGATCGACGGCCACGACCTGCCCTCCGAGCTGCCCAACCACCTCGTGCCGCCATCCAAGAGGAACTGAGTGCGCACCCGATAGCGATACATTATGACACCGCACTGACGATACAGGTGAAACATTTTCTCACAGCAGGCCATTTGCATACCTTCGAGTTTTGTTCTCGCATGTACGTTAAGTAGGAATTTTATCGAACTTCGATTATTTGTTAATCACGAACGATTGTTAACAATAAAGACATCTTGTTGTTTTAATGTAATCCACACATTTGGGCACTGTTTTTTCTCAAAAATGAGAAAAACTATGGTGAATGTTTTAGAATCAATTGTATATTTATAGATGCAAGTTAAAGAGCCTAACTAATCGCAGAGCGATTAATTTGTAAGTCAGATATTTTATTATTTATAATGAATGTTCGAAAATTGTTATAGCAGCGGATTTGATGATTTTGCTAATCAGTTTGATGTTACATTATATGATAACGTCGTGTATTTCTGTTGTCAGTCGCGTAGTGTAGATGTCACTAGAGGCTGTGTGTGTCTGTTGTGTGATCACTTCACATTCTACTATCATCTCCCTCGTAAGGAGCAGTCGCACGCTCGAGGTGATCGCATGGCGTCGTATATTTGTGCAATGTTCATGTGTCTGTTCGCCGTCCCTGTAACAGATAGTTTTGTGTTCGAGGGCCGCGCCAACGCGACGATAGTGCGACACGGATAAAACTGGGCGAGGACGGCGCTACTCGTGGTGGGAAAATACCATCAACCTGTCATATCCAGTACAGTTTATGTTAGTTCTAGTAATCGCCACGTCCCACACGATCCGCATCGCACTGATCGCCCGCGTCTTATGACGTCACGCACTTTGTCGTTCCAGACAGCGACGCAATGTGATGCTGTGACATACCTCTACTACTTATCATTACTTATTATATTATACTAAACAATTATTTTCTTTATTCATTTATAGTACTTTATATTATAAACTATTGAAGATTTATTTACTACGAATATTATAACATTATTTATTAGCTTACATTCAATTTGTAAGCTTTTATTTTATAATTGAATTTAGTTCAAAATTTATGATTGATCAAATAGCTGCATCCAATGTATTAGCTTTATTTACTTAATTTACTGTTAGTAGATCACTCGCCGGCGACATTCGACAGTGGGCTTAAATTATTGTTTGTTAAATATAAACGTTCTACTTTAAGTACATCTTTATTTGATAAATGTTCATAAAATTATTGTGTAGTCGATTTGTGATTGTTATTGCGATAAATAATTCTTTATTTCGTCTTTCAGCTCTCAGCATTATATGTCGATGTGAAGCCCAGTAATCGTCTACTTTAATCTGTTTCTTAAAAACATTGTAACACATCTCTTTCATATTCGCCATCATGATTGTATTGTAACTGAACGTTGGTTCTGTAGTTAAGTTGTTCCTACTAGAGAGTACTGGGTTAGCATTATCATAGTGATCGTCGTTCTTACGTTCACAATAGTTGTGTGCGCTCCGGACCGCAAGACGTTGTAATCATATTTATACTTCTTCCCGCGACTTTATACGAAATGTGCTGCATTTATATGATATGGGACTATCGATGATCCGCGGTGCCTTTGCTTTAATATAATTAGATGTAAAACTTTGTACGACGTCGGGGTCCTTTCACTAGTGGACGGTAAACGAGGAGAAGGGGGACGGGGGGGGGGGGAGAGGGTGCACTACAACTCTGTATAGTCGAGTACTAACCTACTTCTGGCACTTCGTGTGGGGTTTGTGTAAATACAGAATTTTATATCGGATAGATGTTTTGGAATGTATTTAGCGAGTCGCGGGCGCCGCTCGCTCGCTCGCCCACCTGTGACGTCACACGTCGCCGTCGGTCACGTGTGACATCACGCGTCTGGTGAGAGCCCGCGCCGCCGGCGACTCGCGCGCTTTGTTTTTACATTTTACTACTGTATGTACATAAAGATATGTAAATTGATTACAATTATCATAAATTATACATAGAGTGTAATAAATAGTTAAGAAAGCATTCTGTGGATTTTATTAGTGTCTTATTAACTTCCTCTTACCTTATTCCTTTTACTGAATAAATTCTAACAATCTATTCCGACGTATTTGCTGAAAGTGTATAAATAAACCATGTTCAGGTACAATTCTTACGCAATCACCCACCAAAGAGAATTAGATGGTTATATTCTTATTTCATATTCATATATTTTGCATTCCATATTGTAAAAAAAATGTTACAAAGGGCTTAAAGCTAGGTACATAAATATGGACCCTGTAAGGGCACAGCAAGGTAGGAGAGAGGAAGAGGGCTTTAATTTTACTATGAATTAGTTGGTAGACAAAAGTAACAATACTGAATCATAATAATTAATTTAAAATTTGTCATTTAGAAATTCATTAATAGTATAATAGCATTTATAAAATAAAAAATGTTGTAATTTATATATGAATGGATTAAATTTTTGTATATTTTTAATCATTTCTGGTAATTTATTATAAACCTTCATTGACATGACTAGGGCACTTGTTGAGTGCATTTCGAAGGTATCAAATAAAGGGTTAAGTAGGTATTCAATTAATCAAATCAAAGCGTCCAATTTGTAAAAAGCACTACAAATTGGCATCCAAATGTACGTTTCCTGACCAATTTGTTTACATTTTAAATATTTCATAAGTCACTTCATTACTTATAAAAGGGGCCTCCATCATCATCATCATCATTCATCATTTCAGCCGAAAGACGTCCACTGCTGGACATAGGCCTCCCCCAAGTGTCGCCACATTGACCGGTCCCGTGCGTCTCGCATCCAGCGGATCCCTGCAACCTTTACGAGGTCATCGGTCCACCTAGTGGGAGGCCTTCCAACGCAGCGTCTTCCGGTTCGCGGTCGCCACTCCAGAACTTTTCGGCCCCATCGGCCATCCGTTCTGCGAGCAATGTGCCCTGCCCACTGCCACTTAAGTTTGGCTATTCTTCGGGCTACGTCGGTAACTCTGGTTCTCTTGCGGATCTCCTCATTTCTGATTTGATCACGCAAGGAAACTCCGAGCATAGCCCTCTCCATTGCCCTTTGGGTGACTTTCAGCCTTCTGATGAGGCCCATTGTGAGCGACCACGTTTCGGTCCCGTATGTAATCACTGGCAACACACACTGGTCATAGACTTTCGTCTTGAGACACTGCGGTAAGTTGGACGAGAAGATACCACGCAACTTCCCGAACGCTGCCCAGCCGAGTCGGATTCGACGATTGACCTCTTTCTCGAAGTTAGACCTACCTAACTGGACCGTTTGTCCCAGGTAGACATAATCGTCTACAACTTCGAGTGTAGAGTCTCCGATCTTGATAGGAGTGGGTGTTACATGGGTATTCAACATGACTTTGGTTTTGTCCATGTTCATTTTAAGACCCACTCTTTCGGAAGCTCTACTGAGGTCATCGAGCATTGTACTGAGGTCCTCCATGGTCTCAGCCATGACCACTATATCGTCGGCAAACCGAAGGTGAGAGATATACTCGCCATTGACGCTGATGCCTAGCCCTCTCCAGTCCAGAACCTTGAAGACATCCTCCAGCGCAGCGGTGAACAGTTTCGGAGATATGACGTCTCCCTGTCTCACACCTCGCTGCAGAAGGATAGGTTTCGAGGTCTGGTCCTGAAGTCGGACTGACATGGTGGCGTTTTTGTACAAACTCTCCAGCACCTCGATGTACCGATAGTCGATTTGGCACCGTTGGAGAGACTGCAGTACAGCCCAAGTCTCGATCGAATCGAAGGCTTTCTCGTAGTCCACAAACGCCAAGCAGAGAGGCAGGTTATACTCTTCGGTCTTCTGTATAACCTGGCGCAGCGTATGTATGTGGTCTACGGTGCTAAAGCCTTTTCGGAATCCGGCTTGTTCGGGAGGCTGAAAATCGTCAAACCTGCGCGCGAGACGATTCGTGATGACTCTTGAAAACAGCTTGTAGACATGGCTTAGAAGTGAGATGGGCCTATAGTTCTTCAGCCGGGCATTGTCGCCCTTTTTGAAGAAGAGTACCACCACACCCCTGCACCATGCCTGCGGCGTTTTCCCCTCGAGTATGACGGAATCAAACAGCTTCTGAAGGGTCTTAAGTACCGGTTTTCCACCTGCCTTCAGTAGTTCGGCCGTAATTCCGTCCTCACCCGGTGCCTTGTTGTTTTTAAGCTGTTTCAGAGCCATCCTAATCTCGTACAGGCTGACATCCGGAATGTCTTCGGTATAGTGTCGGGTCAGTCTAGCTCTTGGGTCGTTAGCTAGATTTGCAACGGGTTTACTGGTTGAAGTGTACAACTGCCCATAAAAACTCTCGATCTCCCTCAGCAGCTCCGGTTTGGCGGATACGATCCTGCCATCGTCGGTCTTCAGTTTCGTGAGCTGGCTCTGCCCAATAGCCAGATCTCTTGAAAAAACCTTGGAGCCTTTATTCCGCTCAATAGCGTCTTTAATACGCTCGGTATTAAAGCGGCGGAGGTCGCGTTTCAAGGATTTAGAGATCCGTCTATTGAGCTGCCGGTATTTCCACGCCTCGTCTGAAGACTGCAGGATCATCTCGCGCCGCTCCTTCATGAGCTCGAGAGTATGATCAGAGAGTTTTTTGTTCTTCTGTGCACGACGTGTCTTGAAGAACTTAGACCCAGTCGTATGGACAGTTTCCACGAACCCATCGTTGCATTCGTCCACTGAGCTTCCTAGGCACTCGAAACGATTCTGGAGTTCAAGCTGAAAGCTCTCGGGGTTTTGGATCTGGATTTGTGCTGGACGGAGCGTAGACTTCATCAGTCGAGACCTTTCAAGCTTTATATTGATGTTCAATGTGCCTCTTACCATGCGGTGATCGCTCCCGGTTTTCACCGAATTGATCACAGAGACATCATTGAACATTTGCTTCTTGGTTGACATGATGAAGTCAATCTCATTTTTAGTTGCACCATCGGGACTCTGCCAGGTCCACTTCCTGTGCTCACGCTTTCTGAAGAAGGAGTTCATCATATAGAGGCCCTCCTTCTCCATAAAACTAGCCAGTTGGTGACCCCGGTGGTTCCGACGTCCAACCCCAAATTGCCCCACCTGCAGCTCATCCCCGTCTCGTTTGCCCAGTTTCGCGTTGAAGTCCCCCATGACAACGGTGAAGTGAGTTTTGAAACCATGCAGGGCTTTAGAAATATCCTCATACATGGTCTCCACTTCGTCGTCGGGGTGTGCCGAGGTCGGGGCGTAGACCTGTATGACCTTCAGCGAATATCTTGAGGATATTCTGAGTATAAGGTACGCCACCCTGGTCGACACACTCTCGATCTTCACCACGTTATTCACGAGGGACTTGTGGACGATAAACCCAACACCACCCTGGGACTGCCGGTCACCCTCTCGGAAATAGAGCAGGTTGCCGGATTTCAGGATTTTCGTATCCTCCCCCTCTCTTCGGACTTCAGATAATCCCACAATACTCCATCGCAGCCTGCTCAGTTCCTCTTCGAGTTCCGTTATCTTCTCGTCGTTCCGGAGTGTACGCGTGTTGTATGTTGCCAGGTCAAGTCGTCGGTATAGGCAGCCTGATCCCGTCCGGAGATTCTTCGCACCCCTTGCCACGCCGTAACCTCGACCGCTACCATAGTCGAGGGTAGACGGGCTGCCGGGTACTAGGGGCCATTTCTTGGTTGCGCTCATCATTGGGGGGGTTTTGCCATAATCGCCACGCTTGGCAGGCGGGTTGGCGATCGCAGTACGGTTGTTATATACCGCAGAGAACGCTGCTGCCCATTCTCTGGTAAGTCCCTTAGTCGCCTCTTACGACACCCACGGGAAGATATGGGATGGTGCTATTCTTTTACGTCCGACACCATACGGAAAGGGGCCTCCACGCGACGCAAATAGACTTATTCCTGGTCAAACGGAACAGCCTAAAATACGTCAAAAACTGTCAAGTGCTACCATTCTCCCAACACAGATTGGTCATAATGGAAGTAAAAGTCGCTGTCTCGTCCAGTAGACACAAGAACGGCCCCTGTCCAGAACCGTACAGTAAGCGTATGATAGAAAAAGAAGAATGTGCAAGCATGTTTATTATGTTTAAGATCAAGACAAGTGGTAGATAAGATGATTGAAATGAAAGATATGGAAGGAAACTCTGTAAATGAATCTTGGGAAGAGATGGCCAATCGCATACGGAGTGTAGCAAAAGATATGTTTGGAGAATCGAAAGGAAAAGGTGTGACAGATAAGGATACATGTTGGTGGAATGAAGAGGTGCACAAGACCCTAAAAGAAAAGAAGTGTAGCAAACGGGAATGACAGTTTAAAAGAGGAAAAGAAAAAGTTGCATGAAGAATGGAAGAGAAAGGCAAAAAATTTGGTAGCCGTTTCCAGAGGTAAGGCGCAGGAGACTATGACTCACTGGACAGTCCTAGAGGCCAGAAGGAGCTCCACCGGATAAGAAAAGCAAGAGAAAGTAGAAATAGAGATTTAGTTCATATTAAATGTATAAAACATGGCGCTGGGAAGGTGCTGGCCCAGAGATGATGAAATAAAAGAGGGAAAATAGAAAGAAGGGAAATTAGCATGGATGAAGTAATGAAGGCAGTTCAAAGTATGAAAAATAGAAAAGCCATGGGCCCCGAGTCGCCGACGAAATACTAGTAGAAGTATGGAAGTGTTTAATCATTTGATTGTCGTCACATAGATTACTTATTATCGCAGAAGTAAGTCCTGTGGGCAATTCCCGAAATCCACGCGGGAGAAGCCGCGGGCATTAGCTAGTTTAACATAAAATGTATCATGGTCTTCCTTTTATTTCAGATGGTATGTTATAGAGGAACAAAATAATCCTCATGATTAACTCTTTCGACCGTTATTATAAAATACTTGCGTTTTTTTAACATTATTGGTGGATTCGCTTCCCGGTTTAGGCAGGTGATTATTTAATAAAAAACTTTGGACGCAGTTCTGATTATATTTTTAATTTTTTTTTGTGTGTATGTTCAGCGATATCTTCGCCAATTGTGAACCGATTTTGATGATTCTTTTTTGTTAGGAAGAATATTATTCCGCGGTGGTCCCATTTTATATTTGGTGAAGATCTGATGGTGATCTTCGGAGATATCAATGGAACTCTTCAATAACAGACAGCAAATCTGTCGTGATTGCTGCAATCGCTTGGATGTTTATTGTTTATACAACACTATAACATAACATCACGCCTGTATGCTCTGAGGGGGTACGCAGATGTGTACAGTACACCCCCATTTCAACAGTTAGGTATGTTAAGTTCCATTTATTGGAGACGTAGCTTCTGCCAGCGGCTTCGCCCCCGTGGATGTCGAAAAATATCCCACCCGAACAAACAAAGTTACTTACCTTCATCCGCTGAGACACTTATAAATTAATTTTCAATTGCCAGCCTAAACACAAAATTTGAATATCCTAACTTCAAAACTGACGGACTTTCATATAAACTTCCATCCCCTATTTTACCCCTTTATGGGTGGAATTCCCAAAAATCCTTTCTTAGTGGATACTTACTCTTCACAAAGAACACACCCTCCAAGTTTCATGTCTCTAAGGGTGCGTCCACATCTGGCGAATGTGCCGCGAATGTGCAGCTCGCGAGTCGTTTGCGAACTGCGCGCGTGCGTTTTATGTTCGTACGCAGGCCCTGCGCCGCTCGCGCGCTTTCTACGCGCCGTACTCGAGCGGCACAGGAGGTGCGCGCGTGCCGGCCGCGATACAACTCACAAATTCAAGCAAATTCACAACTGAGGCTCAAGTTCACGCGTATGTGCGAACGAGCAGCGCGCGCGCTACACGCGCGCCCCACTCGAGCCTTGCTAGGGTTGCACTAGAGCGGCGCACCAAATATAGGCTGTAACCGCACGCGCGCAGCTCGCGGGCAGCTCGCGAACGGCTCGCGAGCTGCACATTCGCCATATGTGGACGCACCCTTATAAAAATAAATAATAAGCACGAAAACATTATGAATAAACATAAATACTAACAACTTTCTGCATTATTATGGTTTCAAAGAAACAAAAAGCAGCCACACATTGTAACTAAGATTCGAACTTAGACTTCATTGATCGTGAATAGCCTAAATAGCCACCAACACATGTTAAAACTACGTGAAGTTTAGCAATGCAATGGTAAGAACAGGTCACCACCATGACGTGTATTCTAAATGCAACAGAAATATAATGCTATTTCGCGTAGTGTGACGACAGTTCATTACTGTGTGTTATCTGTGGAATGTTTAGACATCACTCATACACATAATTGAACCTTAAATCAACCAATGTAAGGAAGTAACGTAGTGGAAGAAACGAGACGGATCATTTGCTAATGACCCAAGCGATAAGCCCATTCCAATTGATACCGATGTTTATATGTATAATAAAAAATCAAATTATTTTATTCGTTTTATTTAATTACTTTTTGCTTGAGTGATTTTATTGGCCACAAAATAAATTTATTAAAAAACAAAAGTATAAAATAGCAAAAATAATTCTTAGTTGGGATCGAACTCACGTCATCGAGGTTTGATCACTAGCTAACGCAAGCGCTTACTCCAATCAGCCATGATTACCATATTACGTTAGTATAAAATGTTGAGCCTTATTGTAAACCCGTTTATTTTACTTTACTCGTGTACCCTACACGGGTAAAAATAAAAACAATAAACCCCGTGTAGGGTACGGTCAGGAAGACACCTGTATATGGTTGTTTTTTGGACCTGTCAAGGGCGTTTGACCTGGTGAATTATGACATTCTGTGGCAAAAAATGTCGGATGAAACAGACCTTCCACCTGAGGTTGTAAATATATTTAAATATTGGTATGAAAGTCAGAGAAACTGTGTTAAATGGTCCGGTGGTGCTTTTTAAAGTTCGTAATAATATATCCACGAATATACCACCGGTGACTTGGTAGGGAGCCCAGGGCTTTGGCAGTCCGACGCAATATGCTTGCCCGCAGGTTAGCGCGGTGCTCTGACGAAGTAAAACTGACGCTCTTCAGAGCCTACTGCCAGTCGTTTTACTCGTGTAGCTTGTGGGTTAGGTTTATGCAGAAGGCTTACAACTCTCTGCGCTTGCAGTATAATAATGCGGTGAGGATATTGTTGGGGCTGTCTCGGTTCTGCAGTACATCGTGCATGTTCGCGGAAGCGCGAATAGATGACTTTCATGCCGCCATCGTACGCAAACGGTGTGGATCCATGTTGCGGCGATTCAGGTGTAGCCCGAACAGCATCTTAGCTACACTGGCGGACAAGTTGACGGACCTTTTATTAGACTCTGGGCTGGCAGACGTGCTTGCACATGTTCATGTAGCCAATTAGTGTATTTTTAAGTTATTTTCATTTATTTACTAACATTGGATAAGTTCATACTAACACTATATGGATCATTTATCTGAATTAAAAATTTTGAATTTGAATTTTGAATGTTTCATTAGTTATAATAACACTTTTAGATCACTCCACTTTGAAAAAAAAATCATTGTTTAACTTGGGCAAATGTTACCAAAGTTATCACTTCCAGCTTCCATCTCTACGCGGACGATTTGCAGCTGTATCGACATTTCTTGCTGGCTAATGCGGGATCAGCAATCAGTGCCTTAAATCATGACCTGGGAAGTATCTATCAAAGGGCTAAGTCGTACGGCTCACAGATTAACCCTATTAAGTCGCAGGCCATGGTCATAGGTAGCAGATACTATCGCACTGCACTTGGCTTGTTATCTTTGACTCCATTATCTCTGGGCTGCTCGACCATTGCCTATGCTGAAACAGCTTAGGACCTTGGTGTCTTATTTGACAGCAATCTTTCTTGGCGAGCTCAAGTGAATGAGGTTAGTCGTAAGGTGCACTTTTCTTTCCACTCGCTTAAATCCTTACAGAGCTCTTGCCTTTTAAACCAAAATTTACCTAGCTCAAACGCTGATTCAGCCGATCATTGATTACGTTGATGCCTGCTATTTGGATGCCACTGAGGAGCTGTTGAATAAGCTGGAACGTTTGCAAAATCTTTGCATTCGTTTTGTGTTTAGTCTGAGGAAATATGACCATGTTTGTCACTTCCGAAAGGAACTCGAATGGCTCCCTATCCGTCTTCGCAGGAACACTCGAATATTATCTATACAGGGTGTAAACAGACCCTTCACATAGCCGTGCCGCTAACAACCAAGCATTCTGTACATCAAACTAAATAACTTTACGCAAAAATTATTGCTGGGAATCGACTTTTTTTTTTTTTGGGTGAAAAATCATGTTTTACGGTAGGACTCGATGGAAAGCACTCAAAGCATTGTGCTGATAGATGGATTGAATAGTACGGGGGTCGTGGAGGTTGTAAAGTAAAAATCTTACATTAAAAACATGTAGGTATTTAAAAAAAACTTGTGAAAAAATTGGAACTTTGACCCCCAATATCTCCGTAACTAGAAGGTTCCCACGTACCTATGGTCTAGAACAAAAAAATATCGTAAAGACGGGGAGAACAAGTGCCTTTCGGCTGTTAAGAGGGCCCTTCCCGGTTCGCCTATCGTCATCGCGAGCATGGTCGAAAAGCTTGTTGTTTCATCCAGAGCCACAGCGGCGATATTTTTTCAACTCCCTGGTCTCAGAGGGCCCCGACCCCGAACGAATCGTCTCTCGCGCACCTCATACCGCCTAATGCGACAACTTTGAACGAAAAATAGTGTGCGAAAATTTCATAAACTTGTTCCAGGAGATACGTGTTTTTGAATAAGGCTTACAAGTTTGTAAAATTAATATTTGTCATTTTGAACCTCCATTACATTTGCAAGGTTTCTATCACAATGTTTTCTTTACTTTTACAATTTATGAGTACAATATGAACGGCCAAAGTTTAGGTAAATATGTACAAAATAGCAGATTTTTAGAGGCTTACTACTGAATTTGTTTCTCCAAATTTTTACTTTTTGCTTTGATAGAAACCTAGATATAGTGCACAAGATACCTATCAGTAAAAAATAATCAAAGATAGATGTGTTACGGCATAATCACGTAAGAGCGTTTGTATAAAAAGTATGACGGGTTGGACGCTCTTAAGGGTCTATTTACACCCTTTATGTCTCCTCTTACAACATTCTTTGTTCAACATTCATTATAACCCTGCAAATCCCAGCTACTTGTGCGATCGTTTTTCGTTTACCCGTCCTTCTGATGCTCTGTGTAGATCCCACCTCAGGCATCCATCCATCCCATAAAACTGAATTCTATTCTAACTTCTTCTCTGTTCTCGCAATACGTTTATGGAACTCACTTCCGCCTAACATTCGAGATTCTAGAAATATATTTGTCTTCAATAAAACTTTTTCGCAAAAAATAAAACCGACTTCAAAAACATAAAAACGTGAAAAATAACTTTAGGTTCAGAAGTCGGTGACTTTTGTTTATTTGATTCAGTTTTTGTGTAATTTTTTGCAAAAAAGTTTTTTATTTTTGGGTAATTATTTCATTTGGTGTAAATCGGCTTTCCGCGATAATATCTCTATAAATGAAGTTAGATTTTTAACGTGGATTTAAATAACTTGTAACAAAGAATGATTTCTAACGGGCGTTTCTTTTAAATTGTAAACAACATGTAACATAATTAACGCAAATCCTGAAAGTAGTTTGTTCAGAATCGTTTACTGAATCGATTTCTATAATTTTTAATATAGGTAATTTTTTTTTCCCAAAAATAATTAAAACTACGTAAATTACAGTCACACTACCCCTGTACAGTCAAAACAAACTAAAATAGACCGTAACGCAAGGCAATAAGACTTTTAAAAGTGCAGTTTTATTTGTATCAATACAAATTCCCGTCATTCAAAACAAAATAAAGAAAAATTAACCTTATTTCAAGCAAGTTAAAGTCTTTACAGATACTTTTAAGTAAACTTTGCGATTTAACCGCACACACACAGGCATTGTACAAAGGACACAATATTAGATAAGCCAACTAAATACAAAATCTGTCATGTTTGTTTTCGTTCCCTTTCTCCTGCAAACTCGCGCGCCTATGATGTATTTATTAGTCACGCGCGGATGTCAATAGTGGAAAGTTGTGTTTGCAAATAATTTTTCGCGCGCGATGTCTTTCCATTACACAAATGTTCAGTACACCGAAATGGTGAGCACTTTGGCACGGTGTGGTGATAATGTGGCTCTAGCTTGCAGAACATTCAACCAAAGGTATGGTACAGGAGTAGACCGCAGGACTATGTTAGCTGCTACTCAGCGGCTTCGCGACCACGGAACGTTCCGTCCGAACACGGGTCATCGACAGGGGAGCCAATGTGCGTACACGTACTCGTCTTCAAAACAAAATACTGGATTATTTCGATGAGAATCCCCATGCCAGTATCCGAGAAGCAGCGCCACGCTTTGATTGTAGTCATATGCATGTGTGGAGAAGACTTCGTGGTGATAAAGAACATCCATTCCACCTCAGAAGATGCCAGGAGTTGACTCCAAACGATTACGCTTCACGCATGCAGTTCAGCCGCTGGTTATTAGAAAATTGGAACATATTTTGGACAGATGAAAGTTCATTCTCACGTGTGGGGATGTACCTACAATCAACACAACACACCTTTATGGATGCACGAAAATCCTCACGCATGCAGAGTGGATTCCTACCAACACCGTTTCTCAGTTAACGTCTGGGCCGGTGTCATTGCAGCATTGGTACAAACATACTGGGACCTGTGTTCTTACAAAGATTAACAGGAGACGCATATTTACACTTTACGAGAAACTCTACCTACACTGCTAGAAGACATACCTCTTCATAATTTATAAGAGGTATTCTACCAACACGATGGTGAAGTGAAAATGACACTGAAGTGCTTTCTAAATTAAAACATCAATTAAGAAAACGAACATTAAAATGTATTGAACAAGGTGGTGAACATTTTGAAAGTGTATTAAAAATACAACGTACCTATGAGTGTTTAGTGGCAATCAGTAAGTTAAGTACCTATTTGATTTTTTAAATTTTATAAATACCTATCTTGATTCACATCTTTTAAACACCGTCTTTGAATAATATTGTCGTATGGCCTCTTATTTTTAGCAGTTCATTATTATTAACAGCATAACATTTTGTACCGAATATTGGCATTATATCATAATCAATAAATAAAATCATTCAGAGTTGACAGTCCAAAGCCGAAAAGTGTGATGGAACGATGCAATCAAATGTTTACTGGACATAAATAAACAACTCGAATCGGCTTGTTACACGCAGCTGCATAAGGGGAATCGCCAACTCAGCACTCAATAATTTTATTGTAGAAACATACGCTGCAATTAAACGAACACGGAAACGGCGAGCTGAGATAGCACTTTCTGTCGCACAGACCTAGATTACTCAATTATTGTAAAACTGTAAAATTCCATTCCATATTCATACTTCGAATAGGCACGTAGGCTAATTTTAGATTTAATATAATCAATGTAATTCTTTTACTTTAAAATAAATTTAGTTAAATCATTTTTGGTTTTTTTAAAATCCTCCGATCGCAGCTAACGTAATTGGCGCAGTCGGTAGGATATTCGCGGGCCGGTTCGCGAGCTTAGGGATCTCTAATATCGACATCCGCGTACGCGAATCGCCTGGGTGGCTATCGAGCCCCGGCGCCGAATATCCGAATCTACGGTCCAGCTGCAGTTCCGGAAGGAGAATCCAGACTTCGATTCACAAGAGAACCAGAGATGAAATTGTTGTAAGTACACTTGAATTGTTCCTGTGTTGCTTCCTATTTAGTCCTAGTACCACCCAACTTCCAAGATTTTTCACCCGAAAAATTCTAACTCCCAGGAGCCCTCATCACGTACGGCTCGCTGGAGTGCTATAGATAACAGTAGAGATTTAAATAGTGATAGAGAAGATAATTTAAATAGTAGTATAAATAGTTTTAATATGGCCCACGACCCCGATACAATTTTCAAGACCCTTCGTATGGTCCCGGAGTTCGATGGGAACCCAAATGTATTGACTAGGTTTGTTAGAATATGCGATCAAATAGTGACTCAGTACGTTAGTAATGCCCCAGGTAGCGAGTTAAACAACTTATGCTTATTAAATGGCATCTTAAATAAAATAAAAGGCTCTGCCGCTTGTACCATCAATTCCAACGGCATACCTGAAAGTTGGCTAGGGATTAGAACGGCCTTAATCAATAACTTTTCCGATCAACGAGATGAAACGGCTTTGTATAGAGACCTTTCTTTAGCTACGCAGGGAAATAAAACACCAGGAATTTTATGAGGAATGCCAAACTTTGTTTAGTACGATGATGACGTATGTAACATTACACGAACAAATTTCTACCACAGTTGAAGCGAAACGTACACTGTACAAAAAAGTTACTATGCAGGCTTTTGTTAAAGGATTAAAGGAACCATTAGGGTCCCGCATACGGTGTATGCGTCCCGATACCATCGAAAAAGCCCTTGAATATGTACAGGAAGAACTTAACGTTATGTATTTACAGGAACGTAGTGAGGTCTCAAAATCCACTGCGCAAAAAAATTCTAACCCTGCAACACCTCATACAAATACCAATCCAGTCCCTCCACGTAATAATAATTTCGCAGTACCAATTCCCAACTGGCCCAATCCCATAGGAATTAGACCCAACCAACTACCACCGCCACAACCGTTTAGATTTAATCCCAATTTTATTAATCAGCAGTCACAAAATCGCATGCCTAATCGTACACAGCAAATATTCCGTGCGGTACCTCAAACTTATAACGCTCAAAGTAACATGTTCCGTTTGCCCCCTAGAAACAATCCGGCGCAAAATCAAAATCAAGGTCCTAAACCTATGAGTGGAGTACAACCTTTTACTCCTAGACCCATGTTATCTGGTCATAATTGGCAAAATTCAGGCAATCCGCCACCAACTAATTATTTTAAACATCGAGAGATGAACATGAATGAGTGCGCGTCATGCGATAGCTCATATTACCCGACGGAGTACTATTACGAGCCGGTCTGTTTTAATTACGATAATACTTACCACGATTATAGTCCGTTCGCTGCATTAGAGTGCAACTATGATCCGACTTTAAGCGATTTAAGTGTTCAAGGGAATATGGCAGATTCGTCTGAACCTCAGGCAGGTCCAAGTCAGGATTTTCAGGAGGATCAGAAATCAAAAAAGTTAAAATAGAATTAAATCTCCAAACTCAGCGTCAATTGCCGTATATACTAATAGCAGAACCACCTCTAAAATTACTAGTTGATACTGGCGCGAATCAATCTTTTATAAGCCCGGAGGCTGTAGAAAAATATTTCCCAAATTTTCCCTTAAATTATGACCCGTTTGAAGTTACCAATGTACACGCGGTTAGTAGAAATAATTATTCTATAAATTTACCTTGCTTTGCAGAATTTAACGATCCAGAGTTTATCAAGTTATTTATATACCGTTTTCATGATTATTTCGATGGTTTAATTGGTTTAGATTTGCTAACTAAATGGGAGTCTAAGATAGACCTAAAAGATCAGAGGTTAATAACGCGCACATCATCCAATCCCATCCGTATGTATAATTCCTATAATGTTAACTTGTATGAAGACATCATACCTGCTCAATCTTCAAAATTAGTTAGAATACCGATCGACACTCCAAACGGTGCGGCATTAGTAAGTGAACAGACTATATGTAATTGTACTGTACGCGAGTGCCTTACTATCGTGGACAATAATCGCGGCCACTTGGAAATAGAAAATACGAGCCCGAATGATATTGTATTATCACTTGACCGACCAGTGCACGCGAGTTTATTTAATATCGAGTGCATGCGTACCGAACATTGTACCAAGCGAGTTCAAGAGGTTACGGCGCGATTACGAACAGATCATTTAAACGAGGAAGAAAAAGTCAACCTTATAGCTCTTTGCTCGAAATATGCTGACGTGTTCTACATCGAAGGCGAAGCACTAACTTTTACTAATCAAATAAAACATCGCATTAAGACTACAGATGAAGTCCCGGTTTATACAAAAAGTTATAGATACCCATTCATCCATCGCCAGGAGGTTAGGGAACAGATTTCAAAAATGTTAGATCAGGGAATAATAAAGCCTTCAGACTCAGCATGGAGTTCACCCATTTGGGTGGTCCCCAAGAAAATGGATGCCTCAGGCAAACAAAAATGGCGTTTAGTAGTCGACTTTAGGAAACTCAATGAAAAAACTATCAACGACAAATATCCCATTCCGAACATTAGCGATGTTCTTGACAAACTAGGTAGGTGCCAGTACTTCACCACTCTAGACCTGGCTAGCGGCTTCTACCAGGTGGAAATGGACCCTCAGGATATTCAAAAAACAGCTTTCAATGTCGAGCATGGACATTTCGAGTTTCTTCGAATGCCCATGGGACTTAAGAATTCACCATCCACATTTCAAAGAGTGATGGACAATGTCCTCAGAGGTCTCCAGAATGACACATGCCTGGTCTACCTTGATGACATCATCGTTTTTTCCACGTCACTACAAGAGCATATGACGAATCTCGAGAAAGTTTTCAATAGACTTAGGGAATCGAACTTTAAGATCCAAATGGATAAATCCGAGTTCTTAAAGCATGAAACTGGTTATCTTGGACACATTATAAGTAGTGAAGGAATAAAACCCAATCCAGATAAAATTACAGCCATAGAAAAATACCCCATTCCAAAAACTCCAAAAGAAATTAAGCAATTTTTAGGCCTTGTAGGTTACTATCGTAAATTTATCCCGGATTTTGCAAAAATTACGAAACCTCTCACAGCATGTTTGAAAAAAGGTAGAAAAGTGATATTAGACTCCGACTACATTAACAGTTTTGAAAAGTGCAAAACTCTCTTAACAAATGACCCCATACTACAGTATCCCGATTTTAATAAGGAGTTCATATTGACGACAGATGCTTCGAACGTTGCAATTGGTGCCGTTCTATCTCAAGGACCTGTAGGTTCCGACAAACCTGTGTGTTTTGCATCCCGAACCCTAAATGAAAGTGAACTTAACTATAGCACCATAGAAAAGGAACTTCTTGCTATAGTTTGGGCCACCAAGTATTTTAGACCTTACTTGTTTGGTCGTAAATTTAAAGTACTGACGGATCATAAACCTCTACAGTGGATGATGAACCTTAAAGAACCCAATTCGCGATTAACTAGATGGAGGCTGAAACTTAGTGAATACGATTTCACCGTTATCTATAAGAAAGGCAAATCAAATACAAACGCTGACGCCTTATCTCGGGTGGAGATTCACAATGAGGATATTAACACCATAATAGACGAATTATGTTCATTGATGCCTAACCCATCAGAAAACCCGCCATCCACGAATTCATCCACTGCAACCGTTCACACCAGCCTCGAAAATCCTATATTAGAAGTCCCAATCACAGACGAACCTCTTAACAGATTTCATAGACAATTATGCCTCACTGTAGTGGAAGATGTTAAACGAAAACCAGCAATTACTAAACCATTTGATACCCACACGCGTATAGCAATCCAAATATCATCATCTAAATTAGAACAAGATGTAGTTAATGCCCTCAAAGAGTATGTGAACCCGAAAGTAAAAACCGGTATCTTAATAAATCCACCTCTCGCCATGTATACCATCATACCAGTCATACAAGAAAAGTTTAAGAGTTCATCTATGAACTTAGTACTAGCTAAGATAGAATTAGAAAACGTTAAAGATTATCTACGTCAGCAGGAGATAATTCAACACTACCATGTTGGCAAAACTAATCACCGAGGAATTACTGAATGTTATTTAGCCCTTTCAAGAAAGTATTACTGGCCCAAAATGAAGGATCAAATAACTAAATTCATTAATGAATGCATTATTTGTGGGCAAGCTAAATATGACCGGAGACCTGTTAGACCCCAGTTTAATATTGTACCCCCGGCAACAAAACCATTCGAGATAGTTCACATGGATTTATTCACTGTTCATAATGAAAAGTATGTGACATTTGTAGATGTTTTTACTAAATACGGACAAGCATACCATCTCCGAGATGGTACGGGCATTAGCATACTTCAATCATTATTACAATATTGCACCCACCACGGAGTTCCCTTAACTATAGTAACTGATAACGGAACAGAATTTACCAACCAACTTTTCTTAGAATTCACACGCCTTCATAAGATAAACCATCATAGAGTTTTACCGCATTCGCCTAACGATAACGGTAACATAGAAAGGTTCCACTCAACTCTCCTTGAACATATAAGAATATTAAAACTAAAGCACAAAGAGGAGCCCATCGTAAATCTTATGCCTTATGCTATAATTGGTTATAATTCTTCAATACATAGCTTTACTAGATGCAGACCATTCGATTTATTAACTGGTCACTTTGACCCCCGCGACATTCTAGACATCGATTTTACGCAACAAGCATTACAACAGTACGTTCACAACCATAGGGCACAAATGAAGGAAGTTTATAATATCATAAACGAAACTTCTTTATTAAATCGTACTGCATTGATAGAAAATAGAAATAAGAACCGCGAACCTGAAATAGAATACGTTCCTCAACAACAGGTATTCATTAAGAACCCTTCTGCAAGTCGGCAAAAAACAGCACCGCGATATACCCAAGATACCATTCTGGCCGATTTACCCATACACGTTTACACATCCAAAAAACGTGGCCCTGTAGCCAAAAATAGATTAAAAAGAGGCCCTAAGGAACCTAACTTGTTGCAGGATTCTATTATTGCTGGTACTTCGCGAGACGACCGCGTCGGAGATAAAACTTGAAAGCTTGGCCAATGGACCCGGCTTACTACCTTATAAACTTGGATCGACGAGAATGACGACTCATCATCATACATTTCTTCAGTACGTGAATCTAAGGGACATTGAAAATCAAATTACAACACTACAGTATCAGATATCAGAATACAAAAGTCGGCTTAGTAATGACACTTATACACTGTTTGAGTTCCAAATTAGTTATCTTACTAACAAAATTGGCAAAGTATCTAATCAGCTAAAATCTTTAGAGCCCGGTCGTGTAAAGAGAGGTCTAATAGACGGTCTCGGATCGGTAGTTAAAAGCATAACCGGAAATCTAGATTACACAGATGCCTTAAATTATGAAAACGCTATCAAAAATCTACAAATTAACAATAATAAGTTAGTTAACGAATTCAATAATCACATTAGTCTCAGTAAAGAATGGATGGCTAAGCATAATAACGTTTTACTACAGTTAGTCGAAAACCAGAGTAAAATCAATAGCACCTTAGAGTTACTGTTAAATAACACTCTTACCACAGGCAGTTTAATTACTTATGCAAAGTTTGGTCAACTCATTTCTATTATAAGTGAAAATGTAGAAGATTTAAGATTAGAATTAGTTAGAATAGAGAATATGTTAGCGTTTATACATGCGTCAAGCACTGTTCATTCTATGATAGATATAGAAACACTTAGGTCTATGGTAAATAGGTTAGAACAAATATACAGTAAGGATGAAATACTAAGTCTAGAGCTCAGAGAATACTACGACATTATCAGGCCCGGATCATATTTCAATGAAAAACAAATAGTTATAGTTTTCAGATTTCCTATAATTTCCAAAATCATTTATGATTTATATAAGTTATCTATAGTACCCAATTAAAATCGTCAAGCCCTTATCCCTACCTATCCCTTTGTAGCAACTAATGGAAACTCTTTCGTGTACATAGAAGCAGAATGCTCGAAGTTTAATAACTGGTATCTCTGTGAAAAGGAAATAACCCATCAAATACGAACAAAAACTGACTGCATACAAGAACTTATCATGAACCAAGCACTCAAGAGTTCCTGCCAATTTAAAACAGTATTTTTGGAAAAGGAAGCGATGGAAAAACTAGATGACCAGCATTACGTCATATCATTCCCAAATCCAACGCAAGTGCAATCAGTCTGTGGGAGAGAAGACTTCAATACGCTACAGGGAAGCTACCTCGCCACTATACCTATCAATTGTTATCTCCGTACAAAGGAACTAACTATAGTCAATGACAACGATGTAATACAAGGGCAGCCATTGAAACTAATGAACATTCCCTACAACGACGTGGACACACCGCATGCTGCCTTAACTCAAGTTCATCTCAGTTCAATCGACTTAAGAGGACTACACAGTATCCAGAACCATGTCATGACGAGTCAGCCGATACAGCTTAACCAACTGCAATCAGATGTCATATATCATACGACCATACCCTTCTACATTGCATTATTAGGTGCAGGCGCACTTATCATTGCTATACTGGGCTATCGCAATAAATGGTTTTGCAAACGCTGCGAAACTTCCAACACCAAGGGACATACTTACGAAGAACCTGAAATAAGAGAAGAGGATCGCGCGCCCAGAGGAAAAGTCCCAGAAACATTTTCTCTCAAAGTTCTAAAATAATTTCTGATCTGCGGGTGGAGATGTTACACGCAGCTGCATAAGGGGAATCGCCAACTCAGCACTCAATAATTTTATTGTAGAAACATACGCTGCAATTAAACGAACACGGAAACGGCGAGCTGAGATAGCACTTTCTGTCGCACAGACCTAGATTACTCAATTATTGTAAAACTGTAAAATTCCATTCCATATTCATACTTCGAATAGGCACGTAGGCTAATTTTAGATTTAATATAATCAATGTAATTCTTTTACTTTAAAATAAATTTAGTTAAATCATTTTTGGTTTTTTTAAAATCCTCCGATCGCAGCTAACGTAATTGGCTAATGTTCATATTTCTTTAACGTAAACAATCGTGTATTGTCGGTTTTTCGAGCGGCACGTCTCGAACGTGAGCGAATAGGTTACCTACTAGGCTTTAGTCACGTGTGCGACTGTGTGCGTTCGTGTATTTGTACTGTGACCACAACATTCTTCCGGAATTATTATGACTAAATCAATAAATAATAATCAATGCTCATACATGTTTAACTAAAAATTCAGTGTATGTATTATGATCATAACATAAAATACTAATTGGGGTGTCTGAGGGTGTGTGTTAATTACGTTACATGTTGTATATATAAAGTAATGTGAAAGTTATTTTGTTCAAAAGGGCCAAAATGTCATTACCAAGGGGTGTCCGCTTTCCAGTTTTCGATAACTCGAACAAAATGTTCCAATAAATTCACGTTTACGGCGGAAACTACTATTTACGTAAAAAGTTTAATAGTTATGACATACATTATTGATTGCACAAATTAAAAAGTATTGTGAAACACTGAACAGCAACATCGTACATTTTGGTTCTTGTTAAACTCATCATTACCGTGTCACAACGTGACGCGACATGCAGCTCTTCACTAAATAGCTTTGCACAAACACCGCCGCTGCCCACGCGTGCCTCTAGTCACCATTCAGACGGGCGAAGTGAACTTTCCTCGCGCAGCGCACTATTAAGATTTAATATATTTTTTACAAAGTCGTACCGTGGTTTTTGTCACAGTAATATTGTCTTTCCCGTGGGTATCATTCCTCGGTAAGTATACGAATTGTTTATATTAATCGTATTTTATCTTATAGCCTAAATGATTTGTTATGACGTAATCAGTAGAACATTTTGGAATATCTTATACAGTGCATGCTAAAGTGGAAATTTCTGGAGTTTGTCATTACCAAGGTGGTCATTACCATGGATTACCGTGGACTTTTCAATCCATGGTAATGACAATGATGCCATGGTAATGTAGCTGCAATACATAAAGACACACATCCAATCGCGGCCGCTGCACTCGCTTCACTGAGCCGTGCGCGCGCCGCTTGGCAATATTTATATAGGTCTAGGCGACGGCGCTGTGCGCGCCACCACACGGATATCTCGTGGAACTATTTTCTTATAGGAAAGACCCAAATGATTCCTATTGGTTGTTCAAATATTGGTAATTGTAAATAGTCCACTACTTCTATATATAAATAAAAAGAGAAGTCCTGACTGACTGACTGACTGACTGACTCATCAACGCCCAGCCCAAACCCTTGGACCTAGAAAGCTGAAATTTTGCACAGAGGTTTGATTTATAATGTAGACAAGGAATAAGGAAGGATATTTCGAAATTCAACCCCTAAGGGAGTTAAATAGGGGATGAAAGTTTGTATGGAAAATCGTCATTTTTGTAGTTTAAACCATGAAAACTGCTGATTACAATTCTGGTTAAGAAATTAGAAACGACGTGTTTCAGTGTTTTTCGAAATTCCACCCCTAAGGGTGTTAAATAGGGGATGAAAGTTTGTATAGAAAATTGACATTTTTGTACTTTAAACCATGAAAATTGGTGTTTATCATTATGGGGAAAAATTAAAACCCACGTGTTTTAGTGCTTTTCGAAATTCAACCCCTAAGGGGGTTAAATAGGGGATGAAAGTTTGTATCGAAAATCGTCATTTTTGTAGTTTAAACCATGAAAATTGGTGTTTATCATTATGGGGAAAAATTAAAATCCATGTGTTTCAGTGTTTTTCGAAATTCAACCCCTAAGGGAGTTAAATAGGGGATGAAAGTTTGTATCGAAAATCGTCATTTTTGTAGTTTAAACCATAAAAATTGGTGGTTACCATTCTGGATAAAAATTAAAAACCACGTGTTTCAGTGCTTTTCGAAATTCAACCCCTAAGGGAGTTAAATAGGGGATGAAATTTTGTATGGAAAATCATCATTTTTGTAGTTTAAACCATAAAAATTGGTGGTTGTCATTCTGGTCAAAAATTAAAACCATGTGTTTCAGTGCTTTTCGAAATTCAAACCCTAAGCGAAATCGTCATGACTGCAGTTCAAACCATGAAAATTTGTATTAAGCCTTTTGGTTGGTAATTAATAACTACGGCACATATCACTGGGTTTAATTGAGTAAACATGTTTCTCTACAAATTATTTTCTTTTAGTGAATTCAACGCAATCAAGCACAGATTCCCGTATTTATACTAAACTACGCGAGATTAAGAGGGAGATGAGGGGGTCAAGCCAAATCTCACGACATCCCACCCCAGGGGGAGGGGGTCGAAAAATCAGCTCACGTAATTAATGGACGCCCCTAACAAAAGCATCTGCTTGCTTTATATAATTGAAATAAACATATTTTTTTTAACACTTTGCCCGACCCCGGGAATCGATCCCCACGCTTAGTAGTCGCGCTTGCTACCACTAGACCAACGAGGCAGTCTCACACATGCACACCAAAATTTTCACGCGAACGAAGTCGCGGGCAACAGCTAGTGTAATATATTTCTAGCTATAAGTCTGCGTACATTTTGTAAATATTATTCTATTAAGCTTCAGCCCTTGTAAACTTGAATATACTACATCGTCAACATCTGGAGTATTATTTCACACCACCTAAGCGCTACAGTAATAACTATCTCCACCTATCCTGCAAAGAGCTTGCCTTTTTAAATGTTTGCGTTTAGCCTACCTGATTTGAATAAGTAGAAGGTTTTGGAATATCTTATACGGTAGATGCTAAAATGGATATTTCTGGATTTTGTCATTACCATGGACTGCCGTAGACTTTTCAATCCTTGGTAATGACAATGCTTCCACGGTAATGACAATGATTCCATGGTAATGAGTATCTTCACTTACCCGGAAAAGAGCTTGTGAAAAGTATGAAAAGTATTAAGAATTTGCATTCAGACTTTTACACATTGTTTTTACTACACAGACACACACTCACAGACTACAGATACTGCAAGAACTGTTCACTAATTGGAGACAGAAACATTTGTCATTAACCATGTGCTATGGTCATTACCAAGTGTGCAAAATGTCATTACCATGACGCTTAAAACTTTGCGGGCCCATATCTTCACTAATATGGACCCTAAAAGGTGGCCCTCATTTTTTATAATCCTTGAATAAGAAACTTTGAACTAAGAAGTTTGCGATTAAAAACAATATTTTTTTACATTTTTTAACAAATCGCCCAATTTGCACCAAATTAAATAAATACCCTTTTCCATTTTTAGTTATCAATATCCTATACAAAAACAAAAAAATCTGGTTGTACTGTACACATCTGCGTACACCCTCAGAGCATACAGGCGTTATGTTATGTTACGATATAGTGTAAACAATAAACATCTAAGCGATTGCAGCAATCACGGCAGGTTTGCTGTCTATTATTGAAGAGTTAATAGAGTTAAAGAATCTTGAATGCGGTTCTCAATTGGCAAAAATATCGCTGAACGTTCACACAATGATGATTACCAGGCATAATATGCCTACGAGTAAGTATAAAGTATACTGTTTCAAACAATGCCCATAAAATTTGAGGGTTGCACTTAATTTTCCTGGGATCCCATCATCAGATCCTGACTTATACCTTCCATCATCAGCTCAGCAACATAAGATGATCATTACCAGGCCCAAATATCTGAATTGCGTTAGAAAGTACATTTATATGAAAAACATTGTATGTGCCTATATGACGGTTGACAGTGGAGAATGGAAGAAAAAAACGTGTTGCGCCGACACCAAGTAACATGGGACAAGGGCAGGAAGATGATGATTGTATGTGCCTATAAAATTTGAGGGTGTTGGATTCTGACTTGGTAACAATGGAATCACCTCAGGCTTTCGAATAAAAAAATAATTTAAAAAACCGGTCGAAAATTGGCGGAGAAATCGGTGAACATTATGTAATAAAAAATTCATCCAGTCGAAAATAGAACCACCTCCTTTTTTTGGAGTCGGTTAAAAATTGTCAAAGTTGTTTTGGTGAAACATTAGTGAACCGTTAACAATACATGTCATGGTAATAGGCTTTTCCCCAATAAAATGTAACTTAACACACCTAACTGTCAAAATGTGGGTGCACTGTACACATCTGCGTACCCCCTCAGAGCATACAGGCATGATGTTATGTTATGGAATTGTGTAAACAATAAACATCCTAGCGATTGCAGCAATCACGACAGATGTGCTGTCCATCATTGAAGAGTTCCATTGATATCTCCGAAGATCAACATCAGACCTTCATCAAATTTAAACGGGACCACCGCAGAACAATATTCGTCCAAACAAAAGAAGAATCATCAAACACATCATCACAATTGGTGAAGAAATCGCTGAACACAAAAAAATAAAAACAGACTTATTGATAACCTCCTCCTTTTGGAAGTCTGTTAAAAAGCAATATGGATATATATTTATAATACCAGTATTTATTTTATATATGTGTATATATTTGTGTGTATGTTTATTTAATATAGGTATATTTTTGTTTTAACTTCTAATTGAAGTTTTTCTCTTTTCTACACACTGTGTCTACATTTCTAATTCAACTTTCCTCTCGCAGGTCTGCTGGAAGAAATTTCTTATGGAATAAGCAGTACTATTGTGCTCTTCTATCTTAATGTAATGTCCTGTTAAGTATTTTGTGTGTATGTGTAAATAAATAAATTAACAAAAAAATACAAATTTAGACTTGTGCCATTCTTAGAATGGGCTGCGGGACTGATCGAAAGAGATACCATGGCCCTGGAACACAAAGGGCAAAGGAGGAACATGGATGGGTTTTAGTCAGTACAAGTCTGACACTCCCTTCCGCTCCGCCCAGAGTGGGGGGGGGGTCATTTGATGATACCACATCCGAAAAAAAAAAAAAAAAAAAGCTACTATGGAATTAAATGTTTGAATGAATGATTAATATTGCAGTAATTATCTATCAGACCATACAACCAGCTTCTCAAAACTGATAACACAATATTATTTTAAATAAATTTATTATCAATACCAATAATTGAAAACTTAGCTTTTAATAATTTGGGTTAAACAGATACAAACTTCTCTTGAAGTTGATCTCTAATTTAACATTCCACACATATTTTAAATATAATATTTTACATCACATGTGGCATCTGAGCATGGCCGCCATGCATCGCTCCATTCAGGAGTTCACTTTATACAATTTATGTCTACCTAGAGATTAATTATGAGTCCTGTGAGGGTAAATAATATCTGCTGACAAGTAAATGCATTACGCTACCGAGTACCTCCTTTGCTATTAAACCTATCAAATATAAAAAATAACAAAGTATTTTGGAACCATTGTATCAGTGCATAGGCTTATTTCATCACAATATATACATTTATGAAAAGGGGTGACTGGTGCCAGATAGAAGACCTTCAATTTGAGAAGTGAGCCATCAGCCAAGTGTCATAATAGTGGCAAACATGAGTAGTGGCTTATAGTAAAAGTAAAAGTCAGTATAATAATTCCCACTACTGGTAGGAAAATCAGCTGGTATGAATAAAATAAAATTATATTACATCTTAAAAGATTAAACAATCTTCCCCGAGGAACAGCGTGCTAGGAGGCAGCAGGCGCGGCGTGGGCTCACTGCGGCGGGTTGGGGCCGGGTGGGCGCACCTGGCGCCGCAGTTGCTCCACCAGCTCGGGGTTGGCGGCCTGCATGTGCTGCGCCAGCGCCTGCCCCGCCTCCAGCAGCGCTGACATGCCACCCGCGCCCGCACCACCGTTGGGTCCGCCCGGGCCCGGTGCCGCGCCCCCTCCGCCGCTCATGAGCCCCGAGATGAGGTTCTGCATGTTGGGATCAGCAAGCATCTCTGTGGCCATGTTGAGCAGTGCCGGGTTCTGCAGCAGCCCCCCCAGGTCCAGGGGCGCGCGCTCGCCGTGCGCGGCCAGCTGCTCGTCGGCCAGGCGCAGGTTTTGGCGGTACGACTCGTTGTCGGGCTCTAGCGCCGCTGCGCGGGCGTAAGCCATCCGGGCCTCGCGGTGCCGATCCAGCGCCGTGAGCGCCAGCCCCAAGCGCGAGTGCGCCTTGCCGTAGTCGGGCTGCAGTGCCAGCGCAGCCGTACAGTCGGCTACGGCCGCCTCATTCTCGCCCAGTTTGAAGTGCGCGGCGGCACGGTTACAGAAGTACACGGGGTTGGAGGGGTCGAGCTCGATGGCACGCGTGTACTTTTCCAGCGCCTCCCGGTGGCGCTCGCTCTTCATGAACTCGTTGCCTTCGTTCTTGAGTTTCTCGGCCTCGGATCGAGTCGGCGGCGCGTTGAGCGGCGCGCTGCCGCGCGTTTGTGCTCTCACGAGCTGCAGCAGGTCCACGCCGCGCGCCGCGTCCTCGGGGCCCAGCTCGAACGCGGTCTCAATGCACTGCACGCCGACCTCGACGCTCTCGCGCGAGTCCACGCTGAGCGAATCGCCTTCTAGCTGCCGCTTTAAGAAGTTTACAATGCTCGCTGCTACTATTTTAATATCCGACATGGTGGTAGAATTTCGTTTTAGTCGGTGAAAACTAGGTAGTCTTTGATACTTGCAGTAATTTCTATTATTTTTAGATTTTTCGACCGACGATGACACAAATTGACACAATGACAGATGACAAAATGAAAATGACATTACGGTTCTCTGTGTTACAAGACTTCTAAACAAAGAAAATACACAGAACCTAGTAGTAAACATAATTATTATATTTTCAAGCTGTTTGGTGTTAAAACCCTCGTCGGGCCCTAGGGTCCGAGTGCACATTAGGAACATTGAACATTATTTATTTACCATCTATGTAGACTCATTTTATGCGAATAAATTATTTGATTTGATTTAGGCTGACTTCACACTTCCTGTGAACCAAAGGCTAAAGCATTGCCTTTGCCAAACGATTACAACGTGGCAATGCCTCCAGCAGTCCAGCCTTAACCTTATATTACCAGCCGACAGCTGTGTGGATGTTTTTTTCCAATGCCACAACATTTTGTCTGTTAAAAGATTTTTTACCTAGCGAGCGACTTGCGCGTGGCCCAAGGAACTCATAGAATATTTTGAGTATATCGTAAGTTCCTTGACGTGGGCATAGTCTGAACCAGCCCCCGTAGCATGCCCACCGTAGACAAGGATTTCTTTGACGGAAGAATCGACAAAATGACAGATAGTGCAAAGAAATCTGTCATTGCGTCGCGCGTCGACACAATCTGTCATTTTGTCAATTCTTCCGTCTAAGAAATCCTTGTCTACGGTGGTCATGCTACGGGGGTAGGAAGTCTTTTTTATTCTTCTTATTTTACAACTGAGCCAATGTCCTCTATAATATTGCCAGCATCATGTGGTGACCATGAAGTTAAAACTATATCTTCATGATTTGCAAGAACTATATAGAATAACGTCGCTGTCATGTTTTATCCATGTTTTCGCAATTTATAAAATCAAAAACAAAATCAAAGCATTTATTTCAAGTAGGTCAGTTACAGGCATTTTTGAACTGTCGAAACATATTAGTAAACCACAGATAATTTCACTAATGTTAAAAAACCAACAGTGCCCTCTGACTGCCATTATTAGTCATAGCGTCAACAGAAACCTTCGACACGTAAAGTAGCGTCCCCACTACGAGCCGCGCGGCTCGGCCTCGCGAGGCTTTTGTGCTTTTGCAACGCGTCCACATTAAAGACCAACCTTGCGCAGATGCCACAGACTATATAGAGAGACACAGTCACATCAAGCTACCCGAAGCTGTCAAATTTTCCCAATCAACCTTGAACCTAAACCTTTAGCGATAAAGTTGAAAATCTATTAAAGTTTGGCAGATTGTAGTAGCTTGATGTGCTGTCGTCTGTACGAAGAATAGGACGTACTTCTAGCTTCAGCAGCATTCATAATAATAAGCACCGCTTGGGTCTGTCTCTGTCTGTCTGTAACTGTCTCGAAACATGACTAAGAGGATTGTGAATCTCAATTTAAGTATCTAACTGTTCTTTGCTCACTTCTAGAATGGTTGCCATCTCCACCAGGGCATCAGTTCTTTTGTTTTTATCTATAAAAACCACTCCGACAGTCCCATAACACAGGATGCTCCCGGTACAATTCAATTAAAAAAAGTGTTTGACGTCCGTACAATCTATTTTGGCTCGAATAAAAACACAACTCGATGTAGAGGCGGTCACTGGCGCACTGACAGGTCGTGCGGCCCGTCCCCACTACCCAGAGCCGCGAGGCCAAGCCTCGTGAGTGTGGACGTGAGAGAGGCCTGAGCCGCGCGGCCAGCCTCGCGCAACCCGACGGTTGTCGGTCTACTTCAAAGACAGCCGTGCGGCTCTGGGTAGTGGGGACGGGCCGCGCGGCCTGTCAGTGCGCTAGAAACGCCAAAAACGTCGTCGCCGCGGTTTATTTCTTATTTGCGCAGCGGTGCTTATTACTATGAATGCTGCTGAAGCTCAAAGGACGTCCTCTTCTTCGTACATCTCAAAAGAAACTGCCGGTTATATCTCTATATAGTCTGTGGCATCTGCGCAAGGTGGGCCGCGCGGCCCAAAAAGCCGCACGGCTCGTAGTGGAGACGCTGCTTAACGCAATAAACATAAATTTCTAAGCAATGCACACATGGACTGATTAGTCGATTAAGTTTTTTTTCGAAAGTTAGTTAGGGACATAATTGGACCGATTTATGCAAAAATGATCCAACCCACAATCTCGACAATTTCGAGTTTTTGTGACTTATGTACTCTAAATAAGGTATATTTTAACATATCAAAGACTCGGAACTCTATGTTAATAATTGACGAAAATCCGTATGGTCCAAACCACAACTGTCATAGCGAACATCATTTTTTCATAATGCATAAATGTTACAAGCTATTAGAATCATTTTTGCATTTTCTTGGTTGCCCTGATATAGGTTTTTTGTTTTTTGCTATAATGATTCAAACTACTTGGAACAATAATGCTTTTTATACAATATGGAAAATATTATAAAAATCATTCTGCTTAAATGTTCCAATAACCTTGAATCATTTTAACTCAATTCCAAATAACATTCGACTACAGAAGTATACTGATTCAGACCACATGACTATTCTATTTAATTAAAGAAAAACGAAAAATTCAATTCTTAAAAAACGATTCACGGTTAAATATAAAATTATCATTAATATCTCGGCTAAAAAGTAAACAAAATATTATTTTTATACCGAAAACTTTAATGAAATACGTATATAACTATTTAAACCTTCTATCTTTTATTGCATTTTTTTGTACCTGCAATAAAATTGTATGTTTTGCATGAAATTTATTCTATTTTTTTAGAATAATGTGGTCATGTAGACAAACTTATTGAAGATCATTTTTGCATATTTCTAAACCAACCATTTCAAATGCGCTAAAGTTTTGCAAAAAAGATTCAAGTGAGGTGGATCGTTTTTGTAAAACTTTAAGCGCAGTGAAAAATTACTGTTAAAGTTTTACAAAAACGATCCACCTCACTTGAATCTTTTTTGCAAATAATGCTGCTGCGTGTTTTCTTCATTTAAATTTTAACACAAAATGAACTTCAGAGCTTGAAACGTTTTTGCAATTTTGAAATGAAAACTATATTATACTTTAATTGAATAAACAAAAAGGATCCACTTCGCAATTTATGGCAAAGGAGATCGGGCCGAAGCGGTCCAAGTAGCGTCGGTGAACTAGACCTATATTTTCTTGAAGCTGATGTCAAGAGCATCATTTTTTGTTATGGCGTCAAAAAAATTCCTCTATGGGGAAAAAAGTTATTGATCATTTAAAATGAACTATGTAATCAACGATGGCATTAATTACAAACACCGTCGGTGATTAAGACATACATCATTTTAAAGGTTGTTAGAAGACAGTTATTCTTTGTTAAGAACATAAGCAAATCGGCGCCGGGAGAAAAAAGTTAAACGCCATAATGCACAATTAGTGAAAACAAAATCTTCTAATTAAAGAGATACAAGGAGCGTCGGTGATTCAGACACATATCATTTTAAAGCTTATTAGAAGAAGGTTATTCTTTGTTAAGAACATAAGCAAATCGCCGCCGGGACAAAAAAGTTATAGACCATTATGTATAATACAGATAACAAAATCTTCTAACTCAAGAGATACAAGGAGCGTCGGTGATTCAGACACATATCATTTTAAAGCTTGTTAGAAGAGGGTTATTCTTTGTTAAGAACATAAGTAAATCACCGCCGGGAGAAAAAAGTTATAGACCATTATGTATAATACAGATAACAAAATCTCTTAATTCAAGAGATACAAGGAGCGTCGGTGATTCAGACACACATCATTTTAAAGCTTGTTAGAAGAGGGTTATTCTTTGTTAAGAATATAAGCAAATCAGCGCCGGGAGAAAAAAGTTAAACGCCATAATGCACAATTAGTGAAAACAAAATCTTCTAATTCAAGAGATACAAGGAGCGTCGGTGATTCAGACACACATCATTTTAAAGCTTGTTAGAAGAGGGTTATTCTTTGTTAAGAATATAAGCAAATCAGCGCCGGGAGAAAAAAGTTAAGCGCCATAATGCACAATTAGTGAAAACCAAATCTTCTAATTCAAGAGATACAAGGAGCGTCGGTGATTCAGACACACTTCATTTTAAAGCTTGTTAGAAGACAGTTATTCTTTGTTAAGAATATAAGCAAATCAGCGCCGGGAGAAAAAAGTTAAACGCCATAATGCACAATTAGTGAAAACAAAACCTTCTAATTCAAGAGATACAAGAAGCGTCGGTGATTCAGACACACATCATTTTAAAGCTTGTTAGAAGAGGGTTATTCTTTGTTAAGAATATAAGCAAATCAACGCCGGGACAAAAAAGTTAAACGCCATAATGCACAATTAGTGAAAACAAAATCTTCTAATTCAAGAGATATAAGGAGCGTCGGTGATTATTACTGTACGTGCGTTACCGGTAAATGTACCATTGCGCACATAATAATGTCTTTATTATGGACTTTGGTCTAGGCACGTCATCAAGAAGAAGTAGTGCCATCCTGTGCATTTCCTCGACTCTATTGCATATAGTTAATAGTCGAATCATTTGTTTAAGGCCCCTTAGGTTGTGCGGACAACTGTCCTGTAAGATTACTCTCAAGCAGCTCTAAGGTTTTTGTGTCAAGGACTTGGTAAAGGGTCGCTTTCATCACATGACAACTACTGCGACCAACTGTGAACTTCAGCATACGATGAAACATGTCTGCTTACTCCTTTAAGGATTAAAGTCGTGAAGATTTTGTCTCCAGGATTTAGCAAACAGATCGTTTTCAACTCATAATAACTAATGCGACCAACTTCGGTATACGATGAAACATGTCTGCTTACCCCTCTAAGGATTATAGTCGTGAAGATTGTCTCCAGGACTTAGCAAACAGATCGTTTTCAACTCATAATAACTAATGCAACCAACTGTGAACTTCGGCAAACGAAGAAACTTGTCTGCTTGCCCCTCTAAGGATTATGGTCGTGAAGGTTACGCTTATGTTTATCAGTGATGAAGTGTTGAGGGCTTCATACTACCTATACTACCTTGTATTGCTCTTTTAATAAAAATGAAGAATTCGATTTACTAAAAGTACTATTTATACCCTTTTTTTTTAAGCGATTTCCATGAGCTTTGGTAATTGAAAAGCATCAAACACAACAAGTGTTTTGTGTATCCTAGAATCAACAAAGCTTCTTGGACCAGAGTCTATAGAAGATTGCCCGATCTCCTTTGTTTATTAAGTAATTGTTGAGTAAATACTATTGTGTCATTAAATATTTTTCAAAACAAAAAACTGCACTCATTGCAAACATTATTACTTTATTAGGTTGTGGGTAGGTACTTTAAATAAACTTACCTACTCGCGCCGCTGCAAACGCGTAATATGTGCGGCTGCAGCGGGCGGAGTGGGGAGCGGGCGTCGTCATTTCGTACTGATCTCGTCTATTGAAACGTTGTGTGAAATTTATTGCTGCGTAGTAAAAATAAAGAAAAGTGCATGAGTAACATCTCATTGTAATTGAATTTGTTAAATTGTGTTTTGTAAAGTTGGTGATTCGAGTTTTTATCAAAAGTTTAGTCTTAAACCTAGAAATGAATAGAAAAGATTCAATATTAAAAAGTGTACGTAAAAGAACAGATGCAGGGCAAAAAGATGATGGTAAGTAATTTTATTATTGTAGATAGCTACTGGTAATAATTATTAATATGTCTCGTAGATATTTTACGATCGCGTTGTGTTTATGTACCTACTCATATTCTTTTAAATTGTTTTCATTGCAGTAACTTCTGTGGTTTATGTATTTTATAATCATATTTTGTTACAATAATTACTATTACGTGCAGGTGACATTATCTACTTAATCTACGGATGAACTTTTAGGTATATTTAGCCGCTAAATAACCTTTATGCCCGGCTTGCTACCTATACATTTTACTCAGAATAAGTTGGTAGGTACCTAGAAACACAGCTATAGGTGAGCTCCAAATTATTTGGAACTAGCCTACCTACTATCTAACTACAGCCGACCGTACGTACCTACTTACTTATTATTTACCTATTTGCATTTTTTTTGTTTTGCCGTAGAAGGTGGCGGTTCGCTTCTTAATTATTCACATCTCTCAAAGAAATGTAAGAGGAGTGATAACATTATAAGGATGGTTCAGAAAGACTATTGCAATAAAAACTCTCGTCAAACCGCTCAAAGTAAGCTAGGTAAGAACACATAATACTAGGTATCTACTTATTTCCACATTGTTTTTAAAGTGTTTTTTAGAAAAAAAAACAGCTGTTTTATACAAAATGTTTATACCTACTTAACCAAAATGTGTGAAACAGCTGATTTGCTTTTTCGCGCTTTGTTTGAGACCCTATATTGAACGTGGCCCGACGTAATTTTAAATAGGTGGAACGTAAAGAGTTAAAGTACTTATCAGGGATACAAAAATATACACGACGGCTCCATATTGTTTCAGATGACGAAAATCAACAATCTTGTACGTCATCGCCAATCAGAGAAATGTCTCCAGAAACGGAAAAAATTTTCAACATTTTGACAAATGAGATGCTTGAAGAACCTTGTGAAGACTCTTTTGTTGAACGGTGCTCTGAAAATCCACTTCAGGGGATTGTTAGTATTAAAGATAGTTCACATTTTAATGAAAGGCAAACATATGTAGAAGCAAGCGACAGTAATGATGAGGAAACGGTATGCCCTTTTAAGCCAAAAGATGTCATAAACTCTATGTCGGGGTCAGAATGCACAGTAGTTCAGCGCATTGACAATACTCAAAGTCGACAAGAAACATATATCGAGGCAAGTGATGACGAGGAATTAGCCTCTTGTTTACAGCGAGATTGCACGAATGAAGTACGTAACTTGAAAGATCGGGAAAGATCTTTTATTTTAGAGAATGCTATTGAAGAAACCGAAGTTAACAAATCGCCAATCAATGTTAGCCAAATGGCTTCTGGTGAAGTTTTCCAAAAACGAATATCTGAAGGTAAGGTACTATTTAATACCAGGACAGTAAAATGTTCGTTAGACTAAAGTTCAAAATACAATAATCAACATCTTAATTTTATTGCAATTAATCTTTCAGATAATGATGATGTCAGTAGTCCAACGCTACTATCCAATTTGTCAATTCCTCCGCCGTCATATTCACCTCTGACTCCACATATAACAAAGAGTGTTCCTAATGATGCGCACATTGCATTTGACCAAATAGTTGAAGAACCAACATCACCGAGATTAGAAGGTACTATTATTTACATTAAAATTCCTAAATGATGACTGTTTTATGTATGTATGTATGTATGTAAAATTATTATTATAAAAACAAAAAACCCGACTGCTTAAAAATAATGAACTGAAAAGGGAAAAACAAGTCTCACAATGTATATTCAAATTAGTTAAACTAAATACTTTAAGGCGCTGCAGGCGGGGACAAACAATACTTTGTTACCTACTGGCACAGAAGGATCTAGCAAAACTACGTTTAAAGCAATCCCGATTAATATCATATTATTGTTAAGAAAATTAAATTGGATTGTCAGAACCACTTATTTTTCATGTTTCAGATAATGATGGCGTTACTAGTCCAACGCTACTTTCCAATTTGTCAATTCCTCCGCCGTCATATTCACCTCTGACTCCTTATATAATGAAGAGTGTTCCTAATGATACGCACATTGCATTAGACCAAATAGTTGAAGAACCAACATCACTAAGATTAGAAGATAATGATAACCTAACATATAACAGTGACGATAGCGTAAGAGATCCAGATTTTATAGCACAAGATACCACAGATTCAGAAAGTGACACTGATTGTGATGAAGTAAGAATCAAAACCACACAGGCATTAATCCATTCTCCGAGTACGGCAACTGAAAAAAGAAAATCAACGGAGAGACTTAATGTTGAAGATGTTATGGAAGAAATAGAACGTGAAACAGAAAATAACACCGAAGGAAGTGAAGAAGCGAAAAAACAAATTAATTACCGACAAGAAATTGCTAACGATATCGTATGCAGTTTAGAGAATGCACCAGAAAACGAAAATGAAGGTCGTAAAAAAAGAGGAAGGAAACTCAAACAAAAATACAGTCGTCAGGAAATTAAAGAAAGGAAATACAAAAATTTACCTTACCAAACTAAAAAGAAGGAAGTATCATCTAAAAAATTCATAGATTTTAAATGTTCATGCAAAAAAGATTGTGCTAATTTAGTTTCAAAAGAAGATAGGGAACGAGAATTTCATAGATTCGTACATCTTGAATCGTACGCAGCTCAAGTTTTGTACATAACATCTAACATTACAGAAAGCAAAAAGAAACGAAGTTACGTTACATTATGCTCCCCGTCGAAGAGGAAACCTCGCGAATTTATTCGCACGTATACACTTGGCAATATACCTGTTTGTCGAGACATGTTTTGTAGAACTCTGCAAATAACACCTCAAAAAGTTACTGTCAGTCTTCGAAAAAAACGCAATGACAGAGAAATAAAAGATAAAAGAGGAGAAATAGCAGGCGGATGGAATAAAACGCCACAAAGACATATTGAGCTTATTATCGATGTTATCAAAAGGTTGCCAAAATACGAGTCACATTATCGTAGAGAAAAGAACAGCGATGCTTTATATCTGCAGCCAGGAATGACGGTACCAAAAATCTACGAATTGTTCAAAATAGAATTCGAAAAAGAATTTGGAAAAGATGAAAAATGTCCATCCTTCAATGTTGTTAGACATATTTTTGTACAAAAATTCAATTTGAGGTGCAAGAGCCATAAGAAAGACACGTGTAACAAATGTGATCTTTATGAAATGACATTGAAAAATTCTACTACCTCAGCTGAAAGGGCAAATGCCCAAAGAGAAAAAGAAGAACACCAAAAAATTGCCGAAGATTTAAGGAAGAAGCTGAAGGAAGATTTTGAACAGGCTAAAACTTGTGAAGAAACTGAATGTCTGACTTACGATTTGGAGAAAACCTTGCCTTTACCTAGAATACCGACCAATATAGTTTTCTACAAAAGGCAGTTATGGGTATACAACTGCGGTATACACTCGGCTTCCAACGGTGTTGGGAATTGTTTTGTTTGGGCTGAAGGCGAGGCAGGCAGAGGGGCCCAAGAAGTGGGTTCATGTTTGAGGAAATATATTAAGTGCGTGCTACCTCCTACAGTAAAAAAATTGATTTTGTGGAGTGACTGTTGCGGAGGGCAAAACAGGAATATCAAAATCGTTTTGATTTTAAAGGCTTTATTAAATAGACACCCCACTCTCGAGACAATCAGCTTCCGTTACCTAGAATCAGGACACACTTTCCTACCAAATGACAACGACTTCGCTAAAATTGAGACTCGACTCAAGCAATATGAAAGGATATACTCCGTGGATGATTATATTGCCATTATGAAACAATGCAAAAACAAAAATCCTTTACAGGTCCATAAAATGGAAAGTTGTGATTTTGTTGGATCTCAAATTCTAGAAAAGAAAATAGTTAATAGAAAAATATTTAATGATAAGAGCAAAGTAAACTGGCTCAAAACAAAAGAAATTTTAATCACAAAAAAGACTCAACATTCTTTGTTCATGAGAACTTCCTTTAATGAGGACTACAAAGAACTGAATATTAAAAAGAAATTAAAAGGTGTTGATTTGGGTGTCATAGAAGAAGATTTGCAAGAATTATGGCCTTCAGGAAAACTGATTAACAAAAAGAAGTTAAACGATTTGAAATCGTTATTCCATCTCATACCAAATGATTGCATTGGTTATTATAAAAAACTGAAGGGAGACGATGCAATAATAGACGATATAGATGGTTATTGTGATGAACCCGACTTTGATTTGGATGAGGAGTAGGGTAACATTTGTGTTTTTTTAAATAAAATAAAAATAATAAACATTTTTAAGCTTTTATTTTTGTCATAGTTTGGAACATTTTTGCATTTTTCTTTCCGCAGCCTACACAGCTAATTCCATACAAAATGTATTATGTAATAATGATCCACGCGCAAGTTTTCTTGAATATCTACGAAACTATTAAAATTTATTTACTAAATACATGCATGTAAATTAGTTTAGAACACTTAGAATAACATAAAATTAAAAACATAACATTTAGAACTACAAAGCCAGAGAAATACCGAAATAAACTTTAAACTCTATTATCTCGAAATGAGGTTAGTGTGGACTGAATCATTTTTGCTTAAATCGGTCCAATTATTTAAAGCATTCCCAGATTTTAAAATATCACTCGTCATTTCATCAGACACCTCCTTTCTTGCCATATCATCCTTTACACAGTCCATCCAGTTTCGTTCCCAGATTTTAATATCTAATGTATGTAGTGCTGCCACCTTGATTTATCGCTATAGGTACACACCAAGGAACTTATATACTAACTAGAATGATTACGAACTGATATAAAAAAACCGTTTCAAAGTGAACTTTTTTGTTTTTTTTCGTGTAAGCGGTGCAGTCCTGCACCGTATGCTCCAGCGTGTTCTCCGGGCGGTCCTCGCAGTGGTGACACCCAGGCGTTTCCTCCTTCCCCATCTGACACAGGTACCTCCCGAAACTTCCGTGACCTGCGTCATGCGGTAGGTCAGGACGCCGTGACGCCTATCCAGCCACTCCTCAAAGAGGGGTCTAACCGCCGCGATTGCGGCGTGCCCGTTGAAAATGAACTTTATCTCAAACACAAAGAGTTCGTATTACTTTAATTCATTCAAAGGGGGAAGAAAACTTCAGAGCGAGAAAGCGACCAAAGTGGATTGTGCCTTGTCTAACAATTGCCTGTAAACAAATTTTTATTTTTTATTCGGAAATCACGTTGATAGCTAAACTAGCATATAAATCATAACGAGATTAATTTAATATTCAAATAGTAAATATTAAAATAATACTTTCTTGCGAAATAAAGTAAGCTATAAATTAAATTATTTATGAATTAAGTTATTTCTGAACGGCAACATCGATAAAATTCATATGAACAAACAATATGGCCGATACAATACAATTTCGCGCTGAAGTCATATTTTTGCTTTATCAAGTAAATTTTACATTACTTAGGAGAATACTTTCTCTTTAAAATATGAATCAGTTTATTAAAAATTTTCATTTTTCTCAAGATTGCCGAATGTCATTACTTCCCAGAATTTGTTCCTGGTAGCGAAACTCGAATGGTGTATTAATACAGTGTTCCAAAATCAACGGATTCAATTCCTGGCTAGAAATATCGATTTTTCAAAAATCCAAGCCATTTTAGTTCTTATTAACCGACTGCGGCGAAGCCCAAAAAGAGGGTTATGTTTTTGACCTGTATGTAAGGGTTATGTTTTTGACCTGTATGTATGTTTGTGTGTCCGTTTTTATGTTTCCTCGTAACTCTTAAACGGATGAACGGATTTGGATAAATTATACGTCGTTAGGTTCGTCTTGGTAGCGCGAGTGTCACTGGCTACATTGAAATAAAAAAAAACAAAGAAAAATGACGGATTTCGGGTGCCATATCGTGGTGTTCAAATTTTTACTCTCTCTATACCATCGAGTGGGGTACCAAAATGAAGGGGCTTAAAAGGTGATTACAAAAATATACATAACTTATAATATGTTTAAAAGTAATTCGAAGTGACAAATCGTATAAAAAGGGAGAAAATCGTATAACCCACCACGGTTGTGCCACACGGAAGGACTTCAAATATTGCATAAAGTTTTACTAAAAGAAGACTTCATTTTGATTTTTAAAATAATGAGAACTGCGTTCAAAGAGTTTTGAATAATCACCTGCCTAAACCAGTAAGCGAACCCGCCAATAATGTGAAAAAACACACAACAACAAATATTTTAAAATAACGGTCTAAAGAGTTAATCATGGATTATTGTTCCTCTATAACATACCATCTAAAATAAAAGGAAGACCATGAAATTTTACATTTTATGTTAAACTAGCTTATGCCCGCGGCTTCACCCGCTTGGAGTTCGAGAATTGCCCACAGGACTTACTTCTGGGATAACGAGTAATCTATGTGCTATACCAGACTATAATCTATCTCTGTGCCAAGTTTTCTCTAGATATGTTCAGCCGTTCTGGCGTGATTGAGTAATCCATTCAGACTTTCACATTTATAATAGTTTATGCAAGATATATGTGTAATAATAGTTTTTACTTTTAAAGTTGAATAGGTAATAAAAAATACTGTACGTATTTCATTTAATTTGAGTAATACTAACACGCTCGAGTTTTTTTACATAAACTTACTTATAACTTGCAAATATTAGTTCATAGTAATATCAATTACACCAGAGAATGGGCAGCAGCGTTCTCTGCGGTTTCTAACAACCGTACTGCGATCGCCAACCCGCCTGCCAAGCGTGGCGATTATGGCAAAACCCCCCCAATGATGAGCGCAACAAAGAAATGGCCCCTAGTACCCCGCAGCCCGTCTACCCTCGACTATGGTAGCGGTCGAGGTTACGGCGTGGCAAGGGGTGCGAAGAAACTCCGGACGGGATCAGGCTGCCTATACCGACGACTTGACCTGGCAACATACAACACGCGTACACTCCGGACCGACGAGAAGATAACGGAACTCGAAGAGGAATTGAGCAGGCTGCGATGGAGTATTGTGGGATTATCTGAAGTCCGAAGAGAGGGGGAGGATACGATAATCCTGAAATCCGGCAGCCTGCTCTATTTCCGAGAGGGTGACCGGCAGTCCCAGGGTGGTGTTGGGTTTATCGTCCACAAGTCCCTCGTGAATAACGTGGTGAAGATCGAGAGTGTGTCGACCAGGGTGGCGTACCTTATACTCAGAATATCCTCAAGATATTCGCTGAAGGTCATACAGGTGTACGCCCCGACCTCGGCACACCCCGACGACGAAGTGGAGACCATGTATGAGGATATTTCTAAAGCCCTGCATGGTTTCAAAACTCACTTCACCGTTGTCATGGGGGACTTCAACGCGAAACTGGGCAAACGAGACGGGGATGAGCTGCAGGTGGGGCAATTTGGGGTTGGACATTGGAACCACCGGGGTCACCAACTGGCTAGTTTTATGGAGAAGGAGGGCCTCTATAGGATGAACTCCTTCTTCAGAAAGCGTGAGCACAGGAAGTGGACCTGGCAGAGTCCCGATGGTGCAACTAAAAATGAGATTGACTTCATCATGTCAACCAAGAAGCAAATGTTCAATGATGTCTCTGTGATCAATTCGGTGAAAACCGGGAGCGATCACCGCATGGTAAGAGGCACATTGAACATCAATATAAAGCTTGAAAGGTCTCGACTGATGAAGTCTACGCTCCGTCCAGCACAAATCCAGATCCAAAACCCCGAGAGCTTTCAGCTTGAACTCCAGAATCGTTTCGAGTGCCTAGGAAGCTCAGTGGACGAATGCAACGATGGGTTCGTGGAAACTGTCCATACGACTGGGTCTAAGTTCTTCAAGACACGTCGTGCACAGAAGAACAAAAGACTCTCTGATCATACTCTCGAGCTCATGAAGGAGCGGTGCGAGATGATCCTGCAGTCTTCAGACGAGGCGTGGAAATACCGGCAGCTCAATAGACGGATCTCTAAATCCTTGAAACGCGACCTCCGCCGCTTTAATACCGAGCGTATTAAAGACGCTATTGAGCGGAATAAAGGCTCCAAGGTATTTTCAAGAGATCTGGCTATTGGGCAGAGCCAGCTCACGAAACTGAAGACCTACGATGGCAGGATCGTATCCGCCAAACCGGAGCTGCTGAGGGAGATCGAGAGTTTTTATGGGCAGTTGTACACTTCAACCAGTAAACCCGTTGCAAATCTAGCTAACGACCCAAGAGCTAGACTGACCCGACACTATACCGAAGACATTCCGGATGTCAGCTTATACGAGATTAGGATGGCTCTGAAACAGCCTAAAAACAACAAGGCACCGGGTGATGACGGAATTACGGCCGAACTCCTGAAGGCAGGTGGAAAACCGGTACTTAAGACCCTTCAGAAGCTGTTTGATTCCGTCATACTCGAGGGGAAAACGCCGCAGGCATGGTGCAGGGGTGTGGTGGTACTCTTCTTCAAAAAGGGCGACAATGCCCGGCTGAAGAACTATAGGCCCATCTCACTTCTAAGCCATGTCTACAAGCTGTTTTCAAGAGTCATCACGAATCGTCTCGCGCGCAGGTTTGACGATTTTCAGCCTCCCGAACAAGCCGGATTCCGAAAAGGCTTTAGCACCGTAGACCACATACATACGCTGCGCCAGGTTATACAGAAGACCGAAGAGTATAACCTGCCTCTCTGCTTGGCGTTTGTGGGCTACGAGAAAGCCTTCGTTTCGATCGAGACTTGGGCTGTACTGCAGTCTCTCCAACGGTGCCAAATCGACTATCGGTACATCGAGGTACTGAAGAGTTTGTACAAAAACGCCACCATGTCAGTCCAACTTCAGGACCGGACCTCAGAACCTATCCTTCTGCAGCGAGGTGTGAGACAGGGAGACGTCATATCTCCGAAACTGTTCACCGCTGCACTGGAGGATGTCTTCAAGGTTCTGGACTGGAGAGGGCTAGGCATCAACGTCAATGGCGAGTATATCTCTCACTTTCAGTTTGCCGACGATATAGTGGTCATGGCTGAGACCATGGAGGACCTCAGTACAATGCTCGATGACCTCAGTAGAGCTTCCGAAAGAGGGGGTCTTAAAATGAACATGGACAAAACCAAAGTCATGTTGAATGCCCATGTAACACCCACTCCTATCAAGATCGGAGACTCTACACTCGAAGTTGTAGACGATTATGTCTACCTGTGACAAACGGTCCAATTAGGTAGGTCTAACTTCGAGAAAGAGGTCAATCGTCGAATCCGACTCGGCTGGGCATCGTTCGGGAAGTTGCGTGGTATCTTCTCGTCCAACTTACCGCAGTGTCTCAAGACGAAAGTCTATGACCAGTGTGTGTTGCCAGTGATTACATACGGGACCGAAACGTGGTCGCTCACAATGGGCCTCATCAGAAGGCTGAAAGTCACCCAAAGGGCAATGGAGAGGGCTATGCTCGGAGTTTCCTTGCGTGATCAAATCAGAAATGAGGAGATCCGCAAGAGAACCAAGGTTACCGACGTAGCCCGAAGAATAGCCAAACTTAAGTGGCAGTGGGCAGGGCACATGGCTCGCAGAACGGATGGCCGATGGGGCCGAAAAGTTCTGGAGTGGCGACCGCGAACCGGAAGACGCTGCGTTGAAAGGCCTCCCACTAGGTGGACCGATGACCTTGTAAAGGTTGCAGGGATCCGCTGGATGTGAGATGCACGGGACCGGTCAATGTGGCGACACTTGGGGGAGGCCTATGTCCAGCAGTGGACGTCTTTCGGCTGAAATGATGATGATGATGATGATGATAAATATCAATTACATTACATATTATGTGAAATATTGATACTTGATTTGACATTGGAAACCGGTGACAACAATCAAATGATTCATTAAGAATCTATATAGATATCTATCTATATCTTAATTCTTTTACTTTTTGGTTCCTTCGCGCGCCGTCGCCCCGTGCGGACGTTTTTGTGGTGAATCCTTGCTCCTCGGTGAATCGGTTTTTTGGTGTACTAATTAGTGATTGGTTGAACCCGTAACTTTTTAATTCCTTGTCACTCTTAAAGGGTTCTTATGAAATAACTCCTCCCAGTGGGCGTCAACAGAGTGAGATGGACAGATAACAGTGCATTTCGTCTAAAAAGTGAAGGACCCCAATTCGCTGCCATACCATCGGGTTCGAACTTGCGGCGCAACAAACAGCAGTCTCGCGCTCCGCCACCGAGCTAGCTACGTTACTCACCGAGCGACGAATTTGCAAACCGGTTCAAGCGCAAGCGGCCGCGCTCGACGTCACCCACAGATCCCGTCAGTGCTATGCCGGCCTCTACGAGCTGCTACGAGGCGCGCACTTGCTACGACGCACACAATACTACATCACTGTACGTACTATCGGCTTCTCTTGTACCCTACGACCATCAAGCGCTCCGCTTCGATAAACTGGCTAATTAACTGCTTTGGCCCCTGCAATATCTCGCGCATCACAAAGCGCGCACCGCTTTCGCTCGTTATAAATACGCCAAACCGCTGTACCACGATGCCCAGAGTTCAACGTTCTCCTCCCTCTGCATGTAAAGCAAATCCACCGACGGAAACCCTTTCTGACTCGGATATTCCATCTACTCAAAAGCAAATGTTCTCAACGCCTTGCAATATAACCACCAGGCAGCACAAACGAGCCCGTGTTGATGGTTCCCCTGAGCATTTCCTGGAAGATTTTAGAAAAGAAATAATGGACATGCTTCATTCATGGAAAGCCGAACACGACTCCTTTTTATCAAAGCTGGCTCAAGACATAACCGACGTAAAATCACAGTGCAAAAATATTCAAAAATCGAACCTGGAAATCGAGCGATCTATGGACTTCATCAACAAATCGTATGAAGCTATAAAAAATCGTGTCGAATTGCTTGAAGCCGAAAACAAAGAAAATAAAAACTACCTACTCACCCTGGATAAAAAGCTAAAAGAACTACAATACGCCACCCGCAGCGCAAACATCGAGATACGAAATGTCCCGCAGGAAGATAACGAAAATCTGCAAGACCTTACCACCTTTGTGACAAAGATTGGAAACATTCTTGAAACACCGCTGCAGTCTGGCGATCTTCGGGATATCTACCGAGCCCCCGCAAAACCCGGCACCACCAGAAATATCGTCGTGGAATTCTCCAGCGTACAAAGAAAATATGACTTTCTATCCTCAGTAAGAAACTATAACAAGGCGCGCGATATCGGTGAGAAACTTAACACCCACCTCATTGGCCTGCCTGGAAATAAACAACCATTCTATGTAGACGAACACCTCCCACCATCAGGAAAGAAGCTCTTCTTCCAGGCCCGCGAGTTCGCCAAACAGAACGGATTTAAATTCTGCTGGGTCAACAACTCTAAAATCTACTTACGTAAGGAGAAGGGTATGAAACAATTCACCATCAACTCCGAACAAAACCTATTCGACCTAAAAGAAAATCAATGACTAGACCATGTAACCTTTTTATTCTTTAAACTAACGTTGCCACACCATTCCTTACACCCTAAGACACATATACACGCAACGAAACATACACTACCCACACACTCCCTTTCAGAACTTCACACCAAACACAAAAACATCACAATACTCACAACTCCCACTCACACCACCAAAATAAAGAAAACCAAGGCCCATTGTACAAAACTCCCAACTCCAAAACTCTTCAACATAATCCGTATCCACCTACCAGCTTCGCCGCATCACAAATTCACCCATGTTGGTTGTCTAAAACATATAAATGGCTGATACAATTGATATAATATCCGAAATAGACTCCTTCAGTATAGCCAAATCATCTCTTATTCCCCCCGATCAGTGTACTATTCTACTTAAGAACCCAAATAAATACATAAAAATCATTCATCAAAACATAAGGAGCATCAAGAAAAACCTTAACCTTTTTATATCTACACTTGCACTTACGAACCTTGAATTCGATATCCTCATACTAACAGAATGCTGGTTAAAGGTCGCTGGTCCGCTACCGAAAATAGATGGATACATTACCTTCTCCACTTCAAACCACACATCACAAAATGACGGAGTAGTGATTTACGCCAAAAGCCCATTGAATGTTAAGGTTTCAGAACCACAATTTCTTGATGCCAATTGTTTGATATGTCATGTTGGCAATGAGTTATGCCTTATATCCCTCTACCGCTCCCCATCCTACAAAAATATCGACAACTTCCTGGATAGCTTATTTAATTTAGTACATCCCTTACCGCTAAACATTAACGTAGCTCTAATTGGAGATATGAATATCGATATAAAAGCTGAAAATGAAGATCGACTATCTGATCAATACCTTACTCTCACAGCGTCTCTCGGTTTACTACCGACCCACAATATACCTACCAGACATAATAACTGCCTCGACCATATTCTCCTAAGAACGAAGCGAACGGCTGTAACAATGGTAATCGACTCCCCTGTAGGGAATGCAAATCCGTTCTGTTTTAAAATCCGGATTTTTAAGAACGGATTTTTGGCCCAATCCGGATTATCCGGATTTTACGGATTTTTCATGAACATACATAAATCTACCCATATTTGTTTATTAATATGATTTTTCTTATATTTGTGTAAATGGGTTAAAATAAAAACACAAAAAATTTAAAATATATGATTTTTTTTATAATTTTGCTATTTGAAGTTATTCAAATTAAATACCATAATTTCGGTGTTATAGCCATAATATTCTTATTATTAAAATAAGCAGTCTGTGACTCGCGTGCTGAGTAACGTTAGTTAAATAATTAATAAGTATGTCGGATCCGGACATAAAATGAATCGGAAAACGCGTCAGTGGGCACTGGTGAGATGAGACGACCTACTTACCAGTCTACCCACACCACAGCGTGCTTCTACAGAGCCCTGATGTTCGCGGTGGAGTTGAGACGTCTTGGAACTGTACCCGATTCATTGTGCCCCGTGTTATTGTGTTAAATTGTAATCTCAAGTAATTCGTTAGTTTTGCTAGAAACAGTGTATCGCACCCAGTGTGTTTTCATAGCACGAAACCCATCGTCTGCCCACATGATGTACGAGCCTTACGAAATAAATCCTGACATATACGACAAGTACAAATTAAAATAAACTCTGAAGAACAAATATAAAAGGACTAATAGACTCCTTGTCAAATTATTAAACATAACAAAAGTAACAAAACAGTTTAACTTCACTTAATCAACATAATACTTATTCTTATTAAAAAAATCAGTCTGTGATTCGCGTGGTGAGTAATATTAATAAAATAATTAATAGGTACAAATTAAAAGAAACTGGAAAACAAAAATAATACCCTTCTTGTCAAATTATTAAACATAACAAAACAATTTAACCAACATAAATTTAGCAACAAAAAAAAACTGTTTTCTTTTGACACATAAAATGTGATCTCAAAAATAATAAAGCATCTAAAGTGCAGTCGTTTAACCTGCTGCGAATTCGGTTACACATAATTCCTGCTGCGGAAAAAGCAAGCTCTGATTCGACGTTTTTAAGGGGGAATGCACTGAAAATGCTTGTAAGCGGCCTCCATGTATCGTCCTCGTGAACCACTATCCTCGAATAACGCCATCTCCATTCGCACTAAACTGGGAATATCAGTTTCAGGCTTTCGGCTGAATAAAGCAGCCCCCGAATTACAATTTCTTATTATTCAGAAAATCCGGATTCGATTTTCAAACCCGGATTTGGAAGTCTAGTAAAAATGTGCGGATATCCGGATTTTTCGGATTACGGATAGTCCGGATTACATTCCCTACTCCCCTGTGACGGACCATCTTCCTGTAATACTATGTCTTGACATGGGGAAACCCAAACAAGACCCTCCAAGATTTAGTTACAAAACCGACTATCCATCTATACAAGACACCCTCCAAAACACGGATTTTACACCAGTACTAGATTGTTCGGACACAAATATTGCTACAGACATGCTCATATCGACTGTATCATCTGTAATCACACAAGGCTAATCTATGTCCCAAAAAGGCAAAGAACAATTAAGCCCTGGATTACACCGGGACTATTACGATGCATAAGGAACCGGGACAAAATGCACAAAAAGCTAAAAAAATCCCCTGAGGACACAATCCTCAAAATCACCTACCAACGTTACAGAAATTTTTGTAATCTATTGCTGCGTAAACTGAAACGGGAATACGAAAAAAATGAACTTAGAAAGGCTAAAGGCAACCCAAAAGCAACATGGAACGTTATCAAATCAATCACTCATACCCGACACGACAGACAACCCGCGCGCCAACTCTTGAAACTCGAAGATGATCCCACTGCATCCGCCAACGAAGTCAATAGTTATTTCGTCAATATAGGCAAAAACCTGGCTTCGCAAATCACACCTAACCATAACATTCCTCTGTCCGAAAACCCCAACGCGCAATCTAATTCTCTAGTCATCTTAGAACCCAACCACGAAGAAGTAGAACGTATTATTATGTCCCTTAAAGGGGATTGTGCAGTCGGATGGGATGGCATCTCCTCAAAAATCATAAAAATGTGTAAAAACACATTGATACCGCCAATCACGCACATATGCAACCTCGCGATAAATACTGGCACCTTCCCACATGCATTTAAGAAGGCCCTCGTACCCTATCCATAAGGACGGGAATAGAGACGTCGTATCAAATTACAGGCCGATATCGGTACTCACAACACTTTCAAAAATTCTGGTTAATTTTTTTCGCAAATATAATATAATAGCGACAAATCAATACGGTTTCCGACCGGGCATTTCCACGGAGGACGCCGTAGCAAACTTTACTGATCTAGTCACAAAAAAAATGGACTCCAGGATGAAAAGTTTTGCCATCTTTCTGGACCTATCTAAGGCCTTCGATACCGTCTCTATTCCCATCCTTATACGCAAAATGGAAGCCGCCGGCATACGGGGAAATGCACTAAACATTTTTCAAGACTTCCTAACAGATCGTAGACAGTGCGTTAAAATTGATTCGGTCATCAGCAGCGAGGAAATTATAAGTTATGGCGTCCCCCAGGGTAGCATTATTTAGCCATCACTCTTCCTACTATATGTTAACGAGCTATGCAACCTAAAACTTCAACACTGTGACACGTTTATGTATGCGGACGATACTGTACTACTCGCCCATGGTGCCGACTGGGAAGCGGCCAAACTCAATGCCGAAGCCTCACTTAGAACAGTTATGGCCTGGCTTTCTGTTAACTTGCTGACCCTCAATATATCTAAGACAAAAGCAATGGCTTTTAGAATCACCGCTAAATCTGCACCACAGGCTGCGGCATCTTCTCTGACTGCACATGTATGTCAGGATTCATCCTTCCCTTGTACATGTCTCCCTCTTACGTTGGTATCCAATACTAAATACCTGGGTGTACACATAGATCAGAGACTGGATTGGCACACGCATTTAGGAATATTAAAAACCCGACTAAGGCGACTCATTTACATTTTCAAAAATCTGCGCGATATAGCCGATGTGGACACGATGAGACTAGTATACCTTGCCCTGTGCCAGTCTATTCTCTCCTATTGTATTCCCATTTGGGGTGGCACTGATAAAACCGCGGTGTTGGGCCTGAAAAGAGCGCAAAGGGCTTTATTAAAAGTCATGACCCACAAACCTCGTCGATACCCAACACTAACACTATATAAAGACTGCAATTGTCTGTCTGTAAGGAAACTCTTCATCCTACGAATAATACTCAGAAAACATGCCTCTTTTCCACACATTAAAAATAGTACAGCGCGTAGCGGGAAACCCATTTGCAGGTATACTCATACTAAAACAAGCTTCGCGACACGGCAATACTCTTTTTTAGCATCTAAATTATAACAGCTTAAACAAATTAATAAACATAAATACGTTGAACCAATTTAACCTAAAAAGAAAAGTCACTAATTACTTGTTAAAACTGACATACGACGAAACCGAAAAATTACTAACGCGCATTACATAACACGTTACCTTCGACTACAGTTCCACACACACAGACACACACTCACACGAATTTACACACCCACACAAACACGCACATACATACACGTGCACTCACGCACACTTATGGCAACACATTTAATTATTATCACTTTTGCTTTTTATTCTTTTATTTTCTGTTTATACATTTCTCGATAAAAATACATTTCGGTACCAGGTAGATAGCCCTTTTACATGTATTTACCATAATATCTTTGCTGCGTTTATTTTTTATTCTTTGTACATAACTCCTTACCATTGTAACGGCTTGCAAGACCCCAAGAAGGAACCACTGGCTCCGAAGATACAGGCTATTGCCTAGTTTCAGAGTCAGGGATACTCATACTTAATTTGCCAAATATAAGCCCTAGATCCAGTACCCAATGAAATTGTAACCCAATGCCAATTCTCATATTTTAAGTCACTAAGATGTACACCTTAGAATAAGACCAACTGTAACAAGGGTTGTGAATAAAACATTATTAATTATTATTTTACATAATATTTGACATCAATGTCGCGTATCATGAGCCAATCAAAAATCATCGAAAATCGGGATTTCACATATTATATTTACAAACACGTCTACCTCAGAAAAATCCTACCTACTTACTAATAGTAAATACTCCCACGCCCCGCACGCCTTGCGCCCCCATGCGCCCGTCTACGTGAGTTTCCAAGCCCTATTTGACTCTGTTGGGGGATGCTTTCGGAAAAACTGTACTACACGTGTCTCATAATTTTAATTGAATAGTGTCTACACATATTTTCTAGTCAATCGGCCCGAGGATATTAAGTTTCACAGAAAATTCAACACCCCATTCCATGTAATTTCATGTCTATAGGGCCAGCAGTTTGGGCTGTGCGTTGATATACCAGTCAGTCAGTCAGGCCTTTGAATTTTATAAGTATAGATTTTGTTCAGGAAAATGAATTATAGACAAACTGAACTCAGACGTACCTATTATTTCAGACATTCACCATGCAACGATAAATAAGTAAATCAAGTCTTCTAAAATCTATACATATAAAATTCAAAGTCCTGACTGACTGACTGACTGACATATATCAACGCACAGCCCTAACCACTGGTCCTAGAGACATGAAATTTTGACAGTGTACTCTTTGTGAAGAGTAGGTATCCACTAAGAAAGGGTTTTTTGAAATTCCACCCCTAATAGGGTGAAATGGGGTTTTGAATTTTATGTGAAACTTTTTATTCTCCGAGTCGATTGACTTGAAAATGTGTCTACATATACTTCAGTTAAAATGATGAGATACGTGTATCATAGTTTTTCCAAAATCATCCCCCAATTTAAAATTCCATGTCCTGACTGGCTGACTGATATACCAACGCACAGCACAAACCGCGGGTCCCAGAGATATAAAAATTGGAGGGTGTATTCTTTGTGAAGAGAAAGTATCAGTTTTTCGAAATTCCTATCCCTTAGAGGGTGAAATGGGGTGTTGAATTTTCTGTGAAACTTTTTACTCTCGGGGTCGATTGACTAGAAAATTTGTGTACATACTCTTTAGGTAAAATCCAGTAAATAGTAAATCCGATGTCCAATCTCAAACCAAGGTATCAATATTTCACGTATCTAATTTAATTGATAGAACTTTAAACTAATAATTGCAAGTTATAAGCAAGTACATGTAAATCTATGTATGTATTATAGATACATAGATTACTTATTATCCCAGAAGTAAGATCCCGTGGGAAATTCCCTAACTCCACGCGGGCGAAGCCGCGGGCACAAGCTAGTAAACAATATTTTTCCGTCCGTGTGGCATAGCCGTGGCACGCCCCAAATAATAAAAATAGGTTAAATCGCCAGCGAAATCTTTCAACTCGTTACTAAACTAAAAAGCTGTAAATAAAAAAAGGAATTTAAAAAACTAAAAAACCCGACTGAAAGAACTGAAAAGCATAAAACAAGCACATTTTAAACAAAAGTTGGAAGCAGGCGGAAAAAAAAAGTTGGAAGCAACCATTTTAGTTTTTATTAAAATCTGGCCTGAGACTCGTTTGAGTATTTTTCGGTATTCCTCATAGTTTCGGATTTGGCCATACACATCCACTTGAAAAATTCACCTGTATAGACGATGTCATGCTCAGAATAACTATGAAAAATTTATAACACAAACAATGTAAAAATAAGTTATTTATTAATATTACAAAACTAAATTATATCATACATAGTTCAGACGTTAGTATATTACAGTGCTGAGTCTTCGTCTCGTACTTGATAGCATATACATGAACTCTTCGAGATAAGCGACGCAGTGCTCATTCGTAGCAGGTAAAGCCAGGAACAGAGTCGTGTGAGGGGTCTACATGTTGCGGTGCGGGAGCTGCGCCGGCGTGTTGTCGAGCAGGCACACCCAGCCGCGTAGGCGCGGGTCTACATGTCGCGGTGCGGGTGCTGCGCCGGCGTGTTGTCGAGCAGGCACACCCAGTCGCGTAGGCGCGGGTCTACATGTCGCGGTGCGGGTGCTGCGCCGGCGTGTTGTCGAGCAGGCACACCCAGCCGCGTAGGCGCGGGTCTACATGTCGCGGTGCGGGTGCTGCGCCGGCGTGTTGTCGAGCAGGCACACCCAGCCGCGTAGGCGCGGGTCTACATGTCGCGGTGCGGGTGCTGCGCCGGCGTGTTGTCGAGCAGGCACACCCAGCCGCGTAGGCGCGGGTCTACATGTCGCGGTGCGGGTGCTGCGCCGGCGTGTTGTCGAGCAGGCACACCCAGCCGCGTAGGCGCGGGTCTACATGTCGCGGTGCGGGTGCTGCGCCGGCGTGTTGTCGAGCAGGCACACCCAGCCGCGTAGGCGCGGGTCTACATGTCGCGGTGCGGGTGCTGCGCCGGCGTGTTGTCGAGCAGGCACACCCAGCCGCGTAGGCGCGGGTCTACATGTCGCGGTGCGGGTGCTGCGCCGGCGTGTTGTCGAGCAGGCACACCCAGTCGCGCAGGCGCGGCTCGCGCGCGTAGTGCTCGCGGGCCAGCGCACGCGCCGCTCCGGCTTCGCCCGCTCCTAGCACGGCGCCGCCCAGCCACGCGCACGCGTTCGAGTGCGCCGGCGCACTGTGGAATTTGAACTCCGATATGTGCAGGCTGGAGCTGGAAATGACATTACCACATCTCTCGTCAGTCGTTTTAAGAGAGCGAAGGGTGGACGGTGAGCAATAGAGAACGAGTCGTGTACTTGTAGGGCGGCTGCGTGACGAGGTAGCGCAGCTCGGCGGCCAGGCGCGCGCGCAGGCCGGGCAGCGCGGCGCCGCCGCCCGCCAGCAGCACGTTGCGCGCCAGCTCGCGCCGCACGTCGCGCGGGCACGCCGCCACGCACGCCAGCAGCGCGTCGGGCAGCGACGCGGCCTCGGCGTCGCGCGCGAACAGCGGCTCGGCGCTCAGCTCGCGCGCCGCGCCCGGCACCGTGACGCGCCCGACCCGCACGGAGCGCGCCGGCGCCGGCGGCGACTCCGACGCCCACTGCAGCGCGCGAGAACGGGGACTCACGAAACATGTCTTCACTGAAATATAAGTCGAAACGACGCGTTATTCGATGTTTTTAGTCGGCTACGGAAGAGGGGGAATAGACGTCAGCCGCGTAAACTTAAGCTTTTCCTATGGCACAAAGCTATATTCTAAACTACTACAGGTACATTTACTGGATGAATTTTTCAAATGAGCGCGGATGGCCAAATCCGGAACTATGAGAAATAGCGAATAATACTCGAAAAGAATCTCGAGCCCCATGTTGATGAAAAATAAACTGCATCATTATAACATCAAAATCAAAGCATTTATTTCAAGTAGGCTAATTACAGGCACTTTGGAACTGTCGAAACAAAGCAACAATGAAATGTAGCTACAGTCCTAGTCACAAGGCATAAAAACTGTGAAAGTACTGTAGTCGCCCATTCCCTAGCGCAGATCTCCATGTTGGCATCCCAACACAGATAATAAGTTTTTTATGTCGGGCAACATTGATTGTAAAAAGTTGTCTATGAAGGTTTCCTTTTTTATACTCACTCGTACGGTGGCAGCAGCCATACTTGCAATTTTATTACCTTGTTCGTACAAATTAAAAGAAGTTTAAAGTCCAGAAGTCTTTTCTATCAAAGGAATACCTTCATCCTCAAGTGAACTAGCCTAAAAGACCTAGGCACACTCCATGGGCACTCTTTTAAATCACAATATTGTTACAAAACCTTGATTACATCATTCATGTTGAGATGGTACATTATGTGAGAACGATGTAGCGAGATGTGCAGTGACGTTAAGTGTCCATAGTAAAAACAAAAAAGACAATTAAAAAATTAAATAAATTATTAAAATAGCCGTGGCAACTAAGAGTTGACCAGTCACAACTGACAGCGCCGTTTAAGGAACATGACGCATGGATCAGCACCAATCAACTCAACCATTTTGAAGGTATCTAAATGACCCGACACACGCGCCACCATCAGAGAGACATTTGAGTGACCATAACATACTCTCAACCGCCAGGGCACAAAGACGTAGGTTTCCAGTAAATGATAGCTTTCTAGTACCTAGTACTCACATAATATGGGCTATGCGGTTATATAATACTAAAGAGATTTTTTTTTTATCGTGGTAAAATCATCATATGAGTCCTCCCACCCAGGGCAGAGCGGGAGGGACTGTCAGACTTGTACTGACTAAAATCCACGGTGTCCTTCAATAGCCCTTTATGTTCCAGGGTCACGGTAATTCTATAAGTCCCGCGACCCCCGCAGGCTTTGGCCCTCTAGAGGGGGGCCCCGTCATTATGCTGACACTCTTTGAGACGCGCGTGGAACACAACGCGCTGGCGACCCGGGCATGGTCCATGGTCGGACAGCGAGTCGCCCATTAGTCGCCGCCCGCATGCCCGCGCCTACGGTGGCCGGAGATCGTTTGCCGACGTCCGGCGCCGTGGGCGTCTACCACTGCGGCTGGGGTGGAGGGAGGACGCTGTCCTCTCCCTCACGCGGCCCGCCTCCTCCTTCGCGAGCATGACTGCTTCGCAGAAGGAGGCGACCGCTTCCCACTCCGTCTCGCCCCGCAGCATGGACTCGACCAATGCCGGGCGCGAATACTAAAGAGATTGAATTTATACAATGCAAAGATAGTTGTACAATCTTCAGCAGTTCCAACAATACTATTTAACCTTTTCACCGCCAACGTACACAGAACGCGATGCCTCGCCAGCGCCAAGCTATAAATGTATAACGAAGTATACAATAAACAGTAGTGATGAGGGTATCGTCATATCGATGAATGAGATTTACACGCTTTTTTTAATTTTACGAATATAAATAAAAACTGATTAAGTATTTTCATATTTGTTTTGTGTCGTATTATCCCTAGTAAGAAATACCAGTAAAATTATCAAAGGACCAAAAAAATAACTCCATTAGAGCTCTAAGAAATGAGGTACATCTCTATTTGTTTTATGACGTCAGTCTTTGACTTCATTTCAAGTCCTTGGCGCTCAGAGCACGATAAATTCAATTGTGATTAGGGATGTGGTCTTTGGTTTTTCTTCCTTCTATTTTTGTCTACTCACGTGTTTTTTTAACGACAAGTCAACGTTTTTTACCGTAGGTAACTAAGTGGATGAATTTTTCACTTTATTTAAAGTGTTTTTGCCGTGTTTTTCGAAATGGAAAGTAAGTATATATTTAAATTATAACACTCTTGAAGCAGTGTACCTATCACAGCACTGTTTTTAAAGCTTTGTCTCTGTTCTTTTCTTCACTCATGTAACGGTAGCGTTTACCCGGCCATTCTAAAGCCGCGGTCCCACAGCATTCGCGCCGAGCATTCCCACGGATCATCCCATACATTCGTTCGGACGGGCAATGATAGGTCATCCGAACCCAGTTCTTCATTAATTTTTCACTATTGTTTACTATTATTAGTAAAAATAAAACAGTGTATAAGCAAATTAAAAAGAAGGATATGTGCGCGTCCTGATTGGTGGTTTTTGCCGATTTTAAGACAAATTAGGGCTACTTTTGTATGGAAAAGTATAAAACAGAGTATTAGACCGTGCTATAGTAAATAATAAAATGAAACGAAGCTTTTAAATACAGTACTTTTATGTTTAATAGATTGTTAAAAATTAAGAGCTTCTAATGAAGTCGTGGCGCTGGTGGCACGGAAATCTGAAACTTCTATTGAAGTCCGTAGCGGTGAAAAGATTAATCAATTTATGCGCCCCTGTCCTTGTGGGGCAGGACCGGTTTGAGCCAAACTATTTTATGATATATAATCCTCCAACTTGTAATATGCTTGCTTACAAAATGTACGTTTAATGCATGTTTTAAATTTCGTTTCATTCAGTTCGAGAATACTTTGTGGAATATTGTGATTAAAAAGAAATTGTTTGCTGTGAATCAATTGTATTTATAACCAATATAATAAAGGTAATAAAAATCAAATAAGGTTTTGTTGCAGCATGAAATTACTCTTTCATAAGTTTTTTTACAACTTCGGCCAGCCAGGCCAGCTGCTAAACCCATGGGGAATACCCTATGGGTGCAGCAGCTAGCCTTCATTTGATTGATCTGTGTATATTAAACTACGAGAAATTAATTTCACCAAATGAAATTAGTTATTACTTCCCGTAATAATAATATTACGGGAAGTATTTCGGACATGTTGGATCGAAGGCATAAGCCTTCGATCCAACATGTATTTATTTGTACTGTTTTGTACTTGTGTTTTTTTTTTTGTATTTGCATATTCAAATCACTGACAATGTAGGTGTAAAATGTTGCCCTAAATTCCACCGTCCCGTTTCCCGGCCCGGTGAAGCCGATCTAAACATTAGTCTTATATTAAAATATGTATGATAGTCTATAAGGTATATAATATGTTATGGGTCTTTGTTACCTGAAATAAATGATATATTATACATAAAGGGTGTAAATAGACCCTTAACATAACCGAAAGGCACTTGTTCTCCCCGTCTTTGCTATAATTTTTTTGTTCTAGACTGTACCTGGGAACCTTCTAGTTACGGAGATATTGGGGCTCAAAGTTCCAACTTTTCCACTAGTTTTTGTTTAAATACATGTTTTTAATTAAGATTTTTACTTTATACACCTCCACGACCCGTACTATTCAATCCATCCATCAGCACAATGCTTTGAGTGCTTTCCATCGAGTCCTACCGTAAAAGGAGATTTATCACCCCAAAAAAAAAAGTCGATTCCCAGCAATAATTTTTGCGTAAAGTTACTTAGTTTGATGTACAGAATGATTGGTTGACGGCTATGTGAAGGGTCTGTTTACACCCTGTATTATATTATTATTACTATAATAAGTGGAAAATCGTTATTTTAATCAACATTATTCCTTTGAACAATCTCATCTATCACTAGAAAGTCAGAGAATCAAAATTTTCAGTTCACATTTTCTTTCAATAGACCAATTAATAAATAATTCGTACACACCTTTGATGTCCTCCAAGACATGTTCAGGCAGGTCGAGCGGCGCGCCGTGGTGCAGGTCCAGCAGCCGCGCCAGCTCCGCGTGCACGGCGCGCGCGCCCAGCGGCTGCGTCTGCAGCGCGTGCAGCACCACGCACGAGTGCACCACTACGGCCAGGGTACACGTTGTAGATAGGGTTCGAGTGATTGTCTTTTGTTTATAATACGAGTGATTACATACTCATTCATTGTTGTTACAAACTTCAATTTGCGTACCTACTTTAAATATTAGAGAGTGCCTGCCATCATCTGCCTAACCTTTCAACAAATATGTTGATGTCCTTGGGGTCGGCTCCCAGTCGGGTGCAACTGAATACCAGTACTTTGCACACGGCGACTGGCTGTCTGACCTCCACCACCCAACTGCTCGGTACCATGGTACCCCTTGGTGAGACTGGTTGTCACACTTTCGGGCTTCTGGCTACCCGTAATGTCTGTCAAAGATCTACAAGTGACAGTTGGAAACATTCGCATATCGTCCTCTCCGTGGCACAGAGGGGTCCTGGTAGGTGAGCGCGTTGCTTGACCTTGTAGCTCCGACCCGCGCGGCTGTTAGCCACGATCCTCTCGTTTTGAATAAAGTTATTCAAATCCTTTGTTTTTCAACCAGTCACCTTTTTTGAGAACTAGTACCTGCGCACACCTCGGCCTCGCGCGCGCCGATGGACACGACGAGCGTGATGGGCGTGCCCAGCGTGAGCGCGCACAAGCGCCCGCTGTCCGCCCAGATCACGCCCGACACCTGCCAACACGACAATATACATGTTACACAACAGTGGCGAAGGGTGAAATATTCAGTAACCGTTATTTTGCTAGGTAAACAAGAACTAGCTTTTCGCGGCCGTGATGAAGGCCCTAATTCCGATAACCGCGGTAACTATATCGAAACTTTGCTATATCTGAGCAAGTACCTACGATACAGTAATGGATTCGCAATTAGAATTATGTTCTTCAGTTCAGAATCCCGTGTTTTCTGGTCTCTCTAGTGACATTCCAAATGATTTAATACATAGTATTGCATCAGTTTTACGCGACCACATTAGACTTGAAATAAATAAAGCTCAATTTCTGTCTGTAATGATTGACGAACCTCCTGATGTCAGTCATAGGGAGCAATTAACTGTAATTAGGTATTTAACTGAAACTGGAATCGAAGAACGATTCCTTGGTTTTTACGATGTTAGCGGAAGTCGAACTGCTGAAGTTCTATCTAATCAGTTGTTAGAAATACTTGACCAGTATCATTGTATGCCTACAATGATACTGGTCAAGTATTTCATCGCCATCCTACTGATCTCCTACTTTGCAAATCTACTTACTGTAAAGTAGTAATTTCAACTTACCGCAAATACCTAATAACAACGTACGTCTACGTAACTGATTTCACTACACAGACACACAACAACAACACATTAACACAAATAAAGAACTATAATACATATCACTATTATAAACCAAGAAATAAATTCTAAGTGAAATTAGCTAATAGATTCAAATATAAATTCAATAACATTACGTCAAATGGTATGTCAACACAAAATGTCACCAAGCATTGAACGAATCCCGACTCGATACGAAATTCAACGATCGACAACGATATTTCTCCATCTCGCTCACGCGCACGCATTTTCTATTACTGTCTCTATCAAGTAACTCGGTTTGAGCCGGCTTACCTGCGACCGAATTTCGCGGGTTGGCTGTTTCCTTCAAGTGACGTCATAACGTTTATTTTGTATAGAAGTTTGAACTGCCAAAAAGCCGATCGCTCCTGCGGCTTATTTTATAGCAATATGTTGTTGGAGAGAAAATTTTGTTGATTTAATGTCGATTAGTGTAGGCGTTTTGTGATGTTTCTCTACTTTTAAATGTACTAATTGTGTCATTTTTCAATTACGGTTGAGAGAGTGGTTGTGTTCCAAATATCTGAAGGGAAGCCGGTGGGAGTGGGCTTATATGGAAGCTTCGTCACTGTTACACAATCATTTCAGCCGAAAGACGTCCACTGCTGGACATAGGCCTCCCCCAAGTGTCGCCACATTGACCGGTCCCGTGCGTCTCGCATCAATTTCAAATAATGCCACAACATAAAAAAAAGTGTGTGTATTTTTGTTAGTGTGTGAAGTGTGAGTATGATATGGAAGGTGTCATGTGTGTGGTGTGGTGTGTGAGAGAGAGAGAAAGATGGTGTAGGTGCGCGTGGATGTTTAAATATGGATGTGTATACGAATGTGTGCGTGAGGGGCTGGAAGTATGTATTTATGAAAAACGTCATAATCAAGTCCTAAAAGCTACTGCTTTACCTTCTTTTTACATTCTACCCTAGACAAATGAAACATTCTATTATTTATATTGTATCTAGCGGTAACCGTCAAGGCTTTCTGGTTTACCTCATAGTGTGTGAACAGCACCTTGGCGAGCGTCTCGCGGAACAGCGTGGGCGTGAGCAGCGACTCCACCACCACCACCTTGCGCTCCTTAGGGTTCACTAGCACGTGTCTGTCAACATGCATACATAACATCACACCTGTAATCCCAGAAGGGTTGAGCAGAGCAATCAAAACATCCGCATTTTGCCAGTTGTAACTCTCACATAATAGAGGTTACAACTATGTGCAGTTTTGGGGACGGGGTGGTTACCTGAAGTAGAGCAAATGCAGCATGTGCACGAGGTTGTCGTAGAGTTCGTCGGGCGAGGTGTAGTCGTGCACGCGCCGGTAGCGCCGCGACGCCGTGCACCAGAACTCCGACCGCACGATGCAGCGTGGCGCCGCCTCTCCTGTGAACCCAAACCTGCAACAGCACGCGCGAACTACACACAGCTGCTTTCATCACCCACATCACAACCATCAACCTGTCAAATATCCAGGCTCTGGGCTTCTAATAAGTGTAATGGAAACGCCCAGTAACACCCCCTGGAGATCAAAGCCAGGACACCATGCTATACAAAATTTCTTTAGCTTTACTTTATATATTAGGTTCCATAATTGATTTATTGACTAGCTGAACTGCCTGGTTTACAAGAAAACTAGTCTAAAGCTGAGAGTGGGGGTTTTGATTCACCGCTCTTTTGAAGAAGTGTTGGCATTTCTTTGGAAACTTATTTATTTATTTAGGATTACCAACGAGTTACAATTTATCTTATACTAGCTGTTGCCCGCGACCTCGTCCGAGTGAAATTATCCCCGTTTTTGCAACATTTTTCAATCATGCTCTGCTCCTATTATCCTATCATTAAAGATTAAAATATCCAGAATGCAGTCACTGTATTTTTATAGATATCTTAATCTTCAATAAATCTTTAAATCAAATAAAATAAAACAGTAATGGCTCTCAGTGCCATGAAGTGCAACAAAAGCCCCGGTAAAGACGGTATAAAAACCGACTCATTGCGATTGGGAGAGCCAATTTTATTACCACACATATGTAACTTATTTAATTCTATTTTACAAATAGGCATATTTCCAAATAACTTCTGTCACTCCAACATAATTTTACTACATATAAAAGGAGACAAATCCGATCCAAGCAATTACTGTCCTATTAGTCTTGTTTCTCACTTGTACAAAGCCTTCATCAAAGTTCTGGGAAACGAAAACGAAATGCTGACGACATTCTCCTTTTCTAGCTTTCAGCGGCTGAGTTAGGCATTCATGCTCGAACAACTGAGCCACGTCAGCCTAGAGGTCGGACTCAAAATGAACTTGACGAAGTTAATGACAAATAGCACGAAACGCAAAGTAGAAATAGGGCGTGTGGAGGTAGAGCATCTCCATGAGTATATATACCATGAGCTATTGGTCGTAGAAGTCCGCACTCGGGGTCTGCCAGCGAGCCATGGAAGAAGTACACTAGGGCTCAACATTTCTGACCGTATACGGAACAGTTTACTTTGATCCAAGACCCAAATAGCAGTCGTTTGCAAAAGGATTGGGCACAAATAGCCAAAGACAGAGATAAATGGAAAGAAGGAAGGGAGGCCTTTGCCCTGCAGTGGGACACGTCAGGCTCATGATAATAAAAAAAAATAATGTCAGAATTGAAATGAAATAAAATAGAAATAAAATTAAATTAAAAGTAGGATGATTAATATTATTTAATCTGTGTAGTTCTTTTTTCAAAAGACTATCTCAGACACTAATCTTCATGGTCCTGATGTGACTTGACCAAGATGTTTGGATTTGCTTCAGATGGTTCTTCTCAGAATAGTCAAGCACATAACACAGGTCTCAATCTAGTTTTTAAAAAATTTTTAAACAGTGAAAAAAAGGAGAAGGTTTGCAATTCAACATTATTTACTTTGACATGTTTGTGAAACCAATTTAGAATATTAACATCATTTACTTACCATAAGGTTACAAGATCATCATTCTCATGCCTTTATCTCAATTTATTTGGGGTTGGCCCAGCATGTCTTCTTCTTCGATACTTCTCTATTACTTGTCAGATCATCAGACACCTCCTTTCTTGCCATATCATCCTTCACACAGTCCTTCCATTGTTTCTTTGGTCTTCCTTTACTCTTACACCCATCCACATTCAGACCCAAAATTTTCCTCATTTCTCCACATCACAATGTGTTCTGGGTATGTCATTCCCAGAACAACCTTGGCTACTAGATACAGATAATAAACTTAGCATAAACATAATGCTTTGATCTGTCAAACTAAGAGTGTCCTGGTGTGATTTTCACACATGGAATGGTTAGTTTATTAAGTAAATACTAGTTTACCCTTAGCTTTGCTTTATCTTAGATAAACCTATAATAATCATTTAAATAATTTATTAATAAACACAACTTCCGGTATAAATACTAACTTGGTGTAGTCAGTGCCGAGGTCCAACACGACGGCCTGCTTCTCTTGTATTAATGCTATTCCTTCGTACAGCGCCATATTCTCTCGTTTAGTTACCTTTCTGTTTATTCCATTAGTTTATTTGGTTAATAAAAATTGAGATGGATGTATTTCTAAAATCAATCATCCCAAAATACAGTAAACCCACAAGCACTCACAACACAACCACAAGTTTATTGAACCAAAACCAGTTTGTAGCTGTCACCATAATGTCCCTTGTCATTGTCAACCAATTACTGTCACTGTCACAAGGTAAATCGACTTTGCCCTGTACTAAAAAAAAAATCGACTAACCCAAAAAAAACGTTTTTTTAAATCAAATTAAAAAGGTTTAGTTGCAAGAAAATACATAAAAATTACAAGAAAAGAACTTATCTGTATCTTGTGTATTTTTTTCAATGATTTTTTTACTATTTCCACAGAAGTACCGAAAAGTTCGTTTTAAAATAGTGTGATTCCATCGGTGTGTGGTACAGTCAGCAACAAAAGTCGATGAACAGATACTAATTTACAAAATACCTGAACACTAAAACGGACCATAAATCACTTACCAGAATAGAGTACACAATATGGTTATCATTTCAATGTTACAAAAACCCTAAGCATTAATATGTTATAAGTCGCTAAACATAATTACAGCATAAGTCGGTAACTATCATTTTGCCGTAAGTCGCTAAACATGTTATGTGCGAGTTTTTTAACTTGATAATGCATGAGTTGTTAAATACGAGATACTGCAGGATAAACCATTACCTTTTTAACATCGTTCGGATTTATTTCACAATTAAACATTTGTGATCATGTGATTGTTTAGGTATATGCTGTTATTTTATAGTAAGCCTACAAATTGGTAATGTTAGTTTGAGTTGATTATTTCGTGGTTATTTTTTTGTAAACCACCCAGAAGTAGGAGTCCGGTCAAGCGGGGCTCCGTCGATGTAACCTCCGGAATCATTTGACCTTGACCTCAAAGTCACTTGAACTTGACCCTTATGTCATTTGACCTTGACCTCAAGGACACCATGAATATTGATCTATAACTGCTCCTGAGAATCACGGATTTTGGTTTTCGGAATTTCAACCTTGATTTCAAGGTTAAGGACCATGAGGACAAGGTCAGTGACCTTAGGAGAATCGCGGATTTTTACTTTAGGAATTTTGACCTTGACCTCAAGGTCAAAGACAGCGACGTCAAGTTTGGCAACTTCAGGAGAATAGCTTATTTTGACCTTCAGAAATTTTACCTTGCCTTCAAGGTCAATGAACATGAGGTCAAGGTCAATGACCATGAGGTCAAGTTAAGTGAGAATTGCGGAGTTCGACTTTTGGAATTTTGACCTTGACCTCTAAGTCAATGACCTTGAGGTCAAGGTCAATGACCTTGAGGTGTATCCCCACCCTACTACTCCTACATCCCACCGGGTCCCGAAGTGTTGATTAGGCGTTGGATTTTGGTGAAATTTTTCTAAGTCTTTTTTTCATAGTGCCCCGTTTCGTATCCACTGACCGCAAACGGGTTAAAAGAACTAGCAATGTTGGAAACTAACAATGCTCAGCGACTTTTGTATTTATTACAGATCATACAATTTTGTCGGTAGTAATGTATAGCAGTCAATGGTTTAACTGAGTTCAGCGACTTTTGTAGTTCAATTATGACAAGTTGTTTTGTAATTTACTTTAGTCAATAACTTATGATAAAAAATAATGATTAGGAAATATTGGAAATTATGTTCAACGACTTCTGTTGCTGACTGTACAGTACCGTACAAATGTTTCTTTCGGTGGACTCACTCTAGTGAACATGAAAAAAATGTGCGCTTGTTCACCGAAATGTTCGCGCACACTTATAAGCGTAGACTTGTATCAGCGAACATGCAGTCGCTGTTTGCGCACTCAATTCAATAGTCTAGGAGACCAACCTTCACTCATCTGTTTCCTGCAAAATATATATTTTTTCAAGGGAAGCTTAGTTGCTAGCTCGCCGTCCTGCCGTCTTAAGACGACAGGCCATGTCGACGGCGCGTTCGTGTTTCACGGGCGCCTCAAAGAGAGGTTCGCAAGCGGCGATACCTGCCAGTGCTGCGGGACTGTTCGAAAGAGATACCGTGGCCTTGTAACACAAAGGGCAAAGAAGTAACATGGATGGGTTTTAGTCAGTCGATTGGGTCATTTGATGATTTTCCATCCGAACCATACATGTACATGTTGTCATATAAAATTACGCCAAGACTCTAAATAAATTGAGACAACCGTGAGTCTTGACCGATTATACTTAATCAACCTAATACCATCTAAGCATAATCGCAATATACTTATTAAGATTACATAAAAGTAGTATTTTACAGAATGATAATCAGACCAAAATATTGTTAAACTAGTAGGAACAAGTTTTGAAAACCGAAATTATATCAACCATCTCTGGATTTACTTATACAAAACGATCATGGGCGCCTACAGGTTTTTTTCCGGGAGGGTATATCTTCAGCTTGCAGGTACTTAGACGCAAGAGCGAGCGGAGCGAGCCCGAAAATTTTTGCACTCTTCCTCGGAATTAAGTTCTTTTTGTTCATTCATGCAGGAATGAGGATAGGAGGGACTCGTCAACTTTTCCAGAACTATAAAAGTATAGGATGTATTAGTACCATAAGACCTTTTAGCAGTTTTTTGGTTAACGTAGATTTTTTTTATAAAAATATGACATTTGATTTGACAGAAAATGTTGTTAGAAAATCATGAGAAAACGTTTATATTTTGGTGGAACAGAAATTAATACCTTTATTTTTATATTTTTTAATTCTGTATGAGTATTTACGTTTTACAAAGGGTTTCAGTTGGCGCTTGGCGGTATTATAATAATAATTTATCTTTATAGGTAGACCCTGTTTTTGTCTTACATGAGAAAGTAGCATTAAATACATTTTTTAAATTCCAATTGCAGTGAGTTTAGTCACGGTGTCCAGTTTAAAAGAGTGGCTCAGCACATATTAGACAGGCGCGTGACGCACGCGATGGCGTTGCTTGCGCGGCGGCCTAGCTTACTGCCCGTCGCCGACCCGCGGCGCGTTCACGTCATGCCGCAGCAGCTGCCCAGATCCGCCACCGCACCTCGCCGTCGCGTCGTCGTCGGATGCATAGCTAAAATGATGGACTCTTTCTTTAATAACTACTCATAACTGTTAAATGTGACAGGTGACTAAAAGCAAGACCATACAAAAATTGTTTTGTTTTATAAATGTACTCAAAATAAAAGTTGTACACACAAATTGCAATATACTGGGTGAATTTTTCAACGCCACCTGGAAGGAAAGTACTCTACAGCGTGGCGCTACAATGGTGACATTAATTTAACACACATATACGTTTTCACATTTTCGTGTCATGAAAAGAAAAAAAATCCATGAAACGTTAATATTTGCGGATTTATTTAAAGTTTTATAAAATAGCATTTTGGAGCAACCTGTACTTAAAGAACTGTCGCGCAGCGGTCATTTGCCGAGGTCACGGATCATAACATCGCATCAATGAAATTAAAATGAATAAGCAATACTTTAAAGGAAAGAGATATCCCTTTGTCGGCGAGCGGGCGGCGCGGCGCAGGCGACGTCCCCACCCCGTCGCGTCGCAGCGAAATCGAATTATTTTTTTGCATTTCTAGTGTTAGCCTAACTCGTGTCCTTGACACACTTCTTCACAGTAGTGTGCATAATTACGTCGAGTAATTTTGTGAATGTTTCCGCGAAAAAGACGCTCACCTATTGTTTTATTTATTTATTTTTGTGTTATGATAGTAATTAGAATAAGGTACTGCGACAAAGACGCTTTGTTTTGTTTTAGTTTTCTAATCTAGTAGGTACGTTGACGTCTCTTGCGATACGGACGCTTTTATTTGTGTTATTAGTGCTTGTGTAAACTTGTGATCGTGATGGCAAATACACATCCGAACTACACAGCAGCTGAATATGCAGACATGATCCTAATTTACGGAGAATGTCGTCAAAATGCCGCTCTTGCGATAAGGACATTATATCGCGAGAGATATGGCGGTTCAAGACAATGTCAATCCACGCACTATTGTAGGAGCTCTTCAGCGGATCCGCGAAAACCGGCCAGTGGATCCTAGGTCTCAACGCCCTGATCGACCACCTACACGACAAAACCCAATGCAGTTAACTGAAAATGTGCTACAATATTTCCAAAACCAACCCAAAACTAGCCTCCGCCAGAGTGCTAGGCATTTTCTAGTTCATCACAGGACCGTCCATAGGATATTAAAGCGCGAAAAGTGGCACCCATTCAAGTTTAGAAAAGTACATACTCTGCTATAGCGTGATAAAATTGATCGAGTGAATTATTGTCAGTGGTTACTGAGTAAAATTGAAGAGGACAGTGACTTTCTTTCTCTATCTCTTTCCTTCTTTCGATTTAAAATAAAGACAAATAAAAGCAGTGATTAGTGATGACAGTTATAACCAATAGTAACAAGAGAGGGTGACATGATAAGTGTTTAGACTAAGCACCTCCGCTGTAGGTATCACTTGCGCCGCTCGCCGCCGCCGCCGCCGCCGCTCGGTTTCTTTGATTAAACGCCGTCAAAGAATCGGGCCGCTCACGAGTAGGTACAAAACGCGTTGCGCGGTTGCCGGCGCGTGAAGCGACGCGTTGCCGCTCCGAGTTAACGTAAGCCAGCTAGGTAAGTAATTTCATGAATGATTTTTTGCAAGGGTGATCCCAATTTTAGTTACTTTTTTATCATTTAGTTTGTTTGAAAAAAAAATTTTTTCAATTTACGAGTTATTTTAACCTATCAAAATTAATATGATTAATGGGCACTAGCCCTACACGTGTGTTAAATTAATGTCACCATTGTAGCGCCACGCTGTATATTCTGGAGATATAATAATAAAATAATAATAAAATTCATTTATTTCAGGCAAGATGCGCCCATACGAAAGAAAATTTAAAAAATTACACAGCATAACATAATTGAATTGAATTTCCAAAATTTTAATAATTACAATTGCATTTAAAATGATAAAAAATAAAATAAATTAAAATATTAACTTAAAATGTAAATGTAGCAGGAATATTTACACCTGCCTCTGAGTCATTTGTTTGTTTGTCAATACATTAATCATATAACAATGGTTAATGTACTGACAATCAAACCTGTTCACAAATACGCTAAGGATAGTGTTGGAGGTGGTCCGGAGCCTGCGCCCCAAAGATGTGCACCGCTTCCGCATTGTCGTGTAGAAACAATCGACACGGGCATCGGCGAACATCCCCGACGCGCTGCAGTGCCGGGGCAGCCCCAACAGCACCCTGAACGCATTGTTATACTGAACACGGAGAGCGTTGTACTGCTTCTGGGTATACGACCCCCACAGGCTGGCTGTGTACAGGGACGTACAAAACGCTCTGAAAAGAGTTATTTTGACGGCCCCCGAGCAACGAACAAACCTGCGGGCGATCATATTGGCCCTCACAGACAACGCTCTCCGCTCCCTATCGATGTCCGCATCGTCCCTCAGGTCAGAGGTCACGATATGCCCGAGATATTTAAACTGTTGAACTCTTTCTAACTGGACACCGTTCAATCTGATAGCTGGAACAGAATCCGGGCAGCTCCGACCCCTGGCCCGAAAAACCATACATTCACTTTTTTTTGCATTATAGAGCAAACCGTGATCCACCGCGTAACGCTCGCAAATGCCCAGCAACCTGGACAGCCCACACACCGAGGCGCTCATCAGCACCATGTCGTCCGCGTAACTAATATTGTTGACACAAACACCGTCAATATGGCAGCCGACACGAGTACTACTGAGCTCCTCTATCAGTGCGTTCACGTACAAGTTGAAGAGCTTCGGGGAGGTCAGCCCTCCCTGCCTCACCCCGCACTCCAACCTGTACGGCTCCGACAGAGTACTCGACCATCGAACGACGTTGACCTGGTTAAGATACCAGTACTTAAAAATATCTATCAGTTCGAGGGGCATTGAGATGTTATTCAATTTCTGCCATAAGATGTCATAGCTAACCAGGTCGAACGCTTTCGAGAGGTCGAGAAAACATGCATAAATAGGTGTGCTCCTATCGGAGTAGTACTTGACAGTTTGCTTCAAACACAAGATAGCTGACTCAGTAGACAGTCCCGGTTTAAAACCAAATTGGTTATCATGCGTGACTACATACCGGTCAAGCTGTGTATTAAGCAAACCGTCAAGAACCTTAGCTAGCACTGTGGCTAGTGAGATTGGCCTATAGTTGCTCACGTCACTTAGGTCACCGGTTTTACTCTTCACAATTGGTACCACCACGGTCTTCATCATCTCTGCTGGTAAGTACGCATGTGCTATACAAAATGTATATAACATGACAAGAACTCTGGGTAGGTGTACGCCGGCATGCTTTAAATGCTCAATGCTCAAGCTGTCATGGCCAGGAAACTTTCCACGCGACATTGACTTTATAACTCCCCGAACATCCTTGGCTGTGAAACTAGTGTTTATCTCCTGTCCATGTGACCCTTCCACACTGAATGACCGTGATGGCCCCAATGGCGATTTCACCATAAAGTGATCCTTAAATACATCCGCAATACATTTCGGTTCACTCACACCATTGACGCTCACGGGTAAGCCCGGCTTGTTATTTAGCCTACTAGTGGTTTTCCAGAAGTTCCGAAAGTCATGCTTCGAATGGTGAGAAGCGAGGATATCCATCTTTATCTGCTCCCTATTATTTTGGCACCACTTCAGGCGTGATTTAAAGATTTTACGACTCTCCCGCATCTCCTCCCAAACCCGTCCTTCACTCGGTTTACCCCACAGTACCCATTCCATAAATTTACACCGAGCTACCCCGTGAGCGTCACGAACATGCTAGTTCCAACCAATCACCGGTTGTTTTCTTCTCGATTTAACAATAGGATGACTCTCAGAGGCGGCTTTACACACTGCACTAACAATCTTATTATACATACTGTCAATTATAAGCATGTGGTGTCGGTTGTCACAACGTTTATCACCACAGTTACTAAACTCAAACGGAAAATCAATTTCTCTTAAACTATCATTACATAATTTTCTATATAAATCTATTTGTTCGAGGTTTCTCTCCCCCCATTTAATTTTATTATATTTAAAATTTTTCTGCAAAATCTTTGGTTTTACATTATTTATATTACACTTAATAATGAGTGGTAAGTGATCAGACCACACCGGGTCATACTTGATGTGTGTATCGACTATAGTTTGAAAAGCCGACTCAGTCACAACACAGTGGTCCAACCATCTTAACGCCCCATTAGCGTCACTTATAAAACTATATGTGTCAGACAATAAACCTAAATGAATGATATCGGCACATTTCCAATCCAAATCGTTACAAAAATTTGAAAGTTCGTAATAGAATTGCTCACCCGGGTGGGCGTTGAAGTCGCCGAGCATGTAAACACACTCAACACCCTCATTAGCCACTACTGCGCTCAGCGTCGCCAAACAATCCGTAAACTCGACTAGATTCACCGTGTTATCAGTCGGCATGTACACACTGAATACTAAAAATGACTTTTGCCCTATCACCACTTTAATACCGCACACTCGAGTATTATCACATCGCACTACAGTAACATTATTAAAGATTTTCTTATTCCATAACAATGCAACTCCACCCCACGGTCGTCCTGAGATCACCCCCTTTGACGTGTCCATGGGCGACACACCCGTGTAAGCGAAGTCATCATCTAAACAGCTCAAGAAATGAATGTCGTGCGGTAGTAGCCAATGTTCTTGTAAGGCAATAATGTGGGATGTTCGACATAACTGCCGTACATCATCTACTGAGCGCTTCACATTCTTACAGTTGAAACTTGTAAAGTTGTATAATTCCTTATTTGTCATACTTATTTTGTTTTTTGATCGGACCCAGCGCAATTACCGCTCGTAATCCTTTGTCGAAAATGTATAAACCGTCTAAATATGACCCCTTCTGGCCATAAATTACTATCTAAGAACATAGGTAGCTTTTGCTCCGATACAAGAAACTTAAAAGCTTTATGACCCTTCTCTTGTTTTATAGTAATTTCTTCCAAAGTTATCATCTCCTTCGTCTTTCTGTGTACGTAGTTAATTATATCTTTATCTGTCGTATCCATGTGAATCCTAGTAATAAATATCGAAACTTTTTTGTCAGCGGCTCTGAAGCCCCCTTCCATATCTCTCGATATTCCGGATTTCCCATGATAACGGTAGTTAAATTTCTTGCGTCTCGATACGGTCTTCCAGCCATCGTCATTATCATTCGGTTCGGATTCACCTTCTGTGTTTATTGCGCTGTGGCGCTCGCTTTTGTCAGCTGTTATGTTGTTATCGGCGCACTGACCAGCCGACGGCGCAGGTTGTGGTGACGTCACCTCGACTCGCCGCGGCACACCACTCGCCGCTGCATTCTCGCCTCAACTCAAAACCGGTGACCGTTGTCTCGGCACAGCTGATTTTCGCGCAATTTGTTTTAAGTTTACCCTCACTATTTCTCGGTATTTTAGTAAATTATCGCCGGAACAGTTCTTCTGGTTATCTACCGGTTTAATTAACGTGGAATTGTTTATAGTGGACTCGTTTATTTCATGCGAGAGACCAACTGGCCCACTATCATTCAGCTGCCATGCTCCGCGCCTTATATTCACGTTCTGTGGAGACACAGTTGGTAATGAGTCATTTCTCAACTGTATTAACTCAGATCTGCACTCAATCAGCTGCTCTTTTGTAACGTAGTTAGCTTTAACTAAGTCTAGTTCACTTTGCACCTTCAGCAGGTCTTTAAGTAATTTCGTGCAATCAAGATGATCAAAAAGAATAGGGGGTAGTTTCTCCAGCTCGCGAGCCACAAAAATAGGTATGAGATCGGGTTCAGTCGATTTAAAGAGGCTCAGCATATCAACTAGGTCTCTTCCTTCCTTCCCTTTGTTCTTCCGATTTGTGTTGATTTTATCCGTCGGAATAGATTCAAACATTGATATAAAAATTTTATTCAAAGGAAACATTTATTTTTAAAAGTAAATAAATCTGGATTCAAAGATTTTCGAAATTAGAAAAAAATAACATTCTGTAAATTTTCATATTCATCACACCTCGCTATTAAAAGTTACTGGAAATGAATTCCTTAAAAGAATAAATTTGTTTATCCAACAAAATGGAGCTCATTTTGAGCAACTAATTAGTCAGTTTACCCCTTTTTTGTTTAATTAAAATAAGTGAGGATTTCATGGTTTTCCTTTCATTTAATTTATCATGTTTGTTAGAGAGATTTGATCCTTACGATTGACCCTATCGATTGATGCCATAAAAGTACAGGATGTTGTTTTTTTGGAATTTAGCCGGTTCGATTCCCGAGCGTGGCATGCGAATTTTCGAAAATCTTTGAATGCAGTTTTATTCCTTTTTTAAAATAAAGGAATGTTTTCTTTAAGTAAAATTTTCTCCAGTAATTCGAGTACTTAGGAGCCATGATTTTTATTATTTTATGATTTTTAACTAGAACAGTCTAGTTAAAAATCATAAAATAATAAAAATTGACAACTTCCTATAATCAAATAAATAACTTAAGTACTACTTAAAGAGAAATATGGTCAAGATAGAGTTATTTTAAGCTAAAACAGTGTAAAGTATTAACAATTAAATGTAGAATAATTATCAATGTCAATAAATATAAGGAGCTAACAATAGTAACAAATATTTAAAAAAATGCAACTGCCACTGTTTTGGCGATAATTATGGCGCCATAAATATTACTTCACACACTTCCACGGTGATTGATTTAGCGAGAGATTCAAGTGGACTGTAAATTAACAAAATGGCTCCCGAGAGAACCCGAAAACGAGGAATCGAAAAATTTGGGATTAGCATTCCTCCTACTCCATTCTCTGTCATAACATATATAAAATAGTTTACTGAATAACTGACTGACTGACTGACTGACTGACTGACTGGGTGATATATCAACACACAGCCCAAAACACTGGTCCTAGAGACATGAAACTTGAAGGGTGTGTTCTTTGTGAAGAGAAGCTTTCCACTAAGAAAGGATTTTTGGGAATTCCACCCCTAAAGGGGTAAAATAGGGGATGGAAGTTTGTGTGAAAGTCTGTCAGCTTTGAAGTTAGGATCTTAAAATTTTGTGTTTAGGCTGACGATTGAAAATTAATTTATACGTGTCTCAGTGTTTTTGATAATTCTACCCCCCAAGGGTTAAAAAGGGGGGTGAAGGTACTATGTTTGTTCGGGTGGAATGCAACTCAATTTTGTTCAATCGATTGAGCTGAAATTTTGCACACACTTTTGGTTTTGGTGAGAACACATTTTTATGACAGACATTCCTTAATCCTGCATCCAGGATCGTCTCCTCAAGAGAGAACTCTTCAACGGTTAGTAGCACGGTCACGAAACTTGGTTTAAGCGTTCAAGTTTGATAGATAAAGATGATTTTTAACCGACTTCCAAAAGGAGGAGGATTTTTTTTTTTTGTATGTTCAGCGATTTCTTCGCCAATTGTGAACCGATTTTGATGATTCTTTTTTTGTTTGCACAAATATTATTTCGCGGTGGTCCCGTTTAAATTTGGTGAAGATTTGATGCTGATCTTCGGAGATATCAATGGAACTCTTCAATAATAGACAGCAAATCTGTCGTGATTGCTGCAATCAATAAAATCACTTGGATGTTTATTGTTTACACAACACCATGACATAACATCACGCCTGTATGCTTTGAGGGGGTACGCAGATGTGTACCAGTGCACCCACATTTTGATAATTAGGTATGCTAAGTTCCATTTTATTGGGGACTTGCTGTGCCCGCGACTTCGCTCACGTGAGCGCGTATTCTTTTGGCATTATTAGGGAACATTACATGGGAACGTGAACTCGTAGTATATTCCTAATATCCTCTACAAAATAATCCATTTTAATATTATAAAACAGTAAACTGACTGACTGACTTATTGACTGACTGGGTGATATATCAACACACAGACCAAGCCGCTGGTCCTAGAGATATGAAACTTGGAGGGTGTGTTCTTTGTGAAGTGAAGGTTTCCACTAAGAAAGGATTTTTGGGAATTCTACCCCTAAAGGGGTAAAATAGGGGATGGAAGTTTGTATGAAAGTCTGTCAGTTTTGAAGTTAGGATCTTAAAATTTTGTGTTTAGGCTGACGATTGAAAATTAATTTATATGTGTCTCGCCTTTTTGATAATTCTACCCCCGAAGGGTTAAAAAGGGGGGTGAAGGTACTATGTTTGTTCGGGTGGAATGCGACTCAATTTTGCAAAAGAGCCATTTTGACTCCCAAAAACGCCCAAGCCGCTGCGATCAACGAAATGTTGATAAATATGTACATGCGAAGGTGAAGAAATTATTTATAACTAGCTTTTGCCCGCGACTTCGTTCGCGTGGAAATTTTGATGAATATGTGTGAGAAAAATACGATAACCTATATCATTCCTCAGAATATAATCTATCTCCTTGCCTTTCATTACGATCCAATCAGCTGTTTAGTCATGAAAACGTAACAAACAAACAGAGTTACTTTCGCATTTATAATATTAAAATGGATTATTTTGTAGAGGATATTATGAATATATTACGACTTCACGTTCCCATGTAATGTTCCCTAAAAATGCCAAAAGAATACGCGCTCACGTGAGCGAAGCCGCGGGCACAGCTAGTCCCCAATAAAATGGAACTTAGCATACCTAATTACCAAAATGTGGGTTCACTGGTACACATCTGCGTACCCCCTCAAAGCATACAGGCGTGATGTTATGTTATGGTGTTTAAAAATCCAAGCGATTGCAGCAATCACGACAGATTTGCTGTCTATTATTGAAGAGTTCCATTGATATCTCCGAAGATCAGCATCAGATCTTCACTAAATTTAAACAGGACCACCGCGGAATTATATTTGTCCAAACAAAAAAAGAATCATCAAAATCGGTTCACAATTGGCGAAGAAATCGTTGCACAAACACACAAAAAAAAAATACTCCTCCTTTTGGAAGTCGGTTAAAAATCATCTTTATCTATCAAACTTGAACGCGTAAACAAAGTTTCGTGACCGTGCTACTAACCGTTGAAGAGTTCCCTCTTGGGGAGACGATCCTGGATGCTGGATTAAGGAATGTCTGTCATAAAAATGTCACCAGAACCAAAGGTGTGTGCAAAATTTCAGCTCAATCGGTTGTACAAAATTGAGTTGCATTCCACCCGAACAAACATAGCTCCCTTTTTAACCCTTCGGGGGTAGAATTATCAAAAACGCCGAGACACGTATAAATTAATTTTCAATCGTCAGCCTAAACACAAAATTTGAAGATCCTAACTTCAAAACTGACAGACTTTCATACAAACTTCCATCCCCTATTTTACCCCTTTAGGGGTAGAATTCCCAAAAGTCCTTTCTTAGTGGAAACCTTCTCTTCACAAAGAACAACCCTCCAAGTCTCATGTCTCTAGGACCAGCGGTTTGGGCTGTGTGTTGATATATCACCCAGTCAGTCAGTCAGTTTACTATTTTATATATATAGACAACAAAAGGAATCAAAAATAAATTATCAAAGACTAAAAGTCGCGCTGATAAGCACGGTTTGTTAATATCAATTAAGTATTGTCTGTCAATAAGGTCGAACGCTCTGAACGTCTATTCGCATCAACAGGCAAAAATTGTATGAAGGTCGCGCTCGGACGCCTCGCCTTTTTATACCTTCGGCCGCGAGACGCGCCGAGCGCGGCGACCGATTCTCGGACCTTATACAAAAATAATCCTTATAGCATGATTCAGTATTCACGCGCGATGGCTTATTATTAGCGTATTTCATGTATAACTTTGGAGTTTCTATACCGATTTCTATGATTCTTTTTTACGGAATAGTTAATAATGTTAACTTTTTTAATTAGGGATGACTGAGAGTGTTATAAACGTAAGAGTAGGCAAATATAATCAGAAAGCTTCGAACTGCTAAGCTATCGGGAGTTACACGTGATATTGTGAGTCAACCATAAAAGATAGACATATGCTGTTGTGGGATATTTTTTATATAATTTTAAGGAGAACATTTCCGTCATACATGATTTCTGTGTAGCTTTAACCATTAAGGTTGCACACGCGACGGAAGCTTAAAAAATGGAGTAACTTCTCCCGTTTTCCCAACATTTCCCTTCACTGCTCTGCTCTTATTGATTGTAGCGTGATGAAAAGTATACTATAACCAACTCTGGAGTATGAAAAATAATTGTACCAAGTTTCGTTAAAATCCGTCGAGTAGTTTTTGTTTCTATAACGGTTATACAGACAGACAGACAGACAGACAGACAGACAGACAGACAGACAGACAGACAGACAGACAAAAATTTTACTGATTGCATTTTTGGCATCAGTATCGATCCTTAATCACCCCCTGATGGTTATTTTGGAAATATATTTCATGTACAGAATTGACCTCTCTACAGATTTATTATAAGTATATAGATTCTTTTGATACCATGGTCGATATGGACGAGTCGGTTAATTATCCTGAAGACTTTTTAAACTCTCTTAATCCGTCGGGTCTTCCGCGTCACAGATGTTGCGTGTAGGTGCTCCTGTGATGTTGCTTCGAAATATACATACGGCCTCCAAAATTGTGCAATGGAACTAGACTCCAAGTAACTGCTCTCCGCCGCAATGTTATTGAGGCAAAACCTAACTGGATCTGCCAGAGGAGAAACAGTCTTCGTGCCGCGTGTACCATTGATACCAAATGACCTTCCGTTTGAATTTAAAAGATTGCAGTTCCCAATCAAGGTAAGTTACAGGGACAAACTCTGAAATTTGCTTGAGTTGATTTGCGGTAAGACTGTTTCTCCCACGGCCAGTTTATGTGGCTTGCTCACGTGTAAGTCTCCAACTGGGCTGTCTGTTTTAGTGCCCGCTTCCGAATTAGTGAAAAACATTGTATATAAAGAAATACTGTGAAGTTCGCGTTCGCGTCGCTCGTCCGCCCGCCAGCTGGCAGTGTGGCCTGCGCTTCACTGCACGGCACTCTCGGTGATCTAACACGACAATATCAGGCCTATTTTTCATTTGCTAGTCGTGTCCGTGATGTTAGATCGATCACAGTACAATGTGGCATGACCCGCGTTCTCGAAAACTGTTTCGGGCTAACACTTATAGTATGGATGATAATCCTAGCTCCTAGATTGTGTCTGAGCGGAAAAAATATTACGTATCGATTCACCGGGACGGTGTCATGCCCGACAGATAATATTTTTCGTCATGATAATTTCATTCATAATCGCACAGAAAAAACTTTCGGTTTCTCCAAAGAGGTCACCGAAATGTAGCCAAGCTGCGCACGCCAAGAAGTCTACGTGGGGCTCATGAAGGGCCTAGATAGCGTTCGAGTGCTCTGCCATATCTCCATGACCACAGGCTCATTAGTATATAGTCTTATCACCGATAACCGTGGGAGATGCATTCGATTTGCGGTCAGTAGTATGCTGACCATCTTATCCTAGGGCGTGAAGTTCCGTTTGAGATTCCTGAAAGAATACATAAAAACCAAACATTGAAGGCGCGCACTTTATTTCCGCCTAATAAATACTATTTAAAACTTTATTCAGGCGGTCATAGTAGCGCTTCTTCAACTCTTCTTCACTTTATGTCGGCAGCATTGAATATGCCTAAGGATTGGACTCCACCAAAGCGGAGACGAGACGAGAGGATAAGAGAAGTGTTGTGAACCACCAATAGAATGTCGTCATTTACACTTCTCGTCTCCGCTTAGGTGTAGTGGAAAGGGTTGAGCAGAGAGGAGAGGAGATGTCTTATATTTCTTTAGGCCAGCCTCCGCATTCGGCGGCTAAGCAGGCAGCGGCGCACAGCAATGACTAGAAAAACGTGAGCGACGGGCGGAGCTCGCTAAACTGGGCATGAGTGGCTTGTACACACATCTCTGCTCCGTTCTAGCCAGTACGCATCTCCGTACGTCGCTGCTTTGGTGTAGTCCGGGAATAATGTTTCCGTCAGTGAGGAACTAAGGAATATAGATTCCGAGAGTTGAGTCTCCACGGATTCCATAATCTCCCCTGGCTTAACATACACGGTTGCACATTTTGTCTATACCAAATTAAATCCTGAAGGCGCTACTGAAAGTTTCAGATACCTTTAGTTGTACATTTATAGAAGCAAAGAGTTTCAAGTCATTCATGTAAACGAGGTGAGATATAACCTGACCACCTCTCCTCAACCGGTAACCTAAGCCTGAATCCTCCAGCAGTGTGCTCAGAGGATTCAATGCGAAGCAAAACCAAAGCGGACTCAAACTGTCACCCTAAAATATTTCTCGCTCAATCCTGATCGGTTCAGCGTTCCCAAGAGCATGTTCACATCCCAGATAAAGAAGGTCCGCCCTTCACTGCCAATACACGACGGCAAGAAGGTGCGAAGAGTTAATTGCACATCTATTTTGTACAACTCTAACACTGAGAGTGTGAGCCGGAAGTATGGTTGTAAATTGATTTTGTGTTGAAAATAACTCAAAGCTTTAGAATTTCTTTTCTCTTCTCTTCTCTTCTCTTCTCTTCTCTTCTCTACATATAATAAAATCGTTAAAATCCGGTCCGATGTTCCGACTTGGCGCAAAAAATACTGCATAGATCCTGTTCAAATTTTGCACAAATATCTGTAATAGGCTTCTTCAAATGTTAGGCTATATATCATCACGTTACTTGCTTAAGGGGATGGGCAATATTGCATTATGTTAGTATTATTCAATTGTTTATCGTTTCAGCCATGATATGCGTAACAACGTCTATTTCAAAGTATATGTCAGTGAATCAAATAGAGAAACGGTTTCATGACCGCTTTACGTGCATCACGTCGCAAGTTCGATCCCCAGTAAAATTATACTTTTTGTAGTTGGTTGTAATTTTTTTTGATAGAGATTATTATTATTTATTTTATCTATTTTATGTATATTTTTCCACGAGAACGAAGTCGCGGGCAACAGCTAGTGTTATATAAAATTGTTGTGGAAGTAAAATGAATCTGTGGAACAACCAAAGAAGTGCAGTGTGAATGATAAATAAGTTAGTGTTAGTCACCGAACGTAGCCAAAGTTACATACATTTTACGCGTTTTTATATTTTTTATACGTGTGAATCTATGTGATCTCATTTGATAATATTTACAATTTATTGATTTTTTGAGCCTGTCCATTGAAAACACTGTTAGTTTACATTCGACAACAAACGAATTAACAACTTTATGTAATTACCCATATTAACAAATAAATGATTTTGAATTTGAAACAAATATGGCTGCGCGTGTATAAGGGGGCGCACCTACCATCTCAGTGCCCCAAGTCAACCTCACCTGCTCGTGGTGCATCCTGCTAAACAACAAACGAGGCTCTGACGACCGATAAATGGCGGTATAACCATTTCGAAAGTTCGCAACTAAATAGCGCAGACTAGTCACTAGTGCGAGGAGTTGCGATCTGCGATCGCCAACCCGCATGCCCAGCGTGGCGATTATGGGCAAAACCCTTAATGGCAAGCCAGAATCAACCACGGCCCCCAGTTCCCGGCGGCCTTGTTATTCCTGATTTTGGCGGCGGTCACGGTAACGGCAAGGTAGGGGGTGCTAAGAATCCCCGGGTTACGAATGGCCGCCAAACCCAACTGACCTTGGCGACGTACAACGGACGCACGTTACGGCTCGACGAACATCTAGTGCAGCTGGAGGAAGAACTCGAAAGGGTAAGGTGGCACATTCTTGGGTTGAGTGAAGTCCGAAGAGAGGGGGAGGGAGAGGGTGAGTCGGGCCACCTGATGTATTTTCGAGAGGGAGACCAGCTATCCCAAGGCGGAGTCGGGTTCCTGGTACACAAATCCCTTTGTGACAACGTGGTAGAAGTGTCTAGTGTCTCGAACAGGGTAGCGTACCTCATATTAAAGCTAACCGAGAGGTATAGCCTCAAGGTTGTTCAGGTCTACGCACCGACTTCGGCACACTCGGACGACGTGGTGGAGGAAATGTTTGAGGGCATTTCCAAGGCCTTGCACTCCACTACTAAGGCCCATTACAGCGTTGTTATGGGGGATTTTAACGCTAAAGTGGGAGTACAAAATGGCAGTGAATCGGTAGTAGGATCCTACGGGTTTGGCAGCAGAAATCATAGGGGGCAAATGCTTGTCAACTTCCTTGAGAAGGAGGGGCTTTTCATGATGAATTCTTTCTTTAAGAAACAGCCCCAAAGGAAGTGGACGTGGCGAAGCCCCGACACTATGACGAAAAATGAGATAGACTTCATCATAGCGGATAAAAAGCATATATTCAGAGATGTCTCGGTGATCAACAGGTTCAACACCGGTAGCGATCACAGACTTGTCCGTGGCACTCTGAATATTAATTTTAAGCTGGAGCGAACCCGCTTGATGAAGTCTAAGCTCCGTCCAAATATGCTCCAAACCATGCTAGGGTCTGAAGCATTCCAGTCAGATCTGGAGAACCGATTCGTGACCGTGGAAACCACAAATGACGTTGACCAGGCGCTCGACCAAATTGTGGAAATCCTCAGGGAGGAAGGGACGCGTTTTTGTAAAATGCGGCATACGGGCAGGAAGTCCAAACTTTCGGAGGAGACTCTGGAGCTTATGACGGATCGACGTGAAATTAGGAAATTGGTGCGACGCGACCTTCGATGCTCCAGCACACGCTCAATAGAAAAAGCGATTGAGCAAAATCGGGGGTCGAAAGTGTTCGTCCAATCACTTGGGAGGAGCCACCTGACGAAGTTGACTAAATCTAGTGGGGATATCGTCGTTTCGAAGCCCGAGATTCTTTCGGAAGTCGAAAACTTCTACGGCCAGTTGTATGCATCGCATGCATCTCGACCTGATCCCGAAAATGAGGATTCCAGAGCCACCTTAACCCGCCATTTCACAGAAGACCTGCCAGAAGTCAGCCAAGACGAAATCGAGGCGGCTCTTAGACAGCTTAAGAATGGAAAAGCCCCTGGCGAGGATGGGATAACGACTGAGCTCCTGAAAGCGGGAGGAAGTCCTGTTTTAAGAGAGCTTCGGGAGCTCTTCAACTCCGTCCTGTTCTCTGGGAGAACTCCAGAAGCGTGGAGAAGGAGCGTGGTCGTTCTTTTCTTTAAAAAGGGAAACAAGACCCTATTAAAGAATTACAGACCCATTTCGCTCCTTAGCCACGTGTATAAGCTGTTCTCAAGAGTCATCACGAATCGTCTAGCGCGAAGACTCGATGACTTCCAGCCACCGGAGCAGGCCGGGTTTCGAGGAGGATACAGCACCATAGACCACATCCACACAGTGCGGCAGATCATACAGAAGTCCGAAGAGTATAATCGCCCGCTGTGTCTTGCATTTGTGGACTATGAGAAAGCTTTTGACTCTGTCGAGACCTGGTCGGTTCTGGAGTCTCTGCAGCGATACCAAGTCGACTGGCGATACATCCAAGTGTTGAGAAGTCTTTATGAGAACGCCACAATGACCGTCCAAAGTCAAAACCAGCAAACGGAGCATATCCCATTGCGTCGGGGGGTGAGGCAAGGAGACGTTATTTCCCCGAAATTGTTCACCAACGCACTGGAGGATGTGTTCAAGACGCTAAAATGGGAAGGACGTGGCATAAACATCAACGGCGAGTACATCTCACACTTGAGATTCGCAGATGACATCGTCATACTGGCTGAATCGCTGCACGACTTGCAGCAGATGCTGGATGGCCTAGTGGATTCTTCAATACGCATTGGTCTCAGGGTGAACTTGGACAAAACCCAGGTTATGTTCAACGAACACGTCGCCCCAGGACCTGTTGTTGTCAATGGCGGTCCTCTCGAGGTTGTTCGAGAATATGTTTACCTCGGGCAAACTCTGCAGTTTGGTAAGAACAACTTTGAGAGGGAGGCTAACAGAAGAATCCAGCTGGGCTGGGCAGCATTTGGGAAGCTTCGCCGGGTCTTCTCGTCGCGTATTCCACAGAGCCTAAAGACTAAGGTCTTCAACCAGTGCGTCCTGCCTGTTATGACTTACGGAGCCGAAACGTGGACACTTACAGTACGACTGGTCCATAAATTTAAGGTCGCTCAGCGAGCTATGGAAAGGGCTATGCTTGGAGTCTCTCTGAGGGATCGCATCCGAAACGATGTGATCCGACAGAAAACCAGAGTTGTCGACATAGCTCACAGAATAAGTAAGCTGAAGTGGCAATGGGCCGGTCATATTAGCCGTAGAACCGATGACCGTTGGGGTAGACGTGTTCTTGAGTGGAGACCGCGAATCGGCAAACGTAAGGTGGGACGCCCTCAGGCTCGGTGGAGTGACGATCTTCGCAGGGTGGCTGCATGGTAGCAACTGGATGAGAGTCGCTGAAAATCGAGTTGGATGGCGTGCGATTGAGGAGGCCTATGTCCAGCAGTGGACTGCTATAGGCTGATGATGATGATGGCTGCGCGGGGCACATGATGTTCAACCAATCAGCGCGCGGGGTGCGATCCGTCGAACGCCATTTCACAATTTGACGCGGTTTCACTTCGATAGACTATAATCTACCGAAAAGTAATTCGTTAAATTGTAAACAGTATGTTACGGTTCACAATCTTTTGACAGTTTACAATCTCGCGAGATAGATTATTATTTAACGGTATTTACAATTTTATGGTGACATAACCAACACGTCGGTAGATCCTTCCGGGATCGATTGGCTTAGGCCATGTCTATAAGCAGCAGCTCCTTAGTACCGTGGGACCCATTCTTACATCCATTTAGAATACATGGAGACAGACATTACACGTGTTTTCAATATGATGAGCAATTTTGGCTCTAAGAATGGATGTAAGAACATATACACACGAATTTATCAGTAGCAAGCAGCTTGAAGCCTGGATTTATGCCCACCTGATCGCAATAACCGCGCCCACTATTACATAAGACTTAAACGTAACTGCGGCATAAAAACTCCAGACACCAGGTCAGGCACTAACCTCATGAAAATTAAGTAGAACGTAAGTGGCGAAGTGTGGGTGTATTATAGGTAGGTAAACTGTTCGGAGATAACAGGCGTGATGTCATTTTATGTTTATGTGAAAATACAGCGTTCGTGGTGAAACATACAGGGTGGAGACGACAATGCGACAATAAATTAAACTGTATTTAACTCACGACGTTCTCAGTCTGCATACAAAAATTCAATCGAAAATTACTGGATATTTTCGATTGAATTTTGTATGCAGTTTATTCACAGGACGTTATTTTTATTTTCTACATAGTGTAGATAATAGGTTACCACCAATAGTTTAACAAATCCCGCATCGGTATAAACGTTAAACACAGTCATGTTGCCAACTCGCTACTTCAAAAACCTTGGCCAAAATTGTCGTATTGTCGTCTCCACCTTGTATAACTTTTATAATGCTAAATCAAAATCAAAGCATTTATTCCAAACTAGCTTCTGCCAGCGGCTACGCCCGCGTGGATGTCGAAAAATATCCCACCCGAACAAACATAGTTACTTACCTTCATCCGCTGAGACACGTATAAATTAATTTTCAATTGTCAGCCCTAAACACAAAATTTGAATATCCTAGCTTCAAAACTGACGGACTTTCATATAAACTTCCATCCCCTATTTTACCCCTTTATGGGTGGAATTCCCAAAAATCCGTTCTTAGTGGATACTTACTCTTCACAAAGAACACACCCTCCAAGTTTCATGTCTCTAAGACCAGCGGTTTGGGCTGTGTGTTGATATCACCCAGTCAGTCAGTCAGTTTACCATTTTATTTATATAGATGGTAATGTAATACAAAAATCAGCATCACCTATAGTGAATCCGAAGATATCTTTATAAACTTTTATTGAGATAAGAAAGAATAACAATAAGTTTAACCGATGTGCTCTTTCCTCTGCCGATTCTTGAGAACGCCTATTTCTCATTCTCTTAGATTCTCTCGAATTTCGAGATAAAGATAATCGTTTTTTAGGTGGCATTGATGCAGGCAAATACCTACCTCGGGTACCTCGTGAGGTTTTGTGGTGGGCCCTGAAAGAGAAAGGTATACCTGGGAAGTATGTGCAGTTGATCCGAGCGATGTACAGTCGATCTAGTACCCAAGTCCGGTCTACAGCGGGCACTACCGGCAGCTTCAATGTGGCTGTCGGCTTGCACCAAGGGTCGGCTCTAAGCCCTTACCTCTTCCTGGTGATAATGGACGCACTTACGTCGGACATCCAGGAAGAGGCTCCCTGGTGTATGCTGTTTGCCGACGACATTGTGTTGGTTGCCGAGAGTGGCCTAGAGGTCCAGAGCAGATTGGAGGTGTGGTGGCAAAGACTGGAGAATGTTGGCCTGAAAGTCAGTAGGACCAAAACTGAGTACCTATTCTGTGATTTCGGCGGTCTCTCCAGTCCTGTGCCCATAACTCTTGCCGGAACGCCCATACCGATCTGTTCCGACTTTCGGTACCTCGGGTCGCTTGTCCAAGGGGATGGCGAAGTAGACCGAGACGTAACGCACCGGATCAACTCAGGATGGATGAAATGGCGACAGGTCACTGGAACAACTTGTGACCCACGGATGCCCCTCAAATTAAAGGGGAAAATATACAAATCCGTGATTAGACCTGTCGTACTGTATGGATCGGAATGTTGGGCTGTGAAGAAGATGGATGAAAAAAGATTGCATGTAGCGGAGATGAGAATGTTGAGGTGGATGTGTGGTGTGACAAGAATGGATAAGGTAAGGAACGAGTATATTAAAGGAAGTTTAAAAGTTGCGCCAGTTACAGAAAAGTTGAAAGGGAATCGACTGTCTTGGTATGGACATGTGATGAGGAGGGATGAATCGCATGTGACTAAAAGAGTGATGAATATAAACGTTGATGGATGGAGAGGGAGAGGAAGACCAAAGAAACGATGGATGGATTGTGTGAGGAATGATATGAAAGTTAAAGGAGTGAATGATAGCGTGACGGTTGACAGAGGAGTTTGGAAGAAAAAAACGTGTTGCGCCGACCCCAAGTGACATGGGACAAGGGCAGGAAAATGATGATGATGATGCAGGCAAATAAAAATAAAGCTAAAACGTAAATGAAAATAAAACTAATAGGTATAAAAAAAGTGAACGTAAATTGACCAAAACTTACCTATCAGTCTCTAAAAATCTATGCGTACTACTTCTTCACCTAAAAAGAAATAAAATGTAAACTATTAATAATTGTAATTTGAACGAATATTTAAACACTACCAAAATAACTAATACCTATTTTATAAATTAACAACAAAAGGAATCTAAAAATAAATTATCAAAAACTAAAAGTCGCGCTGATAAGCACGGTTTGTTAATATCAATTAAGTATTTTCTGTCAATAAGGTCGAAAGCTCTGAACGTCTATTCGCATCAACAGGCAAAAATTGTATGAAGCTCGCGTTTTTTTTTTTGGTATTGGCATCTCGCAGTTCAGCCTCTGAGGCTGGCTTCTGCTTAACCGGACAAATCCTGTGGATGCCTTGAAATTAAGGCCTCCAGCCAAGAAGCTCGCGCTCGGACGCCTCGCCTTTTATACCTTCGGCCGCGAGACGCGTCGAGCGCGGCGACCGATTCTCGGACCTTATAGAAAAATAATCCTTATAGCATGATTCAGTATTCACGCGCGATGGCTTATTATTATCGTATTTCATGTATAACTTTGGTGTTTCTATACCGATTTCTATGATTCTTTTTTATGGAATAGTTAATAATGTTAACTTTTTTAATTAGGGATGACTGAGAGTGTTATAAACGTAAGAGTAGACAAATATAATCAGAAAGCTTCGAACAGCTAAGCTATCGTGAGTTACACGTGATATTGTGAGTCAACCATAAAAGATAGACATATGCTGTCGTGGGATTTTTTTTAAATAATTTTAAGGAGAACATTTCCGTCATTCATGATTTCTGTGTAGCTTTAACCATTAAGATTGCACACGCGGCGGAAGCTTAAAAAATGGAGTAACTTCTCCCGTTTTCCCAACATTTCACTTCACTGCTCTGCTCCTATTGATTGTAGCGTGATGAAAAGATGCAGTCACCTCTAGGTCCCTCTGTTACAGTGGGTGATGCTGAGTCTGGCCGTGAGGGGGTGAAACCACTGACACTTTTTACGGCTAAACAAGTCAAAGTTGCCATTCAAAACATGAGCAGAGGTAAGTCCCCCGGACACGACGGACTCAGCATTGAGCATTTCAAATATGCGGGGGTTCACCTGCCGAGGGTCTTGTCCTGGTTTTATACAATGTGCATTAGTCATTCACATTTACCAGCCGACTTCATGCGAACTATAGTTGTACCCATTGTTAAAAACAGGACAGGGGATATCTCGGACCGGGGAAACTACCGTCCGATCTCTCTGGCGACCACTTCTGCTAAAATGTTGGACAGTTTACTGGACTCATGTTTGAAAAAATATCTGTGTTTGCACGACGCTCAGTTTGGATTCCAACCTGAACTATCGACAGAAAGTGCTATACTGAGCTTAAAGAATACTGTCCAATATTACACAGACCGCAAAACGCCGGTATATGCCTGTTTCCTGGATCTCTCCAGAGCCTTCGACCTTGTGTCATATGATGTGCTGTGGAGAAAGCTGGGGGACAGGAATGTACCGGCGGAAGTTCTAAAAATCCTGCGGTATTGGTATGCAAACCAGATAAATTATGTGAAGTGGTCCGGAACTTTCTCTGAGCCGTATGGGTTGGAGTGTGGGGTGAGACAGGGGGGTTTGACGTCCCCCAGGCTCTTCAACCTATACGTAAACGATCTCATAGACGAGCTCAGCAGTATGCGTGTCGGCTGCCGGGTTGGTGGTGTTAGTATTAACAACATTAGCTACGCGGACGACATGGTGCTTCTGGGCCCGACTGAGGGATCTATCAGAGATATGTTGAAGGTCTGTGAGAAGTACGCTGGTACGCATGGCCTGGTTTACAATGTCAGGAAGTGCGAATACATGGTCTTTAAGGCCGCCGGTAAGTGCCCCAACCATACACCTAATTTCACCCTAAATGGCATGAGCGTTAATAAAGTGGACCAATTTAAGTACTTGGGGCACATGCTTACCGACGACCTTATGGATAATGTAGACATTGAGAGGGAGCGTAGGGCACTAGCGGTCCGAGGTAACATGTTGGCCCGTAGATTCTTCCGTTGTAGTGACCAAGTCAAGATCACCCTGTTCAAGGCTTTCTGTCAGGGTCTGTATGCGGGGGGTTTATGGGTCAGCTACGCCAAAAGATCGCTGGATGCCTTACGCGTCCAATATAATAATGTTTTTAGGATGCTGTTGGGACTGCCCCGTTACTGTAGTGCATCAGAGATGTTTTCACAAAACCGAACTGACGGTTTCCACGCAGTCATCCGCAAAAAAGTTGCTTCACTGATGCATCGAACGCGGGTCAGTAACAATAGTATCCTGAAAGTACTGGCGGAGAGTCCTTACTCCCCTTTTCTGAGGCATTTTGTGGCGAGGATTGTCAACTAGGTAGCGGATCTCTTGCTTGATCGTTCTCTGAGCAGCCTGCCTCGGACAGTATAATTCTTTAGTGTTGCTGGTGTTGATTGTGTGTTGTGTATTACTAACATTAGGTATAAGGTATTTTTTACTAACAAGATGGATTATATTGTTGTCCGAAACTGAATAAATAAATTAAAAAAAAAAGTATACTATAACCAATTCAGGAGTATGAAAAATAATTGTACCAAGTTTCGTTAAAATCCGTCGAGTAGTTTTTGTTTCTATAACGGTTATACAGACAGACAGACAGACAAAAATTTTACTGATTGCATTTTTGGCATCAGTATCGATCCCTAATCACCCCCTGATAGTTATTTTGGAAATATATTTCATGTACAGAATTGACCTCTCTACAGATTTATTATAATTATTATAGATAGATTATAGATAGGCCAGTTACAGGCACTTTTGAATTGTCGAAACAAAGACAAAAATAGCTACAGTCCCAGTCACAAGGCATAAAAACTGTGAAAGTACTGTAGTTGTCAGTTGCCCATTCCCTAACGTAGATCTCTATGGAGAAGAACGGGCAAGAAACTCCATGTTTAATAAAACTATAACTTGTATTGTGGTAGAACTATATTTAGTTTAGAATCAATCATGCGTGAGTCCTTATGTAATTGGCGGACAGGTAACGATAGCTTGCTTTTTAATCGAGCAACGCCATCTATCGAGCCATGAGGAACTAAATTTACTTAAACATTCCTGCCGGCCAAGGACTGCGTAAGTCCTTCAGAAGAGGTTTGAAAGTTAAATTGTACACAAAATCAAACAATATGAGTAAGTATAACTGACAATGTTAGATAATTAGGTTAGTGTGATTGACTTATGAAGGTAATGGGCATAGTTTGGTTATTGGTCGCTTAGTGATATGATCTTTAATCTTTAAAGAAACGACACGAGTCACCCCATCTTTACCTGTATGTTTTTCAATCACACGTCCTAGGAGCCATTTGCCTTTGTGACTGTGCATACAAAGGGACTAATGTAAGCTTTACTGGTGCGAGTACATCGACCAGGATATAATTTCAACGAGAAGGGTCCCGCGAAGTCCACTCCACAGGATAGAAATGGACGTGCCGGTTTAACCCTATACGAAGGCAAATTTCCCATGAAAGGAGGTCTTGGCGCGGCCCTTTGTTTAAAGCACGGAATACGTTTTTGGATAATACTCTTAACTAGTCTCTTAGCACCAATAACACAATATTTCAAGTTTATTATATTATAAGTTAATTGATATCCACCATGCAATGTTCGCTGGTGAGCATCTATGACAATTAGTTTAGTGAAATGACATTGACTTGATAGGATAACTGGTGACTTAAAATCCAACTGATCCTGAGCATTAGCGAGTCGGCCACCAATTCTTAATATTTTATGGTTAACAATATAAGGGTGAAGGGAAAACAATTTACTAGATTTAGGGAGAGACTTACCAGCTGACAATAAATCAATTTCAGTTTGAAAAATACACTGTGACAAACGTATGCATACATTACGTGCGTTTAACAATTCATTCGCAGTCAAAAAACTTGTCCAGCTTGTAGCAATTTTAGTTGCCATTTTTTTACACCTTTGCACAAATCTTAAACAATAAGCGGTAACTCGTACCAACTTAGTGAAACTGGAATAGCGATTTAAATGCGAGTGTGAATCATCAATTTTATTGTTAATAGTAACATGAGAAGCAATTTTAGACTTAGACTTTAAAATCGTATCAGGTAAGTTTTCCTTGGTATACACAAATTCAGATTGAGTTCTTAAAAATTGCGGTCCTTCCCACCATAGCGTTGACTCTTTCAGCTCGTTTGGGTTCATACCCCGCGAGGCTAAGTCCGCTGGGTTATCAAGTGACTTGACATGATTCCATTGACCACTATTTGTTACATTTAAAATCTCAGTGGTACGGTTAGCAACAAAAGTAGTCCACGAATTAGGATGTTTACGTAACCAAGCCAGCACTATAGTAGAATCAGTCCACGCGTAAATATTACTTTGTTCAATAGGTATACTAGTTTTAATATCAAGTAACATCTTAGCTAAAAGTACTGCACCGCAGAGCTCTAGACGAGGAAGCGATACTTGTTTGACTGGAGTAACCTTTGATTTTACAGCGATAAGTCGCATTGTGATAGCATTGTCGTCCAGAACTCGAAGATAAACAACACAAGCATAAGCAGCACAAGAAGCATCACAAAACCCATGAATTTCAACATTCAATTTAGCAGGTAACAAGCCAAGCCACCGAGGAAGCTGTATAGTATTCATGTGTTTTATGTTGTTGTGAAAAGCACACCATTCAACTCGTAAGTCATCAGGTAAAACATCGTCCCAGTCCAGGCCAGCCAACCACAATCTTTGCATGAAAGTTTTTAACATAATGACTACAGGAGCTAACCAACCTAGCGGATCGAATGTTTTAACAATAATGGACAACACTGTTCTCTTAGTAATAGCATCAACAAGCGGATCAATTGACATTTTCAATTCGAAATTATCACTGGGCGGATTCCAAGCAATGCCCAAAGCTTTAATAGCGTTATTCATTTGTATGTTAACAATAGTTTGATTCGATTTATCGGCATTTGGAATTTGTGACAATACTTTTGCACTGTTTGACGACCATTTGTGTAACAGAAATCCACCTTTTTGTAATAGTTCAGTCATTTGTTTTTGCAGACTAATTGTGTCATCTTCATTGGATGTACTATCACGCTCAAAAGTCCAGTAGCATGCTAAGGATAACATTGCTATGAACTGTGCGAGCATGATACAGCAGTGTGTGTGCGTGTGCGTGTAAGAGTGATGACCATACTGTACGAGCCGGTAATGTTCATACAGCCGCTCATTATTTTTGTGTGAGTAAACGTATTGTTACCCTACACGGGGTTTATTATTTTTATTTTTACCCGTGTAGGGTACACAAGTAAAGTAAAATAAACGGGTTCACAATAAGGCTCAACATTTTGTATTAATGTAACATGGTAATCATGGCTGATTGGTGTAAGCGCTTGCGTTAGCTAGTGATCTAACCTCGACGACGTGAGTTCGATCCCAACTAAGAATTATTTTTGCTATTTTATACTTTTTGTTTTTTAATAAACTTATTTTGTGGCCAATAAAGTCACTCAAGCAAAAAGTAAAAAAGTAATTAAATAAAACGAATAAAATAATTTGATTTTTTATTATATAAACATTGGTATCAATTGGAATGGGCGTATCGCTTGGGTCATTAGCAAATGATCCGTCTCGTTTCTTCCATTACGTTACTTCCTTACATTGATTGATTTAAGGTTCAATTATGTGTATGAGTGATGTCTCAACATTCCACAGATAACACACAGTAATGAACTGTCGTCACACTACGCGAAATAGCATTATATTTCTGTTGCATTTAGAATACACGTCATGGTGGTAACCTGTTCTTAATTGCATTGCTAAAATTCATGTAGGTTATAACATGTGTTGGTAGCTATTTGTGCTGAGCATAGGTTCACGATCAATGAAGTCTAAGTTCGAATCTTAGTTACAATGTGTGGCTGCTTTTTGTTTCTTTGAAACCATAATAATGCAGAAAGTTGTTAGGTATATATGTTTATTTATAATGTTTTCGTGCTTATTATTTATTTTTATAAGAAGTTAAATATAATATAGTTATTGTATTATTAATCAACGTCATTATGTGATTTTTGTTTTATTTTTTCGGTGTTGGAAGGTGGAAATAAAAAAGTCGTGCTGAATGATAACAAATATGTTTATTCGTTTAATTTATTTATAAAATTAACAAACTTTTATGAGAATTGTGACGTCACATTCCTACCTAAACAAAAGAAGTTCTCTTGTCACCGTTCATAAGATTTTTTGTTGTATACCCACTTGTCAATTCATAATAACATAACAAGGAAAGTATATTCTAATAACACAAATATAATTGTTGATACCCACATTTTATAGTTATCGGTATTCAACAGAGTTTCTTGAAAACTAATATGGTTTAGACTTTATGAACGTGTTTTTTAAGTGTTCATTTTCTTGACGAAAAGAAGATTGAAACTAAACCTCAATTTAAGATCATTGAATTAAAAATTTAATTACGGAAATTATGTTAATATTACAAAATATTTAGTTACACCGTCTAATTATAAAAACAAAAACATCTAGGTATTAATAATTTATATAACCCCCATTATATTCTATGCAGTCAAGTAGAAGTGTGCGCATGGACCTTTTAAAAAGAATTTAATATTTGGTATGACCTCCATTATTGTCAATGCAGCTAAGCAGACGTCGACGCATGGAAGCTACAATGTTGGCACATATATCTGTGCCACGTAAATTATCCCACAATTGAGTGCAATGGGATTTAAGATGCTCAGGACATCTCTCATCTCGTGCATCCCATCTTTGCACCATTAAACCCCATTTATTTCAATGGGGTTTAGATCAGGGGATCGTGCTGGCCACGGAATAACTTTAATATCAGCATGCTGACTAAACCACTCTTTTACAACACTGGCACGATGTATCGGACAATTATTATCCTGAACAAAATTTAGTTCCCTAAAGTCTTCCGAGGGGTAAACATTATGCACAGTAGGTAGCATTATGTCATTTAAAACTTCGACGTAATTAGAGCTGTTGGCACGCGTTGGTATGAATTCCAACTCACCTGGCCCTTGAGCACTAATCCACCCCCACATATTTACACTTATTCTACCTGATTCTGTATTCGGAATAATGTTTTTCTCAGACCAGCGGGTATTGTCTTTTCGCCATAAATGAAGTCTTCCTTTTTGGCAAGACTTGAAAGTCTTCTCGTCAGAAAAAACGGTCGTCTCCCAGTTAAAATCTAAATATTCCCAAGCAAAACGTAGTCGTTCCTCCTTATGTTTTTGGGTTAAAAATGGTTTTTTAGCTGGCTTCCGATGATGTAAAACTTCAGCATGGAGTGCACGACGAACAGTTTGCAACGAAGTATCAAAGTTATTTGCAAACATTCTAGTTGGAATGAAACCATTTGTTTCATATTCATCCACCATGAAACGTCGCTGAGTCGGGTTAATAAGCGGCGGCCTTCCACTTCTTAGATGACTCTTCAGGCTACTTTCTTCCTCAAACCTCTTTACCCAACGGCTCACAGTATTTCTCTAAAAAGTAAAAATATTATTACACACTTGCAAACATCAATTTATTTAATAATAAGAAAATCACACACCACAACTATCATCATATTTATAATCTTTAAAAATAACTTACACTTATGCCGGTTTCAGTTGAAATTTGAGAAATATTGAGCCCATTTTTACGCAAAGCGACAATATTTGCCCTGGCGTCAATACTAATATTGGCTTGCATCTTGATTATAGATATATAATCAAACAACACGCTAATCGTAATAATCACACAAACGCTCGTATCAAAGTTCACCAACTAACAACGTCGTAACTACTCTGTTCAATCCAGAAGTTTATTTTGTTTCACATACACCCTCATCTTTTTTGTAAATAATAACTTCAACTAATACTTAAAGAAACATCTCATCGGGTCTAACGTATCTAAGACATTCAGAATTCATAATTAAAACACAAAAAGTGTATTGACACTGGGGTTCGAACGCAGGCTACAACGTGCGAAACATCATAACTGTAGCGTTAGCCACTAAGCCAGATAGACCCATATTTGTTGGATTGAAATTAAATACAACTATCTAAATACGAAGTCGCGACATGACAGGTTTGTCACTAAGGCAAATGATCATTATATCGCACTCTTTCTGACTAGATAGTAATGAAAGAGTGCGATATACCAGATCGTGTATGTGTGCAAAATGTTTGTTATTGAAAAAGGTCGTAAGTGCGACTTGTTTTGATGCGATAGATTTGTGAAACTGCTATAGTACCTGACATCAAGTCATCCATATAAAAATCGGTTCGCAGTAGCGGCGCTGCAATAGGAAACTCTTCCTTCTCATCATCGGACAGCTGGTGCAAAGTTCTAATTGCAAGGTAAGGTGCACAGGATGTTCCATAAGTGACGGTAAGTAACCTGTATTCTCTAAATGCTTCATCCGATTTTTCTCGCCACACGATTCGTTGATAATCCGCATCACTACGATGAATTAGTATCTGCCTATACATTTGTTGAATGTCTGCTACCAAACAAATTCTATGTGTTCTCCACCTTGTTACTAAATCCTTTAGATATTGTTGCAGAGGTGGACCAATCATCAGTTCATCATTTAAGGACGTTCCTGTTCCAGGTTTGGCGCTACCATCGAAGACTACGCGCAACTTCGTGCTAGTGCTGGACTCCTTCAAGACGGCGTGATGAGGTAAGTAGTATTTATTACTTGGTTTTCTTTCTTTTTCAGGTATGACTTCCATGTGTGCTTGTGATTCATACTGCCTCAAGAATTTGCAGTATTCTTCCTTAAATTCAGGTTTGTGCTTGAATCTCTTCTCCATTTGAATTAAACGATTAATCGCTAAACCTTTTGTGTCACCCAGTTGGGTCGCATTCTTGAAAGGCAAGCGGAGTATGTAACGGCCCTCAGCGTTCCGAGTGTGAGTTTCTTTATAATGCTCTTCGCACTGAGTTTCCAGTTGTGTAAGCGCTCTTTTAATCTGTGTGTGTTGCTCCAGTTCCCAGAATCTCCTGAGCAACTGGTCAGTCTCTAATTTAGTATGTGAGACAACAACATGATATGAACTTTGTGAGGCATCCTTACATGTTTGTCCTGAAATTTATTTATTTATTTATTCAGAAATACATTCTAAGCTAACAGTTTTTTTACCAAAACGCTTAAGAGCTAACAATAATCATATTACAATGTCAAATATCCTATAATTACACTAATAAATTCAGAGAGCAAAATAGAAATGAAATGTCAAGTGGTGGCATTAGGGCGTGCAAAGCCGGTTTTCCGGTTTTTAGCAAAACCGGAAACCGGACGAAATTTCGCAATTTTTGAAAACCGGGGTTGAAAGGCAAACCCGGTTTTATCTCCGGTTTTTTTGTTATTGAATTATACATTTACATTTTGATTTAAATAAACTTTTTTCGAACGCACTCATCAAATTTCCGAACGCAACCGTTACTCAAGAAATTGAGACATAGGTATTGTAATTGTGGTTGTGTTTAGTGTCATAATATGATGATGATGGTGTGTTTTGTATGTTTAAAATATATTATTCATGATAACAGAATTGTTAGGTACCTAGTGTACCTACTAAATGTACCACAAACTGATTTGTTGTTGATTTGATCTCAGTTAGTTAATCTTCATATTATTTAAGTTCATGTTATCAAAACTATTAAGGTGGTCTATTTGGTATTAGTTTGGTTGGCATAAATGGTTGATTATAAAGAGATTTATCGTACAAATCGTTTTATTTTTAGTATTTCTGAGTGTCCAAGAATTTGTTTTCTTGTTAAAATTCTACTATATAAACATTAGAAAACTGTTGCCAAAACCGGGGCTAAAACCGGTTTCCGGTTTTGGGCACTCAAAACTGGATTTCAAAACCGGTTTTGAAGACTTTCCGGTTTTGCACGCCCTAGGTGGCATACATTAACATATCACAGATAAAAATATAAATAAGTCTTAATATGTCAAAAATAATACCTACATGTAATGTAATGTCATGTAATTTCCGGTTAACTGGAAGCTGACCGAAAAGGTTCGGCAGATGATCATGAGGTCAAAATTAGTAAACCAGTGATACCTACATAAACATGTCAATGGAATTCAACAATATTTCAGTACAGTCTTGATTAAAATAAAAGAAGAAGATAAAATTACAAAAAGAAGATGAAATCAACCATCCAAGACGTGAATTAAGTGCAATCATTGTGTTGTGTCTATGTAAACCCTCCAACATTAATCGTGAGTATACTTCTGCCCCCAACAAGATATCTATACACCCTGGCTTGTGGAATTGTGGATCAGCAAGTTTCAAGTCACTTAGACGAGGCCAGGAATCCATAGATACTTCATGTGCAGGCAATAATGACGTCAACCGTTTGAGTACAAAGGCTTGTGTCGTAATTTTGTGTGAAGAATCATAAATAGAGTGAAATTCAAGGTTGACCATCGACTTCGTTGTTATTGCTGTCTCGTTAGATATCCCAGTAATTTTACCATTAACAGCAATACGATCAAGATGCAGCAGTTGCGCAGTTGTTTCAGTCACAAGCGATGCCTGGGATCCTGGATCAATCAAGGCTCTAAGTTGGTGAGTGGATCCATTTTTAGCAATAACAACAACACGAGCTGTTGCTAAGATAACCTACTGTACATTATTTGTTTCAGCTTTCATGGTGACAGCCTCATGTGTTTCCGTCTTCATGGTGACAGTCTCGTGTGTTTCTGGCTCACTCTGTTCTGTAGCTGTGCTTGTCTTGGCTGGGCTTGTAAAATGCAAGAGTGTATGGTGACGTCGACCACATTTTCTGCAGCATGTGCTTTGCTTGCATTACTAACTGAATGACCCTTAACCAGACAGTTGAAGCAGATGTGATTATTCTTGACAAAGTCATAGCGTTGTGAAGTTTCCAAATTAGAGAATCCTTTGCAGTGGCAAATGTAATGGTTTTGTGAACAAAAAGTGCAGGTGCTTTCAATTTCAGTGGCGAATGATTTCATAGGGACGGATTTTGCTTGGGTTGAGGTGACTTTCGCTGAATCTTTCTTTGATGTATCCTTTCTAATGCTGTTGATAACTTCCATGGCTCTGAATCGGCTTTCTAGTAGTGAGGCTAAAGTCTCAAACGTTGGTATGTCTCGTGATGAACCAAGGGACTGTTCCCAAAGTTTGTGAGTTTCAATATCAATTTTAGAGACAACAATGTGAACTACTATAGCCTCCCACTTGTTTATTTCAAGACTTTCTAGTGAATTCAAGCATTCGTGTGTGGTGTCTAGAATACCTTTCAGGCTTTGAGCACATTCGTTGGTCATTTTGCGCTGATAAAGAAGACGATTCAGGATGTTATTGACAATGATCCTCTTATTTTCATAACGAGTCTCAAGTGTCTCCCAAGCCTTATCATAGTTAGCTGCAGTAAGTGTGAAGTGTTTTAATAGCTGCTCAGCCTCACCCGTAATACTGGACTTCAAATAATGATGTTTCTCAATTTTTGATAGGTTATTATCATTGTGAACAAGGGATGTGAAGACGTCGCTAAAGCTGAACCACTCAGTGTAGTTACCGGAAAACTTAGGTATGTTAATCGGTGGTAACTTCGTTTTGTTTTTTATCCTTTCAGATGTTTCGTCAGGACATGTGGCCGAAGTTGTAGCCTGCTGTGACTCCTGATCGGACAGCGCGATCAAGCATTCTTTAATCGCAGTTTTAAATTCAAGATAATTTTCTTCGGTCACATCAAAATTTGCTATAGGATCAAACTTTATTTGTTCGAGAACTTGCATGGAGACACTCTTCAAAATCTCGTCGTGTTGTTTATTATACGTTTCCCAATATTCAGTCAATGTGTCTAATCTCGTTTCTAAATAACCTCTGGTATAACGTGACTTTGAAGTTTTCTTTGTGTTGCTATACAACCCAGCAATCCGCTCACTCAACTGTTTTTGTGACGCACACAATTGTGACATGTTTATAATTATATCAAATCAGTTTACTTCATAAAAATGTCACAGTTAAACCGGTATGAATTTTCAAAGTTCGTTAAAAACAGCAGAATTGACCAAGTCACTGTAGTTAAAATTTACAAGTGTCCAAACAAAACAAAATCACACAAGTTCCAAAAGAGAAAACAAATATTCTAAGTTTTTTAACTAAGTTCTATTTCACTGAGTCAACAAACACAACTGAGATTTCACTAAAGTCCCACTTATAAATGTTCACAGTCTTACCCAACAGAGTTCAATCCATTCACTTGTTCACTTTACTAACACTTGACTGTCACTTCACTTTTTATTCACTACTCCACTGCACTACTACTTTATCCGAGTCGAAGGACCAAATCTTATCTTATACTTATATATATATACTTATAATAAATCTGTAGAGAGGTCAATTCTGTACATGAAATATATTTCCAAAATAACTATCAGGGGGTGATTAGGGATCGATACTGTTGCCAAAAATGCAATCAGTAAATTTTTTGTCTGTCTGTCTGTCTGTCTGTATAACCGTTATAGAAACAAAAACTACTCAACGGATTTTAACGAAACTTGGTACAATTATTTTTCATACTCCTGAGTTGGTTATAGTATACTTTTCATCACGCTACAATCAATAGGAGCAGAGCAGTGAAGGGAAATGTTTTGAAAACGGGAGAAGTTACTCCATTTTTTAAGCTTCCGTCGCGTGTGCAACCTTAACGGTTAAAGCTACACCGAAATCATGTATGACGGAAATGTTTTCCTTAAAATTATATAAAAAATATCCCACGACAGCATATGTCTATCTTTTATGGTTGACTCACAATATCACGTGTAACTCCCGATAGCTTAGCAGTTCGAAGCTTTCTGATTATATTTGTCTAGGGGTAAAATAGGGGATGGAAGTTTATATGAAAGTCCGTCAGTTTTGAAGTTAGGATATTCAAATTTTGTGTTTAGGCTGACAATTAAAAATTAATTTATACGTGTCTCAGCGGTTGAAGGTAAGTATCTATGTTTGTTCGGGTGGGATATTTTTCGACATCCACGCGGGCGAAGCCGCTAACAGAAGCTAGTCTATATAAATAAAAAGAGAAGTCCTGACTGACTGACTGACTGACTGACTGACTGACTGACTCATCAACGCCCAGCCCAAACCCTTGGACCTAGAAAGCTGAAATTTTGCACAGAGGTTTGATTTATAATGTAGACAAGGAATAAGGAAGGATATTTCGAAATTCAACCCCTAAGGGAGTTAAATAGGGGATGAAAGTTTGTATGGAAAATCGTCATTTTTGTAGTTTAAACCATGAAAACTGCTGATTACAATTCTGGTTAAGAAATTAGAAACGACGTGTTTCAGTGTTTTTCGAAATTCCACCCCTAAGGGTGTTAAATAGGGGATGAAAGTTTGTATAGAAAATTGACATTTTTGTACTTTAAACCATGAAAATTGGTGTTTATCATTATGGGGAAAAATTAAAACCCACGTGTTTTAGTGCTTTTCGAAATTCAACCCCTAAGGGGGTTAAATAGGGGATGAAAGTTTGTATCGAAAATCGTCATTTTTGTAGTTTAAACCATGAAAATTGGTGTTTATCATTATGGGGAAAAATTAAAATCCATGTGTTTCAGTGTTTTTCGAAATTCAACCCCTAAGGGAGTTAAATAGGGGATGAAAGTTTGTATCGAAAATCGTCATTTTTGTAGTTTAAACCATAAAAATTGGTGGTTATCATTCTGGGGAAAAATTTAAAACCACGTGTTCCAGTGTTTTTTGAAATTCAACCGCTAAGGGAGTTAAATAGGGGATGAAAGTTTGTATAGAAAATTGTCTTTTTTGTAGTTTAAATCTTAAAAATTGGTGGTTACCATTCTGGATAAAAATTAAAAACCACGTGTTTCAGTGCTTTTCGAAATTCAAACCCTAAGCGAAATCGTCATGACTGCAGTTCAAACCATGAAAATTTGTATTAAGCCTTTTGGTTGGTAATTAATAACTACGGCACATATCACTGGGTTTAATTGAGTAAACATGTTTCTCTACAAATTATTTTCTTTTAGTGAATTCAACGCAATCAAGCACAGATTCCCGTATTTATACTAAACTACGCGAGATTAAGAGGGAGATGAGGGGGTCAAGCCAAATCTCACGACATCCCACCCCAGGGGGAGGGGGGTCGAAAAATCAGCTCACGTAATTAATGGACGCCCCTAACAAAAGCATCTGCTTGCTTTATATAATTGAAATAAACATATTTTTTTTAACACTTTGCCCGACCCCGGGAATCGATCCCCACGCTTAGTAGTCGCGCTTGCTACCACTAGACCAACGAGGCAGTCTCACACATGCACACCAAAATTTTCACGCGAACGAAGTCGCGGGCAACAGCTAGTGTTTAATAAAACTATAACTTGTATTGTGGTAGAACTATATTTAGAATCAATCATGCGTGAGTCCTTATGTAATTGGCGGACAGGTAACGATAGCTTGCTTTTAATCGAGCAACGCCATCTATCGAGCCATGAGGAACTAAATTTACTTAAACACTCCATGGACACTCTTTTAAATCAGAATACTTTTACAAACTCTTGGTTACATTATTCATGTTGAGATCGTACATTATGTGAGAACGATGTAGCAAGATGTGTACGTTAAAAGTGTCCATAGTAAACAATTAAAAAAAAAAAAAGAAAATCAATTCAAATAAGCCGTGGCAACCAAGAGATGACCAGTCACAACTGACAGCGCCCGTTCACGAACATGACGCATGTATCAGCACCATTCAACTCAACCATTTTGAAGGGAACTAAATGATCCGACACACGCGCCACCATCAGCGAGACATTTGAGTGAGCATGACACACTCCTAACCGCCAGGGCACATTCAAGTCAAGAAAAGACGTAGGTTTCCCGCGAATGACAGCTTTCTATTACATACTACTCACACAATATGGGCTATGCGGCTATATAATACTAAAGAGATTGAATTTATATAATGCAAAGATAGTTGTACAATCTTCAGCAGCTCCAACATACTATTTAATGCTTCTTCTTCTTAGCGTTTCGATGGCAAAAAGTTTAAATATGCTTAGCCCAAAACTCAGCCACGTGTACCCCGCTCACTGATGCAGTTAATAAATCATCAGGAGCGCAGGTGATTGGGATATGTAATGCTATTCATTTATGCGCCCCTGTCCTTGTGGAGCAGGACCGGCATTGAGCCAAGCATTTTATCCCACCCGAACAAACATAGTTACTTACCTTCATCCGCTGAGACACGTATAAATTAATTTTCACTTGTCAGCCTAAACACAAAATTTGGATATCCTAACTTCAAAACTGACGGACTTTCATATAAACTTCCATCCCCTATTTTACCCCTTTATGGGTGGAATTCCCAAAAATCCTTTCTTAGTGGATACTTACTCTTCACAAAGAACACACCCTCCAAGTTTCATGTCTCTAAGACCAGCGGTTTGGGCTGTGTGTTGATATCACCCAGTCAGTCAGTCAGTTTACCATTTTATTTATATAGATGGTAATGTAATACAAAAATCAGCATCACTTAAAGTGAATCCGAAGATATCTTTGTAAACTTTTATTGAGATAAGAATAACAATAAGTTTAACCGATGTGCTCTTTCCTCTGCCGATTCTTGAGAACGCCTATTTCTCATTCTCTTAGATTCTCTCGAATTTCGAGATAAAGATAATCGTTTTTTAGGTGGCATTGATGCAGGCAAATAAAAATAAAGCTAAAACGTAAATGAAAATAAAACTAATAGGTATAAAAAAGTGAACGTAAATTAACCAAAACTTACCTATCAGTATCTAAAAATCTATGCGTACCTACTACTTCACCTAAAAAGAAATAAAATGTAAACTATTAATAATTGTAATTTGAACGAATATTTAAACACTACCAAAATAACTAATACCTATTTTATAAATTAACAACAAAAGGAATCTAAAAATAAATTATCAAAGACTAAAAGTCGCGCTGTTATGCACGGTTTGTTAATATCAATTAAGTATTGTCTGTCAATAAGGTCGAACGCTCTGAACGTCTATTCGCATCAACAGGCAAAAATTGTATGAAGCGCACTTTTTTTTTTTTTTTTGGTATTTGCATCTCGCAGTTCAGCCTCTGAGGCTGGCTTCTGCTTAACCGGACAAATCCTGTGGATGCCTTGAAATTAAGGCCCCCAGCCAAGAAGCTCGCGCTCGGACGCCTCGCCTTTTTATACCTTCGGCCGCGAGACGCGTCGAGCGCGGCGACCGATTCTCGGACCTTATACAAAAATAATCCTTATAGCATGATTCAGTATTCACGCGCGATGGCTTATTATTAGCGTATTTCAAGTATAACTTTGGTGTTTCTATACCGATTTCTATGATTCTTTTTTATGGAATAGTTAATAATGTTAAGTTTTTTAATTAGGGATGACTGAGAGTGTTATAAACGTAAGAGTAGACAAATATAATCAGAAAGCTTCGAACTGCTAAGCTATCGGGAGTAACACGTGATATTGTGAGTCAACCATAAAAGATAGACATATGCTGTCGTGGGATATTTATTATATAATTTTAAGGAGAACATTTCCGTCATTCATGATTTCTGTGTAGCTTTAACCATTAAGGTTGCACACGCGACGGAAGCATAAAAAATGGAGTAACTTCTCCCGTTTTCCGAACATTTCCCTTCACTGCTCTGCTCCTATTGATTGTAGCGTGATGAAAAGTATACTATAACCAACTCAGGAGTATGAAAAATAATTGTACAAAGTTTCGTTAAAATCCGTCGAGTAGTTTTTGTTTCTATAACGGTTATACAGACCGACAGACAGACAGACAGACAGACAGACAGACAGACAAAAATTTTACCGATTGCATTTTTGGCATCAGTATCGATCCCTAATCACCCCCTGATAGTTATTTTGGAAATATATTTCATGTACAGAATTGACCTCTCTACAGATTTATTATAAGTAATAATAGATAATAGATAATAGATATAATCGTCTAACTTGTAATATGCTTGCCTACACAGTGTGCGTTTAATGCATGTTTTAAATTTCGTTTCATTCAGTTCAAGAATACTTTGTAGAATTTTGTTATAGCATCTCAAACAGTACCCCATGAAAGATGAGTCTACTTTAGAGAGTCTGAAGCCTGGCTGAACTAATTCGTCTCTATTTCTAGTACCGTAATTGTGTCTGTCACCTCTTTTATTAAAAAGATGTAGATTTTTTCTTCCATACATTATGTTTTCGTGGATGTATTGAGAATGTACCATCATGATGTTAATTTCCTTAAACAGTTCCCTTAGAGAATTACGCCTACGAAGATTATATATGGCTCTGATGGCTCTTTTTTGCAGAATAAATATAGACTCAATGTCTGCAGCCCGTCCCCATAGTAAAATGCCATAAGACAGCATACTATGAAAGTAACTAAAATAGACCAGTCTAGCGGTATCTACATCAGTATTTTGACGGATTTTTCTAATTGCATATGCTGCTGAACTTAGCCGCCCCGCAAGAGATGTTAAATGAGAACCCCATTGTAGCCTTGATTCAAGCGTAATCCCCAGGAAAACTGTTTTATCTACAAATTCAAGTTTCTCTTTATTCAATACTATATCACAATCGCTACCTTTAACATTTGGTAAAGCAAATCTTATGCATTTGGGTGAATATCAACAAAGTTCATTTTTTGTCAATTTTGGTGGCTCAATTTTTTCTTTAGTTTTCGTGAAAAATAACGATCTGGTGTAAGAATAGAAAGTCAAAGCTTGAAGGATCTTCAAGAGGTCTCAGAATATCTCCATAACTTTTTGAGATATTTTAGTTCAAAGTATAGTGTGGCCACCAAAATTGAAAATCACCCACCAAAATCGAAAGTGCCCACCAAAATTGAAAATCAGTCGCACCAAAATTGGATTTCTCTGTCAGAAACCTCAATCTCACTAATAAAGCTCAATGTGATTAATCTCACAAATTCTCGGGAAGTATCAATAACTTTTATCGGTTAATAAAACTGTCTTTTGTAAAAAATAGAATAGATTCCGAAGTCTGGTCCTAAAGTCGGACTGACATGGTAGCGTTTTTGTTGGGGAGACTGCAGTACAACCCAAGTCTCGATCGAATCGAAGGCTTTCTCGTAGTCCACAAACACTAAACGGAGAGGCAGCTCTTCGGTGTCCTGTATAACCTGCCGCAGCGTATGTATGTGGTGTACGGTGCTAAAGCCATTATGGAATCCGGCTGGTTCGGGATGATTCTTGAAAACAACTTGTAGACATAGCTTAGAAGTGAGATGTGCCTATAATTCTTTAGCCGGGTATTGTCGCCTTTTTTGAAGAAGAGTACCACCCAGTACACACCCCTGCACCATGCCTGTGGGGTTTTCCCCTCGGGTATGACGGAATCAAACAGCTTCTGAAGGGCCTTAAGTACCGGTTTTCCACCGTCATCACCCGGTACTTTGTTCTTTTTAAGCTGTTCCAGAGCCATCCTAATCTCGTGCATCCAGATCTCGTCCGGGTTGTCTTCGGTATAGTGTCGAGTCAGTCTAGCTCTTGGGTCATTTGCTAGATTTACATCGGGTTTACTGGTTGAAGTGTACAACTGCCCATAGAATCTCTCGATCTCCCTCAGTAGCTCCGGTTTGGTGGATACGATCCTGCCATGGTCGGTATTCAGTTTCGTGAGCTGGCTCTGCCCATTAGCCAGATCTCTTGCAAATGCCTTGGAGCCGCTCAATTGCATCTTTAATATGCTGGATTTAAAGATCCGTCTATTGAGCTGCCGGTATTTCCACGCCTCCTCTGAAGACTGCAGGATCATCTCACGCCGCTCCTGCATGAGCTTGAGAGTAAGATCAGAGAGTTTTTTGTCTTTATGTGCATGACGTGTCTTGCAGAACTTAGACCCGTACGGACAGTTTCCACGAACCTATCGTTGTATTCGTCCAATGAGCTTCTTAGGCACTCGAAACGAGTCTGGAGTTCAAGCTTTTCAGATTGCAGCAGCTCTCGGGGTTTTCAATCTGGATCTGTGCTGGTCGGAGCGTAGACTTCATCAGTCGAGACTGTTCAAGCTTGATATTGATGTTCAATGTGCCTCTTACTATGTGGTGATCGCTTCCGGTTTTCAACGAATTTATCGTAGAGACAACATTGAACATAATACGCTTCTTGGTTGACATGATGAAGTCAATCTCATTTTAAGTTGCACCATCGGGGCTCTGGCAGGTCCACTTCCTGTGCTCACGCTTTCTGAAGAAGGAGTTCATCCTATAGAGGCCCTCCTTCTCCATAAAACTAGCCAGTTGGTGACCCCGATGGTTCCAATGTCCAACCCCAAATTGCTTAGTTTCGCGTTGAAGTCCCCAATGACAACGGTGAAGTGCTTTTAAGCAGCCTCTCTTCGCTGGTCTGTTTTGGCATTCTAAAAAGCAACAAAATAAATATATATGAATAAGAAACTTGGCCATTAGTATGCAACCCTTATAATAATAGGTCTTATTAACTGCCAAGTACATAACATGTATTTGTTTGCAAATCAAACTGTCTTGCAACGTAAAAACTAGCTATATAGGTAAAAACAATACATATACAGTACATTATTAAAATTTGGTGGGTCATTTTCAATTTGCGTGAAAATGCCACCAAAACCACCAAAATTGAGCCACCAGAATTGGAACCAGGCATAAAAAAAATCTTAAAAAATTAGGGTTTTAAGTTAAAATTAAATTAATGTCATTGATTTATGGGTCACCCAAATCATTAGCTATAGCATGTAGCTTACTATTATAACACTTTAAAATCAACAGTAAATCGATCCACCAAAAATTTAACAATTGTTGTCCCCCGTTCCGCCCAAGACGAGTACTTATGTTTTTGGAGGGTAATCACAGCATTAATCACACACCTGACACTAATCGCACTAATAGCACGACTGACAGATGCGAAATAAATAACGCGATTGATCGCACACGCACGAAACTTCATGTTATAGTAAGTTGAAAAAGTGCCAGAAAAATTTTGATTTTTGCTTGGACAAACTTTGATCGAGTGTCCTGTGCTTTTAAATAAGATTTTATAATATGGTTTAATTGTTTTTAAATAATTTAACTAATGCATATACTAACAAAATTGTTTATTTTTTATTGTACCTTAAATTGTTACTTTGGTGAACGCATTACATCAAAAAATGGAACTGGGACAAGCCACCAAACTTGAATTTGAAGGCGATTTTTTTTTCCGTGATGATTTATAAACACTTATTAAAAAAAAAATGTGGCCCTAATTGAACCAGGTTATGTAGTTCACCACAAAAAAAAATCAGAAACATCCTATCATTTTACACCTCGATTCTCAACGTGGACACGTAAAATTTGCTGATTTGATATTCACCCATTTCGTTTTTTTTCCATTTAACACTAAATTGTTTGCTGTGAACCAGTTATGGACCTGAAGTAGGGCATTATTCACGTCATCTAGATTTTGGGCCCGTCTATTTATCTTAAAAATAAGGGAAGTGTCATCAGCGAATAACACCATATTATGAGGTTGGTTTTTCAATAAATAGGGTAGATCGTTTATATACACTAAAAAGAGGAAAGGACCCAATATTGAGCCTTGCGGAACCCCCATTTTTACTTTTAAACCCTGTGAATTAACACCATTTATTTGAACTTGTTGTTGTCTATCCTTCAAATAATATTTCATCAAACTAAGTGCAAGTTTACCTAGTCCGTAATGCTCAAGTTTCAAAAGTAATGTGTCGTGATTTACGCAATCAAATGCTTTTGAGAGGTCACAAAATATTCCTATGGCGTCTTGGGACTCTTCCCACGCAGTAAAAATGTGCTTTAATAAGGTTACACCGGCGTCAGTTGTACAACGTCCCTTGGTGAAACCATACTGTTGTTCCTTTATGTTGGTGTTAAAATGATTGAGCATTTGATTCAGCATTACCTTTTCAAAAACCTTGCTAAAACTGGCAACACGGATACAGGTTTATAATTATTAGTATCTTTACTATCTCCGGATTTGAACAGAGGTATGACTTAACTGTATTTCATTAGATCAGGGAAAACTCCTTGGTCTACACACAAATTAAAAATTAAAGCTAAGTATGGTGCAATAGTCTCAACTATGGATGTACAAACTCTGATAGACATTCCCCAAAGATCTTCGGTCAGTTTGACTTTTATTTGCCGGAAAGCTTTAATAACTATCATAGGGTTTATGTGTTTAAATTTAAATTCAGCCAGGCAGCCAGACACATTCGCCTTTAATAAAACCATTGAGACTTCAGGAGAGGAATTAAGAGCCTCCGTAGTTTTTAACGGTATATCGGTAAAGAAATTTACAAATTCATTCATTCCTGATTAGAGCTTTTAGGACCACACGCTGTATCTAATGTGTAGCTAGTGTTACGTATTTTCTTCCTGTTAGTCTCGTTATTTATGACTTTCCAAACTGTCTTAATTTTGTTTTCTGCAGTTTTGATCTTGTTGCTAATGTGCAGGGCTTTGGCAGCCTTGCATGTATTTTTAAAAATATTTGAATACTTAGCAACATACTTGTTAAAAGTGTCAGTGTTTATATAGGGCTTAAGGCCATAAAGCTCAAATAGTCTTTCCCTACTTTTTCTAATACCTCTAGTTGCCCAATCACTAAATATAAATTTAGGGCAAATACATTTTGTCTTCTTTTCAAAAGTTTTGTTAAACTCAGTGTGAACTATTGAAAAGAAATTATCATACAATTGATTTATATTAATATCGTCCATATGATGGCTCATAACGCTTAACTTATTCTGAAGGGAAATATTATACCTATTTAATTTATTAGCAGTTATTGGTCTAAACTGAATCTGAACTTTTTGCAATGGAATGTTACACCTAAAAGTAACAGTTTGTCCGCTGTGGTCAGACGGCAAACAATTTACTATGGCTTTATCTAAGTAATCACAATTGCAGAAAACATTATTTATACAAGTAGCAGAAGATGGAGTGACTCTCGTAGGTTCTATAAAAATGTTGGTCAAGTCAACTTAAAAAGATTTAATAACCGACTGCTATTAGAATTTTCTTCTATTATATGATCCAACTGTTGATTGAAATAAGGGAATTGAATTGAATAAGCAGCTTCTTTCCTTTGTTGCCTTCGAGCTTCGCATTGAATTCTTCAAGTCGGAATTCAATAGATGACGGATCATTTGATTGGGCGTTGACATTAAAAGTAAAAGATGACAATAATTTAACTATTTATTTATTTTATACAAATTCCGCTATAATACATATTTACAAACGTAAAAACGAATCGAGAATATCGCGGTATAAAAAAGCTTGAGCAGGAACGGCGGCGGCGCCGGACGGTCCGCGGGCCGCGCCACGCCGCCGCCCCGCGCGCGTCCCACCGCGCCCCACGCCCGCCCGGCGCGACGTGCCGGACGTCGCGCGCGGCATGTCTACGCGAGCTCGCGACGCGGGTCTCTCCCCGCGCCGCTGGCCTCTACACTACTACCTACCTACACTAGGATATTGTTCTACATGCTTGCGCATTAAATGATGGAAGTGATCAGTCGCGCCTTGAAGTTGACTATTCTCTCGGACGTCTGCGCGATACGCAGGATAAGGTCTTGGATGAGGTTGGCGATACCGCGGTTGGCGATGATGAACAGCCTCGTGATGGGGCCGGGCACGCCCTCCGTGAGGTTGTCGCCCTTGGCGGCGCCGGCGTCTTCACCGTCGCCGGCGCCCGCGTCTCCGCCGGACGAGCCCGACGATGATCCGGCCACCAGCTGTAACACAACACAACCACTCGTTAGTACAGCCATCACTCTCGCGGCTGCCACAGATTCACACAGATATTCGTCTTCCTACATTGTCCACAAACAGCGAGCACACGCAATGTAGGTAGCAAGTATCGGTATGGTCTCCACGGTATGACGCTGTCAGGTATGCTATCTGTGGCGCTGCCGAGCGTAGCTAGTAACTACAGCGTATGTACAACATGTGGCTCGCGCTATCTAGCCGAGTCTCCTGCGCATTCTGCAGGAACCTCTGAAAGCAAGTAACATTACATCACCTACCCCAATACTTCTGCTTCGAGCTAACAACGGTGTAAGTCTACAGGTCTAACTACGACAACGGAGTGATGCGACGCTGACGACAAGCAGTCACGTTCACGTCATGACACTCTTCTGTGCGCTACTTGTTAGTAATACAGTAGAACTACGTTAGCGCACCTATGTGCAGACTTAGTTACTGGCGACTGGCGAGGGACAATGAGGGATGGATATCATGGACATGGGTAATTGGGTAGGTTGAGGTTGCGTGAGTCAACGGTAACTACGGTCACTACTTGGTCTATGACGGACAATCGTCGACAGACTATGTTCTACGAGCTGTGTCGGTTGCACTACAACGGACCAGGCCAACGTTGACGAGACCCGCAGGGACCAAGTTAACAACTGCTTGCTGTAGCGCTTCATTACTGGGGGTAGCGGAACGCTTGCCTGGTTTACCGTAGTGCGACGTGTCTACGTAGTGGCGTGTGGTGTCTATGTAGTGGTGCGGAATGTAGTGTATACTTGTGGGTCGGTAGGGTCCAGGGTGGCGGTGTGCGAGGCGGTCAGGCCCAAGTTTAGCGAGTCCGTGCCCGCGAACAGACGAAACGCCGTGCCGGCCGCGCGGGCCATCGCCTCCGGAGCGCGCTGCAAAACAAACCTTCTCACTCGCTACTGTCGCACAACTGTCGCGTAATCCTCGTGCCGCACTCATCCAGTGCGTGTGTCCACGGCGAATATTACAGTCTGTGTTGTTTATGTGTTATACTGATATAGTTTTTAGTGTTAACAGTGAATGTTGTGGAGGTAAAGTTATAAAGTTCTTAAAACAAGTTAAGTAATATATAACGAGAGACACCCTCTGCCGCGAGCCTTACCCTGACAATATCGAAGAGGAAGTTGCCTGAGCCGCCGCCGGAGCCGCCACCGGCGCCGCCGCCGAAGCTCAGGAATCTGGAACAATTTTGTTGTGTGAGTAATGTGAGCCGCGTGTAACATGATTGTACGCTGAGCCGCGAAACTACATCGAAACGTGCGAACAACATCGCAAAAACCTACAATAGCAGCTCTCACTCCCGAGTATTGTTCGAAGTAACGCAATCTGCGGCACAATACCACCACGTCTGCATTAAGTAAGGTCTACAACTGTTAATAATCGATTATTCACGGTAATTTATTCATACTGCTATTGTCAGGCACTCAGAATCAAAAGATTCTGAAATGTTTTAACCTTAAAAAATGATAGTAAACAGCACTAACGAATTTAACAATGCTTGTGCTCAGTGACTCACCTCTTATTTCTGTTTTCTTCGCTGTTGTCAGCGTCGTCGAGCGTGATCTCGTCGATGCTGGCGGCGTTGGTTTGCGCAGCCGTCTGCTGATCGTCGCTGGCGGCCACCTGCTGGTCGGGGGCTCCCTCGCCGAACGCGACGCGCACTTCCGCCTGCTGTGACTCAGCGCCCGACAGCAGCTGGTTCTCCTCCGCGATGGCGTTCTGCAAGGAGAGGCGCGTGAGAGATGGCGGGGGTGACGGGCGGGTGATGGTTAGTGTGACGTGACGTGGCCATGCGTGAGTGACGATGACGATGCGATGACGATGACGATGGAGGCGTGCGGTCTGCGCGCGCCTGCACTGCCGTCTCCGGGCAGGCTGAGAGTGCGCATAGTCCGTGACGTCATACCGGCAGGATGTACAGCGCACGCCGGCGCCGCAAGCCGGCGATGGGTGCGCTGAGCGGGCGCGGGGAGGCGGTTGTTGTGGTGCTGGAGGGCTCGTCGTCATCGTCATCATCGTCGTCGTCGTCGTCGTCGAGCTCGACGGTGCCGCCGCCGGTGTTGCCGCCGTTGTTGCGGCCGCCCAGGAACAGGCGCAGCACCACGGGCCCGAACGTTTGCAGCACCATGCTCGTTAGTTGCTGTACCTTCTGTTCGATTATCTAGAACATACACCGCCCTTAGCGTCGCCACCGCGACCACATAACAAACGACACTCCGCACCATTAGGCGCCGGTCTCCCGGGGGGCCGACACTCGCCGCCACCTGCTCGACTGGCTCGGATCTGCTCCGAGGGGCTAGACAAGTTCCTGTGTTAGTAAAGGGGATCTATCTACTGGTTGTTAGATTCCCTAAGTTTGTCTTCTGATATATGATTAGACCGGAGCCTGCGTATCATACCTGCGTGAGAGATGGGAACAGCTGTCGCAGAATGCCGATGGTTCGCTTGTTCCTCTCGCTGAGCTCGGAGCCGGGAGCGCCAAGGTTGAGCGTCGCGAGCGTCTCCTGTAACACGCATCATTTTACATTAGAAGACAAGACAGTTCTACAAATTAGGAGACTATAACTAAATTAGTGATAGAAGGACATGAGATGAGGTCGTTAAGTTGTGTAAGAATCGCGTGCTTTTGATGCGTCGCCGTGGCCTCCTAATCGGTGTCGAAAAGTCGCAGCCTCTGCGTGGGTAGAGATAGACGAATCTTACATTGTTATTAATGTTAGGGGTATTGTCACAAACAAAGCGATGCAATTACGTAATTATTATTGATGGATCGAAGTGATTAGGGTCACGCGAGGCGCAGACCCGTCCCCTCACCCCGCGTCTTAAGATAAAATTGTGCACAGGTATTGTGGGCGCTGCATACAGGCGACGGCAACATTTGTTGTTCGCATCGACGCGCAATGAGGACGTCTTTTAACGATGTTCTTCGCCTTGTTGTGAGACGCGCTTCTCTGATCCTTATGTTTTCAACGACCACTGAGAAAGGTGAACACTCAGAACAGGGGTGTTGACAGTAGTGTTAGTTACCTGAGCGCTGGCGGCGGGTGCGATGATCTCGATGATCTCGGGTCTGTCGTCGGCGCTGGGGTCGGGCAGCGCGACGGGCGCGGGCGCGGGCTCCGGCACAGGCTCGGGTGCCGGCGCTGCGCGCACTGCTGCCAGCGCGCACAGCGCTACTATGTACACGGACGTCCTCATGCTTGTTGTATCACTTGTTCTGGACTAGCACACACTTCCTGATCGTTCTCACCGTTGCAAACTATCTGTTGGGACCTGCGGGACATAAAGCCGGTTAGTTCACAGTTCCACCGGGGTGGCGCTGGTATACTGGCTTGTCCTACAAACAGAGAAGCTTCAAACGACGCCAATAAGTTCATAATAATATGAGTCACGCTTTCGTGAATATCGTTTGTCGGCTTCTGTGTTAGTAGAACCAGAACGACCTAGGACCAGCGGACCCCGAGACGTAATATATCAATAAATAGAACAAGCTGCACTCGCAGCTCGGTACACCCGCACGATGGTGTGTGTATTTGTATCTGTGTCTTAGTTGCGTATGCAGGGCGCGTCGGGTTGCGCCGGCGCACCGCGACCTCTGCTCGCGATCTGACAACTAATCGCCCAATTACTCATTCATTACAAACTTACACAAACATTCATATAATATGTTTATGATACTAATTATACCAAATTCTAATTAACACCAAGTTTACGATGGAAAAACGCCATGAGAGAATTTTACGTCAATCGGCGGTTGTCTCGCCGCGCACCACCGTGCACCGATCACCTGTGAGCTGTGCTGTACACGCACTGAGCCCTACAATATCGTGCACTCGTAGTACATAGTTGTTTTAAAAGTTGCGTTATATTCCTTCGACCTGTGCGTCTACTAGACGCATGACATTTTGGACAAGAGTTCTTAATATCATATATTCTTTTTACAATATTTTTTGTCGTTAGGAAAGCTCTTCGGGCGCTCGTCTAAACAATAATAGTATCGACACACACTATACTTGAGTTGAGAAACTGAAGGTGCGAATATTCATTGTTGCTATAACAACCGTGTGATACGACAGGCTGAGTCATTAAGTGATTATTGAGTATATTGTTGGCGGTTTGCACTCCGACGCACATTACTGCACCGTACACGCTGCGTGTGGCGTGCGAGCGTGTGCCCGTACGAGTGCGTGCGCGCCGTAGCGATTGCCTCACGAGATGCTGAAACTAACTCTTAAGAATGTAATTAAATTCATCAGGTACGTACTTAATGACCATGTTTATGATGAGATTCACGATTGCTTGGAATGTTTCTTATTTATTTTTATTATATCATAATTTCAACACAGGAAGTACGTGTGTAATGTGCGGACGTGGCAAGGGCGCGTCCTTAACGAGACTAAACTCACGGAGCATTACGTTACAGCGGACGGTAATGAGCATTTCAACACATCGTCGGTCAGTCAGCCACCGACGACGACCGCCTGTTTCATGAGTTCGAGGTGAAGGCGAAGTTGTTCCTTTTACAAATGTATGCGCATGTCGGGAGCCGATGGATCATGAACGGGCGAGCGGACAGGCGAGGTCGTGCGTAAGGCCGGCCGCACACCGCCGCGCGCCGACTACGCGACGGTCGCACGTGTGCGCTGCTGTTATCGTTAATAGCTGTTGCCTCAAGTAATGACGGTTAAGTATCGTAATGTTGTATTGTAACATTAACGAGCTTCAAACTAGCTAATCTTAAGTACGCTATTATTTTGTAAAAAAAACACTAGTATTGTAATGATGAAACAACTCCGTGCAGTCGTGGTGAGCACTTTGTGAACGTATCATTATAATTACACGTATCTGTGCATTTATCTAAAATTATTGGTCATCGGCTATAATTTATCATAATTTTAATTACAAGCGACCTTGATGAGGGCTCTGCGAGATGATATTAACTCCACGAACATTGTTATTTCTAGGTTTATAGGCATTAAACAGGCTGGCTGGAATTACTTTGTTCTGTAATATGTGATTGTGAGTGCTGGAATGCTCGACGGCCGGACTTGGCCGGAGTGACTCGCTCGTTGTGTCGCAAGTGGGGTCCCGATACACTCGCTCCGTCGCTCGGCTGGTACCACAGTACCAGTCACTCGAGGAAAACAGATATTTGGCGAGGTATTGTGCAAGCAGTGAGGCTGGTGGGTCACCTAGAATTGATCGCGATATTTATAAGGCGCAACGACTACACGCCGACGTAGCGCGAGTCAATAACACTTACTCAAGGAAAAGTTGCAGCTGACCTTCAAGTATTCCTGTATTATGTAGAGACATGGCGAACACGCAAGGTGCGGAACCTTTCACCATTATACGGGCTCGCTTTAAAATTACGGCTGTACACAAAATTGGGTACGGAAAATGCTTGACTTGATTTGTATATCGAATTTAGGACATCATGTGTGGCATGCATGGGCAGCTTTGTTTTAGATTCACATAAATATGAATCCGAAACAAAGCTGCCCATGCATGCCGATATAAAAATAAAGGGTATAACAAGACCCTTAACGAAGCCGAAGACACCTGTTTTCCCCGTCTTTGCGATCATTTTTTTGTTCTAGACCATACCTGGGAACCTTCTAGTTATGGAGATACTGGGTGTCATAGTATCAATATTTTCACAAGTTTTTTTAAATACATGGTTTTAATGTAAGATTTTTAAACATCTCCACGACCCTCATGCTATGTAATCCATCCATTAACACAATGTTTTGAGTGCGTGACATTGAGTCCAACCGTAAAACGTGATTTTTTACCCCAAAAAAAAAAGTTGTCTCCCAGCAAAAATTTTTGCGGAAAGTTACTTAGTTTGATGTACAGTACATAATGCTTGGTTGACAGCTTCGTGAAGGGTCCGTTTACACCCTGTATACATGTGTATTTGTATATCGGGCAGGCGTCCGCAACTCTACGTCCAAAGCGCGTATTTAGCGTACGGTCCATACAAACACACTGACAGACAGTCACAGTACTACGACAAGCTGCAATGAACGCGCACACAAGTGTTTGTGTGCACTGTGCACCGCTCTCAACGCGAAGTAGTTTCGTTTATTAGGTCACCTCTATGTAAGGTAACATTTGAATTTTAAATGTATGAAATTATATTTCGTAAGCGCGGTCAAACTTGCTCAATATCGACACTTCACATTATGCAAATCAGTTCCATTCCGGTTTGTGTCGTAGTTATCAGCAGCTTTGTGGATAACGGTGGAATTACCAAAACTGGACCAAGTGTGTCACTGAGCAGTGGTGATGAAGTAATCTACACAACGTAAACTGCCTCCCTTCTGCTTCGGATTCGAACCTGCCCTACCTACACTACAACCCGTAAGGCGCGGGATGGGTCAACTGCGCCGACAGTGATCTCTCTGCCCTTGAGCTCATGTGCAACAAGAACATTGACCAAGAAAGTCTCTCTATATGATCATGCGATTACGCGATACACAATAATAAGTGACAGTTGCGACTTTCCTATTGAACAGGGGAATATGAATCACGTTAAATTCTTAGTCATAGACGCAGTTAATATTATGAATTGTCACTATGTGAACATTTTACGAATTATAGTAGTAGCCCCTATTAGTACTGTACTGGTCTACTGGTGGGTTAACACTACTTCCGATAGTTACAGGCGTCGCGCCGGTTGTCAGTGTTTGTCTAACGTTGCAGCGAGTGTCGCAAGGCGATGCATTTCAACGGCAAATAGATTGAACGAGTTCAATGAAATTATCTGCTGTGAGGCAAATGCTTGCGCAGCGCACCCGAAACAACTGACGGTGGCTAATTGTCCGTGATGCGCCCGACACGACACGATACGACATGACACAGCACGATACGATACGGCATGACATGATCAACAACAAACATCAAATATAACAGTGCCTGTTGCCACTAGAGCGAGGATGTTGCGTCAGTTTCCTTTTCAGATATGAAAACATTAAAGTCGCGGTGATTTGATCTTAATGTAGATCGATCGGTGGTTTCTTAAGAGCTGTGCTTTCACAATATGATGGATTTTCGATCAAGTTTATGTTATCATTAAAGACGATGCCTTATTTCGATTGCTTATTAGAATGTATCGTCTTCATGAGCTCAAGGTCTATTGGTAACAGATTACTGATTTATGTCTCGAGTCGAATTTAAGAGATGGAATGTCAGATCACGGTCGAATCAAATCGCAATTAGATATTTTTTAATAATTTAAACAAATATTGCTTAATACCTACCTTGTAGTCATACATATATTCTATATAATTCTATTTCTATATCTACAAATAAATAAAACTTAAGTGTCTGTTTGTAATATTAAAATACCAACTTTTTACTGAATGCATTTGAAAATAATTACGGCATTTATAACGAAAATATATTTTTTTAAATTTTGCTCTATCTGTGTGTTAGCTGATGTTAAATATAGGCTACTTCTATTTTAGAAAAATAATTAGGGTTCCGTGCAAAAAATTAAACCCCTTGAAATTGGTAACAAGTTTCGATTAAAAAAGGGAAGAAATTTTTTATGATAATGTCACAGCAACAGCCTATGTACCTTATTGATTTAGTTACTGAAACATGAGTGGTTGCACAGTATAAATATATACAGTATTGTGACTCGGCCCTGTCCTTGAAATAATTACCTACAGTCGGGCGGTACGTTCGCAAGCGAAAGGGCTGCCGCGCTTACAGTATTTTAATTTCATCTACTTAGTTGAGTTTCTTTTTAATTTTGTGATTGTAAATATTATATTTTTTATTTAAAAAAAAATGAAGGTTAGTTGTGAATGAAATAAGAAGTGTTGAATAAAAAATTCAAGTTGTGTCTTTTGATTAGTAGATTTAATAAAAATTATAAATTCGAGACTTTTTTAACGCGAGCTTAGGTACCTAAATCACTTGTGTGTCACTTTTTTCATCCTATCCACTTATTTATTAATTAATCCAGGTATTTTACTCGGTGGAAAAAGCGAAATACCTACCTATTAAAAAATAAACAAATTAAGAAATAACAAATTCTTATTTCAATCAAATATTCACAAATCGCACGCTTACTACTTACAAAACCATCACGACGTTCGTTCGTCAGTGCGGCGCATTCGTGACTTCTTGGGTACTAAGTGAGTACCAGACTCAAGGCGTTTAGGTATGACTCGCGTTTCGACCGTTTGTAAGAAGATACAGTACTGTAGATATTATGACCGTGGTAGTTGTGAGTCGTGATATCGGAGCACACGTGTTTGTGTGTACATAGGTGTCGACCGGCGCCGGCGCACGCGACACGTGCTCATTGTTTGTTTACCAACAGACGCTCACAGCTCACCGCTCGAGTCACGAGCGAGCAATTATATCGAGCGGTGATAATTGATCGATTGTCTGAGTGATGGAGCAGTGTGGCGTGCGGCAATTGACGCCTCACTGTCTCCGATGTAACTCAACACAACACGTGCGTCTCTCAATGGCTCGTTATATAACTACTCAATGATAATTGTTAAGATTGTGAAAAAACGAGAGCAATTTTACTGTTAGTAGTAGTTATCACTAGATGTTGTGAAACAAAAATAAAGGACAATTAAATTGTAAACACGTGTACATCAAGAGTACATCGAGTCGCGCCGTCTGTCGGGATCGAAGTGAACTATCACGTAACTACAGGTAGCTACCACCAAGGCAAAGTGAGATTGTATTATATTCGATTAATGACAAGGTTTTACCTCTTTATTAACATTAGGAAACGATTCAATTAATTAATTTTACTGTCCAATATTTCTTTTGAAAAGAATTTGTTAAGAAACGCCGCATAATTAATTCTATTGACAAACAAACAGATACTAAAGCTGATAGTTTTGCACAACATCGAATTAAGCTCATTTACATAATGTGTGTGTAGTTGCGTGAGCGCATTCGTAGAACGCGGGCGGCGTAGCGCTGTACCTCGTAGCCGATTGCTACGAAATTTGACACTAGTCATTTACGTTTTAGAACATTATATAACAGGAATGTTCTATTTTTGTATCCAAATGTGATTATGTAGTAGGTGTGAGGTGTTAGTTGTCACGTACCTAGCTCCCGTGGCTGCTCTGTCACGAGGGTGGCGCGGTGTGCGGCGGGCAAGAGCCGCTTGTTATATATAGCGAGGGATCGTCTAGCGTTGGGCAAGCCGCGAGCCGTCCTACTCCGCGGCTAGTGTCGCCGCACACCCGCCACCGTGCGTGCGCCTAACTCGGCCATTACACCTAATGTGCAGTATTACCCGCAATCATCCAGACATTATGTGTTTCAGCTCAACGTTAGAGTGTTGTCTCCACAATGAGTGTCGCAACGTGCCACACTATAGGTATCCTTGCACTAACACTAGTAACGCTCACCACTCGATTTGTATCGCAACTGCTCGTATCGGTGCCCATTATTTTGAATCGGTTTAGAACCGAGATCCTCAATTAAAGGTAGTAAATATCTCCCAATTGCCTCTGAGCGGTTGGTAAATTAATGACTTATACAACATTTAAACCACTGCCTATAGGTTATGTAATAATATGACAGAGTGCCGTCTACAATACGACAATAAATTAAATTGCGTGTATCTCATGACGTTCCCAGTTTGCATACAGTCAATCGAATATATAAAATAGTTTAGTTACAGCATATATTTTCAGCATTTTCTACATGATGTAAATTAATAGGCTAGCATCGACAGGTTAACGACCCCCGCATCGGTATAAAACCCTAAACACATGTTGCCAATTCGCTACTTCAAAAACCTTTGCCAAATTCTTTCCTCAAATTGTATTTCCAGGTGCTAATTAGTGCTTATTATAACTAAGGTTAGTGAACCAATATTTATAAATGGTGTTCTATTTCGTTAACAGTTTTATCCTAGTTTGTTTGACAATGGAGGAGCTCGTGGCTAATTACTAACATCCGCTCGGATTGATCTTCAGGTTAAGCCGTGGATGGGTTACCACCCATTAATACCGAGTTTCCTCCGTGCCTCGGAAAGCACGTTAAGCCGTTGGTCCCGGGTACCATTTGTATCTTTGACAGTTGTTACAGGTAGTCAGTGGCCCGAAACTCTCAACCAGTCTTCCCAAGGAGTATCGTATTACCCAGTACGAACTGCGTTGTGGAGGTCTGATAGGCAGTCGCTCCATGTAAAAGTGTATATACAGCTGCATCCGGTTAGACTGGAAGCCGACCTCCAACATAGTTGGGAAAAGGCTAGGCAGATGAGTTTGTTAGAGAAAATATATTTTTTAATTTCGATTTTAGGATTTATTTGGTAGTTTAAAAATATACTTATGAACTAGTATTACCTATCAGTAAAATTATACTGTCACTTACGGGATATCTTCCGAGATAGTTCATTATTTTGAGCTTCCGATATTTCGGCGCTGTTGCAACCGCCATGATCGCGGGTTGACTGGAGAACGCGGCTAGACGGAAAATTTATTGTTAAGAGCAGTCTATCTACCCTCTTTCTTTGTCTTTTGCTACGCGCACTACTGGGACTCGACACTAAGTCACGGCAAAACACACTCACAGTATCACCAGGTTTTGTGGAGGTCTTATTACGATAAGTAAGTGACAATATAAGTTTAGTCGTAAACCGTGAAAGCTTAAAACAGTAGTATTACTAGTTTTTTCATTAATTGTCGCATTGACGGCGCCACGGTATATAAATAATGATATGATTTAAAATTCCAACCAGCTGAGATTTATATCTCAGCTTAGGTCAAGTAACATTCTAATTAACCCCGAGTTAGCAAAAAAGTATTACACGCCGCGCAAATTATTTAGCCTTTTGTGCTTTTAACAGAGGTAGGTAATTAATTAATATTTAAGGTAAATAGATGTGAAAGAAGTAAATTAAATATGCGTGAAGCAACGCGGTTGTGACCTTAGTGGTCCAAGGCCACCATATATTGCAGCTCTAACGAATGAACTGCTTATGAAAACCTTTTGTGACAAATGAGTGCCGACACAGCAGACTCGCACACACTATACGGAGCTTCACATTACCCCACGGCCCAGCTTCCCCAGCCACACTATGTATGGTGTACTGTGGTTCATCTGCCTTTTAAATAACTTACGTTGGAGTTTACAGATCTGGGCGGTCATGTTGAGTAATGACAATAACAATTGATCGGAGATAAACGTATTCGTACATAATATACGCAACGCAGTTTGAGCATTCTTTCCTCTCGAATGATTACTTAACAATGCAATAACTAGTGGAGCCAGTTATAATATCGTACGTGATGTCTTCATCGCTGATCGTTATGTAACACGTAACACGCTGACCGCCGCGCCGCGCTAACATGAGCTCACGACGACACAGAGAGTGCCATTCATGAGAAGCTCCTGCCCTGTGAGGGGTTGTAGCGCCATGACTGATGTCAGCGCCACATTCCTTGACACATTTGCGTTGTTTCATGTGATTGGAAGAATGTGTGGCGGAAGCGTGCGGGCGCCGCGCCGGTCAGTAGTGACGAGAGAGCGATGCGGCGACAACACTAACTACGTGTAATCATTACAATTACTCTGATTGTGAAGAATGCTGCATTGTGCACAATCGCCGCCAGTTCCGCGTCCCGCACGTAACGTTTGCGAAAGTGACGATTGTTGTGCGCGCGCCGACGAATTGGGCGAATGGGCGCCCGGTGACATGACGTGGCGCAACACTAGCTCATGTAACGCATCCTCACGAGTCACGACTAAACGATCATTATACCGTACTTCCTCGTTGACCCAATGTGCCCGACGCTCGCGGTGATCCGCTGCTAAACTATATTGTTCCATGACACGTTGCGCAACAGATAGTCTGCTTCAGACAGATGCTTTAGAATAGATAGCATGATGAGAACTGTCGACTATTACAATGATGAAGAATTTACTACGATAGTAAACTTTATTATTGTCACACATAGTGAGTACGTCTGTGGGAACTGAGATGTTCCTCGTGTGTCGTGTGTACTGCGGTAATGCACGTAATGCTCGGGTGATGACAGCCGGTGTGACCCGTGTGGCCCTGGCGTCACCGCGCATCGTACACGCTGCGCGCCACGTGGCAGCTACCGACAATTATACTGTCATGAAACAATCAGTTCTGCAAAAGATCGATTGTTAGCCTGTCGAGTAATACGTGATGGTCACCAGTGGCGTGCCCGTAATCAAATTGAGGCAAAGCCCAAATCAACTGACGATATTTGGAGCGGGGGGGGGGGGGGAGTTTCGCTCTTTGTTCTGAGTTCTGACATTGGTTTTTAATAACGCCGGTTTTATTTTCCTATTATTTAATTTAAATATGCCTAAATATAAAATTACAAATAGTGATCATTAACTTTTCGTATTTTATATCCCTTAACAAAATAAGTAAATGATATAAGAGCCATCTATTGACTTAAATGTAACAACTGAACTCTTCGAGTCAATTCGTAAGATTTCCCTCGCTTTTGCTACAGATGGCGCACACATAATCAATTGGTTTCTAACTACAAATTATTAATGAAAATGTTTGTAATTACTCACAATGTAAACAGCCATAACTCTTCATTCTTCACTTCTTTACCACGGACAGATGACAAACAACAAAGCACACAGTAGGCATGGTATTGCTAGATAGATTTAAAGATACATATCAGCAATGACATACCTCCAGTGGCTTTGATAAAAGCCGTTTGTTGTCAATTCGTTTGAGTTTGGTGCATGCTTTTATTGTAACACTTCAATGTATAATAAAATTACTTTAATTACTTTCTGTATTCTAAATCAAAAGCTCTATCTTTCTGTAAAAATGATTTTATTACATCAGCATAAAATGTTGGTGAACGTTTTAATTCTACCAACAGCTGTTTTTCTATGGCAATTGTCGATAATTCGGAAAGCCGCTCTTGTCCTTGTGTATTTCTTAAATATGTGTGAATACGTTTTAAAGATGAAAAAGCGCGTTCCGCGGAACAACTTGTCGCGGGAATTGTCACAATTAAATGTGCTAACTTTAAAAGTTCCTGAAAAGCATCCTGAAGGGAATTCTCACGTAGGAAATCAATTAAATTGAATATATGGAGTTCCTTTAGTTCAGGTGATGAATACAAACTTATCAACTGAATCTTTAAAGTGTCCCTATCAAAATAGTTTGCATAAATGCTTAATAAAGAGTCTAATGCCGCTGTCGGAAAAGCTCGATTATAATTATCAAACTGTTTGTTATTAAGCAATTGGAAAAACTGTAATTTAAACATTTCTGAATATCTATCTTTAATTTCGGAAGATATGTTATCAATTATTTGGACAAAGAGTCGTTTATACTCTGTACGAACGCAGGTGACATTACGTCTTAAACGAGGAGCAGAATTATTTATCAATGCATCTTCATAAATTTTACTGAATTGGGCAAGGAATTCATTGTGCAACCATGAGTCAAACACTTTTATTTGGTTAACACAAAAACCGACATCGACTTGTGATTTTTGAATTATGTTGTACAAGCCATCGGTCTTTTCAAATATCTTGTGAAAAAGGGAAAGAAAAAAAATAAAATTGAATGATGTTAGTGAACTATAAAAGTTTTCCGCTGCTAAAATACTATCACCATCCCATTCCTGCTGCGTGTTGTCAGCCATTTCAGTAAACAGTTTAATAAGGTTTTGTTTTTGTTCTGTAACCGTGTTTACAATACGTGATGAATATGACCAACGAGTCGCAGAAAGGTGAGGTAATCGTTTACTACAATGGGTGTCGTAAAATGCAGCACGTTTCGTACTGTTACTGAAAAAACTAATCATTGCCTGAAGGGCAGAAAAAAACGAACTGACTTCACTAATCCTACCACATGATTTGGAAAGTACCAAGTTTAAAATATGAGCATTACACCAAACGTAAATAGCTTGCGGACAAACGTCCTTGACTTTCTGTTGTACGCCATTTCTTATACCAGACATTACGCTTGCACCGTCATAACTTTGTGCTACTAATTTTCCGATGCACTCGTATTCATTGAGAAAATCTAAAATAATTTTAGATAAAGTTTCTGAGGTACGGTTTTCAGATACATTAACGTATCGCATAAAACGATCATGAATGTCGTTGCCATAATGATACCTAAGAATTACGCATAGTTGCTCTCTGTTGCTTATATCTGGAGTTTCATCAACAATAATAGAAACAAATTTTGTCGTATTAATCTCGAGTTTAATGCGAGATTTAATAACTTCGGATATGGAATGAATAATATCATTTTGAATTTTATTTGATAAGTAACTGGGCCCCGGCTTATTGCCTTCTTGTTGATTTGTATGTTTTTCTAAGACAAGGTCGTACTTAGAAAGCAAAGAAACAAGCTCTAAGAAATTGCCTCGGTTTAATGAGGTTTTAGACTCATCGTGACCTCGAAAAGGTAATTCCTGTTGTGCCAAATGACACACAACATCAACCAACCTTTGAAAAACGGCGCGATTATGATCGACACGCATATTGTGTTTAGAAATTTCGTCACCTAACTGACGAGATAAAGATGTTTCAATACGTGTTTTACCAAAACTACAGAATGAAATAACAGCATTCAAGTGCTTTTGAGAATTCTGATGTCTTTTCATGGCACCAGAGAAGTTATTTAAATCATCGTAACCTGAGGCACTCCAAGCATTCTTATCATTAGAGAAAAATATGCAAGGCCAACAGAAAAATTTGTTTAAATGAGAGCAGCCGACCAGCCATTGAATACTGTACGCTGATCGACTAAAATGCCTATTATGGTTTTTAGTTTTATGAGAAATAATCAAATCAGGAGTAGGTTTTGGTGAAGTAACCAGATTGTATTTTTCTGTAAAACTCAAAGTATTTACCTTGCCCAGTACCGATTTCACACACTTTAATCCATCACAAGGAACAATTGCATGCGTTTCCGAATTCATTTTAGTGTAAAAAAACTATAAGTAATCACTACTAAACAACGTTAATTACAGCAAAAACTAATCACAACACTTTAAATCACAAGAAATTGAAAAAATAAAATCACAAAAAAGTAATGCACCAGTAATCTCTCAATACAAATCTGAACTGATTTTAAATCGTCGTGTTTACTTCTAGCAAAATCTGCGCGATGTACCTATTCTGCGCGAACTATATGCGCATCACCGGCATCACACAAACACATTCACTAAAGTTACACTGACTTACACGCACACATTCAAAAAAAAGCCTAGCTTTAAATTCGATACATATTTCGAATAATTTCGAATTGTACCTACGGACAAAAGGAACATTTGCAACGAGCGTAAGAGAGAGGTCAGAAGCCGAATGAAAGCCAGTGAGTGTGACAGAGACAGCGCTAGCACTGGGTCACTACCGACTATTTGGCAACGTCGCGTGAATTTAAAATAATTTCTGTGGATTAATATAGTTGTGTGTAAAGCTGACAACCTCGCATCGCATTACGCTGCTTTTGCCGCGTTGTAGAATCAGCTGATGTTATTATGATGACGGTGTAGCGTAGGTAATTTGTTTAAGGCACGCGAGCAGTAGCGAAGGGTCAATTTTTGTAAGAGGTAAGCCGGAGTAGATATCTTTAATGTGATTTTATTATTTGTCCTTTTGTTTTTGTTTTTTTTTGTTGTTTGTTTTCAAAGGGAAGCCGGTAGGAATCGAGTTGTATGGCACCTTCGCCACTACAATGCAGGTCTTTGGGGGTTGTTTAACAGTACCGCCACTGCTCCCGAGAGAGGATTTTTTTTAATTTTTTTTTTTTTTTTAATTTTTTTTTTTTTAATTTTTTTTTTTTAATTTTTTTTTTTTTTGTTTATAGTTAGGCAAGCCAGGCTTTTCGGCTTGTATGAGAGGTCCGCCACTGATGGTCACTTTGCTGTACTCACTACTGCGCACAGCGACGGGAACATCGGCAGTGTGGAGGCCGCCCGTCCGCGACCTCGGACTCTACGGCGAAGGTTCGCAAACCGACGCCGACGCCCCTAATTGTAAAATAATAACTAATAATAACGCTCCACTGAATTTATTTGCCAACTAGTAGTTTTTAACTACTCGGCGATGTGCTTTTTTAAGCGTATTAAATTGGGTTAAGTGTTCACCGCTGTTCGCTCGGCGCTGCGGTCGAAACGTTTCCATAGCTGTTGAAGTTATTACGGCATCTGCGTGTGTCAGGAGTTGCGACTATCTGATAGCTCGGGTTTGTTATTTTCGTAATATTGTTGTTGAAGTAGTGTGATGTGCTCCGGCTCGTTACCGCGCACGTACCGCGGGATGCATGCGGTGCAGGCGCAGAACTGCACGACACTGTCGATGTCGCCCGCGTCGAGCAACATGGGCGCGTCCGATGCGCAAGGGTCGCAGGTCATTGCACATTCAACTTGCACGTTACGTCAAATATCGTATGTTAATGAGCAGCAACACTCGCAGAATTAGGTCGAAGCATATTAAACTCGCCGGTCGTATTCAAATATAATAATAATAAATGAGTAATAATAATAATTTATTTTATTTCAGAACATTACAAGATCCATATGTTGTTAGTAAAAGTCTTAACCTAGTGCTAGTAAAACACAATGTATATAAAATGTAACGACTGACACCTACGTGTGCAGCCGTATCCAGTGAGCCAGCATGGGGCTGTCCCACCTATCACAAAAAATATTCAGAATGCTGTGGGAACTAGCACGTACTCTACCGAGAATAGAAGCGCATAATGGCATGAAAACCATCAACCCTTGCCTCGGTGAACATCCCAGAAGCGCAACAATAGCGTCGTAGACCCAACAGCATCCTGAATACATTATTATACTGGACACGCAAGGCGTTGCAAATATAGCATGCTCAGAGAAATCTTCGTAGCAATACTTCTAATGCAAATACATAGCAAATATTATCATTGTTTGTGTGCTGAGTTCGTGCTCAGTGGCACGAGACTCATGCCCGTTTTCACCGACATCCCCTATACTACCACCTACGTATGGGACCCTTAGCTTAAAAGCTCCCCTAAACTAACCCCTTAATAAAATTTCGTTTCAGCTTAGCTTAGCTAGGGGACACATAACTATGTGACGTTTTGTTTTCGATAATAGTGACTGATTCGTTTTTAAACTTATCGATACTTTGAAATTTGACAGTTTTTTATTAATTTCTCTTAAATATAAACCTAAATGGATACAGTTATTAACAAATTATGTTCTGATAGCAGTATCAAATATGATTTCATTCACATTTTTAATTAATTTCATATTTCCTTGCAAATTTACTCTGTGCGTACATTACGAAACCTTGCGTATTATCTGTGGTCATATTATTATTTTTTTGACATTTATGTCATTCGTATTTCGAAAGGTTTGAAATTGTTTATTGTGAGAGTTCAGCGTCGCGTGTTATTTTTAGAGGATAAATTAATTAAATTAAATAATAAAAAAGGGTTATATAATTTATTTTTTATTTTTTATAAAATTTTTGTTAAATTTATTTTAATGGCAAGGGGCTTATAAAAACTTTAATGTAATAAGTACTCACCTATTTTCAGAAAATTCTGGCGTGTTTAATCTTTTCCAACAAATATTACACTGAAGATTTACTTAACCTATAATTCCGATAAAAGTCAGTTTCATCAAAAATATCAATGTAATTTGGTCGTTTCCGATATATTTTTGGACTACGGCTGTTATTTACGTTTATAGCGTTGAATATTGTAGAAACAGTTTCTAAATTTTCAAAAAGTTCATTGAATTCAGAATCCATCTTCGTTTTTTGAGAGATCACTTACGTATGTATGTTTAAAGTAAAAGTAAATTTCGACCACCTAAATATAGGGGACCTTTTAACGTTTAACTGACACCTAAATGCTGATGAAACAGAAACCATCCCCTATCGGCCCCCTATCCATGCTCAGCGGATCCCATAAACTTAGGGGATGTCGGTGAAAACGGGCATCAGTGTCTCTACCTTACATCGGTATATATAAGGCAAAGGAATTGTGTAGATGAATGAGGAATAAAAATATTCATGAGAACAATATACGAATAGTTCCTAATTTTCAAACGACTTGCTGACGTTCGTGTGTGCCGGCACTGTACTGTAGAATGATGCCTCACTGCAGGGAGAAGGAAATGCAGTACAGTGTACGATGTCACATGCAGCGCGCCGTGTGTTGGTGCGGTTATGGAGTGCGCGCTGCACGCAGCTTTTTTTTTTTTTTCGGATGGGAAGTCGTCAAATGACACCCCCCCACTCTGGGCGGAGCGAAAGGGAGTGTCAGACTTGTACTGACTAAAACCCATCCATGTTCCTTCTTTGCCCTTTGTATTCCAGGGCCACGGTATCTCTTTCGAACAGTCCCGCAGCCCTGGCAGGCAACGGCCCTTGCAGACCCCTACATCGTTGCTGACATCTCTTTGAGGCGCGCGTGGAACACGAACGCGCCGTCGACACGGCCTGTCGTCATAAAACGGCCGGACGGCGAGCTAGCCCATAGCTCGCCGTCCACAGGCCCGCGCCTACGTTGGCCGGGAGCCACCACGTGACCCCCGACGCCCAGGGCGTCTCCCGCGGCGGCTGGGACGTGAGATTCTTTCCCTCTCACGTCCCGCCGCCTCCTTCGCTAGCATGACTGCTTCGCAGAAGGAGGTGACGGCTTCCCATTCTCTCTCGCTCCGGACCATCCTCGATCCACGATCCTCGCAATGGAAACACCCGGGCGTTTCCTCCCGCCCGATTCGGAGCAGGAACCTCCCGAAACAACCGTGTCCGGTGAGGACCTAAGTCAGGTGGTAGGTGAGGGCGCCACGGAGCCTCTCTAGCCACTCCTCAAAGAGGCCACTATGGTGGCGTTCCCTGCACGGGTTGCGACAGTCGCTCTCTCCATGTCGCCATGAGATCCCGCCGATGGTCTGTCTACTGAGCGGCAATTTGCCGCGGTAGCAGAGTTTCCCCCCAACTTAGTGCCTCCAGATCCCATGGCGGCAAGGAGGCTAGCCGCCTCGCCGGAGATCGTGCGGTACCCCCAGATTAGCCTTATAGCTATCACCTTTTGGGGCGCGTTCAGGTAGTGGGCGGCTTGCCACCTCAAAGAGCGCCCCCACACCGGGGCCCTATAAAGGGCCATGGACCGCACGACCCCTGCGTAGAGCCTCCGGCAGGAGGCATTTGGACCCCTCAGGTTGGGCAAGAGCCGCTTGAAGGCAGCCTCTGTCCGTTCCAGTTTGGGAGCCAAACGTCGGAAATGCTCCCCGAAGTTCCACCGACTGTTGAGGACGAGTCCTAGGTACTCCTGCCGTTAGTAGGGATCCCGACGGTGGCGCATTCCGAGGCCCATGAAAACACATGGCCTCGGACCTTATGCAATGCAACCTCGAGACCCAATTGCCGGATCCTCTCCACGACTATCGCAACCCCGCGTGTCATATTTTCGGCCGCCGCCTCGTGCGACCTTCCTTGTGCCAGTACCAGCGTGTCGTTAGCGTAGCAAACTAAGCTGACGCCGCTAGTGTAACCGATGTTCCATAAGGCTGGCCCCAGAACCGATCCCTGTGGAACACCGCACGAAATCTCTCGTCGGTTCCATTCTCCGTTCCGACCGGGGTTGAAGACGGCTCTATCCGTCAGGTAGTCCCCGACCACACGACGTAGGTAGGTCGGCACCCGGTGATACCGGAGTGCCTCCCTAATGCAGCTCCAGGGCATGGAGTTGAAGGCGCTGGCGTTGTCAAGAGACACCGCTAAGACAACCCCGCCCCGGGACACCGCATCCCCCGTCGTGAGGGCTCTCACGCGCATGATGGCGTCCACCGTCGAGCGCCCCTTGCGGAAAGCAAACTGGTGTTCCGCAAGATCCGGCCCCATCCCCGCAAGGTGACCGGCGAGGCGGTTGGCAATGACTCTTTCAAAGAGCTTGCCCACCTCGTCGAGCAACACCATGGGCTGGTATGCGGACGGAGAGTCCGCAGGGCGCCCTGGCTTCCGGATGAGGACCAGCTTCCCCGTCTTCCAACGAAGCGGGAACTGGTCTCTCTCCAAGCATGCGCTTAGGAGCCCTTCCAGTCGGGGCCCGAGAGCCTCAGAGGCTAGGACCCAGGCTTTACCAGGCAAGCCGTCGGGTCCCAAGGTCTGGCCTTCAGCCTGCTTACCGCCACTCTCAGGTTTACCCCAGTCACCTCCGGAACGTCGTCATCGTCATCGGAGTGGTCCGCTTCCGGCACCGCACGTGGCGGTGGAGCCATAGGCGAAGGAGGATGCTCCCCTCGCGAAGGGAACAGAGCGCTCACCACGTCCTCCACGAGCTCAAGCCGGAGACTCTGCGTCAGCTGGGGGCCTGGGTGCGGAGTTTGTCCCGCACCATCTTGTAAGGGCGCCCACACGGATCTCCGTTCAGAGACTCCAGCATCTCCTCGCGGGCCAGATTCTTGGCCCGCCGGACAGCCTCTTGGAGGGCGGTCTTCGCTGCTCTGTACCCCTCGTACAGCTCCGCCTCAATAGCTGCTGCATCCGGAGGGCGGATGCGGAGCCTGAGATGCCTGGCGTACAGGTGCCGTGCGGCAACGCACGCCTCGCGCAGAGACGTCAGCTCTCGCGACCACCAGCACACCTGACGCCGGGCGCTTCCTGGCCGAACTCGGGGCATTGCCACGTCGCAAATCTCGGACATGGCCTCCTGGAACCAACCCGCCTCGTTATTGATGTCGGCAGGCCTGCACGACCGAGGCTTCCAGGAGGAGGCTGAATGCCGCTTGCGAAGCCGAAGGGATCCACAACAATATGATCTCAAAACGTTGCCGCATGTTATTGTACAAGCTGTCCGCGCCTTCCACTTTGCGGAAGTCTTAAATTTAATGATAGCGTGTATGTACTCAGGAGCGTAGGTACCTCACGCTCGTATTTAAAGTTTTCTACGTATTATGTTTTGGCGGAAAATAATGTTGAAAACAATTACTCACAACACTTCCTTATGCTCGTGAATGTGCAGCAAGCGGGAAACATTTATTTAAATGTGACCTTAAATTATGAATATTGTTTAACCTTAGCGTGTCGTCACCTGCGTGGCCCTGAGCAGACTTTCGCTCGTCGCCTAACGTGTCCTATTGATGTAATGACAGACGCAAGCTTTGGCAACCATCGGGCGCATCTCTCATTCATTAAGTGATCTTATTGAATATCTACTGCATGCTATGCGCTGCACTAGCTACTCCTACGTAGCATGGCCGCGTGGTTGCGACACACGCGGCTTCACCAAGGTCAGCACTCTCGTCTCTAACATGTCCAGCTTCGCACTCGGACATTATTGACGGACATTTATTACGAGTCCTCGGTTTCGTTGTATTATATTCGCATTAGGCTTTCAATCGTGTCGCAATTAAATCACTGCAGCTGAGAGTGTCGCGTGTCGCACTGATCAGTATCGAGGTGGCGAGGTCTGGTATCATGATGTACAGTCTCACCGCGGGCGGACGCGGTGAAGGCAACTTCCCGCGGCGGCGATAACACGGCGCACCGGGACCTTTTGCTCAACGACCATTACCTACGAGTAGGTACTAACTACAACTACGATATAATTAGCGGCGGATACTTGCACACACCTGCCGCCGAGGTGTTACATGTAGATCAAGCGTGACGCAGCGCTGTACTGTGGCTTAACATTCTTACGGAGGATGTTGCAAAACACAAGTTTCTTTTGAACATTAACTGATGTGAGCCCACTTAGTTAATTAACTATTTATTTATAGAACAATTAAATAAACAGCAAGAATTACAGATGCGCTGAGTTTTAGTCAATATCTTCTAATTACAGCTTGTCCTACATTTAGTTGTTGTTCGGCGCGGTTTTAAAACATCTTGGATTGAAATATTTCTGAACTAACCAGCGTTGTTGTTAAACCTGATCTCATGTTACATGCCAGGCAGGCTGGTGAACTTTATGTTGCGGCTATAATAGTTAGTAGAGCGAGTGTTGCGGGGCGAGGGGTGCGGCGGGCGTGGGGGGCGGTGGCACGGCCGCGGGCTATTTGCACAACACCCTTTCACTGCGCGCTGCTGGTGGTGGTGGTGGTGGTTGTGACTCATTAAGGAAAAAACCCAAATCTGGAGAATGTTAACGTCCTCGGGCCTTCGACGAGGCCCACCGAACACTCTAAGTACACGGACACGAGATGAGTGACGTCAGCAGCTCGGGCGGGATAAGTACAACTACCTACGCCGACGGAGTCTAGACTCCTTTAAAGACAAGCTTATAAGTCGAAACATAGGTATCACTGACTCAACTTTTTAGACGAAAGGGTATTGAAAGTCCACAACGCTAATAAGTAGTTAGTACAGATAATTAGTTTCAGAGCTACTGCGAATATGGAATGACAATGACACTTGTATATAATGCATGTGCCGGGGTCTGACGTGACGGTAGCATCTGTTCCAAACAGGTTGCGATTGAAGTAACTAGAAATATCTTGAAGGGTAATATTACTCGTTGTTATGAACAACTCTTACAATAGGAACAACACTGAAATGAGGGTAGTCAAGGGGGAGGGGACACTACGGGAAGCTTCTATCAAACCGTGCTGGCCGAGACTAGACGTAATGTTAACCTTTTACTTCGACGGCGATGTTTCTGGTTGAATTGTGATGCAACGCTGAGTAGATACAATTACATACAAATATAAGTATGTACAGTTTCAGTACTTTCTAAAAGGAACCGCGGTTCATCGGCGAGCGTCGTGACGCAACCGACGCGCCGGGCTATCTGCGATACGCGTCGGGAACCAACACTACGTCGACACCATTCTGAACTAATAACGTTTATGTGTGCTTAGCACAAGTGGAAGACAAAGCTTACATTACATTAGCAGATAGAACGAATCACTCATGATCTCAGCACGATTGTGCGCTGAACTGTCTGAGTGACACACAGCGATCACGTGCAGTTTTCGTCACACGGTGATCAGAGTGACTGTGCGAAAGACTTTATGAAGTACTAGCGGCCCGTCCCGGTTTCGTACGGGTGGATATTGGAATGGGGGGGGGGGCATTTTTTTTCTAGTAATAAATATAGCCTTTGCTACTCAAGGATATTGTAGCATTCTAATGGTGACAGAACTTTTGAAATCGATCAAAAATACAAAACTTTCCTTTTAAAATATTACTGTAAATTTGAAGTGAACGGCGTGCATATGTTGTGGAAGTGTTAACGGTTCTTAAAGTTATTAATATACGCGGTGTGGCAAGTGTGGCAAGCGTCCGCGGAACGCACCGAGCGTTGCGCAGGCGCCGCGCGCCGGATGCGCCGGGAATGTGATCGATATGTTTAACATCACAGCACCGCCGCCGCCCACACGCTCCCACAGCCGCATAGTTCGCGTTACTTCGGACCTTCAACCGTGTCCTCACACGCCGGACCTTGAAGCTGTCGCGCCCACGTTGGTACAGTTTCAGCGCTACATGTTATTATCGCCATATTTCCAAAAAGGCGAATATGTGCAGTAAGCGGCGCGCCGAGGTCGCCGGTAAAAGTTGCACTCGTTCACATTGGCAACACGAGAGGGCCTTTACGTGTTGCTGTGACACGTTACCATAACAACCGCACCGAGTGGATGCTGCAACATCGTTCAAAGTTCACCGGTTACGTCCTCCAGTCTCACAGCTCTGCTGCCGACCCGCCCCCCTACCCGCGCCCGACTGTAGCTTATCCCTCTCTCCATTGCATCACGCGTCTGCCTTGTTTTGTCCGCATGTTGCATGTACCTGTCATCTGGTTTATTGCAATGATTTTCAACTTTAGATTGAAAGTGAATAACCTCGCATGACCAAAGTGTTGCAAAGTTCCATCAAAAGCAAAAGTTATTCACAGAAATGTGCTGCTAAACATGTTGAAATTCAAATTCCGCAAAGAGTGCATTTGTCGGATACTGTTGGCTACTAGTGCTGTATCTTTGAGTTGTCGTGACGTTTTGTTTGAGGGCTTCCCACAGGCGCCCCGCGCAGGTTCCCACACGGCAGCGACGCGAGAAAAAACGTGAACATTGGCAACATGCATGACAATGCGCGTGTCCTGAACGCAGCACACAAGAAGTGCTCCCATTGCGCACCGACACCCGCCGGATTCCCACAAGTAAACCTAACAAATACAAACAATATGTTCTCGAGGGCAAATTCTAGCACCAGAAAAAGAATCCTAATTGTTTAATTACAGCTGTTTGCAGACAAAACGGTTAAATTTATTGATAGCGAGCATTTCATTACGAAACGGAACAGATATTAATCATAGGTATTACGAGCCCTCACTGACTGACACTGATGAGCGGACCTATTATGAATACCTAATGTCAATAAATGAGTTTTGCTCACTATTGTATTCATAAACTTGCAACTGTGTTTAATCGATATACATTAGTATGCTTACATCGATTAAACAACAAACATGAAGTGAATCAACCAACAGTCACCAGCGCAGATTACCAAGTAACAAGTTGACGTAGAGCAGCTCAGGTTATGAAATTAAATTAATTATAATTGAACTTTCTGGTTGATTAAACGAACGCTATTTGTAAGAAATAAATTAAACGAGAATTGGACAAAAAACTTGATTGCTACGAAGTAATAAATCTTCCACCTAACTCCCCGTGTAAAAGACATCAACGCAATACATGCACCTTTCGTAGCACCGTAGCGCTGCTACGAGTTATTTTCGCTTGTATTGTCGTTTGAGGCGTTTAGATAATTAGTTTGACAGTGAGTTGCAAGTGATATAAGAGCATGTCGAGCTGTTGTTGTGGGAAACTGTAAAGGTGTGCCCAAGTGGAATATGTAGGTCTGTTACGAGCTACGAGCGGCGTAGACGCGGGCAACGCTGCTTCGCCAATGAGCCTTGTGGACAAACGCTTGACATTATCTATTGTATTTTAAAAGCATCATAATAAATGAATGCATTCTTTCATTTGCCTTAAACTAAACTAAGTTGCAGGACCGTAACTCTGCCTGCAACAAGTTGATCACATTGAAAGTGAACTTTAATGATTGAAGCCAAGGAAACATTATTTAAATATAAATTATAGTAAGCTTGACAGCTTTAGTATCGTACACTTCAGTGTTGAATGATGTTATCTTGACATTTAAGTTAAACGAGTGTTTTATTTAAGTATTTACTGCATTCAAGTACTCAGGATTGATATCAATCGAATAAGTTATACGAAGCGATGGTTGGCGGCCAGGTGTCCGTTGTTATCTTATTAAATTATTTAAGTTTCGTATGTCTTATTTCGAATTTGACGATTAATATTAAGAAAAAATGTAATTTAAATTATGATGTAGAAGGCTCCATTACTGTTAATAAACTTAAACACTTTATGTATACTAACTTAGATGCACATGTAATTTTTCAGTTTAATAAATAAGAACACGTGAATGAATACTTTAGTAATATGTCAAGTTGTACAAGTTTACACAGCTGCGGTGGTCGGTGCCGCTCAGCGTGAAAGTGCAAGTCCCGCTGCTGACCTTGACCCGCGCTTGCGCACTGCCACGCCCGCCGTCCGCGCCACTGAGCAGCTTCGCGCAGAAGACTCACTCCATGACACGGAGTAACTACGTGGAGACAACGACACAGCCTGAATACCCGCTTCTGACTTCAGGAAAACTACGAAAATTAACGCTTTGCGAAAACACAAAAAAGTTTTATTTTTATAAAGAAAGAAAGAAAAAGACGACCGACCGGATAACCCATTTTTTTTCCGACCGGACGATGGACCGACTAGACTTCTTGACGAGTTCCATGTCTCGCAATGTGAAGAACATTGAGACGTCCCCCTTTTTATCACTGCCGTACGTAACTGCAAATATAATTATCATTTTTTTGACAGAATGGGTGGTCAATTTGAGTGTCATTAACGTAGTGTATTGGTAGCATGAGTGCCCAGAGCTAGAGATCGGTTCGGATGCGCGTGCGCAGTCGGTCGCGACATTCACCACCGGTGTTACGATGCGCCAGATAAGGGCTGCTCGCGTAACATTTTATATCTGTAGCGACACTATTGGACCGGCGAGCATTTCACCTCTGTCTTAATCTTTATGTTAAGCAGGCTTGCTCGCAAAGGTCGCAACGGTCATGGTTGCACAAAATCTTCAACATTACGATATTTTTAGCTTTAACGTTCCGTACAGGTCAGAGGGCACATGGCACAATACAACGACGCTTGTATGACGGAAACTGGCGGGATAACACGTCTTACTTATTGTGATAGTCACACGAATATCATCATCATCATCATCATCATTTCAGCCAAAAGACGTCCACTAGTTCACATAGTTTCCGATCTTGATAGGAGTGGGCACACGAATATGAAGACAAGAATATTGATAAAATAACTACCTAAGAGCTTTGTCTAAGTTAGTGTAGTGAGTGCACTGTAAGAGGCGACCTAGGTACTAACATTGCAAGCTAATTCATCTGTAACACTGAGGATCCTGGTACGGAGATTTAACAGTTAACTGAGTGTATCGGAATGCGCGTTGTTATCCAAGGAAACATCGCTTGCCTAACTGCCGCCGCCTGAACCAACGGCTAGCTCAACACGTTAACATATTAATGTTGTAGAACAGAGTCAAGCGTTCGGGTCAAAATCAAAATCAATCAAATCAAAATCAATCATCAAATTCAAAATCAAAGCATTTATTTCAAGTAGGCCAGTTACAGCCACTTTTGAATTGTCGAAACAAAGACAACAATAGCTACAGTCCCAGTCACAAGGCATAAAAACTGTGAAAATACTGTAGTTGCCCATTCCCTAACGTAGATCTCTATGGAGAAGAACGGGCAAGAAACTCCATGGACACTCTTTTAAATCAGAATACTTTTACAAACCCTTGGTTACATCATTAATGTTGAGATGGTACATTATGTGAGCACGATGTAGCAAGATGTGTACGTTAAAAGTGTCCATAATAAAAACAATTAAAAAATAAAATAAGCCGTGGCAACCAAGAGATGACCAGTCACAACTGACAGCGCCCGTTCACGAACATGATTCATTTATCAGCACCATTCAACTCAACCATTTTGAAGGGAACTAAATGATCCGACACACGCGCCACCATCAGCGAGGCATTTGAGTGAGCATGATATACTCCTAACCGCCAGGGCGCATTCAAGTCAAGAAAAGACGTAGGTTTTCAGCAAATGACAGCTTTCTAGTACATAGTACTCACACAATATGGGCTGTACGGTTATATAAGAATAAAGAGATTGAATTTATACAATGCAAAGATAGTTGTACAATCTTCAGCAGCTCCAACTTACTATTTAATGCTATCCATTTATGCGCCCCTGTCCTAGTGGAGCAGGACCGGCATTGAGCCAAGCATTTTTATCAACGATATAATCGTTCAACTTGTAATATGCTTGCTTACATAGTGTGCGTTTAATGCATGTTTTAAATTTCATTTCATTCAGTTTAAGAATACTTTGTGGATTTTTTTTAGCATCCCAAACAGTACCCCATGAAAAACGAGTCTACTTTAACGAGTTTGAAGCCTGCCTGAACTAATTCGTCTCTATTTCTAGTACCGTAATTGTATCTGTCACCTCTTTTATTAAAAAGATGTAGATTTTTTCTTACGTAAATTATGTTTTCGTAGATGTTTGACAATGTACCGTCATGATGTTAATGTCCTTATACAGTTCCCTTAGAGAATCACGCCTACGAAGATTATATATGGCTCTGATGGCTCTTTTTTGCAGAATAAATATAGACTCAATGTTTGCAGCCCGTCCCCATAGCAAAATGCCATAAGACAGTATACTATGAAAGTAACTAAAATAGACCAGTCTAGCGGTATCTACATCAGTAAATTGACGGATTTTTCAAATAGCAAATGCCGCTGAACTTAGCCGCCCCACTAGAGATGTTAAATGAGAACCCCATTGTAGCCTTGATTCAAGCGTAATCCCAGAAAAACTGTTTTATCTACAAATTCAAGCTTCTCTTTATTCAATACTATATCACAATCGCTACTTTTAACATTCGGTAAAGAAAATCTTATGCATTTCGTTTTTTTTTCATTTAATACTACATTGTTTGCTGTGAACCAGTTATGGACCTGAAGTAAGACGTTATTCACGTCATCTAGATTTTGGACCCGTCTATTTATCTTGAAAATTAGGGAAGTGTCATCAGCGAATAACACCATATATTGTGGTTGGTTTTTCAATAAATAGGGTAGATCATTTATATACACAAAAAAGAGGAAAGGACCCAATATTTAGACTTGTGGAACCCCCATTTTTACTTTTAACCCCTGTGAATGAACACCATTTATTTGAACTTGTTGTTGTCTATCATTCAAATAAGATTTTTCAAACTAAGTGCAAGTTTACCTAGTCCTTAACTAGGTAAACTTTGCTCAAGTTTCAAAAGTAATGTGTTGTGATTTACGCAATCAAATGCTTTGGAGAGATCACAAAATATTCCTATGGCATCTTGGGCCTCTTCCCACGCAGTAAAATGTGCTTTAATAAGGTTACACCGGCGTCACTTGTACAACGTCTCTTGGTGAAACCATACTGTTGATCGTGTAAGATTCTGTTGGTGTTAAAATGATTGAGCATTTGATTCAGCATTACCTTTTCAAACACCTTGCTAAAAACTGGCAACACGGATACAGGTCTATAATTATTTGTATCTTTACTATCTCCGGATTTGAACCGAGGTATGACTTTACTGTATTTCATTAAATCAGAGAAAACTCCTTGGTCTACACACAAATTAAAAATTAAAGCTAAGTATGGTGCTATAGTCTCAACTATGGATGTACAAACTTTGATAGACATTCCCCGAAGATCTTCGGTCAGATTGACTTTTATTTGCCAGAAAGCTTTAATAACTATCATAGGGTTTATGTGTTTAAATTTAAATTCAGCCAGGCAGCCATACACATTCGCCTTTAATAAACCAATTGAGACTTCGGGAGAGGAATTAAGAGCCTCCGTAGTTTTTAACTGTATATATCGGTAAATAAATTTACAAATTCATGAGCTACTTCCTGATTAGAGCTTATAAGATCACACGCTTCTCTTCTTGTTGGTCTCGTTATTTATGACTTTCCAAACTGTCTTAATTTTGTTTTTTGCAGTTTTGATCTTGTAGCTAATGTGCAGGGCTTCGGCAACCTTGCATGTCTTTCTAAAAATTTTTGAATACTTAGCAACAAGTCAGTATGACAAGTGGGTGAATAGAGCAGGAGGAAGATATGGACCGGAGATGATGTCACGTAAACTTGCTATTACTGACGTTATTTGATTTTGTGAACCATCATTTCCAAGAGTATTACGAGGCACAAGAATTTACAGAACTCAATAGTCCTCGTGGGATAGATCTTGAAAATAAATGTTTTTTTTTTAAAATGACCACTGTCTTGTTCGTATTAAAAGTAATCCGGTTTCTTTACCGAGCCGTAGGACTTACTTACAACAGCGGTTACCTAATAGTTCGTGAAAGGTCCGAATGTTAATGTGGCACGTTGACCGCCAACGAACACGATGACAAACACACACACACATACATACGTAGTGGGTATACATTAGTGGAGGCGATTGCGCGTGTTATGAGATGTGTTCGCAAACTTAATGCGGTTATTTGATACACGTAACTGTTGCCTGTGTGTGGCGCTGTGCACACTGTGCCTGCCGTGCACGGACACAGCACGTCTGTGTGCGTTTCCTTTCGCCGCGCGCGCGACCTCCTTCCGCCGGCGAAAGTGGCGCACGCGCACGCCGCAGACACAACACATACAGTTGCTCAACTCACAGAGCATTACTGCTCTAAGATTCACTTCCATAAATCCGAGCTGACTTAAAGTCCATTGACAGACTGCTTCAAAAAGGTGATGATGAATGAATAATTCAGGAATTCAGGATAAATCAACTAAGTAGAGTAATCATTGTGAAATGTAGTACAAGTAGCTAATTAGTTGATCGATTGATTGCAAAGGAAATGACATACACATTTCAATGCAAATTGCCAAAAAATACGTAATTTCCAAATTGCAAAAGTCACTATGAAATCGCGGGCTCTGAGGAAATGTACCTCATTAATTATTTATCTGTGTCACGATGATGAGTTTTACTTATGAATGTGGCTGGTCACTGGTCCGTCACTGTGGTCACAACAAATAAGTTAGAATTGTCGTACTGCGTGCGCTGTACTGTGGCACGTCACGCGTTGCATACAGCCTGCACACTTCGTGCTCTGATTACAACCGGTTCAATATTGTGAGTTTTAGTTGTAATAAACACATATTTATTGTATTTGTAGTGATGTCGGTGCCGACAGACACAGCAGCAAGTATTAATTAACGTTATGTAAGACATCGTTTATTGACATCATTTTGTTTGTAATAGTGTTTAACTGGTTGAATAATAGGGAACAAAACAACAGCAGCTCGGCGGCGGCGCGGGCGGCGGCGCAGGCGGCGGTCGGCGGTGATATAACAAGCGGGTCGTTTTTATTAAGCGGCGCTTGAGCTGATTTGACTGCCGCGGTTGTACTCGGGGTTCTCTCAGATAATATCATTGCGCTGCCCCGTAGTAGTGGGCACCGAGCAGGGCTTGTTACATGAGCTCGAGTGAACTGCCTTGAACTAATGCGGTCCTAACGATTATTGTGCCCGACAATGGTCATCGCGTCGTTGATGTCACGTGAGTCACGACTTGACGTCTTCCGCTCGTGTAGATTGACTCTGCGGGTGACTTGTTCTCTAATGGTGATGATGCCAAAACTAAAGTGAACGCGTGTCATCTCCACGGTATTGATGTCAGAAGCTGGCTGTCGCTACACCGCTACTGTTGGTACTGACCGATCAACCTATTGATTCTATTAGTCATGAATCCTTAGTTATATTTACAAGTGAGTGCTGGTCAGACTGTAATTATTCGTGTTAATCAATAAAATAAGTGTAGTTTGACGTTAGCTAGTAATTGGGTGTGCGCGTCACAGTCGTATGCTGACCTGCCGATACCGCAGAGCATGTATCGCTGACGACAGAACCTGGGGATGATAAGAAGCAATCCTAATCATACCCAGGTTCTGACCGGAGAATTCTGAGAGTTCTACGTGAACTAACCGAATCAATAAATGAGTTGGTTACACGTTCGTAAATTGGTTTCATTTAATTCAAGAGAGCAAATAATGTTTGGATATTTTAAGTTAAAAGTTTGTGCAATAAATGGAAAACCAGTGTAAAAACTTAATTGAGAGCCTTGAACCAAATTAGTGTTATTGTCTCTCGGTAGTTATTGTAAATTGGACAGTTAAAGTATTACAAATGTTATTACTTATTTATGGCCAATAGGAGAGTTGAAATGAACGGCGCGGTGGTTCCAAGTGCGCCAGGAAATGCTAATGTGCGGCACACAGCGCGCTATTCGCTACTGCAGGCGCTATACTCCGCACGCAGAGAAATGTGCCGCCATTATATTACGACGAGGAAGTCATCACAGCTTCGAGAATATAATTATGAGTTTCGCATAATTACGTTTTATATCTTATTACACCATTACACCCGCGTTTAACATTCTGTGGTTTAAAGTTCGAAGTGCAGTTTTTTGATATCTAGATAGTATAGGATAAGTAGCTAGACGGGTACGTGTGAGTGTGATCGTGTGTGCGGAGGTAGTTAGCACGTCGTCTTGTTGAGAGTGTATGTATACACGCCGCGAATGTTAACAGAGCGTGAAAGTAAACAGTGAGTACGTCACGCTGCGGGCAACACGCGCCACAGCGGCATCTGCATACTGGACCTGCGGGCGCGCTAGGCAGGCTCCGTGTGAAGAGCGCGGCGGGGAGCTGCTGGAGCTGACCTGCCGCAACACGGAGCAGCACGCGCAGGGGAGCAGTGACGTCACCGCTAACGTGTTGCGTAACGTGCGACCCCGTCCCCTCACTCCACACCCCGCCCTCACGCGCTCACTCCCATTAAGAGCGCACTATCGGTTACATATCGAGTTACTTTATGTAACAGCCGATGTGGCTGCATTGCCGTGATGGTGCAACGCGAGCTGTGCCTGCCTGCTAGTGTCCGGGTGACCGATCATGTGTTCGGTTCGGTCTGTTCTACTATCACTTCACAGAGGTTCCGTATTATATTGCGCGATACACGTGGCTTGCGCCTGGCTCAGCCCGTGCTAAAGATGATCTGACGCAATTATAATCTCTACGCTAAGTCCAGATTGAGTGTCCAGGTCATTAATTCAACTGACTGTTGCTGTCTCACCATAATATCTCGGCAGTGCATGAAGCTTCGATGTCCATGACTTTCCTCTACTTGTAGGGCTGTTTGTCACTTTCACGTGTGCACGTATATGTACTCGTATGTCCCGCTATTTGTGAACTTGTCAAGTGTCGCAACAGCGACAAGTGTCGCGTGCGACTGGCCAGCAAGTCGTACTGTGAGTGACACGACCTGTGACACTGGGCACGTAAACAACTCCTCTCGCTAATTATATTACAAGAGCACTACCTGGGTTACTGACACATGTTAATCTCGTATGTACCTAATTCGGTGTGTTCCCACGGCGTGTTGCACAACAAGTGTGTTGCGCGTTGCGTCACACCACACACACACGCATCCCAGTAACATCAACACCATAGCGTGACATATTGAACTTGTATGTGCACGACATTCATGAGATTGATCGAGCGATCGATTTGTTCTCGTTGGTCAACAAGTTGCAACATTATTGTCGATGCGGTTTATTATCATCATCATCATCATTTCAGCCGAAAGACGTCCACTGCTGGACATAGGCCTCCCCCAAGTGTCGCCACATGTCGGTTTATTATGGTTATAACCAATAATGGATATCTAGTCAGATTGTTCGAATGTAGCACCTTTGGTTTGACCAGCGTGACTAATGTTAAATTGGAAACATAGTAAGTAGTCCGCGACATTGTCTTGATGTGCTAGTGTTCATCGCTGTGTGTGAGATGAGGCGGTGCGGTGCGCGGGGCTGGGGGGGGAGGATGTCACACGATACGCGACAATACCGCGAGATGCACAAGTTCAAGGGCGGTGGGGTCGTCGCGCATGCGCACATACGCGCCATTCAGTAGCATCGCGCAGAAGGCCCGAGTGTCGCCCGCTACGACACCGGCTGAGAGAAACATGTCCGCTGCGCTACAGACCATCCAACCGAACAGTGCCAGGTGTTTGCAGGCGCTCCATTCAAGTATCTCTCTTCCTGTACTTTCCCACAAAGTTTCTTCTGTTTCGTTCAAAATTATACTTCTGTGAGTGCGCGTGAGTTGCATCCAACGTGCGCATCCCATCTCACTACAAGGTCACTCTAACCGGTCGCGTGCGTGTGCGCACACATGTCGCCGGGCAATCATAACGGTGCTCCATCTGCGAGCATGTGACAAGTGCGCAGTGACGAGGACGCCGGCGCCGGGTCACGACTCCATAGTTTTTGTCAGATTGTCAAACTTAAGGACGAGCATGTCTTTGTCTGCCGATGGTATCTATGGACATCCAATGCGTGGTGAACATGATAAGGATTTGAGATTCCTGGGTTGCTTAAGATCTCTCCGTGCATAACTTCAAAGAAAGGCTGAGTGATCAACGGATCAATAAATCAAGTCATATCAGTCGTTTGTGACAATCACATTCAGACAACGTTTCAATGACATAGTGGTCTCCCGCTGAGCTTTATTCCTCTCTCACTAGCTGCCCCTATGCTGCACTGTGATAGTGTCGACACAATGATTGCTGCGTTCTTTTCTGTAATAACTTGAGTTAAGGACTGTCTCACTGATTAGCGGCACATTTTACATAACGAGTACACTATATGCGAATACAATAGTCGTACATGACACCACATATACTCACAACAAATAAGTTGCAATATATACAAGATATTGTCTAGTACCTACACAATACAAAGGTTTCCACTGTGAAACAGTTAAATGAGACGTAATTATTGTAGTTGCTTGAGCATGTTTCGTGGTGATTGTTCTACTGTTCTGTTCGCGGTAATCATTGTTGATGCAATCTCTACTCTGAGGTCTTAGTACAGTAGGTAACCGTTTCATAGGAAACTCAAATATGTGCGATGAATGTTGATTGATGACAACACAACATTAACATAGAGCCCTGTGGTACACACCAATAGTGTGTGGTGATGTGGCCGCTTATTGGTAAATATGAACCGTCGGTGAGTATACACACGAAGGATGTGGAGCAATGAGGCGAGACAAGTGTTCCGTATGGGTGCGGAGTTGGGGACACGTAGGGAAAGAGGCACAACGTAGAACATATGGATAGATTAAGTCTCAGAAGTTAGTGATGTCTGAGATGTCAGCTCAAACGTATTAAGGTAAGGATGATGATGAATGAGTACATCCGTTGTCACTACAGTCACTGGTAGAAGCAAGACGCCTTCTCAACGGCTTACTCCCAACATCTACTATTTCGAAACGCTCGCTTTTGACCAAAATCAAACAAAAAAAAAAAAAGTTTCCATCTTTAGAAATTGCACTCTGACCATGTTACATGTAAATGTACTAAAAGTATTCTCTTGTATCTTTTGTACCCAGAAACGATTACTACACGAGGCTAAGGCAGTCGTTACTGCAGTTTTATGAAAAAAAAACAAAAAAGAGACAGGTCAACAAGAGATGAAGTGCTTGCAACGAAACGCTTCAGTCGCAGATGTGGCGATGTGTGAAATCGATAATTCCGAACAAGTGCAACTTGCGTTTAACTCGAGTAGGAGCTCACAGACACGAGAAAGTATAATATCCCGTGAGTGGCCGAAATAAGCGCGCTAGTCGGCGACCTCCGCACCGCCGCCGCCGCGGTTCGCGAGCTGCGGGTCGCGGGCGGCGCTCGATATCCTTGTTCTTGTTTCCACTTCGTTTATTGTCCGATTAATAATCATTGGCAATGACAACTGCCCCCGAAATGAGAACATTTGTACTGACCCCACGTGACCTAGCGCGGCTGTCTGCGAGCGCCGAGCGCGTCGTCGTCGGAGCCATTTCTGATTCACATCTTATATTTGTCTGGCCCTTCTTTGTCTGTCCACTGAAGGGCATTTCTGTCTGCTCTAATCCATGGCTTTCATGCAAGGTCCTGGGCGGACTAATGCCCATATCTGTCACAAATTCCGAGTCAATATTTAGTGTTACCGTCGTCACCTCATTACTGTAAACAGTCGCACATATCTCGTCTTTGTCATTATCAATCAATTATTTTATTATCAGGCAACTAGGCCCATAGACTAAGGTAAACGCACAACCTCTTGTGTGGTGTTTCGGACCATAAAACTGAACAACTTTTGCTTTTTACAAAGCCGTCAACCAAGCATTTCGTACATCAAACTCAGTAACACTGCGCAAAAAATATTGCTGGGAAACGACTTTCTTTTTGGTGGAAAAAATCATGGTTTACGATAGCTCTCAATGCAAAGCACCCAAAACGTTGTGCTGACGAATGCATTGAATAATACAGGTGTCAGTGACGAATTTATGGATGCGAGTCGCACGGGACCGGTCAATGTGGCGACACTTGGGGAGGCCTATGTCCAGCAGTGGACGTCTTTTGGCTGAAATGATGATGATGATGATGATGACGAATTTAAAGTAAAGTGATAACATTTAAAAATTGTTTTATTTTGAAAAACGATAAAGTTGGAACTTTGACCTTCAATATCTCCGTAACTAGAAGGTTCCTAGGTACGCTAAGTAACAAAAAAAAAATTGCAATGACGGTAAGAACAAGTGCCTCTCGGCTTTGTTAAGAGTATTTTAACATTCGTTATGTGCACAAATCTCAATATGTCCAGATATTTTAATTTGACTAACTATTTTGTAGTTTCATTTATTTTTTTTGTTTGATTAATTATGAATTAAATTATCTAAATTAAATTGAATTGAATTAGTAATGTTGTGTATGTAATGTGACTGTGTGTGTAATTATTTCTTTTATGAGTCAGTGATGCTCGAATTAAAACGATTTTATTTTTATTTAATTTAATTTATTTATTAATGTCAACATTAACAACACATGAACATAACAAAAATTCGGAGACTCACACAGAGTTTTGTTTGAGAATAGCGCGCCGGGCGTTGATGTCTTCCGTATCGCAGTTGAGTCGGCGCGCGGCGGTCAATGGCACAAATATTATTTCAATAATTTTAGAATGGATTGAGGAAAATTGTAACATTTAGTTATTTATAAGTTCTGTTAAACCGTTTTAAAAGAGACCGGTCGTTTGCATTAATAGGATAGATTACTGTACATTGTAATGTAGCCATCATAATTAGAACACGTAAGACACTAGCAGTAGGTAGGGTGCGTACAATAGTTCGAGTTGGCCAACAGGTCAGGGGGCGAGTGCGTGCGGAGCGTGTGAGATACGTCTGTCATGCGACGTGTGGGGCAGGGAAGCAGGGTGCGGAGGGCACGGCAATGAACCTACTGTATTCGCGACTCATAGTGATTGATGAGTTAATACTCGAACTAACTTAGATGATCTATTTCACAGATGGTGATTTAGTTGGGGATAACATTCTCATGATCTTCTATCTGGTTACTATTACATGGGAGATTACTTAAAAAAATCAAAATGATCAAATTTACTACAGGTTGAACGCAAAGAGATACCGGGGAAGACTGACAAGAATGTAATAATAGCTCAAGAGAAGGAAAAACAGAGACTGAAAAACAGAATAGCCTCGTTTACAGTGAAGAGATGCTTGCTTGGATACACAGGCCAGTGCCCGATTCCATCTATAGAAAAAGAAAATTGAACGTATTTTGGGTGATGGCTCGTCTTACGAAATCAGAAACTTCATAAGGCACGTATGAGACGGTGGCACAAGTGCTGTGCTACGCTAAGTTCTGCAGATCTTATATGAGTAGATGCAGTCTGTGCTGCTGTCTGCTGACACTGCCGCACCCCCCGACCCTGCAGCACGAGGCCCCCACTTGTGAGCTTTGGGCCGTTGCTCCAATAAATCGCAAACTAGTCTCAAGTGCAACAAAATTGTTGGGTTTTGTGATCACCAAATGTAGAGTGATACACTCCAAAACCAGAAAAATACTCAAATAAACAACATAATTGTGCAAATGATAAGATCCAAACTATAAACATTTGATCTCAAGAAGGATTGAAATTCGAGCATTTCAACATCAATTAAAGTTAATTGTGCATCTTTATCTATCGCTGCACGGTGTTGAGGGTGGCTTCTGGAGAGGGACTGGGAGACAATTTAGATGGGGACGCTGGAAGCGAAGTTGCAAATGAGAAACGAGCAAACCGAATAGCTCACTAGCGAATCAGAAGTATACAATGAGTGACACTGCTTAGCAAGCAATGAACCACTTATAATTGGTTGTTACGGTCAGCAAGCACTAATAATTCAGTTAGCAAAATTATTTTTTAGATATCTGTTTACAGTTGAAGGTCTCTGTTTTGTCGCGAGGGGTAAAGTGGGTGCGGTGGGGTCATTCGGTCATGTCGTGACCTTGACCGCGACAGTCATACTTTCTTTCAAAGTCCAACACAATTTTGTCAAAGCAAAATATAGAATGTTAGATAAGATGACATGAAATAATTTGAACGATCGACCGTCCGTTACATAATGGTCAAGCGACCCACTTGTGTACGAGGAAACCTATCGCGTCGTGACGGACGGATGGTCTGTCTGTGCGCAGCGAGCACCACGTGCGTGACGTCACACACCAGTTGCGCCATGTTTGTTTACATCTCACTATCAGGTCACTGGCAATCCCGAGTGCGGCAACAACACTCAGCGAGCAAGTTGCGAGCCGGCGGTACAGGCACAACGATCCTATTTTTAATTATAATAACAAATTAAATAAGTGACAAAGTGGAGGGCAAAAGCGGTTTGGCTCAATGTTATCGAAATCGCTTTCAATCGTGCGATAGATCGATATTGTGTGTCGAAACGCGCCCAATGTCGGGCGCCGAGGTTGCGCCGCACCGGCGTCGGTGAAGCAACGGACTTCAATTGCACTACATTACGTTCAGCGGCGAGATCGCCTCAGAGCTGCAGAGGTCCAGGCTACCCCGGCGCCCGGCGCGGTCCAGCAGCCGGGGCTAGGGCGGCGTCTTCTGGCTCACTTTCGGTTTCATAAAGGGTGGTGAGGCGGAAACATTACGCTTATGCAAGCGCGCGTGCTGTGGCGTGTAAGTGTGTGTATGTGCGGGTACGTTACCGAGCGGCGGCGAGGCGGCGAGGCGCGAGGCGGAGACACGTACGGGAGCTGGGCTGCTGGCGTGAGTGGTCCGGTGACACGAGCGATCGGAGCGGGCGCGCGCGACCGAGTGCTGCAGCGGCCGGCGCCGGCGCCGCGCCTGCCCGCGCCCCCCACCCGCCGCCCCCACCCCGCTCCCCGCCCGCTGAGCAGCCTCTCACCGGACACCGCTGTAAGTTTTCCGCGGTAGCGCGTGGTTTTCCCCGTCTACGTCTCCTACACATAGAGCTTTTGAGTATCGCAAAGCGCACGATGTTGAATATCTATCTTTTTATTAAGAATATCAGACACTTGCCACTATAGTTTGAGGAGTTGGCGTTGTGGGAGTAGCTGGTCCTAACACATACACGTTTATCACCAAATTTTACCGCTGAGACGCCATAAACAACGGTACGCAAACCGATGTCATCTACAGTGAATATAGTAAGACTTTTGATCGGATTTACCTTAATATTCAGATAACTAAGTTAAATTCATTGGTGATGATGATGTGATGACCAACATTTATTTTTCCTGTCTTTGGACGTCGATCGTTCACGAATTTATTCCACCTGTAATCATCGCGCCTTGTTGGATGTACTGCCCAACTCTATTTGAGTTACATAACTCAATTTCCATTTTTTCTTCAATCGAAGACCTTTGTACCTATTTTGGATTTCGGCGTTAGACACTCGGTCTACCAGCTTTATGCGGAGCACGGCACACTCCATGTCTCTCTGTGCATCTCGCAACATGTTTCAGCACCGGACGTCAGACGTGGGCAGAACACACTGCAAAATGAATTAATACTAGTAGTAAACCTTTATTTAATTCCACGCATTAGTAACAATACGTTTTAAATAGTTCAAACATGAAAATAAGATGCAAGAGGTAAAAGTGTCCTCCAAGGATTTCCATTTTTCTTCGTTCATAGCTGTACTTTGCAAAATGCATACTTAATACTTATTCTTGGAAGCCTTTTTAATAATAGCAGCATGCACCCTTGATGCGCTAGTACTATCTATTAATACCTTGCCCGATTGCTATCCATGATCTGGAAGTGTAATAAGAGTCCAAAATATATCGGAAGCAAAGATGACTCTGCCATGGTTGGTGGACTATATTATGAAAACACCAACAAGTTAGGCAGAAGTGTGTCTAATAGTACGCTCACATTACGTCTGTTCTGTTTAAAACTGGTGTCGTATCTAAATATCTCACGACTATTCTATATCTTGTTCTCAATATTATATATAAGTACTCCGTTAGCCACCCAGGTACTGCGTATGTGGAACATATGGCAGATTTAGTTGTATTTGTTGTGGAACACGGACCTGTAAGTGCGTCCGTTAACGTCTAAGAACAAAGTACATCAAGCAACCGCTCACGATGCTGGTCGTAAGGTACATGAGCACCACTTTGAAGATCTTCAACACAAAAGCACTTCCGCAAACAAAAAACTGAGTTCACCTCGTGTTGACGTTTAGCTGTGTCTATTATACAAACTATAAACATACGGAAGGAGCGATGTTCCACAAATATCATATACAGGGTGTAAACGGAGCCTTCACGAAGCCGCTAACAAAGCATACTGTACATTAAACTAACTAACACTGCACAAAAATAATTGCTGGGGGACGACTTTTTTTTTGGTGTGATAAATCACGGTTTACTGTAGCGCTCAACGTAACGCACACAAAACGTTGTGCTGATGGATGCATTGAGGTTTTCAATGTAAAGTTTAAAACTTATATTACTCGTGAATAATTTGAACTTTGATATCTCCGTAATTAACATTTTCCCAGGTAAGGTCTAGAACAAAAAAAAATCATAGTGACGGGATGAAGCCTCTCGGCTTCGTTAAGGATGTTCTTACACCCTTTCATCCTCATCATCATCTTTATACTGCCCTGCCATTTCGTCTTCTTCCATACTTCTCTATTACTCGTCATTTCAGCGGTCACCTCTTTTCTAGCTATATCATCCTTCACATAGTCCATCCATCGTTTCTTTGGTCTTCCTCTACTCTTAGAGCTATCTACATTCTGCTCAACATTTTCCTCACTACATTTTCCTCATTCCTCCGCATCACATGTCCATACCACGATAACCAATTTTCACACAACTTTTCAGTCACAAGCGCCACTTTCAGAGTTCCTCTTATGGACTTATTCCTTATATTATTCTATCGCGTTACACCACACATCCCCCTTAGCATTCTCATCTCGTTTTCTGGCCCAACATTCTGATCCATTCAAGACAGCAGGTCTAATCATAGTTTTATAAATCTTACCCTTGAGTTGAAGGGGAATGCGGGAGTCGCATATTGTTCCCGTGACCTGCCACCCTTTCATCCATCCATTGATGTGGTGTTGTGTTGTTAACAGTACTATACGATACTGTTTGGTACCTATTTAGTACCCTGTTTTACCGTTTATGTACAGTATTATTGATTGATAACTTATGTATTAGTCTGTGTGAGGAGCTTCCATTGTGATTGTTGAGTAACACGTATTCCTTATACACACAAACACACACACTCGCATATACACAGCTGTTATGATGTAATAGTAGTAAGTAGGTCTGTTTAGAGTGGAGCCTTTTTTGTGCGTCTAGTGTACCATGCATTAGTAGGTATAGCTATATTCTTACGTCATGATAAACCTATGTTCAGTATTATAAACTAACTACAAAAGATCGATCTGCGAACTGCGGCGGTTGAGCGACTCATGTCGTCTGTGTGCTGGACGGACAACCAATTGTACATCACGTCGGTGCTAACAATTTAAAATGGGGAGAAATATAATGACCACCATAAAATGCTTTGATACCCTTAGTTTTGTAACCAAAAATATCTACTTAACACCAGAAAAATAAAGTCTAAAAATACAATAGTACCAGCTATTTTAGTCACGACTCCACTTTAAATTGTATTCGACCACCAAATTTAGTAAATGATCACCAAATCTTGACGACCAAATTAATGTATTATTTTTGCCTAAATAAATCACTGTGATTGCCATAAAATGTAGGCTTATTATCAAATAAAGTATTATGATGCCATATTAAGTTATGTCTCCGGCTTGCAATCCCCTCCCACCGCACCGCAAGCGCAACTTTATATATATTAAATAGGCACAATGGTAATTTTAATTAACGGAACAACAAATACTTAGGAATCAATAGCAAGCGAAGCAAACTCGGGACTTGGGGCACCCCGACTTTAGGTTAGGTTAGGTTACTTAAAACCAAAAGAATCAAAATATATGTAAGGAGTTTAGGTAAAACATTAGTGAACTTTATTTACTATTTTGGCAAAAAATTTTTTTTGCCGAGGGTAATTTACTTTAATCGCATAACGAGATGTTATTTTTTTACATGTCATTTTAAATTGAAATGTGGTTAATAATTTGGTGTTCATTAACTATTTTTGGGTTAACAATGATTTTTTTGGAGTCAGTTTGCTTAAATAAGAAAGCAAGATGTAAAAACTTTGGTTATAATTTTACATTAAAATGCTGTTTTAATTTTGGTGATCATTTACTACTTTTGGGTTAACAATTATTTATTTGGAGTCATTTTGCTTAAATAGGATAGCGAGATGTTAAAACTTTGGTTATAATTTTACATTAAAATGCGGGTTTAATTTTGGTGATCATTTACTATTTTTGTCTGTTATATATTACTATATCTGGTGGTAAGTTAAACATAAGCCATTTAAAATTAATGGTGCCTTGATATCGTAGCAGTTAAAGTAAATTTCGTTCATGTTACCACTAATGTGATGTGTTGTTGGCTGTACTATACGTCACTGGTTGGTACCTACTTAGTATCCTGTAAATTTAGCTGATGAGAAAAGAAGTAAATTCAACAGATTTGACGTTATTTGTGCTGTGTTCCGCTCAGTCGTGTTTCTGTTGGTCGTAAGTCCTCTGTACGTACGCTGCTCAGTGTCGCAAGGCACGCATTCGCTCACTGGCTAAATAAAATATTGTAATTTTATGACCCTTTGTAACTTTGTATATTCGACCCTGTCTAACATGAGTCGTAAATCATTTACTAAGACTGCGCAATAATTAGCGAATGTAATGAACACGTCAAGTGAAGAAGAGGTGGCGGGTCGCAGGTCGCCGGTCGCGGGTCGCAAGCACACGCAACGGGCGCGGTGTTGCGGCGGCTAGTCGCGGTCGCAGGTCGCCGCCGAAGGTCCCGGCGCGATATTTGTGGCGCGCCTCATATGTCATATCAATTAACATTGTTGTAAAGTCAGTTGGCGGCAGCCTTTGTCCTCGCCTTTGATTGTGCGACCCTTTCCTACTGGTCACAAGTGTCCGTGAGCACAAGACTGCCGCAGTGTCGGCGTCGCCCCACACCGGGCGCTCCCGGGCCCCGGGCCCCGGGCTGTGCATCGGTGGCTCATGTCGACGTATATGGTGTAACTGCCTGGCTGCACCCATCAAAATAAACTGGTAAATTGCATCCGTTCTGACTGCTGCACAATCAGAATGTTACATGTTATGTGTTCATCAAGTCTAAGTCGTTAAAGGTAAAGAGAAAAGTCGTTATTCATCATCTGCCTAGCCTTTTCCCAACTAAGTTAGGTCGGCTTGCAGTCTAACCGGACGCAGCTGAATACCAGTAATTTACATGGAGTCCACAACCCAGTTAGTACTAACTAACTGGGTTGTGGAGATCAGATAGGCAGTCACTCCATGTAAATTATGGGAGGGATATCGTATTACCTAGTGGTAATACGATATCCCTTGGTAAGACTGGTTGTCAGACTTTTTGGGCCACTGACTACCTGCAACGACTGTCAAAGATCTACAATGACAGCCGGGACCAAAGGCGTAACGTGCTTTCCGAGGCACGGAGCAAATTCGGTATGTAATGGGTGGTCACCCATCCACAGACCAACCTAGGTAAGCACGGCTTAACCTAAAGATCGATCCGAGCAGCTGTTATTATTTAGCCATGAGCTCCTCCGAAAAGAGAGAAAAGTCGTTATTATTGACAAACAATTATTATAACAAAGACAAGGAGGTGCGCGCGGTGCGCGGGAGGGGGGAGCAAACTGCTGTATCAGCAGCCACTTGTCGTTACGCTATGCTTAGGGTTGTGCTCGTTGCAGATAATAAGATATTCAATTTGGTGGTACCATCGTCATTGTTTGTGTCTGTGTAACCGACTCTGTCCCCCCCTGCCTGCTCCGGGCCGCGCCTTGGCTTAGTTTTCTCAGTTTATGGCTAATTAATATCAGATAATGGATATTTTTACGGTTTTTTTGTTAATAGTAAAGGGGCAAACAAGAATGCAGCCCGCTTAGCGCTGGTTGTCTTGAGCAATCCCTCGGTAACATCCGCGACGGCGATGTCAACTATTTGAGGATACGAAGAAATACACGCTTTTTGGACACACGACTAGTTCCTCAGAGCCGAGCTTGAGAACATCAACATCGCATCGCGGACGTGCCTCGCCTGCATATACGTAGGTAAGATGGCACCTGCTGAGCCCCTTGCACCCTCATGGTAGTGTATCATGTGGTGTCCGCATACGTAAAGTACGTCAAGCATGTCCTGTTATTTTGTGGTATACATTTGATGCAATGACCAATTGTAGCAGCTACAGTTGATCTTAAACGAATATAAAGCGTTACGTAAAAGTTGATATGGAGTTGTTAATTCATGTGAACGCAAAGACCTTCAAACTTGCGACCGGTTTCACGGACCTGACGTTTTACAGTTCAATGTGAAAATAATTAATTAGTTCAATAGAAGTATGAAATGAGTGCACGTTTGCATGTTTTGCGCTCGGTTTACGGCGGTTTAATGGTATTCGGCCTCTGGCAGCGCCCCCGGCAACTATCACTGTTTAACCTAATTTATAGTAAACAAGTTAACGCGCTGTCCTCGACTAGCGACGTCACAGCGGCCCAGCACTACGATGTGGTAACCGCGTGGTCGACGCTCGGCGCGCCTTGACCGCGCGCAGCCTGCACATGCACCGCATGCACCTGACGCGGACAGGAGCCCCAGGTCTAGTCAGTTGTGATGAACGCACTCTCAACGAGCCACAAGCTGACTTGATGCTGCTGGATGAAAAGTGAGAAAGAGAGAAGGTGTATGTGTATGTCGCACAGTATTATACTTACCAGGTACTGTCTTTTGATCAGTGATACGGATAAGAGATGAGGCTTTGTGATTTTAAGTTCATCAAACTAAGATCTCATGCCCTTTAAGTGAGGACATGCGTATCAGTGCAGTATTGATTTTAAGTTGAACAGCACTTGCAGTGTGTTGTACGCGTCGGCGTGCGCATGCGTTCGGTACACAGTGCTGATAGTGCCCCCATTGTGTTGTTCTATTCTACATCCCTCAAAAGCTGCATGTAAGTAAGGCACGGGACCCTGGGTAGTCAGCGAGGTGTTATCACCGAGACCTTAATAACTCTCTGATAGTACGTGCCAATGTGAGAAGTCAAGACAAGTAAGACTGGTTAAAGGCAGAAAGGTTTCTTTTTATTTTATCATATTCCATCCTCGAGCACCGAGCGCCGCCTCACCTGTGATACAGTTACGTCGCCGAGTCGACTGTGATGCAGAGACAGTTGTTATTACAATGTTATCGTTTACAGCACTGAGTGAGCGCTCAGTGTCCGCGTGTCCGTGTCTGCGTCCGGAACACTGTCCCTGATCACAAGTGGATGACTGGCACGATTCCAGCACTCGCTCCGCGTAAGCGTTACGTCACTCTTGCTGACGTTTAATCATGAGGATAACTGTGCCAACCAACAGTCGCATGAAAGTGCACATGTCACAGTGTGGCCTCGGTTACCGCGGCTGCTGCCCGGTCCCGCGCCCCCCTGCCGTGATGTTCGCTAGTTTGTATCCGAGCGTGTGGACATCGTCCACCGCGTTGGGCCGCTGACGCTAACAGATGATCTTATCTTAATCTTCTTTATGCAAATATGACATTCTTACTAGATGTGAAATGTGTTTTAAATTTGTTGGCTATATGGTATGTAGGGCGCGGATCGCGGGTCGCGGGTCGCGGGTCGCGGGTCGCGGGTCGCGGCGCGCGTTTCTATTGCGTGAACCGCGATCGCGGCGCTTGTGAAATGTTTCACTAAATAGCTAATTGGAACAACGCTGAGACGCGAGGGTCGGCTGCGTTGCGACACTGATCATTAATCATTTATACCTGACCACTGCGCCGGTCGCTGCACTCTGCCGCCAGCTGACATCTGCATCACCCAGTGCTTCGAGCGCATCGAGCACGATAATAATCATTATTTTCTAAATAGACACACTACGAGACTAACGAACACAATGATGTCACTTGTACCAAACGGTACAAGGAACACGATGAAGCGACGAAGCTGAGAATCTAGACAAATAGATGTGTTCTACATTACCTACGTCGACACTTTTTCGCGAGTCCAGAAATTATTATTAAACTAGCTGTTGCCCGCAAATTCGTTCGCGTGGAAATTTTGGTGTGCATGTGTGAGACTGCCTCTCCAACAAACATTTGACAAGTCGCCACAACGTGCCGATTTCTACATTTGGTTCCATAAGCTGGTCGTAAATACGTCGCCATCACGTTGGCTTCACCGAGAATAGGTCCATTTTATACGAATCAGTGTCTTAAAAGAGTAACGTAACCGTCGTATAAACCACTTTTTGGTCAGATAGTGGTTGTGTAGTCGTCGCAAAACCCACGTTTTCGTCGAGTAATGGTGTTTATTACCGCTGCTTTGCGGCATTTTGTTGCAAATAGGTAGCGTAGTATTATTTTTAAACAGGATTTTGTGATAAAATGCCGTAAATTATTGTTCCTGCATGACTTCAATGTTTTATTTCTGTCAGATCCATTTGAAGGTGAGTACAAAAATGCTATGAGTGCTATTGTGTTGAAACTCATTGGACCCATTCAATCTATTGGGAAATTAATTCTATCGGGTAATATGAGCTAATTATGACAATTTTATTAACGCGCCATGCAAATTCTTTAAATTAAGTGATTTAATCAAGTATATTTTTAGTAAACGTGCTAACAGTCACCTCTATACGACTTAGAGTTAAAGATACAACCATATTACAACATCAAAACGACTAATTATTCTGTGCTCATACTTTTTGTTCAATATTGTCAGCCATATTAACTATTGATATTAAATTGTTTAAAAAACAATTTCACCTACTTTTCCTGGTTTGAAGACTGTTTATTTTTTATATTTGTGTCATGAGTCAGTAAAGTACGTTCATTCATTCAATCATATTAAAAACTAGTGTCATAAGCTGCTTTTTTAAGTTAAAGTGATTGAAGTTTCTTTACGTACCTAATTAAAATGGTGATTTATTTATAGGTGGCCTCGGATCTAACAAAAAATGATTTGTGATATAGTGGACATCGATAAGTTTTTAACCAAATCTGATTTCATCACATTTGCACATTGGTGTTTGAGATGGCCCTGGATATCTACTCACTTTATACGTTCAGATCGTTGTTTTGGTTGCGGATCTATGATAACAAACAACAAAAACAAACCTGCACATTTTGTAGTGTCAGAGGAAAATATTAAACATATGATAAATTATGATTTTCTCTGGTGCCCACGCTGCACCTTTTTTGTCATATACGATCATTATCCGGAGGATGAATGTGAATATTGTAATTAGAACAGATTATTTTTAAAACAACTGATCATCTGTACCTACTTATATAAACATATTTCAAAGAGGAGTGTTTGTGAATTTCTGTATAATTGAGATCAATCCTAACTAACTATGCTGACTATGCATTACCTCCTAATTTTATTTTAAAAACAGTCGTATTAACATATTCTTAAGAGCTTTGATCCAAAGACAATCTAAACTAAGTAAAATAATTTCTTTGTTACTACTATGTTTATTTTGAATGATAAAACTGTGATTGTAAAGATACGTTTATTAATAATAAATATGACAAAAATCTTGGATTTTTTTTTATTTTATTTACACCTTTACTTCAAAGTATGAATAAGTGGTACAAAATAAATATTTGAGCCACATTCTGCAGTGGCTATCTTGCACTTTATGTCAGTTATATTAAATGTAACTTCTAATCTTCATCAAAATCAATTCTTTTGTATTCATAAAATCTTGTACGGATCCAACTCCAGTTTGTACATACATTATTGTCGTTACGTGTAGAAATATTCGTTATAACACAACATGACGAGAGAAGCGCAGTATAGTTCTTTTTCACTTTCCTTTTAAAAGCACCACTTTTTTTTACATTTGCCCTGGTTTTTTTATTCATTTTGAGTAAAAGAAGCGAAACTTGATGGTTATTTTTTTGCAGTTTGTAAGCACTATAATAGAACACTCAGTAATTTAACGGTAGTATAAAAATTATGAAATTGGCTTAAAACCGTATAAAGGTGCAATTTATCACTCTTAAATGGTCGTCACTTAAAGGTGGTTTTCGCGATTCTAATACAATTAATGGTGGGATAGAAGTCATATAGACGTCACTAAGATCACGAAACTGGTTTTACCACTAAATGACGCCGTTTCTACATAAAACTGTATAATAGTCATAAAAATAGTCGTATAGAAGTTAATACGATTTCTATATGACTGTAATATACGACTAAAATTTATATAAGAATAAGATACTCTAAGTCGCACACACGCTAAATTACTTCAATGCGATGTTTACAACACTTTGAGTCGCATATTTTTTATTTATACGACTGAAATGTTTGTTGTCGTTGGTCTAGTGGTCGCAAGCGCGACTACTAAGCATGGGGATCGATTCCCGGGTCGGGCAAAGTTCAATTACATAAAGTTGTCACACATGATTTGGAGATCACCTTTTAAGCAAGGAGATGCTTGTGTTAGGGGGCGTCCATTAATTACGTGAGTGGTGGGTTTTGGCTTGACCCCCTCATCTTCCTCCTAATCTCACGTGAAATTTATCGAGATGCGGAGTTTAGTATAAATACGGGAATCTGTGCTTGATTGCGTTGAAATCACAAAAAAAAAAAAAATTGTACAGAAACATGTTTACTTAATTAAACCCAGTGATATTAATGGACGCCCCCTTAGGTGACTCCGCTCTTCCACTTAACATTAAACAAGGTATATGCAATTGAAAAACTACTATAAATAATAGTGTTATTGGGTTATCCCATCAGGAATTTCTCAGTAGCAGCCACGGAATCTGGATTTGAGCCCGGTTGATGGCAATCTATTACATGGGACTTCAATATAGCTGACGAAATGTGTTGTACGATTAGGTACACGTCTGCCCATACCGTTCTGTATACAACATTAAATGACTTTTTGCGAAATCCCTTAGACCCCCTTAATTCGGTCCTGTCGCAAAATCCGTTCTTAGCGGACGTCTACTAACTATAAACTACCTCACTGCCAAATTTCATCTTTATACGTCAAGCGGTTTTCGATATTCCGTGATGTGTGTGTAGTGTAGTGAGAAACCTTTCGCTTTTATATATTTAGAAGATAGATTTCTCATTTTTGAACCTCTCTTTCAGTGCCAAATTTTTAGTGTGAAGACAAAAAGAAAAATAAAACAAAATTTCAGCCATTCCGACTACACTACGACTACTAAAACCTATTTACGTAAATTATTGAATATAACATAGAAATCGCGAGGTTATGAGGAATATGAGGTTACCAACTAAATTATAAAAATTAATATCTTTTGCGTCTGTTGGTCGATTTCGATGAAATAAACGCTAAATAATACCCACAACAATGCTTCTTATTTTGTAACTAGCAGACCCGCGCAACTTCGTCTCCGTCACATAAGAGAGAGAGAGGGTTGGAGGGAGTGGGTTGTAGGCACCTATAGTTCAGAGTTCAGAGTATTTGTCAGAAACATGAGTATGCACACACAAAGCATGCAAGATGTTAAGTACATTGCAGAAAGGATCACAGTCCAGTCAGTATAGTACAATTCTAACACATCACACACATCATTCCACGGTACCTGATCATTATTTTGCTGCGGAGTTATTTTAAAACTGTGATATATCCTAAGATATTCATTGAAATCAATACTTGCGATGAATAACGTATTCATTTGGATAAGGATAAATACCATATTTACAAAAACACCTTCGCAAATAATGAATTATTTTTGAAAAAAAAAATGGTTACCGTAATAAAAGGTTAAGGTTAAGGCTATCACGGACTTTTTTTTAGAACTTTTAAGAGGTACAATTCCGTCATACATGACTGTTGCGTAATTTTAACCGTTTTCGCAGCGCACGCAACGGTAGCTCTCAAAAGGAATATATTTTTCCCGTTTTGCAACATTTTTCATTGATGCTTAATGCATGCAAAGGGATCGAACACACACTATAGGCCATTTAAATTTTCAAAGCAGCGTCATGAAGACTAATCTAGAGTACCTTTTGCTATGATAACTTAAAAAAAAACTGGCCAGTCGATTTAAAAGTTATCTTGTGAGCACATTTTTATTAATTAGTACCATTTTGGTTCAATAGATGTCGTTGCATGTTGCATATATAATGATGATAAGTTCTTCTTGAACACTTTAAATTCTTTCTTTTGATAGAGAGCACCAATTACAATCAAACAAAAACTTAAACCTTCTCTAAGTTATGCACAATATTTGTGCATTGAATCTAACCACATGGATTTTATAATTTACACGTGATGTTTTACCAAAAAAATACCCGGAGACACTCATATATCTTTTGATAGAGAGCACCGATTACAATGAAACATCGTTTGAATGGTTAAAAAAAAACTAAAAGTATGTATAAAACTATTTGGTAATGATTAGGAAATCTTAAAGCTTTAAAAAATCAACATACCTATTTACAAAAAGTGAAAACCGGATCGAACTTGTACCAAAGTTGTTATTTTTGAAATCTTACAGCATTAAAAAAATCGAAAGATACAAAAACAAAATACCTTAGCTGAAGCTTGAACTTGCGAACCACTGTTCACAGGGCGGCCGCTGACAGCTTTGGGCTACTTACTTTGGTGACAAATGGTCTAAAATAGCTGTTATATTCTAATGCATGCCATGACAGTTGTTAGTTATCAAACCGTTGTCAAACAGCTGAGGAATATGGATATAATGCAATATTGCTCACCCACCTAAGTTGTTAGCGTGATAATATAGCCTATTATAGCCTTCCTCGATAAATGGGATATTCAACACTAAAATTTCAATTCGAACCAGTAGTTCCTGAGTTTAGCGCGTGTGATGTGATACAAAGGGCCAGTGGGACCAAGTCGCATAACCGTAATTTTACTTCTGGATCTCTTTAAATTCAAATATCTTTTGATAGAGTGAACCGATTGCAATGAAACAAAAACTAAATGTTACTTCAAGTTACGCACAAACAGACAAACAGACAAACAGACAAACAGACAAACAGACAAACAGACAAACAGACAAACAGACAAACAGACAAACAGACAAACAGACAAACAGACAAACAGACAAACAGACAAACAGACAAACAGACAAACAGACAAACAGACAAACAGACAAACAGACAAACAGACAAACAGACAAACAGACAAACAGACAAACAGACAAACAGACAAACAGACAAACAGACAAACAGACAAACAGACAAACAGACAAACAGACAAACAGACAAACAGACAAACAGACAAACAGACAAACAGACAAACAGACAAACAGACAAACAGACAAACAGACAAACAGACAAACAGACAAACAGACAAACAGACAAACAGACAAACAGACAAACAGACAAACAGACAAACAGACAAACAGACAAACAGACAAACAGACAAACAGACAAACAGACAAACAGACAAACAGACAAACAGACAAACAGACAAACAGACAAACAGACAAACAGACAAACAGACAAACAGACAAACAGGCAAACAGATAAAAATTCTAAAAATGCTGGAAATGGGTTCTGTTGGTTGTCCTTTAACACCCTAGCTATTGTTTTTAGAAATATTTTCGATGTACAAAAACGACTTTTCTACAGATTTATTATATGTATAGATATTTCGATTTTGAATACAATGAGGGGTTTTTACGTGATGCGCGCACAAACGAACAGACAAAAAATATTTTCTCGCACCTTCCAGTGATTTTTTTGGAAAAATTTGTAATGTACAGACACGGAAAGTCTACGATTTTATTATATGTATAGATATAGACTAGCTTATGCCTGCGACTTCGCCCGCGTGGCGTTCGATAATTGTCCCACGGGATTGTCCTACCGGGATAAAAACTCCTATGTGCTAATCCAGGTTTTAAACTATTTGTGTGCCAAATGTCATCGTAATCCGATACGCCGTTTTTGTGTGAAAGAGTAACGTCCATCCATCCATCTTCACAATCTTTTATAATAAAGTAAGAAGAAATAGGTTTTCATTCATGAGAAAGTTTCAGCAGAATGTACCTGTTCCTCGCCCACCCCGATGTCGTTCTTGAGTACTCGCTTACTAAACAATTTGTCTCCAAACTTATAAGAATTGGTTATCTCACGTATGAATGACGTCTAACAAACGACATACTACGTAAGCTTGTCAGATTGATTCTGTTCTAATAGGATTATTCATTTCATAACATCTGAATAAATATCTGTTATAATTAATATTCATTTTATTAATGTATCATCGAACATTTAATTTGAATACTACTTGTACCAGATATGTGTGGCCACATTTAAGAGTGGGAATGGGAGCAACAACGTAATAGTGGAAAAGTAATCAGCTGCCATTTAACATTTAGTCCGAGTATGAACACACTTTTTACCCTTACATATAACCACACTTTTTACCCTTAAGTTTAACCGCGCTTTTTGATACAAATGCTGTATAGATTTTTAACGAATATTTTTCGAGAAGGGGAACAGAACAGTAACTATACAAGTTGCCATGTAAACGGACCCTTCGCAAAGCCGCCCACCAAGCATACTGTATATCAAACTGAGTAACTCTAAAACTGGGAAACGACTTCTTTTTCACCCGACTGGGGCCTTGTTTCTTTTTGGCGCTCTAAAGACCAAGCGCGTTGATGATTCTTACATCAATCGATTTATTTTAATCTTGCGAGTGTCACTAAAGACATGACAGTAATCAAAAGTTTATATTATTGATTAGAAATGTTAAAGTTTTAATATTAAAAACTGTAGTTGGAACGTTGACATAGAATAGATCAGTAACTAGAAGATTCCCAAAAAAAATATTATAATGACGGGGAGAACTGCCTTTTAACTTTTTGACGGCACGGTTGGCACAGTGGCTGACCGATTGACTGCTGCGTTACGTGTCGCGGGTGCAATCCCCGCACGGAACAAATATTTGTATGCCTACAGATAGTTGTTCCGGGTCTGGCTGTTTGTGTATAAGAGTCGACGATACAGGAGAAATTCTTAGTGCAGGGTCGCCGGTCGGCGAAGTAATGGCCGATTTATTTGTCACGGCCCAAAAACTGTTGTTATCTGAACTGATGGAATTGTTACATAACACGTTTATGATGGTGGTCAAATCAAATTCTAAAATAATGACATCCAGCAGCGGCAGCACTGTGCGCCGCCGCGCGCCGTACCTCATGCGGGGATGTGCGATTGGTTAAACGTGGGCTATACATTAAGAGAGTGAGATAAGACTCATAAATATGAACAAGTTTTACAATAAGATTGAACTTTACTATAGGGTTAACTATGAAATATGATTAAAAATTCTGCTGGTGCCTACATTTTTTCGAGTTGCTCGACCCTATAGACCATATCTGATATATTTTTTTGCGATTTCTTGTTCGCCTTCTAAGTGAAAGTTCTCCATTTTCATGAATTTTATACACCTTTAAAGCCAGTGCCTTAAAGACAATTCTAGCCAGAGCTGCAATGCTGCAGTGTCGGCGGAGAGCGAGTGGTACATCTCGGCAGCAGTACAGTTGCGACCGGCGTCACGTCGCAAATCGCAACACATGCTACTGTGCTAAGCTAAGTTGAGCTAACTAACAACAAATAAACAATATCAAACCAATTTTAATATATCATATTGCGAGCTAATTAATGTTGTTGTTGTGTGGTTAGATACCAAGTGAATAGTATTCCCATCAATACGAACGAAGACCTCTGTAATATTAGAAGACATCGGCGCGTCTTGCGCCTGTAGCCTCACCGGGTGAGCGGAGATCTGCGACACTGACACACTTAGCCCTTGTCCCGAGCTAGTCGCCTAGTAGCTACCGCCTAGCGGTACCAAGTGAACGTAATTGATGCTAAAGTACTACACGCCTCAAGACGGTTCCGAATGTTACTCGCCACATCTCTACCTCCTCCAGCCACTTCTTTAACGGAGTGTTACGACTCCAGTATCGGGTCCACCGAGTTACCGGCTATGTCAATGAGGACAAACAGGACATGTGTCAAGCTGAAAGTCTGTCGGTACAACACGTCGCCTCGCAGGGGCAAGTGCACATCGTAACAGCCGACTGTAGTGTGCGACACGTTCTGGTCAACGTACCCTCAACACGCGGGCGGTGGAGAGCGGTCACGGCAGAGGGTGACACGGGGCGCCTCAATACACTCAATACAGCTACAGCTGCAAGGAGAGCAGGAGCGGTTGGGTCGTTAACGTGGGTGGGCCACTCTTCTCCCGCCACAGGACAAACGTGATATTTCATCTGAAAAAACAGTGTTTACCAAAACACTATTTACGCTCAAAGTGATCGCAGCGTTAGCAATCCGTGCGGCTGTCAATCGAATGTGAAGCTTTCGGGTGTGTTATGTAGCTATGTAGGTTATCAATTGCTCGATGATGTAGACATTGTGGAGAGAATAGCACGTCACGTAACACGCGTGCATGTAGGAAGTGCGCGCACTGCACCGGACGCCCGCCGCTCCGCGCCGTGACGTCACGCGAGACTCAGTGCCAGTACACGTACTGAGCCAACTCTTGTGTTATTTTTCTATCGTCGACTGAGTGTTAATTCCAAATCAGATCAGTCCAATAGCGCAGTGCGAGTGTCACAATAGACTAACTTTCTCGTTTATAATATTAGGCATATACCTAGTTAGGATTACCAGGTGCTTACGTAACGAGTTCAAATCACTACCGAGAAGATGACGCGCTCATAAGTTTGTAATGATATACCCGAATCCATTAACTAATGTGGCACACTCACCCGGCAACGATTGCGTCAACTATAATTTTTGATTAATAAGTAACTCGTAGGATTGGGCCGATTTCCTTAACCTTTCGCGTCGCTATTGCCACACATTATCTAACACAGAGCTCACCAGCAGGTCGCGCGGTGGCGAGATGGCCGGCGCCCTACTCATTCGGTCGCTCCACCTGTCCACAGAGAGATGAAATGATCCGAAACAAAATAGTTCGGTGAAGAGACGTTATCAGCGTAGAATGTAAACAAAGCAAAGTTAGGTAAGAGACCTTGTAGCGGTGAGGTGAGTGAGGCGTTTTCCACAGTTTGGTGGTAATGCGATAACCGCTCGTAAGGAATGTGATAGCAGGAGGCCGCGCGGCCGCGGACGACGCCATAATCGCTGATGCCGATACTGATAGACAGCGCCACTTACTGGCCTGGAACATAACAACAACCGCCGCGCTTCAGTGCCTGCCGAACCTTCCACATTACATGGATATAGATCTACTCTGTCCTTGTCCGTACTAAACTTTGGTCAATTTGTTTTATTATTAATCATTGTTTATTTTAACCCTTCATCTATCAGCACAACACACCATCCGTCTGATATCATTTAGTTATCAACGTCATGCAAAATCGATCAGGTTACTTACTCGGTGTTGTAGACAGATAGTGAATATAAGGAACTTTTCTGGTATCCAATTACTGTCTACAAAATCGAAAAAAAAAAAACAAAAATTTTGTAAAAACTTTGTGACTTGTACTAGCTACAATTTATTGGCATGGCGATCTATTGACCGCTCGAAGCAAATTAAATCTCAAATCGTTTATTGCTATATCCATAATGTTCATCGAAAGGCGGTAAATAAAAAAAATAGAAACAATTATAGACCCTGTCGGGCACTTATTTATTTAATTAAATTTAAAATTGCTTATAAATTTGTTTAACCTCCGCTAGACTAGTAGCTAAAAATAAAAGTTCTATCGAAATCCATTCAGCCGATCTTTCATGGTGAGGTAACACAGAAAGACATCAATAATTCTAAAGTAGGTTTAGTGTTTTGTTGCTTCATTTTTAGTATTTGAAAATGTTTTACGATAATATATTATTTCATTAATTTTTTTTTTTTGTTGTTTACAAATTTAATTTTCAAATTATTTACATTATATACAGACTACAAATAGAACTAAACTAATGATAAAAATAAGGCTAAAGTAAGAAAATATAAACAACTAAAAAACGACGACAAAATGGACACTTAGGCGTCAAAGTACTCCTCCGCATCGCTGTCATCTGGAAACGTGCCCAGAAGACTGATTCTTTGGCCAAAGAAAGAGCCAGCCCTCTGGTCACGCGAAGTGTCGACCAGTCGGCGAGAGATTTCCTTAAAAAGGAGACGCGCACTCGGGCCCCATGACCCGAGCGTTTCAACCCCAAACAGTTACAGTATTTGCGCCGCTTACAATAATATAAATTATTAGTATTATAGAAAAGAAAATATCATACATTTCTATATTTTCATATTAATCCATTTCTACGCTTGTCTGTAGTCTCCTCTAGTCTTCAGTTGTTACTGGGTATGAATTATTTAATAAAAAAGCCTTGTGTTGGTATTTTACCCAAAATAATTCAAAGCAATAAAACAAATAAAACTTTGAATGATTGAAAAAAGTGGAGTTGAATAGTAATAATAGACACAGTATCGCGAAGCATATTTCGTTCAACATACAGCCTGACATTGACCTGCAAATTGCAAAAAACATAATAAAAATTGAATATCGCGGGCGACCCTGGCGCTTTTCCCTTAAACTATTACATTCATTTTGAAACTCTGGTTGAGAGCTTTAGCTAATTCTGTACTGTAAGCTTTTATTTTAATTTGACTAAATGATAAGTTTATTAAATGAAATTGAAATGCAATTAAGTTACAGTTAAAGAACTTAAACCTCATTAACTATTAACGTACCTAGTTATAACTAGGTAGGTATCATCGGTTAACTTAAAGCTTTAACTTTAATCTGAAACAAGGCAAATAAATATAGTTTAAAGTTGAGAATTCCTTAAAGAGTACACTTCCCTTATGCCTATCATGTTTTAGTATGTGTGTGTGTGTGTGTTTTAGAGTGTGTGTATGTGTGTGTGTGTGTAGTTATGTTATAAAACTATATTAACTATAACACACCCTTTGCCCTCGCGGGAGCGTGTGCAGTTTACGCACACACCGGTAGGCTGCAAACGCAGCAATCTACTTTAGAACAATATTTAATATAATTTTAAGTTATTTGACAAATTAGACACTTACGCGAACACCGCGGATTAGCATCCAACCTACTGTAACTTAGTTGTGATCGGTATATCTAATAAACATTTAGTGTTACCAAATCTGTGTGTGTGTTTACGTCAACCCACCTAACTCAAAACACTTACTTACTTGCCACCTCTAACTTAAACTGCAAGTGTAGGGTGCCAACTACTACGGGACCTTACATTCAGAATAAACTTAAATTGTTGTCTAGTACCTAGGCTAGCGAAGTAGGTAAACAACGTATTAATATTTATTTAAAGGAAACAAATGTATAAACAGTCTAAACATTACGAGCCTTTTACTGCTTTAGAAAAAACTAACTGACACTGGTTAACCTATAACATTGTGATCACACCGTGATGACCCAACACAAACAATCAAACCATCCTGGACCCGTTCATCTCCGGCCCCTACTGTTTGTACGTCATAATATATTTCAAAAGTACCATCACTGCTGCTACCTCCTGTCCATTCTACAGGAACAAAACAGACCTCACTACTAAATACTAGTTCTCGTAATTAAACCTTTGCTGGTTTTGAGTGTCTCATAGTTTACACAATCGAACGCCTTTCAAAGGTTGCAAAAGATTCCAATGGCTTCTTGTTCTTCTTCTTCCCAGGGGTCAAAATATTTTTTAGTAGTAACTAGCTTATGCCCGCGGCTTCGCCCGCACGGATTTCGGGAATTGTCCACGGGATCTTACTTCTGGGACAATAAGGAATCTATGTATGTATAGTACATACATAGATTTATATATAACTGACACGCGTCTCATAATTTTAGTTGACGAGTGTGTACACCAATTTTCGAGTCAATCGACCCAGAAAACATTGTTTCACAGAAAGTTCAACTCTCCATTTCACCCTTTTGTGGAATTTCGAAAAACTATTTCATAGTGGATACCCACTCTTCGCAAAAAATACACCTATCAAATTTCATGTCTTTAAGAACAGCAGTTTAGGCTGTGCGTTGATACATCAGTCAGTCAGTCAGGACTTTGAATTTTATATTGGGGGATGATTTTGGAAAAACTGTGATACACGTTTCTCATAATTTTATCTGAAGAGTATGTGCACTAAGGTGCACTGCGGTTGAAAATTTTAACCCTACCTTCATTATACATATTTGAAGCGGCAATGATGATAAAACGCGATATAGATAAGTATGAAACGTTGAGAAGTGCGAGACATAAAACTGAACTTAAAGGCATTAAATGTAGAACAGTAAAATTTAAATCGAGTGTATTTGGTATTGGAGGTAAAATCTATAATAAACTCCCCAACTGTATCAAGAATATCTCATCATTGAAAGTTTTTAAATTAAAGCTCAAAGAATTTCTCCTATACAAAACATATTACTACTAACGAACTATTGACTAAAATTGTTTTTTTACTTATTTAATGTAAATTATATGACCTAATAAGGATAATAATAATAATGTATTTATAATGAATGAATAATGAGAATGACTAAAACTTGACATGTTAAACTTATTTTATTTTTTTGTACTTATTTAATGATAATGTAAATCGCATGACCGAAATAATTACGGCTATTAATTAAGGTTGACTAAAATTGACAATGTTAAACTTATTTTTTTATTCTTATTTTCTTTTTGACTTAGTAAACGTGTATGTCTTTGTATGTCTCTAATAATTGTGTAAGAATGAATGTGTAATATTATTTTTAACATAGTCAATAATATTGACATACATGATATAAATATACACCCCATGGGTATGTTACAGTGATACAATAATACTAATTATAAGATCTTCTGTTCACATGTGACAAGCAATAAATAAATGAATTATGAATTATGAATTACCAATTTTCAAGTCAATCAACCCCGAGAGTAAAAAGTTTCACAGAAAATTCACATTAAAATTCAAATTAAATTTTTTGTTGCTAACTAAGTGTACTGTATTTTGACGATGGTAACAATAAGTAGGTTCTTAGAACTTAGTGGCCTGTTAAGGCATTGCAATTTAAATGGTTTCAAAAAATTTACATACCTACATAATATTATAATTAACATTATATTATATTAACACCACCGTTTCACTCTCTTAGGGGTAGAATTTCAAAAAACCCTTTCTTAGTGGATACCTACTCTTCACAAAGAATACACCCTCCAAATTTAATGTCTCTAGGACCAGCGGTTTGGGCTGTGCGTTGATATATCAGTCAACCTGTCCTGACTAGGACATTGAATTTTAAATTGGGGGATGATTTTGGAAAAACTTAAACACTTCTCATAATTTTAACTGAAGAGTATATACACAAATTTTCAAGTCAATCGACTCTGAGAATAAAAAGTTTCACAGAAAATTCATAACCCCATTTCACCCTCTCAGGGATTGAATTTCGAAAAATCCTTCCAAAATCCTTGTCTACATTATAAAGGGAACCTCTGTGCAAAATTTCAGCTTTCTAGGTTCAAGGGTTTGGGCAGGGCGTTTATGAGTCAATCAGTCAGTCAGGACTTTTCTTTTTATTTATATACCTAGATTAACTTTTCAAACACATAACTGAGAACTGGCAAAATTGACAGAGGCCTATTGTTGTGTTCTCTAATATTGCTAGATTGGTATCACAGGGTACATGATGCTGCCTCACGCGGACTAACGTAGCTTGAACTATCATCCTCATGTGTTCCTCGCGCGGCGCAGGCCGGATGCTCAGCTGAGTGCCTGTTGGGCGGTGCACTTACGCCGTGCTGACTCTCGCCACGCAGCACACCGCAGCGCGGCCGCTCAACGGATTTAGAAAGGACGTTTCCTTGCGCTTTACGTTTCAAGCGAAGTGCTGCGACCTTGCGCCGCGACTAATTACCACTTCGCTCTATAATACAAGCCGCGTTACTTGTTACATATCTCTCTAATGCATGCATTACCGATTATTATTACCGCTGGAGGACGCGGCGTGCGTTGCGACATATACGCTCCCTAACGTCGGTATTGAACTGTACACACTGAAAGTAATATCGAAATTGCTTTATCGACAAGTGCCCGCACTCAAGTTTTAGATTATATTTCATTTTGTAATAACCCTAATAAACTACTACATTTACTAAAAATAAAACGAGCAACTGCGAGTTTGACTCGCGCACCGAGGGTTCCGTACAAACTTGTATGTTGATAGTTGGTCCATCACGGAAATCAGGTCTCAAAGATTGACTCGCGCACCGAGGGTTCCGTACAAACTTGTATGTTGATAGTTGGTCCATCACGGAAATCAGGTCTCAAAGATTCTAGTTTCTATGCTCTTAAAGAAAGATAAGTCGAATTGAAGAATAAAGGAGATGGGAAATCCTGGGCGCAGCAGTTATCTAGTTGAAATGTGTATTGAAAAAATCGTTATATTTTTCTAAAGGAAATCACAAAATACAGGACCATGTTTCTATCAAGGAAGCGAGAAAAGTTAAATTGAGTTATTAAACTCAATAAATTAAATGCATGCCTCAATCTTAGTAATCGATAAAGAATGAATCGGTAAAATCTTAGAATATGTATGAAAATCAAGTGACAAAAGTGCTTGTCAATCGTTTCGTGGCATCGATTCATAGCGAATCGAGTCCCTTTAATTTTTCTTCAGTTGGCAACACTGGTCACCGACTGACAGATGACAGGCAGAAAAAAACCAGCACTCGTTCGTTTTCTTTCTTTTTTCCGTGTTTTATTGTATAACCCCACGACCTCGGCTTTGCATATTATTAAACAGGACTATTCGACGGATCTTGCTACTTTGAATTACCCAGCTATTATATATGATGCTCTGTGCCTGGCTCTCTGTTTTGGACAACTGATTACGCCTATCGATCGGATATTGTCGACATGGATCGCTGTGTGAATATTGTATCTTTGAGACTGGTCGCAGACGTCGCGGTAACTCTATTGGCAGAAGAGTCTTGGACGATAAGGCGTTTTATTAGTTATTCCTATTTTGGTTAACATATGCGGGGAAATGATGGGTTTATCATAAAAGTGTGCAGAGCAGCAGGCAGCAGCAGCTGCTTTCTTCGACAGGTTTGGCTTCAAATACTTCATGGTTATTACGGGGACGTATACAATTACGCCAAATAAGTCGCAAAACATATATTTTGTTTACATTTTAGTTGACAGCTGTGGAAGAGGACGAGATTCAATATTAGGTTATTATTGTAATTGTATTGTAGGTAGAAGGACTGTAGACTGCTGTACCCATGTAATGTACGTAATGTGGTATCTCAGTTGGGCAAGATACCAAGAAAATATCCTCCTGCACAATTCTTAGATGATAGGTATTGTCATAATGATTGAAGATGAATTATAAATATTTTATACATATATTGGTGTATTATTTTACTTCCTCTTCTCCCTTTTTAAAAGGTAGGTACCTACTGCTTCTAACTGCTAGATATTAGATGTAGAGACTTGTCTACAAATGCAGCGACTGTCCAGGGCGTGCCAAACGTGTCAGATCTTGGACGCGTTACACATGGAGGCTCTCTACTAGCACTCCATGCACAGATCCATTACACAACCGAAGCCATTCAAAAATGTTTCGTAAATAACATAAAAAAAATACAATGTTATAATATAACCTCACTTTTACTATACTTCATATAACTTGAGTCCTGGATTGCCAAATTTCACAAAATTTTCAGTGATGCCTTGTTATTACATCCTCTTACAAATAAGGCTGCTTTGATCGAGTTAACACCTGGGCCCAGGAAACTATGGAGCCTTTCTCTTCTCCTTTAATGTTGCAGTTAAAATAATAGTTTTACATAATCGAGATCAATAGGCAATATGCAAGCAATACAAAAGTTGTTTTATTTCTTAAAAATGCCTTGTGTGTAAAATATTGTGGTACACTTGTGTTATTTTCTCATAAAACACTTTTTTAAATTTTACTTTATTATTTAGAGACCTTTTCTCATTTCTTTTTTCGTGGATTATGAACCTTAGTTTTTTACAGGCTTCACTGGACCGCATACCTAAGTATTTCATATTAATTACTACCGGGTTCTTGAGAAAAAGGATCTTAACAGACAGATGGAATATGAAGTGTTTCTATACGGGTTCCGTTTTATCTTTTGAGGTACGGAACCATAAAAAATAAATATACTCCTATACAAGTGTTTAAATAAACGCACAAAGAATATGTTCCATACAAAAGACATCAACGCGCTGCGTCCGAGTTATCTTAGCAGGTGCGTGACGCTGGTACATTATAAAAGCGCATACATTACCGCGATACCCATCAATGTTTGCAAGATCTGACAGAAAACTGACTAAATTACTTGCTTCATTGATCCGAACTCAGATTTAACTTAAATAGGAGCGTTTACGCGCACGCAACCACTTCAAATCTTATACTTAGTTGTTATGAGATTGTATTGTTGTCTTCAGCAGTTCAACAAACAATGAAAGCTCATACTATCATCCGTAATTCAGTTTCGCCTATAACTAGCTAGTAGCTGCCACTGGTTGCTGCTAGTGTCGGAAAAAGCTGGAAATTATACCACGGGAACGTTTTAAATGTTCATATTTAGAACGATCTCGATCGGCCTACACTCAATAGTGAATGAATAGTGTAGCTTCCCATAAGTGAAACGATTTTCAGAGTTTGGGCAGTTGTTTAGAAGATTACACCCCACGTCTAAACCACAATGTGTAGTGATTGATATCTTGTCAGTCCTAGAGGCTCTAGCTCGAATGACCCTCAAACGCAGTGGCCATCAACAACAAGATGTGAATGAATCCCGTACATGTGTGCAGGACGGTGTCCGGGCGGTGGTGGTTTCGCGCCCCACCCGGCGGCGGGGGCGCGTGGGGCGCGTGGGGCGGTGATCGGCGACGCCGGCGCAGCGGCGTGCGGCAGTCTGTTCGCTCGCTCGACACACGATGGTCGCCTCACGCCCGCTCACGTCCCTCGCGCTGCTGGCGCTGCTGGCCGCCGCCGCCGCCGCACCCCCCGCGCCCTCGGCTCCCGCGCGAGCTCTGCGTCTGCGCCGCCAGCTCGCCGACGACGACGCACTGCAGCCCATCGAGGTACCGACCCTGCACTGTGCTAGCACACACACTTCTACAACACTAACAGAGCGCGGTTGGATAACTCCCAACTTACGTTATTCACGTAAAGCTAACAAATATTGTTCAAGTAACGCGCTCTGTACCCGTCTGTGTTGGAGTATTGTGCGTCCTAGAACAAGATGTAATTATCAATTATATTATGAAAGAGCTTGGGTTTCTAAAGACAATGGTGGCCGTAATGATAGTCATAATGAAAATTACGGCGCCGGCCTTTGGTCACTCTATAATCTCGCGTAACCAAGGCAACAGTATCTACAGCCTCGAAATATCGGCTCCGTTTTCTGAGAATACCCAAACCAATCCGATCACGATCAGTGCAAATACTGTAAAATATAATGAACGCGCAGCGACTATCGCAATAGGTCACATGTTGGCACATCGCTGACCTAGCGCGACCCGCTGTACATATTACTAATGCTTACTATTTACTACGACATACCGCTCGCACCGCCACTCCCCCCCCTTCCTCCTTCCGGGCCCGTACTGATCACCGATCACTACCACATCAAGTCACATCTGATCACTTGATCAGTGATCAGCGATCGGTGGGTGACCGGGTTACTGTCCAGTTGGACACAATGTGGAGCGTGGCGGCGCTGGCGCACGCGCGTGACGTAACGCGACCCGAGCTTTATGTAACGCGCTCTGGGAGCTGCGACTCTGCCCCGGTTCGCACAAGTGTCGCGTCGCGTCGCGACTGTTTGTGTCTGTTCGCAGCGCCTCGTAGTCCCGCTCGTCTCGCTCGACTCGCTTCACTCATACATAACACTTACATCTCATTTAACATTTTTTATACACATTCGTCTGCGGCAGGAGGCTGCACACACACTAACTTCTGACAGTTCGTCGAGCGTTTTCGGTACCTGAATGTGTACATATTACAGTCAGACGTAGCGCTGAGCGGCGCTCGCTGAATATTACGCATGGGTGTGCGTGCTGCTGCGCGGGCTCAAGGACGTCATCTCAGTAATTGTTGGTACACATTAGCATCAGCACGAAACACCGTCCTCCTTCTACTTGATTTATTCACACAGCGATGTGAAACATAGAACCGCACTTTGTAGTGTGCCAACTGTTTCCTTGCGAGAGGGACACTGTGCTGGCCGTCCTGTGCAACTCCACCTGACTCTCACTCTACGTACGACTGCGGCGTTCACAATTCATATTATGTACTGTTTTTCACGGTGTCCCTCATGACTACGATCTCCATTCGAATTAGTTGTAGACGCCAAATCCGAAATTTAATGGTCATCCAATAGATACTATCATCAAAAATTACAAAATGTAGGTACGTAAATTACCCCCTTTGCACATTACACATCACAGGCTTGTGTCTGAACCAACAAGTTTAAAAAAAGATGGAACAAGGATAGTTTGGAAAAATGATGTTTGGAAGACAAACCGACACAAGGATAGGAGGAGCCATATCCTAGTTTTCATCCATAAAAACACGGCAAATGCGATATTATTTTCTTTGTATCGCGAAATGTCATCTCTAAATCATGAAAATTATTTTGTTCTAACAAAATAATTTTAATTTTTAGGCTGTAATAGAACTAATAAGTTTGGTGACGTAACATTTTTTCTTGAAATTGATGAAAGTGCATTTTTAGTCTTATTTTGTCAAACTGAGCAAACTGGGCTCGGGACTGGAATACCGGACTGTGACAGATATCGTTGTACGTTATCTGTCAGAGTCCGGTGTCCGCAGTCCATCCGCAGCCTAGTCCGCTCGTTTTAAATCATATTTATTTCTGTAATTTGGTTTTACAAAACACTTTTACACGCCACAACATGTTATGTTTTAAAACTAGATGTTGACGGCAACTAACTTGTCTGTGGGAAGAGTCGCCTCTCTCCCTTAGAACATGACATGAACATAACGAAGCTGTTTACCTGCTCTGCCTCAATGTTAGACAGACTAGCTGTGTACGTGCGATGACACGTATGTGTACATACTGATTGTTCCTCGGAGCTCGCGTCACTAACTCACTCGCCACTCACGTGCTGTACACTGTACGTACATGCGCACACAACTCGTTATCCCACACCGCGCCGCGTGCCACGGATACGAAACACAAACAATGGGTCATCTTACTTCATATTTATTTTCTAACTAACAACTTCTACAAGCTTCAACTTTTCTTCCTTATTATTAAATTTCTAAGTGTGGATTGTTTATCCAAAAACACGTGTAAGGTCAGTATGACGAGCATAGCGTTTATAGAGGCGTTGTCACACTAGTTTGTATTGTACAGGCTCGCGCGGCTGCAGTACGCCCGCTATTAATATGTGTGGCGGGATGCCGCAGTATTAGGTACATTTGGTCATTTTGATCGCAGAACGTTCATTATAATAATTTACCCGTATGTAAGCGTTAAGTACTCGTCGCCACCGCGCGTCGGGTGCTGCGACTGTCTCACGGAGCAGTGAACATTTGTGTATTTGTCGGAAACTCACTGTCACATACACTCAGAAATCACTAGCATACTCAGGAGACTCTACCTGTTCCCCGGGGTGTCTGCGCCCGTGCAGATTCACCGCCTTGAGGATTCGAAATAATATATAAAGGAAATAATTGTACATTCCCGCCAAATTAGAAGGCCGGACAAAGTCCGGACGGAGGGCTATAAAGTCGATGGTAGTCCGATTCGTGTCGCTCAGCGGTGCTCGGCGCTGTTCACTCGTTCACGCGGTTTACATGTTTCTTCTGGTATTGCTCAACTATCATTATTGTTACAGTTGCAACACACCGGAGCTACCATTTTACTGTTTTTGCGAATTTCGGAACCGCGGACTATGAGAATGGAGTGAACAAACCGTCTAGTATCGCACGCCACTGGCTCTTGCGCCGGTTCCCACGGGGCACCTCTCCCTTCCCCCACCGTCGCGTTCTGTTCGCTTCCGCTTTTGGTTCCCTCTCATTATTGCAGTAAGCAATGTAAGCATATTATTATGTTTCATATCTCCGCTGCGCTGAACTCCAGCAAATTAGAAAGGCGCCTGAATCGTCCGCGTCGATGTCGATATACGATATACCGTGAGTCTGGTTGCAGTGCGTGTTTCATCATTATGTATTTCGAGAATCAAGTAAAAGCCATGACAGCTCTCGGTCGTTGCGTTAACCTTCGGCGACGTTACAGTGCACAGTCCATCCGCGAGATTGTGTGACCTCCGATACTTTAGCTCGAGAGAGACACACGCGTATCCATACAACTATTCAGCGCGCGGTGACTGAGCTGTCTGTCAAACGATGATAGGATGGTATCGCTACTCGGTCTAGTTTAGTGTGATTTCGTTGGCATTACGTTGCGTGCTCAGGGCGGCGAGAGGCGGGTGGCCTCGACCCGCCTCACCGCACTGCGCCCGCCGGGACCAGGATCTGTAGGTAGCTACCATACCTACTAGATCAGTCGCCTCTCGACACTATGCCTTGAGCTCTCTGCCAGAGCGCAACTTAACACACCACGTGGCATCTCCCACGCGGCTCACTGTGTTGAGGACGTTCGCTCAGAATGCCCTATTTATTCAAATGATGAAATTATACTCAATAGTTTTCCTTAGCACCCCTAACTTGTCAGCTTGCATCTTAGTGTCCGTCTGTCTTGTCAGAACAGTTGTATCTCCAATAGACACAACCTTATTGTCTCGTGTACACAGAACAGTCTGTGTTACCCGAACGCAGTCGTGGGCAGCTTCACGAATCACGGAACGAGATCGTGTCGCGTGTGCAAGTCATCAGTCACTTTTGAGACTAGAGGCAAACGCGGGGGCAACACAAAAAAAAAATGGCACAACAACATGCGGTTCAATTCATACATTTGAACGAACAGAAATAATATTTTAAGCTTGAAGATGCCATTGAAGTAGATTTTGTTCCTCTTCCCGCCCAATCACCTCTACTAACTTCCTGGACATAACAACAACGCTTGGTATCTAAGCTCCTCAAGTGAACAATCACTAATCAATTCGACTAAGTTATTCATTTGAGTGATTTCCTTTTCTCTAGTTACCGAGCAGTGTCCTGTGAACCAGGATATATTCAGTTATTTTATTTTCGTTGGCTTATTAGTAGTATATGATATTGCTTCAATCTTTGATCCAGGTGTATGTCCATCTAGTGACCGGTCGTTTGCTTGACTGTCTAGCGAGGCCTCTCCTGTGCCTAATGTCACCGGTGGACAAGTATCTCTCCTGAAAGTTCAGCGCAGGTGGAGTCCAATGTTACGAGTTCACTGGAACGGTTGACGGGAATTATTCAGATTTCAAGTTATTTGTCACTTTGGACATTTGGCACAACACTGTCCATATTTTTTTTCATCTTATTCAAAATTGCAATTCATATTATGCAACGAATTCTTACCCGTGTTAAGAGCATCAACACGACGTGACTACACCGCGTAGAGGTATAATGAAGAGATTCTACAATATCCCTGCTCGTATTGAAGAGTCCTCAAGAGAAGAAACGCTAGCATATCGCCCTCGCCCCCTGTCCCGCGATAGTCTAGTAGCAAACCACAAGATGGGCCGCAGGACTGGTCGTATCGCATAACCCGTCACACGTCACGTAACATTAAGATAACACGGTGGCGCGCCGGTGGAAGGCTATGGTGACGGAGTGGCTTTAGTGTAGTGGTATGGTGTGGGTGGGTGTGGTGTGGTGTGTAGTGAGTAGTGTAGTGACACGGGTGTGTGTGTGCAGGACGGCGCCGGCGACGAGCAGGCGCGCGAAAAGCGCAAGCTGGAGGGCGTCACGCAGGCCAAGTTCGGCATCAAGAACGCCGTGCTCGGCTTCGTGTTCGGGGTGAGTACCGACCCTCTCCCCTCTCCCCTCACGTCACCTCCGCCTCATTGCACGGTGCGTCACTCGCTCTCTCTGTTGTAGAAAATCAACTCGCTGATTGACGCGAAGACGCGATTCGTGGACACGCTGGACCGACAGAACATCGAGCTAAACAAGCAGTACGGCATCGAGGCGCCGCAGAACGGGCTGGCATCACTAAGCGGCATCGTGGGACAGGTGATCGGACCCAAGCTGCAGCTGCTGGGGCCCAAGATCCAGGCGGTGACCGGGCTGCTCGGTGGCGCTAGCGGCGGCGGTGGTGGTGGCGACGGCTCAGGTGGGAGCGGGCTCGGCTCCATCATCTCGCTCGTAACGTCGCTATCGGGCTCGTCGTCGGGCGGAGCTGGCGCTAGCGGCGGTGGCGGCTCAGGTGGAAGCGGGCTCGGCTCCATCATCTCGCTCGCGACGTCGCTGTCGGGCTCGTCGTCAGGCGGCGCCGGCGCCGGCGGCACCGTCGAGACTATCGACTCCTCCGAGGAGGACGACGCGTGAGCTTTCGCTCGCACGCCCGCCCTCCCACTCCGACGTGGCGTGCAGGTGGAGTCCAGCCACTACTTACACTAGCGCTAGTGCGGCCGGACCGCGCTCGCACGACGCTTCTCCTCGGTTAAGTATTGTGCCGGATTAGTGGCCGGGACTCCACGCGTACGCACGTGTCGTACTACCCCTCCCGCCCTCCTCCCATCCGGGCCGCCTGTACAGTCCGCGGTCACTCCTGTCTCCCCGCTTCCTCCTGCCCCTCCCCCTCTGGACCAGTGCCGGCGGTGCACCGTCCTGCTCTACGTTGTGTATTTATATTGTAAATAGGTTTTAGGTGAGCGTTGGTGATATTAAACGATTCCTCGGAAGATGCGTTGTTTTACTGCACGCTGCACGTCGCATGCCTCACCCCCCCTCCCCCTCCCGCATGTACATAGTCCCCGCCCGCTCGGTGATGGCTAGCCCCAGTGTGCGCGCACATCGCCCCGCATGCTGCACCGGATGCGAGCACATCTCGCTGTATCATGTAACATATACATAGAGAGTAATGTTATCGAATTCTCGTCGCTAGCATGTATACATATTGCCTGTAGTCAGTCCCTCTAGTCCGCTCCGCCGTCGGCGCCGCCGCACTCGGCGCCACGCGCCTGTGTCCATCGTATCTAGTCACCGCTTGTCCTTAGCTTTATTTCCTAACTCGCCGCTGCTGTGAGCAGTGAGTAGTGTCTAAATAACATAATATACTAGATTCGTGTGTGTGGTTGCGCCACACCGGCTCCGCGCGCACAAGGTCGCGCACGCGCACTACCTCTGGCACGCGCGGCTTGAGCAACGCGCACGTATATTAGCCATTTTCACAACTTGCTGAGTGTATAGCCACGCCGGCGAACATCGCGGTGAGAGCAGCATTGTGATCGCACACAGTGCTGCACTCTGTGTGCACCAGTACACTCAGAGCAGAGTCGTTTAATTACAAACTTTATTTATTTCTATATATGAATGTATTTCTCAAAAAATTTGATAGAACATGAATGTAACAGATGTTTGATGTGTGAACGATGATGATTATTGAATATCGCGTGTATATTGCTGCTGCAAGAAAATTATTAAAATGAACAGAACGAACGCAACAAAAACCATAATAAAAACATATTATAAGATTTAATTAATCTTTGAATTGTTTTTAACCGAGTTCAAAAAGGAGGAGGTTATCAATTCGGATGTCTATTTTTTTTTTATGTATGTTCGGGCATAACTCCGTTATGTATAGACGGATTTGCAAAATTCTTTTTTTGTTCGAAAGGGGTTTATTTCAAAATGGTCCCATTTAAATTTCATATAGATCTGATGATGAGTTTCGGAGACAGACAACGGAACTCTTAAAAAAAAAACTAAAAAACCCGACTGAAAAAATGGGCCCCGCCTGCTTCCAACTTTTGTTTAATTTAAAATGTGCTTGTTTTATGCTTTTCAGTTTTTTCAGTCGGGTTTTTTAGTTTTTTCAATAATAATTACTTTTTTTATTTCCAGCTTTTTAGTTTAGTAACTTGAAACATTTCGCAGACGATTTTAATCTTTTTTTATTATACGGTGCGTGCCACGGCTATGCCACCCGGAAGGAAAAATATTGTTTTTAGAAGACTTGATTTACTTATCTTTGCATGGTGAATGTCTGAAATAATAGGTACGTCTTAGTTCAGTTTGTCTATAATTCATTTTCTTGAACAAAATCTATACATAAACTACTCAAAACTAAATAGGGCCCACCTCGAATCATTCACTATTTTGGTCTAAATAAAGTTATCTAAGTAGTTGTTGACAAAGTTATGCATTGAACCATCAAGCTGACATGTTTAGGAGCCCTTATCAATGTTTATTACGACAACATTCATATTGGTTTCAAGAGGGTAGCTGTAAAAGTGAAGTACTCGAAAAAAACATCGAATGCACATATTCTCAGTCACTTAAGTTTTTAGTCTACACTAAACGCTATTGTGGAACACTCACGTTTTTAACCATTTTGTTTGATTCCTGTGTTAGTTGTGATCACTATGCCTGATTCTCGCCGACATATGGACATGGAAACCGCTGCAAGAGCAGTATCTTTGCTTCAAGAGGGACAGTCTCAGAGATCTGTGGCTATACACCTCGGTGTATCGCGACGAGCGATCCGAAACGTTTGGAAACGGTATCAGGAGACCGGAAGTGTAGCTAGGAGGCCTGGCACAGGAAGAGTTAGGGCTACAACTGCCCAGGAAGACTGATACCTAAGGTTAACCGCACGTCGGGAGCGTACTGTAACCGCTCGGACCTTACAAACTCGACTACGGCAATCCACAGGGACGAGAGTCAGTGATCAAACTATCCGGAATCGGCTTCACGAAGATGGACAACGCTCCAGAGTACGTGCTATTCGACTGAAACTGACGAGGGCTCATCGTGCAGCACGCTTAAGGTACGCCCGGGAACATTTGGAATGGACCATGCATAACTAGAGGAATGTGCTTTTACGGACGAGTGTAAAGTGAAGTTTTACAGTGACGACAGACGGATACGCGTGTGGAGGACAGACGGAGAACGTTTTTCTGAACCATGCGTCCATGGAACAGACCGATTTGGGGGTCCCAGTATTATGGTTTGGGATGAAATTAGCTTACACGGCAAAACAGAGCTGGTAATTCTGAATGAAGGTACCGTAACCGCCGCCAGTTACATCGAGCAAGTAATCGGGCTACATGTCATCCCATTTTCACAAAGAGTAGGCAATAACTTTGTCTTTATGCATGATAATGCTCGCCCACACACAGTCCGCACTACACAAAGAGCACTCTCTGAAGCCAATATCACCGTTTTGCCATGGCCAGCCATGAGTCCCGACCTCAAACCCATCGAACATTTATGGGATTAGCTCAAAAGACGCCTGAAAGAAAATTACAGTGATGTGAACAGCCAGCAGGAGCTCATTAACGCCCTGAAAGTCTGTTGGGAACAAATACCGGAAATAAACGTGACTCACTTAATTGAAAGTGTCCCAGATAGGCTCAGAGAGTGCATACGGAGCAGAGGAGGACCCACTTGTTGTTAAAAAATAACAAGCACCATATTCTTTTTCCAGAATAGTTGTGCTTTTCACGATTATGTTTTTCTTTTATTTTGTGTAATTTTTCCTAAAAACTGTTATTTTGTGTTTTTATTAAACGAAATAAACAAATGTTTCTATTGTTTATGTTTACACTATTCCTGAATGCTCACTTGAAACTTGTATATTCATAAAAACTCAATACAAAGGTTCAATTTTAAGTTGCAGCAAAAAAACATGGTGGGCCCTATTTAGTTTTGAGTAGATAAAATTCAAAGTCCTGACTGACTGACTGATATATCAACGCACAGCCCAAACTGCTGGTCCTAGAGACATGAAATTTGGAGGGTGTATTCTTTGTGAAGAGTAGGTATACACTAAGAAAGAGTTTTTCAAATTCCACCCCTAAGAGGGTGAAATGGGGCGTTGAATTTTATGTGAAACTTTTTATTCTCGAGGATCTATTGACTTGAAAATTTATGCACATACTCTTCAGTTAAAATTAAATCATTAAAATCATCTATATACAATATTTAAGGTCCTTCCGTGTGGCATTGCCGTGGGATACCCTGTATACGATTTTTCTCCCTTTTTATACGATTTGGCACTTTTAATTACTTTTAAACTAATAAGTTAAATATATATTTGTAATCACCCTTTAAACCCCTTCATTGATACCCCACTCGATGGTACAGGAAGAAAAAAATAACATATTATACATACATACAGGTCAAACACATAACCCTCCTTTTGTGATTCGCCGCAGTCGGGTAAAAATGACAGCAAATCAACCGCGCTTGCTGCTATCGCATAAATATGCATTGTTTACGCAATCACATAACATAAACCTTAACCGACTTCAAAAAAGGAGGAGGTTCTCAAGTCGTCGGAATCTTTTTCTTTATGTAAGTTCACCGATTACTCGAAGACGCCTGAACCGATTTGGAAAATTCTTTTTTTGTTTGAAAGAGTATACTCCCAAGTTGCTCCCATATAAATATTGTTATGATTTGATCATGGACTTCTTAAAATTATGATGAGCGTGCCGTGGCGGAATCCGTCAGTCTTTGTGTCAGTTTCATATTGGGTCTTCTAACTTTACGCGAGCAAACAAAGAGTTTTTTTTTCCGATTTTCCGCCTCATGAAGTGCCTAGCTTACAGCTGTGGTCTCCACAAGCTCACAGTGTACGTTAGTCTGTGTCGTTACTTTAAACAAGTAACAGATGACAGTCATCGCGAAGTCACCATTGCAACAAATATATAACTCTATCGTAATATTTTTGTAATTATCTTTTACGTTTAAAACATCCGTTATTATTTAGTTAGCTAATAATGTAGAGGATGCCAACGTTTCCGGCCACTAATTTAAACATGCGGTGTAACAGTTGTTTCCTGTCCGTTATGGTAAACCACGTCACGTCAGGTTATCCTCTGACGTCCAGTTCAACGTCGTCCGTACCACGTCAAATACAGTAGGTTCCGCAAATAGTTCGCGTCTCTGACTAGGATCAGTGTGAATGCTGAATGTAAATAAGTACATTTGTATAAAGTGTGGTGTGTTGTGTGGTTATCACCGGGTGGCGGACTGAAGCAGCTCACGGTGTCACACAGTGTTGCGTCGTATCGCACAGTGTCGCACCGTGCCGCATACTCAGGAAAGTATGGTGCAGTAGTTATAAACCGCGCGATGCCGCACAGCATCTGCGGCGAAGTAACGCTCATAACTCGTAGCCCGTAGCAATAGCTCGTAGCCCTCGTAGCGCGCCGTAGCGGCCGCCGCACGCACACACACGCACCTCACTCCTCCCACTTCACTGTTTCACTTCACGATACTCTACCTGTCTGTTAATCAAGTTATATTGTAATAAACGTCACTCATATTATATTTGTTTTAATTTAACTGGTATACCTAGTATTGTCCTACCGAAGTCAACGTTGTTCTACAGTTTCTTATACTTATTTAAAACGTTACACCCTCTATAGTCTGTTTCTGATCATCACCCTTCACTCAGTTTTTATAAAAACTTGGTTTAAAATCTTTTTCTCCTGCATCGAATAATTTGATTACTTAATTGTTAAACTACTTACTTTTTTTTTTGCATTTAACTATAATATAATAATGATGATTTAGTTTGTGTTTCGTATACTACCTAACAATCGCGAAGTCGTACGTCAGATGAGTTGCACAGGAACGGACACGGTGTATCGAGACACAACTTTGGCGCAGCGCCGCGCGCCGTGCTGATACACTTCAAAACTAGGACCCGAGACTCGCGCTCCATGATTGTCTACTACGATGACGTTATTGTTGGCTAGATTATGGATTAAAAAAACACCGTAGTATACAATATGCATACGACACGAATAGTACATAACGAAGTACAGCGACATGTGAGGACACCGAGTCGGGCGCGCCGCCCGCACGCAACGCGCAGCCTGAGCGCGAGTGAGTGCATGCACTACCTGACGGAACATTACATTCGCATAAACAACACACACGTAAGCACATACACAGAGACAGTGAGGCGCGGCGAGGGCTGCGAAGCGCGAGTGACGCATGCTCAGAGCGCGCCTGTCGCAGACTGGCACTACGTGGAGGCGCCGGGCGCCGGCGAGGGAGCCGTCGTCGTGGTCGCAGAGCCCTGGCCGCGCGCGGAGCCTTGGAGCGCTGCGCCGCCGCCGCCAAGTCGCGGCAGCCGACGATATCCCGGTGTTCGACCGGAACAAGGTCAGCCTGGACCTTCCAGGGAGCCTGTTTGGCCCCTCCGTATCGCTACTCATCCGCACTACTAAAATCATCGGTGACGTCATCCAGGTGAGCCCCGCATGTCTGTACTGTATATTGCACTCATGTGGTCGATGTTTAAGAGAACTATTTTATTTTATACAATGCAATGCAATACTATGTCACCGAATGATTGTGTACATACATCGTTAGCTAAAAATCTATCTCCCGAGATTATAAGCTGTTATAAACTTGACATTGACAGATAATGAACTACCGAAAATTAATACCTATGGAGGTTGCTTGTCCGAAAAAAGTTATTTTAGTATTTTTTTCTTTTCGTTTATTACTCAATACTCAATACTCAAACTTTATTTACAAACTTACTATGTTCACAATCATACGGTGACAGTTATTTGGTATTGCGAAAGCAATGGCTGATGTCGTTAATGGATAAAACATAATAAAAGGGGACCAAGTAAAGAGCCTTGACGCACACCAGAGATTACCTGTGTGATGTTAGATTGTGGATCATTGATAACAACCCTCCGATTGCAATTGGTTATAAAGAAGTTAATATCCTCAGAAGATTGCCTAGGACTCCCTTAAACACCATTTTATTAAGTAGTATTTCATTTTACCAAAATGACCTGAAATTGACCGCAGTTTGACGAAACCGTACGTTGTTAAATTTTTTATTAAAAAAATGTGTTGCAGAACTCGGCGGTGCGATACCAGACGTTCCTGCGCCTGTTCCGACCACTGTTCCGCGGGCCTTTCGAGATCAAGGGGCTGGACCCGCCTACGACCACCACCACCGCGCGCACCACCACCGACAACGCCGCAGACAACGAGGTGCGTCGCCGCTGAGGCGCCGCGACCTTCACTTAACAGACGTTACAACGCGGCTGCTGCACTATGTACATACTCACTCCGTGCCATTTTTATCTTATTTCAAACTTATTTTATTACTATACAAAAACAAAAAATTTGAAACTTAATTAGTTTTTGAAGTCCAAATCAATTGATTGAACTGACCCTAGTAACTCATTGTTTATGCCAACAACTCCACTGGATGGTTTAATAACCATCTACAAAATCTCATTTGTTGACAGTTGTAACTACAACTTACTGCGGGTAAATTATTACCATGCGGCTAAATTGATACAAAAAATGAGTGTGCTTATGGTTGAACTCATGTCCAAGAAATATCTGAGATCGGAAACATACAGCGCTACTGTAAAACGATAAAAATGGCACCGAGTATCAACTTGTTCTACTTGTTACTGAACACCGAAAAATGAATAACTGACAGTTGACACACATCGGCTGAACATGTCTCGGTGTGAACTGTGCGCTGCAAGTCTGCAACTAAGCAGCGATCACTTTAATGCGGACCATGAGTCTGTAGGCAACAGTTTTATTGAATTCTGACTCAGGTAGACATTAGACAAATCGCATAAATGCACATAAGATGCACAGTTTGAAGCCAAACAAAACATAAGAGACTGTAGATAGATATAGTAGGTAATTAAAGCAAATTGTAGAGTAGTGTTTCAGATTGTCATAGGGTTTCAAATATAAGCGTAAAGGGGGATTTAGTCGATTACTATAAACTAGCGCACGTACACAAAAACGCGCGCCAGCGCTGCAGCGGTGGAGGCTCACTCACACGATCACACGAATGACGTCACGCAGTAATCACTTTATGAATAGGGAAAATTAATATATAATTGCTCAAGCTATTCAAGGAGAAGTAAATATATTATACTATAATGTTAAGAAATACGACTTTTATTTCACCCCCCCCCCCCCTTTCCCCTTTTTCAATTTAATAATAATAATAAACCTATAAGTATTTGGGTATGTCGGAAGCGCTGGGCATCAATGTTGCTGACATAAAGCAATCGTTGAAGGAGCGCTTCTTTGGCCGCCTGAAAAAAGTATTTAATAGTCTTTTATCAGGCGGAAATAAGGTACGTACCTTCAACGGTTGGGTCATGCCAGTTTTCATGTACTCTTTCGGCATACTCTCCTTTTCGGAGAAACCGAAGGTTTTGTCTGTGCAATTATGGGTTATGATGACGAATAACTATCGGAGATTTATGGTGAAGGACAGTACGGTTGACATATGTCGGGCATGCCACCGTCCAGGTGAATCAATCCGTCACATTATCTCCGGGTGTTATCGTCTGGCTAACGGAGACTACTTGCATAGACACAACCTTGTAGCCAGGATTATCCATCAACAACTTGCTCTAAAATACAACCCTGTGGATTCGGAAGTGCAGTACTATAAGTATGTGCCCGACCTAGTTCTCGAAAATGGCAGTATCACATTGTACTGGGATCGATCCATCATCACTGACAGGACTTTGTAGCCAATAAGCCTGATATAGTGGTGGTGGATCGATCAGAGCGGCACGCAATGTTTGTTGACATTACGGTCCCGTATGATGAGAACCTCGTGAAAGCCGAGAAAGATAAGCAAATCAAGTATCTTGACTTGGCTCGCAAGGTTGTCGACATGTGGGATGTGGACTCGGCAATCATTGTGCCGATAGTTGTATCAGCTCATGGCTTAATCGCCAAGAGCCTCGATCAATACCTGAGGAGGCTCTCGTTAGGCAGCTGAATCAAGGGCTTGATTCAGAAAGCGGTACTCCTGGACACGGCTCGTATTGTTAGGAGGTTCCTCTCTCTGGAGCCCTGACCGTCGGTAGCTTGGACCCTGTTCCCGATACCGGTGGGCTACAATTTTTTATATTTTTAAATGTTTTTTATGTTGTTTGTTTAAGGAATATTTAAAAATGTAAATAATTTGTTAAAAAATAAATAAAGGTAATAATAATTTATTTCAGGTAACAAAGACCCATAACATTTATATACCTTATAGACTATCATACATAATTTACAAAAACAAGAAAATATAAACTATTGTACACACGCACACGTTGTAGAGTCACACATATCAGTGACTTACTAATTAAACAGCTTACAGGAATTTATGCAAAACAAAATTTAATTTTCTGGTCTATGGGAATTTAAATCTATAATAGGTGTAAACGAACCGTTCTCGAAGCCGTCAACCAAGCATTCTGTACACCAAACTAAGTAACCCTACGCAAAAAATATTGCTGGGAAACGACAAAAAAACGCACAGACGTAACGTACGAAACTTGTGAAAAGTTGGAACATTGACCACCAATATCTCCGTGACTAGGTTTTCAAGTTTGGTGCAGAACAAAAAAACTTATCGCAATGACGCCATGACGGAGAGAACAAGTGCCTTTCGGTTTCGTTAAGGGTCTTTTGTGCGATAGTGCGTAGCTTGGGAGGAGCAGCGCGTGTCCTCACAAATGAAGTAGGAGGCGATTTGTCGCTGCCGGCTGTAGTGCGGAGGATGGTCGGTAGCGCAGAGTCGTGGGACGCGGTGGTGTCCTTCTGCGAGGACGTGATGTTGCAGAAGGAAACTGCGGAACGGGAGAGGGAGATCTCGACTCCCTTCCCCAGCCGCAGAAGGCGCACCGGGCGCAGGAGAAGGGACAACTCCCTTTTCCGGCCCCCATGAATGGGTCCAGGAGCGAGGGACTTGGGGAAGTCCCCGCCCACTATTCGATGAACCCGAGGCGGAGGCGCGCGCGGTTGTCGGCGCGCGCCTCTGTGGCGATGCACGGGGTAGTTGAACACCTCACTACCCCAAGTAGGGGACGAGGCCCGGACAGACCGGGCCAGCACTAGTGTGGGGCTGCGGAAGAATCTGGATTCCCGCGGCCCCGCGCGCTCGTGCGAGAAGACACCGGGATGGTTTTTGTCAGTTTGAGTCTGACAGACACTTCCGCCCGCCCCAGGGCGGAGGACATCCGTGAGGATTTTCCACCCCGAAACAAAAAAATAAAAGGTCGGACACTCAAGCTGCCTCATAGACGAGCCAGTCTGAGTAGTGCCGGGCTCCAACCGGCTAAAACCACCTTCTGCCTTACAATCATAGCCACAGACATAAGCGTCTGTGCCTTTGTTTACTTACATTTCTTTGTGTCTCTGAGCTCCACGTATAAGTGGTGACTCCGGAGTACAACTTACTTCTACTTAAACTGCTTACTTACTACAAATGAGTCCATCACTTATTATTATTATTTTTTTTCCTTTATTCATTCTTTCTCTTATCTAATACATTTTTAAATATTTTCAAAAACAAAAGTAAACAAAACATTTAAAAATATAGAAAACAGATGGCCCATCGGCATCAGGAACAAGGTCCAGGCTGCCGGTGGTCAGGGCTCCAGAGAGAGGAACCGCACGTATAGGCGCGCCTCACTATACGTGCCGTGTCCAGGAGTACTGCTTTCTGAATCAAGCCCTTGACCCAGCCGCGCAATGAGAGCCACCTAAGGTGTTGGTCGAGGCTCTCTGCTATTAGTCCATTAACCGTAACAACTATCGGTACAATGATTGCAGAGTCCACGCCCCACATGTCGACAACCTCGTGTGCTAAATCAAGATACTTGATTTTTTTATCATTCTCAGCTTTCACGAGATTGTCGTCATGAGGGACAGTGATGTCAACAATCATTGCACGGCGCTCTCGACGATCTATCACCACAATATCAGGTTTATTTACTAAAATAGTCCTGTCTGTGATGATAGATCGATCCCAATACAATGTGGCATGACCATTCTCGAGAACTGGGTCGGGCACATACTTGTAGTATGGTACTTCAGAACTCACAAGGTTGTATTGCAAGGCAAGTTGCTGGTGAATAATCCTAGCTACTAGATTGTGTCTGTGCAAGTACTCACCGTTAGCAAGACGAGAACAACCGGCAACAATATATCGTATCGATTCACCAGGACAGTGGCATGCCCGACAGATGTCAACCGTGCCGTCCTTGATAATGTATTTCCGATATTGTTCGTCATGATAACTTCATCCATAATCGCACAGACAAAACCTTCAGTTTCCCTAAAGAGGTCACCGAATCGTAGCCAGGATACGGACGCCAAGAAGTCTACATCAGGCCATGTGGGGCCCGGAAAAAGCGTCCGTGTAGCTCCTTGCTCTGCCATACCTCCCTATGGTCATTACCGCATGCCGCATCGGTAGTGGCCCCGGCTCCCGCACCGAGACCGGCAAGCACTCGTACCGACGACGAGGTCGAGCGCATTGTCCGGCTCTGCATGCTCCAGTGCGGGAGCATGGTCAACGCTCGGATGGAGGCGATCTCTCGGCGCGTCCCTGCGGAAATCCTCCGTCCGCCCCTAGCGGCCGATGCACGGCGGAGGGCTGAGGAGCCGCCGAGACCTGTGCCTCGACCGAGCGATCAGCCCGCGACTGCCGGGTCTAAGGGTGAGACCTGGGCGACAGTCGTGGGCCGCAAGAAGGCCCGCAAAGCCGCCAAGGCGGCCTCAGCAACGGCGCGCGCCCCTGGCCGAACCGCAAAGGCGGTTGCGCAGCCTGCGCGGCGGACTGCCAAAGGCGGTCGCAAAGGACCGGCGATACGTGCTCCGCGTTCCGAGGCTGTGACGCTCACGCTACAGCCCGGAGCTTCGGAGCGCGGCGTAACGTACCAGTCGGTCATTGCCGAGGCCAAGGCCAAGATCAAGTTATCGGAGGAAGGAGGAGGAAGGAGGGGCGCCCCGCGGACTCGCCGTCCGCGTATCGGCCCATAGTGCTGCTCGACGAGGCGGGCAAACTTTTTGAGCGCATTATCGCAGATCGCCTCGTCGGCCACTTGTGCAGGGAGGGGCCGAACCTGGACGACAACCAATTTGGTTTTCGTCGGAGGCGCTCCACCATAGACGCCATCATGCGCGTGAGGGCCCTGGCGGAGGAGACGGTGTCCCGGGGTGGGGTGGTGCTGGCGGTGTCTTTAGACATCTCCAACGCATTCAACACCCTACCCTGGAGTTGTATCCGGGAGGCACTGAAATACCATCGCGTGCCTCCCTACCTCCGCCGTACGGTAGGGGCTTACCTGGAGGGTAGATGCGTCACCTATCGGGGACGTGACGGTGCCGGTCGGCACCTCATGTCGTGCGGTGTTCCGCAGGGATCGGTCTTGGGACCGCTCCTGTGGAACATCGGCTACGACTGGGTGCTGAGAGGCGAGCTCCCGTCGGGCGCCGACTTGACGTGTTATGCGGACGACACGCTTGTCGCTGCCCGGGGGAGCTCGCACAGGGAGGCAGCGTTGATAGCCACGGCTGCGGTGTCACAGGTGGTGAACCGCATCCGGCGCCTGGGCCTGGAGGTGGCCCTAAACAAGTCGGAGGCCATGGTGTTTCATGGCCCCCGACGTGCGCCGGCGCCGGGATCACACATCGTGGTCAGCGGGGCCCGGATAGCTGTCGAGTCCACCATGAAGTATCTGGGATTGGTGCTCGACAGCCGATGGGAATTCGGGCCCCACTTCCGGCGGCTGGCGCCCAAGCTGATGGGTGCAGCGGGCGCGCTGTCAACGTTGCTTCCCAACTTGGGGGGCCCGAGCGCCGCCTGTAGGCGGTTGTACGTGGGAATCGTGCGGTCCATGGCCCTGTATGGGGCCCCTGTGTGGGCGATGGACTTGACGGCCAGCACTCTCGCCATTCTGCGGAAACCGCAGAGGGCGATGGCCGTCAGAGTCGTCCGCGGGTACCGCACGATTTCCTACGAGGCGGCTTGCGTCCTGGCCGGATCCCCGCCCTGGGACCTAGAGGCGAAAGTACTCGCGTCATTACATCGATGGCGCGAGGAAGAGCGGGCACGGGGCTCGAGGCCGGTGCAGCGGCAGATCGCGCTGCGCCGAGACGAGCTCCGTCAGGTCTTGGTGGCGGAATGGCGGCAAAGGCTTCTGCGCCATGCCGCCGGCCTCGCAACCGTCGAGGCGATCCGGCCAGTACTCGACGACTGGCTCGGGAGAAGGCACGGCTCCCTGTCGTTTAGGGTGACGCAGGTGCTTTCGGGGCACGGCTGCTTCGGCAAGTACCTGTGCCGCATAGACAGGGAGCCAGACGCTCGGTGCCACCACTGCGTCGATTGCGGGGAGGACACGGCGCAACACACGCTCGCCGAGTGCGTGGCTTGGGAGGAGCAGCGCCGTGTCCTCGCAAATGAAGTAGGAGGCGATCTGTCGCTGCCGGCCGTAGTGCGGAGGATGGTCGTTAGCGCAGAGTCGTGGGACGCGGTGGTGTCCTTCTGCGAGGACGTGATGTCGCAGAAGGAGGCTGCGGAACGGGAGAGGGAGATCTCGACTCCCTTCCCCGGCCGCAGAAGGCGCACCGGGCGCAGGAGAAGGGCGGACAACGCCCTTTTCCGGCCCCCATGAATGGGTCCAGGGGCGAGGGACTTGGGGAAGTCCCCGCCCCCTATTCAATGGACCCGAGGCGGAGGCGCGCGCCGACACCCGCTGAGGCGGTGCACGGGGTAGTCGAACGCCTCACTACCCCGTGCAGGAGACGAGGCCCGGACAGACCGGGCCAGCACTAGTGTGGGGCTGCGGAAGAATCTGGATTCCCGCGGCCCCGCGCGCACGTGCGAGGAGACACCGGGGTGGTTTTTAGTCAGTTTGAGTCTGACAGACCCCTCCGCCCGCCCCAGGGCGGAGGACATCCGTGAGGATTTTCCACCCCGACAAAAAAAAAAAAAAAAAAAATGGTTAGGTTAGGTTAGAGTTGCCGACGCGGGACGTCTTTTGGTGGGCTGGGTTTCAGCAAGAGTGAAACTGCTGGCACCCAGGGCCATGCAGTGTTACCGGTGCCTGGAGAAAGGGCACGTCTGGGCACTGTGCACTAGCGAAGCCGACCGCAGCGATCTGTGTTGTCGCTGCGGTCGGCACGGCCACAAGGCGTCCCAGTGCTCCGCTGAGCCAAACTGCAGCCTCTGTGCGGCTGCAGGAAAGTCCGCGGGGCACAGAACTGGCGGCAACGCTTGCAGCGCGCCCAGAAAGCGCAGCAAGCGTTGGACCAAAGCTGCGGGGGCCGCACCCCCTAGCACCTCTTCGGCCGACTCCCGGCCTGTGGTAGGACGAGGCGCCGACGAAATGGAGTGCCAGTGATGGCGCTGCATTTCCTCCAGGCGAACGTCAACCACTGCACCAGAGCTCAGGATCTCTTGGTCATGAGCATGGCGGAGTGGTCGATAAATGTGGCGGTGGTCGCTGAGCCGTATTTTGTCCCCGCCCGGGATAACTGGGCAGGGGATCTGGACGGCCTGGTGGCCATCATCGGCGCGACTCTTGTCGACGTATCCCGGGGTCACGGTTGGGTTGCCGCCCTTGTGAACGGGATCGTCACGATCGGGGCATACTTTTCGCCCAACAGGAGTCTCGCCGACTTCGAGAGTTTCCTTGTCGAGTTGGGAGCCATCGTCGGCCGGTCTCATCCTCGGCCCATTTTGCTTCTCGGTGATCTGAACGCCAAGTCTGCGGCGTGGGGATCCCCGGTCACAGACCCGAGGGGCGATGTGCTAGAGGAGTGGGCCGTTACGACGGGCCTGGCTGTCTTAAATCGGGGTTCGGCCTACACGTGTGTGCGGCAGCGGGGTGGATCCATTGTGGACGTGTCGTTTGCTAGTCCCGCTGTCGTGCACCGTGTTCGTGATTGGCACGTGGAAGCGGAGGTGGAGACGCTATCGGATCACCGATACATACGCTTCGACGTCTCCACCCAGACCGCTGGAGGTCGTAGCCAATCGGCCCCCCGAAGAGACGGCCCGCGTTGGGCGCTGAAACGCCTCGACAGGGAGGCTCTCGAGGAAGCCACTATCGTCCAAGCCTGGATCCGGGAGTCGGCTACCGTCGGTCCCGTCGACGTCGAACGGGAGGCGCAGTGGTTTAGCGATGCGATGACGCAAATCTGCGACGCGTCCATGCCACGCGTCTCCTCTCTGTCCGCAAGGCGCCGCGTGTACTGGTGGTGCGTCGAGGTCGAGCGGCTGCGCGTCGCGTGTGCAGACGCCAGACGCCCGTACACGCGGTGTCGGAGGAGACGTCTGCGGGATCCCGACGAAGAAGCCGCGCTGTATGAGGTGTACCGCGCGGCGAAGGAGGCTCTGTGGCTGGCCATCGGCGAGTCGAAGACGCGCTCCAGAGAGGAGCTGTAAGTTGGCGACCCTAGACGGGGATCCGTGGGGGCGCCCTTACCGCACGGTCCGAGGGAAGCTTCGGCCTTGGGCCCCCCCGCTAACGGAAGGTCTCGAGCCGCAGTTTCTGGAGCGAGTGGTCTCGGCTCTCTTCCCTGAGACAGCCGAGTACGAGCCACCGCCGATGGCTCTGCCCACAGCTGCAGAGTCGGAAGAAGAAGAGGAGAGCGAAACCGTCCCAGAGGTGACACAGGCGGAGATGAGCGCGGCCGTGATGCGGCTCCGGGCAAAAAACACTGCTTCGGGGCCCGACGAAGTGCCTGGTCGCGCTCTAGTCCTCGCCCTGAAGGAGTTGGAGCCCCCACTGAGGGGACTCTTCTCGGCGTGCCTTGAGCGGGGTCAGTTCCCTAGCAGGTGGAAGACTGGTCGACTGGTCCTGCTCAGGAAGGCGGGGCGCCCGGCGGATTCGTCGTCGGCTTATCGGCCCATAGTGTTGCTGGACGAGGCGGGCAAGATGCTCGAGCGTGTCATCGCAGATCGCCTCGTCAGCCACTTGTGTACAGAGGAGCCGAACCTAGACGACAGCCAGTTTGGCTTCCGGCGTGGGCGCTCTACCATCGACGCCATCATGAGGGTGAGAGTCTTGGCGGAGGAAGCGGTGTCCCAGGGTGGGGTGGTGCTGGCGGTGTCCTTGGACATCTCCAACGCGTTCAACACCCTGCCCTGGGGTTGCATTAGGGAGGCCCTGCGATACCATCGGGTGCCTTCCTACCTCCGCAACATTGTGGGGGCTTATCTGTCCGGACGGTGTGTCACCTACATGGGACGCGACGGCACGGGCCGTCGCGAGATGTCGTGCGGTGTTCCGCAGGGTTCGGTTCTGGGCCCACCCCTGTGGAACATCGGATACGACTGGGTTTTGCGGTGCGAGCTCCCGCCGGGAGTGGACCTGACGTGTTATGCGGACGACACGCTGGTCACGGCTCGGGGGAGCTCGTACAGGGAGGCAGCGTTGCTGGCTACGGCTGCGGTCTCACAGGTGGTGAGCCGCATACGACGCCTCGGCCTAGAAGTGGCCCTCAACAAGTCGGAGGCCATTGCTTTTCATGGCCCCCGACGGGCGCCGCCGCTGGGATCACACATTGTGGTCGGTGGGGTCCGGATCGCTGTCGAGTCAACCATGAAGTACTTAGGATTGGTGCTCGACAGCCGTTGGGACTTCGGCCCCCACTTTCAGCGGTTGGTGCCCAAGTTGATGGGCGCGGCGGGCGCGCTGTCAACGCTGCTTCCCAATCTGGGGGGCCCGAGCACCGCCTGTAGGCGGTTGTACGTGGGGATCGTGCGATCGATGGCCCTTTACGGGGCCCCGATTTGGGCGAAAGACCTGACGGCCCGCACTATCGCGGTTCTGCGCAGACCGCAGAGGGCGATGGCCGTCAGGGACATACGGGGATATCGCACGATCTCCTACGAGGCGGCTTGTGTACTGGCCGGATCCCCGCCGTGGGACCTGGAGGCGAAGACCCTCGCGACACTGCACCAGTGGCGCGAGGAGGCCGATCATCGGGGCGAGAGGCTGGTGCAGCGACAGATAACGCTGTACCGGTCTCAGCTCCGACAGGTCATGGTGGCGGAATGGCGGGGGAGGCTAGAGCTCCCTACCGCCGGCCTCGACACAGTCGAGGCGATCCGGCCAGTACTCGACGACTGGCTCGGGAGGAAGCACGGCTCCCTGACGTTTCGGGCGACGCAGGTGCTCTCGGGGCACGGCTGCTTCGGGAAGTACCTGTGTCGCATAAGCAGGGAGCCGGACGCCCGGTGCCATCACTGCGTCCACTGTCTGGAGGACACGGCGCGGCATACGCTGGCCGAGTGCGCCGCGTGGGATGAGCCGCGCCGTGCGCTCGTTACGGAAGTAGGAGGAGACCTATCGCTGCCGACCGTCGTTCGCTCGATGGTCGGCAACGCAGAGTCCTGGGACGCGGTGATGTCCTTCTGCGAAACCGTCATGTCGCAGAAGGAGGCTGCGGAAAGGGAGAGGGAGATGACGAGCTCCCGCCCAACCCGCAGCAGACGCACCGGGCGTCGGCAGAGGGCGGACAACGCCCTCTTCCGGCCCCCCTAAACAGGTCCAGGGGCGACGGATTCGGGGACATCCGTCGCCCCCGATCACACTGGACCCGAGACGGCGGCGCGTAGTGTTCCACGCGCGCCTCTCTGAGATGTAACGGGGGGAGTTTGACACCTCACTCCCCCCCAGGACGAGGCCTGCAGGTCAAGCGGGCCGGCACCAGTCCGGGGCAGCGGAAGTCGCATCAGATCCCGTTGCCCCCCGACGCAAGTGTGCGAGGGAACACCGGGGTGGTTTTTAGTCAGTTTGAGTCTGACAGACCCCTCCGCCCACCCCAGGGCGGAGGACTTGGGGAAGTCCCCGCCCCCTATTCGATGGACCCGAGGCGGAGGCGCGCGCGGGTGTCGGCGCGCGGCTGCTTCGGCAAGTACCTGTGCCGCATAGACAGGGAGCCGGACGCTCGGTGCCACCACTGCGTCGATTGCGGGGAGGACACGGCGCAACACACGCTCGCCGAGTGCGTGGCTTGGGAGGAGCAGCGCCGTGTCCTCGCAAATGAAGTAGGAGGCGATCTGTCGCTGCCGGCCGTAGTGCGGAGGATGGTCGGTAGCGCAGAGTCGTGGGACGCGGTGGTGTCCTTCTGCGAGGACGTGATGTCGCAGAAGGAGGCTGCGGAGCGGGAGAGGGAGATCTCGACTCCCTTCCCCGGCCGCAGAAGACGCACCGGGCGCAGGAGAAGGGCGGACAACGCCCTTTTCCGGCCCCCATGAATGGGTCCAGGGGCGTGGGACTTGGGGAAGTCCCCGCCCCCTATTCGATGGACCCGAGGCGGAGGCGCGCGCGGGTGTCGGCGCGCGCCTCTGAGGCGATGCACGGGGTAGTCGAACGCCTCACTACCCCGTGCAGGAGACGAGGCCCGGACAGACCGGGCCAGCACTAGTGTGGGGCTGCGGAAGAATCTGGATTCCCGTGGCCCCGCGCGCACGTGCGAGGAGACACCGGGGTGGTTTTTAGTCAGTTTGAGTCTGACAGACCCCTCCGCCCGCCCCAGGGCGGAGGACATCCGTGAGGATTTTCCACCCCGAAACCAAAAAAAAAAAAAAAAAAAAAAAAATCATAAAACATAAAACCAAAGAGAAAATTCACAAAATACTTAAAAATTAAAAAAAATATATATTAGGCTAGCATTAGTTTGTAGATACCGAGCAGCGGGCGGTATATCCTGCACCGGAGGCATCCGCGGGCCTCGGGAGGATCAAATACCCTCCCAAAAAGAGCGGCCGCATCGCCTTGGGGAAGTGATGTGCGTACCACCCAAATCGTAAATGGAAATGTCGGAAAATGAAACTGTTTTGTCATGCGACCCGGCTGACGCCCGGCGCTCGCAGGTACCCGGGCCTGCGAGTGTTAAATTGGTTACCGATGGACGCGCAGGGGTAGGCGACCAGGCCCCTGTTGCTGATAGTATCACTGGAAGCAGTAATTTCGAAAATAGTGACGGAGGGCCGCGTGGACCGTCTTCCGTTAGGAAACGTCCACGCGACCCTGCTCTGGTTGGAGGTGGGGATTTGTCCTCAGACGAGGAAGGCCTGCTGGCCCCGAAGTTGCCGACCGCGAGGAGAGGTCGGCAGGCTTCGAGAGGGGTGAGTGCTTCGCGGCCGCGGAGGGACGCACAGGGTAGGTTCGTGCGCTCCAATACTCCAGCGGCCAGCGAAGCAGATAGTGACATGGGGGTCACTACCGAGGACCCTGGTGGCGAGAGCTGTGCCTCGCTAGGGAGCTCAAAGGCGGAGCTCAACGCCACCAGAAGAGAGCAGCGCAAAGCCGTCGCGGCCGACGAAGTGTCGGAAATGGCCCGACGCGCACGCGAGCGACGCGCTGCTCTAGCGGCGGAAGGGGGGGACCCATCTGCGGTGGCCCTAAGCCAGCTTGCCCTGGACGGGGTGGACTTAGTCCTGAAGGTTGCCACCAAATCCGGCAGCCTGAAGGGCACGTTCACCCGCGGCTTGAAGGAAGCTGCCGCGGACATCAAGGAGGCGGTTGGCATCCTCCTCAACAGGACGGCCTCAGACGAGGTCGCGAAGTTGCGGGAGGAGAACAGCCGTCTCCGAAATGATTTGGAGGTCCTCCGGCGACAAGTCGCTGCGCTGAGCGAGCAGCAGCAGCGACGCACGTCCACCGATGCCGCATCGGTAGTGGCCCCGGCTCCCGCACCGAGACCGGCAAACACTCGTACCGACGACGAGGTCGAGCGCATTGTCCGGCTCTGCATGCTCCAGTGCGGGAGCATGGTCAACGCTCGCATGGAGGCGATTTCTCGGCGCCTCCCTGCGGAAATCCTCCGTCCGCCCCTAGCGGCCGATACACGGCGGAGGGCTGAGGAGACGCCGAGACCTGTGCCTCGATCGAGCGATCAGCCCGCGACTGCCGGGTCTAAGGGTGAGACCTGGGCTACAGTCGTGGGCCGCAAGAAGGCCCGCAAAGCCGCCAAGGCGGCCTCAGCAACGGCGCGCGCCCCTGGCCGAACCGCAAAGGCGGTTGCGCAGCCTGCGCGGCGGACTGCCAAAGGCGGTCGCAAAGGACCGGCGGTGCGTGCTCCGCGTTCCGAGGCTGTGACGCTCACGCTACAGCCCGGAGCTTCGGAGCGCGGCGTAACGTACCAGTCGGTCATTGCCGAGGCCAAGGCCAAGATCAAGTTATCGGATCTTGGTCTTCAGTCCGTCACCCTCAGGCAGGCTGCCACGGGTGCGCGGCTCTTCGAGGTGGCTGGTGCTGCGAGCGGCAGTGCCGAAAAGGCGGACGCTCTGGCCGCCAAGATGAGGGAGGTCCTCAACCCTGAGGACGTCCGGGTCTCCAGGCCAATGAAAACCGCAGAGGTGCGGATTGCTGGTCTGGACGACTCCGTGACGTCTGAGGAGGTGGTGGCGGCCGTTGCCCGAAGCGGAGAGTGTCCGCCGGACAAGGTGCGGGCCGGCGATATTCGCACCGACGCCACCGGACTCGGCGTGGCCTGGGTTCGGTGCCCTGTGGCGTCGGCGAAGAAGATCGCCATAAGCGGCAGATTGCTGGTTGGCTGGGTTGCAGCGAGGGTGAAACTCCTGCAGCCCCGGGCTTTGCGGTGCTTCCGATGCCTGGAGAAGGGGCACGTCCGGGCAAAGTGCACTGCTGAGATTGACCGTAGCGACCTTTGTTATCGCTGCGGTCAGCCCGGCCACAAGGCGGCCCAGTGTTCCGCGGCGCTCAACTGCAGCTTGTGTTCGGCTGCAGGGAAGCCAGCGGGACACAAAGTGGGCGGAGGGGCCTGTGGCGCGCCTGCCAGCAAGGCCAAGAAGAAGAAGAAGAGGAGCTCTAAGCCTGCGGGGGAAACCTCGCCGCCCCCGCAGGCTAGTAGCTCCGCGGCCGACTCCCGGCCCAGGACCGTTGCCGAGGGAATGGAGTGTCAATAACGGCACAATTCCATTTCCTCCAGGGCAACATCAATCACTCTGCCAGAGCTCAGGATCTTTTACTCCAGAGCATGGCAGAGTGGTCGATCCAAGTGGCTGTGGTCGCCGAACCGTACTTCATCCCCGCCCGTGACAACTGGCTGGGGTGCGCTGACGGTTTGGTGGCCATTATTGGCGGGACTCTGATCGACCCGTCTCGGGGCCGCGGCTGGGTTGCTGCGGTCTCGGGCGGCATCGTCATCGTGGGGGCGTATTTCTCCCCCAACAAGAGTCTCGCCGACTTTGAGGGTTTCCTTGTCGAGTTGGGCGCCGTCGTAGGCCGCTATCACCCTCGTCCCGTTCTGGTGCTCGGGGATCTCAACGCCAAGTCATCGGCGTGGGGATCTCCGGTCACTGACCCTCGGGGCGAGGTGCTGGAAGAGTGGGCGGTGACGACTGGTCTGGTCGTCCTGAATCGGGGTTCGGAATTCACGTGCGTGCGGCAGCGGGGCGGGTCGATAGTGGACGTCTCGTTCGCTAGCCCCTCTGTCGCCAGCCGAGTCCGCGACTGGCGTGTCGCCGTGGAGGTGGAGACGCTGTCGGACCATCGGTATATCCGGTTCGACGTCTCCGCCCAGACCGCGAGCGGCCGCCATCCAACAACCCCGATTAACGACGGCCCGCGTTGGGCGCTGAAGCGCATCGACAAGGAACTACTCGAGGAAGCTGCCTTAGTCCAGTCCTGGATTTGGGAGTCGACGACGGACGGCCCCGTCGACGTCGAAGCGGTGGCGCTGTGGTTTCGCGGGGCGATGACGCAGGTCTGCGACGCGTCCATGCCCCGTGTCCGCCAACAGTCCGCAAGGCGCCAGGTGTACTGGTGGACCGACGAGATCGCGCGGCTGCGCGTTGAGTGCGTTGCGGCTCGCCGCCAGTACACGCGATACCGGAGACGACGTCGACGGGATTCCGTCGAGGAAGACGCGCGGTATGAGGCGTACCGCGCGTCCAAGGAGACTCTGCGGCTGGCCATCGGCGACTCTAAGTCGCGTGCCAGGGAGGAGCTGCTGGGGTCCCTAGATCGGGATCCGTGGGGGCGCCCCTACCGTTGGGTACGGGGCAAGTTGCGTCCCTGGGCGCCTCCACTGGCGCAAACCATGCAACCCCAGTTGCTAGAGGCGGTGGTGTCGGCCCTCTTCCCTGAGCGAGCGGAACACGTTCCCCTGGCGATGGCTTCGCCCTCAGCCGCAGACTCTCCAGAAGAGGAGGGCACCGATGTCCCCGAGGTGACGCAAGCAGAGACGAGAGCGGCCGTGTCGCGACTCCGGGCTAAGAACACAGCGCCCGGACCCGACGGAGTTCCTGGTCGAGCTCTCGTCCTGGCTCTGAAGGAGCTAGAGCCCCAGCTGAGGGGGCTCTTCACGGCATGTCTCGAGCAGGGTCAGTTTCCCAGTGTGTGGAAGGAGGGGAGGCTGGTCCTGCTCAGGAAGGAGGGGCGCCCCGCGGACTCGCCGTCCGCGTATCGGCCCATAGTGCTGCTCGACGAGGCGGGCAAACTTTTTGAGCGAATTATCGCAGATCGCCTCGTCAGCCACTTGTGCAGGGAGGGGCCGAACCTGGACGACAACCAATTTGGTTTTCGTCGGGGGCGCTCCACCATAGACGCCATCATGCGCGTGAGGGCCCTGGCGGAGGAGACGGTTTCCCGGGGTGGGGTGGTGCTGGCGGTGTCTTTAGACATCTCCAACGCATTCAACACCCTACCCTGGAGTTGTATTCGGGAGGCACTGAAATACCATCGCGTGCCTCCCTACCTCCGCCGTACGGTAGGGGCTTACCTGGAGGGTAGATGCGTCACCTATCGGGGACGTGACGGTGCCGGTCGGCACCTCATGTCGTGCGGTGTTCCACAGGGATCGGTCTTGGGACCGCTCCTGTGGAACATCGGCTACGACTGGGTGCTGAGAGGCGAGCTCCCGTCGGGTGCCGACTTGACGTGTTATGCGGACGACACGCTTGTCGCTGCCCGGGGGGGCTCGCACAGGGAGGCAGCGTTGATAGCCACGGCTGCGGTGTCACAGGTGGTGAACCGCATCCGGCGCCTGGGCCTGGAGGTGGCCCTGAACAAGTCGGAGGCCATGGTGTTTCATGGCCCCCGACGTGCGCCGGCGCCGGGATCACACATCGTGGTCAGCGGGGCCCGGATAGCTGTCGAGTCCACCATGAAGTATCTGGGATTGGTGCTCGACAGCCGATGGGAATTCGGGCCCCACTTCCGGCGGCTGGCGCCGAAGCTGATGGGTGCAGCGGGCGCGCTGTCAACGTTGCTTCCCAACTTGGGGGGCCCGAGCGCCGCCTGTAGGCGGTTGTACGTGGCTGCGGAACGGGAGAGGGAGATCTCGACTCCCTTTCCCGGCCGCAGAAGGCGCACCGGGCGCAGGAGAAGGGCGGACAACGCCCTTTTCCGGCCCCCATGAATGGGTCCAGGGGCGAGGGACTTGGGGAAGTCCCCGCCCCCTATTCGATGGACCCGAGGCGGAGGCGCGCGCGGGTGTCGGCGCGCGCCTCTGAGGCGATGCACGGGGTAGTCGAACGCCTCACTACCCCGTGCAGGAGACGAGGCCCGGACAGACCGGGCCAGCACTAGTGTGGGGCTGCGGAAGAATCTGGATTCCCGCGGCCCCGCGCGCACGTGCGAGGAGACACCGGGGTGGTTTTTAGTCAGTTTGAGTCTGACAGACCCCTCCGCCCGCCCCAGGGCGGAGGACATCCGTGAGGATTTTCCACCCCGACAAAAAAAAAAAAAAAAAAAGGTTAGGTTAGGTTAGGTTAGGTTGGGGTGCATGGCAGAAAACCTCCCCGAGTGCTCGGTGGCTGCTGGTCCTTTTGTTTTCTTGGGGACGAGCAGGCGCTGGGCCGGTGCACCCTGGGCGCGGGCAACAATCTCCTCGTGAGGGGTGGTAGAGAGGAGATTGTTGTCCGTGGCGAATTTCTGCCGGAGCGGAGGAGTCGCTCCCGTGGGCTCCCTATCTGCGCTCCGCAGCTGCGGAGTGCATGATTAGGGAGCGAGGTGGGGTAGACCGCGGGCCGTTTTTACAGTCCGCGGTCTAGGGGTCTCCGCGGCGTGCACGTCGCGGTGACCGAGGTGGGGAAGACCGTGGGTTGCTGCTCAACCTGCGGTCTAGGGGCATCCGTGGCGAGGTGTTTTGAGCCACGGTGCCGGGTGGTGGGTAGGTTAAGTTAGTTATAGGTTAGTTTTAGGTTTTTCATTCTAATTCATTTGGGGGAAAAAAAAAAAAAAAAAAAAAAAAAAAAAAAAAAAAAAAAAAACATAAAACATAAAACCAAAGAGAAAAGTCACAAAATACTTAAAAATAACAAAAAAAATAATATTAGGCTAGCATTAGTTTGTAGATACCGAGCAGCGGGCGGTATATCCTGCACCGGGAGGCATCCGCGGGCCTCGGGAGGATCAAATACCCTCCCAAAAAGAGCGGCCGCATCGCCTTGGGGAAGTGATGTGCGTACCACCCATATCGTAATGAAATGTCGGACAATGGAATAGTTTTGTCATGCGACCCGGCTGACGCCCGGCGCTCGCAGGTACCCGGGCCTGCGAGTGTTAAATTGACTACCGACGGACGCGCAGGGGTAGGCGACCAGGCCCCTGTTGCTGAAAATATTACTGGCAGCAGTGTTTTTAAAAAAAATATTGACGGAGGGCCGCGTGGACCGTCTTCCGTTAGGAAACGTCCACGCGACCCTGCTCTGGTGGGAGGTGGGTCGGTGGATCTGTCCTCAGATGAGGAAGGTCTGCTGGCCCCGAAGTTGCCGACCGCGAGTAGAGGTCGGCAGGCTTCGAGAGGGGTGAGTGCTTCGCGGCCGCGGAGGGACGCACAGGGTAGGTTCGTGCGCTCCGATACTCCGGCGGCCAGCGAAGCAGAGAGTGACATGGGGGTCACTACCGAGGACCCTGGTGGCGAGAGCTGTGCCTCGCTAGGGAGCTCAAAGGCGGAGCTCAACGCCACCAGAAGAGAGCAGCGCAAAGCCGTCGCGGCCGACGAAGTGTCGGAAATGGCCCGACGCGCACGCGAGCGACGCGCTGCTCTAGCGGCGGAAGGGGGGGACCCATCTGCGGTGGCCCTAAGCCAGCTTGCCCTGGACGGGGTGGACTTAGTCCTGAAGGTTGCCACCAAATCCGGCAGCCTGAAGGGCACGTTCACCCGCGGCCTGAAGGAAGCTGCCGCGGACATCAAGGAGGCGGTTGGCGTCCTCCTCAACAGGACGGCCTCAGACGAGGTCGCGAAGTTGCGGGAGGAGAACAGCCGTCTCCGAAATGATTTGGAGGTCCTCCGGCGACAAGTCGCTGCGCTGAGCGAGCAGCAGCAGCGACGCACGTCCACCGATGCCGCATCGGTAGTGGCCCCGGCTCCCGCACCGAGACCGGCAAGCACTCGTACCGACGACGAGGTCGAGCGCATTGTCCGGCTCTGCATGCTCCAGTGCGGGAGCATGGTCAACGCTCGGATGGAGGCGATCTCTCGGCGCCTCCCTGCGGAAATCCTCCGTCCGCCCCTAGCGGCCGATACACGGCGGAGGGCTGAGGAGCCGCCGAGACCTGTGGCTCGATCGAGCGATCAGCCCGCGACTGCCGGGTCTAAGGGTGAGACCTGGGCGACAGTCGTGGGCCGCAAGAAGGCCCGCAAAGCCGCCAAGGCGGCCTCAGCAACGGCGCGCGCCCCTGGCCGAACCGCAAAGGCGGTTGCGCAGCCTGCGCGGCGGACTGTCAAAGGCGGTCGCAAAGGACCGGCGGTACGTGCTCCGCGTTCCGAGGCTGTGACGCTCACGCTACAGCCCGGAGCTTCGGAGCGCGGCGTAACGTACCAGTCGGTAATTGCCGAGGCCAAGGCCAAGATCAAGTTATCGGATCTTGGTCTTCAGTCCGTCACCCTCAGGCAGGCTGCCACGGGTGCGCGGCTGTTCGAGGTGGCTGGTGCTGCGAGCGGCAGTGCCGAAAAGGCGGACGCTCTGGCCGCCAAGATGAGGGAGGTCCTCAACCCTGAGGACGTCCGGGTCTCCAGGCCAATGAAAACCGCAGAGGTGCGGATTGCTGGTCTGGACGACTCCGTGACGTCTGAGGAGGTGGTGGCGGCCGTTGCCCGAAGCGGAGAGTGTCCGCCGGACAAGGTGCGGGCCGGCGATATTCGCACCGACGCCACCGGACTCGGCGTGGCCTGGGTTCGGTGCCCTGTGGCGTCGGCGAAGAGGATCGCCATAAGCGGCAGATTGCTGGTCGGCTGGGTTGCAGCGAGGGTTAAACTCCTGCAGCCCCGGGCTTTGCGGTGCTTCCGGTGCCTGGAGAAGGGGCACGTCCGGGCAAAGTGCACCGCTGAGATTGACCGTAGCGACCTCTGTTATCGCTGCGGTCAGCCCGGCCACAAGGCGGCCCAGTGTTCCGCGGCGCTCAACTGCAGCTTGTGTTCGGCTGCGGGGAGGCCAGCGGGACACAAAGTGGGCGGAGGGGCCTGTGGCGCGCCTGCCAGCAAGGCCAAAAAGAAGAAGAAGAGGAGTTCTAAGCCTGCCGGGGAAACCTCGCCGCCCCCGCAGGCTAGTAGCTCCGCGGCCGACTCCCGGCCCAGGACCGTTGCCGAGGGAATGGAGTGTCAATAACGGCACAATTCCATTTCCTCCAGGGCAACATCAATCACTCTGCCAGAGCTCAGGATCTTTTACTCCAGAGCATGGCAGAGTGGTCGATCCACGTGGCTGTGGTCGCCGAACCGTACTTCATCCCCGCCCGTGACAACTGGCTGGGGTGCGCTGACGGTTTGGTGGCCATTATTGGCGGGACTCTGATCGACCCGTCTCGGGGCCGCGGCTGGGTTGCTGCGGTCTCGGGCGGCATCGTCATCGTGGGGGCGTATTTCTCCCCCAACAAGAGTCTCGCCGACTTTGAGGGTTTCCTTGTCGAGTTGGGCGCCGTCGTAGGCCGCTATCACCCTCGTCCCGTTCTGGTGCTCGGGGATCTCAACGCCAAGTCATCGGCGTGGGGATCTCCGGTCACTGACCCTCGGGGCGAGGTGCTGGAAGAGTGGGCGGTGACGACTGGTCTGGTCGTCCTGAATCGGGGTTCGGAATACACGTGCGTGCGGCAGCGGGGCGGGTCGATAGTGGACGTCTCGTTCGCTAGCCCCTCTGTCGCTAGCCGAGTCCGCGACTGGCGTGTCGCCGTGGAGGTGGAGACGCTGTCGGACCATCGGTATATCCGGTTCGACGTCTCCGCCCAGACCGCGAGCGGCCGCCATCCAACAACCCCGATTAATGACGGCCCGCGTTGGGCGCTTAAGCGCATCGACAGGGAACTACTCGAGGAAGCTGCCTTAGTCCAGTCCTGGATTTGGGAGTCGACGACGGACGGCCCCGTCGACGTCGAAGCGGTGGCGCTGTGGTTTCGCGGGGCGATGACGCAGGTCTGCGACGCGTCCATGCCCCGTGTCCGCCAACAGTCCGCAAGGCGCCAGGTGTACTGGTGGACGGACGAGATCGCGCGGCTGCGCGTTGAGTGCGTTGCGGCTCGCCGCCAGTACACACGATACCGGAGACGACGTCGACGGGATTCCGTCGAGGAAGACGCGCGGTATGAGGCGTACCGCGCGTCCAAGGAGACTCTGCGGCTGGCCATCGGCGACTCTAAGTCGCGTGCCAGGGAGGAGCTGCTGGGGTCCCTAGATCGGGATCCGTGGGGGCGCCCTTACCGTTGGGTACGGGGCAAGTTGCGTCCCTGGGCGCCTCCACTGGCGCAGACTATGGAGCCCCAGTTGCTAGAGGCGGTGGTGACGGCCCTCTTCCCTGAGCGAGCGGAACACGTTCCCCCGGCGATGGCTTCGCCCTCAGCCGCAGACTCTCCAGAAGAGGAGGGCACCGATGTTCCCGAGGTGACGCAAGCAGAGACGAGAGCGGCCGTGTCGCGACTCCGGGCTAAGAACACAGCGCCCGGACCCGACGGAGTTCCTGGTCGAGCTCTCGTCCTGGCTCTGAAGGAGCTAGAGCCCCAGCTGAGGGGGCTCTTCACGGCATGTCTCGAGCAGGGTCAGTTTCCCAGTGTGTGGAAGGAGGGGAGGCTGGTCCTGCTCAGGAAGGAGGGGCGCCCCGCGGACTCGCCGTCCGCGTATCGGCCCATAGTGCTGCTCGACGAGGCGGGCAAACTTTTTGAGCGCATTATCGCAGATCGCCTCGTCGGCCACTTGTGCAGGGAGGGGCCGAACCTGGACGACAACCAATTTGGTTTTCGTCGGGGGCGCTCCACCATAGACGCCATCATGCGCGTGAGGGCCCTGGCGGAGGAGACGGTGTCCCGGGGTGGGGTGGTGCTGGCGGTGTCTTTAGACATCTCCAACGCATTCAACACCCTACCCTGGAGTTGTATCCGGGAGGCACTGAAATACCATCGCGTGCCTCCCTACCTCCGCCGTACGGTAGGGGCTTACCTGGAGGGTAGATGCGTCACCTATCGGGGACGTGACGGTGCCGGTCGGCACCTCATGTCGTGCGGTGTTCCGCAGGGATCGGTCTTGGGACCGCTCCTGTGGAACATCGGCTACGACTGGGTGCTGAGAGGCGAGCTCCCGTCGGGCGCCGACTTGACGTGTTATGCGGACGACACGCTTGTCGCTGCCCGGGGGAGCTCGCACAGGGAGGCAGCGTTGATAGCCACGGCTGCGGTGTCACAGGTGGTGAACCGCATCCGGCGCCTGGGCCTGGAGGTGGCCATGAACAAGTCGGAGGCCATGGTGTTTCATGGCCCCCGACGTGCGCCGGCGCCGGGATCACACATCGTGGTCAGCGGGGCCCGGATAGCTGTCGAGTCCACCATGAAGTATCTGGGATTGGTGCTCGACAGCCGATGGGAATTCGGGCCCCACTTCCGGCGGCTGGCGCCCAAGCTGATGGGTGCAGCGGGCGCGCTGTCAACGTTGCTTCCCAACTTGGGGGGCCCGAGCGCCGCCTGTAGGCGGTTGTACGTGGGAATCGTGCGGTCCATGGCCCTGTATGGGGCCCCTGTGTGGGCGATGGACTTGACGGCCAGCACTCTCGCCATTCTGCGGAAACCGCAGAGGGCGATGGCCGTCAGAGTCGTCCGCGGGTACCGCACGATTTCCTACGAGGCGGCTTGCGTCCTGGCCGGATCCCCGCCCTGGGACCTAGAGGCGAAAGTACTCGCGTCATTACATCGATGGCGCGAGGAAGAGCGGGCACGGGGCTCGAGGCCGGTGCAGCGGCAGATCGCGCTGCGCCGAGACGAGCTCCGTCAGGTCTTGGTGGCGGAATGGCGGCAAAGGCTTCTGCGCCCTGCCGCCGGCCTCGCTACCGTCGAGGCGATCCGGCCAGTACTCGACGACTGGCTCGGGAGAAGGCACGGCTCCCTGTCGTTTAGGGTGACGCAGGTGCTGTCGGGGCACGGCTGCTTCGGCAAGTACCTGTGCCGCATAGACAGGGAGCCGGACGCTCGGTGCCACCACTGCGTCGATTGCGGGGAGGACACGGCGCAACACACGCTCGCCGAGTGCGTGGCTTGGGAGGAGCAGCGCCGTGTCCTCGCAAATGAAGTAGGAGGCGATCTGTCGCTGCCGGCCGTAGTGCGGCGGATGGTCGGTAGCGCAGAGTCGTGGGACGCGGTGGTGTCCTTCTGCGAGGACGTGATGTCGCAGAAGGAGGCTGCGGAGCGGGAGAGGGAGATCTCGACTCCCTTCCCCGGCCGCAGAAGGCGCACCGGGCGCAGGAGAAGGGCGGACAACGCCCTTTTCCGGCCCCCATGAATGGGTCCAGGGGCGAGGGACTTGGGGAAGTCCCCGCCCCCTATTCTGGACCCGAGGCGGAGGCGCGCGCGTGTGTCGGCGCGCGCCTCTGAGGCGATGCACGGGGTAGTCGAACGCCTCACTACCCCGTGCAGGAGACGAGGCCCGGACAGACCGGGCCAGCACCAGTGAACAAAACCGAAGGTCGACTTGGAGCGGGTAGTGAAAATTAAATACACTGGACTGGTTTTAAATCACTTATAATCAACCGAACCGAATCACAATGTACTGGATGTACTGCTCACAACAACAAAACAAAAATAATGTCTTAGACCTTTTACTATCAGCGGTAACGAAACCATAGCGACTTCTAATTTGACTACAACGCCATCTATCGAGCGATGTGGTACTATTATTTCGAAACTTTAAATAAATGTTGATCGCTGTGATTCCGTTCTCACTGTTTAAACCTAAACATACCGCCCACCAAGGACATATTACAAATTGTCCTTCCCTTAATTTAAACCGCCCACCATGCAACATGTCTTCTGAAGTGGGATGCACAGGTACAAATCTTAATACAATTACATATTTAATAACGTCATACAACACGAGCGATGTTATATAGAATGCAAACAAAATTTTTACAAACTAAATGAGTTCTTATAATAATAAACAATACATATCCTTAAATATACCTCACATACACACATTTTAAGTTGCTACAGGTAGAATAGCCAGTTTAGAAACAGGTCTCTTTATCAGGGAATTTTTAGTTTTAACGGTAACGACTCGAGTAATTCCGTCGGGACCATGGTGTTTTGATTCAATTTTGCCCAGCAACCACTTGCCAGGAGGCAAATCATCCTCTTTTATCAAAACTATGTCACCTATGGCTGGTTCTGGGGTTTGATGAGCCCACTTATGACGTTGTAAAAATTGGTTTAAGTAATCTTGTGACCATCGCCGCCAATAGTCCTGCAACATTCTCTGGGTGAGTTGCCACCGTCCCAGACTAGAAATGTTAACCCTTTCGATATTCGAATCGGGGGCAAGGACGAGTGGTTCCCCAACCAGGAAATGGCCCGGAGTTAACACCGTTAAGTCATTTTGATCCACACAGGAAAGTGGTCTCGAGTTGAGGCATGCCTCAATTTGGGCCAACACCGTCGTTAGTTCCTCGAACGTTAATGTGGAGTTCCCTACAACCCTTCTGAGATGGTATTTAGTGGACTTGATTCCTGCCTCCCATAGACCGCCGAAGTTTGGAGCGTGAGGAGGAATAAAGTTCCACTTTGTACCGTTGTTTGCCAAGGCCTCAACCAATTCGGGAATGAAATTGGAATTTTCTTCTTTAAATAATTCTTGCAGCTCTCGCGCAGCGCCAACAAAATTGCTACCATTATCACTATGTAATTCTGCACAATGTCCACGCCTCGCTACGAACCTCTTAAAGGCGGCTAAGAAACCTTTAGACGTCATGTCACTGACTGCTTCGATATGAACCGCCCGCGTAGACAGACAGACAAAGAGTGCGATGTACCCCTTGTACGACTTATTGCCTCGCCCTTTCGAAATTCTGACGTTTATCGGACCAGCGTAATCGACGCCACTGTACAAAAAAGGTTTATTAGGTGTAACACGAGAAGATGGTAACTGTCCCATTAGTTGACTTTTGACTTTATTTGTGTACCTAGCGCAAGTAACGCAATTTCTAAAATAGGCCTTTACTAATGATTTAACTCCTACAACCCAATACCGAGATCTTAAGTAAGCAATCATGGCTTGAGGCCCCCCATGCATCGTTTTTTGATGCGCCTCGCTTACTAGATGCTTCGTGAGGAAGGCATCTTTCGGAATCAGTATAGGATTTTTTCGGTCATAACTCAGCTGAGATAGTTCTAATCTACCTCCTACTCTAATTATTCCATTGGGGTCCAAAAATAAGTTTAACGATTTGTACTTTCTTCCCGTTTTACCTAAATAACCCATTTTCTTAAGTTCTTGTATTTCATCTTGTAACTCTTCTTCTTGACCCTTTCTAATACATATATCCATCGCCTCCTCCAGTTCTTTCGTAGACAACTGTTTAGTTCTTTCCTTTTCAGAACAATCCAACCGTAAGTGCAAGAACTTCCTACAGTAGGCTACTACCCTGATCATCCTTGAAAGGGATGAAAATCTATCCCAAAACGAAATTTCTAAGACGCTTGTATGCACGTTAACTTCTTCTATACGTGTAACGAGATGCTTTGGTCTTTTGTATTCTACTATCGGTCCGCTTAAGAAAATTGGACCTTCCCACCACAGCGAAACATCTTTAAGTTCCGAGGGAGAAACTCCACGCGACGCCCAATCTGCTGGATTTTGCTTGGATGCTACGTGCGCCCAGTGATGTGTATCCAAGGTGGTTAAAATGTCCGAAACTCTGTTGGCAACAAAAGTTTTCCACCGACTTGGATGACATTTTAACCAAGCCAACACCACTTCACTGTCTGTCCAGGCATGCCAGTCAGCCTTTGGTATATTCATTACCTCACCTACCTCCGCAATCAACTTTGCTGTGAGGACCGCCCCACACAACTCTAACCTCGGAATGGAAACCTGTTTAATCGGTGCCACCTTTGTTTTGGATGTGATTAAGGAGATATGAATATTTCCCAAGTCATCAATCACTCTAAGGTAAACTACGCCTGCATAAGCGTTTTTAGATGCATCGGAGAACCCATGCAACTCCGACTTCCGAATATTGGAACCAATATGTAACCATCGCGGGATTTTTATGCCAACAAGAGAAGCTAAACTATTGCGGTAAGTATCCCATTCTTGTAATAAATTGTTTGGAATTTCTTGATCCCATTCTAACCCAGCTAACCATAATTTTTGAATTAACATTTTTGCTAAGATTACGCTTGGTGCTAACCACCCTAACGGATCAAATAAACGTGAAATGTCCGAGATAATTTTCCTTTTTGTTACAGGTCCCGTTACCGGCGCGAGTTCCACAGAGTATTGGAAACAATCATCGCGAGTGTTCCAGGTAAGTCCTAGTATTTTTGTTACTTCGTCTATTTTTATTGTTAGTTCTTCATCGTTTCCATCTCTAATTTTATTTAATAATTCCTTGCAATTGCTTTTCCATTTTTGCAATTTAAATCCTCCCTTAGCTAGTACTTGAGATAATTCCGTGTAAATTTTAAACCCATCTTCTATCCTTTCAGTCCCGGACATCAAGTCGTCCATGTAAAAATCATTCAAAATTATTTTAGCTATGCTTGAATTATCTCCGCACTCATCATAAGCTAATTGTTGTAGTGCCCGTACAGCTAAGTATGGAGCCGAGGCCGTACCGAATGTAACGGTTAACAATTCATACTCTTGTAGATCTTTTTCAGGACTATCCCTCCAAAGTATCCGTTGATATGGCGTATCCTGCCTATCCACCAAAACCTGCCGATACATTTTAACAATATCCGCTACTATACATATCTTATGGACTCTCCAGCGCATAACAGTATGACGTAGTACATCTTGCAAGGGCGGACCAATCATTAGGTCATCATTTAATGACCTACCATTAGTTCCTTTACAGAAGGCGTCAAACACAACCCGCACCTTTGTAGTATCTCTATCTTCACGAACTACTGCGTGATGAGGTAAGTAAACAGCCTCTTTGTTATATTTTTCTTGCTCTGTTACTTCTGCCATATGGTTAAGTCTTAAATATTCTTGCATGACATTCGCGTAGTCTGCCTTTAATTTATTATTTTTACCTAACCTGACTTCTAATCCTTTTAGCCTTTTTGCAGCAATCACTTTGGATTCAGTGCCCCTACCAACCAGAATTGGTTCGCGTAGCGGTAATCTCACTATGTACCTGCCATCTTTATTTCTTGTAGTGGAAGTTGCAAATAACTTTTCACAATTTATTTCCTCTTCCGTTAGCATCTTTTTTGCTCCAGATGGTTCCTCGAGTTCCCAGAACTTTCTCAACAATTCCTCATCTTGGACGCTGGCATGCATCACGGTAATTTGTGAGTAAGTCTGTACCTTATTGTCAACTTCGAATGCGCCCGACAATATCCAACCTAAGGTGGTTTCCTGCGCTAAAAGAGTACCGTTTGTATTCTTCTTGACTCCGTTCTGAATGACTTGGCTAAATACCTCAGCGCCCAACAACACATCTATTTTATTAGGCTTGAAATATTCCGGATCAGCCAAATCCTTATCGCTCAAGTCTACTACCCATTCTACCCGACTTACTCTTGAAGAGGGGAGAAGAGCTGTAACCGACTTCAGAACGTGAGCCTTGACTTTTATTTGAAAAGACGGATTAACTCTCGACCGAAGATTGATAAGCACCATGGATGTCGAAGTTGTACTTTTACTTCCACCAACACCTAACACCGTATTTTTTGACGGTATTTTATTTAAGCGTAAGTACTGAACCGTGGATTCTGTAACAAATGAACCTTGGGATCCCTGATCCAGTAACGCCCTAACCACACGGTAAGTCCCATTCTTCGACTCAGCCGTGACTAAAGCTGTAGTTAATAATACAGTTTTCTTACTGTGTCCTGTCGCAAGACACGAGACTAGTGGTTTATCCTCCGCCTTATTGGCGGCCCCGATTTTCTCATTAACTACTGATGAGGTTTCCGCGCGAGCAGCCCTACTACCTTCACCAATATCAGACCCTACCTCACCCTGTGGGTGTAAAATTGTATGGTGGCGGCGTTTACACACCTGGCATCTAAGAGTGTTTTTACAATTCTTGGCAGAGTGGTTGTTATATAGGCAAACAAAACACAAATTATGTTCCCAGACGAAGTTACGCCGAGCTTCATTAGACTCCTTACTAAATTTAGGACAAGATGTGATCTTATGATCGGCGGAACAAAATTCACATGATACTGACTTCTTATCTTTTAATACATGAAACGATTGTGTTCTCTTTGGGTGTGGATGTCTGTCCTTGCTATCCGACTTGTCTAAATTTTCCAGACCTCTAAAGCGACTATTTAAAAATTCCGAAAACTGAATAAACGTAGGTAATTCATCACTTAAGTCCGAAGCCACCTTGAGTTCCCAAACCTTCCTGGTCTCTTTGTCTAATTTTTCACTAATTATGTGCACGACAATAAGATCCCAGGACGAGACATCTACCCCTAAATTACTTATTGACTCCAAACATTCTGAAGTAGTATTTAAAAGCCTTTTTATTTCGATAGCCGATTCACAAGACAAAGTCTTTTGACTTAGTAATCTTTTCATAATACCATTTGCTATAAACTTTTTATTATTGTACATTTTCTCTAATTTAGACCAAGCAATTTTATAGTTTTCAGATGTAACCTTTATGTTCCTCAATAACTGCTCAGCCTCCCCACTTAACTGTCCCTTTAAATAATAAAATCTCTGTGCATCGTCTAGTGACGGATTCTCGTGCACCAATCCAAAAAATAAATCCCTAAATGTTTGCCACTCTGAATACTTTCCCGAAAAAGAAGGGATTTTTATTTCTGGCAACTTAACTCTGCTAAAACTCTTTTCACTGTGACAAAACATAGACTTAGAATCCTCATATAACGACGTTGTTCCATTAGATAATAATTCCCTTAATTCGCTTTTAAAATCCACATAAAATTCCTCGACTTCATCATAAAGCCTATTTTTTATATAGCTAGAGTTCGACAATTCCACCTTTTTTATTGTACTTAATATTTCTTTATGAGTAGCCGTGAATGTACTCCATAATTGTTCCAAATTTTCAATACGGGTCTCTAAATATGCATGAGTTAATCGCTCTTTAGGCGCTTTCTTTAAATTGGATTTAGCCTTATACATTTTGGCACTAATGTCCTCCTGAATAGCAAGGAAAGAATCCATTTTGCAACAATTATAGGATACAGATTTAACCGGAACTATATTTTTACAAGTCTTTACACCTTAAGTCACTTGGGTCTAAAATCGGGCATGGATTCCCCGTCAGAACCACTTTTCGCATAACATTTTACAAGTCCTAATTTTCTACTTAGCAGATAATCTTCTGGTAATTTCAAGAGTTCAACTTCAAATGATGCACTTTTTTTATTGAGATTTTAAACTATTCTTCCTGATAAAGATTTCAAATGTACTCACAATTTTTTCTTCACCATAACTTCACTCACTGACACACTGATGATGTCGCGCTGTACTGTACCACAATTGGCACGCTGTTGTACTGCACCAGGAGCACCGCCAGTGGCGCCCTCTGCTCGGCCACGATCTGCCGCTCGTCACCTCCCTTGCGTCGCTCCTCCGGATGGTGCTACCAGATGTGGCTGCTCCACGCTCCACCTGGCTGCTCCCTGCTCCAACCGGTTCCACCTTCAGCTCCTGGGTACCTCTCACCTGGAGTACCCCACTTGAAGGGGATGCTCTGGACAGCGATCCACTGCCCAGTAGTGACGCGAAGGGTGGTAATCTCTACCACCACCGGAGACTACCAAAAACACTCCCGACTACTCCGACTCGAAGGACCATGAACAAAACCGAAGGTCGACTTGGAGCGGGTAGTGAAAATTAAATACACTGGACTGGTTTTAAATCACTTATAATCAACCGAACCGAATCACAATGTACTGGATGTACTGCTCACAACAACAAAACAAAAATAATGTCTTAGACCTTTTACTATCAGCGGTAACGAAACCATAGCGACTTCTAATTTGACTACAACGCCATCTATCGAGCGATGTGGTACTATTATTTCGAAACTTTAAATAAATGTTGATCGCTGTGATTCCGTTCTCACTGTTTAAACCTAAACAACCAGTGTGGGGCTGCGGAAGAATCTGGATTCCCGCGGCCCCTGCACGCACGTGCGAGGAGACACCGGGGTGGTTTTTAGTCAGTTTGAGTCTGACAGACCCCTCCGCCCGCCCCAGGGCGGAGGACATCCGTGAGGATTTTCCACCCCGACAAAAAAAAAAAAAAAAAAAAAAAGGTTAGGTTAGGTTAGGTTAGGTTCCCCACCGATCCCCGCCGTGGGACCTGGAGGCGAAGACCCTCGCGACACTGCACCAGTGGCGCGAGGAGGCCGATCATCGGGGCGAGAGGCTGGTGCAGCGACAGATAACGCTGTACCGGTCTCAGCTCCGACAGGTCATGGTGGCGGAATGGCGGGGGAGGCTAGAGCTCCCTACCGCCGGCCTCGACACAGTCGAGGCGATCCGGCCAGTACTCGATGACTGGCTCGGGAGGAAGCACGGCTCCCTGACGTTTCGGGCGACGCAGGTGCTCTCGGGGCACGGCTGCTTCGGGAAGTACCTGTGTCGCATAAGCAGGGAGCCGGACGCCCGGTGCCATCACTGCGTCCACTGTCTGGAGGACACGGCGCGGCATACGCTGGCCGAGTGCGCCGCGTGGGATGAGCCGCGCCGTGCGCTCGTTACGGACGTAGGAGGAGACCTGTCGCTGCCGACCGTCGTTCGCTCGATGGTCGGCAGCGCAGAGTCCTGGGACGCGGTGATGTCCTTCTGCGAAACCGTCATGTCGCAGAAGGAGGCTGCGGAAAGGGAGAGGGAGATGACGAGCTCCCGCCCATCCCGCAGCAGACGCACCGGGCGTCGGCAGAGGGCGGACAACGCCCTCTTCCGGCCCCCCTAAACAGGTCCAGGGGCGACGGATTCGGGGACATCCGTCGCCCCCGATCACACTGGACCCGAGACGGCGGCGCGTAGTGTTCCACGCGCGCCTCTCTGAGATGTAACGGGGGGAGTTTGACACCTCACTCCCCCCCGGGACGAGGCCCGCAGGTCAAGCGGGCCGGCACTAGTCCGGGGCAGCGGAAGTCGCATCAGATCCCGTTGCCCCCAGACGCAAGTGTGCGAGGGAACACCGGGGTGGTTTTTAGTCAGTTTGAGTCTGACAGACCCCTCCGCCCGCCCCAGGGCGGAGGACATCCGTGAGGATTTTCCACCCCGACAAAAAAAAAAAAAAAAAAAAAAAAAAAGGTTCCCCACCGAGGGTGTCTCCACGTTGTCGTCGTGGTGGGGCTTGAGTGTCTCAATGATCTTGGAAATTCCCATTCCAAGTGAGAGACCAGACTAAGAGAGACACACACACGCCGGGGTCGCCTCAGACTTCTGCGAGGGGTGCCCTGTGCACGATTCACGCTCCGAGTCATCGGAGTGTGAATATGGGGAGGGGTCTCACGGCGTGCTGTGACTCACGGAGCGGGTCTATTGCATGCTGTGTGATTCGCGATTCACTTCTCGAGTTCCTCGGGGAGTGAATCAGGGGTGGGATATTTCGTCGTGTACCGTGCGATGGCTCACGGAGCGGGCTATCGGACGGTACGTGATTAGTGATTCACTCTTCGAGGTTCTCGGGGAGTGAATCAGGGCGGGGCTATTTCGTCGTGTGCCGTGCGATGGCTCACGGAGCGGGCTATCGGACGGTACGTGATTAGTGATTCACTCTTCGAGGTTCTCGGGGAGTGAATCAGGGTGGGGTTATTTCGTCGTGCACCGTGCGATGGCTCACGGAGCGGGCTATCGGACGGTGCGTGATTAGTGATTCACTCCTCGAAGTTCTCGGGGAGTGAATCAGGGTGGGGTTATTTCGTCGTGCACCGTGCGATGGCTCACGGAGCGGGCTATCGGACGGTGCGTGATTAGTGATTCACTCCTCGAAGTTCTCGGGGAGTGAATCAGGGTGGGGTTATGTCGTCGTGTGCCGTGCGATGGCTCACGGAGCGGGCTATCGGACGGTACGTGATTGGTGATTCACTCCTCGGGGTCCTCGGGGAGTGAATCGGGGTCGGGGATCTTCCCTTGCATGCCACGCGACGGGACATCGTTGCGGGGCATGTTCTGGGATGTGACATTGTCACCCTCTTGTACGCGTCTGCCCATCAGACGTGACTGTGAGGGTGATGGACTGGTCATGAAATGGGGGGGAGAAACGATGAATAGTAAGGAGAGAGGGACCACACCCTTCAAAGGAACAAAACAACATGAAAAAGACGATTAAGAAAATTATACCCCAGGGCGGTACCAGCTGCACAGCAGCTGGAGAATCCGCCACGATCCCTTCGGGATCGTCAAGCCCCCCGTATTCTGGGGAGGGCACTAATCGTTTACCGCTTGCCGATGGCAACCAGAGCCGAGGAGGCTCCTCGAGATCGAGGTCTTTTGAAGACCTCATCTCTTTCAATTTTAAAAATACCGACCGAGGACGGGTCGAGCGCCACGCGGCGGACGCAGTGTCGGAGTCCGGCGCTGCGTCACTGAGGACGGCAGCAGGGACTCCAGTGGAACCACGCGTGGTGCTTGAGAGAGTCACACCGCGAGCAGTTGCGGCTTCACCCTCCAAGTTTTGGGGGAAGCGGCCGCGTGTGTGTGTGTCGGACGCGGGTTCGGCGGGTTTGTCCTCTAGCGAGGAGAACCTGCCAGCCCCCAAGGTGCCGACAACCAAGAGGGGCAGAGGACGCCGGCTACCTTCTTTTATGGCGGCGTCACGCGACGCCCGGGGCCGCTTCCTAAAGCCCACCGATACGCCGGTGGCCAGCGGAGTGAGCGACTCCGACGGTGCCATGCAGGTGGAGCAAGGTGGTGCCGAGGCCTCCATCGCTTTGCTGAGCACTAAGGCGGAGCTCAATGCCGCGAAGAGAGAGGGCCGCAAGGCCATCGCGACCGACGAGGTCGCTGAGTTGGCTCGACGGGCAAGGGAGAGGCGGACGCAGACCGCCGCAGCTCCTGAGGGCTTGACGGCAGAGGCCCTTAGCCGCCAAGTTTTGGACGGCGTGGACGTCGTCCTGAAGGTAGCCACGAAATCTGGCAACCTGAAGGGGACGTTCACACGGGCCCTGAAAGAGGCGGCGGACGGGATCAAGGAGGCGGTAGACGTCCTCCTTGACCGCACGGTCTCGGAGGAGACGGTGAAGCTCCGAGAGGAAAATCGCCGTCTCCAAACGAGGATGGAGGAGCTCCAGCGGGAGGTCAGTGCCCTGAGGGCAGACTTCAGCCGGCAGCAGGGTGCGACGACTGCGGACGGTCGTGCTCTGCCACAGAACGGGTCTTTGGGGGAAGACCAGTTCAACCGGCTGTTGAGCATTATGACCGCCCGCCTGGACAGCCTAGAGCCCAGGCTCAACCCCCCTATTAGGCTTCGTCCGCCGCTGGCGGCAGATAGGCGGAGGAAGGAGGCGGAGCCAGCTCCAGCGACGGCTGGGCCAACGTGGGCACAGGTGGCTAAAGCACCACCTGCGCCAAAAAAGCCCACGCAGGTGCCCAAAAAACCCACAAACGGGGGCAAAAAGGCCGTGAAGGGGACGAGAAGTGCCACAGAGGGGAGCAGCTCGTCCCCCCCCAAAGAAAAAGAGGGCGGCTGGAAGACGGCCGAAAGCCGAAAAAAGAGGCGGAAGAGGAGCCGCAAGGCCAAGAGCGCGCCGGGCTCCAAGGGGCAGGCCCCGAAACTCCGCGTCCCTCGCTCCGAGGCTGTAGTGGTCACGCTGCAGCCCGAAGCCAAGGAGAGGGGCGTGACGTACCAGAAGGTACTGGCGGAGGCTAGGGGCAAGCTGGTCTTTGCCGATTTTGGCACCCCGGACGGTTTCCGTTTTAGAACGGCAGCCACGGGGGCCAAGATGTTCGAGTTGGCGGGGACCAGCAGTGCCGAGAGGGCGGACTCTCTAGCTGCAAAGCTTAGGGACGTCCTCAACCCCGAGGAGGCCCGGGTGTCCAGACCCATCAAGACGGCTGAGGTGCGCGTCGATGGGCTGGACGACTCTGTTTCCCCGGAAGAGGTGGTGGTGGCCATAGCCCGGAGCGGCGGATGCCCGCCAGAAAATGTACGGGCGGGCGAAATCCGCGTCAACGCTGGTGGGCTGGGCAAGATCTGGGTGCGGTGTCCAGTGGCTGCGGCGAAGAGAGTTGCCGACGCGGGACGTCTTTTGGTGGGCTGGGTTTCAGCAAGAGTGAAACTGCTGACACCCAGGGCCATGCAGTGTTACCGGTGCCTGGAGAAAGGGCACGTCCGGGCACTGTGCACTAGCGAAGCCGACCGCAGCGATCTGTGTTATCGCTGCGGTCAGCCCGGCCACAAGGCGTCCCAGTGCTCCGCGGAGCCAAACTGCAGCCTCTGTGCGGCTGCAGGAAAGTCCGCGGGGCACAGAACTGGCGGCAACGCTTGCAGCGCGCCCAGAAAGCGCAGCAAGCGTTGGACCAAAGCTACGGGGGCCGCACCCCCTAGCACCTCTTCGGCCGACTCCCGGCCTGTGGTAGGACGAGGCGCCGACGAAATGGAGTGCCAGTGATGGCGCTGCATTTCCTCCAGGCGAACGTCAACCACTGCACCAGAGCTCAGGATCTCTTGGTCCTGAGCATGGCGGAGTGGTCGATAAATGTGGCGGTGGTCGCTGAGCCGTATTTTGTCCCCGCCCGGGATAACTGGGCAGGGGATCTGGACGGCCTGGTGGCCATCATCGGCGCGACTCTTGTCGACGTATCCCGGGGTCACGGTTGGGTTGCCGCCCTTGTGAACGGGATCGTCACGATCGGGGCATACTTTTCGCCCAACAGGAGTCTCGCCGACTTCGAGAGTTTCCTTGACGAGTTGGGAGCCGTCGTCGGCCGGTCTCATCCTCGGCCCATTTTGCTTCTCGGTGATCTGAACGCCAAGTCTGCGGCGTGGGGATCCCCGGTCACAGACCCGAGAGGCGATGTGCTAGAGGAGTGGGCCGTTACGACGGGCCTGGCTGTCTTAAATCGGGGTTCGGCCTACACGTGTGTGCGGCAGCGGGGTGGATCCATTGTGGACGTGTCGTTCGCTAGTCCCGCTGTCGTGCACCGTGTTCGTGATTGGCACGTGGAAGCGGAGGTGGAGACGCTATCGGATCACCGATACATACGCTTCGACGTCTCCACCCAGACCGCTGGAGGTCGTAGCCAATCGGCCCCCCGAAGAGACGGCCCGCGTTGGGCGCTGAAACGCCTCGACAGGGAGGCTCTCGAGGAAGCCACTATCGTCCAAGCCTGGATCCGGGAGTCGGCTACCGTCGGTCCCGTCGACGTCGAACGGGAGGCGCAGTGGTTTAGCGACGCAATGACGCAAATCTGCGACGCGTCCATGCCGCGCGTCTCCTCTCTGTCCGCAAGGCGCCGCGTGTACTGGTGGTGCGTCGAGGTCGAGCGGCTGCGCGTCGCGTGTGCAGACGCCAGACGCCCGTACACGCGGTGTCGGAGGAGACGTCTGCGGGATCCCGACGAAGAAGCCGCGCTGTATGAGGTGTACCGCGCGGCGAAGGAGGCTCTGTGGCTAGCCATCGGCGAGTCGAAGACGCGCTCCAGAGAGGAGCTGTTGGCGACCCTAGACGGGGATCCGTGGGGGCGCCCTTACCGCACGGTCCGCGGGAAGCTTCGGCCTTGGGCCCCCCCGCTAACGGAAGGTCTCGAGCCGCAGTTTCTGGAGCGAGTGGTCTCGGCTGTCTTCCCTGAGACAGCCGAGTACGAGCCACCGCCGATGGCTCTGCCCACAGCTGCAGAGTCGGAAGAAGAAGAGGAGAGCGAAACCGTCCCAGAGGTGACACAGGCGGAGATGAGCGCGGCCGTGATGCGGCTCCGGGCAAAAAACACTGCTCCGGGGCCCGACGGAGTGCCTGGTCGCGCTCTAGTCCTCGCCCTGAAGGAGTTGGAGCCCCCACTGAGGGGACTCTTCTCGGCGTGCCTTGAGCGGGGTCAGTTCCCTAGCAGGTGGAAGACTGGTCGACTGGTCCTGCTCAGGAAGGCGGGGCGCCCGGCGGATTCGTCGTCGGCTTATCGGCCCATAGTGTTGCTGGACGAGGCGGGCAAGATGCTCGAGCGTGTCATCGCAGATCGCCTCGTCAGCCACTTGTGTACAGAGGGGCCGAACCTAGACGACAGCCAGTTTGGTTTCCGGCGTGGGCGCTCTACCATCGACGCCATCATGAGGGTGAGAGTCCTGGCGGAGGAAGCGGTGTCCCAGGGTGGGGTGGTGCTGGCGGTGTCCTTGGACATCTCCAACGCGTTCAACACCCTGCCCTGGGGTTGCATTAGGGAGGCCCTGCGATACCATCGGGTGCCTTCCTACCTCCGCAACATTGTGGGGGCTTATCTGTCCGGACGGTGTGTCACCTACATGGGACGCGACGGCACGGGCCGTCGCGAGATGTCGTGCGGTGTTCCGCAGGGTTCGGTTCTGGGCCCACCCCTGTGGAACATCGGATACGACTGGGTTTTGCGGTGCGAGCTCCCGCCGGGAGTGGACCTGACGTGTTATGCGGACGACACGCTGGTCACGGCTCGGGGAAGCTCGTACAGGGAGGCAGCGTTGCTGGCTACGGCTGCGGTCTCACAGGTGGTGAGCCGCATACGACGCCTCGGCCTGGAAGTGGCCCTCAACAAGTCGGAGGCCATTGCTTTTCATGGCCCCCGACGGGCGCCGCCGCTGGGATCACACATTGTGGTCGGTGGGGTCCGGATCGCTGTCGAGTCAACCATGAAGTACTTAGGATTGGTGCTCGACAGTCGTTGGGACTTCGGCCCCCACTTTCAGCGGTTGGTGCCCAAGTTGATGGGCGCGGCGGGCGCGCTGTCAACGCTGCTTCCCAATCTGGGGGGCCCGAGCACCGCCTGTAGGCGGTTGTACGTGGGGATCGTGCGATCGATGGCCCTTTACGGGGCCCCGATTTGGGCGAAAGACCTGACGGCCCGCACTATCGCGGTTCTGCGCAGACCGCAGAGAGCGATGGCCGTCAGGGTCATACGGGGATATCGCACGATCTCCTACGAGGCGGCTTGTGTACTGGCCGGATCCCCGCCGTGGGACCTGGAGGCGAAGACCCTCGCGACACTGCACCAGTGGCGCGAGGAGGCCGATCATCGGGGCGAGAGGCTGGTGCAACGACAGATAACGCTGTACCGGTCTCAGCTCCGACAGGTCATGGTGGCGGAATGGCGGGGGAGGCTAGAGCTCCCTACCGCCGGCCTCGACACAGTCGAGGCGATCCGGCCAGTACTCGACGACTGGCTCGGGAGGAAGCACGGCTCCCTGACGTTTCGGGCGACGCAGGTGCTCTCGGGGCACGGCTGCTTCGGGAAGTACCTGTGTCGCATAAGCAGGGAGCCGGACGCCCGGTGCCATCACTGCGTCCACTGTCTGGAGGACACGGCGCGGCATACGCTGGCCGAGTGCGCCGCGTGGGATGAGCCGCGCCGTGCGCTCGTTACGGACGTAGGAGGAGACCTGTCGCTGCCGACCGTCGTTCGCTCGATGGTCGGCAACGCAGAGTCCTGGGACGCGGTGATGTCCTTCTGCGAAACCGTCATGTCGCAGAAGGAGGCTGCGGAAAGGGAGAGGGAGATGACGAGCTCCCGCCCATCCCGCAGCAGACGCACCGGGCGTCGGCAGAGGGCGGACAACGCCCTCTTCCGGCCCCCCTAAACAGGTCCAGGGGCGACGGATTCGGGGACATCCGTCGCCCCCGATCAAACTGGACCCGAGACGGCGGCGCGTAGTGTTCCACGCGCGCCTCTCTGAGATGTAACGGGGGGAGTTTGACACCTCACTCCCCCCCGGGACGAGGCCCGCAGGTCAAGCGGGCCGGCACTAGTCCGGGGCAGCGGAAGTCGCATCAGATCCCGTTGCCCCCAGACGCAAGTGTGCGAGGGAACACCGGGGTGGTTTTTAGTCAGTTTGAGTCTGACAGACCCCTCCGCCCGCCCCAGGGCGGAGGACATCCGTGAGGATTTTCCAGCCCGACAAAAAAAAAAAAAAAAAAAAAAAAGGTTAGGTTAGGTTAGGTTAGGTTCCCCACCGAGACTCTGCTCCCGACTGCTTCCGGCGCAGTCCGATTGGAGGAGCCATCGCAGGGGGCGATAATGATTACGGACTAATTATGGACCCGGTCCGTTTTCGTTCTCTTCTCCAGGCGAATTTGAACCACTGCGCTGGTGCGCAGGACTTGGTTCTCCAAACCATGGCGGAACGAACGATAGGTGTGGCCGTAGTGGCGGAGCCGTACTTCGTCCCAGCTCGCCCTGACTGGGCTGGTGACATTGGCGACTCTGTTGCTATTATCAGCTCCTCGGTGCCACTTTCCATCAGAGAGAGGAGTCGAGGATTTGTTGCGGCCACCTGGGGGGACATAACTCTCTTCGGAGTTTATTTCTCCCCAAACAGGAGCCTAGCGGAGTTCGAGGACTTCCTGGACCGCCTGGGGACCTCGGTTCGACGAATGATGCCGTCTCACGCGATCGTCGTGGGGGATTTTAACGCAAAGTCCACCGCGTGGGGGTCCCCCGGGACGGACGTCAGGGGGGAGGCGGTCGAGGAATGGGCAGCGGCTGCGGGCCTCTGTCTCTTAAACAGGGGCTCCGTTAACACGTGCGTCCGGCAGCACGGGGGGTCAATAGTTGATCTCTCGTTCGCTACCCCTGCTGTCGCCGCACGGGTTCAGGGTTGGCGGGTCCTAGAGAGTGTGGAGACTCTATCGGATCACCTGTACATCTGTATGGATGTCTCCGCCTCTTCGGGCCCAACGGTGTATCCACGACCTGACGCTCGGCAGTTCCCACGGTGGGCGTTGAAGCGGCTTGACGGGGACCTCCTAGAGGAAGCAGCCATTGTCCAGGCTTGGCTGTCCTCGCCGCCTGCAGCAGAGGGAGTCGACACTGAGGCTGACCGCTTTCGCGAAGCCATGACGGCTGTGTGCGATGCAGCCATGCCTCGCTCCCGAAGACAACCTCCAAAGCGGGCGGTCTACTGGTGGTCCCAGGAGATAGCAGACCTCCGCGCGGCCTGTATAAATGCCCGGAGGACCTACTCACAGGTTCGCAGGTTGCGCCGCCGTGATGAAGAGCTGGAGATCCTACAGACCCAATTGCATGAGTCATACCGCAACGCTCGGAAGGCTCTGCAGTTGGCGATCTGTCGAGGGAAGGAACAATCGAGAGCTGAGGCACTGGAGGATCTAAACCGTGATCCCTGGGGGCGTCCGTACCGTGCGGCGCGGAAGAAACTCCGTGCCCAAGGCCCCCCACTGACGGAAACCCTCCAGCCTCAGTTCCTCGTCGGGGTCGTGGAGACACTCTTCCCGGAGCGGGCGGATCACCCTTCTCCACCAATGGCCGAAGCGGGCGCCGACCAAGATGCGGAGGTGGAGACTCCCCCAATATCTGACGCGGAGATGGGGGCAGCAATTCTGAGGGCGCGGTCCAAGAGGACTGCCCCCGGACCGGATGGGGTGCCCGCAAGGGTGCTGGCCCTCTCTCTTGAGGCGGCCCTGGAAGATAGGCTTAGGGAGCTGTTTGACGCCTGTCTAACATCGGGACGGTTCCCTAAGGCCTGGAAGGAGGGTCGACTGGTTCTGCTCCAGAAGGCAGGGCGGCCCCCGGATTCTCCATCGGCGTATAGGCCGATTGTCTTGCTGGACGAGGTGGGGAAGATGCTAGAGAAGATTCTCGCTACCCGCATCGTCCGGCACTTAGATGCAGTAGGCCCGAATTTGTCGGACGCCCAGTTCGGTTTCCGGGCAGGGCGTTCGACAATAGACGCCATCTTGCGCCTCAAGGCCGAAGCGAAAGATGCAGTTACCCAGGGCGGGGTGTTGTTGGCGGTGTCTTTAGACATCGCCAACGCGTTCAACACTCTGCCATTCAGCTGCATCGAGGAGGCGCTCCGCTACCATCGGGTGCCCGCCTACCTGAGGCTGCTGGTAGCGGACTATCTGCAGGGGCGGTTCGTGTCCTACGAGGGACGCGACGGTCAAGTTGTGCGCAGGGCCATCGTGTGCGGTGTTCCGCAGGGGTCGGTTTTGGGTCCACTCCTGTGGAACATAGGCTACGACTGGTCCTTGCGGTGTTTGCTCTCCCCCGGGCAGGGCGTCATTTGCTACGCTGACGACACTCTCGTCACGGCCCGGGGAGGGAGCTACGAGGAAGCGGCACGGTCTGCCGTCGAGGGCGCGTCCCTCGTCGTGGGGCGAATCGAGGCGATGGGCCTGAAGGTGGCCCTCGAAAAGACGGAGGCCCTGGTATTTCATGCGCCCCGACGACGGCCACCGGCCGGCGCACACCTCACTATTGGTGGTGCACCAATAGCGGTACGGGCAAGCATGAAATACTTGGGCCTGGTTTTGGACCGGAGGTGGAACTTCGGCGAGCACTTTGCTCAGCTTGCGCCGAAGCTGATCGGCACGGCGTCCGCCCTCAGCCGGCTGTTGCCGAACCTGGGCGGACCAAACGTGGTTTGCCGGCGGCTGTACACGGGGGTAGTTCGCTCGATGGCGCTCTATGGGGCCCCGGTGTGGGCGGAGTCCCTGTCTGCCCAGAACAAGGCTCTACTGCGGAGGCCACAGAGAGTCATGGCAGTCAGGGTCATACGCGGATACCGCACCGTATCGGTGGAAGCGGCGTGCGCCCTCGCAGGCACACCCCCGTGGGATCTAGAGGCGCAGGTGCTCGCCGAGGTCTACCGACGTGGTGCAGACCTGCGGGCGGAGAGTGGTACTCGCCGCCCACCGCCTGAGCTGGTCACGAGGTGGCGCAGGGAGGCCCAATCTCAAACCCTGCGGATTTGGAGGGTGAGGCTGGAGACGCCCAGTGCAGGTCACTGGACCGTGGAGGCGATCCGGCCGATCCTGGAAGAGTGGACACGGAGGCGACACGGGACGTTGTCCTTCCGTCTGGTGCAGGTATTGTCAGGGCATGGCTGCTTTGGCAAATACCTGCACAAAGTGGCCAGACGAGAGGCGACTCCCGTGTGTCACCAGTGCGGCTGCAGCGAGGACACGGCGCTTCACACCCTCGAGCATTGTCCTGCCTGGGCGGTGCAGCGTCGTGCTCTCGCAGCAGCAATCGGGGCAGACCTCTCCTTACCGGCCGTGGCCAAGGCCATGGTCAACAGCGGGGAGGCATGGGAGGCGGTGGCGTCCTTCTGCGAGGATGTCATCTCGCAGAAGGAGGCGGCGGAGCGCGTCAGAGAGGAAGACTCCCTCGCAGACGCGATTCGTCGCAGGAGGACAGGGCGGCGGAGGAGGCGCCATGGCGACCTGATGCCGCCGTAGGAGGTGCCAGCGGGCGATAGATCGGGGAGTCTATCGTCGTCGCATTGAACGGCCCTCACGAGTGGTGGCGATGTCTCAGGTGAGCCCGGACATCGCCAAACGAGTTTGGTCCCCGGAGGCGGGTTGCGCTGGATGGGCCGCGAACGTCATGCGTAGCGGTCCTCGCGGCTCATCCATCAAGGCGAGAGTAGGCTCACGGCGGTGTTTTTTAGTGGGTGCAAGCCCCACATAACCAAACCGTCTCCCCGGACGGTGCGGTATGCGTTAGGCATTTTTCACCGCTTAATAAAAAAAAAAAAAAAAAAAAAAAAGGTTCCCCACCGAGGGTGTCTCCACGTTGTCGTCGTGGTGGGGCTTGCGTGTCTCAATGATCTTGGAGTTTCCCATTCCAAGTGAGAGACCAGACTAAGAGAGACACACCGGAGTCGCTTCAGACTCTTGCGAGGGGTGCCCTGTCCGTCGTTCCGGACAGTGCGCGATTCACGCTCCGAGTCATCGGAGTGTGAATATGGGGATCTACATCGTACATCGTGCGATGACCCACGGAGCGGGCTATCGGACGATGTGTGATTCGCGATTCACTCCTCGAGTTCCTCGGGGAGTGGATCAGGGCTGGGATATTTCGTCGTGTACCGTGCGATGGCTCACGGAGCGGGCTATCGGACGGTACGTGATTAGTGATTCACTCTTCGAGGTTCTCGGGGAGTGAATCAGGGCGGGGCTAATTTTCATCGTGTGCCGTGCGATGGCTCACGGAGCGGGCTATCGGACGGCACGTGATTAGTGATTCACTCTTCGAGGTTCTCGGGGAGTGAATCAGGGTTGGATTATTTCGTCATGTACCGTGCGATGGCTCACGGAGCGGGCTATCGGACGGTACGTGATTGGTGATTCACTCCTCGAAGTTCTCGGGGAGTGAATCAGGGCGGGGCTTTTCATCGTGTACCGTGCGATGGCTCACGGAGCGGGCTATCGGACGGTACGTGATTAGTGATTCACTCCTCGAAGTTCTCGGGGAGTGAATCAGGGTGGGGTTATGTCGTCGTGTGCCGTGCGATGGCTCACGGAGCGGGCTATCGGACGGTACGTGATTGGTGATTCACTCCTCGAGGTCGTCGGGGAGTGAATCGGGGTCGGGGATCTTCCCTTGCATGCCACGCGACGGGACATCGTTGCGGGGCATGTTCTGGGATGTGACATTCGTCGCCCTCTGGTACGCGTCTGCCCATCAGACGTGACCGTGAGGGTGATGGAATGGTCAAAAAAAATAAAAAAAAATAAAAAAAAAGATGAGCAGTAAGGAGAGAGGGACCACACCCTTCAAAGGAAAAAATTACCATGAAAAAGACGATTTGTACAGTACTACCCCAGGGCGGTACCAGCTGCTCAGCAGCTGGAGAATCCGCCACGATCCCTTCGGGATCGTCAAGCCCCTCGTACTCTGGGGGGGGCAACAATCGTCATCCACTTGCCGATGGCAACAAGAGCCGAGGAGGCTCCTCGAGATCGAGGTCTTTTGAAGACCTCATCTCTTTTAACTTTAAAAATCCCGACCGAGGACGGGTCGAGCGCCACGCGGAGGACGCAGTGTCGGAGTCTGGCGCTGCGTCACTGAGGGTCGGAGCGGAGGCTCCAGCGGAGCCTCGCGTGGTGCTAGAGAGGGTCTGTGTGTTGTCGGAGGCAGACGACACACCGCGAGCAGTTGCGGCTTCACCCTCCAAGTTTTGGGGGAAGCGGCCGCGTGTGTGTGTGTCGGACGCGGGTTCGGCGGGTTTGTCCTCTAGCGAGGAGAACCTGCCAGCCCCCAAGGTGCCGACAACCAAGAGGGGCAGAGGACGCCGGCTGCCTTCTTTTATGGCAGCATCACGCGACGCCCGGGGCCGCTTCCTAAAGCCCACCGATACGCCGATGGCTAGCGGAGTGAGCGACTCCGACGGTGCCATGCAGGTGGAGCAAGGTGGTGCCGAGGCCTCCATCGGTTTGCTGAGCACTAAGGCGGAGCTCAATGCCGCGAAGAGAGAGGGCCGCAAGGCCATCGCGACTGACGAGGTCGCTGAGTTGGCTCGACGGGCAAGGGAGAGGCGGACGCAGACCGCCGCAGCTCCTGAGGGCTTGACGGCAGAGGCCCTTAGCCGCCAAGTTTTAGACGGCGTGGACGTCGTCCTGAAGGTAGCCACGAAATCTGGCAACCTGAAGGGGACGTTCACACGGGCCCTGAAAGAGGCGGCGGACGGGATCAAGGAGGCGGTAGACGTCCTCCTTGACCGCACGGTCTCGGAGGAGACGGTGAAGCTCCGAGAGGAAAATCGCCGTCTCCAAACGAGGATGGAGGAGCTCCAGCGGGAGGTCAGTGCCCTGAGGGCAGACTTCAGCCGGCAGCAGGGTGCGACGACTGCGGAAAGTCGTGCTCTGCCACAGAACGGGTCTTTGGGGGAAGACCAGTTCAACCGGCTGTTGAGCATTATGACCGCCCGCCTGGACAGCATAGAGCCTAGGCTCAACCCCCCTATTAGGCTTCGTCCGCCGCTGGCGGCAGATAGGCGGAGGAAGGAGGCGGAGCCAGCTCCAGCGACGGCTGGGCCAACGTGGGCACAGGTGGCTAAAGCACCACCTGCGCCAAAAAAGCCCACGCAGGTGCCCAAAAAAGCCACAAACGGGGGCAAAAAGGCCGTGAAGGGGACGAAAAGTGCCACAGAGGGGAGCAGCTCGTCCCCCCCCAAAGAAAAAGAGGGCGGCTGGAAGACGGCCGAAAGCCGCAAAAAGAGGCGGAAGAGGGGCCGCAAGGCCAAGAGCGCGCCGGGCTCCAAGGGGCAGGCCCCGAAACTCCGCGTCCCTCGCTCCGAGGCTGTAGTGGTCACGCTGCAGCCCGAAGCCAAGGAGAGGGGCGTGACGTACCAGAAGGTACTGGCGGAGGCTAGGGGCAAGCTGGTCTTTGCCGATTTTGGCACCCCGGACGGTTTCCGTTTTAGAACGGCAGCCACGGGGGCCAAGATGTTCGAGTTGGCGGGGACCAGCAGTGCCGAGAGGGCGGACTCTCTAGCTGCAAAGCTTAGGGATGTCCTCAACCCCGAGGAGGCCCGGGTGTCCAGACCCATCAAGACGGCTGAGGTGCGCGTCGATGGGCTGGACGACTCTGTTTCCCCGGAGGAGGTGGTGGTGGCCATAGCCCGGAGCGGCGGATGCCCGCCAGAAAATGTACGGGCGGGCGAAATCCGCGTTAACGCTGGTGGGCTGGGCACCATCTGGGTGCGGTGCCCAGTGGCTGCGGCGAAGAAAGTTGCCGACGCGGGACGTCTTTTGGTGGGCTGGGTTTCAGCAAGAGTAAAACTCCTGGCACCCAGAGCCATGCAGTGCTACCGGTGCCTGGAGAAAGGGCACGTCCGGGCACTGTGCACTAGCGAAGCCGACCGCAGCGATCTGTGTTATCGCTGCGGTCAGCCCGGCCACAAGGCGTCCCAGTGCTCCGCGGAGCCAAACTGCAGCCTCTGTGCGGCTGCAGGAAAGTCCGCGGGGCACAGAACTGGCGGCAACGCTTGCAGCGCGCCCAGAAAGCGCAGCAAGCGTTGGACCAAAGCTACGGGGGCCGCACCCCCTAGCACCTCTTCGGCCGACTCCCGGCCTGTGGTAGGACGAGGCGCCGACGAAATGGAGTGCCAGTGATGGCGCTGCATTTCCTCCAGGCGAACGTCAACCACTGCACCAGAGCTCAGGATCTCTTGGTCCTGAGCATGGCGGAGTGGTCGATAAATGTGGCGGTGGTCGCTGAGCCGTATTTTGTCCCCGCCCGGGATAACTGGGCAGGGGATCTGGACGGCCTGGTGGCCATCATCGGCGCGACTCTTGTCGACGTATCCCGGGGTCACGGTTGGGTTGCCGCCCTTGTGAACGGGATCGTCACGATCGGGGCATACTTTTCGCCCAACAGGAGTCTCGCCGAATTCGAGAGTTTCCTTGTCGAGTTGGGAGCCGTCGTCGGCCGGTCTCATCCTCGGCCCATTTTGCTTCTCGGTGATCTGAACGCCAAGTCTGCGGCGTGGGGATCCCCGGTCACAGACCCGAGAGGCGATGTGCTAGAGGAGTGGGCCGTTACGACGGGCCTGGCTGTCTTAAATCGGGGTTCGGCCTACACGTGTGTGCGGCAGCGGGGTGAATCCATTGTGGACGTGTCGTTCGCTAGTCCCGCTGTCGTGCACCGTGTTCGTGATTGGCACGTGGAAGCGGAGGTGGAGACGCTATCGGATCACCGATACATACGCTTCGACGTCTCCACCCAGACCGCTGGAGGTCGTAGCCAATCGGCCCCCCGAAGAGACGGCCCGCGTTGGGCGCTGAAACGCCTCGACAGGGAGGCTCTCGAGGAAGCCACTATCGTCCAAGCCTGGATCCGGGAGTCGGCTACCGTCGGTCCCGTCGACGTCGAACGGGAGGCGCAGTGGTTTAGCGACGCGATGACGCAAATCTGCGACGCGTCCATGCCACGCGTCTCCTCTCTGTCCGCAAGGCGCCGCGTGTACTGGTGGTGCGTCGAGGTCGAGCGGCTGCGCGTCGCGTGTGCAGACGCCAGACGCCCGTACACGCGGTGTCGGAGGAGACGTCTGCGGGATCCCGACGAAGAAGCCGCGCTGTATGAGGTGTACCGCGCGGCGAAGGAGGCTCTGTGGCTGGCCATCGGCGAGTCGAAGACGCGCTCCAGAGAGGAGCTGTTGGCGACCCTAGACGGGGATCCGTGGGGGCGCCCTTACCGCACGGTCCGAGGGAAGCTTCGGCCGTGGGCCCCCCCGCTAACGGAAGGTCTCGAGCCGCAGTTTCTGGAGCGAGTGGTCTCGGCTCTCTTCCCTGAGAGAGCCGAGTACGAGCCACCGCCGATGGCTCTGCCCACAGCTGCAGAGTCGGAAGAAGAAGAGGAGAGCGAAACCGTCCCAGAGGTGACACAGGCGGAGATGAGCGCGGCCGTGATGCGGCTCCGGGCAAAAAACACTGCTCCGGGGCCCGACGGAGTGCCTGGTCGCGCTCTAGTCCTCGCCCTGAAGGAGTTGGAGCCCCCACTGAGGGGACTCTTCTCGGCGTGCCTTGAGCGGGGTCAGTTCCCTAGCAGGTGGAAGACTGGTCGACTGGTCCTGCTCAGGAAGGCGGGGCGCCCGGCGGATTCGTCGTCGGCTTATCGGCCCATAGTGTTGCTGGACGAGGCGGGCAAGATGCTCGAGCGTGTAATCGCAGATCGCCTCGTCAGCCACTTGTGTACAGACGGGCCGAACCTAGACGACAGCCAGTTTGGCTTCCGGCGTGGGCGCTCTACCATCGACGCCATCATGAGGGTGAGAGTCCTGGCGGAGGAAGCGGTGTCCCAGGGTGGGGTGGTGCTGGCGGTGTCCTTGGACATCTCCAACGCGTTCAACACCCTGCCCTGGGGTTGCATTAGGGAGGCCCTGCGATACCATCGGGTGCCTTCCTACCTCCGCAACATTGTGGGGTCTTATCTGTCCGGACGGTGTGTCACCTACATGGGACGCGACGGCACGGGCCGTCGCGAGATGTCGTGCGGTGTTCCGCAGGGTTCGGTTCTGGGCCCACCCCTGTGGAACATCGGATACGACTGGGTTTTGCGGTGCGAGCTCCCGCCGGGAGTGGACCTGACGTGTTATGCGGACGACACGCTGGTCACGGCTCGGGGGAGCTCGTACAGGGAGGCAGCGTTGCTGGCTACGGCTGCGGTCTCACAGGTGGTGAGCCGCATACGACGCCTCGGCCTGGAAGTGGCCCTCAACAAGTCGGAGGCCATTGCTTTTCATGGCCCCCGACGGGCGCCGCCGCTGGGATCACACATTGTGGTCGGTGGGGTCCGGATCGCTGTCGAGTCAACCATGAAGTACTTAGGATTGGTGCTCGACAGCCGTTGGGACTTCGGCCCCCACTTTCAGCGGTTGGTGCCCAAGTTGATGGGCGCGGCGGGCGCGCTGTCAACGCTGCTTCCCAATCTGGGGGGCCCGAGCACCGCCTGTAGGCGGTTGTACGTGGGGATCGTGCGATCGATGGCCCTTTACGGGGCCCCGATTTGGGCGAAAGACCTGACGGCCCGCACTATCGCGGTTCTGCGCAGACCGCAGAGAGCGATGGCCGTCAGGGTCATACGGGGATATCGCACGATCTCCTACGAGGCGGCTTGTGTACTGGCCGGATCCCCGCCGTGGGACCTGGAGGCGAAGACCCTCGCGACACTGCACCAGTGGCGCGAGGAGGCCGATCATCGGGGCGAGAGGCTGGTGCAACGACAGATAACGCTGTACCGGTCTCAGCTCCGACAGGTCATGGTGGCGGAATGGCGGGGGAGGCTAGAGCTCCCTACCGCCGGCCTCGACACAGTCGAGGCGATCCGGCCAGTACTCGACGACTGGCTCGGGAGGAAGCACGGCTCCCTGACGTTTCGGGCGACGCAGGTGCTCTCGGGGCACGGCTGCTTCGGGAAGTACCTGTGTCGCATAAGCAGGGAGCCGGACGCCCGGTGCCATCACTGCGTCCACTGTCTGGAGGACACGGCGCGGCATACGCTGGCCGAGTGCGCCGCGTGGGATGAGCCGCGCCGTGCGCTCGTTACGGAGGTCGGAGGAGACCTGTCGCTGCCGACCGTCGTTCGCTCGATGGTCGGCAGCGCAGAGTCCTGGGACGCGGTGATGTCCTTCTGCGAAACCGTCATGTCGCAGAAGGAGGCTGCGGAAAGGGAGAGGGAGATGACGAGCTCCCGCCCATCCCGCAGCAGACGCACCGGGCGTCGGCAGAGGGCGGACAACGCCCTCTTCCGGCCCCCCTAAACAGGTCCAGGGGCGACGGATTCGGGGACATCCGTCGCCCCCGATCACACTGGACCCGAGACGGCGGCGCGTAGTGTTCCACGCGCGCCTCTCTGAGATGTAACGGGGGGAGTTTGACACCTCACTCCCCCCCGGGACGAGGCCCGCAGGTCAAGCGGGCCGGCACTAGTCCGGGGCAGCGGAAGTCGCATCAGATCCCGTTGCCCCCAGACGCAAGTGTGCGAGGGAACACCGGGGTGGTTTTTAGTCAGTTTGAGTCTGACAGACCCCTCCGCCCGCCCCAGGGCGGAGGACATCCGTGAGGATTTTCCACCCCGACAAAAAAAAAAAAAAAAAAAAAAAAAAGGTTAGGTTAGGTTAGGTTAGGTTAGGTTAGGTTTTTTTTTTTTTTTTTTTTTTTTTTTTTTTTTTTTTTTTTCGGCAGGAGGGGAAATCCGGTCGGACACTCAAGCTGCCTCACAGACGAGCCAGTCTGAGTAGTGCCGGGCTCCAACCGGCTAAAACCACCTCCTGCCTTACAATTATATCCACAGACATAAGCGTCCGTGCCTTTGTTTAATTACATTTCATTGTGACTCTGAGCTCCACGTACAAGTGGTGACTCCGGAGTACAACTTATTTCTAGTTAAACTACTTACTCACTAATGAGTCCATCACTTTTTGTTTGATAAAATTGTTTTTTTTTTTTATTTTTTTTTTTTTTTATTATTGCATGCAGCCATTGGCTTGTTGCACAGCTGGCAAGAGGGAACCTGACCGGACTCTACTGACAGCGTTCGTTCACGAAAACTGACGCCTGCATTGGCACCGCCCTACTCAACCATATTTGAGGGAGTCGAACGATCCAACACACACGCCACCATCAGCGAGTCGTTTAAGTGAGTATGACAAGGTTCATGATGCCAACTGCGCCCTTTATAAACTATTTTCAAAACTTAATACTAGAAATTGGGTAGGGAAGGGTTGGTTTGGGTTACTTGTCAGCTGCAGGTTTCCCACCGTGGAACGGCTGCTGCAGCCGGCTTTACTAAGGTAATGTCAAATTAAGCTGAGTCAGAGAGGCTGTCCACCCTGTGTCAAAAAGCATCGTCGGTCAGTGCTTTTGGAGGCGTATCAGCGCCTCGACGACCTTCGTGTCCCGATGTCGCATAGCCTTCATCATGTTGTTGTTAATGATGTCGTTAGTTGCGGCTTCCTGTGCTCGTCTCACAAATCGTCCAATAGCGTCGTCTGCGTTGTCGGCGTAGTACACACAGCTGGCTGTGTGTCTTGATACGGCCACTACCGCATGGGGGACGCTGCTGTGAAGCACGATGTTTTTGGACTTTGTCTTCAGGATGAGGACTGTCTCGCATGTGAGTCCCTGAGCTTCGTGGATGGTCAGAACGCTCGATCCAGCACCCGAACCATATCCCTGGTCAATGAGGGACTTTTTCTCCTCCTGCGTGTGTACCAGGAACAGTGTGTTGGAGAGGGTGCTTGGTATATCGGCTCCCGTGAACCTTTTCAGCTGCAGGGAGTGGACTTGGTCCTTCGACGAGTAAATGCCAGGATAGACTTCTGCTAGGGCGTATGCGACATCCATTGGGGTCCGATGCGTACAGGACAACTCTTGGCTGATGGTCGCCACAGAGTCCGGACGGGCGTATCTAAAGGGAAATAGGTTTTCCCTGTCCAGATAGAGCAGTTGGTTAACGTCTCCGACAAGGACCACGTCGGTCGCACCTGACAATCGAACTGCCATCACTATGGCCCCAAAGTGGTTCATGAGAGCCTCGTCCACTACAATGCGCCTGCATGTGTGTGGCCCTTTGAACCCGTTCGATAATATTGAGCAAGGCCCTGTTGCAAGGTTTCCGGCTGCTTCAGCTCCGATACTCCCTTTTCGATGGAGGCAAGGGTCCTCTTTACTGCCTCGACGGCGAACTCAGTATCTAGGCTCGGTGCTGGTTGGGCCGGAAACTGGGGTTCCTTATCCCTCAGCACTCTGAGTTCGGAGGACACGATGTCCAGCCTCTCCGACAAGGGCTGAAGGTGTTTAGTCAGATCCAGAGGTGGTAGTTGTTGGGGGGGAGGAATTTCGGGCTTCTCCAGAAGGGCTCTGGTCATTTCCGTCATGGTTAGAAACCATGACGGAAATGACCAGAGCCCTTCTAGAGAAGGGTTCGAGGGGGCTTCTACTTTCGGCCAGTTTGTCGAGTTTGGGTTCCATGGAGGCCTCGGGTGGTAGAAGAGGGGCAACAAAGGGTTCTGCAGGTGCTTGGAGCTCCTGCCGGATCTTTTCCGTTGCTTGGCGTAGCGTATCCAGCTGGTTTGATACGCTCGCAATTTGGTTTCCCAGCTTTGTAAGGCCCACCGCTACGGTATCCCATTTTGGGTCCCCGTTTGCGGGCGCGTCCAGATCCTTGGTTTTCTCGTGCCCAGTTTTTATTAGAGCTGTCAACGACTCGATCGACTTCCTGACTTCCTTTATTTCCCTGAACGGCTGTTCTGTCTCGTACCCGAGCCAGTTTCGGATATCTTTAGCCTCCTTCAGGGTTCCGGAAATGTCATTTCGAGCGTGACCCAGCTCGGTGATGAGTTTCTGCTGGTTTTTCATCACCTCTTCTCTGTGAGAACGCTCCACTTTCACTAGTTCTCGGGCGTGTCGAGAGCGCTCCTTCTCGAGGTTGTATTTGTGCCTCGCTCGCGAGTCGGACAGGGATAGGACGATCTCGTAAAGCCCTTGCAGGCTATCGTGGCAAGTGGTCCTGTACTCCTTCTTCATATTTCCCGATGCCTCCAACGCACCCTTCCCATTCTGCAGTAGAGTGTTGGCCTCTCTCGTCGCCATGTCCATTTCTACGCCAGTCCCTCTTCTCGGTGTGCTGTAGAGAAGACTAGCCCTTTTCTGTGCCTGATGGTCGGTGATGGAAGATGCGACAGAGCTCTCCTCGTCTGACAGGATGCGGTGTGGTGGAGATATACCTAGTTGCTCCCAGTTGATTACTTTTGACTCCGCCGTCTCTGCTGCGCCGCATTTCTCCGGCAGAGAGAGGTTGTCAACTGATGTCGCCTGGCTGCTGTCCCCTGCAGCTGGTTCCGACGCTGCTTTTGGCACATCAGGCAGATCCCGTGGAGAGGACTGTTGAGCAAGCCTCTCCGACGTAATGGACTTTGCTACGTTTTTAAGGACTTTCGTCCGCAACGTTCGTGCCTTCGGTGCGACCTCCGCAGCTGACTTACGGGTTGTGGGAACGGAAGACATCTTTAAATTTTAAATTTAGGCTTAGAAAGTAACAGTATATAAAACAGTCTCAAAACAAAACAAATGACAGTATTATAGTTTTACAGTTTATAGTCCTAATTGGTTAATTTTTATGAAATACTATGATATATTGATTAAAATTATTATTATTATTTTTTTTTTTTTTTTTTTTTATTTTTTTTTTCTTATTTATGTAATGGTGATGGACTCACCCTAAATAAGTTTCGACAGCTTTGTACGTAGTGATGATGCTGTCCTCTAGATGTTCTTGACGCGATGTTTTGGCGTTCTGACGCTTGATGGACTGCGTCTATGTTGTAATCCGGAGTACACGCCGCTGCGCGAAAGGCACAAATGTGCCTTTTGCTGCAGTGCAGCAACCCAGGTCGATTCCGATAGATTCTCCAGGCAGTACCTCCTTTGCTATGCGTCCCCTCGCAGTTCCGCCAGGGCCAGATTGTTCAGTTTTTTCTCCCGAATCGAATGAGCCTAGTCTCGATATGGTTATCTCTAACGGTTCCAGAGATAGGCTTCGGGGGGGTGAGGTAACCAAGAGGGGGGGGGAGGGGAGGGTCTTGAGTGGAGCTTATTTATGAAAGCGGAATATGTGGAGGGGGGAGGGGTTGCTAAGGGTGGGGTAGTGCAGGGGTGGTAGTTTGGATAGTCCTTTGGGGGGGATAGGGGGAATGGTCTTGGTTTTACGAATCGTAAGAGCCCAAACACGGGTGTCAAACGTCAAAGGGTGACGAAGATCCCTTGGGATTCCAAGTGAGGGGTGGGGTCTCGTTGGGTAGTGGGGGGGTTCACAAGGAAGGGTTGGTTTTGAAGGGGTGGGGGGAAGTCCCTTTTTTCCCGGTTAAGGCGAACCCAAACACGGGTATTCCAGGACTGCGGGATGAGGAGTTCCCTAAAGGTTACCTGACGGCTTGGGATGTGTCTTCAGCGCTGCAAGGCAAAGTCCTCGGGTCGGCTTCGAAGGCTTCAGGTAGGTCCGATCTGACGTGTGTGACGTTTTCCCTCGTGTGTGTTTGTCGATATCGTCACGGCTCGTGGAGGTTTGAGGTTAGAACCACGTGTTTTTTAAGGTTATTTTGGCAGATTTGGATGCCTAATAACTTCGCTGCTGGTGATCAGATCTTAACGATCTTGGTGTCGTTGCACGGGGAATTGCGATGCCTCACTAGCAATGTACACGGTTTAAAAGGAACACTAACCTCTGGACGTAAAGAGATCCCCAAAGTTGATGACCTGCAGCAGCCGATCCTGGTGACCTATGACGTTGCCCACATGAATCCTGGTGAATCAGACACTAACTAACTGCACTGTAGCTTTCAAAAACGCGCAGCTCAAAAATTGCGATTTTTACGAATTTTTCACGTGGAGCTGATGTTATTGCGACCGCGAATGGCAGTGTACTCGGGTTAGGTTAGGTTAGGTTAGGTTAGGTTGGGGTGCCTGGCAGAAAACCTCCCCGAGTGCTCGGTGGCTGCTGGTCCTCTTGTTTTCTTGGGGACGAGCAGGCGCTGGGCCGGTGCACCCTGGGCGCGGGCAACAGTCTCCTCGTGAGGGGTGGGAGAGAGGAGATTGTTGTCCGTGGCGAATTTCTGCCGGAGCGGAGGAGTCGCTCCCGTGGGCTCCCTGTCTGCGCTCCGCAGCTGCGGAGTGCATGATCAGGGAGCGAGGTGGGGTAGACCGCGGGTCGTTTTTACAGTCCGCGGTCTAGGGGTCTCCGCGGCGTGCACGTCGCGGTGACCGAGGTGGGGAAGACCGTGGGTTGCTCCTCAACCTGCGGTCTAGGGGCATCCGTGGCGAGTTGTTTTGAGCCACGGTGCCGGGTGGTGGGTAGGTTAAGTTAGTTATAGGTTAGTTTTAGGTTTTTCATTCTTATTAATTTGGGTAAAAAAAAAATAAAAAAAAAAAAAAAAAAAAAAAAAAAAAAAAAAAAAAAAAAAAAAAAAAAACAAAGAGAAAATATTAAAAACTTAAAAATAAAAAAAAAAAAATATTAGGCTAGCATTAGTTTGTAGATACCGAGCAGCGGGCGGTATATCCTGCACCGGAGGCATCCGCGGGCCTCGGGAGGATCAAATACCCTCCCAAAAAGAGCGGCCGCATCGCCTTGGGGAAGTGATGTGCGTACCTCCCAATCGTAAAATGGAAATGTCTCATATGGAAAGTGTTTTGTCATGCGACCCGGCTGACGCCCGGCGCTCGCAGGTACCCGGGCCTGCGAGTGTTAAATTGGTTACCGACGGACGCGCAGGGGTAGGCGACCAGGCCCCTGTTGCTGATAATATTACTGGCAGCAGTGTTTTAAAAAATATTGACGGTGGGCCGCGTGGACCGTCTTCCGTTAGGAAACGTCCACGCGACCCTGCTCTGGTGGGAGGTGGGTCGGTGGATCTGTCCTCAGATGAGGAAGGTCTGCTGGCCCCGAAGTTGCCGACCGCGAGGAGAGGTCGGCAGACTTCGAGAGGGGTGAGTGCTTCGCGGCCGCGGAGGGACGCACAGGGTAGGTTCGTGCGCTCCGATACTCCGGCGGCCAGCGAAGCAGAGAGTGACATGGGGGTCACTACCGAGGACCCTGGTGGCGAGAGCTGTGCCTCGCTAGGGAGCTCAAAGGCGGAGCTCAACGCCACCAGAAGAGAGCAGCGCAAAGCCGTCGCGGCCGACGAAGTGTCGGAAATGGCCCGACGCGCACGCGAGCGACGCGCTGCTCTAGCGGCGGAAGGGGGGGACCCATCTGCGGTGGCCCTAAGTCAGATTGCCTTGGACGGGGTGGACTTAGTCCTGAAGGTTGCCACCAAATCCGGCAGCCTGAAGGGTACGTTCACCCGCGGCCTGAAGGAAGCTGCCGCGGACATCAAGGAGGCGGTTGGCGTCCTCCTCAACAGGACGGCCTCAGACGAGGTCGCGAAGTTGCGGGAGGAGAACAGCCGTCTCCGAAATGATTTGGAGGTCCTCCGGCGACAAGTCGCTGCGCTGAGCGAGCAGCAGCAGCGACGCACGTCCACCGATGCCGCATCGGTAGTGGCCCCGGCTCCCGCACCGAGATCGGCAAGCACTCGTACCGACGACGAGGTCGAGCGCATTGTCCGGCTCTGCATGCTCCAGTGCGGGAGCATGGTCAACGCTCGGATAGAGGCGATCTCTCGGCGCCTCCCTGCGGAAATCCTTCGTCCGCCCCTAGCGGCCGATACACGGCGGAGGGCTGAGGAGCCGCCGAGACCTGTGCCTCGACCGAGCGATCAGCCCGCGACTGCCGGGTCTAAGGGTGAGACCTGGGCGACAGTCGTGGGCCGCAAGAAGGCCCGCAAAGCCGCCAAGGCGGCCTCAGCAACGGCGCGCGCCCCTGGCCGAACCGCAAAGGCGGTTGCGCAGCCTGCGCGGCGGACTGCCAAAGGCGGTCGCAAAGAACCGGCGATACGTGCTCCGCGTTCCGAGGCTGTGACGCTCACGCTACAGCCCGGAGCTTCGGAGCGCGGCGTAACGTACCAGTCGGTCATTGCCGAGGCCAAGGCCAAGATCAAATTATCTGATCTTGGTCTTCAGTCCGTCACCCTCAGGCAGGCTGCCACGGGTGCGCGGCTGTTCGAGGTGGCTGGTGCTGCGAGCGGCAGTGCCGAAAAGGCGGACGCTCTGGCCGCCAAGATGAGGGAGGTCCTCAACCCTGAGGACGTCCGGGTCTCCAGGCCAATGAAAACCGCAGAGGTGCGGATCGCTGGTCTGGACGACTCCGTGACGTCTGAGGAGGTGGTGGCGGCCGTTGCCCGAAGCGGAGAGTGTCCGCCGGACAAGGTGCGGGCCGGCGATATTCGCACCGACGCCACCGGACTCGGCGTGGCCTGGGTTCGGTGCCCTGTGGCGTCGGCGAAGAGGATCGCCATAAGCGGCAGATTGCTGGTCGGCTGGGTTGCAGCGAGGGTTAAACTCCTGCAGCCCCGGGCTTTGCGGTGCTTCCGATGCCTGGAGAAGGGGCACGTCCGGGCAAAGTGCACCGCTGAGATTGACCGTAGCGACCTCTGTTATCGCTGCGGTCAGCCCGGCCACAAGGCGGCCCAGTGTTCCGCGGCGCTCAACTGCAGCTTGTGTTCGGCTGCGGGGAGGCCAGCGGGACACAAAGTGGGCGGAGGGGCCTGTGGCGCGCCTGCCAGCAAGGCCAAAAAGAAAAAGAAGAGGAGCTCTAAGCCTGCCGGGGAAATCTCGCCGCCCCCGCAGGCTAGTAGCTCCGCGGCCGACTCCCGGCCCAGGACCGTTGCCGAGGGAATGGAGTGTCAATAACGGCACAAGTCCATTTCCTCCAGGGCAACATCAATCACTCTGCCAGAGCTCAGGATCTTTTACTCCAGAGCATGGCAGAGTGGTCGATCCACGTGGCTGTGGTCGCCGAACCGTACTTCATCCCCGCCCGTGACAACTGGCTGGGGTGCGCTGACGGTTTGGTGGCCATTATTGGCGGGACTCTGATCGACCCGTCTCGGGGCCGCGGCTGGGTTGCTGCGGTCTCGGGCGGCATCGTCATCGTGGGGGCGTATTTCTCCCCCAACAAGAGTCTCGCCGACTTTGAGGGTTTCCTTGTTGAGTTGGGCGCCGTCGTAGGCCGCTATCACCCTCGTCCCGTTCTGGTGCTCGGGGATCTCAACGCCAAGTCATCGGCGTGGGGATCTCCGGTCACTGACCCTCGGGGCGAGGTGCTGGAAGAGTGGGCGGTGACGACTGGTTTGGTCGTCCTGAATCGGGGTTCGGAATACACGTGCGTGCGGCAGCGGGGCGGGTCGATAGTGGACGTCTCGTTCGCTAGCCCCTCTGTCGCTAGCCGAGTCCGCGACTGGCGTGTCGCCGTGGAGGTGGAGACGCTGTCGGACCATCGGTATATCCGGTTCGACGTCTCTGCCCAGACCGCGAGCGGCCGCCATCCAACAGCCCCGATTAACGACGGCCCGCGTTGGGCGCTTAAGCGCATCGACAAGGAACTACTCGAGGAAGCTGCCTTAGTCCAGTCCTGGATTTGGGAGTCGGCGACGGACGGCCCCGTCGACGTCGAAGCGGTGGCGCTGTGGTTTCGCGGGGCGATGACGCAGGTCTGCGACGCGTCCATGCCCCGTGTCCGCCAACAGTCCGCAAGGCGCCAGGTGTACTGGTGGACCGACGAGATCGCGCGGCTGCGCGTGGAGTGCGTTGCGGCTCGCCGCCAGTACACGCGATACCGGAGACGACGTCGACGGGATTCCGTCGAGGAAGACGCGCGGTATGAGGCGTACCGCGCGTCCAAGGAGACTCTGTGGCTGGCCATCGGCGACTCTAAGTCGCGTGCCAGGGAGGAGCTGCTGGGGTCCCTAGATCGGGATCCGTGGGGGCGCCCTTACCGTTGGGTACGGGGCAAGTTGCGTCCCTGGGCGCCTCCACTGGCGCAGAGTATGGAACCCCAGTTGCTAGAGGCGGTGGTGACGGCCCTCTTCCCTGAGCGAGCGGGACACGTTCCCCCGGCGATGGCTTCGCCCTCAGCCACAGACTCTCCAGAAGAGGAGAGCACCGATGTCCCCGAGGTGACGCAGGCAGAGACGAGAGCGGCCGTGTCGCGACTCCGGGCTAAGAACACAGCGCCCGGACCCGACGGAGTTCCTGGTCGAGCTCTCGTCCTGGCTCTGAAGGAGCTAGAGCCCCAGCTGAGGGGGCTCTTCACGGCATGTCTCGAGCAGGGTCAGTTTCCCAGTGTGTGGAAGGAGGGGAGGCTGGTCCTGCTCAGGAAGGAGGGGCGCCCCGCGGACTCGCCGTCCGCGTATCGGCCCATAGTGCTGCTCGACGAGGCGGGCAAACTTTTTGAGCGCATTATCGCAGATCGCCTCGTCGGCCACTTGTGCAGGGAGGGGCCGAACCTGGACGACAACCAATTTGGTTTTCGTCGGGGGCGCTCCACCATAGACGCCATCATGCGCGTGAGGGCCCTGGCGGAGGAGACGGTGTCCCGGGGTGGGGTGGTGCTGGCGGTGTCTTTAGACATCTCCAACGCATTCAACACCCTACCCTGGAGTTGTATCCGGGAGGCACTGAAATACCATCGCGTGCCTCCCTACCTCCGCCGTACGGTAGGGGCTTACCTGGAGGGTAGATGCGTCACCTATCGGGGACGTGACGGTGCCGGTCGGCACCTCATGTCGTGCGGTGTTCCGCAGGGATCGGTCTTGGGACCGCTCCTGTGGAACATCGGCTACGACTGGGTGCTGAGAGGCGAGCTCCCGTCGGGCGCCGACTTGACGTGTTATGCGGACGACACGCTTGTCGCTGCCCGGGGGAGCTCGCACAGGGAGGCAGCGTTGATAGCCACGGCTGCGGTGTCACAGGTGGTGAACCGCATCCGGCGCCTGGGCCTGGAGGTGGCCCTGAACAAGTCGGAGGCCATGGTGTTTCATGGCCCCCGACGTGCGCCGGCGCCGGGATCACACATCGTGGTCAGCGGGGCCCGGATAGCTGTCGAGTCCACCATGAAGTATCTGGGATTGGTGCTCGACAGCCGATGGGAATTCGGGCCCCACTTCCGGCGGCTGGCGCCCAAGCTGATGGGTGCAGCGGGCGCGCTGTCAACGTTGCTTCCCAACTTGGGGGGCCCGAGCGCCGCCTGTAGGCGGTTGTACGTGGGAATCGTGCGGTCCATGGCCCTGTATGGGGCCCCTGTGTGGGCGATGGACTTGACGGCCAGCACTCTCGCCATTCTGCGCAAACCGCAGAGGGCGATGGCCGTCAGAGTCGTCCGCGGGTACCGCACGATTTCCTACGAGGCGGCTTGCGTCCTGGCCGGATCCCCGCCCTGGGACCTAGAGGCGAAAGTACTCGCGTCATTACATCGATGGCGCGAGGAAGAGCGGGCACGGGGCTCGAGGCCGGTGCAGCGGCAGATCACGCTGCGCCGAGACGAGCTCCGTCAGGTCTTGGTGGCGGAATGGCGGCAAAGGCTTCTGCGCCCTGCCGCCGGCCTCGCTACCGTCGAGGCGATCCGGCCAGTACTCGACGACTGGCTCGGGAGAAGGCACGGCTCCCTGTCGTTTAGGGTAGCGCAGGTGCTGTCGGGGCACGGCTGCTTCGGCAAGTACCTGTGCCGCATAGACAGGGAGCCGGACGCTCGGTGCCACCACTGCGTCGATTGCGGGGAGGACACGGTGCAACACACGCTCGCCGAGTGCGTGGCTTGGGAGGAGCAGCGCCGTGTCCTCGCAAATGAAGTAGGAGGCGATCTGTCGCTGCCGGCCGTAGTGCGGCGGATGGTCGGTAGCGCAGAGTCGTGGGACGCGGTGGTGTCCTTCTGCGAGGACGTGATGTCGCAGAAGGAGGCTGCGGAACGGGAGAGGGAGATCTCGACTCCCTTTCCCGGCCGCAGAAGGCGCACCGGGCGCAGGAGAAGGGCGGACAACGCCCTTTTCCGGCCCCCATGAATGGGTCCAGGGGCGAGGGACTTGGGGAAGTCCCCGCCCCCTATTCGATGGACCCGAGGCGGAGGCGCGCGCGGGTGTCGGCGCGCGCCTCTGAGGCGATGCACGGGGTAGTCGAACGCCTCACTACCCCGTGCAGGAGACGAGGCCCGGACAGACCGGGCCAGCACTAGTGTGGGGCTGCGGAAGAATCTGGATTCCCGCGGCCCCGCGCGCACGTGCGAGGAGACACCGGGGTGGTTTTTAGTCAGTTTGAGTCTGACAGACCCCTCCGCCCGCCCCAGGGCGGAGGACATCCGTGAGGATTTTCCACCCCGACAAAAAAAAAAAAAAAAAAAAAAAAAAAAAAAAAAAAAGGTTAGGTTAGGTTAGGTTAGGTTAGGTTAGGTTAGGTTAGGTTCCCCACCGAGGGTGTCTTACCCCACCGAGGGTGTCTCCACGTTGTCGTCGTGGTGGGGCTTGCGTGTCTCAATGATCTTGGAGTTTCCCATTCCAAGTGAGAGACCAGACTAAGAGAGACACACCGGAGTCGCTTCAGACTCTTGCGAGGGGTGCCCTGTCCGTCGTTCCGGACAGTGCGCGATTCACGCTCCGAGTCATCGGAGTGTGAATATGGGGATATACATCGTACATCGTGCGATGACCCACGGAGCGGGCTATCGGACGATGTGTGATTCGCGATTCACTCCTCGAGTTCCTCGGGGAGTGGATCAGGGCTGGGATATTTCGTCGTGTACCCTGCGATGGCTCACGGAGCGGGCTATCGGACGGTACGTGATTAGTGATTCACTCTTCGAGGTTCTCGGGGAGTGAATCAGGGCGGGGCTAATTTTCATCGTGTGCCGTGCGATGGCTCACGGAGCGGGCTATCGGACGGCACGTGATTAGTGATTCACTCTTCGAGGTTCTCGGGGAGTGAATCAGGGTGGGATTATTTCGTCATGTACCGTGCGATGGCTCACGGAGCGGGCTATCGGACGGTACGTGATTGGTGATTCACTCCTCGAAGTTCTCGGGGAGTGAATCAGGGCGGGGCTTTTCATCGTGTACCGTGCGATGGCTCACGGAGCGGGCTATCGGACGGTACGTGATTAGTGATTCACTCCTCGAAGTTCTCGGGGAGTGAATCAGGGTGGGGTTATGTCGTCGTGTGCCGTGCGATGGCTCACGGAGCGGGCTATCGGACGGTACGTGATTAGTGATTCACTCCTCGAGGTCGTCGGGGAGTGAATCGGGGTCGGGGATCTTCCCCTTGCATGCCACGCGACGGGACATCGTTGCGGGGCATGTTCTGGGATGTGACATTCGTCGCCCTCTGGTACGCGTCTGCCCATCAGACGTGACCGTGAGGGTGATGGAACGGTCAAAAGAAAAAAAAAAAAAAAAAAGGGGGGGGAAAAGATGAGCAGTAAGGAGAGAGGGACCACACCCTTCAAAGGAAAAACAAAATAAACATGAAAAAAACGATTATTAAAATTATACCCCAGGGCGGTACCAGCTGCACAGCAGCTGGAGAATCCGCCACGATCCCTTCGGGATCGTCAAGCCCCCCGTATTCTGGGGAGGGCACTAGTCGTTTTCCGCTTGCCGATGGCAACCAGAGCCGAGGAGGCTCCTCGAGATCGAGGTCTTTTGAAGACCTCATCTCTTTTAATTTTAAAAATACCGACCGAGGACGGGTCGAGCGCCACGCGGCGGACGCAGTGTCAGGGTCTGGCGCTGCGTCACTGAGGGTCGGAGCGGAGGCTCCAGCGGAGCCTCGCGTGGTGCTAGAGAGGGTCTGTGTGTTGTCGGAGGCAGACGACACACCGCGAGCAGTTGCGGCTTCACCCTCCAAGTTTTGGGGGAAGCGGCCGCGTGTGTGTGTGTCGGACGCGGGTTCGGCGGGTTTGTCCTCTAGCGAGGAGAACCTGCCAGCCCCCAAGGTGCCGACAACCAAGAGGGGCAGAGGACGCCGGCTGCCTTCTTTTATGGCAGCGTCACGTGACGCCCGGGGCCGCTTCCTAAAGCCCACCGATACGCCGATGGCCAGCGGAGTGAGCGATTCTGACGGTGCCATGCAGGTGGAGCAAGGTGGTGCCGAGGCCTCCATCGCTTTGCTGAGCACTAAGGCTGAGCTCAATGCCGCGAGGAGAGAGGGCCGCAAGGCCATCGCGACCGACGAGGTCGCTGAGTTGGCTCGACGGGCAAGGGAGAGGCGGACGCAGACCGCCGCAGCTCCTGAGGGCTTGACGGCAGAGGCCCTTAGCCGCCAAGTTTTGGACGGCGTGGACGTCGTCCTGAAGGTAGCCACGAAATCTGGCAACCTGAAGGGGACGTTCACACGGGCCCTGAAAGAGGCGGCAGACGGGATCAAGGAGGCGGTAGACGTCCTCCTTGACCGCACGGTCTCGGAGGAGACGGTGAAGCTCCGAGAGGAAAATCGCCGTCTCCAAACGAGGATGGAGGAGCTCCAGCGGGAGGTCAGTGCCCTGAGGGCAGACTTCAGCCGGCAGCAGGGTGCGACGACTGCGGACAGTCGTGCTCTGCCACAGAACGGGTCTTTGGGGGAAGACCAGTTCAACCGGCTGTTGAGCATTATGGCCGCCCGCCTGGACAGCCTAGAGCCAAGGCTCAACCCCCCTATTAGGCTTCGTCCGCCGCTGGCGGCAGATAGGCGGAGGAAGGAGGCGGAGCCAGCTCCAGCGACGGCTGGGCCAACGTGGGCACAGGTGGCTAAAGCACCACCTGCGCCAAAAAAGCCCACGCAGGTGCCCAAAAAAGCCACACACGGGGGCAAAAAGGCCGTGAAGGGGACGAAAAGTGCCACAGAGGGGAGCAGCTCGTCCCCCCCCAAAGAAAAAGAGGGCGGCTGGAAGACGGCCGAAAGCCGGAAAAAGAGGCGGAAGAGGGGCCGCAAGGCCAAGAACGCGCCGGGCTCCAAGGGGCAGGCCCCGAAACTCCGCGTCCCTCGCTCCGAGGCTGTAGTGGTCACGCTTCAGCCCGAAGCCAAGGAGAGGGGCGTGACGTACCAGAAGGTACTGGCGGAGGCTAGGGGCAAGCTGGTCTTTGCCGATTTTGGCACCCCGGACGGTTTCCGTTTTAGAACGGCAGCCACGGGGGCCAAGATGTTCGAGTTGGCGGGGACCAGCAGTGCCGAGAGGGCGGACTCTCTAGCTGCAAAGCTTAGGGACGTCCTCAACCCCGAGGAGGCCCGGGTGTCCAGACCCATCAAGACGGCTGAGGTGCGCGTCGATGGGCTGGACGACTCTGTTTCCCCGGAAGAGGTGGTGGTGGCCATAGCGCGGAGCGGCGGATGCCCGCCAGAAAATGTACGGGCGGGCGAAATCCGCGTCAACGCTGGTGGGCTGGGCACCATCTGGGTGCGGTGTCCAGTGGCTGCGGCGAAGAGAGTTGCCGACGCGGGACGTCTTTTGGTGGGCTGGGTTTCAGCAAGAGTGAAACTGCTGGCACCCAGGGCCATGCAGTGTTACCGGTGCCTGGAGAAAGGGCACGTCCGGGCACTGTGCACTAGCGAAGCCGACCGCAGCGATCTGTGTTATCGCTGCGGTCAGCCCGGCCACAAGGCGTCCCAGTGCTCCGCGGAGCCAAACTGCAGCCTCTGTGCGGCTGCAGGAAAGTCCGCGGGGCACAGAACTGGCGGCAACGCTTGCAGCGCGCCCAGAAAGCGCAGCAAGCGTTGGACCAAAGCTACGGGGGCCGCACCCCCTAGCACCTCTTCGGCCGACTCCCGGCCTGTGGTAGGACGAGGCGCCGACGAAATGGAGTGCCAGTGATGGCGCTGCATTTCCTCCAGGCGAACGTCAACCACTGCACCAGAGCTCAGGATCTCTTGGTCCTGAGCATGGCGGAGTGGTCGATAAATGTGGCGGTGGTCGCTGAGCCGTATTTTGTCCCCGCCCGGGATAACTGGGCAGGGGATCTGGACGGCCTGGTGGCCATCATCGGCGCGACTCTTGTCGACGTATCCCGGGGTCACGGTTGGGTTGCCGCCCTTGTGAACGGGATCGTCACGATCGGGGCATACTTTTCGCCCAACAGGAGTCTCGCCGAATTCGAGAGTTTCCTTGTCGAGTTGGGAGCCGTCGTCGGCCGGTCTCATCCTCGGCCCATTTTGCTTCTCGGTGATCTGAACGCCAAGTCTGCGGCGTGGGGATCCCCGGTCACAGACCCGAGAGGCGATGTGCTAGAGGAGTGGGCCGTTACGACGGGCCTGGCTGTCTTAAATCGGGGTTCGGCCTACACGTGTGTGCGGCAGCGGGGTGGATCCATTGTGGACGTGTCGTTCGCTAGTCCCGCTGTCGTGCACCGTGTTCGTGATTGGCACGTGGAAGCGGAGGTGGAGACGCTATCGGATCACCGATACATACGCTTCGACGTCTCCACCCAGACCGCTGGAGGTCGTAGCCAATCGGCCCCCCGAAGAGACGGCCCGCGTTGGGCGCTGAAACGCCTCGACAGGGAGGCTCTCGAGGAAGCCACTATCGTCCAAGCCTGGATCCGGGAGTCGGCTACCGTCGGTCCCGTCGACGTCGAACGGGAGGCGCAGTGGTTTAGCGACGCGATGACGCAAATCTGCGACGCGTCCATGCCACGCGTCTCCTCTCTGTCCGCAAGGCGCCGCGTGTACTGGTGGTGCGTCGAGGTCGAGCGGCTGCGCGTCGCGTGTGCAGACGCCAGACGCCCGTACACGCGGTGTCGGAGGAGACGTCTGCGGGATCCCGACGAAGAAGCCGCGCTGTATGAGGTGTACCGCGCGGCGAAGGAGGCTCTGTGGCTGGCCATCGGCGAGTCGAAGACGCGCTCCAGAGAGGAGCTGTTGGCGACCCTAGACGGGGATCCGTGGGGGCGCCCTTACCGCACGGTCCGAGGGAAGCTTCGGCCTTGGGCCCCCCCGCTAACGGAAGGTCTCGAGCCGCAGTTTCTGGAGCGAGTGGTCTCGGCTCTCTTCCCTGAGACAGCCGAGTACGAGCCACCGCCGATGGCTCTGCCCACAGCTGCAGAGTCGGAAGAAGAAGTGGAGAGCGAAACCGTCCCAGAGGTGACACAGGCGGAGATGAGCGCGGCCGTGATGCGGCTCCGGGCAAAAAACACTGCTCCGGGGCCCGACGGAGTGCCTGGTCGCGCTCTAGTCCTCGCCCTGAAGGAGTTGGAGCCCCCATTGAGGGGACTCTTCTCGGCGTGCCTTGAGCGGGGTCAGTTCCCTAGCAGGTGGAAGACTGGTCGACTGGTCCTGCTCAGGAAGGCGGGGCGCCCGGCGGATTCGTCGTCGGCTTATCGGCCCATAGTGTTGCTGGACGAGGCGGGCAAGATGCTCGAGCGTGTAATCGCAGATCGCCTCGTCAGCCACTTGTGTACAGAGGGGCCGAACCTAGACGACAGCCAGTTTGGCTTCCGACGTGGGCGCTCTACCATCGACGCCATCATGAGGGTGAGAGTCCTGGCGGAGGAAGCGGTGTCCCAGGGTGGGGTGGTGCTGGCGGTGTCCTTGGACATCTCCAACGCGTTCAACACCCTGCCCTGGGGTTGCATTAGGGAGGCCCTGCGATACCATCGGGTGCCTTCCTACCTCCGCAACATTGTGGGGGCTTATCTGTCTGGACGGTGTGTCACCTACATGGGACGCGACGGCGCGGGCCGTCGCGAGATGTCGTGCGGTGTTCCGCAGGGCTCGGTTCTGGGCCCACCCCTGTGGAACATCGGGTACGACTGGGTTTTGCGGTGCGAGCTCCCGCCGGGAGTGGACCTGACGTGTTATGCGGACGACACGCTGGTCACGGCTCGGGGGAGCTCGTACAGGGAGGCAGCGTTGCTGGCTACGGCTGCGGTCTCACAGGTGGTGAGCCGCATACGACGCCTCGGCCTGGAAGTGGCCCTCAACAAGTCGGAGGCCATTGCTTTTCATGGCCCCCGACGGGCGCCGCCGCTGGGATCACACATTGTGGTCGGTGGGGTCCGGATCGCTGTCGAGTCAACCATGAAGTACTTAGGATTGGTGCTCGACAGCCGTTGGGACTTCGGCCCCCACTTTCAGCGGTTGGTGCCCAAGTTGATGGGCGCGGCGGGCGCGCTGTCAACGCTGCTTCCCAATCTGGGGGGCCCGAGCACCGCCTGTAGGCGTTTGTACGTGGGGATCGTGCGATCGATGGCCCTTTACGGAGCCCCGATTTGGGCGAAAGACCTGACGGCCCGCACTATCGCGGTTCTGCGCAGACCGCAGAGGGCGATGGCCGTCAGGGTCATACGGGGATATCGCACGATCTCCTACGAGGCGGCTTGTGTACTGGCCGGATCCCCGCCGTGGGACCTGGAGGCGAAGACCCTCGCGACACTGCACCAGTGGCGCGAGGAGGCCGATCATCGGGGCGAGAGGCTGGTGCAGCGACAGATAACGCTGTACCGGTCTCAGCTCCGACAGGTCATGGTGGCGGAATGGCGGGGGAGGCTAGAGCTCCCTACCGCCGGCCTCGACACAGTCGAGGCGATCCGGCCAGTACTCGACGACTGGCTCGGGAGGAAGCACGGCTCCCTGACGTTTCGGGCGACGCAGGTGCTCTCGGGGCACGGCTGCTTCGGGAAGTACCTGTGTCGCATAAGCAGGGAGCCGGACGCCCGGTGCCATCACTGCGTCCACTGTCTGGAGGACACGGCGCGGCATACGCTGGCCGAGTGCGCCGCGTGGGATGAGCCGCGCCGTGCGCTCGTTACGGAGGTCGGAGGAGACCTGTCGCTGCCGACCGTCGTTCGCTCGATGGTCGGCAGCGCAGAGTCCTGGGACGCGGTGATGTCCTTCTGCGAAACCGTCATGTCGCAGAAGGAGGCTGCGGAAAGGGAGAGGGAGATGACGAGCTCCCGCCCATCCCGCAGCAGACGCACCGGGCGTCGGCAGAGGGCGGACAACGCCCTCTTCCGGCCCCCCTAAACAGGTCCAGGGGCGACGGATTCGGGGACATCCGTCGCCCCCGATCACACTGGACCCGAGACGGCGGCGCGTAGTGTTCCACGCGCGCCTCTCTGAGATGTAACGGGGGGAGTTTGACACCTCACTCCCCCCCGGGACGAGGCCCGCAGGTCAAGCGGGCCGGCACCAGTCCGGGGCAGCGGAAGTCGCATCAGATCCCGTTGCCCCCCGACGCAAGTGTGCGAGGGAACACCGGGGTGGTTTTTAGTCAGTTTGAGTCTGACAGACCCCTCCGCCCGCCCCAGGGCGGAGGACATCCGTGAGGATTTTCCACCCCGACAAAAAAAAAAAAAAAAAAAAAAAAAAAAAAAAGGTTAGGTTAGGTTAGGTTAGGTTAGGTTAGGTTAGGTTAGGTTAGGTTAGGTTAGGTTCCCCACCGAGGGTGTCTCCACGTTGTCGTCGTGGTGGGGCTTGAGTGTCTCAATGATCTTGGAGATTCCCATTCCAAGTGAGAGACCAGACTAAGAGAGACACACACACGCCGGGGTCGCCTCAGACTTCTGCGAGGGGTGCCCTGTGCACGATTCACGCTCCGAGTCATCGGAGTGTGAATATGGGGAGGGGTCTCACGGCGTGCGATGACTCACGGAGCGGGTCTATTGCATGCTGTGTGATTCGCGATTCACTCCTCGAGCTCCTCGGGGAGTGGATCAGGGATGGGATATTTCGTCGTGCACCGTGCGATGGCTCACGGAGCGGGCTATCGGACGGTACGTGATTAGAGATTCACTCCTCGAGGTTCTCGGGGAGTGAATAGGGCGGGGTTATTTCATCGTGTGCCGTGCGATGGCTCACGGAGCGGGTCATCGGACGGTACGTGATTGGTGATTCACTCCTCGAGGTTTTCGGGAAGTGGATCAGGGTTCGGAACATTTCGTCGTGTACCGTGCGATGGCTCACGGAGCGGGCTATCGGACGGTGCGTGATTAGAGATTCACTCCTCGAAGTTCTCGGGGAGTGAATCGGGCGGGGTTATTTCATCGTGTGCCCTGCGATGGCTCACGGAGCGGGTCGTCGGACGGTACGTGATTGGTGATTCACTCCTCGAGGTTTTCGGGGAGTGGATCAGGGTTCGGAACATTTCGTCGTGTACCGTGCGATGGCTCACGGAGCGGGCTATCGGACGGCACGTGATTAGAGATTCACTCCTCGAAGTTCTCGGGGAGTGAATCGGGCGGGGTTATTTCATCGTGTGCCGTGCGATGGCTCACGGAGCGGGTCATCGGACGGTACGTGATTGGTGATTCACTCCTCGAGGTTTTCGGGGAGTGGATCAGGGTTCGGAACATTTCGTCGTGTACCGTGCGATGGCTCACGGAGCGGGCTATCGGACGGTACGTGATTAGTGATTCACTCCTCGAAGTCTTCGGGGAGTGAATCAGGGTTGGGGATGGTTTTCACATGCCACGCGACAGTGTTGCGGGGCATGTACTCTTCATGACAGATCCACGCCCTCTGGTACGTGTCTGCCCATCAGACATGACTGTGAGGGTGATGGAATAGTCACAAAAGGGGGGGGGGGGAAATGACGAGATAGGGAGACAGGGACCAAACCCTTCAAAGGAACAAAAAAAAAAAAAATAATGAAAAAGACGTATTGTAAGAATATACCCCAGGGCGGTACCAGCTGCACAGCAGCTGGAGAATCCGCCACGACCCCTTTGGGGTCGTCAAGCCCTTCGTATTCTGGGGGGGGCAGCATACGTTACCCACTTGCCGATGGCAACAAGAGCCGAGGAGGCTCCCCGAGATCGAGGTCTTTTGAAGACCTCATCTCTTTTAGTCGTAAGAAACCCGACCGCGGAACGGGTGAACTCTGCATGGTGGACGCAGTGTCGGACTCTGGCGCTGCGTCACTTAGGCCGGGAGCTGAGATCCCTGTGGAACCACGCGTAGTTCTAGAGAGAGTGAGTGTGTTGTCGGTGGTTGACGACACACCGCAGGCAGTTGCGGCCGCTCCTTCCAAGTTTTGGGGGAAGCGGCCGCGTGTCTGTGAGTCGGATGCCGATGCGGTGGGTTTCTCCTCTAGCGAGGAGAACCTGCCGGCCCCCAAGGTGCCGACAGCCAGGAGGGGCAGAGGACGCGGGAAGAGTTCCGGTACAAGTACTCCGGTGGCGTCACACGACTCCCGGGGCCGCTTTTTGAAGGTCCCCGATACGCCGGTGACCAGAATGAGCGACTCCGATGGGGCAATGAGGGTGTCGCCGACATGCCAAATGGCCGTCAACGCGACTGTAGAGGAGAGTGCGGCTGCGCCTGTTAGCGCTGAGGTCCCGCTAAACGGGCAGAGTTCCTCCATCACAGCAGAGGAACTTGAACAAAGAGCCCTACTGGACATCGAGGTGGTTTTGGACACCACTCGAAAGTCCAAAAACTTAAAGGGCACGAGTCAGCGGGCAATTAGAGAGGCAGCAGAGAGGGTCAGACTGGCCATAGAGGGGCTCGCCAGCAGGAGCTCCAGTGAGGAGACCCGAAGGCTCCACCTGCTGAACGGCCGACTGCGGATGGAGGTCGAAGCCCTCCGTCAAGAGATGGTGGCTCTGCGGGAGGAAGTCGTGGGTCTCCGGGTACGGCCGGAAGGTCCACCGCTGTCGGGGCCCGTAGATCCAAGGTGTTCTTCTGCTCCGGAGAAGTCGCTCCCGCAGGTACCATCTATGAGCGAGATGCAGGCGCATGCCATCGTTTCCCAGATCGGAAAAATGATGGATGCCCGGTTTGCCGGCATCGAGGACCGCCTTCTGCCGGCGAGGACCATTCGTCCGCCTCTGGCAGTGGACCGCAGGAGCGTGGCGGCTCCTGCTCGCAGCGCTGGCGGCACTGGCAACAGGCCGAAACAGCCTTCCGTGGCTCCTCAGGTGCCGTCTGCGGTGCCTGAGACGCAGAGTGGTGCATCTCCGAATGGGTCCGTTCCAACGGCCACTATACGAGCCCCCAATGCAGACCCATCGGCGTCCGCTAGTGACGGCTGGCAGACCGCAAGGAAGAGAAAGAATGGGAAGAAGAAGAAGAAGAAGAACGGAGGACCTTCGTCTTCCTTGCCCCAAAAAACTGTGGTGGCCTCCACCGCTCAGGGAGACCAGTCTTCCGGGCTCAAGAAGAGCAAGAACGCCAAGAGAGGGCTTCGTGCGCCCAGGTCTGCTGCGGTAGTACTCACCCTGCAGCCTGAAGCAGTGGACAGGGGCGTCACGTACGCGGCCGTCCTCAGCAAGGCCAGACAGGCCGTAAACTTGGAAGAGCTCGGCATAACAGAAGTTAGGTTCCGACAAGCCTTAACCGGGGCCCGCATGCTGGAGTTCCCAGGGGCCGAAGGCACTGTAGGGGCAGACCGCGTTGCAGAAAAACTGCGAGCGGTCTTCGCAGAGGAGGTCAAGGTCTCCAGGCCGACGAAGTGCGCTGAACTGCGCATCTCAGGGCTTGACGACTCCGTGACCGGGCAGGACGTGCAGGACTCGATTGCGCGTAAGACTGGCTGCTCCTCGGACGCGGTCCGAGTAGGTCCAATTCGATCTGGCCCAGGAGGCGCCAGCTCTATCTGGATCCGTTGCCCCGTTGCAGTGGCAAAACAGCTGGCCGACGCCGGCCGGCTCTTGGTGGGTTGGAGCTCAGCCAGGGTCGTGGTTCTGGACGCTCGGCCCATAAGGTGCTACAGGTGCTGGGGATTGGGACACGTGGGCCGGAGGTGCGACTCTGGCGTCGACCTGAGTGGACACTGTTTCCGCTGCGGTGAGCCAGGGCATCCGGCGTCAGCGTGCGCTGCCGACCCGCACTGCTTGCTGTGCGCGGCGGCGGGACGACCGACCGGCCACGTCGCCGGCAGAAAGGATTGCAGGCCGCCGGTCCGTTCTAGCAGGGAATGTCGGACAACTCTGCTCCCGACTGCTTCCGGCGCAGTCCGATTGGAGGAGCCATCGCAGGGGGCGATAATGATTACGGACTAATTATGGACCCGGTCCGTTTTCGTTCTCTTCTCCAGGCGAATTTGAACCACTGCGCTGGTGCGCAGGACTTGGTTCTCCAAACCATGGCGGAACGAACGATAGGTGTGGCCGTAGTGGCGGAGCCGTACTTCGTCCCAGCTCGCCCTGACTGGGCTGGTGACATTGGCGACTCTGTTGCAATTATCAGCTCCTCGGTGCCACTTTCCATCAGAGAGAGGAGTCGAGGATTTGTTGCGGCCACCTGGGGGGACATAACTCTCTTCGGAGTTTATTTCTCCCCAAACAGGAGCCTAGCGGAGTTCGAGGACTTCCTGGACCGCCTGGGGACCTCGGTTCGACGAATGATGCCGTCTCACGCGATCGTCGTGGGGGACTTTAACGCAAAGTCCACCGCGTGGGGGTCCCCCGGGACGGACGTCAGGGGGGAGGCGGTCGAGGAATGGGCAGCGGCTGCGGGCCTCTGTCTCTTAAACAGGGGCTCCGTTAACACGTGCGTCCGGCAGCACGGGGGGTCAATAGTTGATCTCTCGTTCGCTACCCCTGCTGTCGCCGCACGGGTTCAGGGTTGGCGGGTCCTAGAGAGTGTGGAGACTCTATCGGATCACCTGTACATCTGTATGGATGTCTCCGCCTCTTCGGGCCCACCGGTGTATCCACGACCTGACGCTCGGCAGTTCCCACGGTGGGCGTTGAAGCGGCTTGACGGGGACCTCCTAGAGGAAGCAGCCATTGTCCAGGCTTGGCTGTCCTCGCCGCCTGCAGCAGAGGGAGTCGACGCTGAGGCTGACCGCTTTCGCGAAGCCATGACGGCTGTGTGCGATGCAGCCATGCCTCGCTCCCGAAGACAACCTCCAAAGCGGGCGGTCTACTGGTGGTCCCAGGAGATAGCAGACCTCCGCGCGGCCTGTATAAATGCCCGGAGGACCTACTCACAGGTTCGCAGGTTGCGCCGCCGTGATGAAGAGCTGGAGATCCTACAGACCCAATTGCATGAGTCATACCGCAACGCTCGGAAGGCTCTGCAGTTGGCGATCTGTCGAGGGAAGGAACAATCGAGAGCTGAGGCACTGGAGGATCTAAACCGTGATCCCTGGGGGCGTCCGTACCGTGCGGCGCGGAAGAAACTCCGTGCCCAAGGCCCCCCACTGACGGAAACCCTCCAGCCTCAGTTCCTCGTCGGGGTCGTGGAGACACTCTTCCCGGAGCGGGCGGATCACCCTTCTCCACCAATGGCCGAAGCGGGCGCCGACCAAGATGCGGAGGTGGAGACTCCCCCAATATCTGACGCGGAGATGGGGGCAGCAATTCTGAGGGCGCGGTCCAAGAGGACTGCCCCCGGACCGGATGGGGTGCCTGCAAGGGTGCTGGCCCTCTCTCTTGAGGCGGCCCTGGAAGATAGGCTTAGGGAGCTGTTTGACGCCTGTCTAACATCGGGACGGTTCCCTAAGGCCTGGAAGGAGGGTCGACTGGTGCTGCTCCAGAAGGCAGGGCGGCCCCCGGATTCTCCATCGGCGTATAGGCCGATTGTCTTGCTGGACGAGGTGGGGAAGATGCTAGAGAAGATTCTCGCTACCCGCATCGTCCGGCACTTAGATGCAGTAGGCCCGAATTTGTCGGACGCCCAGTTCGGTTTCCGGGCAGGGCGTTCGACAATAGACGCCATCTTGCGCCTCAAGGCCGAAGCGAAAGATGCAGTTACCCAGGGCGGGGTGTTGTTGGCGGTGTCTTTAGACATCGCCAACGCGTTCAACACTCTGCCATTCAGCTGCATCGAGGAGGCGCTCCGCTACCATCGGGTGCCCGCCTACCTGAGGCTGCTGGTAGCGGACTATCTGCAGGGGCGGTTTGTGTCCTACGAGGGACGCGACGGTCAAGTTGTGCGCAGGGCCATCGTGTGCGGTGTTCCGCAGGGGTCGGTTTTGGGTCCACTCCTGTGGAACATAGGCTACGACTGGTCCTTGCGGTGTTTGCTCTCCCCCGGGCAGGGCGTCATTTGCTACGCTGACGACACTCTCGTCACGGCCCGGGGAGGGAGCTACGAGGAAGCGGCACGGTCTGCCGTCGAGGGCGCGTCCCTCGTCGTGGGGCGAATCGAGGCGATGGGCCTGAAGGTGGCCCTCGAAAAGACGGAGGCCCTGGTATTTCATGCGCCCCGACGACGGCCACCGGCCGGCGCACACCTCACTATTGGTGGTGCACCAATAGCGGTACGGGCAAGCATGAAATACTTGGGCCTGGTTTTGGACCGGAGGTGGAACTTCGGCGAGCACTTTGCTCAGCTTGCGCCGAAGCTGATCGGCACGGCGTCCGCCCTCAGCCGGCTGTTGCCGAACCTGGGCGGACCAAACGTGGTTTGCCGGCGGCTGTACACGGGGGTAGTTCGCTCGATGGCGCTCTATGGGGCCCCGGTGTGGGCGGAGTCCCTGTCTGCCCAGAACAAGGCTCTACTGCGGAGGCCACAGAGAGTCATGGCAGTCAGGGTCATACGCGGATACCGCACCGTATCGGTGGAGGCGGCGTGCGCCCTCGCAGGCACACCCCCGTGGGATCTAGAGGCGCAAGTGCTCGCCGAGGTCTACCGACGTGGTGCAGACCTGCGGGCGGAGAGTGGTACTCGCCGCCCACCGCCTGAGCTGGTCACGAGGTGGCGCAGGGAGGCCCAATCTCAAACCCTGCGGATTTGGAGGGTGAGGCTGGAGACGCCCAGTGCAGGTCACTGGACCGTGGAGGCGATCCGGCCGATCCTGGAAGAGTGGACACGGAGGCGACACGGGACGTTGTCCTTCCGTCTGGTGCAGATGTTGTCAGGGCATGGCTGCTTTGGCAAATACCTGCACAAAGTGGCCAGACGAGAGGCGACTCCCGTGTGTCACCAGTGCGGCTGCAGCGAGGACACGGCGCTTCACACCCTCGAGCATTGTCCTGCCTGGGCGGTGCAGCGTCGTGCTCTCGCAGCAGCAATCGGGGCAGACCTCTCCTTACCGGCCGTGGCCAAGGCCATGGTCGACAGCGGGGAGGCATGGGAGGCGGTGGCGTCCTTCTGCGAGGATGTCATCTCGCAGAAGGAGGCGGCGGAGCGCGTCAGAGAGGAAGACTCCCTCGCAGACGCGATTCGTCGCAGGAGGACAGGGCGGCGGAGGAGGCGCCATGGCGACCTGATGCCGCCGTAGGAGGTGCCAGCGGGCGATAGATCGGGGAGTCTATCGTCGTCGCATTGAACGGCCCTCACGAGTGGTGGCGATGTCTCAGGTGAGCCCGGACATCGCCAAACGAGTTTGGTCCCCGGAGGCGGGTTGCGCTGGATGGGCCGCGAACGTCATGCGTAGCGGTCCTCGCGGCTCATCCATCAAGGCGAGAGTAGGCTCACGGCGGTGTTTTTTAGTGGGTGCAAGCCCCACATAACCAAACCGTCTCCCCGGACGGTGCGGTATGCGTTAGGCATTTTTCACCGCTTAATAAAAAAAAAAAAAAAAAAAGGTTAGGTTAGGTTAGGTTAGGTTAGGTTAGGTTAGGTTAGGTTAGGTTAGGTTAGGTTAGGTTAGGTTAGGTTAGGTTAGGTTAGGTTAGGTTAGGTTAGGTTCCCCTGGCCGAACCGCAAAGGCGGTTGCGCAGCCTGCGCGGCGGACTGCCAAAGGCGGTCGCAAAGGACCGGCGATACGTGCTCCGCGTTCCGAGGCTGTGACGCTCACGCTACAGCCCGGAGCTTCGGAGCGCGGCGTAACGTACCAGTCGGTCATTGCCGAGGCCAAGGCCAAGATCAAGTTATCGGATCTTGGTCTTCAGTCCGTCACCCTCAGGCAGGCTGCCACGGGTGCGCGGCTGTTCGAGGTGGCTGGTGCTGCGAGCGGCAGTGCCGAAAAGGCGGACGCTCTGGCCGCCAAGATGAGGGAGGTCCTCAACCCTGAGGACGTCCGGGTCTCCAGGCCAATGAAAACCGCAGAGGTGCGGATTGCTGGTCTGGACGACTCCGTGACGTCTGAGGAGGTGGTGGCGGCCGTTGCCCGAAGCGGAGAGTGTCCGCCGGACAAGGTGCGGGCCGGCGATATTCGCACCGACGCCACCGGACTCGGCGTGGCCTGGGTTCGGTGCCCTGTGGCGTCGGCGAAGAAGATCGCCATAAGCGGCAGATTGCTGGTTGGCTGGGTTGCAGCGAGGGTGAAACTCCTGCAGCCCCGGGCTTTGCGGTGCTTCCGATGCCTGGAGAAGGGGCACGTCCGGGCAAAGTGCACCGCTGAGATTGACCGTAGCGACCTTTGTTATCGCTGCGGTCAGCCCGGCCACAAGGCGGCCCAGTGTTCCGCGGCGCTCAACTGCAGCTTGTGTTCGGCTGCAGGGAAGCCAACGGGACACAAAGTGGGCGGAGGGGCCTGTGGCGCGCCTGCCAGCAAGGCCAAAAAGAAGAAGAAGAGGAGTTCTAAGCCTGCCGGGGAAATCTCGCCGCCCCCGCAGGCTAGTAGCTCCGCGGCCGACTCCCGGCCCAGGACCGTTGCCGAGGGAATGGAGTGTCAATAACGGCACAATTCCATTTCCTCCAGGGCAACATCAATCACTCTGCCAGAGCTCAGGATCTTTTACTCCAGAGCATGGCAGAGTGGTCGATCCACGTGGCTGTGGTCGCCGAACCGTACTTCATCCCCGCCCGTGACAACTGGCTGGGGTGCGCTGACGGTTTGGTGGCCATTATTGGCGGGACTCTGATCGACCCGTCTCGGGGCCGCGGCTGGGTTGCTGCGGTCTCGGGTGGCATCGTCATTGTGGGGGCGTATTTCTCCCCCAACAAGAGTCTCGCCGACTTTGAGGGTTTCCTTGTCGAGTTGGGCGCCGTCGTAGGCCGCTATCACCCTCGTCCCGTTCTGGTGCTCGGGGATCTCAACGCCAAGTCATCGGCGTGGGGATCTCCGGTCACTGACCCTCGGGGCGAGGTGCTGGAAGAGTGGGCGGTGACGACTGGTCTGGTCGTCCTGAATCGGGGTTCGGAATACACGTGCGTGCGGCAGCGGGGCGGGTCGATAGTGGACGTCTCGTTCGCTAGCCCCTCTGTCGCTAGCCGAGTCCGCGACTGGCGTGTCGCCGTGGGGGTGGAGACGCTGTCGGACCATCGGTATATCCGGTTCGACGTCTCTGCCCAGACCGCGAGCGGCCGCCATCCAACAACCCCGATTAACGACGGCCCGCGCTGGGCGCTTAAGCGCATCGACAAGGAACTACTCGAGGAAGCTGCCTTAGTCCAGTCCTGGATTTGGGAGTCGGCGACGGACGGCCCCGTCGACGTCGAAGCGGTGGCGCTGTGGTTTCGCGGGGCGATGACGCAGGTCTGCGACGCGTCCATGCCCCGTGTCCGCCAACAGTCCGCAAGGCGCCAGGTGTACTGGTGGACCGACGAGATCGCGCGGCTGCGCCATGAGTGCGTTGCGGCTCGCCGCCAGTACACGCGATACCGGAGACGACGTCGACGGGATTCCGTCGAGGAAGACGCGCGGTATGAGGCGTACCGCGCGTCCAAGGAGACTCTGCGGCTGGCCATCGGCGACTCTAAGTCGCGTGCCAGGGAGGAGCTGCTGGGGTCCCTGGATCGGGATCCGTGGGGGCGCCCTTACCGTTGGGTACGGGGCAAGTTGCGTCCTTGGGCGCCTCCACTGGCGCAAACTATGGAGCCCCAGTTGCTAGAGGCGGTGGTGACGGCCCTCTTCCCTGAGCGAGCGGAACACGTTCCCCCGGTGATGGCTTCGCCCTCAGCCGCAGACTCTCCAGAAGAGGAGGGCACCGATGTCCCCGAGGTGACGCAAGCAGAGACGAGAGCGGCCGTGTCGCGACTCCGGGCTAAGAACACAGCGCCCGGACCCGACGGAGTTCCTGGTCGAGCTCTCGTCCTGGCTCTGAAGGAGCTAGAGCCCCAGCTGAGGGGGCTCTTCACGGCATGTCTCGAGCAGGGTCAGTTTCCCAGTGTGTGGAAGGAGGGGAGGCTGGTCCTGCTCAGGAAGGAGGGGCGCCCCGCGGACTCGCCGTCCGCGTATCGGCCCATAGTGCTGCTCGACGAGGCGGGCAAACTTTTTGAGCGCATTATCGCAGATCGCCTCGTCGGCCACTTGTGCAGGGAGGGGCCGAACCTGGACGACAACCAATTTGGTTTTCGTCGGGGGCGCTCCACCATAGACGCCATCATGCGCGTGAGGGCCCTGGCGGAGGAGACGGTTTCCCGGGGTGGGGTGGTGCTGGCGGTGTCTTTAGACATCTCCAACGCATTCAACACCCTACCCTGGAGTTGTATTCGGGAGGCACTGAAATACCATCGCGTGCCTCCCTACCTCCGCCGTACGGTAGGGGCTTACCTGGAGGGTAGATGCGTCACCTATCGGGGACGTGACGGTGCTGGTCGGCACCTCATGTCGTGCGGTGTTCCGCAGGGTTCGGTCTTGGGACCGCTCCTGTGGAACATCGGCTACGACTGGGTGCTGAGAGGCGAGCTCCCGTCGGGCGCCGACTTGACGTGTTATGCGGACGACACGCTTGTCGCTGCCCGGGGGAGCTCGCACAGGGAGGCAGCGTTGATAGCCACGGCTGCGGTGTCACAGGTGGTGAACCGCATCCGGCGCCTGGGCCTGGAGGTGGCCCTAAACAAGTCGGAGGCCATGGTGTTTCATGGCCCCCGACGTGCGCCGGCGCCGGGATCACACATCGTGGTCAGCGGGGCCCGGATAGCTGTCGAGTCCACCATGAAGTATCTGGGATTGGTGCTCGACAGCCGATGGGAATTCGGGCCCCACTTCCGGCGGCTGGCGCCCAAGCTGATGGGTGCAGCGGGCGCGCTGTCAACGTTGCTTCCCAACTTGGGGGGCCCGAGCGCCGCCTGTAGGCGGTTGTACGTGGGAATCGTGCGGTCCATGGCCCTTTATGGGGCCCCTGTGTGGGCGATGGACTTGACGGCCAGCACTCTCGCCATTCTGCGCAAACCGCAGAGGGCGATGGCCGTCAGAGTCGTCCGCGGATACCGCACGATTTCCTACGAGGCGGCTTGCGTCCTGGCCGGATCCCCGCCCTGGGACCTAGAGGCGAAAGTACTCGCGTCATTACATCGATGGCGCGAGGAAGAGCGGGCACGGGGCTCGAGGCCGGTGCAGCGGCAGATCGCGTTGCGCCGAGACGAGCTCCGTCAGGTCTTGGTGGCGGAATGGCGGCAAAGGCTTCTGCGCCCTGCCGCCGGCCTCGCTACCGTCGAGGCGATCCGGCCAGTACTCGACGACTGGCTCGGGAGAAGGCACGGCTCTCTGTCGTTTAGGGTGACGCAGGTGCTGTCGGGGCACGGCTGCTTCGGCAAGTACCTGTGCCGCATAGACAGGGAGCCGGACGCTCGGTGCCACCACTGCGTCGATTGCGGGGAGGACACGGCGCAACACACGCTCGCCGAGTGCGTAGCTTGGGAGGAGCAGCGCCGTGTCCTCGCAAATGAAGTAGGAGGCGATCTGTCGCTGCCGGCCGTAGTGCGGAGGATGGTCGGTAGCGCAGAGTCGTGGGACGCGGTGGTGTCCTTCTGCGAGGACGTGATGTCGCAGAAGGAGGCTGCGGAACGGGAGAGGGAGATCTCGACTCCCTTCCCCGGCCGCAGAAGGCGCACCGGGCGCAGGAGAAGGGCGGACAACGCCCTTTTCCGGCCCCCATGAATGGGTCCAGGGGCGAGGGACTTGGGGAAGTCCCCGCCCCCTATTCGATGGACCCGAGGCGGAGGCGCGCGCGGGTGTCGGCGCGCGCCTCTGAGGCGATGCACGGGGTAGTCGAACGCCTCACTACCCCGTGCAGGAGACGAGGCCCGGATCTGTCCGGGCCAGCACTAGTGTGGGGCTGCGGAAGAATCTGGATTCCCGCGGCCCCGCGCGCACGTGCGAGGAGACACCGGGGTGGTTTTTAGTCAGTTTGAGTCTGACAGACCCCTCCGCCCGCCCCAGGGCGGAGGACATCCGTGAGGATTTTCCACCCCGACAAAAAAAAAAAAAAAAAAAAAAAAAAAGGTTAGGTTAGGTTAGGTTAGGTTAGGTTAGGTTAGGTTAGGTTAGGTTAGGTTAGGTTAGGTTAGGTTAGGTTAGGTTAGGTTAGGTTAGGTTAGGTTAGGTTAGGTTAGGTTAGGTTAGGTTAGGTTAGGTTAGGTTAGGTTAGGTTAGGTTAGGTTAGGTTAGGTTAGGTTAGGTTAGGTTAGGTTAGGTTAGGTTAGGTTAGGTTAGGTTAGGTTAGGTTAGGTTAGGTTAGGTTAGGTTAGGTTAGGTTAGGTTAGGTTAGGTTAGGTTAGGTTAGGTTAGGTTAGGTTAGGTTAGGTTAGGTTAGGTTAGGTTAGGTTAGGTTAGGTTAGGTTAGGTTAGGTTAGGTTAGGTTAGGTTAGGTTAGGTTAGGTTAGGTTAGGTTAGGTTAGGTTAGGTTAGGTTAGGTTAGGTTAGGTTAGGTTAGGTTAGGTTAGGTTAGGTTAGGTTAGGTTAGGTTAGGTTAGGTTAGGTTAGGTTAGGTTAGGTTAGGTTAGGTTAGGTTAGGTTAGGTTAGGTTAGGTTAGGTTAGGTTAGGTTAGGTTAGGTTAGGTTAGGTTAGGTTAGGTTAGGTTAGGTTAGGTTAGGTTAGGTTAGGTTAGGTTAGGTTAGGTTAGGTTAGGTTAGGTTAGGTTGGGGTGCATGGCAGAAAACCTCCCCGAGTGCTCGGTGGCTGCTGGTCCTTTTGTTTTCTTGGGGACGAGCAGGCGCTGGGCCGGTGCACCCTGGGCGCGGGCAGCAATCTCCTCGTGAGGGGTGGGAGAGAGGAGATTGTTGTCCGTGGCGAATTTCTGCCGGAGCGGAGGAGTCGCTCCAGAGGGCTCCCTATCTGCGCTCTGCAGCTGCGGAGTGCATGATTAGGGAGCGAGGTGGCGTAGACCGCGGGCCGTTTTACAGTCTGCGGTCTAGGGGTTACCGAGGTGGGGAAGACCGTGGGTTGCTCCTCAACCTGCGGTCTAGGGGCATCCGTGGCGAGGTGTTTTGAGCCACGGTGCCGGGTGGTGGGTAGGTTAAGGTAGTTGTAGGTTAGTTTTAGGTTTTTCTTTCTTATTAATTTGGGTAAAAAAAAAAAAAAAAAAAAAAAAAAATTACATAAAACAAAAAACCAAAGAGAAAATTAAAAAAAGTAAAAACAAAAAAATATATTTTAGGGTAGTATTAGTTTGTAGATACCGAGCAGCGGGCGGTATATCCTGCACCGGAGGCATCCGCGGGCCTCGGGAGGATCAAATACCCTCCCAAAAAGAGCGGCCGCATCGCCTTGGGGAAGTGATGTGCGTACCACCCATATCGTAATGGAAATGTCGGACAATGGAATACTTTTGTCATGCGACCCGGCTGACGCCCGGCGCTCGCAGGTACCCGGGCCTGCGAGTGTTAAATTGACTACCGACGGACGCGCAGGGGTAGGCGACCAGGCCCCTGTTGCTGACAATGTTACTGGCAGCAGTGTTTTTAAAAAAAATATTGACGGAGGGCCACGTGGACCGTCTTCCGTTAGGAAACGTCCACGCGACCCTGCTCTGGTGGGAGGTGGGTCGGTGGATCTGTCCTCAGATGAGGAAGGTCTGCTGGCCCCGAAGTTGCCGACCGCGAGGAGAGGTCGGCAGACTTCGAGAGGGGTGAGTGCTTCGCGGCCGCGGAGGGACGCACAGGGTAGGTTCGTGCGCTCCGATACTCCGGCGGCCAGCGAAGCAGATAGTGACATGGGGGTCACTACCGAGGACCCTGGTGGCGAGAGCTGTGCCTCGCTAGGGAGCTCAAAGGCGGAGCTCAACGCCACCAGAAGAGAGCAGCGCAAAGCCGTCGCGGCCGACGAAGTGTCGGAAATGGCCCGACGCGCACGCGAGCGACGCGCTGCTCTAGCGGCGGAAGGGGGGGACCCATCTGCGGTGGCCCTAAGCCAGCTTGCCCTGGACGGGGTGGACTTAGTCCTGAAGGTTGCCACCAAATCCGGCAGCCTGAAGGGCACGTTCACCCGCGGCCTGAAGGAGGCTGCCGCGGACATCAAGGAGGCGGTTGGCGTCCTCCTCAACAGGACGGCCTCAGACGAGGTCGCGAAGTTGCGGGAGGAGAACAGCCGTCTCCGAAATGATTTGGAGGTCCTCCGGCGACAAGTCGCTGCGCTGAGCGAGCAGCAGCAGCGACGCACGTCCACCGATGCCGCATCGGTAGTGGCCCCGGCTCCCGCACCGAGACCGGCTAGCACTCGTACCGACGACGAGGTCGAGCGCATTGTCCGGCTCTGCATGCTCCAGTGCGGGAGCATGGTCAACGCTCGGATGGAGGCGATCTCTCGGCGCCTCCCTGCGGAAATCCTCCGTCCGCCCCTAGCGGCCGATACACGGCGGAGGGCTGAGGAGCCGCCGAGACCTGCGCCGAGACCTGTGCCTCGATCGGGCGATCAGCCCGCGACTGCCGGGTCTAAGGGTGAGACCTGGGCGACAGTCGTGGGCCGCAAGAAGGCCCGCAAAGCCGCCAAGGCGGCCTCAGCAACGGCGCGCGCCCCTGGCCGAACCGCAAAGGCGGTTGCGCAGCCTGCGCGGCGGACTGCCAAAGACGGTCGCAAAGTACCGGCGGTACGTGCTCCGCGTTCCGAGGCTGTGACGCTCACGCTACAGCCCGGAGCTTCGGAGCGCGGCGTAACGTACCAGTCGGTCATTGCCGAGGCCAAGGCCAAGATCAAGTTATCGGATCTTGGTCTTCAGTCCGTCACCCTCAGGCAGGCTGCCACGGGTGCGCGGCTGTTCGAGGTGGCTGGTGCTGCGAGCGGCAGTGCCGAAAAGGCGGACGCTCTGGCCGCCAAGATGAGGGAGGTCCTCAACCCTGAGGACGTCCGGGTCTCCAGGCCAATGAAAACCGCAGAGGTGCGGATCGCTGGTCTGGACGACTCCGTGACGTCTGAGGAGGTGGTGGCGGCCGTTGCCCGAAGCGGAGAGTGTCCGCCGGACAAGGTGCGGGCCGGCGATATTCGCACCGACGCCACCGGACTCGGCGTGGCCTGGGTTCGGTGCCCTGTGGCGTCGGCGAAGAAGATCGCCATAAGCGGCAGATTGCTGGTCGGCTGGGTTGCAGCGAGGGTTAAACTCCTGCAGCCCCGGGCTTTGCGGTGCTTCCGATGCCTGGAGAAGGGGCACGTCCGGGCAAAGTGCACCGCTGAGATTGACCGTAGCGACCTCTGTTATCGCTGCGGTCAGCCCGGCCACAAGGCGGCCCAGTGTTCCGCGGCGCTCAACTGCAGCTTGTGTTCGGCTGCGGGGAGGCCAGCGGGACACAAAGTGGGCGGAGGGGCCTGTGGCGCGCCTGCCAGCAAGGCCAAAAAGAAAAAGAAGAGGAGCTCTAAGCCTGCCGGGGAAATCTCGCCGCCCCCGCAGGCTAGTAGCTCCGCGGCCGACTCCCGGCCCAGGACCGTTGCCGAGGGAATGGAGTGTCAATAACGGCACAAGTCCATTTCCTCCAGGGCAACATCAATCACTCTGCCAGAGCTCAGGATCTTTTACTCCAGAGCATGGCAGAGTGGTCGATCCACGTGGCTGTGGTCGCCGAACCGTACTTCATCCCCGCCCGTGACAACTGGCTGGGGTGCGCTGACGGTTTGGTGGCCATTATTGGCGGGACTCTGATCGACCCGTCTCGGGGCCGCGGCTGGGTTGCTGCGGTCTCGGGCGGCATCGTCATCGTGGGGGCGTATTTCTCCCCCAACAAGAGTCTCGCCGACTTTGAGGGTTTCCTTGTCGAGTTGGGCGCCGTCGTAGGCCGCTATCACCCTCGTCCCGTTCTGGTGCTCGGGGATCTCAACGCCAAGTCATCGGCGTGGGGATCTCCGGTCACTGACCCTCGGGGCGAGGTGCTGGAAGAGTGGGCGGTGACGACTGGTCTGGTCGTCCTGAATCGGGGTTCGGAATTCACGTGCGTGCGGCAGCGGGGCGGGTCGATAGTGGACGTCTCGTTCGCTAGCCCCTCTGTCGCCAGCCGAGTCCGCGACTGGCGTGTCGCCGTGGAGGTGGAGACGCTGTCGGACCATCGGTATATCCGGTTCGACGTCTCCGCCCAGACCGCGAGCGGCCGCCATCCAACAACCCCGATTAACGACGGCCCGCGTTGGGCGCTTAAGCGCATCGACAAGGAACTACTCGAGGAAGCTGCCTTAGTCCAGTCCTGGATTTGGGAGTCGACGACGGACGGCCCCGTCGACGTCGAAGCGGTGGCGCTGTGGTTTCGCGGGGCGATGACGCAGGTCTGCGACGCGTCCATGCCCCGTGTCCGCCAACAGTCCGCAAGGCGCCAGGTGTACTGGTGGACCGACGAGATCGCGCGGCTGCGCGTTGAGTGCGTTGCGGCTCGCCGCCAGTACACGCGATACCGGAGACGACGTCGACGGGATTCCGTCGAGGAAGACGCGCGGTATGAGGCGTACCGCGCGTCCAAGGAGACTCTGCGGCTGGCCATCGGCGACTCTAAGTCGCGTGCCAGGGAGGAGCTGCTGGGGTCCCTAGATCGGGATCCGTGGGGGCGCCCCTACCGTTGGGTACGGGGCAAGTTGCGTCCCTGGGCGCCTCCACTGGCGCAAACCATGCAACCCCAGTTGCTAGAGGCGGTGGTGTCGGCCCTCTTCCCTGAGCGAGCGGAACACGTTCCCCCGGCGATGGCTTCGCCCTCAGCCGCAGACTCTCCAGAAGAGGAGGGCACCGATGTCCCCGAGGTGACGCAAGCAGAGACGAGAGCGGCCGTGTCGCGACTCCGGGCTAAGAACACAGCGCCCGGACCCGACGGAGTTCCTGGTCGAGCTCTCGTCCTGGCTCTGAAGGAGCTAGAGCCCCAGCTGAGGGGGCTCTTCACGGCATGTCTCGAGCAGGGTCAGTTTCCCAGTGTGTGGAAGGAGGGGAGGCTGGTCCTGCTCAGGAAGGAGGGGCGCCCCGCGGACTCGCCGTCCGCGTATCGGCCCATAGTGCTGCTCGACGAGGCGGGCAAACTTTTGGAGCGCATTATCGCAGATCGCCTCGTCGGCCACTTGTGCAGGGAGGGGCCGAACCTGGACGACAACCAATTTGGTTTTCGTCGGGGGCGCTCCACCATAGACGCCATCATGCGCGTGAGGGCCCTGGCGGAGGAGACGGTGTCCCGGGGTGGGGTGGTGCTGGCGGTGTCTTTAGACATCTCCAACGCATTCAACACCCTACCCTGGAGTTGTATCCGGGAGGCACTGAAATACCATCGCGTGCCTCCCTACCTCCGCCGTACGGTAGGGGCTTACCTGGAGGGTAGATGCGTCACCTATCGGGGACGTGACGGTGCCGGTCGGCACCTCATGTCGTGCGGTGTTCCGCAGGGTTCGGTCTTGGGACCGCTCCTGTGGAACATCGGCTACGACTGGGTGCTGAGAGGCGAGCTCCCGTCGGGCGCCGACTTGACGTGTTATGCGGACGACACGCTTGTCGCTGCCCGGGGGGGCTCGCACAGGGAGGCAGCGTTGATAGCCACGGCTGCGGTGTCACAGGTGGTGAACCGCATCCGGCGCCTGGGCCTGGAGGTGGCCCTGAACAAGTCGGAGGCCATGGTGTTTCATGGCCCCCGACGTGCGCCGGCGCCGGGATCACACATCGTGGTCAGCGGGGCCCGGATAGCTGTCGAGTCCACCATGAAGTATCTGGGATTGGTGCTCGACAGCCGATGGGAATTCGGGCCCCACTTCCGGCGGCTGGCGCCGAAGCTGATGGGTGCAGCGGGCGCGCTTTCAACGTTGCTTCCCAACTTGGGGGGCCCGAGCGCCGCCTGTAGGCGGTTGTACGTGGGAATCGTGCGGTCCATGGCCCTGTATGGGGCCCCTGTGTGGGCGATGGACTTGACGGCCAGCACTCTCGCCATTCTGCGCAAACCGCAGAGGGCGATGGCCGTCAGAGTCGCCCGCGGGTACCGCACGATTTCCTACGAGGCGGCTTGCGTCCTGGCCGGATCCCCGCCCTGGGACCTAGAGGCGAAAGTACTCGCGTCATTGCATCGATGGCGCGAGGAAGAGCGGGCACGGGGCTCGAGGCCGGTGCAGCGGCAGATCGCGCTGCGCCGAGACGAGCTCCGTCAGGTCTTGGTGGCGGAATGGCGGCAGAGGCTTCTGCGCCCTGCCGCCGGCCTCGCTACCGTCGAGGCGATCCGGCCAGTACTCGACGACTGGCTCGGGAGAAGGCACGGCTCCCTGTCGTTTAGGGTGACGCAGGTGCTGTCGGGGCACGGCTGCTTCGGCAAGTACCTGTGCCGCATAGACAGGGAGCCGGACGCTCGGTGCCACCACTGCGTCGATTGCGGGGAGGACACGGCGCAACACACGCTCGCCGAGTGCGTGGCTTGGGAGGAGCAGCGCCGTGTCCTCGCAAATGAAGTAGGAGGCGATCTGTCGCTGCCGGCCGTAGTGCGGCGGATGGTCGGTAGCGCAGAGTCGTGGGACGCGGTGGTGTCCTTCTGCGAGGACGTGATGTCGCAGAAGGAGGCTGCGGAGCGGGAGAGGGAGATCTCGACTCCCTTCCCCGGCCGCAGAAGGCGCACCGGGCGCAGGAGAAGGGCGGACAACGCCCTTTTCCGGCCCCCATGAATGGGTCCAGGGGCGAGGGACTTGGGGAAGTCCCCGCCCCCTATTCTGGACCCGAGGCGGAGGCGCGCGCGGGTGTCGGCGCGCGCCTCTGAGGCGATGCACGGGGTAGTCGAACGCCTCACTACCCCGTGCAGGAGACGAGGCCCGGACAGACCGGGCCAGCACTAGTGTGGGGCTGCGGAAGAATGTGGATTCCCGCGGCCCCGCGCGCACGTGCGAGGAGACACCGGGGTGGTTTTTAGTCAGTTTGAGTCTGACAGACCCCTCCGCCCGCCCTAGGGCGGAGGACATCCGTGAGGATTTTCCACCCCGAAACCAAAAAAAAAAAAAAAAAAAAAAGGTTAGGTTAGGTTAGGTTAGGTTAGGTTAGGTTAGGTTAGGTTAGGTTAGGTTAGGTTAGGTTAGGTTAGGTTAGGTTAGGTTAGGTTAGGTTAGGTTAGGTTAGGTTAGGTTAGGTTAGGTTAGGTTAGGTTAGGTTAGGTTAGGTTAGGTTAGGTTAGGTTAGGTTAGGTTAGGTTAGGTTAGGTTAGGTTAGGTTAGGTTAGGTTAGGTTAGGTTAGGTTAGGTTAGGTTAGGTTAGGTTAGGTTAGGTTAGGTTAGGTTAGGTTAGGTTAGGTTAGGTTAGGTTAGGTTAGGTTAGGTTAGGTTAGGTTAGGTTAGGTTAGGTTAGGTTAGGTTAGGTTAGGTTAGGTTAGGTTAGGTTAGGTTAGGTTAGGTTAGGTTAGGTTAGGTTAGGTTAGGTTAGGTTAGGTTAGGTTAGGTTAGGTTAGGTTAGGTTAGGTTAGGTTAGGTTAGGTTAGGTTAGGTTAGGTTAGGTTAGGTTAGGTTAGGTTAGGTTAGGTTAGGTTAGGTTAGGTTAGGTTAGGTTAGGTTAGGTTAGGTTAGGTTAGGTTAGGTTAGGTTAGGTTAGGTTAGGTTAGGTTAGGTTAGGTTAGGTTAGGTTAGGTTAGGTTAGGTTAGGTTAGGTTAGGTTAGGTTAGGTTAGGTTAGGTTAGGTTAGGTTAGGTTAGGTTAGGTTAGGTTAGGTTAGGTTAGGTTAGGTTAGGTTAGGTTAGGTTAGGTTAGGTTAGGTTAGGTTAGGTTAGGTTAGGTTAGGTTAGGTTAGGTTAGGTTAGGTTAGGTTAGGTTAGGTTAGGTTAGGTTAGGTTAGGTTAGGTTAGGTTAGGTTAGGTTAGGTTAGGTTAGGTTAGGTTAGGTTAGGTTAGGTTAGGTTAGGTTAGGTTAGGTTAGGTTAGGTTAGGTTAGGTTAGGTTAGGTTAGGTTAGGTTAGGTTAGGTTAGGTTAGGTTAGGTTAGGTTAGGTTAGGTTAGGTTAGGTTAGGTTAGGTTAGGTTAGGTTAGGTTAGGTTAGGTTAGGTTAGGTTAGGTTAGGTTAGGTTAGGTTAGGTTAGGTTAGGTTAGGTTAGGTTAGGTTAGGTTAGGTTAGGTTAGGTTAGGTTAGGTTAGGTTAGGTTAGGTTAGGTTAGGTTAGGTTAGGTTAGGTTAGGTTAGGTTAGGTTAGGTTAGGTTAGGTTAGGTTAGGTTAGGTTAGGTTAGGTTAGGTTAGGTTAGGTTAGGTTAGGTTAGGTTAGGTTAGGTTAGGTTAGGTTAGGTTAGGTTAGGTTAGGTTAGGTTAGGTTAGGTTAGGTTAGGTTAGGTTAGGTTAGGTTAGGTTAGGTTAGGTTAGGTTAGGTTAGGTTAGGTTAGGTTAGGTTAGGTTAGGTTAGGTTAGGTTAGGTTAGGTTAGGTTAGGTTAGGTTAGGTTAGGTTAGGTTAGGTTAGGTTAGGTTAGGTTAGGTTAGGTTAGGTTAGGTTAGGTTAGGTTAGGTTAGGTTAGGTTAGGTTAGGTTAGGTTAGGTTAGGTTAGGTTAGGTTAGGTTAGGTTAGGTTAGGTTAGGTTAGGTTAGGTTAGGTTAGGTTAGGTTAGGTTAGGTTAGGTTAGGTTAGGTTAGGTTAGGTTAGGTTAGGTTAGGTTAGGTTAGGTTAGGTTAGGTTAGGTTAGGTTAGGTTAGGTTAGGTTAGGTTAGGTTAGGTTAGGTTAGGTTAGGTTAGGTTAGGTTAGGTTAGGTTAGGTTAGGTTAGGTTAGGTTAGGTTAGGTTAGGTTAGGTTAGGTTAGGTTAGGTTAGGTTAGGTTAGGTTAGGTTAGGTTAGGTTAGGTTAGGTTAGGTTAGGTTAGGTTAGGTTAGGTTAGGTTAGGTTAGGTTAGGTTAGGTTAGGTTAGGTTAGGTTAGGTTAGGTTAGGTTAGGTTAGGTTAGGTTAGGTTAGGTTAGGTTAGGTTAGGTTAGGTTAGGTTAGGTTAGGTTAGGTTAGGTTAGGTTAGGTTAGGTTAGGTTAGGTTAGGTTAGGTTAGGTTAGGTTAGGTTAGGTTAGGTTAGGTTAGGTTAGGTTAGGTTAGGTTAGGTTAGGTTAGGTTAGGTTAGGTTAGGTTAGGTTAGGTTAGGTTAGGTTAGGTTAGGTTAGGTTAGGTTAGGTTAGGTTAGGTTAGGTTAGGTTAGGTTAGGTTAGGTTAGGTTAGGTTAGGTTAGGTTAGGTTAGGTTAGGTTAGGTTAGGTTAGGTTAGGTTAGGTTAGGTTAGGTTAGGTTAGGTTAGGTTAGGTTAGGTTAGGTTAGGTTAGGTTAGGTTAGGTTAGGTTAGGTTAGGTTAGGTTAGGTTAGGTTAGGTTAGGTTAGGTTAGGTTAGGTTAGGTTAGGTTAGGTTAGGTTAGGTTAGGTTAGGTTAGGTTAGGTTAGGTTAGGTTAGGTTAGGTTAGGTTAGGTTAGGTTAGGTTAGGTTAGGTTAGGTTAGGTTAGGTTAGGTTAGGTTAGGTTAGGTTAGGTTAGGTTAGGTTAGGTTAGGTTAGGTTAGGTTAGGTTAGGTTAGGTTAGGTTAGGTTAGGTTAGGTTAGGTTAGGTTAGGTTAGGTTAGGTTAGGTTAGGTTAGGTTAGGTTAGGTTAGGTTAGGTTAGGTTAGGTTAGGTTAGGTTAGGTTAGGTTAGGTTAGGTTAGGTTAGGTTAGGTTAGGTTAGGTTAGGTTAGGTTAGGTTAGGTTAGGTTAGGTTAGGTTAGGTTAGGTTAGGTTAGGTTAGGTTAGGTTAGGTTAGGTTAGGTTAGGTTAGGTTAGGTTAGGTTAGGTTAGGTTAGGTTAGGTTAGGTTAGGTTAGGTTAGGTTAGGTTAGGTTAGGTTAGGTTAGGTTAGGTTAGGTTAGGTTAGGTTAGGTTAGGTTAGGTTAGGTTAGGTTAGGTTAGGTTAGGTTAGGTTAGGTTAGGTTAGGTTAGGTTAGGTTAGGTTAGGTTAGGTTAGGTTAGGTTAGGTTAGGTTAGGTTAGGTTAGGTTAGGTTAGGTTAGGTTAGGTTAGGTTAGGTTAGGTTAGGTTAGGTTAGGTTAGGTTAGGTTAGGTTAGGTTAGGTTAGGTTAGGTTAGGTTAGGTTAGGTTAGGTTAGGTTAGGTTAGGTTAGGTTAGGTTAGGTTAGGTTAGGTTAGGTTAGGTTAGGTTAGGTTAGGTTAGGTTAGGTTAGGTTAGGTTAGGTTAGGTTAGGTTAGGTTAGGTTAGGTTAGGTTAGGTTAGGTTAGGTTAGGTTAGGTTAGGTTAGGTTAGGTTAGGTTAGGTTAGGTTAGGTTAGGTTAGGTTAGGTTAGGTTAGGTTAGGTTAGGTTAGGTTAGGTTAGGTTAGGTTAGGTTAGGTTAGGTTAGGTTAGGTTAGGTTAGGTTAGGTTAGGTTAGGTTAGGTTAGGTTAGGTTAGGTTAGGTTAGGTTAGGTTAGGTTAGGTTAGGTTAGGTTAGGTTAGGTTAGGTTAGGTTAGGTTAGGTTAGGTTAGGTTAGGTTAGGTTAGGTTAGGTTAGGTTAGGTTAGGTTAGGTTAGGTTAGGTTAGGTTAGGTTAGGTTAGGTTAGGTTAGGTTAGGTTAGGTTAGGTTAGGTTAGGTTAGGTTAGGTTAGGTTAGGTTAGGTTAGGTTAGGTTAGGTTAGGTTAGGTTAGGTTAGGTTAGGTTAGGTTAGGTTAGGTTAGGTTAGGTTAGGTTAGGTTAGGTTAGGTTAGGTTAGGTTAGGTTAGGTTAGGTTAGGTTAGGTTAGGTTAGGTTAGGTTAGGTTAGGTTAGGTTAGGTTAGGTTAGGTTAGGTTAGGTTAGGTTAGGTTAGGTTAGGTTAGGTTAGGTTAGGTTAGGTTAGGTTAGGTTAGGTTAGGTTAGGTTAGGTTAGGTTAGGTTAGGTTAGGTTAGGTTAGGTTAGGTTAGGTTAGGTTAGGTTAGGTTAGGTTAGGTTAGGTTAGGTTAGGTTAGGTTAGGTTAGGTTAGGTTAGGTTAGGTTAGGTTAGGTTAGGTTAGGTTAGGTTAGGTTAGGTTAGGTTAGGTTAGGTTAGGTTAGGTTAGGTTAGGTTAGGTTAGGTTAGGTTAGGTTAGGTTAGGTTAGGTTAGGTTAGGTTAGGTTAGGTTAGGTTAGGTTAGGTTAGGTTAGGTTAGGTTAGGTTAGGTTAGGTTAGGTTAGGTTAGGTTAGGTTAGGTTAGGTTAGGTTAGGTTAGGTTAGGTTAGGTTAGGTTAGGTTAGGTTAGGTTAGGTTAGGTTAGGTTAGGTTAGGTTAGGTTAGGTTAGGTTAGGTTAGGTTAGGTTAGGTTAGGTTAGGTTAGGTTAGGTTAGGTTAGGTTAGGTTAGGTTAGGTTAGGTTAGGTTAGGTTAGGTTAGGTTAGGTTAGGTTAGGTTAGGTTAGGTTAGGTTAGGTTAGGTTAGGTTAGGTTAGGTTAGGTTAGGTTAGGTTAGGTTAGGTTAGGTTAGGTTAGGTTAGGTTAGGTTAGGTTAGGTTAGGTTAGGTTAGGTTAGGTTAGGTTAGGTTAGGTTAGGTTAGGTTAGGTTAGGTTAGGTTAGGTTAGGTTAGGTTAGGTTAGGTTAGGTTAGGTTAGGTTAGGTTAGGTTAGGTTAGGTTAGGTTAGGTTAGGTTAGGTTAGGTTAGGTTAGGTTAGGTTAGGTTAGGTTAGGTTAGGTTAGGTTAGGTTAGGTTAGGTTAGGTTAGGTTAGGTTAGGTTAGGTTAGGTTAGGTTAGGTTAGGTTAGGTTAGGTTAGGTTAGGTTAGGTTAGGTTAGGTTAGGTTAGGTTAGGTTAGGTTAGGTTAGGTTAGGTTAGGTTAGGTTAGGTTAGGTTAGGTTAGGTTAGGTTAGGTTAGGTTAGGTTAGGTTAGGTTAGGTTAGGTTAGGTTAGGTTAGGTTAGGTTAGGTTAGGTTAGGTTAGGTTAGGTTAGGTTAGGTTAGGTTAGGTTAGGTTAGGTTAGGTTAGGTTAGGTTAGGTTAGGTTAGGTTAGGTTAGGTTAGGTTAGGTTAGGTTAGGTTAGGTTAGGTTAGGTTAGGTTAGGTTAGGTTAGGTTAGGTTAGGTTAGGTTAGGTTAGGTTAGGTTAGGTTAGGTTAGGTTAGGTTAGGTTAGGTTAGGTTAGGTTAGGTTAGGTTAGGTTAGGTTAGGTTAGGTTAGGTTAGGTTAGGTTAGGTTAGGTTAGGTTAGGTTAGGTTAGGTTAGGTTAGGTTAGGTTAGGTTAGGTTAGGTTAGGTTAGGTTAGGTTAGGTTAGGTTAGGTTAGGTTAGGTTAGGTTAGGTTAGGTTAGGTTAGGTTAGGTTAGGTTAGGTTAGGTTAGGTTAGGTTAGGTTAGGTTAGGTTAGGTTAGGTTAGGTTAGGTTAGGTTAGGTTAGGTTAGGTTAGGTTAGGTTAGGTTAGGTTAGGTTAGGTTAGGTTAGGTTAGGTTAGGTTAGGTTAGGTTAGGTTAGGTTAGGTTAGGTTAGGTTAGGTTAGGTTAGGTTAGGTTAGGTTAGGTTAGGTTAGGTTAGGTTAGGTTAGGTTAGGTTAGGTTAGGTTAGGTTAGGTTAGGTTAGGTTAGGTTAGGTTAGGTTAGGTTAGGTTAGGTTAGGTTAGGTTAGGTTAGGTTAGGTTAGGTTAGGTTAGGTTAGGTTAGGTTAGGTTAGGTTAGGTTAGGTTAGGTTAGGTTAGGTTAGGTTAGGTTAGGTTAGGTTAGGTTAGGTTAGGTTAGGTTAGGTTAGGTTAGGTTAGGTTAGGTTAGGTTAGGTTAGGTTAGGTTAGGTTAGGTTAGGTTAGGTTAGGTTAGGTTAGGTTAGGTTAGGTTAGGTTAGGTTAGGTTAGGTTAGGTTAGGTTAGGTTAGGTTAGGTTAGGTTAGGTTAGGTTAGGTTAGGTTAGGTTAGGTTAGGTTAGGTTAGGTTAGGTTAGGTTAGGTTAGGTTAGGTTAGGTTAGGTTAGGTTAGGTTAGGTTAGGTTAGGTTAGGTTAGGTTAGGTTAGGTTAGGTTAGGTTAGGTTAGGTTAGGTTAGGTTAGGTTAGGTTAGGTTAGGTTAGGTTAGGTTAGGTTAGGTTAGGTTAGGTTAGGTTAGGTTAGGTTAGGTTAGGTTAGGTTAGGTTAGGTTAGGTTAGGTTAGGTTAGGTTAGGTTAGGTTAGGTTAGGTTAGGTTAGGTTAGGTTAGGTTAGGTTAGGTTAGGTTAGGTTAGGTTAGGTTAGGTTAGGTTAGGTTAGGTTAGGTTAGGTTAGGTTAGGTTAGGTTAGGTTAGGTTAGGTTAGGTTAGGTTAGGTTAGGTTAGGTTAGGTTAGGTTAGGTTAGGTTAGGTTAGGTTAGGTTAGGTTAGGTTAGGTTAGGTTAGGTTAGGTTAGGTTAGGTTAGGTTAGGTTAGGTTAGGTTAGGTTAGGTTAGGTTAGGTTAGGTTAGGTTAGGTTAGGTTAGGTTAGGTTAGGTTAGGTTAGGTTAGGTTAGGTTAGGTTAGGTTAGGTTAGGTTAGGTTAGGTTAGGTTAGGTTAGGTTAGGTTAGGTTAGGTTAGGTTAGGTTAGGTTAGGTTAGGTTAGGTTAGGTTAGGTTAGGTTAGGTTAGGTTAGGTTAGGTTAGGTTAGGTTAGGTTAGGTTAGGTTAGGTTAGGTTAGGTTAGGTTAGGTTAGGTTAGGTTAGGTTAGGTTAGGTTAGGTTAGGTTAGGTTAGGTTAGGTTAGGTTAGGTTAGGTTAGGTTAGGTTAGGTTAGGTTAGGTTAGGTTAGGTTAGGTTAGGTTAGGTTAGGTTAGGTTAGGTTAGGTTAGGTTAGGTTAGGTTAGGTTAGGTTAGGTTAGGTTAGGTTAGGTTAGGTTAGGTTAGGTTAGGTTAGGTTAGGTTAGGTTAGGTTAGGTTAGGTTAGGTTAGGTTAGGTTAGGTTAGGTTAGGTTAGGTTAGGTTAGGTTAGGTTAGGTTAGGTTAGGTTAGGTTAGGTTAGGTTAGGTTAGGTTAGGTTAGGTTAGGTTAGGTTAGGTTAGGTTAGGTTAGGTTAGGTTAGGTTAGGTTAGGTTAGGTTAGGTTAGGTTAGGTTAGGTTAGGTTAGGTTAGGTTAGGTTAGGTTAGGTTAGGTTAGGTAGGTTAGGTTAGGTAGGTTAGGTAGGTTAGGTTAGGTTAGGTTAGGTTAGGTTAGGTTAGGTTAGGTTAGGTTAGGTTAGGTTAGGTTAGGTTAGGTTAGGTTAGGTTAGGTTAGGTTAGGTTAGGTTAGGTTAGGTTAGGTTAGGTTAGGTTAGGTTAGGTTAGGTTAGGTTAGGTTAGGTTAGGTTAGGTTAGGTTAGGTTAGGTTAGGTTAGGTTAGTTAGGTTAGGTTAGGTTAGGTTAGGTTAGTTAGGTTAGGTTAGTTAGTTAG